>BSQW01000011.1:29557286-30815954 GCA_030161315.1 Eutrema japonicum | reverse complement strand
GCTAGCACTTTTGGAACACACAAACAGAATAGCAAAGAAGCCAGCAGAGATGAACAACCCAGTGGTTTTGGTTCAAAATGATGCTGGTGCTTACAGAGACCAAGAGGGTCAGTTGTGCAATGAGAGAGGACAACGTCTGGATGCAGAGGGGAACATCATTCCACCTGCTCCTGTTGTCGCTGAGAATGTCGCTGGGAACGTTGTGGTTAATCGTGGTAGAACGATTGGTGAGTACAACAGGCCTGATCAGTTTTATGCAAATCGATTAGTGATTCGTCCTCCTACTTTTCAGAGGAATGACTTTGAGCTGAAACCTGCATACTACACTCTTGTGGGTCAGCACCCTTTTCATGGTCTTTCCAATGAACATCCCATGGACCTTATTGAGAGGTTTGAGGATTTGATCACTAGCATCAAGAGCAATGGAGTGTCCTACGATTACCTCTTATGCAAGATCTTCCCATATTCTCTTGGAGGAGATGCAACTTACTGGCTGAAGCAGTTACCTCCTGAATCGCTGACTACTTGGGAAGGTACTAAGACTGCTTTCCTGAACAAATCTATGATGATGCACGATCCGAGGATCTGAGGAACAAAATCTCCCAGTTTTCTCAAGGACCCACTGAGGCGTTCAAGGCTGCTTGGACGAGATTCAGATCATACCAGAGAGACTGTCCACATCATGGATACTCTGATGTTCAGCTGATGGGGTTCTTCTTCAGAGGAATTCATTGGAGGTATCAGATGGCTTTGTACTGATTGAGAACTTGGCGTCTAGCAATACCACCAAGAATGCTGATTTTGAGCGGAAGAAGCTAGCTAGTAACATGGATGGTTCACAGATTGCTGAAGTTCAAGCCAAGTTGGATTCTATGCACAGCTTTCTAATGGGCAAGCAAACGAAGGCCGTTCACTTTGCTGAAGATGTCGAGGTATTCAACGAGGATGAAGTAGAGGATGTTAACTACATTGGTGGTTCTGGTTTTCAAGGTCAGAGGAATCAATTCAACAACAACTCTCAGCAAGGAGGTTCGAATCAGTTTGGTCAGAAATCAACTTAGAACAGTGGGTATACCAGGAACTATGGAAGTTCATCTTATCAGCCCATACCTGCTAAGCTCCCAGATAGCAAGATCGAGTCTATGTTTGAACATCTGGTTCAAGGACAGCAGCAGCTCACAGTGAATCTAAATGGAAAGATATACACTGTGAACAAGGATCTGAGTGGAAGGATCGAGGCTCTCAGTACTCATCAGAAGATGTTGGAAACGCAAGTAGCTCAAATTGCAGCAGCTGTTAAGGGAAAGACGACTCAGGCACAAAAAGAATTCGTCAATGCAATCACCTTGAGAGGTGCAGGAAATCTCGAAAACCTTGTCGAAGGTGATTCCGAACCTGATTTGTCAGTATCGATCGACACCACTGCTGATATCGATCGATACCAATCTGAAAAAGCGACACATGAGCCTTGTGTCGATCGACACCAACCTTGTTTCGATCGACACCGCTCGCAGGCTGAACCGGAGGTTGTAAAGAAACCGGAGATGATTAAGGAGCGTGTTTACAAGCCTAAGATTCTATATCCTAGACCACCTAGACATCTCATGAAACCCATTACTGCAGAGAAGTTGCTCGCTTTTGAGAAGAAGGTCAGGAGGATTCCCCGCACTATATCTTTTGAAGAAGCTTTTGAAAACCGTCCTTTGGAGTGTTACTTCCAAAATTGCAGAGAGACTGAGGAAGAGATCAAGGCACTCTTCATCAAGGCCAGAAGTACACCACCTCCACTAAAGCAGTTAAATAAGAGGGAAGATCCATGAAAATTTTCAGTTCCATGCTCTATCTCCGGAATTGAATTCAAAAAATCTCTGGTTGGTTCAGGGTCTAGCGTCAATGTCATGTCAAGGGCACTTGCAGAGAAGCTGAAAATAGATGACATAAGATCTACTCAGATGGCTCTCACATTCACGAATTCTTCCACATCGGTTCCATACTGTACAATCCCTGATTTGATAGTTAAAGTAGGAGACTGTCTAGTTCCTACCGACTTTCAGGTTGTGGAGATGCATGCAAGATCTAGTACGCCTCTGATTCTTGGAAGACCGTTCATGGCTACGGCTGGTGCAGCTATGGACACGCCCAGTAAGAGAATTTCATTCTCGTACATTGACGAACATGTCTCCTACGAGGACATCCCTTCTAGAAGAGCTCCCACACATATATCTTGCATCCCCGTTGGTGCAGGACAAACATTGATGGTTGATCTTTTGGAAGGGCCTTATGATGAGCCAACTATCATAGAAGTTCTGGATCGCCATCCTATCACCATGAAGAAAGTCATCAAAAAGACTAGGGCAAAGAAAGAGGTTGTGAATAACAAAAGAGTCGAGAGTGCTACACATGTAACCTTAATCCCTCAGAAGTGCGATGAAGATTCGATCGAATATAAGGTAAAATGCAAAGGGACCTCAAGACCATTTTCTAAGGCTAGAGTCCTTCTTACTCCAGAGCTGAAAGAGAAAGGACAAGAGGTTGTGAAGAACATGTTGAGCAGAACTCTGAAGCTAGAGATGTCAAGTTGTGGAGCCTGTTTTGCTGCAAGCTCTCATTCTTATCTGGACTGATCGTCCGTACAGTCAAGCTCGTGACGTAAAACAAGCGCTGAGTGGGAGGCAACCCACTGTTAAGTCTGTACATATGAGTCTTTTATTTTTCTAGTTTTGTTTTGTGTTTCGTTGTGTCACATGAATAAGATTCGGAGGTCCCGTATCGATCGATACCACTTGGTATCGGTCGATACCCGTCATTAAACGTATACATTCTGGACCGACCTCCGTGTGGTGAGCAAATCATTCTATACCCTCAGTATCGATCGACACCCACTGGTATCGATCGATACTGCATGCGCAGGTAAGTTTCCCTATAAACCCTACGATTTTTCCTTTCTTCTCCCACCGCCGCCATCGCTCGATACATATACCAAAACTTTCTCTAAAAATCATAAATCTTCGTTTCTCAACGGATTTGAGTGATTTTTGAGTCCATTATGCTCGGATTTTCGTCCTCTATCTCATTCTCTCACTCATTCTCACGATCTACAAGGTATGAAACACGCATTTTCATCTTTTCATTCTGTGCCAAGGTTGGATTTTCGACTTTTAGGCTCTTAGAACTTGTTTTGCTGGATGATTATCACCTGATTAATGTGTTATAGGCCTAGTCGAATATTGCATTACACTTAATTACCCTTTGTTTGCACTTTTGGAATTTTTGGATTTGTGTTCTTCGTGTGATGTTCGAAACCTGTATCAGCATCGATCGATACCACATTGGTATCGGTCGATGCTGACTGTTTCACTTGGCCGGGATTGCTGTGTTTGAGAGAGATGTTGGATTTATGCTGTGTTTTGTGTTTGTTGATGATGCAAATGGAACCTAAGAAGAGATCACGCACTGATACCACATCGAGCTCAAACCCACCTGAGAAAGAGTACCAGTTGGGTGCTCGAGTCGAGTTCTTACATGACGGGGTTTGGACTCTAGGATCGGTTATCGCCTGTCTTACTCAGAACCGCTACAAATTTCAGACCGCCAATTCCACCGACTTTACAGTGGCTTTCGGTACGAACCTACGCGATGCACCACTAGAGACTCCTACACCTTCATCGCCATTGTCTCCTCACACCACAGTTCGGTTTCCATGGCCCAAGATCAGTGAGAAATCTAGGATACGATTGAGGGATGATTACGAGGGTTCGGATAAGGAGACTAGAGAGAGCAGAGCTTGCACCAATATGCCTATTTCCGAGGAGTGGGACGAGTATGACTCGATCTTCTACAACGCATGGCAGGAGGTTGATGTGCGCCCCACTCGGTTTATTGATACGCACACTATGCGTCATTTGGGTTTTGACAGGGAGCTTGATAGACTGATCCGCAAGATCGGATTGGGGACGATGCCTGCGCGGAAATATGACATGTACCCTGACTTGGTTCGCCATTTCCTTGCTTCTGTCCGCGTCTACTACACTGGAGCACCTCCAGTAACTGCACAGCAGGGTGTTCTGACTTTTCTGTTTCACGGTGTGCGATATAGGATATCTTATCAGGAGCTCTGCGACATATATGGGTTTCATCGGGATTTCTCGAGGTGCGAGTTTCCTCGCAAGTTCATGGATATTGAGGGATTCTGGTCTCACTTTGGGCATGGGGTCTATGACAGTAAGACCACTACACAGATGGATGTGCGCCATCCCGTCCTGCGCTGCCTTATGAGGATCCCGAGCAACACTTTGTTGTGTAAGATGGAGCCAAACAAGATGAGAGTTGCTGAGCTGATTGTTCTGTCTATTGGGATTGGAGATCTCATTTCTGATGAGGCATATGAGTGGCCTAAGATGGACTTTGCAGTCAACCTAGGTGCCGTATTCGCACACCATTTGGAGTCGCTGAAGGTTAAGCCTTTTACGGGACGCGGCAAGATTTCCAGGACTGCAGGTCGTAAGAAGACAGAGACGGTGGGCAGTCTTCTCACTCCCATTTTCTTGCACCTAGGAATCAGCACCACCAGTTGTTCTATCGTGACTTCCCGCGAGCTTACGGAAGAGGCGCACTTGGAGCACCTGCGTTGGCTGAAGCCTCACATACGTTGGGTTTTTAGCACTTCTGTTGGGGACTATCTGGTTCAGCTCCCTAACACTGATCTGACATACATAGGCGGTGACCCTGCTCGGCTGCTGTTCGCACCAGCTTATGATGACATGGAGCCTGCACCGGTCACTAGACGTCGAGGCTCTGCTACTAGAGCACAACCACCTGCAAATGGCCCTGCTGGGGGTCAACCGCGACATGATCCCTCTCCTATTGCTGCTGCGCTTTCTCTTGCTCCACCACCTGAGATGGAGATGGACCCTTTTCAGCGGTACGTAGTCACGAGTTTGCAGACGATCTGGACCGCGATTTCTCGTTGCCGCTGCATGACTGACACGGACGCTGCTCCTTCATCTCGGAATCCTGTCTCACCACGATCACCGCACACGCCCACTGACGTTGGACCATCTGGTATTGCTGGCGATGACTCTGACGCCACTGAGGAGGATTAGTCTTCTTTCTATCTGATTATCACGTTTACTGTTTCTTTTCCCTTTTCTTTTTATTTTCATTTGAACTTTTGTGTCTTTTTATGCTTTTGGACCTATGGATTTATGCTTCTATGATATTTTGTTGCACCTAACTTGTGTTTGAGTGGTCTAACAGTGCTTACATTTAACACCTGGATCGTTTGACACATTTTTGGAGTTACATCTGACCTTAGACGTTGAAAACGAATTACCTGTGTCGAACAATACTTGGTATTGATCGAAACCAAGTTGGGTGTCGGTCGACACTCGTACCCCAGTACGGTAACTTCTTGTTTTTCACAATTATATTCGGTTCTTTTGTTTTCTTTTACTGACTCTAGGCTAGATTACACTGTGGACAGTGTTGTTTAAGTCTGGGGGAGGTAGTCGCTGACATTGTTTTTGTTTTTCTTAAAGTCAGTCGTTTTTGAGTCATTCGTTGTTTTATTGAGTCAAAATCTATTGGAGACTGTGATCTTTTTCTTGAATCTATTGATCTGACCTTGCTTCCAAGTGACCATTGTTACAGAATCAGTTACAGATCGACTAATGAAAAATCCAAAGGCTGACCAGTTAACTAGAAGACACTCATGTTTCCAGCAAAGCTCTTTAAAGCCTGAACCAAATTTTTGCACTTCATTGATGTGATTGATGTCCATAGAGCTTGATTCTTCATTCATATCTGACAAAGGAACCTGATATGCTCAATTTAATACCCTAAAGTACTAAAGCAGTTGTAATAGTATAGCTAGGGGTCGAACCACAGAAGACTCACAGAAACGCACAATAGATTCTATAGTGTCGAATTACGCTAAGCCAAACAGTTGTAATTAAAAGCAGTGCAGAAATTAAAGGAGTTGTAAATCAATTGAGAAATATAGGCTCAGGGTTTTTCTCAGGAAATCAGTGAATGCAGACTAACTAACTAACAGGATTCAGATTTAGCGCAGTTCTTGAACTCAAATCACTAAAATATAGCTAACCAACTCTCGTTGCGAAAACTATCTAAATCTAAATCCTAGGAATTCCAAATCTCTTTGCGAATCCTAAATTCTAAATCAGCTTTAATATCAGGTTTGATATGTTCACAAATCAATTAAACCAAATCTCTTTGCGAATAATCAATTTGCTCACCTAGGTTCTATCAGGTAATTAATCGCACTCTCGTGCCTAATCAATTATCCTAAGATCTAAGTTCCAGATTCGTCAACCTAGAATTAGCTATGAACACAACCTAAGGTGAAGAACTAATTCAGATGGTGAATCCTAAACAGATAATTAACCTAGCATTCAAAGAAATCTTTTATGAGAAAACCCTAAACCTAAAGTGGATCTACTCAGACATGACAATTGAATCAAAAGACATGTTTGAATAAATCATCAATAGAATAGGAAGAAGGGTTTAGAGATCTGATCTCGGACGAAGGGAGATTCAGACTTGTCTCTCTAAAACCCAAAGTAAAATCAAACTATAAAATAAAGCATAAAAAGACATGAAAAGGCATGAAAAGGCATGAAAAGGCATAGCCTAAACAATGGCTGTAAAATCCTATTTATAACCTAAATCACGATTTGGGGTCTTCTTGTAATTATCAAAGACTTCTGGGCGCTTTTGCAATTCCTCAAGTCTTGGAAAACTCGCGGGTCGTGTCTTGCTGCGCTGAGTGTCGATCGATACCAAGGGGTATCGATCGATGCTCGACGTGAATTCAGGTTCTCAGCGACACGATCTTTAGCTCTGCTACAAACTGCTCCAGAAAGCTCCAATACTTCCAATAATCCTCCAAACGTGCTATGACCTGTAAAAGACTCTAAAAAGACTCCAAAATACTATAAAGACTCTATAAAAAGGACTTATATCATGGCCTAAATGGGGTAAAAACCATGATATATCAACTCCCCCAGACTTAGCCTTTTGCTTGCCCTCAAGCAAATAGAAGACTAAACCAGAAAAAGAGGTTTGAAAACGCGGAGACTCACCTGTTCCTGAACCATCGAAAATACCCTTTTCCCAAGTACCCAAATGTCACCTGATCAGCTTTCGATCTAACCACCATGTACTTCTCCGTAGACATTTGCAGCTTTTCCAGACTCCACACAAAATCCCACAACATTGTTCAAGTAAAGCCCTCATCGCCAGTTTCATCTCTGCAGCTAATATTTAAGAACTTTCTAGACTCTTTACCAGACAATATCTTGACAAAGGAACCACCCTTTTTCACACTTTTTTGTATCAATTTCTCTCCTCCAGACTTATTTCTTATTATATCCTTATTATTATTTTTTTATTTTCAGCTTAGCATATACATATCAAGGTAGGAGACGCGAGTATTGATGGTGTTTGCCACCAAATCCCCGGTTCTTCCCTCTCTATGTATCAAAGGATGTAGGCGAATAATGGCATCATAGGAAAATCCTAGCCTCGCTTCCAATCCTTTGTGTGATCATCCCCTCTTAAGTAGAATAATGGGATCGCTGGAAATTTTCCTAACCCTCTACTCAGAAGAAAATCATTTCAATCTTTTATGCTCTTAATCTATCAACTTATTTCAGGGGAGAGAGATACCATAATTCTAAACACACGGGTTCCTTTATCAGATATGAATGATGAATCAAGCTCTATGAACACTAACCACATTGATGAAGTGCAAAAATTTGGCTCAGGCTTCAGAAGAACTCTGCTGGAGACATGGATGTTTTCTAGTCAACTGGTCAGCCTTTGGATTTTTCATTAGTCGATCTAGAACTGATCCTGTAACACTGTGCACTCAAAAACAAAATCAAATCAATAGGTTCAAGCACAGGATCATCATCTCCAACAAATTTTGACTCAATAAAACAGTTTTGACTCGATAAAACGACTGACTCTAAGAAAAACAAACACAATGTCAGCAGACACCTCCCCCAGACTTGAACAACACTGTCCCCAGTGTTATCTAGCATAGAGTCAGTGAAATAGAGCAAAAGGATAGAAGAAACGAAGAAAAACGAGAAATTACCGTACTGGAACACCGAGTGTCGATCGACACACAGCATGGTATCGATCGATACCATGCTTAGATCGACTTGGTGAACTTTTCATCCGCGATTGGTGTCGATCGATACCAGTGGGGTATCGATCGATGCTTATGCGATTTCGAGTTTTGCTCCTTGTTTATCCTGACTCAAATATAAAACGAACGAAAATAAAAAGAAAACCGAATCAAAAACAGACTCACCAGTGGGTTGCCTCCCACCAAGCGCTCGTTTAACGTCAATAGCTTGACTGTAACGCCCTTCAGGCTGGATAAGAGTGAGAGCTTGCACCAAAACAGGCTCCATCACTTGACATTACTAGCTTCAGAGTTCTGCTTAGCATGCTGTCCACAAATTCCTGCCCTTTCTCTTTCAGCTCAGAAGTAAGAAGGATTCTGGCCTTGGAGAATGGCTTCAAGGCTCCCTTGCATTTGACCTTGTAATCAATCGAATTCCCATCACACTTCTGAGGAATCAGAGTGACATGGGGATTCTCGACCTTTTTGTTCTTGGCCTTCTTCTTCTTTGTTGCCTTAGTCTTCTTCTTGGGGATGTTGGGCGGTTCAGCTGGAACGTCTGTGACAGTAGGCTCATCAGGAGGCTCTTCCAGAAGATCAATTGCTAGTGACTCTCCTGTGATAACCTTGATGCTAGAGGCACGTGTGGGAATACTCCTAGGTGGAATGACATCATAGTAGACATCACCGTCAATGTAAGAGAAAGATAGTCTCTTATTAGGTGTGTCTATGATCGCGCCTGCAGTGGCCATGAACTGTCGTCCCAGGAGTATAGGCATACGAGATATCGCACCCATCTCCACAACCTGAAAATCAGTAGGCACCAGACAGTCTCCTACTTGGACTAGCAAACCATGGATAGTACCGTGTGGAAGTGAGGTGGAGTTGTTCGCGAATGTGATAGATGCCTCTGGTGATCGAATATCAGCTCCTAACCGCTCTGCAATTGCCCTTGAGATGACGTTGACACTAGCCCCTGAGTCGACAAGAGACTCTTTGAAATTAACTCCTGAGATGGAGCATGGAACTGCGAATTTCCCTGGGTCTTCCCTCTGTGTCAATTTCCGCGGTTGTAGTGAATTGCGAACTCTTTCTCCTATCACCTCACGTGATTTCTTGGCTTCTGGTTCTTTCTGCGAGGGGTATCGATCGATACCAGGTAGGGTATCGATCGACGCCATGCGATTTGAATCGTTTCTGACAGGTACATCTTCATCAGAAAGAAGCTCCACGTTCGGGTTATCCAGCATATACTGTAGTCTAGCAATCTCCCATTCCTCCCTTGTCAGCTTAGGAACCATAGGATAAGGCATCCTGGTTACATACACTCGTTCTGCAACGACCTTAGGCACCACAGTAGAATTCTCTGTTGTCTCCTCAGAAATCACCTTAGTATCGACCGATACCAATGGGGTATCGATCGATACACGGGTGATTGAATCCATTCTTGCAGACGTCTGGGCTGGTATCGATCGATACTGGGTAGTATCGATCGATGCCTGTGCGATTTCAGGAATGGCTTCGAGATTTTCTGCACGTAAGCTGATGGCATTGACGTGTGCATTGTGTGATTGAACCGCCTTTCCCTTGGAATTTGCTGCAGTCTGAGCTACTTGCGTCTCCAGCATCCTGTGGCTCGTATTTAGTGCCTCGATCCTTCCACTCAAATCGGTGTACATGGTGTCCATCTTACCATTGAAGGTGGCTGTCATCTTCTCCTGCCCTTGAACCAGGTGTTCAAGCATAGCCTCAATCTTACTCTCAGGAGCTTTGGGTGGTGGGGATTGGTACCCTCCTTGCTGAGCATTGTTGGTGAAGTTTCGATTGGAGTTGTATCCGAATCGCTGACCCTGAAAACCAGAACCACCAATGTAGTTAACATTTTCCACTTCATTCTCAGCAGCGAAGTGGACGGCCTTTGTTGTCTTTCCCAGCAGAAGACTGTGCATAGAATCCAGCTGAGCTTTCACTTCAGCAATCTGTGACCCATCCTGATTACCAGCCAGCCTCTTGCGCTCGAAATCTGCGCTCTTGGTGCTACTACTAGAGGCAAAGTTCTCGATCAACACAATAGCATCCTCAGGATATCTGGTGTTGAAATTACCATTGCTGGAAGAGTCCAGACCCATCTGATATCTCCAATCTACTCCTCTGAAGAAGATACCCAGCAGCTGCACATCAGAGTATCCATGATGTGGACAATCTCTCTGGTACGATCTGAATCTTGTCCAAGCAGCCTTGAACGCCTCAGTAGGTCCTTGAGAAAATTGGGAGATTTTATTTCTCAGATCTTCAGATCTTCCATCATCGTAGAAGTTAATCAGGAAGGCTCTCTTGGTGTCCTCCCAATTAGTTAGCGATCCAGGAGATAGCTGCCTCAGCCAGTAAGTAGCTTCTCCACCCAGAGAGTAGGGGAAGAGCTTGCAGAAAAGGTAGTCGTAGGACACTCCATTGCTCTTGATGCTAGTGACCAAGTCCTCGAACCTCTCTACATGGTCCATTGGATGTTCATGAGGAAGACCATGAAAGAGATGCTGTCCCACTAGAGTGAAGTAAGCAGGCTTCAGCTCAAAGTCATTCCTCTCAAACGCAGGAGGACGAATTGCTGAACGATTGGCGAAAAACTGGTCAGGCCTGTTGCATTCACCAATCGTCCTTCCACGATTAACCACAGCATTCCCTGCGTTGGCGCGCCCAGCTGGCGCGACAATCTCAACAACCGCAGCAGGGACAACGATGTTACCAGCTTCATCAAGTCGCTGCCCTCTCTCATTACACACGTGACCCTCTTGGTCTCTCAGAATTCCAGCTTCATCAGCTCTTAAAACCACTGGGTTGTTCATCCCTGATGTTTGCTTGGTCTTTCTGTTTGTGCGTTCCACAAACGCTAGCTGTTCCAGTGACAGTTCAACTAGTTGTGTGCTCTTGTTGCTTATGGTTTCACGAACAGGCATACACCTGCAAACAAAACACTAGGCAAAGCACGTAAGTAACCAGAAAAATACGTTGAGTATCGATCGATACCAAGTGGTGTCGACCGATACCAACAAAAGAAGACGACGCGTATCGACCGATACTACAGAGTATCGATCGATACCGACGAACTTAGTCGAAATTCTAAACTAAAATCTAATGGCGAAATTGAGTCCCCGGCAACGGCGCCAAAATTGATATGCTCAATTTAATACCCTAAAGTACTAAAGCAGTTGTAATAGTATAGCTAGGGGTCGAACCACAGAAGACTCACAGAAACGCACAATAGATTCTATAGTGTCGAATTACGCTAAGCCAAACAGTTGTAATTAAAAGCAGTGCAGAAATTAAAGGAGTTGTAAATCAATTGAGAAATATAGGCTCAGGGTTTTTCTCAGGAAATCAGTGAATGCAGACTAACTAACTAACAGGATTCAGATTTAGCGCAGTTCTTGAACTCAAATCACTAAAATATAGCTAACCAACTCTCGTTGCGAAAACTATCTAAATCTAAATCCTAGGAATTCCAAATCTCTTTGCGAATCCTAAATTCTAAATCAGCTTTAATATCAGGTTTGATATGTTCACAAATCAATTAAACCAAATCTCTTTGCGAATAATCAATTTGCTCACCTAGGTTCTATCAGGTAATTAATCGCACTCTCGTGCCTAATCAATTATCCTAAGATCTAAGTTCCAGATTCGTCAACCTAGAATTAGCTATGAACACAACCTAAGGTGAAGAACTAATTCACATGGTGAATCCTAAACAGATAATTAACCTAGCATTCAAAGAAATCTTTTATGAGAAAACCCTAAACCTAAAGTGGATCTACTCAGACATGACAATTGAATCAAAAGACATGTTTGAATAAATCATCAATAGAATAGGAAGAAGGGTTTAGAGATCTGATCTCGGACGAAGGGAGATTCAGACTTGTCTCTCTAAAACCCAAAGTAAAATCAAACTATAAAATAAAGCATAAAAAGACATGAAAAGGCATGAAAAGGCATGAAAAGGCATAGCCTAAACAATGGCTGTAAAATCCTATTTATAACCTAAATCACGATTTGGGGTCTTCTTGTAATTATCAAAGACTTCTGGGCGCTTTTGCAATTCCTCAAGTCTTGGAAAACTCGCGGGTCGTGTCTTGCTGCGCTGAGTGTCGATCGATACCAAGGGGTATCGATCGATGCTCGACGTGAATTCAGGTTCTCAGCGACACGATCTTTAGCTCTGCTACAAACTGCTCCAGAAAGCTCCAATACTTCCAATAATCCTCCAAACGTGCTATGACCTGTAAAAGACTCTAAAAAGACTCCAAAATACTATAAAGACTCTATAAAAATGACTTATATCATGGCCTAAATGGGGTAAAAACCATGATATATCAGAACCCACGTGTTTAAAATAATGGTATTTCTCTCCATGTTACAAGTTAATAAATAAGATGCATTAAAAGATGAGATGATTTTCTTCTGAGTAGAGGGTTAGGAAAATTTCCAGCGATCTCATTATTCTACTTTAGAGGGAATGATCACACAAAGGTGGAAGCGAGGTTAGGAAAATTTCCTGTGATACTATTATTCGTCTACACCTTTGATTACTTTTTAAGGGAAGAACCGGGGATTCGGTGGCAAACACCATCAATACTCGCATCTCGAACCTTAATAAGCATATGCGAGAGTATAATAAGAAATAAGTATGGGGGACAGAAAATAATACCAGAAAGTGTGAAATTGGATGGTTCCTTGTCATGATACTGTGTGGGAAAGAATCTAGAAGGTTCTTGGTATTAATCACAGCAATGAAACTGGCGATGAGGGCTTTATAGAGTAATGATGTGAGATAATGTGTGTAGTCTGGGAAGTTGCGAATGTCTACGGAGAAGTACATGGTGGTTGGGTTTGAAACTGGTTATGTGATATGTGGAGCACTAAGCAAAATGGTCATTGCAATGTTTCAAGAACAGGTTAGTCTCTATGTTTTCAAACCTTCTTTCTCTGGTTTAGTTTTCTGTTTTGCTTGAGGGCAAGCACAGACTAAGTCTGGGGGAGTTGATATATCATGGTTTTTACCCCTTTTAACCATGATATAAGTCCGGTTTATAAAGTCTTTCTACTATTTTGTAGTGGTTTAGAGTCTTTTACAGGTTTTAGCACGTTTGGAGCATAATTGGAAATATTGGAGCTTTCTGGAGCATTTTGGATCAAAGCAGAAGTTTGTGTAGCTGAGTACCCGATTTGAAGCATCAATGTCAATCGATACTGACTAGTATCGGTCGATACTCACTGCACCAGACACGAGTCGCGACTTTTTCCAAGAGTTGAAGAATTGCAAAATTGCCCAAAAGACTTTATTATTTACAAAAAGCCACAAAACGTGGCTTAGGTTATTTATTAGGATTTTACAGCCACTTTGATGGCTATGCTTTATTTTACTTTGGTTTTGTGAGAGAGCTTTGGAAGGGAGACAAGTCTGAAACTATGTTCGTCCGAGAGAAGATTTCGAACCCTCTTGTTACTCTTTCTATTTTATTTGATGATTTATTCAAACATGTTTATTGTTTCAATTTCCATGTCTGAGTAGATCTCTTGTTAGGTTTAGGGTTCTCATAAAGGTTTTCTCTTAATGCTAGGTTGATTAGTTATTAGGATTCACTATCTGAATTAGTTCTTCGCCATTGGTTGTTTTCAAAGCTAATTCTAGATTGATCACCTAGAACTTAGATCGTAGGATAATTGATTAGGCACGAGAGTGAAACTAATTACCTGACAGAACCTAGGGTGAGCAAAATAACTATTTGCAAAGAGATTTGGTTTAGTTGTTTTGTGAACAAATCAAACTTGAACTAAAAGCTGGTTTAGACTTTATGATTCGCAAAGAGATTTGGAATTCTAGGATTTAGACTTAGATAGTTTTTGCAACGAGAGTTGGTTACTTATACCTTAGTGATTTGAGTTCAAGAGCCGCGCTAAATCTGAATCATGTTTGTTAGTTTATCTGCATTCATTGATTTCCTGAGAAATACTCTGAACCTATCTTTCTCCAATCGAATTTACAACTGTTTTAATTTACGTTTCTGCTTTCAATACCTTGATCACTTAGCTTAATTCTCATCTATATAATCTATTGTGTGTTTCTGTGAGTCATTGTGTTCGACCCCTACTTTACTACAACTATTGCTTTAGTACTTATAAGGTATTAATTTGAGCATATCAATTGTTTGGAATTAGTAACTTTGGCATGTTACGTTGAAACTGAAGCCTTATCTGTGCGAGTCGAAATTCACGCAATCAATTTTCGTCGATACTTTTAGAGGGAACCAAAGTTTTTGGAAAAACATAGTAGGAGATCCATAGATGGTGGTTTTATTATCTGTTCCTTAGAAATCGATTGCGTACAATATATTGCTAAGTGTTTCTGCTAGGGTAAAAACGTGTTCGCTGTATGGATGACTATGCTCACTATTTATACATGTTTCGTGGACGAGAATCTCAGACAGAATCTGGAATATTTCTTTTTCTCTTGCGCGGCCACCGACTTAGGGTAATCAATGATCTGAGCTTTGAACTCGGCCCACAAGTTGATAATAGATTTGTATCTCGACACATTTGTTGATTAGATCAGTCTTTCGAGGTGAGCCGATCCGCAGCGGCCTAGGTTCGGTGGAAAGATGGTGTTGCTTTGGGCTCGGCTCGGCTTTCGTCCTCTCAAGGTAGAATTACCTTGGTGAGTCTTTTGTTCTTATAGACGAGGCGAAATGAGGAGCTGTTTTATAGGACTGTCATGATTTGGCTCGGCCCTCCATACTCTTTGCAAATCGGTATGCTTCATGTTAATCTCGGTTGGACGAAACCGACCCCAACAGTTTGCCCCCTAGCTCGTCAGACTCTGGAGTGATTGTGGCGAGGTAGGATTTATTGAGATCGAGATTAACAGAAGCGTCGAGCTGACCATTGAAAGTCGACGACGAGGCGAAGCAAATGATTTTGCAATTACATCTTCTGAGAACGTCCTTGTACTAAGATAACAGAAAAACGCTCTGATGCATGTACAATCAAAATTATATATTGTAATATTTGAACATATATAATTAATATCAACATTTATATATGTGATGATGTATCTTACCTCCAACTTCTTCATGAACATTTCCTAGAAGGAGTTTGGTAAATGCGTAAGAAAGTAATCATTGCATAAATACGTGGCAGTCATTACTCTTCATCCCTGAAAACTTTTGTCCTTTCTCAACAGATTTAGCAAGATTGGATACGTACCCATCAAGAAACTTCACGTCAGATGAAACCTAATTGAACAACTATGAATTTTCTTCTGTACCCAACCGAAATATAGGAACTGGTGATTTCACATTGCTCATTATGTTCAACTTATTTCTGTTGCAAATATCGGGCAAGCCCAACCTTGACTTTCCGCTGTCTTTGGTTCTTCCTTTCACGTTTAAGACTGTATGTATGATGTTATCATAAAACTTTTTCTCAATATGCATGACATCAAGATTGTCTCAGTAGATGATCTTTCCAGTACAGAAGTTTCCAAAAAATAATTTTCTTGTGCCAATTATGATTGACCTCGTATCCATCAGGCATATTACCTGGAGTGTGCCAATTTCCCCCACGATTCACCATTTTTAGTCCCCCAAAATGATCTATTTGCGCTTCTAGATCTTCTCCAGATAGATACACTGGTGGGAGGACACACACGATTTTGTTTTTCCTAAACAGCCGCTTGTTTCTCCAATATGGATGGTTTATTGATAGAAACCGTCGGTGACAATTAAACAATCATGTTTTTTGACCATGTTTCAGCTGAAACTAATATGTCCGATTGAGGCAATAAGGACAAGATAACCTCCCATGCGTTGTCAAACCTGATAGTATTCCGTATGCAGGGAAGTCGCTTATTTTCCACATAAGAGTCGCACACATCGTAATTTTTTTTTCCTCGAACAGTCATATGTACGAACTCATGTATACCATAATTGTTTCAACTTATATATAAGAGGCAAAAACACATCAAGGGACCATTTTGTATGATTGGGACCATGGATTAAAATATTCAGTAATAGAAATTCCCTTGGCATGCACATAACTGGGGGAAGGTTATAAGGCGTTACGATAACTAGCCACAAAAAATATTGCCTACCAGACATATCGAATGGACTAAATCCACATGTGCAAAGACCAAGATACACATTTCCCTTAGATTTAGCAAAGTTTGGGTGTACCGTGTTAAAGTGTTTCCAAACTTTTGCATCTGACGGGTGAGTCACTTCTCCTTCTCTCTGTGAATGTTATGCATGCCACCTCATCGATGCATCTGCCCTTTCAGATTGATACAATCGTTTCAACCTATCAGTTATAGGAAGATACCATATCCGTTGGTACGGTATCTTACTATACCGAGAAGTTTGCGGCATATCAACATCTTTCCAAAAAATCATACAATTGTCAACACATACATCTATCATCTCAGAAGGCAACCTAAGACTAAACACCAACTTATATATCTCATAGTATGTTTTGGCAGCCAAATTATCCTCTGGCAAATACTCTGTAATAAGATCAGCCCAATCATCCATGCAAACCTCATCAAAGTTATGATCAGTTTTAATTGTCATCATCCTAGATGCTAACGACAATTTAGACTGACCTTCTCTACATCCATCGTAGAGTGGCTGATTTGCAGCGTCTAGCATATCATAAAATCGTTCTGCATCTACGTTGGGTTCCTCAACACTATTATCAACATTTGTTTCATGAAATGCATCAGTAACAATGGCATACATCCTATCATTATCTTGACCCTGATCAAATTGATGTTCACCATGATGATAACTACTACCCTGATAAAAATCTACATGACCTTGATAATTACCACCACTAGCACCTGCTTGAGACGTCCTTGCAAAACCCTCTCCATATTCATACCAAATATAATATTTTGGCATAAACCCTCTATTTAGTAAATGCTTCCACACCGTCTCAATAAGAATATATCTCGTATTCTTACATTTACGACAAGGACAGAACATCTTACAGTTTTCTAGGGTTATTTGCATATTTCTAGACTGATACATGAATATTTCAAGCCACTCTTTGAATTATTTCTTCAACGCTCCCTCCGAATCATTTTACGTATACATCCATCTTCGTAGATCGTATATAGACATTTTATAAAAAAATATTTCATAGTGTTTTTTTGTACAAGTTTTTGAAACTTTCGTTCGAAGGTCGGACGTATTTACGGAATTTTTTTCAGAATTACCAACGGATTTACATCGAAAATTTACAACAAATTTACATCAAAAAACATTTACAACGACTTTAAATCGAATTTATGATGGATTTACGACGAGTAGATTAGTCGTAAATAATTAGGTGAACCTGGTGGAAAACGTGTTCACCTAACTGGAAACAATCGACGTGAAGTCGTCGTAGAGTTACATCGAATCCTGGTCGTTGTAAATCCGATGTAAAATTACATCGACTTTACAACGTAATTTACGAAAGTCATATTCGTCGTAATATCGACGTAACATTACACAAATTTACGACAATTTTTGATATCGTTGTAACTTAATTGATATCGTCGTACAATCGTCGTAATGTCGTTTTTTAATTACGATGATTTTAGGACGACGAAATTGCATCGAATACATATTTCTTCGTAATGCTGTCGTAACATCGTTGGTAATTTACGGCGATTTAAAATCGACGTAAAAGTTCGTTGGAAATAAGTAGTTTTCTTGTAGTGCTCTCGAAAGAGATAGATGAGACGAAAAAAAATTGTGTAATACGACAACTCAAAAAGCCAAGGACCAAAATCCTAGCATCTCAACAAGAAAGACTACTCGAAAAAACCTCTAATGTTGGGTTTTTTTTTGGAATATCCGAGGTTTTAATAAATCTTCTAAGCATACTGTGATTTGAAGGTGGTTGAAAAAAAATCCATTTCAATTTGGTTGTTTGTTGGAAATGAAAGTCAAGGCTAATAAAGCTGAACGTATTGTCGCATTTATTTTCAAGAATTGGAATTTCACCTCAAATTATGAATCCCATCTGTTGGAAAGAATATGGGTGGTATGGAGTCCAAAGGTGAGGGTCACTCTGTGTTTTACAAGTGGGCAAATGATTACCTGCTCGATATTGCTGGAGAGTTTCGAGGAGGGGTTTTTTTGCTCATTTGTGTACGCTTCAAATTTTATGGAAGAAAGAAAATAGTTGTGGGATGATTTGAGGAATCACCGAGATTCACCAATGTTTCGAAATAAACCATGGGTGATAGAGGGAGATTTCAACGAAATTTTAGAAGGTGAAGAACATTCGAACTACGAAATAGCTCCATCAATTCCAATTGGCATGAGAGATTTTCAAGATGCAGACAGGTACTGTTCCCTTACGAACATGACGACACATATGGACCTTTATTTACCTGGTGTAATAAGAGGGAGGAAGGGTTAATTTGTAAAAAAATGGATAGAGCACTAGTCTCGGATTCTTGACATAATTCATATCCACAAGCTTACTATGTTTTTTGAGACAGGAGGGTGCTCGGATCATCTGAGAGGTCGTATTCAAATCAAAGCAGAACCAGCAAAAACTCGATTTTCTTTTAAGTTTACGAACGCTTTGACGAATTTACATGGGTTTTTGTCTTTGATGGATTCTTTTTGGGCTGAGAAGGAGGAACTTTTTAGCTCAACTTCTGCTCTGTATCGATTCTCGAAGAAGATAAATGCTTTAAAACAAAAAATAAGAGAGCTGAGTAAGGAGAAACTTGGAGACTTAACGCAGTATGCAAAAGAAGCTTATGCTGATCTTTGTGAATGTCAAGCTAAAACGATGCTGAATCCATCTTTGAATGCTATGGAAGAGGAAATATGGGCACATCGAAAATGGCAATTACTATCAGACCTATAAGAGAGGTACTTGAGGCAAAAATCAAAAGTGCACTGGCTGAATGTTGGGGATGGAAACAATAATTTTTTTCATCCTGCAACAAAGGCGATAGAAATAAAGAATTCAATAAGAGAGATATAGCAAAGCGATGGGACCATCGTGGACACACATGAAGAAATAAAAATTGAGGCTGAAGAGTTTTTCCACAGTTTTCTATCGCATATACCGGAGAATTACGATGAGGAAAATCAAGAAAAATTAATTGAGATGTTGGGATTTCAATGTAGTGAAGTTGATAGAGAGATGCTGAGTGGAAGGGTAACAGAGGAGGAGGTGAAAAAGGGTTTTATTAGCGATAGCAAATAATAAGTCTCCCGGACCAGATGGGTATACTTGCGAATTCTTCAAGGTAGCTTAGCCAATCGTGGGGAAGGATTTCACGGTAGCAATACTCTCTTTCTTTGAAAATGATTTCTTGCCGAAGGGAATCAACTTAACTATTCTAGCTCTGCCTCTTATACCAAAGAAAGAGGAAACAAAGGTAATGAAGGATTACATACCTATCTCTTACTGCATATCGAAGATTCTAGCTAATAGATTGAAAAAGATCTTAACGAAGTTTATTGCTCCGAATCAGTCCACGTTTGTTAAGGATTGCTTGCAGATGGAAAATATTTTACTCGCATTTGAATTGGTAACGAGTTATCATAAAAACTCGATACCAACTCGATGTGCTGTGAAAATTGATATTGCAAAAGCTTTCGATTATGTTCAGTGGCCTTTTTGTTGTGAACATTGAAGGCTCTGAAATTCACGGAGCAGTATAGTCATTGGATTAATTTATACATCACGACAGCATCCTTTTCGGTTCAAGTGAACGGGAAACTTACAGGGTATTTTAGAAGCGCTCGGAGACTTAGACAAGGATGTGCTCTTTCACCATATCTTTTTGTCATATGCATGAATGTATTCTAAAAAATGTTGGATAAAGCAGCAATGGAAAGGAACATTGGGTATCATCCGTATTGTCAGAATTAAAAGCTCACTCGCGTATGCTTCGCTGACGATCGACCTAATGATATTTTTAGATAAGTAAAAGCGATCGATTGAAGGTATACTTGATGTATTTAATGAATTCGCAGCAATCTCAGGTCTATGTATAAGTATGGAGAAATCTATGATATACATGGCATGAGTTTTGGAGGCGAATAGAGAGGAAATTCTTGAACAATTCCCTTTTGAGATGCGGATGCTACCGGTTCGTTACTTAGGTCTCCCTTTACTGACAAGGCGGATGACAAAAAGTGACTACACGTCTTTGCTGGAAAAGATACGATCTCGAATTAGTTGCTGGACAGCAAGATTCCTATCTTTTGCGGGAAGACTCCAGCTAATCGCTTCCGTAATACAAAGCCTCACAAATTTCTAGATGTATGCTTTTAGGCTCCCGAAAGCGTGTATTGGAGAAATTGACTAGCTTTGTGCGGCATTTTTATGGTCAGGTGACACACCAGGAATTAACTCCAGCGTGAAGTTTTACCCTTTATATATAAACCGCAAGTGCACAACATACGAAGTAGTATTTAGGGATCGAATCCACAGGGATTGACGTTGTCGATTTCTAACGAGTTCTAACTAATGTCTAGACGTAAAATATATTTTAGGTTTTGTTACGTCGTTTCTATGGAATCTAAACTAAGCTAAGAAGGGCAATAGCTAACTAATTATTTTATCGAGGTTGTGAATCAATTAAACGAAGCGTTGGGAAATCAAGAATTTTCTAGGGTTTATGGCCGATTTTTACAAGGAAATTTCTAGGATTTCTAAAGCGACTTTTGTCGACTTTGGGTTCTTGAACTTGGAACACGTACGCTGCGTGTAGTCTACTCCCGTAATCCTACACACCTACTCAATTCAGTACTCGGACGGTAGCTTTCGTCTCCGCCCGCGCAAGTAGTGAATTATACTCTCAAAGGTCGTTTACGCCCACAATTCCTCCGTAAGTATACTTTCAAAATCTTACGACGGATTTGCTCATCTACCCTAGATCAAGCGATTAAATACAGCACTATAGTGGCTCTAAAACTCCTAATATCAGTTGCTAAGACGGTTAGTCAAGCAACACATTAACAACAAGGATAGAACGAATAACCCTAATCTGTAAACTAGACTAAAAACCTAATAAGACTCGAACCATAAATTCCCCTTCAAACCCCTTTCACCCAACAAGGAGATTACTCATCCATAGCTGAGGTAATCATATTCAATAAATCAAATAAAAACAGTAAGTGAAAAGGGATGAAGAAAGCTTTTCTATCGAAGAGCACGAATCGAGAATCCTTTGCTCCAAACCAAAGAAAACAAGTGCACAAGTCACAAGAGCTTCGCCTTTGCCTTCAAACGTAATAAGAATGTAACGTGTATGTCTAAGAGGCATAACATAAGTATTTCTAGAGTTAATATTTGTTTAGGGTTTGGTGTGAAATAACGGTTTTGGCCTAGATGAATAAACGAGTCGATTTGGTCGCGCATGGTCCTGGCCACGGGTGCGGGCCTTCTGGGAGTGGAGAAATGCCTCTTGGCCGCGTGTGGAGACTCTCCAGGAGTGGCAAAATGCCTCCTGGCCGTGGCTCCGGCTCCTCTAGGCGCGGCGGTCTTCTCCTCGGGGTAGCTTCATCTGTCTTCAGTGCTTTGGGTATATTTAAAGATCAAACCATTGGATTGCTTCCAATCCAATTGCATTTGAAAGCTGGTTGTCTCTACTTTGTTGTGTCCAAATTTGGGGATGATCAGACGGTGAAAAGGTCTCCATTAGCTTTAAAACTTCTCGACGGTCCAAGTTTATCCAAAAATCTACTTTTGCTCCGTAATGCACTCTTTTATTCCGAGTTTCCTGGAACGTCTTTCAAATCTCTAAAATATGAAAATCTGTTAAAAACTTTTGAAAATGGAGTTAAAACACCTGCAAAAGAATATGAAAATGATATATACAAATAGTCAAAAACCGGTGTTATCAACTCCCCCAGACTTAGATCTTTGTTTGTCCTCAAACAAAACAGAAATCTAAACTCGGAAAGAGGTTTTCGAAAATATAGGAACTAACAAAATTCTCAGTGACCGTCCTTCTAAACCATAACCAACATAATGCATCAATCGGGCTTAGTCTAGAAAATTCTCACCAAAGTACTACAATGCTAGTCCACGGTATCCGTCATGCGAAAGTCTAACCACATAGATCCTAACTTTTAGTTAACTAGCTCTTAACATCCATTAAATATTGCGTGATTCTTACCAAAAATATTAGACAAGTCAATCGATGCTAGGCATATAAGGGCAATTTAGGGGTGAGGCTAAAAGTGTTTCGGGTTACCGTATTTTCTTCGGAGGAAGCTAGATATTATGCAAAAAACAAGAGAGGATGGAGCTGTTGGTACCCACAGTTTTCAATCACTCCTTGCTCGCATAAGTGTTGCTACAAAACTCCTCCTTCGTCGGGACTCTTCTCCCTTTGACAGAATTTTTCTGTCGTTCCCTCGGAGTTAGATTTTTCTCCGGGTAATGATTCGAACGGCTTCTTACTCCTCACATATTGAAACATAGTTGCCTTGGTAAAAATATAGACTACTCTAAGACTCTTAGGCTTTTATTTTCTTTCCTTTCGGTTTTTTTTAGAAAGGGGAACACCTTTAAACGAGAGCCTTAGAGAGTACGATTACCAATTACAAACGATTTCCACGGCAAATTTTTAGCTTGATTTGTCGATACCTCCACAACCGAATCCGTTTAGTCTCTCGTCTTCTCGAGTGACCTAAAAACTGTTTTGTTCCTTCCTCTCTGGCGTTTTTGCACATATCTGAACATAAGTTAACAAGATAGTTGCATGAGGTTTGAACAAAGGTTAGGTTTCGGGTGGGATACCGGCTAAAGATGAACCGGCCATCTAGGACAACAAAGAGTGGTAAAAATGAAAAAGATGTCCTTGATGTATGACTCGTTGTCTGGCCTAAAACAATTGATAAGAAAATTCAATATAGATTAAGTCCAAATAAAATGAGCTAGTATATCCTATCAGAAAGAATTTCTATGGCTTGAAATCCTCTGGGGATGTCGCATTGAAAGCACTCTAACTACCGCATAGTCGAGTACTAAACCACGAAAGAACTAGCACGAGGAAATAGCGTAGAAGCACACTGGTCTATATCATCATAGATTTTGTTCTTATGTTCCTGAAAAATACTAAATAAAAATACTACACGAGGTCTTAAAAATTCAGCGAGAATTAAAAAGATCCAAAGAAAAGAAAAATAGATTAGTAATGGATAAACATCCTCCCTCATACTTAAATCACACAGTCCTCAGTGTAAAAAAGTTGGTGACAGGTTGGTAAAATCATTAAAATAAAAGATAAGGTGAAAGAGATCGATTAAACCGTGGTGGTGAAGTGCATGGCTAGGCGTCGCCTGAGCCATCTGTATCGGAGTTGGGCGTGTTGCCATCGAACTGGTGGTGCTCTTCGAATAAGAGCATCATGCGCATGTATCGTCTCTCTTGTCGTGATATCTTATTCTCCATGGCTGTGTATTCTGGTCCGTGTTCGTGAGACGAACTCGCAGATGGTGCCTGTGATTGTTGAAGTAGTCGATAAAACAGTTATTTTAAACAAAATATATATATGTAACTCAATGTTTGAAAGATTAACATATATAATATTAGATGTTAGTAACTTATATTTACCAAGACTGAAGCCAGGCTCTGAATCAGGATCAAGAACATATTAAACTAATTGCAACCTTGGGATATATGCATCAATTAAGAATGGATCCACATTAATAACAGTTGTAGTGTCGCAGAATTTGATACACCAAGATAAATTTGTAATTTGAGGAACTCGTCCATCTCCATCGACTATGAAATCCAGTCGCCCTCTTTGATTTTCTGATCAAATTTAGTAATTAAGCTCGGAGAAATAGTATAAGCCTCTATCCTTTCACCCTAAATATTAGATACTAATTTAATTCTCCTAATTTTATACCAAATATCAATAATACACAATTTAAAAGTAGAATGCAAAATGATAATAGAGTTCCAACTAACCTGCTCATCTATGAGAATGAAATATAAAGAAGCACAACCAAATCTGGTAGAGTGTTCTTTCCATTTCCTCCAGATTTTAACTTTAATTCCATGTAACTCTCCGAGCTTTTGGTATGAAGGCATGTCTGAAGTAAAAATATTTGAGACAAAACTCCATATATATTGAGAGAAGGATTGATGGAGTTGAACTTGAATGTATATGATAATTCTCTAAATTAGGTGGATAAATTGCTTAAAGTAATTGCAAGTTCATTGACAGATCAGAGAAATATCGAAACGAGTGGTTAAAAATTTACCAGTAACTTTAGTGGACTTGCAAAATTTTCAGCTTTTGACTAAATTGTACGTTAACCAATGTGTAGTATAGAAATGAAATTTGGTAATTGGCTTAAATCGAAGTCACTATTCATAAACACTTTATTTTCTGATGTGACTTTTGCTTTTAATTTATGTAAACGAATTGTACTAATCGAGAACTTATAATATTTAAAATAGTGATAATATAATTATACCTCACAATATTATAATTTTCATTAAAGCATTTACGTCTTTACGAACATGTTCAGTAATAATATCTAACTAATTCAACAAAAACAACGAAATATTGAATACTACTTTTATTAAATTTTTGATATAAGAATAATCATAAATATCAATAAAAGGCATTCCATAAAACCCAATGCAAGAAACAAAGTACTAAAATCAAAATCAAAGTATCACGTAAACGAAATGGAAGGACATCAAAACACCATAATAAGATTGAAAATTTTCTTATAATCTGATCTCATTTCCACACTTTTCCAATTTTGTAGGTATTACTACCTCCATTAAGATTTTCTTTCCCAACACAGATAATAAACTGAAAAGTCTTCCCAATTAGATTTTTTAGTGCATCAGGGATGATCTCCCGATCTTGAATATGTTGGAATTTAAGAGCTTGATGTAGTCAGTATCAAGATGTATTCTATATAAAAATATAAGTAAAAATTCAAATAGCTAAAGGCACACGCACCTCATCAATTCAAATAGCTTTACAACATCTTTCGCATTTGAGTCAAACAACAAACATTTCATTTTGCTAGTATTATCCATCACATAGAGATGAAGCTTGTACCTAAAATAATGATCGCATAGGCCAATATTGTTAGCAATATATCGATCATCGAAACTAAATATGAAATACTGATTTAAGGTTTATATAAGATCCAAAATATTAACCTGGGACTAACAGCTGAAACTTTGAAGTCATAAGTCTCACAATGGTAAATCGTTTTTTTCATTATCTTCATCTTCCTTTTTTGGAATCTTATAAACCTTTTTACTACACTTGGTACAAACTAAGCAAAACCATGATCAATCTGTGTCCACCCGATAAATGGTACACATGATTTTATACTTTCCAACATGTGAAATTAATTATGATTATAATGTAAAATATTACGAAATGTCCAAAAAACGTTTATGAAATTATGTGAATACACAATAATGAATATATGTCAAATATTCTCAATTAATACTGGATACCTCAACGTAATCATGGAACCCAGAAATCGTGACCATTGAAAAATGAACAAAATTTTGATCATCGTTGAAACATGCTTTTTGGGAAGGTCTGCTATGCAAAAATACTAAACGACCACCATCATCAGGCAAGCTATAACATGTGTGAAATTATGTTAGGAATATCCAATAATGACTAAAAAAGTTCTCAATATTTTATGTGGAAATGGTCCAAAATAGTGCAAAATGACAAACAAATTGCCAGAATAGTACATCGTTTGGAAAAATTGTCAAAATAATATTTTTCAAAAAAATTAAACTGTTTTGGGTTTAGGGTTGGATTGTTTAGGGTTTAGGGTTTAGTTTAAGGTTTTAGGGTTTAGTTTAAGGTTTTAGGATTTAGGGACTTTAATGTATAAAAAGAACTTGTGATTTGTCGATCTCTTACATTTGAAATATATAACTTGTGTACATATTGACATATATAACTTATATATATATATATCAATATATTTTATCAAAAAACAATTTATATGTGTACCGCTAAATACGTTGATTTTTCCAAATCTTATGACAATTATAATGGCTTCATCACCGGCGTTCTGACATGCAGCGTTAACTTCCTCTCCAAACTTCCCCCATAACGTGCAAGGTAATCGTTCATCGCTATAGAAATAATATACAAACAATATAACAATTAATATATATATATATATATAATATTGTCAAATATTAACACACACTTATATCTTATTCCCTTTAAGATTACTCACTTGGTATTCTTGATCTCGAACTCAAGCTTACTGGTGTTCTTGTTGAAAATCTGAACAGTTTCAAACTCACGAGCACTTATAACTTGTCCAATAACATCTGAAAAACATTACAAGGATATTTAAGATTAGTATTAATGCGAGGATCACATTGAACATTTAACTATTTAAAGTTACTTACCAATCAATATGCTAGTATTTGTTCGGTCATTCAAAATGGTTCCGAATTCAGAAAAAATCAAAATAGTGATTGTTTGATGTATTGCCACTTTTGCTTACGACAGTTGAAGTTATAAAAGACATCTTAAAATGATGTTTTGTTGGACGGTATTGGCCAGATGCATGATTCAACGCAAAATTTTCAATGAACATCCATTCACAACCATCATTTTTCATAACAATGGAACATCGTTTTCTTGATCGAGGCAAGAATTTTGGTACCATGTCATGATTAAGTAATTACAATTAGATAAAATAATGTATGCATCTGGTTAATTATATTAAGATATAATAAAACTATTAACATTTTATCAATAATGTATGCATCGGTTTCTTAACATGAACATTCCAACAAGTTTTAAATTGCCTAACATCTACCAAAATGTTCAATCTCATGTTAGAAGCCATGTGCATAAGATTGGGGAAAAATAAATTGAGATAGGAAATTTGCGGATATATGTGCGAAAGATATAATGTTTGGCATTAACATTTTAGAGTTAAAAACCTAGGATTTCTATCTAATGTTAGCTCAACTTTTTGGTGAGACTAGGCGTGAGCAGTAGATGTTTCGGGAATAAATATTCCTTTGGCATCGTCTTGTTTATGATGTGTTTCATGTTTCTTCGGTATCACCTTTTTCTTACCGCGTTTTTTTTTGGAATTTTCACTTCTCGAAGAGCTTGTTTCGTCTTCTCAACCATTTCTTCTACTCATTCTTCCTTTGTGTCTCTTAAATCTGGTGGAATATTGATCTTAACTTTCGCAAATAGTTTAGAAGTGAATGGTGGACTTACCTTTGGGGGTTCCGTCTTAGTCGACTCATCTTTATCTTTTCCTTTAGGGAAAATCTAGTTTTTCATCTTTTGTTCGTTCCTCGTGTTTGGAATTTCGTCCGGGACAATAGGATAGAGCCTCCTTCGATCCACATTCAAGAAGACGGCTTGACGGTTGGCGTGATCAAAGATGGCACCAACGGTAGCTAAGAAGGGTCGACCAAAAATCAACGGTCTATCCTTGTCTCGTTCCATTTCGAGAACTTGAAAATCAGCGGGGACAATCTTTTTTCCAATGAGTATTTGAAGATCATTGATCGCTCCTTCGGGTTTCTTTTGTGATGAGTCCCCAAAAATTACGCTCACGGTAGATGGCGTGAGATACCGAGTTTCTCGGCAAATGCCTTAGACATGATGTTGATGTTGGCTCCGGAATCACACAAACAATCTGCAAAATAAATTCCCGAAATCCAACAAGAAAAATAAAAAACGTCCCGGATCATCGGCTTTTCTAAGCTTTTGAAGCGGGATTAGTTTCGGTACCTCGAATGGTAGTTTTTGGATCATCTTGGATTCGGTAATGACTCATCCATAGCATCGACTTCCTTCTCGGGTATGGTGGAAATTACATTGCAAAATCTCTTCGGGTTATCTTCCACTCTTTCGGGTAAAATTCCGCTCGGCCTCTTAGTGGAGTCCGCGGTTTGAGAGACTTGCATATCCAACTTCTTGACATGGGTTGAAAGAGATTTAAATTTCCCATTCAAGTGGTTTTACATACAATCGACCTTGACGTTAAAATCTTTCGTCGACTTCTCGTTGCTTTGAGCGAGGAGTTGAATTGATTGCTCGAGCTTCATTATTTGGGCAGCAAGTTGAGAGTTAGAGATACCTTGTTGCTGCGTGTTAGAGTTGTTGTAAGGAGCGGCTTGACCGTTGAAGGGCGGTCACGGTTGGAAATTCCCATTTCCTCCATAATTCCCGTTTTGGAACCAGTTTTGGTATGGCTTCAATTGTTGTGGATAAGGCTGATCTTGAGGGTTCTCCACATTCGGGTTTTGATACGAGATATTGTTTTAGTTGGCGTTGTGGAATTTGTTGTTGAATCCGTTGTTGAAACGGATTTGGTAGAAGTTTTGTGCTCCTACATAGTTAACTTCTTCTTCTTGAAAATGCGAACCGTTGATGTCGGGTTCGCAATAAGCACCGTCTTTGTTAGAGGGGGATTTAGCACTCCCCAGTTTAACCCGGTTTGAGTTTAAATCAGCCCAACAATCGACTTCAAGGCCCATCAAGACCGATATACGAAATAAAAGGAAGTTTCCTTTTATTTGATAAAAAGAAGATTTCCTTTTATTGGAAAAAGGTAAATCCGGGAAAGAAATGAGATTATCCTTAACGGCTTAAAGGAAAAAGGACAATTGCCAATACAAAGTTAAGAAGGAAAATGAAGAGCTAAGGACTTCAAGACTTATAAATAGGGGAACCCCTATTCATAATAATCATCTCACAATCACACTATCTCACAATCGAGAACTTAGACATAAACATCCTTTGTAACAAGAACTACATTTTGGCTTGATCCCTTTAAAATGGTACGTAGGCAGCCTTCAACGGTACAACTATAAATCTAATAAAAATAATTTTCTTAAACCCTAAACCGAATTCGCCGATCTACGATTTGTGCGAATTCTGGTTCCTTCAATTGGCGCTAGAAGGAGGGGGTAAGAAAATTGAGGGTTTATGGAGAATTATTTTAAAACCCTGGAAATCCGACAAAGTGTCCGACTCTTCTCGTCATGTTCAAAAATTCTCCAATCACCGACATGAGCTTCCGATCTTACCACAATTTTCAATCCGAGATCCAAACAAAAAAATCACTGAGATGAACTACGTTGCGAAGAAGAACGAGTTGCCGAACACGACACGCCGAGCTCACTCCCATGAGCAAACACCAAGTTCACACACGCCGAGCTCACAATAATTATAAAGAGATCATGATCCTATTCACGGTCAAGACGAACATGAGACCACACCGAACTCGCAGTACACGCCGAACTCGCGGTACACGCTGAACTCGCGGTACGCGCCGAACGTGCCGAACTCGCGGTAAGCGCCGAACGTGCCGAACTCACCGGAACTTATGACGAACATCGACTTAGATGACGGTGATGACTTCGAGATCCCTCTTTTCACTCAACTTTCGATTCGAAAACTCCTTCGGCCGACCAACGCCAACATCTCTCACCGACATACAAAGAAGAAAAACAAATATGGAAGATTCCAACATAAGATATTGATCTACAAATCTCAGAGATGAGAACTCACGCGGAGAAGACAAGTAAAAAAAAAGGAGCTGGGCCTAAAGCCCATTAAGAAGAAAAATCGAACAAGAGATAAAAAGAAAAAAAAAATTCAAAAGGAGTTAAATGTTGGTTTAACTCAAACAAAACCAAACCGGGCCGATCTATCTTTCAAGACTTCAGACCAAAGCTCGGAATTAAAAGAACGTTCATCGATCTCATTCTAGTTCATCTACGGAGCTCCCTAAAACTCAGGTATCACCTATAAAAAAAAATGAATTAATTCATTATTTAAAGATATTTTCTTTTCAGATTATATGACCGGATCTATCCCTTTAAACGCCAAAACACGGTCAACAAAGAAAAAGGGAGACGTCTGCTTCCCTCTCAAACAGACATATCGCCTACTTCGCAGTAAGACAGCTCGTGATCGTAGCTTGACAATCCGACAGTAAGGTAGCTAGCGGTAGCAGATCGTCGGTCTAACAGTTAGGTAGCTCAGTCGCAACTTACTCATCGCGCAGTCACAGTTCGCCGATCTCGCAGCCCCACCTAACTCACGACCACAGCTCGCCGACCTCCTTCTCGCCAAACTCACGATCGCAGTTCTCCGACCGCACAGCTCGCTTACCTCGCAGTACGGCAACTTGTAATCGTAACTAACCGATCTAAAAATTGGGCAGCTCGCAATCACAGCTCGCCTCGCAATCTCGCACGAACTATCGAAACCGAACTTGAAAAACCCGAGGCCGACCTCGCACTTAAATAACAAACATCGAGCTCAGCCTCGAGTTCAATCTCTCGTCTTTAGTAATTTTTGCAGGAACAAAAGCGAACAACTTCTAAAAGGAAATTCGACCAGATGCTGATTTCAACTCCAATCGGGGTAAAGAATTCTCCAAAGAAATCTGCCGAACTCGAACACTCCTTCGCGGAACTGAGGGGGGGACTAATTGTTAGAGGGGGATTTAGCACTCCCCGGTTTAACCCGATTTGAGTTTAAATCAGCCCAACAATCGACTTCAAGGCGCATCAAGACCGATCTACGAAATAAAAGGAAGTTTCCTTTTATTTGATAAAAAGAAGATTTCCTTTTATTGGAAAAGGCAAATCCCGGACAGAAATGAGATTATCCTTATTGGCTTAAAGGAAAAAGGACAATTGCCAATACGAAGTCAAGAAGGAAAAGGAAGAGCTAAGGACTTCAAGACTTATAAATAGGGGAACCCCTATTCATAATAATCATCTCACAATCACACAATCTCACAATTGAGAGCTCTTCCTTGATTGATGGTCTTCATGGAGATGTCTCCATTGCTGGCCGTGTCGAGAGAAAGCTGATATTTCGGTAGTAATCCTCGGTAGAAAGTGTTGAGCATATTCGGACCGGAGAAACCGTGATGAGGGCAATCTCTCTCGTACTTCTTGAATCGTTCCAACACTTCATTGAAAGACTCCACTGATTGTTGATGAAAACTTTGGATTTTGTTTCTTAGCGCGTTGGATCTCGACTTCGTGTAGAAGTGGTTTAAGAAGGCAGCTTTGCACTCTTCCCAATTAGTAATAGATCCTGCGGGCAAAGATTTCAACCAACGGTGAGTTTTATCGACCAAAAAAAAAAAGAAAAAGCTTACACTTCAAATAGTCGGCGGGAACTTGGTTCGTTCTCGTCGTTCCGCATATCTCTTTGAACAATTCGATGTGCTCCATCGGATGCTCTGTTACAACTCCATGAAACTGATTTTTCTTTACCAAAGCAATGATTTGAGGTTTGAGCTCAAAATTGTTTCCGTTCGGTATTGGAAGTTGTATTGCTGCTCGGTTTTGGAAGTGTTGATATACGGTGCATCAAAATCAGCAATAATGCGGTTACGCGCTTCTCTCTTCGGAGGATTAGCGGGCAGTACGGGAATGTTGGCGTTTGTGCCATTAGGAGGAATCAGTGCATTAGCTTGAGCATCGTTCCTTGGTGCATCACGATCGACGGAAAATTGTCGCCTCGGATTTTCAGCATTTTGGGTTTTGGTTGTGATTTTCTTCGGGATCGAGATATGTCTGGTCATTAGCACCATGGACAGCCTTTTGATATTCTTCGTGATCCAAAAAATCACGGTCATCCTCGTGATCTAGTTGATCTTCCGAGTGGTCGTTCTCGGCCATCCTTAAGTTTTTTTTGAGTCTTCGGAGTTCTCTCTCGTGTTTGTCGATATCGTCTAGTAGCGGTACGGTTCCTCTAGGAGTTCTCCTAGTGTGCATGCACCTTAGAACAAAAGACAAAGATAAAGAAGAAAGTCAAAAGAACAACAAAGAACTTGAAAATCAAAAGTGCCTAGAGCAGAAATTAGAATACGAAATCAAACAAGCTAAACTATCCCCGGCAACGGCGCCAAAAATTTGACACGCCGGGAATTAACCATGGCATGGGGTTTTACCCTTTATATATAAGCCGCAAGTGCACAGCACACGAAGTAGTATTTAGGGATCGAATACACAGGGATAGACATTGTCGATTTTTAACGAGTTCTAACTTATGTCTAGACGTAAAATATATTTTGGGTTTTGTTACGGTCGTATCTATGGAATATAAACTAAGCTAAGAAGGGTAGTAGCTAACTAATTATTTTTATCGAGGTTGTGAATCAATTAAACAAAGCATTGGGCAATCGGGAATTTTTTATGGTTTATGGCCGATTTTTACAAGGAAATGTTTTAGGATTTCTAAAGCGACTTTTGTCGACTTTGGGTTCTTGAACTTGGAACACGTACGCTGCATGTAGTCTACTCCCGTAATCCTACACACCTACTCACTTAAGTACACGGACTGTAGCTTTCGTCTCCACCCGCGCAAGTAGTGAATGATACTCTCAAAGGTCGTTTACGCCCATAATTCCTCCGTAAGTATATTTTCGAAATCTTACGACGGCTTTGCTCATCTACCCTAGGTCAAGCGATTAGATACAGCACTGTCGTGACTCTAAAACGCATAATATTAGTTGCTAAGATGGTTAGTCAAACAACACATTAATAACAAGGATAGAGCGAAGAACCCTAATCGGTATCCTAGATTATAGACCTAATAAGACTCAAACCATAAATTCCCCTTCAAACCACTTTCACCCAACAAGGAGATTACTCAGCCATAGCTGAGGTAATCATATTCAATAAATCAAATAAAAACAAAGAAAATGAATCGATAATCCTTTGCTCCAAACCAAAGAAAACAAGTGCACAAGTCACAAGAGCTTCGCTTATTCCTTCAAGCGTAATAAGAATGTAACATGTATCTCTAAGAGACATAAAATTAGTATTTATAGAGCTAATCTTCGTTTAGGGTTTGGTGTGAAATGACGGTTTTGGCCTCGGTAAGGAAACGAGTCGATTTGGTCGCGCAGGGTCCTGGCCGCGGGTGCAGGCCTTCTGGGAGTGGTGAAACGCCTCTTGGCCGTGGATGGAGACTCTCAAGGAGTGGCGAAAAGCCTCCTGGCTGTGGGTCCAGCTCTTCCAGGCGCGGCCAGCTCCTCGAGGCAACTTCGTCTTCCTTCAGTGCTTCCGGTATATTTAAGGATCCAACCATTGGATTGCTTCCAATCCAATTGGATTTGAAAGCTGTTTGTCTCTACTTTGTTGTGTCCAAATTTGGAGATGATCAGAGGTTGAAAAAGTATCCATTAGCTGCAAGACTTCTCGACTGTCCAAGTTTATCCAAAATCGTACTTTTGCTCTGAAATGTACTCTTTTATTCCGAGTTTTCTGAAACGTCTTTCAAATCTCTAAAATATGAAAATCACTTGAAAACCTTTGAAAACGGAGTTAAAACACCTTCCAAAAAATATGAAAATGATCCATAAAAATGGTCAAAAACCGGTGTTATCATCATGTCCCGACCTAAATCCAAAGAAGGCGAAAATAGCTTGGATTGATGTTTGTAGACCTAAGGAAGAAGAAGGGCTGGGTTTACGATCACTAAATGAGGTAAATAAAGTGAGCTGTCTCAAACTTCTTTGGCGAATCATTTCTGCGAAATCACTGTGGGTTCCAAAGTTTTTGATAAGAAAAAGATCCCTCTGGTCGGTCAAAGAAACGACATCATTAGGTTCATGGATGTGGAAGAATATGCTAAATTACAGGGAACTGGCTGCTACTTTTACAAAGGTTGAAGTACGAAAAGGTGCTTTAACATCCTTTTGGTATGATTATTTTACACATTTGGGAAAATTAATCTATCACACGGGTTTAAGGGGATGTATTGACATGGGTATCGATATTCACTCACCAGTGGAGAAGGCTATGATTTTCCACCGAAGGCGTAAACATCGTACATAGATTCTGAATCAGATTGAAGATGCCATAGAGACTCAAAGACGACAAGGTCAATCTCACGACCAATATGTGTTCTTATGGAGATTGAAGGGAGATAAATTCATACCAAAATTTAATTCAAAAATGACATAGGAGCAAGTCCGTTTAACACAAGCGATATGTGAGTGGTACAAAGGTATATGGTTAAAGTTTTGGGAAAGTTGAATTTTACAATCATTCGTAAAAAGGGACAAATCCTATTGCATAACAGGTGTCTCTGAAAGTTTTGTAGACAACACCATCAAATGTCCTAAAATCTTCATAACAACACGGTCCTCTTATTATATGCAACAAAAGACGTAAGAAAAAAATATCCCCTTCGTCAATGGAATCGTATTTGATAACACATGGTTTCCCCAAACCAATAAGACGGCATCTCTATTCTTTTTTATTAACATGCCAAACAAATTTTGTTGAAAATTCGGAATACAGAAGAGTTCTGGCCTCTGCATATAGCTGATTACAATCCATCTAGGGATGTCAATCGGGCTAGCCCGGCACGGCCCGGCCCGAAACCCGTAAAACCCACATATATTTGAGTCCGGTCCGATTCGGCCCGAAAAAAACGGGCCTATATTCCAAAGCCCGATCCGGACAGGACTCTAGGGCTTTTCAGGATTTTTCGGGTTTTTTCGTTCTTTTCTTTACAAATACAAAAATTTGCAATTCTCAGATGAATAATTAAAACAAAATATTTATAAAAATAAATCTAAATTGAAATGTATTATATCAAATACAATTAAATTTAAAAGCAAAATTTTGACAAAAAAACAAATAAAATTCAAATAAATTGTATTACCAAATAAAACATAAAATCAAAACACTTCAAATCTAGGTAATAGAGTTTAGATTATAATCTCCTTCATCGTCTTCTAAATCCTCATCACCATCAAGAGGTACAGATAAAAAAAAAACTAAAATAATATTAAGTTTTGACATATAGTAATGTCATTGAAAGTCTATAGATAATGATTTTAAAAATATGAAGTAAATATGGATGAATGATAATGGTACATGGATAACAAAATGTATAGAAAATATGTCAAATTATAATTTTTAGAAAGATAAATGTTTAAATAAAATCTCTAACTAATTAAAATATAAAGTTTCGGACTTTTCGGGCTAGCCCGAGCCCGGTCGGGCTAAGTCCGAAAAACACACTAGCTCGAATGGGCTTTAACCCGAAAGGTCCGAGTTTTTTCGGACTTATATTTCTAGGCCTGAACCCGCTGTTTTTCAGGGTCGGGCCGGGCCGGCCCTCTGACTTTTGCCCTAATTGACACCCCTAACTCCATCTAAACTTGAAATTTAGTTTGGAAACATTGATACTTGATGTCGTCTTCAAATGGCGTTTTAGGAATTGGGAGATGAACATGCAAAATTTCTGAATATGCAACACGACGTTTTTAACATATACAAACATTAGAGAGTTTTTAAAAATAAATCAATTAAAACCCATGCACAAATATATATATATATATAAAGTTAGTTTTTTTCTCTTCTCATGCTGCCACTTCAGCATCCATATGTCAAATTTTAATTGATTATTTTTTAACATCATTTTAATTATTATTTTTTTAACAATTGGTTTTAATTACATAAGTAAGATCATTAATGAATAAATTTTATTTATACATATAAAACAAAAAGCATACTGATAATTAGTTTCAACAAAAATTAAAATCTATTGATATCTACCACATTTTTTATATTTAATTTATAAAAAAACCTCAAAATAAGCTTAAATATCAAAATATGATAATTTATTTCAACTCTCACATTTTGATAGATACAACAAAATTACAACTAAATACAAATACATATAAAACACCACATAAAACAAAACTTATAATCTAATAAAATTATTAAATAAACATCGAGGAAAAAAAATCTACACCAAAACTGCAATCCGAATGAAATCATATAAATCTTCTCTATGAAGATGCATCAAAATTACTCGGCTACTACATGACACAAGCAGGACCGGCTCACTAATAAAGTGGACCATGTGCATATTATAAAAACAAATTCTAATTTTAGGTATATAAACAATTTTCTTTTATACAGAACCCTTAATATTTACAAATAAAACCTTCAAATATGACAAAATTTTGCAAAAATCAGGTGGTCACTGTGTATTTGCACCTTCAGCACTTGCCTATAGCTGGGCCTGGACACAAGATACAAATGAAAAATATGTGAAAATCATAATAAATCAAGACTTGGATATGTATGTTATATTATCATATTTATCTACACTTGAAGACTTATTACTAAAAAATTGGAAACAAAAAGACTTAAGAATTATAAACATATTTTACACAATAATGAGGATTAGAATCGTGCATCAACAATATTGAAAATAATACTAAAAATAAAACAAAAAAATTTAAAACGAAAAACACAATATTACTCGAGGAAGACAAGAGTCATGAACCTAAAATTCGGTGCAACTATCTCCATCCCAAAGCACAATATCTAATTCTAAGTAAGGATAAACCAACCATCCGCCACATATGCTTCAGAACCGAACTCATATATATAAAGTTAGCTTTTCTCTCTCCTCATGCGCCACATATGCTTCAGAACCCAACATGTCAAATTTTAATTGGTCATTTTTAGCATCATTTTAATTATTATATTTTTAACAATTGGTTTTAATTACATAACTAAGATCATTAATAAATAAATTTTATTTATATATATAAAACAAAAAGCATACATATAATTAGTTTCAACAAAAATTAAAATCTATTGATATCTACCACATTTTTAATACGTAATTTATAAAAAAACATCCTCAAAATAAGCTTAAATATCAAAGTATGATAATTTATTTCAACTCTCAAATTTTGATAGACACAACAAAATTACAACTAAATACAAATACAAATTAAACACCACATAAAACAAAACTTAGAATATAATAAAACTATTAAATAAACATCGAGGAAAAAAAATCCACACCAAAACAGCAATCCGAATGAAATCATAGAAATTTTCTCTATGAAGATGTATCAAAATTACTCGGCTACTACATGACACAAGCAGGGCCGGCTCACTAATGAAGTGGACCCTGTGAATATTATTAAAAAAATTCTAATTTTAGGCATATAAACAATTTTTTGTTATAAAGAACCCTTAAATATTTACAAATAAAACCTTCAAACATGACAAAATTTTGCAAAAATCAGGTGGTCACTGTGCATTTGCACCTTCAGCACTTGCCTAGAGCCGAGCCTGGATACAAGATACAAATGAAAAATATGTGAAAAATCATAATAAATCAAGACTTGGATATGTATGTTATATTATCATATTTATCTACACTTGAAGAATTATTACTTAAAAATTGGAAACAAAAAGACTTAAGAATTATAAACATATTTTACACAATAATGAGGATTAGAATCGTACATCAACAATATTGGAAATAATAATAAAAAAAAAATATATATATATAAAACGAAAAAACACAATATTACTCGAGGAAGACAAGAGCCACAAACCTAAAATTCGGTGCAATTAGCTCCATCCCAAAGCACAATATCTAATTCTAAGTAAGGATAAACCCAACATCCGCCACATATGCTTCATAACCGAACTCTTAACCTCATTCTGCAATAACTCTAAAACAAAACAACTCCTTTAGTGTATTTTTATCTCTTTGGTGCCTTCATTACGCTTTAATGTAACTACTTCTAAGATGAACTTTGCGATATCAATTAACATATAATTAATACACTCTAATTGATATAAATTCTAATAAAAATGCATTATTAGAGATTCCTAATGTTTTCTACTATAAAAACGCAAAAATAACAAACTTTAAAAAAACATTAATTGCATAAATTGACAACAAACGTAAACGATAAAAAATGTACAAACACCTTCTATTTTTATAAGAAAAAACAATATTGAAAATAATATATTTAAAGTATTAAACTATCAAAAACAAAATATATAAAGAAAAAAAGTTAACACGTCCGCGCGTAGCGCGGATTACATTCTAGTATTATATAAAAGATTACCTTTAGATCCCATATTCTACAAAAAATGACCTTTGCCATAAATGCAAAGATGTTAAGCAGTATATCAATTTCTACAATGTGATATATGCTCATTTATTTATAATGAAATGTATGTTATTTTATTATATATTCGTGTATCTTATTGTTAAGATTTATCGACATTGTAGAGAATATCTTACCGGATATAATATCCAAATCTTAACATCATAAAAGAAAGTAATAAATATTGACTTAATTTATGCCGAAAATATTAACTTCCCTAGATGGATGCAATAAAAATTGATATTGTTCGAATTAGAGTAATAAAAAGAAGTATGAATTACAACTAGTACCTCTCGGTGAGAGATATAATTTCCACCATATTTCTCCGTTATGGAAAGAACTTTTCTACCAACTTTACTCTCGTTGAGAAGTGTCTCTTTCCCGCCCTTAAAATCGAGAAAACTTCCGAACTTGCTAACGCTTTGTCATCTTGTGTAGCGGTTTGTACGGGGCTTGAAGATGCAACGAGACTCATTTCGATGAGTTTTGACGGTATAAGCGGTTTTTCAACGTCTCAAGATAAAGTGACTAACTTCAAGCTTTCCGGGTTTGCCGGTAATGTGCTATCGACGCATCCAATCTCGGATTCGCTGTCATTCTATCATGGAGATTACTTTGGTTTAATCTTTGTTGCTTTCAAATTTTATTGTTTTAGCTTAAGAGTTTTGATAACTCTTTTTTTGTTATGTAATCCAAAAGTTTAAGTAATGAAAAGAACGGTTTACACAAAAAAAAAGAATTACAAGTAGTACACAAGTTTTATAAAATAAAGAGAATTAGGTAGTGACTAAATTCAATATCAAACTGAATGAGAAGATGATCTGTCTGAAAATAATTTAGATATTAGCTTCCATGGATTGCATCACTTCATCTTCCTATTAGAAGATGTGCTGGCCTCGTCAGTTTGATTTTCTGAATAATTAGCTAATGCCAACCAGAAAACGGATGATTCCAAGGAAAATAAATGTTCAATTTTTGAAATAAACAGTAGATATTTTCATGCACATTTTTTACCTTTCAATAAATGTTTTAACTTCAGGAATTTCTGGCCAAAACTCAATTCGAGAAACCCCTCCTAAACATCGAAGGGTGAGAGGACGTATGGTATTCCCTATATGTTATAACCTTTTTAGTAAAATACTATGACCATAATAATATTACAATAATACTAATTCAATAATCAACCATAATCACTAACCTTCCGAATCATATGGAGTAATCCAGTCCGTTAAAAGACAAAGAGATTCACGTTTACGTTGAGCCCATAATTTGTCAGAGAAATCAATTGCCAATCCCCTTTGAAAATAAATGTTTTATTATTCACTTAGCTAACAAAAATGAAATACGGATTCGAGAAAAAATATCACAACTTACTGTGCGTCCCTCAACACAAAAGTTATACAGCTGGTGTTTTTATCAATATTCTGGTCAACTGAGTCGTCCTTCACCGTTTTGAGTGTTTCAGAAGAAACAATCATACCTAGGTAATCTTCATATAAATTATATAATAAAACAGTTATTTTAAACAATATATATATATATATATATATATATATATATATATATATATATATATATATATATATAACTCAATGTTTGAAAGATTAACATATATAATATTCGATGTTAGTAACTTATATTTACCAAGACTGAAGCCAGGCTCTGAATCAGGATCAAGAACATATTAAACTAATTGCAACCTTGGGATATATGCATCAATTAAGAATGGATCCACATTAATAACAGTTGTATTGTCGCAGAATTTGATACACCAAGATAAATTTGTAATTTGAGGAACTCGTTCATCTCCATCGACTATGAAATCATTAATTGACTTCCAGTCGCCCCTCTTTGATTTTCTGATCAAATTTAGTAATTAAGCTCGGAGAAATAGTATAAGCCTCAATCCTTTCACCCTACATATTAGATACTAATTTAAGTCTCCTAATTTTATACCAAATATCAATAATAAACAGTTTAAAAGTAGAATGCAAAATGATAATAGAGTTCCAACTAACCTGCTCATCTATGAGAATGAAATATAAAGAAGCACAACCAAATCTGGTAGAGTGTTCTTTCCATTTCCTCCAGATTTTAACTTTAATTCCACGATTAGTACGGCTTCCATGTAACTCTCCGAGCTTAGCACGGCTAGAGATAGCTAATCTAGATCATAGAGAATTTCATGCACACAAGGTGTTCGATGAAATTCCCCAAAGAACTAAATAAGAGATTTTGCTTGCTTAGCCTATGAAAGTAGTTGTCTAAGGAGTATTATGACCATATAAACTTATGATTAAAGCTTGTTAATCATCTTATCACAAACGAGAGTTTGATCTTGAGTTGGTGATTACCAAAGTGATTAAGACCATGAGAGTGGCTTAATATTGTTTATGTGTTCTAGGCTAAGGGAATTGCTTGTTTGTGTGAAATGACATCTAGATAGATCATGGGAGGATACGAAATCAATAACCTCATCCAAGAGCTTGCCTTATCATCTTTCTAATCTCGTTTAGCATTCGTTTTCTTGTGTTCTTGCTTTTAATTTGAATCATTTATGTTGTTAGAAAACCAAAACAACCTTTGTTAGCTTAACTTAAGAAGATTTATATATTCATAGTGATTGAAACTTAACCCTTAGATTCAATACCTCATATACTACAACGTATATTGAGTAATTGATCTAGACACCAAAAAGTCTACTATCAAGCCCTCATCGTGTTGGTTCAAAAATTGATGAGGGAGACGTTATGAGTTTTATCGAGAGTTGAAAAAGGGAGACGCAAAAGGCTCGTCTCGGTAGTAAGGAGGCTCGTAGCGTCCTTGAGAGTAGATTGTCGGGGCCGCTTACCGATCCATGTAAAACAAGTCACATGTTGTGTGTGAATCGTGAGAGTAGTTAGAACAAGATGGGTCGTAGCAACCATGCTCTTAGTAATCATCTCGCTCCAGAGGCAAGTTCATGTTTCAAAACCTGAAACAAAGAAAAACAAAAAACAAAAATTAGAAAGCAAAAAAAGTTTGATCTAGAGTCGAATTACTAACCTCTAAGTTGTGACAGAACAGTAGCAATTGCCTCCCTGGCAACGGCGCCAAAAACTTGATGCGCTCGGATTGTTCTCCGAAACTTCAGGTTTTAAATTTATAAACCTAAATGTTCTGCAAGTGCACAGACGTGCGTTGTAGTACTTAAGGTATCGATCCACAGGGAGGGAACACTTTTCTGTGAGACTTTAGACATGGAATAGCAAGGAAGTCTAGAACGAGAATAATGTTTTTGTAGGGTTTTTGTAACGAAAATTGTAAAGAACGAAAAATTGCTTGTAAAACTAGGTATGAAAATCGATGGCTTAAAAGTAAAGGGGAAAATGATTTGTAAACAAAAATAAAACGGTGTTGGGTCGATAGGGATATCTTAGGGTTTGTTCGATTCAAACACGACCCCTAAGCTTTTAGTAACACAATTCTAAATTTTAACTCCACGAACTGAACATAATAAATGGCGTAGCCTACTTTTGTACATCCTACGCACCAACAATCTATATACTCGACCAGTACCTTTTGTCTCTGGCGGCTCAAAAAATCGTGCTGTTCGCGCTGGTTCTTCTTAATTCACGGAACTTCGTAAGTATACTTTTGTATCTCACGATGCGACACGCTCTTATAGATGTACGATTCAAGTGTTTAGATTCAGCACTTTTGGTGGTTCTTTAACACCTTGGAATCATCCTCTAGTTAATGACGCTAGATTCATGCATTAACAACTATCTATAAGAAAGAGCTCTAGAATTCGCGCGGCTAGGGTTTTACCTTGTGAAATCCTTATCTAACACTACAGAAAAGTGAGAACTCATGTTGATCTCTTCGAGCATAAACATGTTTTAAGAAACAGAAAATAACTTGAGTTTGAGATCAGTCATTAACAATACGATAGTATGAGATGGGAGTAAAAAACATCTAGGTTTTGGTATAGCTTAAAACGAACTAATATTAAACATGTTACCCCACTTGTTCTTTGTTTTTTATTTTACCAAATTGATTTTTCAACTCCAAGTTTTATACTACTTTATATTTCACATCAACAAACATATAATTATATTAAAAATTAAACTATAAAATATTAACTGTACATTAGATAGGTCAAAAAAAAATAAAGTTTATAAAGATAATTTGATTTTTTTGTTAAATTTTGGTTTTGGAATATTTGTTAGCAGAAAATTGTTTTATTTTTATTTACATAAAAAGGGAAAAAATAAAGAAAATTGGCTAAAACAAAACATAAATAAAGGGTTAGAGATGATGATATGGTTAAAGCCATCGTAATATATAAGGTATATGCTAACTATTTGTTAAACTTGAGATGATGAAGGAATTTTGTCGTAGAGATCAATATGATAATGAGGAGATTGATAGTAAATTTCAGTTTTACCAGCGATAAACACAAAGTGTAATAAATAAATGCTTAGAGTTGTTAATATGATCATAATTATCATAAAGGGTTAGAGTTGCTAATATGGTCATAGCTATCGTAATATATAAGATATATATTTATATATATATATATATATATATAAGGTATATGCTAACTTTTTGTTAAACTAGACTTGGGAGCCTATCATGCGATATATAGGTCTCACATCACTATGCAAGTCAACAAATGCTATGTGTGTTGGTAAATACACATGCTATCAAAATTTGTAAAGTTTATCACATGGCTTTTCTGTCACCATATTTACACTAACCTTTCATGTATATGACGACACTTTCTTTACATAATGCTATTTAACATCTTCAATCCTCTAACAATGAAAGAAAAAAATAACATTTAAGTTTCTATCAATTACATTTTATTACAATGATTAAACGAATGATGAAATATTTATGTTTAAACTCTATTTCTCTAGACATAAGATTTCTAGAGAACTAATCTCTTCCGGGACTTTCTCAGAAGCATCTTCACCTACAAGCTCAGGTTCATAATTCCATTGAAACGAATTATAAACCCGTGAAGTGTCAAATATAATCATCTCCTTCTTCGCCACCTTTCTCTATAATATCACCAACATATTCACAGATGAAACTTCTTGCTCGAATTGGATCCAAAGACCTTAAACCCCAGCCACAATCCATCGTCTTAAACACTTCTAAACTGAACTTCAGCCCGGTCTGAATCATCTTGTTTTTGCAGTCAGTTGAACATGGACAAGAATCACCGCACTCGTAAATCAATGCTCTACGGGTGACTAAAACTCTCTCAACGTAAGGTAACCCACCTCCATTTCTCTGAACACAAAGACAATCATCTTCCGAACAACGTGATTTACGTCGACAAGTGCATAAATTAACCATATGTGGAACATCAATGACTTGGTGCTTTAGAGAAGTGATATAACTAAAAAAGCTTCTCGTCATCAACTTCATTCACCAAAGAAACCTTTAGATTCTCAACTCCAAAAGAGAGATCTTGAATAACAAGACCCGGTCTTGTAATCAACCCTTTCTTCCATTGCTCTATCGATTTCCATACTCCAAAGGCGGGTTTTTGATCATCATGTCTCACCAATCTGAATTTGAATACCTTGAAACCATTTGTATTTTTCTGGTCCCACATATTTGTGATGGAATAAAGCCCATCGTATATGTATATGTTACCATGTGTCCTTTTTTTATCCTCCACGGCTCTTATAACCGTCACAACACTTTCCTTTTTCAGAGCTGTCTCTAACGAAAGATTCATCCTATCAAGCTTCTGATCGGATTCCTTACCACCAAATCCTGTATAGATCAAGATATCGGGATCTTGAGCTTCATCAGCATTCTTTCCCGAAGAGACAACGCTAATTGCTAATCTTTTATCGTCTTCGCTGTCTTTAACTTTCACGAAGTCAGTCCCAATATGGACTGCATGTAGCCCCACAAGCTCCATTTCTCCCCATAAGAAAAAGATGTCACCTACATTAATTCCTGGAATGGAACCGACTCTGGATTTTGTGTTCGTTCGCAATTGCAAGTCCTTGAAAGTGAGTAAAGCAAACCTCACCTCACACATTCTTAACTTGGCTCAGACGCCTTCTTACAGCGTCGAAACGCATCATCAAGCAACTCACAAGCTCATTGTTTCCGGTTTCTTGATTTACTTTACTAATACCACCTTGAATGAATGGAATCGCTTTTATCAATTTGTCACTCCTCTTTGACTTCTTTGAGCTTTGCGGGCCCTTTGGTCGGCCACGCCCTCTTTTTATCGGACCACTATTAGGACCAACATTAGCAGCAGAAGAATCATTGTTAGAGGCATTTTTTGTGATTTGTTCTTTTCCTCCATGAAACTGGTGGCTCCCTTCACCTCTTTCCATTGCAAAAATCCTATCATTAAGAAGTTTTGTTTGTTATCAATTAAATAAAATTGAGCAGAATGGTTGATAAATATATACAGAGAAGTGAGAACTCGTGTTTCTCTTCAAGCTTAAACATGATTTAAGAACCATAAAATAAGTTGAGTTTGAGATCTGTCATTAAAAATACATTAATATGAGATGGGAGTAAAAACGTCTAGGTTTTGGTATAGCTTAAAACGAACTAATATTAAACATGTTACCCCCTTGTTCTTTTGTTTTTATTTTGCCAAATTGAACTCCAATTGTTATATATTCTCTTTGCTTCATAATATAGAGTGTTTTGAGTGAAAACACAAAGATTAAGAAAATCTATTATTCCTTAAAATAAATTTATTTAATATTCTGTTTAAAATAATTTAACCAATCATAAAAAAGAGTGCAGAATATAAATAGTCATAAACCATTAAATACATTTAAATTTTGCATTGAAATATGAAAACACCTTATATTGTGAAACAAAGTAAAATTTCTAAAATACCATATATTATAAAACAAAGAGAGTACTATTTAATATTTCACATCAATAAACATATAATTCTATTAAAAATTAAACTATAAGACATTAACTGCATAATAGATAGGTCAACAAAAAATAGAGATTATAGAGATAGTTTGATTTTTTGAACTATTTGTTGACAGCAAATTTTCTATTAATTGATTTATATGTTTTCTTTATGTGTATAGAAGAAAGCAAATTACACGCAAAACAATAATTAAAATATTTCAGAATAGTTCTATATCATTTTTATGATAAATAAAGACCGTTAGTTTAAATGATCTTTACCGCCCAAGTCACATACCTTAAAATTCTGCAGATTTTTGTTCATTTAAATAAATTATTTACCAATTTTTTTATTAAGAACCAATTAATATAAATTTGAACATGAAATAAATTAAAATTAATTACTCCACTTTACTCCAAAGTTTTTTGTTTTTCTTGTCTAAAATAAATTTTTGACTCCTTTCTTTTGAAGAGGTAATGAGAGTAACAAAAAAAATAAACAAATACAATATTTTAAATTTATTTATTTTCCTTTTTGTTTCTTTTCTCTATTACTCTTCATTATTTTTACTTTATTACTATCAAGGTTTACCATTCACACCCAAAGCCATTCTTCATTAATAAACGTTTGTTTGTTCCAATAGAATATTTTCTAGTGCTTGAATTTTGAGTTTTGACGTTCTTGTTGCAGTTGTCGAATGCATATCCAACGCATTATGAAACATTGAAAGACTTCTAATTATAAAATTGTTTGTAAAACCGAGTAACAAATTCATATGTAATCCGCTTCACTGTCCAAAATTTACTATAAAATTAATGAGGGGATTTCTTAGTAGAGAACAACAGAGATACTGAATTGATAGTAAAATTCAACTTTCTGGGCGATAGATTCGGTATAAATACAAAGTGTCATTAATAAATGCTTAGAGTTGCTAGTATGTTCATCGCTATCGTAATATACATGGTATATCGGAACTATTTGTTCAACTAAACTTGGGGGGCGTATCATGCGATATATCGGTGTCAAAAGCACTATGCAAGTCAATAAATGCTAAGTGTATTGGCAAATAAGCAAGATATCACCAAGGTTTATGGTTCAGGTGGAATTCTATTTGCACAAGCCGATTCTTCTGTGGCCCTTACTACCCCCATATAAGCCGTCCCGCAAACTCAATATTGTCCCTACTTAATGAAGCATTCTTCTCCAGCTTTAAGATTCATCAACAAACCACCTACAAGAAGAGTTTTGATCGAGGAAAAGTGCCCCTGTAACGAGTTCAAATAAAAGCTGCATGAGACCCTCCATTAGGACCGTACCGCGAGCCATGGCATGAATTCAAGCTTGGTTTCATTGATACAAGTGTTGATGCGAGTCCTCATGCTTCTAAGGAACATAATAGAAATTTAATCACGAGAAAAGCCAACTCGGATAATCAAGGGAGCGTTCACACTCAAGAAACGCCACATGGACCAAGACTTGTCTAAAACAGATATGTTCACAATTGTGTTCTGACTAGGCAATTTCTTCAACTAAAAACTTGTGGTCCCACTTGGAAGAGGTGTCCTCTAAGGCTTGTAGAAGTACATATTCGCGAGCACCAAGTTTCTTTTTTTCTGCCTTAGACAATAAAATGTCAAACAACTAGTTTTTCATTTACTCGCATGCATGATTTGTTTCCTTTTCTTTTTGTTTGTGACCGTTACCCCAAGCTCACTATAAAGCTCAGCCTATGTTCTTTGTTACATTCACGCATTACTCATCAATAAACTTTCAGTTTTTTTTCAAGTCTTGTCTTGAGCATTGTTCGAATCTGGTCGGTTTCTCTTAAATATTGTGTGCAGATTTCCCCTTGCTTAAGAATCGATCGAGCCTTATCTTTCTAAAGTGTGGAATACCTCATGTAAAGCCAAGTCTCACTTCTGTTTGTCTCGGATCTATCCTCCCCGAGCCAAAACTCCACTATTGAACGTGGTTCTCAACTAAGTTAAATAAATAACAAAAAGGGGATCGGAATCAGAAAAAGAGAGAACTAAAAGACGAAAGAATGAAAACTCGGAGCTCTTAATCTCTTAGTTCTCGTCAATCAGTTGTCGGATCCCTTCGAATGAGGAGGGTCTCTCCTTTTTATAAGATTTTTTGTCAACTAAAACTTGGCAATTTCCTTTTCCTCCGCGAGTCATGTCGGCAATGAAATGGCTACTCAGGTCGGCAATGAAATGGCAGCTGCTCAGGTCGGCAAAGAAATGGCAGCTGCTCAGGTCGGCAAAGAAATGGCATTTCCTGAGCCAAAGGATAGAGATATTGGGTTTGATTTTTCCGATTTGCTTGAAGATCTTCAAACTTACCGGCGTATCTACATCATGTTCTTCATCATTCTTCAATCCGCCCTCGTCTTCTTTTGGTATGATTCAAAGAGAATCCAATTCATCATCCGAATCTATTAACGATTACGAGAAAGCTTCTGAGAATTTGGTAATTCCTCGGGAGTTGTTGCTTAGCTCGTCAGATTCTTCGGATTCCTCTGATGGAAGCGATTTGTTGATAAACGAGTTACTTTTTGTTATTCTCGTCATGCCGGTATTTTTCTCAACGCTCCTCAGACCTCGGTCAAAGTTCCTAAGCTGAAGGATATATATAATCAAGATACTAAAAATCAGGCTCGGTACGAAGATATGGCTACTCAGGTTGGTAATGAAATGGCAGTTGCTCATGTCAGCAGTGAGAAAACATATGTGAATGTCATTCGTCATGTTGCTATCGGTCTGACTCATTCCACGAGGGGGACGATCGAGGAAATGCTTCATAACTATGGTTTTCCAGACGATATGATATACATAAGGCATGGGAAAGACAAGTGTCCATGGGATGCACCCGAGGGGTATATATTTTTATACAAAGATTACTTTAGGTCGATCGACCTCCGGTTTCCTCTTCCAAATCTTTTGGTCGGATTCTGCAACACGTGCAGGGCGGCAATCTCGAAAATGATGCCGGCTACGGTGATCAACATGGTTGGGCTTCTGTCCATGGGGGCCGAACTCAAAATTCTGATATACACTCGTACATTCGAGGAGTTGACTTCGGTTAACGTTTCAGAGACAACACATTGGTTCTTTTCGTATAATATGAAGACATGATACAACATCATCACCGGGCCGAAGCCAATCAAAGTGAAAGACTGGGAAACAAGATATTTTTATGTTAAAGTTAGCCTCTTTTACCGATCCTAGATCATGTTTCAATACTAAGTGGAACTCGAATATCGGTAGATATTAGCTCATCCTTGTATGTAACAAAAATTTTCCTTAATATTTCCTAATTACCTCTATTTTTGTTAGTTCGAAATCCGGTCTATCAGCGTTTTTTCGATCATTGTCTTTGAGACGCCAAGAGACTCGGAGATCTTAGGCGGATCTGTTGGCCGGAAGTTCATCAAGAAATAATCGAGAAGAAGTTACGTCGAGCTGCCAAAGGTTCGTCAACTGTTTTCTTTGTTTTACTCTTCCATCATAATTCTTCGTCGTTTCTGAATTGAGTCTCAGTCTTACAACCGCATCTAATCCGCCTAGAAGGAAGAAGAGAATGAGAAAAAAGAATTTCTTGAATGTCCCAGGCTTCTCTCTCATTTTGAGAGAGATAAGTGTAGTTATTTCCGAGACCAGTCAAAACAAGTCGGTTAATGCCGACGAGAATCATGTTGATGCTGACATGATGTCCCATGTCGGTGACACCAAAGTCGAGCCAAACGATCAGCTGGTTGAAGCTGAGGCAGGTAATCAGACGGCTAGGACCAGATTGTCAAACCACCCCGAAGAGATAGCCACTGAGGTCGACCTTGAAGCAGCCCGAGCAGCTAAGGGAAAAGTTATCACCGTCGAGACGAGCAAGAAGAAGAAGAAGAAAAGTTCTCGCCGAACTGAGAAGCAGACTGAGGCATTGCCTCAATAGTAGATGTAAGTAATAATTGAAAAAGTTTTAGAGAAAAAGAAAACTTACCTGGAAGTGTTGGGGAATGGATGTGGGAATGGAATGGTGGTGGATGGGGGATGGAAAATGGTTATGTGGTGATGGGAAATGGGTGTGGGGATGGTCGGGAACGAATGGAGATAGATCAGGGATCGAAACGAACCGATCGGGATCGACAGGATGCTGGCCGCGGGTCTAAAGGCGGCACTCGCGGTCACATGAAGCTTCGCCGCGGTCGGTTGTTTGCGACCGCGGCGAATGGAGAGCTTACCGCAGCTCGAGTCTTTGCACCCGCGGTCGACGGATCCTTTTGCGGTCAAGTCCATCCTTGCAGTTCGTGCTGGACCGAGCAACTTCAAACCGTGATTTCTTATTTTTGTCTTTTTGGTTTTTTGATTTTTTGGGTTTTTTAATTTTTTGAAAGCTGAAAACTAAGAAAAAGAAAAAGTTAATAGAAAAAGAAAGAAAAATGAAAAAGAAAATCGTACCTAAAAATAGGTTGCCTCCCGTTGAGCTATTTTGTTTAAAGTCGTTTAGCTCGACGTTGGTAGCTAGATGAGCTTAGTCGAAGAAGGACAGTGTCTTACGACAAGTCTTCTTTGATATCCTTTGGGTCTTTTCGTCATGTGAATCATCGCTAGATAGTGAGTCAGGATCGGGGTCTCTCAAATTGGGATATCCGTCCTTCTTGAACTTGGGTGGGGCATCATTGTAGAACACATCTTTGTTAACGTTGACGAAGGAAACACGCCGATTGGGCTAATACATGATGGCTCCAACAGTTGATAAGATAGGTCATCTTAAAATTATCGGTGTTGCATCGCCTTTTGTTGTTTGGACAATGTCAAAATCGACGGGAGCTATGCAATCTCCAATCCTTACGGGCATGTCTCGGGCCATTCCTTTTGGTGTAGTACAAGTCTCATCGGCCATGCTGATTTTTGTTTGGGTATGGTGCACGTGCTTGATACCGAGTCTTTTGGCGGTTGATTTTGACATGATGCTTAGGCAAGCTCCGGAGTCACAAAGAACGTCTTTAAATTCAACTCCATGGATGGTGCAAGTAATGAGAAATTGACCTTGTTCTTCATTCTTATGGAGAGTTCGAACGGGTCTTCCTTTCATAGCATTGTCGAAGAGATTTTTTATCTCCAAGATGGACTGTTTGCTTTCACAAAAGAAGTGACCAATCATGTGGTCTATTCAAGCTCTAGCAAAAGTGGTACCTCGAGGTAGATCACGAACCACGTTGTTGAATTCCTCTAACTTCTCTCAACTTATCTTGTTCGGGTACTCTCGGTATTTCTCGGGATGGAAGATTCATATAGCGTAAAACGTACCATATGGTATAGTTGAACGTCTTTCTCTCATGAAGTAGATATGAATGTCTTCCTTGCTCTCATTGCTGTAGTGGAAGAAAGTTTATAGAGATCCTTTTTCACAAACTTCTTCGGAAGAGACGTTCATCGGGATTGATTTCACAAATTTGTTGAATTCGATCAATCTTTCTCTCGAGATACTTTGTGTCCTTGGCTCTTCCGTATTGGACTTGCTGGACGTGTCAGTTCAAAGGACGAGTATGGCTAATAGTAGGAGTTAGTGATGTCAAAGCAATGAGGCATGTAGATCATGCTTCGTGGGCTCCTTTGAAGTGTTGTTGATGAAAAGGATGACGCTTCTTCATGAGCTTGAATCATCTTGCAAGGTACATATGCATCTGGTTCCAAGTCGCTTGAGAGGTATGTAGAAGCCTTAGTATCTATAGAGAAGGCAGCTTGCTTGAAGGAGGGAGTTCGGGACACGAGAGGTCCAAGGAGAGATGAGCAGGAGCTGGCCGCGGCTAGAGGGGACGGAGGCGTGGTTAAGAGCAGTTTCGCCGCGTGAGGAGAGGATGGAGGCGCAGTCAAAGGTGGCTTGGCTACGGGTGAAGAAAGCGTAGGCGCGGCGAAGGTGCAGTTGGCCACGGTTGGAAGGCTTGCGACTGCGGTGAGGGGAGTTCGTGGGGAATTGTTTGGTTCGTCATCTTCTTCAGTGTTTTTTTGGTCCCAACAGGTCATTTGGGTTCTTTTCTAGGCCAGGGTTGTATCATGCTCCTCATAATTTTTCGAAAGTTTCTCCTACTTCTCTTCTACTTCATCAATGGCATAAATGAGTCGATCTAGCGTAAGATCAAGCTCTACTATCTTGTCTTTAACTTCTCCTATGCCTTCCCAAAGATCGAGGGCGTAATCATAGGTGGTGTTTTTGTAGTCATTGATAGAGTTATACAAGTCATCAAGCTTGTAATTTAAAGTACGTACCCCATCATTAGCTTTTCGGATATCGAACTTTTGTTTTCCTTGTTCGTCTTCAACGAGTTCCATCATCTCGTTGAGTGTTGCAGCATCTTTAAGTGTCTTCTCTTCAAGGACTTTGACGTGGGCAACAAGATCATCAAACTTCTTGTTGAATTCAACAGACATAGAGTCTACTTTCTCGTTCAAAGCGGCTCCGGATTTAACTTGTAAGCTGATAGTTTTGTTGATCATTGTTTCGAGTCGCTCCAAACGAGCGCTAAGTTCTGAGTTGTCTTCATGCTTGTTCAATATTTTATGAGGAAGATTTTATGAGTGTTGTCGAGAGTTGACAAATTGAGACGCAAAAGGCTCGTCTCGGTAGTAAGGAGGCGAGTGGTGTCCTTTAGAGTAGCTGGTCGGGGCCGATTTCTAATCCATGTAGAACGAATCACAGTTGACGCGTGAATCGTGAGAGTAGTGAGCACAAGATGGGTCGTAGCAACCCGGCTCGTAGTAGCCATCTCGCACCAGAGGCGAGTCCATGTTTCAAAGCCTGAAACGAAGAAAAACAAAACCAAATATTAAAAAAAAAGTTTGTCTTAAAGTAGATTTACTAACCTCTAAGGTGTGGCAGAAACGGTAGCGATTAACTCCCCGGCAACGGCGCCAAAAACTTGATGCCCTCGGATTCGTTCTCCAAAACTTTAGGTTTTAAATTTACAAACCCAAAGGTTCTGCAAGTGCATATACGTGCGTTGTAGTACTTTAGGTATCGATCCACAGGGAGAGAGAGCTGTTCTGCGAGACCTTAGACAGAAAATAGCAAGGAAGTATAAGACGAGAATATGTTTTATAAGGGTTTTTGTCACGAAAATGTAAAGAGCGTAAAAACAGAAAATTTCTTGTAAAGAGAAGATGAAAATCAATGGCTTGAAAATTAAACGGGAAAAAATATTTATAAACTATGATAAAACGGTGCTGGGTCGATAGTAATATCTTAGGGTATGCTCGATTCAATCACGATTCTGTAGCTCTTAGTAACTGTTTCTAGATTTCAACTCCACGAACTGAACATAATAAACTGCGTAGCCTACTTTCGTACATCCTACGCACCAACAATCTATACGCTTGACCAATAGCTTTCGTCTCTAGCCACGCGGAAGATCGTGTTGTTTGCACTGGTTCTTCTTAATTCACGGCACTTTGTAGGTATACTTTCGAAATCTTACAATGCAAATGCTCTTATGGATAATAATTCGGATGTTTTTAGATCCAGCACGTTTGTGGTACTTAACATCTATAAATCACCTCTAGTTCATGACGCTAGATTTAGCATTAACAACTATCCATAAGAAAGAGCTCTAGAAATTGGCTAGGGTTTTATCTCATGACATCATTATCTAACATAGAATTTCCCTTTGATAATTCATTTAAACCCAACAATGAAACTACTCGAACATAGATGAAGTGAAAATCATGATTGAATAAATTGCAGAAGATTGATGAAGGAGTCTCACGATTTTAAGAACTAAGTTCGGTGAGAAACCAGTGAGAAACCTCTTCACCAATCTCAAAAAGTAAAGAACAAGAGTTTAAGAGTAAAAGCAAGAACATAACTAAACTAAAAATGGTGTAAAAGCAACCACACGAAATTAGGTCTTCTAAGAGGCATATTTATAGGTCTATATTAGTTTCTAGTTCGCGACGCTAGATCCATGCAGGAATAACAAACCGATAAAGCAAGTGTTCTAGAATTCAGCTTAGTTTATCTCGTGTAATCCCTATCGAACATAATCGATTTCCTTTGATGGATCCCTTAACTCAACGACTAACTAATCGAACATGAAGAAAGCAAAGATGAGATAGATGAATGCATAATAGATAAATCAAAATAGAAAAGATGGTTCAAGAGAAATATCTATCTCCATATACGAAGAACGAAGAACAAAGAACAAAGAATAAAACAACATAAAAAGCTAAGAGAATCGTGTAAGGTGGCTCCCAAAAGGGGCACACCATGGTGACCTATGAGGCACACCATGGTGACTTATGAGGCACACAAATAAGGGTCTTTAAAACATGTATTTATAGGTCTTATGCTCGTGTTTGGTCGTCCTTATGGTTCCCCCGAAGAATATAGTTGAATGGGCTTGAAACGGATTTTAAAACGGGCTTTTCGGGACGTTGTGGATCTGGCCACGGGTGCGTGCTCTCCAAGAGTGGTCGGGTGCTTCCTAGCCGCAGTTGTGGGGTCTTGAGACTGCTTGACAGTACTTTTTGATCTTCATATAAGTTTTGATTGAATCGTTAGATCGTCCTCAAATCAAGTGGAATGAAAATGGCTAGTCCTTCTTTAATGTCTTCACATTTGGGCTGGATCAGACGATGAGAATATCTTCTTTGATGGTTGAACTTCTGACGGTTTGAAACTTAGCCGAAAATCTGGTTTTCTCCAATTTTTCATCGCTTTCACCTAAGTAACCTGAAAAGAGTCTTGACACTACAAATATACAAATTAAAATCGTAATAAAAACATATAAAAGTGAGTAAAACACTAACAAAATGAGCTCGTTTTGCCATGAAAATCTCAAATTAAATGGTAAATGTTGTGCACGTAAGACTCTTCCTCAAATAGACGTTTCCCATTTCACAAAAAGAAAGAGAAAAATTTGAAAACTGAAAGGGAATGAAACAAAAGCCTAAGAGAGTGTTAGTTGGTCAATAATTTGAAAAGGTAAGCTATGGTTCGTTTTTATGAAGCTTAGATGCCATTCGTTTAAAATCCCACAGAAAAACCTAAGTCTGAGGAAATGGCAGAAAAGTTATATTACATGAAAGGAGGAATTTGCAGCAAAATCTATGCGAAAGAAGAACTACATGGAAATTGTTGTTCTCAACATGTCCATCCTCTCTTGCTGTTTTGCATAATATCCGGCGAAAACGGTAACCCAAAACACTTTTAACACTTTTAATGGTTACAAATTCAAACCGTCAGAAGTTCGACATCAAAAGAAGATCTTCTCACCGTCTGATCAAGCTCAATTTTGGACATAAGATAGAGGCATCTACCACCTTTCACCTCCAAGTAATTTGAGCACGATCCAACGGTTCAATCTAAAGAACAATGAAGAGCAATATATAAGGTCATATCAAGCAAAAGAAGAAGCACGGAGAAAGGACTCCCACCACGACTAGAGACATCTGCATGCGGCCAGCTTAACTTCGTACCGGTTCAGGCCCAACTTTACACCCACTTCAAATATGTCATTCATTTCGCCTAAAGAGAAACCATAGACGTCTCCAAAGACAAGAAGACTATATAAATACATCATCTAAGCCTCTTAGGTCGCACACTTCAATACATCATCTAAGCCTCTTACTTTATACCTAGCATAGTTCAAGTTTCATAGCTTGTAGTCTTTTTTCGTTCTTTGTTCATTGGGAGCAGAACTCAACTATGTACTTCATAGAGAAGATTTCAAAACCCTCTTATCGCTTTTACTCTATTGTTTCGCAATTTATTACTAATCTAATGATGTTTTGCGATTCCATGTCAGAGTAGTTTACTTGTTGGCTTTTAAGGGTTTTCGAAGGGGTTTAATCATAGATCTATCTTATTAGGTTGTTAAAATTAGGATAATTTATTAGGTGCTTCGTTCTATTCTTGTTCGTTAATGCATGTTGCTTGATTGATCATCTAGCAAATGATCTAAGGAAAATAAAACCACTACCGTGCTGAATTTATTAACATGAACTAGAGTAGGTGGGAAATTGTTTTATAAGATACGAAAATATATTTATAGGGCGTTGTGAGCGTATATGAACTCGATTATATTACTGACTTTTCTGCGTAGATACCAACGAAAGCTGAGTAATTAAGTTGTTTAGGTCTAGGTGTTTATTGCTACGAAAGTAGGATAGATAAAATTATGTGTTCCAGTTCTAGAACCAGTTGACTAAGCTGCTAGAAATTATAACTAATAGCTTGTTTGATCCGATCCATGAACCTCAGATAATTTCCTGTTGTCCAATGTTTATAATCCTTGCATTTAGATCATTTATTTTTTGTTTCATGTACTTAATTTTCTTGTTACAAAACCGTGACACACTCTCTCAAATTTGATAAATCTAGACGCAAAATTAGATTTATTCGAAGTCCTAAGTACACAAGTCTATGTGGATTCGATCCCTTAATATACTAATGTGATTGTTGTGCATTTGTAGTTGTTTTCTTAGGGGTAAAACCTTACCTTGCATCACACCACCACAACTAAGGTGAGGTTTTAGATGATCGGAAATCTTGTCTCAGCATCGGCCAAAGTTTTACTTACATAAAACATGGGCTTCTGCTCTCCTCGATCTTCCCAAATTAAGACCCCTGATAGGGCGGTTGGGGAAACTGCTATATACAAATATAGTGGTTCTCCGTCAACGTGTTTAGATAACACGGGTGGTTCTGTTAAGTATTTGTTTAACGACTTGAAGGCTTCTTCACATTTTTCGCTCCAAACGAAACTTTTGTTCCCTTTAAGCAGTTGGAAGAATGGAAGATATATGTCACTCGACTTCGATATGAACTGATTCAAAGCGGCGACTCTCCTAGTTAGTCTTTGAACTTCATGTTTTATTTTTCGGGAGGGCATCCATACAAAAGCATTGATCTGTGCGGAATTGGCCTCAATCCCTCTTCGGGTTACTAAATATCCCAAGATTTCCATTGATGCAATAACAAAGGTGCATTTCGCCGCGTTGAGTTTCATCCCGAAGTGTTTAAGACTTTGAAACATTTTCTTAAGTGCTGAAAATGGGAATTAGCTTTGATGGATTTAACCATCATATCGTCGATATAGAGTTCCATCTTTTGCTGATTTGTCCTGCGAACATCTGATTAACCAATCGTTGGTAGGTTGCTCCAACACTCTTTAACCCGAAAGGCATCACCTTGTAACAGTAGATTCTTTTATCGGTTATGAAAGAAGTTTTCTCTTGATTTTATGGGTTCATTAGGATCGGATTATACCCGGAAAATGCATCCATAAAAGATAGCAATTCGTGGCCGGCGGTTTCTTCTAGCAGTCGATGTATGTGTAGTAAGGGGAAGATGTCTTTAGGATAAGTATTGGTTAGGTCTGTTAAATCAACACATACTATCCACTTCACATTCTTCTTTTTTACCACTCTGGCAATTTGACCTCGCGGATTGATCCATTATTCACTTGTCTTTCAACTTTGTTGTTTACTGTCGTTGACCTTTCTGGTCCCAATTTCCTCTTTCTTTGTTTAATTGGTCTATAGGACTCATCGACGTTTAGCTCATGTAAGATCACACTGAGGGCGATCCCATGCATATCATTGGCCGACCATGCGAAAGTCGTCTTGTTCTCCCTAAGGGGTTTTATTAGATCTTCCCGTATGGGTTCTTTCAACATTGCTCCAATGTTGACGCACTTTTCTGGTTTAGATTCGTCGATAACGACTGGATCCAATTCGTCTCAATTTGGAGGACTCTTTCGAGTAAAAGTCTCAGGTTCCGTACTAAACATACTTATCAAGTTTTATTCGGCTTGTAGCCTGTGATAGGCCATGTAGAAAGATCTTACGATTCTTTGATTACCACTCAGTGTTACTACCCCATCCGAAGTTGGGATTTTAACGCATTGGTGATAAGTCTAGGGTACCGCCTTTGTGGAATTAATACACGGGTTATCAATGACAGCGTTGTAAATTCATGGTCTTTCTACAACTAGGAAATACGTGAGAGTAAGCATTTTCCCAATTCGAATAGGCAATTCCACCGTTTTGGTCGTAGTGACTGTTTTACCAGTAAACCCAACGAGTCTTTTCGGTCGATTATGTGCATCAACTGTACCCCTCTGCCTCAGTGTCTTGGAAAATATTAAATTTACCGAAATCTCGATATCAACCAGGATTATCACGACTTTGTAGTCGCCAATTTCTAGTGTTATCACCAGAGTATCATCATGCGACTTATTCAGCATGCACGGATCTCTCTTAAAAAAAAACAACTTTTTGTAAGAGTTACTTAGATTGCCTAGTCAAAGAAATTACTTCTTTCTCGGGACAATCCCGTTAGATGAAATTGACTGCTCTTGCGGATGAAACTCCATTTGGTGTTTCATCTTGCCGCGGTGACGGCATTAGACCAGTGAGTTCTCTGGCTATATATTTTTCTAGGAGGATCGCCTTCAATTTTTGGCAATGCTTAGTGTCTTGCCCCCTTGCTTTATGGGCCTGACAATAACTTTTTTGTCGTACCTTGCTCTTCTTACCCACTTTTGGGGGACTGATGAAGTCCCCCTTAGAACGGTAAAAAGATTTCTCCGCCATCTGAATATTCTTTATTGGAGTTAGACTTGCATATCCCCCTACTTTTAGCGCCAAACGGTTGTACCTAGAATTACAACAGTCAAAATTTGTAAATAAGAATTATCGAAGGACTTTGGCTAATCTTTAATCACAGAAGAATTGAATGGCTTTTGAGCAATAAACAGAAAATATGAACGGATCAAAGCGGCTTTTTAGACAAAACTTGCGAAGTAAAATGAGTTTAGTATTTCATCCTAAACCGTGTTTTTACAAGAACAAGAACAAGAACAAGAACAAGAACAAGAACAAGAACAAAGAATTGTTAAGTGTTTAAATATAGAGATAGTTGCATATGGAAGAAGTTGTCATTTCTCCTTGCTTGTGTCCTTGCTTTATACTTTGAGTGTGTGTTTAACGTTGTCATTTACTCCGCTTGATTCGCAATGAATGATCTCTAATTCGGAGGTTACAGCCGTTATGTTCAGGCGTCTTAAATCACCAATTTGAACGAGTTTTTGGTTTTTGGTTGACTGACGGATTCGTATTTATTCCATTTTACCGTAAAATCACTCCGGTGTGCATTTCAACTCAGCTCATTACCTCGTTCCAACCTTGTTACATTTTGCTTAGTGGACCAAATTTACTGGATTGGGATTTTGACTCCGCACACATAATCCTAATGTTATCGCTCTTCGCACTTCAGCGCGAACTCTAAAAATTTGGCTCTCAATAAAAAACAGTCAATTAGGTAGATAACTATGAAACATAAAATAATTAGGTAACTAGCCATGATGTGACAATATGAGGAAGTTACTGTTCTTGTCAGCAAAGGTTTTTACGTTTATGTCATTGGTGACAAAATCTATGAGATTCCTCTCTCACTATTATAAAACACAAATATAACGTGTTTATTATTGTAAAGGATTACAAAAAAATTTGTAACGTGTTACCAATTGTTGTATTACCTATAAACATTATATTTACATCTAATTTTATATTTATCGTGATATAAAATATATTAGATCGATAACAATAGTCTTGCAACATGTTAAAATATTTATTGTACCGGATAAATATTTAAATGTATCTCCAATTTTATATTTAACAGGGTAACTCAATTGTTGTATGTTAGCTTTCATATTCTTAGACTTTAGGCATAGATTGGCTGATTCGATTATGACAAATATTCTAGTAAAGATCGGGTGAATCCAAATTAGAGTGATAATTCTCTCGGAGATCGGATGAAATCGGGCAAATAACCTATGCAAATCCGGTGAAAACCAAGGTATATGATGCCGACTTGAATTTGTGTTGTTGTTATAACGCGTCGGTGCTAAATATGTATGCTTACCTCTAACATTTAAATGACATCTATAACTCAATTATTATACATGTCTATATATATAGATAACAAGTTAAATATTCTTTTAACATGTTAAAATACTTATTGGACCTAAAAACATGTTGATATATCTCTAACTTTTTTTTAACGAGGTAATTAAATTTGTGAATGTTAACATTCATATTAGAAGAATATGGGTATCCTCACTGTCGTCGTCATTCGGGACCATTGTCATCATCAGAACCATGGATATATGGATATCGTTAGATTGACATCGTTAAGGAAAATAAGTTTTGTGTTCAGAATTTTGTGAGATTTATCTCTGGTTCTTAGTTAGATTGATTTGTGTATTTAATAGAGAAAAACAAAAGGTTAGAAAGAGGTAAGAAAAGAGAAGTGGATCGAAGAAGAAAAAGAAGAAAAAATAGATGAGTTGGCACATGAGACTTGGTTCGATATGGATAAAGTTGGGTTTTAATTTTTGTAATAGTTTCCAAAATAGTGTTTGCTTAGTTTGCAAATTATTTTTGAATTTATAGATATATGTTGGTGTTGGATTTAGCATTAAATCCTGCCCATAAAAGTCTAACCAAAATTATATGTTAAAACTAACATAAAAGACTTATCAGTCCTAATAGAACATGTACGATCACATACTGATGTAGCGAGCTAATGCGAGCGGATTCGTCTCCGAAACTTCAGGTTTTAAATTTGTAAACCTAAAATTTCTACAAGTACACAGACGTGCGTTGTAGTACTTTAGGTATCGATCCACAGGGAGGGAAAGTTATCCTGTGAGACCTCAGACAGAGAATATCAAGGAAGTCTAGAACGAGAATAAAGTTTTTATAGGGTTTTGTCACGAAAATGGTAAAAAACGGAAAAATGGAAAATTGCTTGTAAATTAACCTAAGAAAATCGATGGCATAAACTAAATGGTAAAACAATTTGTAAACAATAATAAAACAGAGTTGGGTCCATGTGGATATCTTAGGTTACACTCGATTCAATCACGGCCCCTAAGCTCTTAGTAACACGATTCTAGATTTTAACTCCACAAACTGAACAAAATAAACGGAGTAGCCTACTTTCTTACATCCTACACACCAATAATCTATATACTCGACCAGTAACTTTTGTCTCTGGCCGCGCAGAAAATCGTGTTGTTCGCGCTGGTTCTTCTTAGTTCACGGCACTCCGTAAGTATACATTCGTATCTTAAAACGCGCCACACTCTTATAGATGAACGATTCGGGATTTTAGATTCAACACTTATGGTGGTTCTTTAAGACCTATGAATCAACTTCTATTTGATGACGCTAGATTCAAGCATTAACAACGATCTATAAGAAAGAGCTCTAGAATTCGGCTAGGGTTTTACCTTGTGAAATCCTTATCGAACATAGAATTCCCTTCGATAATCCCTTTAATCCCAATGATTAAACTAATCGCACATAATAGAATAAAAAGACATGATTAAATAAATTGCAGGAGATTGATGACAGAGGGTTCTCGATTTTAAGAACGATGTCCGGAGAAAACCTCTTCACCAATCTCGAAAAATAAAAAATAAGAGTTTAAAATCAAAAAGTAAGAAAAAAACTAAACTAAAAATGGTGTAAAAGAAAGCACATGAAATTAGGTCTTGTAAGAGGCATATTTATAGGTCTTGAGCTCTGCTTTCGTCAGTCTTTAGGGTTTAAAGTTGACGGGAATTAAATGGGCCTTGAAATTGGGCGTCCGGGACGAAACTACTTCCACTGTGGGTCTTGGGTCTCTGGCCGCGGTGAAACATGCCTTGGCCGCGGCAAACTGCCTCTTGGCCGCAGGTCGGGCCTTCTGCCAGGGTGAACTAGGACGTCTTGAACTTGATGTATCTTTTGATTGAACCGTTGGATCATCCTCAAATCACTTGGAATGGAAAGGTAGTTGGTCCTTCTTGAATATCTTCAAAATTGGTGAGAAGACCCTCTTTGGCTGTTGAACTTCTGACGGTTTGACTATGAGCCAAAAATCTATTTTTTTCTCCAATTTGCAATGATTTTGCCTAAGTAAAACGAAAAGTGTCTTGAAACTACAAATATGTGAAAACCGTAATAAAAACATGTAAAAACGAATGAAACACGTATTAATGTGTTCCAAAATATATAGTAAAACAGATAAAAATACGGTATTATCACACCCCCATACTTAAACTTTGTTTGTCCTCATCCAAAACAAAACCAAAACCCTGAAAGAACAAACAAAAATCAAAGGGAACTACAATTCTCAGAGACCGTCCTTCTAAACCATAACCATCGAACTATATCAATCGCAATCTAGCCTAGAAAATTCTCATGATAAGTTTCCGTAACACTATTCCACAGTATTCGTCATACAAAATAGAAAATTTCAAAATCCAAAATTCAGGTAACCTAGCTCTCTAAATTCATTAAGTGCAAACGTGAATTTCTCATCAAAAGGATCAAACCAAAAAAATCGAGGCTAGGTATTAAAGGCATTTAGAGGTGAGGTTAAAAAAATTTCGGGTTACCATAATTTCACAGGAGGGTGCGAGATATTATGCAAAACAACAAGAGAAGATGGAGCTATTGAGAACCACAGCTTCTAGTCACATCTTCTTGTGTAAAAAGGTTGCACTTCCTCCTTTCTCCAAAAACAAAAGTTTTCTGTCATTCCCCCAGACTTAGAATTTTCTTTGGGATCGGAATGACAGACTTCTCATAAACAAACCATGGATGCCTAATAAGTATTTCGACCAACGTAGACTCTTTTTAGGCTCTAGTTTCCTTTCCGTTTCGATTATGTTTGACTTTTTATTTTTAGAAAGGGGAAAAGCCTTTTATTGAGATAGAGTTTTAGGGGCACAAAAATTTACCATGTTATTGAGTTTTCCAAGGCAGAACCAAGCAATCGTCATTGTTGAATTCACCTCCACCGATCGTATATAGTCTCCGTCTGTAGTGATTAGAAACTGTGTCGTTCCTATCTCTCTGGCATTTTTGCACATATCTGCACATAAAACACAAAGAGAGATGCATAAGGTCTGAACAATGGTTAAGTTTTGGGTGGGGTGCCAACTAAAGATGAGCTAGCCATTAAAATACAACAAAGAGTGGTAAAAGGTAAAAGAACATCATGAATGTATGATTTATTATCTTTGCCTAAACCTATGATGAGAAAATTTAGTCAAGTTAAAGTTCAAATATAATAGACGTCGTATATTCCGTCCTAAATAATCTCTACGGTCTAAGTTCCTCTGGGGATTTTGCATTAACCGAAACACTAGCTACCGCCTAGTCTATAACCAAATTACGAAAGAGCATGTCACTAGGAAATAGCGTAGAAGAATATTGGACGGTTATCGACATGGATTTCTTTCATCATTCCCTCAAAATGTATTCTTACTTTTATTTTATTTTAAAATGTGTAATATTTTTGAAGAAAGCATGAAAAATGCAAAATGCAAAGACTCATTAAAGAAAATGTGATTATTAAGGGATGGAATCCTCCCCCAGACTTAAATTACACTGTCCCCAATGTAAAATAAATCGATCATTGACGAGAAATAGAGTATGTAATAATTGAAAATGTTTCGGGAAAAAGAAATTTACCTGGAACAGTTGGGGAATTGATGTGGGAATGGAATGGTGGTGAATGGGAAATGGTAAATGGTGTTGTGGTGATGGAGAATGGGTGTGGAGGTGATTGGGAATGGATAGGAGTCTATCGGGGATCGAAGCAAATTGATCGAGAATGACAGAAGGGTTGGCCGCAGGTCGAAGGTGTGTGAACGCGACCAAAAGGGGCTTCGCCGCGGGTCAGTGGGACGCACCCGTGGTCGATCATCTTTTGCGGTCAAGTCCTTCCTCACGGTTTGTGATGGACCGAGCAACTTCAAACCGCAGTTTCTTCTTTTTTGTTTTTTCGGTTTTTTTATTTTTTTGGGTTTTTTCGTTGTTTAGAAAGCGGAAACTAAGAAAAAGAAAACGTTAATAGAAAAAGAAAGAAAAACTAAAAAGAAAAACATACCTAAAAATGGGTTTCCTCCCATTGAGCGCTTTTGTTTAAAGTTGTTTAGCGCGACGTTGGTAGCTAGATGAGCTTAGTCGTAGATGGACAATATCTTTTGACAAGTCTTCTTTGATCTCCTTTTGGTTTCCTAGTCATGTGACTCATCGCTCCATAGTGAGTCGACATTGGGGTCGAGATCCTTCGGCTTCTAGAACTTGAGTGGAACAGCATCGTAGAACATGTCTTTGTCGACGTTAGCAAAGGAAACACGTCGATTTGGCCAATCCATATTCGCTCCGACGATTGACAAAAAAGGCCATCCTAGGATTACCGGTGTAGAATCAACTTTCATCGCTTTGACAATGTAGAAGTTGACTGGAGCTATGCAATCTCCGATCCTTATGGGCATGTTATAGGCGATCCCCTTTGGTGTAGCACAAGATTCATCAGCCATGCTGATTTTTGTTCAGGTACGGTACACTTGCTTGATACCGATGCGTTTGGCGGTTGATTTTGACATGATGCTAAGGCAGGCCCCGGAGTCACAAAGAACGTCTTTAAACTTGACTTCTCGAATGTTAGAAGTGATTAGAAACTACCCTTGCTCTTGAATCTTATGGGGAGTTCGAACGGGTCTTCCATTCATAGCATTTTCAAAGAGATCTTCTAACTCCGAGATGGATTATTTGCTTTAACAAAAGACGTGACCAATCATCTGTGTTGCGGTCGGTTTTCGTCCACCCGAGATTAACATGAAGCATACCGATTCGTAAAGAGTATGGAGGGCCGAGCCAAATCATGACAGTCCTATAAAATAGCTCCTCCTTTCGCCTCGTCTAGAAGAACAAAAGACTCACCAAGGTAATTCTACCTTGAGAGGATGAAAGCCAAGCCGAGCCATAAGCAACAACATCTTTCCACCGAACTGAGGCCGCTGCGGATCGGCTCACCTCGAAAGACTGATATCATCAACAAATGGGCCGAGATACAAACCTCTCATCAACTTGTGGGCCGAGTTCAAAGCCTAGATCATTGATTACCCTACGTCGGTGGTCGCGCAAGAGAAAATGAAATATTCCAGATTATGTCTAAGATTTTCGTCCATGAAACATGTATAAATAATGAGCATAGTCATTCATAGAGCGAACACGTTTTTATCCTAGTAGAAACACTTAGAAATATCTTCTATGTAATCTCTTTCTAAAGAACAAATCTCTTACTGTGTTTTTCCAGAAACTTCGATTCCCTCTAAAAGTCTCGACAAAAATTGATTGTGTGAGTTTCGACTCGCACAGTTTGGCGCCGTCTGTGGGAAATCTCGAAGTTCTTACTCGCGGAAATATCAGGAACGAGATCGGAAGATATGGCCAGATACCAGCGAAGGATCAACACTGAAGTGAACAAAAACGCGAGAGCAACAACCGGTGGAATGATCGATCTCGACGACACTCCTGTAACACCCACTGAAACAACGTCGGCATACTTAGCCGAATTGAAGGACATGATCACCTCGATACTAAAGAAGACGGAGGAACATGACAAACTCAACAAAATCTTATCGGAAAGAGTCAAGACGTTGATTTTGGGAGATCGGACCAATGACTTGCGAACTGAAAGCCTCGGCTCAAAATTAAATCCATGGAAGCTCACAGGGCTTACACTACAAGGAAACAAGGGAATTTACGATGGATTTTCCGACGGAAATAATCCGTCAGAAAATTTCGACGGTTTTCCGACGAAATTAAAATCCGTTAGAAATCCGTCGGAAATCTATGCCCGTCGGTAGTCCGTCGGAAATTTCCGTCGGATTTCCGACGAAATGTGTCCATCAAAATATTCCGATGTATATTGTAGCCGTTTGAAAGAATATAGACGTTACTTAGCCATTTGAAATTTGCCCGTAGCCGTTTGAATATAGCCGTTAAATCCGTCAGAAATCACGCAGAATTTCTCTATATAAACGTTTCCACCCCTTCTCTCATTCATTACAATTACAATAAAAAACTCTATTCTTCTCTCTTACCAAATGTCTTCTTCATATCCTTATAATTATTTTCGATCATGGATGGACAATTCTCATCAAATTCCAGAGACGGGCCTAGTTACGGAGGAATTCATAGCAGGTCTGTAAAAATTCATGGCATTTGCTGGTATGCAGAAGAAAGCGATAAAAACGGTAAAATCTACTGCCCTTGTACGAAAGGTCGGAATCGTAGATTAATCGTGGTAGATGAAGTATGGTCGCACCTGTATTGTCATGGGTTTGTTCTGGGTTACAAGATTTTGTATTATCATGTAGAAAATGATAACGTGGTGGATAATTATGCTAGTACTAGTGAACAGTATATTGGGGATAACGCTAGCTTAGAAGAACCTGCAATGGAAGTAGAAAGTATTGTAGGTCATGTTCAGATGGTGAAAGATGCATTTTGTAAAAGTATACCATCTGTTGATGAGTATGGAGATAGAGGAGAAGAACCTAACTTAGAAGCATAGAGATTCTTTAATATGTTAGACGCCGCTAAACATCCGTTATATGATGGGTGTAGAGGTGGACATTCCCCTTTATCAACTGCAACTAGGATGATGGGTATAAAGACGGATTTCAATTTGAGTGAGGAGTGCGTGGATGCAATCGCTGATTTTGTGAAAGACATTTTGCCAGAAGATAATCTTGCACTGGCATCATACTATGAGATACATAAACTTGTTGCTGGTCTAGGATTGCCCTATCAGATGATAGATGTATGCATCGACAACTGTATACTCTACTGGAGAGAGGACTCAGACCGTTTGACATGCCGTTTTTGTCGGAAAGCTCGATATAAGGAAACAAGTGGAAGAGTGTCAGTGCCATATAAACGGATGTGGTATTTGCCATTAACAGAGAGATTGAAGCGGTTATATCAGTCAGAGCGCACATCAGGAGCAATGAGATGGCATGCAAAGCATACAACGGATAGAAAAATCGCTCATCCGTCAGACGCAGGAGCATGGAAACATTTTCAATCAATGTATCCCAGTTTTGCGTATGTGGCGAGGAACGTATACCTTGGATTATGTACCGATGGTTTCAACCCTTTTGGAAAGCACGACATACAATATTCTTTGTGGCCGGTAATTGTATTATCTTCTAATCTGCCACCACCTTTGTGCATGAGACGAGAGTTGTTGTTCCTTAGCATTCTCGTTCCTAGACCAGAGCATCCGAAGAGATCACTTGATGTGTTTTTGCAGCCATTGATTTATGAGCTGCGAATGTTAGGGGACTAAGGTGTTGCAGCGTTTGATGTTTCTTGTCAACAAAATTTCGTCATGCGGTCGGTACTTATGTGAACCATTAGCGATTTTCCAGCGTATGGCATGTTATCAGGATGGACAACGCACATAAGGTTATCGTGCCCGTACTGTCAAGATAATACAGATGCGTTCCAATTGAAGCACGGACGAAAACGTCTAGGTTTGATTGTCGTAGGCGATTCCTACCAAGCGAACATCCTTATCGTCGGATCACCACATTGTTTACGAAGAACTGGAAAGTATTTGTTGATCCACATCATGAGTTATATTGACACTATTTGTTGACTCAGTTCATAGATTTTGGTGCAGAGGTGATTGATAAGCTCAAATGTAATACCCTAACACCTATCTTTCACCCAAATCAACAGCAAAGTCTTCTACCCCGCCACCTTGCTCAACCACGAAGAAAAAAGTTCCTCGGAATCTCAGCATAGCAACAGATCAACCGAGAAAGCCGAGAGGAACCCCAAGAAGACCCGCATAAGAAGAAAACTCTCCTTCTGCTAAGAATCGCCGCATTACAATGAACTACGAGACAGCTTGATCCCTAAAAAGGGTACGTAGGTTTAACATATTTTCTAAGTTTTTATTAATATGCCTTTTAAATTTAAACTTTTCATTCTCGTATGTTGTTGGCCACAACAACGAGCTCCTACATCCTTTTCGGATTCTAACCACTATCATGTATGGATCACGGTTCTTATACAATCCACCATGGATTAAAGCGCGCTATATAAATTTTAGGAGGATATATCCAGACCAAAGGAAGGAAAAGATATATCTCGACCAAACCACTCACATTTTACTATCGAAACGGGAACGTAAGTCAAAGACTACATCGCAAGACCCTAAGACCGAAGTAAAATCTAAACCCAGTTATCATTTGTTTCATAGCACACTGGTCTCAAACATCTCAAACATTTCGGCATACAAAATACTAATTATTTTGTTTCAGAACACGGCACTTCATACGAAATTCGAAACACTTTGGGAATCTACTTCGCCTACTCCAAACGACTCGAAAACTAGTCCCTCCAAAATCAGTTAAATCTCGCTCCTATTACTAACTACTTAAAACTTCAGTAAAAACAGATTAAAAAACTCCATAGCATTGGATAAAGCCGTCCATGCATTAAAAAACTCTATAGCATTGGATAAAGCCGTCCATGCATAAAATACGTTCGAAACAAAGAAAAACACGTCCTTTAGGACCTTGGAACAAAAGTAACTAAAACAATTTGATCCACCTCGAAATCCTAAACACTTTCCACAATATCAACGTGATCGATCAAGAGAGCTCGAGTCGCGACAGAGTCAGGCGGCTCTCCGTTATGCAGAGAATTCCCGGAACCCTCCGAGACTGGCAAAACTTTAAGATCGTCTCTAAAGAAAGTTTCAATTCTATCGATATCCTCGTCAGCGCCAGTCAAATCGGTTTTCCAAGATTTCAGCTTCTCAGCCTCCTCATCAAGAGACTTGACCTTTACCGACTGAATGTTCTCGAGAGCAATAGGTTACAATTAACCTCCGCTAACTCAAGTTCTCTGCCTTTGGCATCTTTCAGCTTATCGACTTCCTCCATCACCTTAGAAAGTCGATCCTCGAATTTACGGGCCGATTCGTGCTTGGCGTCCGTCTGGGCCTTTTCAATCTTGGCAGCACGCAAGGCATCCTTCTCCTCGATATGATTTTTCAAGGAAGCTATCTCGTCTTCCAATTTCCCTCTTTGAACCTTGCATCGGTTGGCAAGGCCCGTGAAGTTTGCAACCTCCTCTCTCGGAGCAGTCTTCTCCCGCTCGAGGTCCGAAATTTGAGTCGAAAGAGAAATCAATCTCTTCTCCACCTCGACCAATCTTTTCTACTCTGAAAATGCGTCTTTCCTTGCCTCATCAACTCGGCGCTTATTGCGACGAGCTTCGGATTCATACGTGGTCGCTATCTCGTTGATAGAGGCAATGAACTGCAAGAAAATAAAAAACAGCGAAATCTAAAAACGCTTACCATCATCACAAAGAATCAAAATCCTACCTTGGTACAACGCAGCGCCATATTCGCATACGTTTTCTCCTCGGTAAGCTTTTCGAGAGGAGGAAATTTAGCCCGGGCCCATTAATTCCCGAGAGAAGAGTAGCTGATATAGCAGAATCTTCAGTTATCGCCCTAGAAGATGGAGGGTCGGCAGTAGTACGATCGGTATGATGCTTCTTCTCGGTGGTTTTCCCATGCTCTTTTGGCAACAAGAGACGCTTTCAGCTCGGCTTGTTCTCTTTCCTCGACGGAGCCGAAGGAAGCTCGGAAATCTGGGGAAGGTCTAGCACCACTTTCTCCGCACTAGCAGAAGCAGGAAGATCGGAAGGATTAGCTACGTCACTCCTGATGTTATCAGTGTTTACATCTGGGGCATCAGCGCCCGGGATCACCACTTCAGAAGCAGTCAAACCTTGGGTCATCGCCTCGGTTGCAGGAGGATTCAGATCCACCTCGGCAACCCGCCTCGTCTCTTCCTCTGCCTCTGCAGCTTTCCTTCGCTTTGAGCTCCTTTTTCGCACGAATCGACAATCTCGCCATACTCGTCAAAATAATTTCAGACGTTAGAAGCTGTGGGCTCGTCGGAATGAAGTAGCAAAAAGGCGGACCCCTCTTCACTCTCTCAAACGAGAATTCTTTTCTCCAATCGACTTTTTTGGCCGACAGAATCTTTCACACCTCGGGCAGATCGCTTGGACGTGGAGGAGGTGAACTGTGAACTACAAAGTCAAAAACACGAAGTTAAGATTGATCAAGTACGGACCAACAAAGACGAATCAGAGAATACGACGATGAATCGGAAAATTCAAAGGCTCGCCACGCTTCAGATCAAATAAACTAAACAGCGCGGTGGCAAATCAGAAAACCCTAACCGGAAAAATAAACGGAAGAAGATAGAAGAGAGAGAGGGGAGAACTACCTGCTTTTTGGAAGATTGGCAAATGAGGAGAATAAAAAGAATAAGGAAGACATCTCGCTACTTATAGACATCTCGCTACTTATAGACAACTCGGCGCGTGGAAGCGCGTGACCTCGAAAATAAACAGAAACACTTGCGATTCCCAAGATATCTAAGGCAAATGCATGAACACGTGTATAAACATCAACTGGCAGAAGAAACATTATAAAAAATATGTATAGCCCGAGATACACCGAGGCAAACAGATTATTCAACGTCCTACTATGTCCTCACTACAAAAAAAATGAGGGGGCTCGGCACCAACAAATGAAATCATTTGCTTCGCCTCGTCGTCAACTTTCAATGGTCAGCTCGACGATTCAGTTAATCTTGATCTCAATAAATCATTCCTCGCAACAATCACTCTTGAGTCTGACGAGCTGGGGCCAAACTGTTGGGGTCGGTTATCGTCCACCCAAAATTAACATGAAGCATATCGATTCACAAAGAGTATGGAGGGCCGAGCCAAATCATGACAGTCATATAAAAAAGCTCCTCATTTGGCCTCGTCTAAACAAACGACTCACCAAGGTAATTCTACCTTGAGAGGACGAAAGTCGAGCCGAGACCAAAGAAACGGCATCTTTCCACTGAACCGAGGCCGCTGCAGATCAGCTCACCTCGAAAGACTGATCTCATCAACAAATGGGCTGAGATACAAACCTCTCAACAACTTGTGGGTCGAGTTCAAAGCCCAGATCATTGATTACCCTAAGTCGGTGGCCGCACAAGAGAAAAAAAAATATTCCACATTATGTCCGAGATTCTCGTACATTATGTCCGAGATTCTCGTATAAACAATGACCATAGTCATTCATTGAGCGAAGATATTTTTACCCTAGCAGAAACACTTAGCAATATCTTCTACGCAATCGATTTCTAAAGAACATATAATAAAACCACCATCTTTGGATCTCTTACTGTGTTTTTCAATAAACTTTGGTTCCCTCTAAAGTCTCGACAAAAATTGATTTTGTGAGTTTCGAATCGCACAATGTGGTCCATGCACGCTCTAGCAAACGTGGTTCCCCGAGGTAGATCATGAACCATGCTATTGAATTGCTCTAGTTTTTCCAAAATAATCTTGTTCGGGTAACTTTTGTGTTTCTCGAGATAAAATATACGAATAGCATAAGACGTACCATATGGTGTTGTTGAATGCCTTTCTCTCTTGAAGTAGGTGAAAATGTCTTATCTACTCTCCTTGCTGTAGCGGAAGAATGCTTGTAGACAACCTTCTTCCCACACATCCGAGAAAGGCTCGTTCATCTGGATTGATTTCACGAAGTTATTAAATTCGATCAATCTTTCTAGGGAGATGTTTTGTGTTTTTGGCTCCTCGAGTATAGGACTTGCAGGAGGTGTTGGTTCAAAGGCTGAGCCATACATCGAACTAAAATCATATTCGCGGAAGAACAACCTTGGGTCTTCTTCTTCGGAGTATTGTTTCTCGATTTACTCGGATAATTGAGTAGACCGAACCATGTTGCAAGGTGCATATAAGTTTTGTTCCAAGTCACTTGAAGGTTTTTTTGAAGCTTGAGAATCAATGGAGAATATGGCTTGCTTGAAGGAGGGTGAACGGGACTCAAAATGTCCAATGAGAGGCGAGCAGGAGCTTGCCGCGTGTGGAGAGGACACACCCGCGGTGAAAGGCAGGTCGGCCGTGGGTCGGGAAGACGCACCCGCGGCAAAAGGTGGTTTGGCCGCGGCTGGAGGAGCTGCGACCGCGGTGAGGGGAGTCTGTGGGAACTTGTTCAGGTCCTCGACTTCTTCGTCTCCTTCGGTGTTTTCTGGTTCTAGTGAGTCATTGGGTTTCTCTTCTAGGTCAGAGGCAGGAACATCAAGTGTTGTGGCATGCTCCTCATGATTTTTAGAAAGTTTCTCCACTTTCTCTTTCACTTCATCAATGGCATAAATGAGTCGATCTAGTGTAAGATCGAGCTCTCTCGTCTTGTCTTCAACTTATCATACTCCTTTCCACAGCTCGAGGTTGTAGTTGTAGGCAGTGAAACTGTTTTCATTGATGGAGTTATCCAAGTCATCAAGCTTATAGTTCAAAGTACGTACCCCTTCATTAGCTTTTTGGATATCGAACTTTTGTCTTCCTTGTTCTTCTTCAACGAGTTACATTCTCTCATTGAGTGTTGTAGCATCCTTAAGGGTCTGCTCTTCAAAGACTTTGACGTGGGCAGCAAGATCATCGAACTTCTTGTTGAATTCGGTGTAGATTGTGTCTAGCATCTTGTTCATGGCCGCTTCGGTTACCACTTGACAGTCAAGGTATTGATTTAGCATCACGTTGAGATGCTCCAAACGCATGCTAATCTTTGAGTTAAAGATGTGCTGGTCCGAGAATTCACAGGGTTAATGTTGATGGTTTTGTTGAGTGTTGATGAATGGACACGCAAAAGACTCGTCTCGGAAAAAAGATGCTCGTAGCCAGTTTCCGATCAATGTAAAATGAGTCAAAGTTGGTGTATGAATCGTGAGAGTAGTGAGCACAAGATGGGTCATAGCAGCCTTGCTCGTAGTAGCTATATCCCTCCAGAGGCGAGTTCATGTTTCAAAGCCTGAAACGAAGAAAAACAAAAACAAAAATGAAAAAGAAAAAGTTTGTTCTAGAGTCGATTTACTAACCTCTAAGGTGTGACAGAACGATAGCAATTTTCTTCCCGGCAACGGCGCCAAAAACTTGATGCCAGCGGATTCGTCTCCGAAACTTTTAGGTTTTAAATTTGTAAACCTAAAAGTTCTGCAAGTGCACAGACGTGCGTTGTAATGATATTCTCATAATTTACTTGTTTTAGCATGCATTTTACTTAGTGTTTTAAGTCGCATGCATGCATAATCATTGTTTTCCTTAGTGTTTTAGTCATAATTAGAGTCTAGGGTATTTTGTATTAGGTCCTAGTTAGTCTTGCATCATTTGGAGTTTTTTCTAGGTCCTTGGAGATGTTTTGGGGATATTTGGAGTGATGGAGCAAAGGAGAAAGCAAGGGTCACCCGAGGTGTCCGAAAGATCTGTCCAGACGAAGGGTTTCCAATCGGAATTATCTTCAATGGTCTTCATGAAATGGATGGGAAAACGAATTAGTTGTCGACTTGAGGTGGTTTGAAGGGATTCGGACAACTGGTTCAGGAGGTATGGTTATTTTGCTAAGGGTATGTCCGTCTGGCCGCAGGACCTTTGACCAATGCTGGCCATCTCCCAGCTGGCACTGTCCAGCCGGTATTGGGACATAGACTTGGGCCGACCCAATACACCTTCCATACCGGTCAGATTCCATGCGACACACGGCTCCAAGGACAATACCGACATGCATCCGTCCGGCACCACCAACCGGTACAGATCACCAAGGCCAATACCGACATGCATCCATCCGGCACCACCAACCGGTACAGACCAGCACGACCCAGACCCGGCCTGGGAGGTCTAGACCTAAGGAATGGCATAGATTGTGTGCATTAGTATCATAAATGATGATGATTTGGATTGAATCTTGTTAGATCCTTCACATAGGTTGATCTTAATGCTAGTTTTGAATTGAGAGATTAAATCTAGAACTTAAGCATTTCATGCCCGAGAGGTGTTCGATGAAATCCTTGAACCAAACTTATTGTGAGCTTTTCACATCCTAGCCAATGAGAGTTGATGTTTATGGTGATTAGTGAACTAATTGGAATTTTTTATTAATGCGCATTGATTATCTAATTGCAAACAAGAGTTTATGTCAATTAGGTGATTAGTGAAGTGATTAGTGTCATGAGAATGGATTAGTCATATTTGTGGATTCCATGTTCTAGGATAATGTTTAATTCAATCTCTATCATCATTGTTTGATTGTTAATCATTTTTTTGATAGTCTAATCCATGATCCAACACTTCTATCTTTTTTTTTCTTTCTTGCATTTTACTTTCTTAATTTAAAAATATAAAAACCAAAACCATTTGATCTACCTTAGGATGTTTCATGCATTCCTAGTGCATTAATCTAAACTTCTATGGATTGACACCTCTTATGCTGCAATGGCAAGCATTAGAGGAATTGATTTGAACTTAACAAAAAATCTTTTATCAATTTGGCGCAATTGCCATTGGGGTTTAGCATATATCATTAGGATTTTGAATCTTCTTGAGACTAGAGCCTTTTTATTTTCTTTTGTTGCTAATATTTTCCCTTTTCTTGTGATCTTCATGTAGAGAGTCAAAATGAGGATGCAACCGTCAACCTAATCCCATTAAACACGCCCTTGGACCTCCCAAGCCTACCCTTTGTCAAGCTAGAGACACAAAACAAGCATCAATAAGGGTCTCTTGAGTCTGATGGTCGTGGTGTTAGATGAAAGGACGATTTGAGCCACAACACGTCCTCCAATACAAGGTATGATCCTCACTCAATTTCATTGTAAATATATTGCATATTTTTACCTTCTCCCTGACTTTTGTTGCACCGGGACGGTGCAATTCAAGTTTGAGGGAGGGGTTTGTGTCATTTGACCTTGTGTTTTGTTTTCTTATTTTGCTTTTTGCATCTTGAGTCTCATACATGTCATGCATTCACAAAAGTTGAAAACAAATGTCAATTTTTTTGAAAAAGAAATCATGTAGTTGCATTAGCATGATTAAGATTGAGTTTAAATGCCTATTATATAGGTTTGCACTCACTTGCATTGGGAGAAGTATCCTTGTAGAGTATCATTTTAAGAGCTTGGTTCAATGCCCTCGTTGCTAGTTGTTTGATGCTTTTGATCTCGTGTTTGAAATCAAAGATGAACCATATTTTGATCTCATGTTTCATTACTCGTGTCTTAACTAAAGCAAGTTGTGATATGAGTCCAATCCTACTTAAGTGAGAACCATAATCTTGACATTTTAATTATCATGTTGATGCATCTCATAGTGAATTCATGGATACCACATACATATTTGGGCTTTCTTATCCTTTTCACCACCCTCTTGTTAGCTCAAATAATCGATTTCCATTATTGGAACGGTTTACCATACCTTTAACTTACCCTCCTTTCAAGCCAAATCTTTAGTGTGCGAATGTAAGGCCTAATTTTTCGAGTAAGCTTGGCAAAAAGTGTTGAGTTTAGGGTGACAAGGATTGGTTCGTATGTAGGTTTAACCCAACATCAAGGGCTAAACAAGGCTAGGCTAGCTAGGAAGGGAAGTTTTGGGGTTTGGTACGAATGAAAGTGAATGATCGATGAGATTATGGTGGAGAAGAGAAGTGAGTCCAAAGGGGAACAAAATGGCAAAAGGGGATTACAATATTTTGAAGTTGTTGGTGCAAAGTTATAAGATTAACTTTTAGCATTAGTATTAGCCTCGAAGAGTTCAATGAAAAAGAAAGAAGCCAAAAATTGGGTAAGGCATCAAGTGATGAGAAATGAGGCAAGGCAAAGAAAAGAAAAAAAGGAAGAGCTAGGGAAACGACAAGGAGAAGCACCAAGCCACAAAGCTCAATGAAGAAGAAGAAATTCCCCAAGTGAGAAAAGATGAAGTGGAAGGAAGAAGAAAAAGGTGTGGGACATGAAGGCAAAGAGGCCTTGTGAAGAAATGGTAGCTTAGGTTTGGGACTTCATGGTTAGAAATGCTAGGGTTAGAAACATCTTAGGCATTGGGTAGATGTAATTTTATCCTTGTATGCATAAGTTGCCTTTTACTCTTAGCATTTTGCTAAAGCTTTCTCATTCATAGAGAGATCCCTTGCATTTGAGTAACCACATACACTTTAGATCATCTTAATCTCAAGACCTTTACCATAGCCAAATGAATTCACTTGCTTTGCATGAACATTATTCACTTGAAACAATTAAATGAATGTCAAAGGGTTGGATGATAGGAATGTTTGTGTAGGTTGAGACTTGGTCTTGATTCATAAAAGGATGGATATGGCTAGCTCGTTTTGAGTATACTTGTTTAATCGCATCCTAAAGCTAACAACTTAGACATTGAGCTTGAATTCTTTTAATAATACTTGTGGATTTGAGCTTCCACTTTCAAACCTCTCTCCATCCTTGTTTTTGTTTGTTTGCTTGAGGGCCAGCAAAGGAATAAGTTTGAGGGAGTTGATATTCTAATAATTTACTTGTTTTAGCATGCATTTTACTTAGTGTTTTAAGTTGCATGCATCCATAATCATTGTTTTCCTTAGTGTTTTAGTCATAATTAGAGTCTAGGATGTTTTGTATTAGGTCCTAGTGAGTCTTGCATCATTTGGAGTGTTTTCTAGGTCCTTGGAGATGTTTTAGGGATGTTTGGAGTGATGGAGCAAAGGAGAAAGCAAGGGTCACCCGAGGTGTAAGAAAGATCTTTCCAGAAAAAGGGTTTCCAATCGAAAATATCTTCAATGGTATTCATGAAATGGATGGGAAAATGAGTTATCTATCGACTGGAGGTGGTTTGAAGGCATTCGGACAATTGGTTCAGGAGATATGGCGATTTTACTAAAGGTGTGTCTGCCTGGCCGCGGGACTTTTAACCAATGCCGGCCAGCTCCCAGCCGGCATTATCCAACCGGTATTGGGACAGAGACTTGTGCCGACCCAAGACTCATTCCATACCAGTCAGATTGCATGCGGCACACAGCTCCAAGGCCAATACCGACATGCATCCGTCCGGCACCACCAACCGGTACAGATCACCAAGGCCAATACCAACCTGCATCCATCCGACACCACCAACCAGTACAAACCACCAAGGCCAATACCGACCTGAATCCATCCGGCACCACCAACCAGTACAGACCACCAAGACCAGCATGACCCAAACCCGGTTTGTTCCGGGTTGACCCGGTTTGTTCCGGGTTGACCCGGTTCGCCCCCTTTTTCTATAAATACTTCTAAACCTTTTTTTTTTACTAAGTCTTCTTCTTGTGAGAGTGGAGCTCGACCCAAACTCTCTTTTCTAGAGGTTCTTGGATTGTTCTTCATACAAATCCCACTCTAGAGAAGATTTCTTCACTCTATCGTTATATTATGTTTATTTAATTCTTGTTCTTCATTTTTATGTGTTGTCTCTTGTGTTCTTCATGTTCTTTGTGAGTTGATTTTTTTGTTGGATCATGGTTTGCTTGATTTTGATGGTTTGATGATTGGTTTGTGATGCTTAGGTTCTAGATCTTTGCTTTCCTTTCTTATGTAGTGTTCTTAATGCTAGAATAGGCTTGAGAAAGTTAATCTAGATCTTAGGGAATTTTATGCACACAAGATGTTCGATTAAATTCCCCAATGAACTAAATAAGAGATTTGCATATCTTAACCCATGAGAGTGGATGTTTAAGGTGTATTTTTGTTAATAGAACTTGTTATTAATGCTTGTTAATCATATAATCACAAATGAGAGTTTGATTGATTAAGTGATTAACAAAGAGATTAGTGTCATGAGAATGAATTAATCTTATTCAAGTGTTCTAGACCTAAGGAATAGCATAGATTGTGTGCATTAGTATCATAAATGATGATGATTTGGATTGCATCTTGTTAGATTCTTCACATATGTTGATCTTAATGCTAGTTTTGAATTCAGAGATCAAATCTAGAACTTAAGCATTTCATGCCCGAGAGGTGTTCGATGAAATGCTTGAACCGAACTTATTGTGAGCTTTTCACATCCTAGCCAATGAGAGTTGATATTTACGGTGAATAGTGAACTAATTGGAATTTTTATTAATGTTCATTGATTATCTAATTGCAAACGAGATTTTATGTCAATTAGGTGGTTAGTGAAGTGATTAGTGCCATGAGAATGGATTAGTCATATTTGTGAATTCCATGTTCTAGGATAGTGTTTAATTCAATCTCTATCATCATTGTTTGATTCATAATCATTTCTTTGATAGTCTAATCCATGATCCAACACTTTTATCTTTTGTTTTCTTTCTTGCATTTTACTTTCTTAATTTAAAAACATAAAAACCAAAACCATTTTCTCTAGCGTAAGAAGTTTCATGCATTCCTAGTACATTAATCTTAATCCCTATGGATTGACACCTCTTATGCTACAATGACAAGCATTATAAAAATTGATTTGAACTTAACAAAAAATCTTTTATCAATTTGGCGTTATTGCCATTGGGGTTTAGCATTGATTATTAGGATTTTGAATCTTCTTGAGACTAGAGCCTTTTTATTTTATTTGCTAATATTTTCCCTTTTCTTGTGATCTTCATGAAGAGAGTGAAAATAAGGACGCAACCGTCAAGCTAGTGACGTTAAACGCGCCCTTGGGACCTCCCAAGCCTGCCCTTTGTCAAGTTGGAGACACAAAACAAGCATTAATAAGGGTCTCTTGGGTCCGATGGTCGTGGTGTTAGATGAAATGACGGTTTGAGCCAAAACATGTCCTCCTTCTCTCCAATACAAGGTATGATCCTCACTCCATTTCATTGTAAATATATTGTATATTTTACCTTCTCCTTGACTTTTGTTGCACCGGCACAGTGCAATTCAAGTTTGGGGGAGGGTTTGTGTCATTTGACCTTGTGTTTTGTTTTCTTATTTTGATTTTTGCATCTTGAGTTTCATGCATGTCATGCATTCACAAAAGTTGAAAAAAAATTTCAATTTTTTGAAAAAGAAATCATGTAGTTGCATTAGCATGATTAAGATTGAGTCTAAATCCCTATCATATAGGGTTGCACTCACTTGCATTGGGATAAGCATCCTTGTAGAGTATCATTTTAAGAACTTGGTTCAATGCCCTCGTTGATTGTTGTTTGATGCTTTTGATCTCGTGTTTGAAATCAAAGATGAACCATATTTTGATCTCGTGTTTCATTACTCATGTCTTAGCTAAAGCAAGTTGTGAATTGAGTCCAATCCTACTTAAGTGAGAACCATAATATTGACATTTTAATTATCATGTTGATGCATCTCATAGTGAATTCATGGATACCACATACATATTTGGGCTTTCTTATCCTTTTCACCACCCTCTTGTTAGCTCAAATAGCCGATTCCCATCATTGGAACGGTTAACCATACCTTTAATGTATCCTCCTTTAAAGCCAAATCTTTAGTATGCGAATGTAAGGCCTAGTTTTTCGAGTAATTTTGGCAAAGAGTGTTTAGTTTAGGGCGACAAGGATTGGTTCGTATGTAGATTTAGCTCAACATCAAGGGCTAAACTAGGCTATTCTAGCTAGGAAGGGAAGTTTTGGGGTTTGGTACGAATGAAAGTGAATGATCGATGAGATTGTGGTGAAGAAGAGAAGTGAGTCCAAAGGGGAACAAAATGGCAAAAGGGGAGTACAATATTGTGAAGTGGTTGGTGCAAAGTTATAAGATTAGCGCTTAGCATTAGTATTAGTGATAGTAGACTTTTTGCAAGTCTTTGAGACCAATTACTCAATATACAAATAGTATAAGAGGTATCGAATCCAATGGTTTTAATTCCAAACACCAAGAATACAAAGTACTAATTGAGTTAAGCAAGTATTAAAAGGTTGTTGTTTAGCTAATGAATCTAGCAAACTACACAAGTGTAATGCAAGAGATGTAAGTGAATCTAAGGATGGGGTAATCGAGTTTAGATGACCCAAGTTCCAATTCATGATGCTCAATGAACAAGCAAGCTAATCCTTAGGCATAAGACCCTTAACTTGAGTAATTCTCTTTCAAGCAATTAATCACTATGTTAATCACTTAATCCATTAACAAACTCTCATTTGTGGATCATTGATCAGCAAGAATTAAGTTTATATAAATAAGATCAACCAAAGATACACCCTAGACAACTATTATCATAGGCTAGGAGCATAAATATCTTGTTTAGTTCATCAAGCATTTCATCAAACACTTGGTGTTCATGAAATGCCTTATGATCTAGACCCACTTTCTCAAGTTAGATCTAGTTTTAAGAACATTAAACAAGAAGGGATATAAGAATATCTAACCCTAAACATCATAAATTAATCTTGGAATCATCCTAACTCTAACCCATCCTCAAACTCTAAGAACTACTCACTAATCATCATGGTTCCAACAAATCTAATAAAAGAAGAGTTAAAACTCATGATCAAGATGATTGGATGATTAGAAAATAGAAGATAGATAGATTCAGTCAAGAAAACAATACTCAAATTGCATAAATCAGAAGGATCAATCTCTTACAAATCACTCTTAGAGATGGTTTTTGCTTAAGAAAAGACTTAACCCATAATAATTAGGTTTTTGGGCTTAAATAGTGAATAGTGATGAACCGGGTCGTCCCGGGACAAAACCGGGTACCGACCCGGTTGAAATGGATAAAAAGTGTTCTGAGGGTCAATACCGATGAGCCATTCCGACGTGTGACATCGGTATAGCCTCCGTCTTCTCTCTGCGGGTCTCGAATCTCCTCAGAAGCACCTAAAACACGATCCAAAACATGCAAGGACTCTCTAGGACTTAATGTAAACACACTAAACTCCTAAGATGACTAAAATGCTAAAGAGATATCATGAACTATACTCAAATGACCAGAAACCTAAGTGAAATGGATGCTAGAATGATGCAAAATATGATGATATCAACTCCCCCAAAACTTACTCATTTGCTTGCCTTCAAGCAAACAAATAAGAAGAAAGGTAGGGAGAGAGGTTTGAAGGTGGGAACTCAAATCCATAAGTAGCACAAAAATAAATCATGTTCAACGTTCAAGCTTATAGTTCTAAAATGCACAAGTGAGTCTACTCCAAAAGAGTTAGCCATTCCTATTTCATCATGTATCAAATCGAAACCCCAATCTACACAAGCAATCATATTCTCCAACCCCTTAACATTCATTAGCGGTGTAACCATGAATCATGTTTATGCAAGGTCAAATCGAATTCGTTTGGCTAAGGGTTTGGTTATGAGATGAAGGCGATCTCATTATCATGCATGGGTAATCAAGTGCAAGGATCTCTCATGGAATAAACAAACTTTAGCAAAATGCTAAAGGTAAAAGGCAACCTATGCATACAAGGGCGAATTCTCATCTACCCAATTGCCTAGAGTGTCTCTAACCTAAAGCCTTCTAACCTGTTGTGTCCAATACCTAAGCTACCCTTTTCATCCCATGGCATTTTGCCTTTTCACACCCACACATGCTTCTTGTGTTTTTCGCTTCAACTTCTTCTCTCATTGGGATCGACTTCTTATTCCTTGATGTCATGGTTTGGTGCTTCCTTCTTTTGACTTAGCTCTTCGTTTCTTCATTTTTGTTCACGCCTCTTCTCACCTTCGATGCTTGGCCTTTTCGGCTTTCTTCTTTTTCCTTAGGCTATCTTATTCTTATAGCTAGTCTTATTATTTTCTTTTTGCACCAACCAATCTATATAAATTTGATCCCCTTTTCCTTTCTCCTTTTTCATCTTTTCCAATCAACATTACCATTCCACACATATCCGATCACCAAGTTTCAAAACCGTTTCCCCCAAACTTGAACCAATACCCGTCACCCTAACTAGCCTATTCCTAAATTAACTCCGTGATGATGGAGCTAAATCTACATGAGAATTTCCTCTTGTTGCCCTAAATCTAACACGTTTTGCCAAGTTTGTTCGAAAGAAAATGCCTCACAATTCACACACTAATAACAATGGCTAGAAATAAGGTTGAGGTTAAGGTAGGGGAAACCATTCTAATGATGGATATGGCTACTTGGATAAACAAGAGTGGTAAAAAGGGAAAAGATTATCCAAATATGTATATGTGATCCACGAATTCATTCAAAAATGCATAAACACAATATTTGCAAATCAAGATTGGGGTTATCACTTAAATGGGGTTGGATGCAACTCAAGCATGCTTCAATCAAGACAAGTATGATGATACATGAGAACTAAGAATGGTGCATCTTTAGTTTCATGCTCACTTAAAAGCACCAAACAACTACGAACGAGGGAATTTGTCAATATGTAGACTACAATTCATATATCCATTTCAAATGTTCATATATTAGTGGTACACATATAGAATTTCTTAACGTGCTACTCTACAAGGAAGATTCATCATTGTTCCCATGCATATGCAATGAATCCTCAGTATGCAATCCTAGACTCAATGTACAAATGCAAATGCATCCTAAATGACAACTACATGACTTCTTTTTGTGTTTCAATTTACAGAATTTTCAATTTTGTTGTTGTTTTTCTATGCCTTAGATGAATGCATGAGACTCAAAATGCAAAACTCAAAATAAGACAAAACAAATGACATTAGATATCGGTCCCTCCCCCAAACTTAAATCACACCATCTCGGTGTGAAATAAACTTAAGGAAAGGACCAAAAACAAGAGAAAACTAGACAATGAAAGACTCAAAATAAAAGAAAAATATATACAAGAGTTTTGGAAACGTACCTAGAAACTTTGAGATGGGGATGAAGACCCAATCGAGTATGATGGATTACTTGAGACGGGAGACGGAGACTGCATCACTCTCCTCTTCATTGCTTTATCCGCTTGGGCCGTGGGTTGGCTAGTACTCACGACCACTTCCCTATCTTCCCCTTGAGGTGCGAGGGTAGTGCCTATGACGACATCTCCTCCTTCACCGGTCCTTGAGGGACACTACAAGAATACAACGATTTGGCGACTGCAGAAGGAGTCGCATAATAGTCGCTAAAAGTTGTAATACGACTACATAGCGACTAAAACCTGTAGTCGTTAATGTTTAGTCGCTAAAGTAAGTAGTCGTAAATATAGTCGCCAAATGGCGACTACGTAACGACTTGACAGTGTAGACGTTAAGTAGTCGTAATGTAGTCACAACTTTTGTAAAGTAAGTAGTCGTAAATATAGTCGCCAAATGGCGACTACATAACGACTGGACAGTGTAGACGTAAAGTAGTCGCAACTTTTGTGACTAATCACCGACTATTCTATTTCTATTAAACGACTATTTGCCGACTATTAGGGTCATCAGACTTTACGGATTTAAATATGTTGCGACTACTCAGCTACTCTTCTGCGACTATTTGGCGACTAATAGGGGACTGTTTAGTGACTATATTTGTTGACAAAACAAGAATATGGTACGATTGAATCATGTTTGTTTGGTTTCTCAAATGGTTTGAAACCTGTGTTACAAAGATAAAGATACAAAGTAAAAGAAAGACATTATAATGAAAAGAACATTTCATTACAAATATTCTTGTTTCAAACATGAGTTCACAAAAGCCAAAACATAAATAAAAATAAGTTCATGAGTTCAAGTTCACAAAAAAAACAGAGATTAGTGACCTAAGATACGTTCCTTGGATCTGGTAGAGAGGCTGATGGAAGCATTTCGGTTGTTGCTGGAGTTGAATGAGATGCCACGAAGTCTAGAAACCGCGGATCGGTTTGTCTCAAGTACATTTCCACCAATGAGGAGTGCTCGAGCTTGTCCTTTTGCTCAGCCACATCTTTGGAGTGCTCTGCTTCACGGGCTGCAACCTCAGCATCACGCCGTTCATTGTAAGCAGCCTGCTCTTCGGTTTTCTTCTGAGCTTCCTTCAGTTGCTCTTGCAGTGCAACAAACTATGAAGAGTCTCTTGGTTGCTTGCGCTTGCCATTGAGAAGACTCTCCTTCAGGCTTCCAAGCCCATAAGGAGTTCCTCTTGAATCCTTCTCGGTTGCATGTGAAAAGTATGAGAAAAAAACCAGAATTCAATAGACAATATAAAAACCAGAATATAAGTCTTAACTGTGGAATGTGAAATATGAAGTATATGAAGTATTACCTGAAGAAAGATTGACGTATATTCATCTGGTGTTAGGTCTCAAGGTCGCGACGCACCGTCAGAAACTTCTGAAGTCTCTGCCCCGAGGTCAGACAACTTCTCTTGCACCTTCTTCTCATATGTTTCAACAATTTTCTCCGCCTTCCTATCAACATACGTACCATCTGCCTTTGTATGTGTCTTTTTGAAAACCTCACCAAGACTAACCGGTCTTCCTAATTCCTCTTCCTGCAATGTTACAAAAAAAATACAAGGATTAGGAAAGAATACAATATACAACCAAAGAACAACAGAATATGACAAAACAGAAGGAATATGACAAGAAAAAAAAGAAATTGAAAAGTTACTAACCATTTCGGATTGGATTTGTTGATAGGACTTAGGCCCTGATAAGTGGATGTGATAACCTAGATCGTTACGGTCAGACAGACGAGCAGCTGAATAGGTGAGACTCCTTTGCTTTGCTTCTTCTGTGTCCCAGTATGCTATCATCGTTGCCCAGAGAGTGTCGCTGATCCAATTAGGTCGCTCTCGACTAGTCCTCGCGCTGCTAACCATGTCTTTCATCCTGTGTTGACATATCTCCTCGAAATAGGCTTGAACCGTCCCTGTTATCAATGGATCCCATGTGTGGGTTTTCTACATTACAAAGAGAATATAATGATGTTAGTAAAAACATCACAAGAAAATCTATATGTGAATGCGAAAGAACATAAAACTTACCGCGAACTCTAGAAAGTGTCTTTCTTGTCTCTCCCGAGGCACACATGTCCAGCTATAGTAGGGAGCATCAAATTTGTTTGTAAAGCCTTTATTAATTGACCTAACCAGTTTAGATCATAAACCAGAAACAGTTACAATTTAGTAGTACATTATAGTTTAATCAATACTGTAATGTACTACATAAACGAAAACAAACCAGATCCTAAGAAAAGACATAAACCAGAAAACAAACAAACTCCAAAACAGTTAAAGTAAAGAAAAGACAAAAAAACAGACACATAACCAAATCCTAAGAGAATCTAGACAACTCCAATCAGAAATGTCACAACTCCAACCTAGACTACAATCAGAAACTTGACAACTCCAACTCCAACCTAGACAACAACCAAGAAACGTGACAACTCCAACTCAGAATCTATGTATTGGTTACTAACGGATCAAGTTTGTAATTGATCCAAATCCTAGACAACAATATGTTTCACATCCAAATCATAGACAACAATCAGATACTCAGTTACTCAAACACAAGTAAAAGCCAATTTTAGAGATCTGAAAAGCTAGTCAATGAATTGACAGCACAATGCATTTCCATAACTATCTATATTAATGAAACACATATAGTTTTGTGTTCTCATTTTGGATCAAACACACACACACAACTATCTATATCGGATGACACACACACACACAAAACAGAACACACATTGACAAAAAGAATCACATTGTCAAAAATCTGAGATCCGAATTAAGAGCAGCACATTGCACACACACACAAACCAACATTGCACACACACACAAACCAACACAGCAGAATGCATTTCCATAAAACATAACACACATTGACCTCTCTCATTTTGGAATGTCCTAAGTCAATGACTAATAAGATATCTTCCTTATGAGAAGAACACGATTATGAATACAAAAACAATCAAATCCTGAGCAAACATAAGCAAAAACCCTAAGAAATCAGGTGCATAACCAAACTCTAAAAATCAGGAACATACCAAGTTGAGTTCGGCATCGGTGTGGGAGAGAGGACGGTGGTGAATCTACCCCGGTCTGGAACCATAAGCAAGGCATTCAGCGCCCGTAGTGTGTCCTCTTGGAGATCCGGCAAACCTGGTGCAGATTCGTCATGGAAGCTGTGCCCTCCAGAAGATGGATGGCTGTGACTGTTCGGTTGTGGTGACGCCGGAGTGTTCTCCAGTGGAGCCGAAGCCGCAAGTAATTCTTCTCCACGGTGTTGAGGCATCGAGTCCTGGAATAGTTGTTGTGGCGGTGGAAAGCTCTGGAAACTTGGTGGTGACGATGCCGGTTGAGCGTTCACGGGGACTTGAGGTGTTGACGACTGATTCGGAAGTTGGGCCGGCGGCGATAGAGGGGTTGGTGTTCGCGATGAAGAAGGCGACACTCCGATTCTCTGAGAAACATTGGGAGCAAATCTTCTCTTCCCTACTCGTTTGCTCTTCTCTGCCGGCATCGTTCGAAGAAGAGATTGAAAAGCGAAGAATAGATTGAAGAAGAAGAAGAGATTGAAAGGCGAAGAAGAGATTCGTGATGCAATCGAAGAAGATGAAAGAAGAAGAGGAAAGAAGAAGATCGAAGAAGAAGAAGATCGAAGGCGATGAGAGAAAAAGGGTGAAGGCGAAGGGTGAAGGCGAAGGGTGATGGACTTAGGGTTTTCGCAGACTCAGAAACTCAAAATGGTAAAGTAAATTTTCTTAATCGAAACAAAGAAGACTTATTAAACGTTTTGTGTGTTAATGACCAATGAAATGACTCTAGCGTATTGGTAATTCACCCACTCTCCGATCCATCAGGCCCGGTTTCGAGTCTCCGTGAAGACGAGATTTAAAAAAAAAAAAAAACTTTTCTACTTACTTATTAATATTTAAGTGTGATCCATCAGCCCACGGTTCGAATCCTAGTCTGTACGAAAATGTTTTTTTTTTTACTCACAACGACAAATAATGTAAACGACAAATTACACCGAAATTGTGACATAAGTAACATAGTTAATTAGTAGGGTTCTTCGTCATCTGATTCTTCATCAGAAGACGACAAATTACATAGAAATTCGTCTTATGGGTCTGCATCTCCGACATCGTAATCGAGGTTTACTGGGTCTCCTTGTACGAAATTGTCGAGTACGAGATTTTCAATTGTTGTTATCAATACAGCATCATCATTTTCTGTTTGCAAAAGAGTCGGTTCTTTCTTTTCATAATCCCCTGAAATATTTCCCCTCGGATTCACTTTTAGAACATTGAGCCACAACTGTTTCGGTTTCTTTGTATATGGGTACGGAATATAACAAACTTGATCCACTTGCGAGGCTGTTTGTAATATAAATATATATATAAGTTATACATATGTATATCAACATTAATAAATTGCTATATATAAATATTGTCATAAGTACGTATCTAGAATAAATGGTTCATATTTATTATATTTTCTCGATGAAAGAACGTCTACAACGCCACCATTGCTCCTCCGAGTGCCTCTATCGATAACAGGGTCATACCAATTACACTTAAAGAGTGTGATTCTCAAATTTACCATCCCCTCGTACTCGAGTTCTATGATATCAGTTAAGGTCTCGTAGAAATCAGTTGCATCGGATGCATCAGTGTAATTTTCACCTTTAACACTGACCCCATAGTTACATGTCTTTCGTCCAGCGCCGTGATTCTGCATATGAAACAAATAGCCTCTTGTAAAATACATTGGCCAGGTTTTGGCCTTATTCAAAGGTTCATGAACTATCTCTTGAACCCAAGTAGGAAATGGATTTGTGGCGTTCCAGTAAGAAACCTGCATATATATAAAAAATAGCGTAAATATATATAAGTATAAAGATATGAATAGTTATGAAATTTTTGAGACATACATATTCTTTCACCCATAAATGATATTCGTCAGCTCTTTTTGCGGCGAGTTCTTTTCGGAAAATCCTGGATATTTTGCAGAAATAAATTCCTCAAACATACTACACAAGACCAACACAAATATGAGAAATTAAACAAAGGTTAAATATATTAAAACGCAATCTGAGAGCGATGCCAACTTATATACATCTCAATTGGCTGAAAATAGTCACAATTTCATAAAACATATGCATGTGCGCATTGATAGTCTCTCTCAGAGAGCCATATTTCATGCATCTCTCCACTTGGACGACCTACGTGATTAAATATTGAAGGTACTCCAGGGACATGATATACGGGGACTTCACCTTCATCGATTCTTGTTAACCTGACCAAATGAGTAGCATGTGTATACAAATTAAATGGCAAAGTGGACATGATGTGATTGATTTTAGCATTTACCTTGATTTTGTTTGTATATTCGCGGCAAAGTATTGCTTTGAGAAATAAGCAATCTCGTCATTGATATATGATTCAACAATCGATCCTGCCGCATATCTTTTGTTCTTTGCTTTCCCTTTCAACTTTTTGAAAAACCTTTCAAAAGGATACATCCACCTATACTGGACAGGGCCTCCTAATTCAACTTCATAGGGGAGATGTATAGGCAGGTGCTCCATCACATCGAAAAATGAAGGTGGAAAGATCTTTTCTAAATTGCATAGTATTAAAACTATGTTCTGTTTTAGAATTTGAACGCGACTTGTATGCAAAGTTCTCGAACATAAGTCCCGGAAAAATGCTCCAACCCCTACAATATACGTGAAAATTGCATGAGGTTACTATATAAGTTACTATAATTTTATTTAAATAAATTGTCGTAATTAGTACCTGATAACGCAAGGTGGACATTCCGATCTAGGAGTTCTGCAAAGATAAATGGAAGTAACCGCTCCATAAAAACATGGCAGTCATGACTCTTCATGCCTGAAAACTTTTGGATGTCCATATCAGCACAAGTAGCTAAGTCTGACGAATAACCATCTGGGAACTTAACCGCATTCTTCACACATTCCAATAAACTTTTTATGGCTTCTTCTGTCAATGTGAAGGATGGGAAAGGAGCTTTACCCACACTATCAATATGTAAGTGTGGTCGAGAACAAAATCGTTATATATCCAATCTTGACATGATTTTGTCTTTCGATTTACCCTTCACACTCATAAGAGTATTCATGATGTTGTCAAAAAAATTCTTCTCTATATGCATCACATCAAGACAATGACGGAGATTAAGGTCCCTCCAGTACGACAACTCCCAGAATATGCTTTCCTTGTGCCAGTTATGTTGCTTTCCATAGCCCGACTTCTTCTTTTCGTGACCGTTTCCACTAACATCCTTTGTTTTCGATGGATTTACACCAACCAACCGCTCAAAATAAACGTGCTCACCCGTCAAAGACAGAGGTGGACACTCTCTCGAAGCGTCTTTTCCCTTTAGGAAGTCTTTTTTATTCCTCCTCAGTGGATGACCATGAGGAAGAAACCTTCGGTGGTAATCAAATCAACACGTCTTCCTTCCATTAGGTAGATAAAAAGACTTAGTATCTTCCATGCAAACTGGACAAGACAATTTACCATGGGTTTTCCATCTAGATAACATGCTATACGCCGGAAAGTCGCTTATCGTCCACATCAGCACTGCTTTTAGATTAAAAGTTTGATTCAAGGACACATCGTATGCATCGACGCCATTAGACCACAACTCTTTTAACTCCTCAATAAGAGGCCGGAGGAAGATATCGAGACTAGCTCGCGGATGATTTGGCCCATAATTCAGAATTGTAAGAAATAAATACTCTGTATTCATGCACATACCCGGGGGTAAATTATATGGCGTCAAGATCACAGGCCACAGCGAATGATTACGAGACATGCCAAATGGATTGAACCCATCCGTACATAATCCAAGATAAACGTAACGGGGTTCTTCGGCAAACCGGGGATGTTGATCTTGAAAATATCTCCACTCCACCGCATCAGACGGATGACCCATTTCTCCCTCTTTTGCTTGGTACTCGGCATGCCATCTCATTGCCGCTGCAGTCTTCTCGCTCCGATACATTCTCTTTAATCAGTCAGCAATAGGTAGATACCACATACGACTGTATTGTACTTTGGTTCTACGCCGGTCGTTCTTAGGCTTCCATATTTGTGCACCACAAAACCGACATTTATCCTCCTTCTCGTCCTCTTTCCAGAAGATCATACAATTGTTAATACAAACATCAATTGTATGATATGGGAGACCTAAATTGCGCATCAATTTTTCTGTCTCGTAATGTGAACCGGTTGACTTGTTTCCTTCTGGTAAATAGTCTGTCAAGATTCTGCAAACCAAATCCACTAAATTTTCACTCATATTATATTATGCCTTATTTTGCATGACTCGAGCAGCTAAGGATAAATGCGAGTGACCTTCACGACAACCATCATATTATTTGCACCTTCTAACAAGTCGTAGAATTTCTTTGAATGGTTACGTGCCGGTTCTTCTACATTCTGATAACTACCATCCTGATGATAGTTATCAAAACTCATGTTATGACGAAATGCATTATTCACCATATCCACATATATATCTTCTACTACATTACCCACTTCTTCACTCCCACTTATATACGTCGTATCAACATAACTACTCGATCCTAAATCCATATTGATTTCTTCCCCATGCTTACACCAAACATAATAATCTGGCATAAATCCTCTGCTATAAAGATTATTCCAAATTTTTGTCCCCGGGATAAATTTCTCGTTCTTGCAAACACTACAATGGCATAAAAACTTACCGCCATTACTATGTGTTAGAGGCTGGCTATTTGCAAATGTCATGAATTGCTCCACCCCCGTTGTGAACTCTGCCGAGAAATTTCTCGTCGCTTCATCGAACCTCTTATACATCCACTCCCGGAAATTACTATAATTGTAATTTCCCGACATTATTTAACTAATAAAAACTGAATTTTTTTTTGTTGGTTTTTTTTTGTTTTTGAGATCGGATGAAGAGAAGAAATACGGTGAATTTTGCTTATATAGACATTTATGGCGACTACAAAGCGACTATAAGGCGTCTGAATAGCGACTACTTAATGTAGTCGCAAAAAACAGGTACACCAACCCAAAAACGATTTACACGTGTTTTCCACCGGTATTTAACGACTGTTTACCGACTACAGTGCGACCCGCCGAAATAGTCGCCCAATAGTCGCCAAGTTAGCGACTATTACGCGACTATTATATCCCGTTTGAAATGTTGTCGTACATTAGTCGTAAAATAGCGACTATTATAGCGACTATGTACTTTGGTCGTAAATAAGCGACTCCATTACGACTAAATTTTATCGGTCGCAAAATAGTCGGAAAGTAGTCTCTAATTACTCGCAACCTTTAGCGACTAAATATGTAGTCTTCCTCTGCAGTCGCCAAAACGCAGTTTTCTTGTAGTGGAACTCGCTCCGCAACCTCCATCCTTGAGCTCATTGATGGTTCGAACCATGGCTTTAACCGTCTTCTTCAAAGACTTGATAAGGGTCAAAGTGGTAGCGCTCACTACCGTACACGGTTTCGGGTGATGACTCATTTTGCACCTCCTCGTCGAGATCAAGAGACTCGTCGGTGATGGTTATCCTTTGTGCTCTCTTGCGGAATGCTTGCATTGGCGGATCGGAGATGGAGTTGGTAAGTGGTGTCCATAAGTCGGAATTTCAATACTCCAAACCTAGAATTCTCATCACCAGTTTCGTAGAATTTAGCTCGAATGGTGGCTAGGAACATGTTAGAGAGCGCCTTGAAAGCCCCGTGCTTCATGCTCATGAATTTTCTTAGCCCCATATTCTCAAAAAGTGTCCACACCTCATCACTTATTCCCATCTTGTCCATCATCTCCGCATCAACGAATTTGCATTGCTCGAGCTTCATTTGGCAAAATTTGTCGAAGTAATCATGCTCACTTGGCTTTGCCCTTTGCACTTATGGTATTTCCCCACTTAAGTTCTCACTCTCAACCTCTTTTTCGACTTCCTCAACTCTCTTGCCCTTTCCCTTGGCCGTTTTTTTTGGATTTGTAGCTCGTACCCGCGGTTTTGGCCTTTGCCTTGGTACCCTTGGCAATTCCTTTCCCCTTTTCCGCGGCGGTAGCTTTGGCAATTCTTTTCCCTTTTCCAACCGTTGAAACCTTGGTCCGTGCCCGTGTCGATGGAGCCCCTTTGTCGGTCATTGTACCTACAAGTATTCTCGAGACAATTGTGAGCATTCGTACAATTGTTTCTCGTGATCAACAAAGGTTCTCCAAAAGATGAGCTAAGAGCAATGAACAAGGTAACAATTCATACTTAGAAAGCAAATTTTTCCAATGCACAATCCCTAAGTCTCATTCATCTCAAAATTCCAATTCCTCAAATTTTCATCAAACTATCAACAATTGGCACATGAATCATCAAGTTCAAGCATAGAGAAACCATCCCCAAGGTATTTGTACAAGTGAAAAGCAATATCAAACCATATTCAAGCAATATTTTCTTAAGAACAAAACTATGGTTTTTCTAAAATTTAATTGATGAATACCTTGGAGGATTGATTTAAATGCTTGGAATGATAATAAATCCAAAAAGAGCAGTGAAAATCGAGTCTGTGGGGCATGGAATTGTGAAATTTGGTTGAGAAAAGAGGGAAATGTGATGAAAATGCTCTTGAAATCGCGAAAATAGGTTGAGAAAGAAGAGGGGTTATCGCGTGGAAGAAAAAGAGAAAGAAGGGACTTACCCAGGTCGGGTGATATATCATGGTTTTTACCCCTTTTAGGCCATGATATAAGTCCGTTTTATAGAGTCTTTATACTATTTTGTAGTGTTTTAGAGTCTTTTACAGGTTTTAGCACGTTTGGAGCATAATTGGAGATATTGTAGCTTTCTGGAGCATTTTGGATCAAAGCAGAAGGTCGTGTAGCTGATTACCCGATTTGAAGCATCAATATCGGTCGATACTGCCTAGTATCGGTCGATACTCATCGAAGCAGACACGGACCACGACTTTAATAAAGAGTTTAAGAATTTCACAATTGCCCAGAAGTCTTTATTATTTACAAGAAGCCCCAAAACGTGATTTAGGTTATTTAATAGGATTTTACAGCCACTTTCATGGCTATGCTTTATTTTATTCTGGTTTTGTGAGAGAGCTTTTGAAGGGAGACAAGTCTGAAACTCTGTTCGTCCGAGAGAAGATTTCGAACCCTCTTGTTACTCTTTCTATTTTATTTGATGATTTATTCAAACATGTTTATTGTTTCAATTTCCATGTCTGAGTAGATCTCTTGTTAGGTTGAGGGTTCTCATAAGGGTTTTCTCTGAATGCTAGGTTGATTAGTCATTAGGATTCACTATCTGAATTAGTTCTTCGCCATAGGTTGTTTCCAAAGCTAATTCTAGTTTGATCACCTAGAACTTAGATCTTAGGATAATTGATTAGGCACGAGAGTGTGATTACTTACCTGACAGAACCTAGGGTGAGCAAAATAACTATTCGCAAAGAGATTTGGTTTAGTTGTTTTATGAACAAATCAAACTTGAACTAAAAGCTGGTTTAGACTTTAGGATTCGCAAAGAGATTTGGAATTCTAGGATTTAGACTTAGATAGTTTTCGCAACGAGAGTTGGTTAATTATACCTTAGTGATTTGAGTTCAAGAACCGCACTAAATCTGAATCCTATTAGTTGGTTTATCTGCATTCATTGATTTTCTGAGAAATGCCCTGAACCTATCTTTCTCCAATCGAATTTACAACCATTTTAATTTACATTCTGTTTTCAATATCATTGATTGCTTAGCTTTATTCTCATCTTTATAATCTATTGTGTGTCTCTGTGAGTCCTTGTGTTCGACCCCTACTTTACTGCAACTACTGCTTAGTACTTTTAGGGTATTAATTTGAGCATATAAAATTTGCGACTAAGTTCGTCGGTATCGATCGATACTATCTAGTGTCGGTCGATTCTCGTCGTTCTCTTTTTGTTGATATCGATCGACACCACCCAGTGTCGGTCGATACTCAACGTGTTTTTTTTTGTTACTTGCCTTGCCTAGTGTGTTTCAGGTGTACGCCACTCGTGAAACCCGGAGGAACAAGAGCACTCCGCTAGTTGACCTGTCAAACGAGCAGCTAGCACAGTTGGAACATACAAACAGAAAAGCAAAAAGGCAAGCAGAGATGAACAACAATACAATGATTTTGATTCATGATGCTGCTGGAGCTTTGAGAGACCAAGAAGGTCAATTGTGCAATGAGAGAGGGCAGCGAATTGATGACGCTGGAAATATCATTTCCCCTGCAATTGCTTTGAATGCAGGGAACGCTATGATTAATCGCGGTAGGACGATTGGTGAGTAAAACATGCCTGATCATTTTTATGCCAATCGATCAGCGATTCGCCATCCTGCTTTTCAGAGGAATGACTTTGAGCTGAAACCTGCATATTCACTCTTGTGGGTCAGCATCCGTTTCATGGTCTTTCCAATGAACATCCCATGGACCATATTGAGAGGTTTGAGGATTTGGTCACTAGCATTAAGAGCAATGGAGTGTCCTATGATTACCTTTTCTGCAAGCTCTTCCCATACTCTCTTGGTTAAGATGCAACTTACTGGCTGAAGCAGTTACCTCCTGGATCACAAACTACTTGGGAAGAGACTAAGACTGCTTTCCTGAACTTCTATGATGATGCACGATCCGAGGATCTCAGGAACAAGATTTCTCAGTTTTCTCAAGGACCGACTGAGGCACTCAAGGCTGCTTGGATTCGTTTCAGGTCATATCAGAGAGATTGCCCGCACCATGGTTTCACTCAGGTTCAGCTGTTGGGTACTTTCTACAAAGGAGTCGATTGGAGATATCAGATGTCCTTAGATGCTGCAAGTAATGGGAATTTCAATACCAGGTATCCCGACGATGCCTATGTGCTTATTGAGAACTTGGTTTCTAGCAATAGTACCAAGAATGCAGACATGGAGCGCAAGAAGCAAGCTGGTAACTTGGATTGCAGTCAGATTGCTGAGGTGAATGCTAAGTTAGATTCAATGCACAATTTGTTGATGGGCAAGCAGCATAAGGCTGTTCATCTTGCTGCTAGGGTTAGAAACATCTTAGGCATTGGGTAGATGTAAATTTATCCTTGTATGCATATGTTGCCTTTTACTCTTAGCATTTTGCTAAAGCTTGCTCATTCATAGAGAGATACCTTGCATTGGAGTAACCACATACATTTTAGATCATCTTAATCTCAAGACCTTTACCATAGCCAAATGAATTCACTTGCTTTGCATGAACATGATTCACTTGAAACAATTAAATGAATGTAAAAGATTTGGATGATAAAAAATGCTTCTGTAGGTTGAGACTTGGGCTTGATTCATGTAGGGATGGATATGGCTAGCTCTTTTTGAGTAGACTTGTTTGATCGCATCCTAGAGCTAACAACTTAGACATTGAGCTTGAATTCTTTAAATGATACTTGTGGATTTGAGCTTCCACTTTCAAACATCTCTCCCTCCTTGTTATTGTTTGTTTGCTTGAGGGCAAGCAAAGAAATACGTTTGGGGAATTTGATATTCTCATAATTTATTTGTTTTAGCATGCATTTTACTTAGTGTTTCAAGTCGCATGCATGCATAATCATTGTTTTCCTTAGTGTTTTAGTCTTAATTAGAGTCTAGGGTGTTTTGTATTAGGTCCTAGTGAGTCTTGCATCATTTGGAGTGTTTTCTAGGTCCTTGGAGATGTTTTGGGGATGTTTAGAGTGATGGAGCAAAAGAGAAAGCAAGGGTCACCCGAGGTATCCGAAAGATATATCCAGACGAAGGGTTTCCAATCGGAATTAGCTTCAATAGTCTTCATGCAATGGATGGGAAAATGAGTTAGCTGTCGACTGGAGGTAGTGTGAAGGCATTCGGATAAGTGGTTCAGGAGATATGCCGATTTTACTAAGGGTATGTTTGTCTGGCCGCGGGACCTTTGACCAATGCCGGCCAGATCCCATCTGGCACTATCCAACCGGTATTGGGGCAGAGACTTGTGCCGACCCAAGACACCTTCCATACCGATCCGATTTCATGCGGCACACAGCTCCAAGGCCAATACCGACATGCATCCGTCCGGCACAACCAACCGGTACAGACCACCAAGGCCAATACCGACCTGCATCCATCCGGCACCACCAACCGGTACAGACCACCAAGGCCAATACCGACCTGAATCAATTCGGCACTACCAACCGGTACAGACCACCAAGACCAGCACGACCCAGACCCGTCCGGGTCAAGACTCGGTTTGTTCTGGGTTGATCCGGTCCGCCCCCTTTTTCTATAAATACTTCTTCTTTTTACTAAGTCTTCTACTTGTGAGTGTGGGGCTCGACCCAAACTCTCTTTACTTGAGGTTCTTGGTTTGTTCTTCATACAAATGCCACTCTAGAGAAATATTCTTCACTCTATCTTTATATTATGTTTATTTAATTCTTGTTCTTCATTTTTTATGTCTTTTTCTCTTGTGTTCTTCATCTTCTTTATGAGTTGATTATTATGTTGGATCATGGTTTGCTTAATTTTGATGGTTTTATAATTGATTTGTGATGCTTATGTTCTAGATCTTTACTTTCTTTTCTTATTTAGTGTTCTTAATGCTAGATTAGGGTTGAGAAAGTTAATCTAGATCATAGGGAATTTCATGCACATAAGGTGTTCGATGAATGAACTAAATAAGAGATTTGCATATCTTAACCCATGAGAGTGGATGTTTAAGGTGTATTTTGGTTAATAGAGCTTGTTATTAATGCTTGTTAATCATATAATCACAAATGACAGTTTGATTGATTAAGTGATTAATAAAGAGATTAGTGTCATGAGAATGAATTAATCTTATTCAAGTGTTCTAGACCTAAGAAATAGCATAGATTGTGTGCATTAGTATCATAAATGATGATGATTTGGATTTCATCTTGTTAGATCCTTGACATAGGTTGATCTTAATGCTAGTTTTAAATTGAGAGATCAAATCTAGAACTCAAGCATTTCATGCTCGAGAGGTGTTCGATGAAATGCTTGAACCAGACTTATTGCGAGATTTTCACATTCTAGCCAATGAGAGTTGATGTTTAGGATGATTAGTGAACTAATTGAAATTGTTTATTAATGCTCATTGATTATCTAATTGCAAATGAGGGTTTATGTCAATTAGGTGATTAGTGAAGTGATTAGTGCCATGAGAATGGATTAGTCATATTTGTGAATTATATGCTCTAGGATAGTGTTTAATTCAATATCTATCATCATTGTTTGATTGTTAATCATTTATTTGATAGTCTAATCCATGATCTAACACTTCTATCTTTTTGTTTTCTTTCTTGCATTTTACTTTCTTAATTTAAAAACATAAAAACCAAAACCATTTGCTCTAGCTTAAGAAGTTTCATGCATACCTAGTGCATTAATCTTAACCCCTATGAATTGACACCTCTTATGCTAAAATGACAAGCGTTAGAGGAATTGATTTGAATTTAACAAAAAAGCTTTTATCATGTAGTACTTTAGGTATCAATCCATAGGGAGGGAAAGTTGTTCTGTGAGACCTCAGACAAAGAATAGCAAAGAAGTCTGGAACGAGAATAAATTTTTTATAGGGATTTGTCACAAAAAATTGTAAAGAACGGAAAAATGGAAAATTGCTTGAAAATTAACCTAAAAAAATCAATGGCATAAACTAAACGGAAAAACGATTTGTAAACAATAATATAACGGTGTTGGGTCGACAAAGATATCTTAGGGTACGCTCGATTCAATCACGGCCCCAAAGCTCTTAGTAACACGATTCTATATTTGAACTCCACGAACTGAACATAATAAACAGCGTAGCCTACTTTCATACATCCTACGCACCAACAATCTATATACCCGACAAGTAGCTTTCATCTCTGGCTGCGCAGAAAATCGTGATGTTCACGCTGGTTCTTCTTAGTTCACGGCACTCCGTAAGTATACTTTCGTATCCTACGATACGACACACTCTTATATATGAACAATTCATGCATTTATATTCAACACTTATGGTGGGTTTTTAACACCTATGAATCAGCCTCTAGTTCATGATGCTAGATTCATGCATTAACAACGATCTATAAGAAATAGCTCTATTTTCAGTAGGGTTTTACCTTGTGAAATCTTTATTGAACATAGAATTCCATTCAATAATCCCTTTAAACCCAACGATTAAACTACTCGCACATAATAGAATTAAAAGATATGATTAAATAAATTGCATGAGATTGATGAAAGAGGGCTCCTCGATTTTAAGAACGATGCGCGGAGAAAACTTCAACATTAATCTCGAAAAGTAAAGAACAAGAGTTTAAGAGCAAAAAGTAAGAACTAAACAAACTAAAAATGATGTAAAAGCAAGCACACAAAATTAGGTCTTCTAAGAGGCATATTTATAGGTCTAGAACTTTGCTTTCGTCGGTTTTAGGGTTTTAAGTTGACGGGAATTGAACGGGCATTGAAATTGGGCTTACGGGACGAAACTGCTTCCACCGTGGGTCCAGGGTCTCCGGCCGTGGCGAAACATGCCTTGGCCGTGGGTCGAAGCTTCCTGGCCGTGGCAAACTGCCTCTTGGCTGCGGGTAGGGGGCTTCTACCCAAGGTGAACTGGGACGTCTTGATCTTGATGTATCTTTTGATTGAACCGTTGGATCGTCCTCAAATTACTTGGAATGGAAAGGTAGCTTGTCCTTCTTAAATATCTTCAAAATTAGACTGGATCAGACGATGAATAGAGCCTCTTTGGCAGTTGAACTTCTGACGGTTTGACTCTGAGCCGAAAATCTAGTTTTTCTCCAATTTCCAATGCTTTTGCCTAATTAACCTGAAAAGAGTCTTGAAACTACAAATATGCGTAAACCATAATAAAAACATGTAAAAGCGAATGAAACACTTATTAAAGTGTTCTAAAATAGATAGTAAAATGGATAAACATACGGTGTTATCACGAGCTACAAGTTGTCAGCCTGCCAACAAGTTCGGTGCGAGAGCTTGCTAAGAACTGCGAGCTCGAGCTAAGAGCTTGCTAAGAGCTACGAGCTCGATCAAATAGTTAGGAGCTCGAGCTAAGAGCTTGTTATGAGCTCGAGCTAAGAGCTTATTACGAGCTCAAGATAAGAGCTTGTTACGAGTTCGAGCTAAGAGCTTGTTACGAGCTCGAGCTAAGAGTGTGCAATGAGCTCGAGCTAAGAGTGTGCAATGAGCTCGTAACGAGCTGTCAGCTTAACGAACCCGAGATCTTCGGAGTTCAGCATAGAAGATTTGAACAAGTCAATCATTATCCTTGAAGACCCCAAGATCCTCGGGATTCGGCGAAGCAAGTTAGCCTGGAGTACGCGGAACGACCAACCACGTTAGCCCAAAATACGCAGAGCGTACCCATCATGTTAGCCCGAAATACGCGGAGCGTACCCAGCACGAGACAGGCTATAAAAGGACAGGAGTCTTAGTTTTATTTTTAGCATTATTCATTATTCATTATTCACTCTTTTACTCATTCTAGAGTTGTAAGCTCCATGAGCTCTCTAAAACACCTTGTATTCTTATACTTTGATTAATACAAATCCAATTCGTCAAATCTCGTCTTATCTACATCGTTGTGTTTATACGAGATTCTTGCCCATCTTTCCTCTATTTACAAATCACTCCAAATTCTTGAGCGTGGATTTTAGGATCCACATTTTGGCGCCATCTGTGGGGAAGATATCAAAGAATTTCTAACTCCGGAGCCTGATTTCAGGCCAGTTAGAACGAAATGGATCCAAACAACATGGAACCCTCCAAATCAAAGACTGGGTCTGGGAACTCAACAGATCTTGATATGTTGAACCCTTCGACCAAGATCCACGTATTGAATCGAATGTAACCACCCCAATCCATACCGATCCTACATCCACGGACCCCGCTGCAGTACAACAGCACGCATATCTGAGGGTGAATCCCTCGAATAGTGTTAACATCCTGATTGAGCCCAGCTCATCGAAGCAGCTTGTTATGTCCTCGCGTGCTGATATTTACCAAGTATTCAATACGCTAATGAGCTCGCAATCCGCCGCCGATAGAGTTACCTATCGAAATGACCATAATCGGTTTAATTCGCCATGTCCTCAAAACATTTTTGCGGAAGACATGTACGAATTTCGGAGGATGCTGACCTACCTGGCTGAACAGGCACAGGAACAGCGAGCTATCCTAGCACAAAATGAAAAAGATCTGGCCGCCGTCCGACAAGAACTCGCACTAGTTGCACAAGCAGGACATGCGGACCCGAACAATGAACTGGTAGCATGACGCGAAAAAGAGCTCGTCCAGGAACTCAGTTTGATTTTGTGCACATCCTAGGTGAGCCCAGCTCGTCGACGGAGCTCGCTACGTCCCGATGTACTGATATTTACCCAGTATCCAGTCCGCTGACGAGCTCGCAACCTCAAATGATGAACCCAAGTGTTTCAAATCAAACGGAGAACGTAGCTCACGATATTCCACGACTACCATCTCTACCGCCACTACCGCGTAATGCTGAACCACGAGCTCAATACATTGGAGCCTCAGCATTCGCCTCGAGTTCGCAAGCCTTTGGACCTAGTCCAGTGTCAAACTGGCATACACAACAAGATTGCCTCTCACAGAGTCCCAACTCCACAGAATCGAAACAACCCCTTACGGCGCGACGACCTTGTGTGGATCCGCTCAGCGTGACCAGTATGGAAGCGCTACAATAATATATTGAAAGAAATAATGTTGAGCTCCAGCGTATGCACTCTATTGTCCATTTGGCTACAAGTTCGGCACCTGATATAGATTGTATAATTGAAGAAACTCGTAGAACTCCCTTTACCAACATAATTGCAAACGCTCGAATCAGAGATATGGGCAAAATCAGATTTCTTGAGTACGCAGGAAATACCGATATGAGAGCCCATGTCAGAACCCTTCGACTCGCTGTAGCTCGAACTCATTTAAATGACAAAGAAAAAGAAGAAGGATACCGCCAATTTTTTGCTGTAAACCTAGTCGGACCCGCGCTTGAATGGTTCGCACGATTGGAAGAAAATTCCATAGACAACTTCACACAGCTCATCACAGTATTCTTAAAACAATACTCTATGTTTATGAAGTGCCGGGCTATTGAAGCCGACCTATGGACCTTAAAACAAGGACCCGAGGAACCGTTGCGATCCTACATAACCATATTCAAAGAAATTAAGTCTAGGATCGCCGACCTCAATGAGGGAGCAGCAATGACTGCTCTGAAACAAGGACTATGGTTCTCTTCAGAATTCAAGAAAGATCTGACAGTCCGCCGCCCGATATCACTCGACGATACATTGCATCGAGCTTCCTCCTTCATACATTACGAGAAGGAACAAAACGAACTCTAACAACAGTTTGAAGCAGGCTTGCTAACACCAAACCATTTTACACAGTCCCAGACAATCAGGGCGACTAGCTAAATGGGCAATCGAACTCGGCGAGTACGATATCTAATACCGAACTAGAACTTGTGCGAAAGCTCGGTACTAACAGAAAATGTCGAAAGAAAAAATCGTTGATCAAGATCTCCAAAAAGTAAACATCGAGTCAATCCACGAAATGGACGAACTCACGAACATATCTCGTTTGAGATCACTGTAAAATCGAACTACGTAATGGCTTGATCCCTTGACGGGATACGTAGGCAGCTCATCGCACGAGTTCAACCACCACACCAACATACTCTACTATTCTTTACAGAATATTGAGTCAACCCCACTTATAAATTACTTACCATCAGTAAAACTATACAAAAAACGATCTCTTAAAACGATCAAAATAGCTCGCAGCTCGGTAAGCACATACGATCTCTTAAAACGATCAAAATAGCTCGGAGTTCGCTAAATGATCTACTATAATGATTATAGTTCTCGTAGCTCGCATCTCGTCAAACACGTACGACTTCTCACAGCAGTTACCCATTTCGCAGCACTCCGCCTGCTAAACAAATGCGACCTCATACATCGATTGCAAAGTACACAACTCGCAGCTCGCTATATAAAACCATCTCACAAACGCTCCAGAGTCTATCGTCGAACTCAACTTAGTCTGATCAACTCGAATGCTACTTCACACTACGATCACGACCTCCAAGATAAGACCTCTAAAAATTGTTCGAAGTCCTCAAAGATAATACTTCTCCACCTCACTCAGCCGTCGCCGAAACAGCTCGCACTACAGCTAACTGGTCTCACACTCAAGAGAATCTCAAAATTATCTAAGGCAGAAAGGCGCCGCAAAACAAAACGACAAGTCCATCATCAAATGATCAAACGAAACCTTGTTGAGTTTGATATACTACCAAGCGTTCCGGATCGATATGTCGATCCAAACTATAAACGCACCTCGAACAGAACAAAGAGTCGATCGCAAGACGATCATACGAAAGCTCGACAAATTTGATACATTTCGAACAGCGGTTCGGACTCTCGTCCCGAACTAAAAAAAATGCACAATTACCTCATCCTAGACCTAACAACTCGATTCGAACGAGACAAAAAGATAAAAGATGTTATCATCAAACGCAAAGACATTTATGCCTCAAAACGACCTAGACAAACAAAAAAAGAAAAAAAGGAAAATCACGCTCTTTTCAAAAGTATTTCCCGCCCTTCAAGCGAGGTATCGAGCTTGTTGGTGTTGTAGGTGTTGGATTTAGCACTAAATCATGCCCATAAAAGTCTAACCAAAATCATATGTTAAAACTAACATAACAGACTTATCAGTCCTAATAAAACCCGTACGATCACATACTGATATGGCGAGCTACAAGTTGTTAGCCTGCCAACAAGTTTGCTGCGAGCTCGAGCTTGCTAAGAACTACGAGCTCGAGCTAAGATCTTGCTAAAAGCTAGGAGCTCAAGCTAAGAGCTAGGAGCTCGAGCTAAGAGCTAGGAGCTCGAGCTAAGAGCTAGGAGCTCGAGCTAAGAGCTAAGAGCTAAGAGCTACGAGCTTGAGCTAAGAACTTGTTACGAGCTCGAGCTAAGAGCTACGAGCTCGAGCTAAGAGCTACGAGCTCGAGCTAAGAGCTACGAACCCGAGCTAAGAGCTATGAACCCGAGCTAAGAGCTTGTTACGAGCTCGACCTAAGAGTTTGCAACGAGCTCGTAACGAGCTGTAAGCTTAACGGTCCCCAGATCTTCGGAGTTCAGAAGAGAATATTTGAACAAGTTAATCATTATCCTTGAAACCCCTGAGAACATCGGGATTTGGCAAAGCACGTTAGTCCGAAGTACGCGGAACGACCAAGCACGTTAGCTCGAAATACGGGGAGCGTACCTAGGCATGACCACGGTTACGGTTATTACAGTTATGGTTTCATAACCAGCAGTTACGGTTTCGTCAGATCATGTGACTATACTCTTGATCAATTGGGGTTGCCACATTAATTTGCGGTCTTCTCTCAAATTAGGTTTTGCAGCTCATGTGTTTGTGGTTGATAGCCATGGACCTATTCATTTGCATAACTTGAGTGATGAGAATCCTCAAGTTATTGTTCTTCACACTGATGATGATGAGAAGCAATCAGATCTTGCGTGTGATTTCGATGTCCTGAAACTTGCAAACGAAAGCTTCCAACTACATTTAGAAAATTTTGAAGAAGAAGAAGAAGAAGAAGAGAGTGGGAAATGGTGTGAAGGTTTTGAAGAAACTAAAGAGGGATTATTACAAGATGGGGACTTTCCATGGGAAGCCATCTAGATGTTTGATGTTTGAGCTATCTCACTTGTTCAGGAAGAACACGAATGAGTTGCTTTGGTTGGCTTGTGTTTCCTTGACTGATCAGTTTGTTCATGAGAGATTGACAGACGAAAGATACAAAGCTGCGGTAATGGAGCTTGAACAGCACATCAACAATTCAGGGAACATAGACAAGATCACGTCCGTAACTCTAAAAGATGGGACGAAAGTGCGAGCACCTGATTGCTCGAATATTGTATGAAGAAGAGCCTAGGCTTATGCTTCTAAGGGAATGGACATTGGTTGACTCCATGATTTGTTCACCGTATATCGCCACCAAGTTGAAGACTTGTAGCGATAAAGGGACTAAGAAAGTGAAGCTTCTGTTAGCTCGTATGAGATTTGCGCTTAGCGAATGCCAGCAAAAGTTTCCGTACATGAGCCACCAAGTGAAAAGTAAAATGAAGGAAGAGGTTGATAGGTTTTTGCCGGAATACGGGCTGAGTGATTTCTATTACCCGAGTTTCTTACTACTTCACGGTTATGGTTCAAGGGTCTCAGCTGCAGATGTTGTCCATGGTGTTACAGCGCTTCTCGAATTGTTTCTTGTCTCAGGTAGCTCATCTGCTTCAAAGCAGTTTGGTGAAGCTTATGATGCTCTCTCATTAACCAATGTGGTTAAAGTGAAATCAGGGATGCAGCAAGCAATCAAAGTTCATAGAGCAATTCTTAGGCAAGGAAGCGCAGCGATCACCAAAAGGGGATCCATTCGAAGCGGAACAAAGTTCAGGTAGGTGAAGATTGATGATTCCATGGATGCTAAGTACTTGGGTTATCCTCAGGCTTTAACAAAGTTCTGTTACTTTCTAATGGATGCTTTGAGAGAGAAGGGAGCTCAGATGAAACCGATGCTATGTGCTTGCGTATTTCAACAACCCGAGAAAATACTTGTCGTCGGTGTGTTTGGGAAGCCGAAGCTCGGGGCAGTTAGAGGAAACGCCTTTGGAAATGCTTTCAGAAAGGCAGCTGAAGAATCTAAAGCTGATTACTTTCATGAACTTTTTGAGTCTTCATGGATTGTCTTAGATGCTAACACAGTTACCTCTTTCTTTGACTGCATTAACTGATAAGCTCTGACAGATAACGAGTCGAAACTCTTTTATCGTGTTAGAAGTTTAATCAAAGAAAAGAAACTCCAATGATATATTTTATTGGATGAACAAATCTTTAATTTTTAGAGTTAAGGATAAAATACAATCGTACAAGCAGGCAGACAAAGATTAAAGACCTAAGAAATGTTTTGGCTTAAAGCCCAAAATTTGGACAGAAACTGAACAAAACAGACGTGACACCACCAATAATCCAATTTTCATCTAACCCCAAAAACAGATCTGATCAGAAATTACAATAAAACTACAAACGTGAAGCAAAAAAACTTCACTGAGACAGGAGAAGTATAAGAAACTCATCTCGAGGACTTCTTTCTCCATTGGGTTCTCCCGCGATTGATCTCCTGGCCGTTTTCTGACAACCTCAGGATATGCAAGAACTGGCTCTCGTTTTGTCCCTGTTTGCTTGACTTGGCAGATCCGTTGGTCCCTGTAAGCTTTGAGACTGTCTCGTTGGGGTTTTCCGAGGTGGTGAGTGAATCTACAATGTCATCTTGCTGGCATTCTCTTCTGTAATCTAGAGTTATAACTTTAAGCTCATGCGTGTCTATGATTTCTTGAGGTATGCTCTGCCATTACCAGAGACCAAGCTCAAATTTATTAGTTGGCTCATCAATAAACGACATTTGGTATTGTGGTATTTATTAAGTTACTCACCTCAAGCACCCATCCGATGTAGGTGACATTATTCACATGCTGGTTCATGTCCAGATCAGCTCGTCGAGGTTTAAGCCCAAGCATAGAATACTGAGCTGGATCTTCCAGTTTTGGGATTTTCTTTAAGCTGCTATTGTTCTCCTCTGGAAACACTAGTCTACGAAAAATACAGAGAAGAACTAGTTGAGATTTTCATGTCGATAACTGTTTTAGTGGCCAGAAAATGATTCTTCACCTGGGTTCTCGAGGACAGAAAACCAAGTACTCGTCCCGAACTTCATCTGTAAATCTTTGAAGCCGCCTCGTGTCTTGGTTCATCATCACCCACTTGCTGAGAGACCCATGTAGCATATGTCAGACAATAACACTTCAGGAATAGGCATAGATCCATACAACTAAATTATCACCCATATGCGAGTTTCTGTAGCTACTAATGTCAATGACTTGCATCCGTATATTGATTGTAGAAAGGAATACACAACCAATTCAAAAAACAAATGACTGTGTGTGTATAGTAAGAGAGTAAAGTTTGGTATGACAACTTGAAAAGCCAAACCTTGTCGCACGGCCAATAACTTCACCCGTGTCACAGTCCCGTACAATCCAATCACGCCTTGTTCCAATCCTTCCTTCACTTTGGCACCATGTCTCAATCTCAACCACATCACTCCTGTTATCCAAATAAGAAGAAGCTCCAAAGTTTCAACCCCAAACCACAAAACCCGCTCACAATTCTCAGCAACTCAAAGCCTAAGAAAAAAAGTATTACCAAGCTGGATATTTGTAGATCTCAATGTGCATTCTTGCAGTGACCCATATGAGATGCAATTTCCGCATAGTAAGTGTTGTCGCAAATCCATCGGTCGAGAATCCAACGTTCTGAACATGGTTACATGCCACCTCCTATATAGTTCATGGTTAACATCAATCACAGGACACAAAAAAAGACACACCGGTGACAATTGACCACGGATCTCTAGCCTGGAGCCGCAGAACTAACCATACCACCGACAGGGACTTGGTAAACACGCAATGTTCGGAAAGAACCATTGTCTTAAATCCATTCTTAACATCAATCACATGACCAAAATACATAACTTGGTGACAAAGTTTTTTGGTATCCAGATTTCGCCGAAGCTCCCAACTTTAAGGAGTTTTCTGCAAGCCCACCACAGGTAAAGCACCCGAGCTAATGCCTAAGTGACATAAACGCAGAGTTTGCACACAATGGAATCGAACTTGGGGCTCTAGCTCTTTTGGCCCCTACCCAATAACACTCTGCCACCACAATAATCTCTGGCCTAGAGCCAAAGAACTAACCATACACTAAACTGAGATCACTTTAGAAAACCTAAAACAAAGAACCGACAAGAACATTGTTAACATGCAAATGTTGAGAAGAAACCATTGCCTAAACACACAAAAATCGTGATGATTTCAGAGCCGCACAAGTTTGTTTTTTTTTTTCAACACACACAAACACAAACACAAACAAGTAATCTGACTCGGAAATTTTCAAAAAGAAGAACAAAAACAGAACCTGTAATAGATTAGCAATTGTCTCGACGGTGGCGGTTTTGTTAATCCCAACCTCATAGCTTCTCACAATGAACTTCTCTTTATATGAATAACCATCTTCCATCAATCGACCGGGTCGTAACCGATCCGCCGGTGTACCGGAATTAACCGGACTGATGCTTCCCTGATCGGCGGAGAGAATTGCCGGAAGAGGAGGATCTTTCCTTAGCTGAGAACACGAGACGGAGACGGTACGGCGATTCATCGGAGAAAAAACCGGAATAAAAACGCGAGAATCAGAGAAGAAGAAGGTGTGTAAATGGTTAGTCACATTACAAGAAGAAAGCTTCAACATTTTCTGAACAAAAAAATTGAGATGCGTTGTTTATGGTTTTTGAGGTTTTGGTTTATAGAAGAATCAGGGATTTGTGTGTTTTTGTATCTTCTGTTCTGGTTCGATGGGACCGAGGCTACGTGGAAATTTGAAAATTACGAAATTACCATTGAAATCTGATTTGGTTTGACTTTGGCCAATTGGCAAAGACTAATAGAAAGTAGGCCTGTGTGGTGAGAACTGAGAATAATTAAGGCGATGTTTTGATTTCTCACGTGACATTCCTCAATGCTCTTTTATTTTTATTTTTATTTTTATTTATTTTTATTTTTTTTCTGGACACCTCAATGCTCTCTTACTAACTAGAAAATTTATTGAGATAATTGGACTGATAGTCATATGTTCAAGAGTAATTGCAATGTTTATTATTTTATAACATCAAAATTAAGCAACATTTTTGACACTGTACAACCGTATATGTTCGTCTGAAAAAGTCTAACAAACTCTTACATCTTCTATTTTATCTTCTTCATCATATTCTCTCTCTCTTCTTTTTTCTTTTTTCTTTTCCCCCCTCTCTCTCTATTCTTCTTCTCTCTTATTTTCTTTATATCAATCCTTCTAATTCCACTGACGCCGGTGCTCTGAACAAAGGTTTCCTCTTGGATATTTCTCTTCACTTGAGAAAGTCTCACCCTCCATTGTTAAAGGAGTGTAAAGCACTAAACAAAAGCAAAACTAGAGATGAGGTTATTGATACAAGGTGATCCAAATCCAATTAGTGATGTTCATTCACTCGAGAAGCTAATTCCTAGGCAAAAGATCTCTAAACTTGATTAGTTCTCTTTCAAGCAACTAATCACTATGCTAATTATCAAGTCCATTAGCAAATCATCATTTGTGGGTTAACAACTAGCAAGCATTAAGAATCATAACAAGATCAACCAAATATAAGCCCTAAACAACTAATGTCTTAGGTTAGGAGCATAAATCTCTTGCCTAGTTCATCAAGGCATTTCATCAAACACTTGGTGTTCATGAAATGCCATATGATCTAGATCCACTCTTTCAAGCTGAATCTAGCATTAGGGACACTAGACAAGAAGGAATACAAGGTTATCTAACCCTAAACACCACTAATCAAACCTTGGATCACCCTAATATACCCTATCTCAAGATCCTAAGGACTACTCACTAATCATCATGAGTTCAACAAATCCAAGAGAAGAGGAGTTAAAACTCATGATCAAGATGATTGGATGATTAGAAAGTAGAAGATAGATGGATTCAATCAAGAAAACAATACTCAAATTGCATTAAACAAAAGGATCAATCTCTTACAAATCACTCTTAGAGAGGGTTTTTGCTTAAGAAAAGATTTAGCCCCTAAAAATTAGGTTTTTGGGCATATATAGTGAATAGTAACGAACCGGGTCGACCCGGTTTAGATGGATAAAAAGTTCCGGTTGGCCAATACCGAGGTCACTGGTCGGTACAACACCTCGGTATTGGGCCTAGGTTTGTGCACCGACGAGGGGTACCGAGGTCACTCCTCGGTATCGTTGCTCGGTATTAAGGGATTTTCCTCTGGGTTTCCTCCGAGAGCAGCACCGATCAGTTTCACCGAGCAGTGACCTCGGTACAATCCCCTGAAGCTTCGATACCGACGTCACTCCTCGGTGTTGCACGTAGGTACTGGGGCTGCCTTCCTCCGTCTTCTATACCGATCAGTTGCACCGAGCATTGACCTCGGTGCAATCCTTCTGCCTTCAATACCGATGAGATGTACCGACGATGTACCGACCAGTGACGTCGATACAGTCTCTGTCTTCTCTCCTCGGGTCTCGAATCTCCTCCGAAACACCTGAAATATGATCCAAAACATGCAAGGACTCTCTAGGAGTAAATGTGGACACATTAGACTCCTAAAATGACTAAAATTCTAAAGAGATATCATGAACTATATGCAAATGACTCGAAACCTAAGTGAAACGGATGCTAGAATGATGCAAAATATGATGATATCAATTCCCCCAAACTTACTTCTTTGCTTGTCCTCAAGCAAAAACATCACTAAAAGAGTTCAAGTCCAAGTGCAAACTCTAAGGTACGATCAAACATGTCAACTCAAAAGGGGCTAGCCATGTCCATCCTTACATGAATCAAGCTTAAGCCTCAACCTACACAAGCCTTCCTATTATCCAATCCTTTGACAATCAATTAACAGTTTCTAGTGGATCATGTTCATGCAATGCAAATAAACTCATTTGGCTAAGGATACAGTTTTGAGACAAAGATGATCTCAATGCATGAGGCGGTTTCCGAACAAGGGATCTCTCATTGAAGGAATGGACCTTGGCAAAATGCTAAGGGTGAAAAGCAATTGATGCATACAAGGCTAGACTTCCATCTACCCAATGTCCCAACGCAAATTCGACCCTAATTCTAAACCCATAAGGAACCAATCCTAGCTACCCTTCTCAAGGCATTTTTGCCTTCTTATTCCACATCTTTCCTTTTCCATAAGCATTTAGGGGGTTTCATCTTCAACCAATGGTTTGGCTTTCTTCACTTTCCTTGGCCTAGCTCCTCTTTTAGATTCCTTAGTCTCTCTCATTTTTCTCATTGCTTTGCCTTAGCCATTTTGGCTTATTTTCTTTCTTTTCACAAATAGAGACTATCTTTTCAACACTTTAGAGCTAAACCACTTATATTATTGCCAACCATTACAACCTTATTGCTTCCCCTAGTCATCCTTCCAAATCTCTTCCTTTCTTTCCACTTTTCCAATCCCAAAAATCTTTCTTTTCCTTCTTTTTCATCCATTCCCCTCGTCCCAAATACCATCCTATCTAACTTAGCCTAATCTAGCTCATGATGCGCGAGCTAGTTCTACACGGAAGCCTTTCCTTGTCGCTCTAGACCCAACACTTTTTGCTAAGTCCATTCAAAAATAAGGCCTCACAAAGCTCACTAAACATGTAGGATTGAAAGAAGGTCGGGTTCAAGGTGGGGTTAACCATTCCAAAGATGGGAATTGGCTACTTGGGTCAACAAGAGTGGTAAAAATGAATAAGATGACCCAAGTATGTATGCGGAATACATGAGTTTATTATGCAATGCATGAACATGACAATTAATGTGTCAAAGTTAAGATTCTCACTTAGATAGGATAGGATTCAAATCGAAACTTGCTTCGGCTAAGACCTAAGTAATGAGTCATGAGATCCAAACATGGTTCGACCTTGATTTCGCACACAATATCTAGAGCATAGGACTTAAATTCTTAAAACCACACTTTACAAAGAGAAGCCTTTCTAGTTCCCTATGCACATGCAATGCATTATTTACATGCTTATGTTTCTAGACTCAATCCTACATGGAATGCATAAAAGTTAAAAAAATTCAAATTTATTGAAAATGCTTGATATGCATGAGACTCAAGGTGCAAAAGGCAAAAAAAGAAGACCAAAAACGATGTAAGATAACACACAAACCCTCCCCCAAACTTAAATTACACAGTCCCTTGTGTAATAGAAGCCTAAGGAAGAATTAAACAATGCATGAAAGAAGGAAAGAAGATATGATTCTAAATGCTATTTACAAAGTTTGGAGTGTTACCTTGGAAGAAGATGGAGGGGACAAGAGGGATCAAGGGACGCCATATTCCATCACCTCATCCTAAGCACTTTAGTCCGTAATTCCATGCCCATATAGCCATCGAAAACCTACTCGCACTAAGAAAACTCATCAAAAGGAACTACTAACGAAAGAAAAGCATAAAAGGAAATATGTACAAGGATAAGCTTGGGGTGTCTCCCAAGATCACTTTGTTTAGAGTCACGAAGTTTGACTTTTGTTACCCCTTTAGGTGGGTGATTGAGGAGCGCGAGCACTCCATGGCGGTTCCTTAAGCTCGAATTTGAGAACTTTACCCATTAAGCTTTGAAGACTGGTTCGATCTCCCTCTCTAACCTTTGGTGTGGGGGTTGCTATGGCCTTGGCAAAAGGCTTGGGACACCCTCTACATTTGACCTTGTACTCAATCATCCCTTCTTCATGTTTCCATGGGATGAGAGTCACGGTCGAAGGTTGGTCTAGCAAGGGTCCAATCCCCTTGAGCATGCTCGGTTTCCTCTCCTCGGACTTAGGCTTTGTCCTCTTCTTAGCAAGTTTGCCACTTTCAACCTCATTCTCCATCGTGGTGTGAAAGAGGGAATTCAAGCAACTTCCATCTAGAGCTAGTGCTTTTTCAACCATCCCACAACTCACCGTCTCACATACGCCCACATACTCAACCTTCCGGGCTTGGGCTTCATTGTCTCCAAAAATAATGGTCCCACAAATAGCGGTGGAAGAAGGCATCATTATGTAGAACTTCTTGCCATCCACGTTCTTAAGAACAACCCTCTTGTTTATGACGTCCAAGCTTGCACCGGTTGTGTTGAGGAATGCAGTACCGAGGAGTAGAGGGAGCTTTATTTTTGGTGCCATCTCCATTACAACGAAGTCGGTTGGTACAAGGCACTCTCCAATCTTGGGAGGAAAGTCTTCAACCAAGCCAAGAGGTTTCTTCGTAGAAGAGTCTCCAAATGTGATGGTGGAGGGGTAATCGTTCAATTTATCTATCCCAAGACTTTTGGCCATCTCCAAAGTCATGACATTAACGGTTGAGCCCGAGTCACACAAAGCATCATCAACTTCCAAGGGTCCAAGTGTGCAAGATATTGAGAATTTCCCGGGGTTTCCAAGCTTTGGGAGAGTCTTAGGCTCGATCCTTGTTGTGCTTGGAGGCACTTTCTCTTGTGCCTTATTGAGGAAACGACCGGGAAATAGAAGTGGAGGCTCATATATATGTGGAGGCTCTCTCTTTGACTCAAAAAGTGTCTCCACGTTTTTCACTTTAACTACGTCCTTGATGGACTTCTCAACCTTGTTACTCTTTTCTCCAATCAACATCATATTATTCTCACTCCCAAGTGTCACCTCCCCACCTTGTTGCTCAATGTCCTCATTGAGGTTAGAGACTAACCCGAGGAACCCCGCAATTATATGATCTTGCTCCTCAAGAATTGAAAAGGTGTTGCAAGAGTCTTTAGAGGTTAGTATTGCCTTCCCATTTGAAGAGCCTTGAGGATGATTTGAGGAAGGGGAGGCACTCCGTTGCTCTATTGATTTCACCCTTAGCTCAATGCCTCAACCTTGCTATTAAGATCGTTGTAAGAGCAAATGACCTTGTTAGTGGTTTCCGCTTGGCCTTTGATTAGTTGTTGGAACATGGAGACCAAGTCAATCTCTTGTTGTTTAGACGTAGGTGCTTGACCTTGGGGCACAAACCTTTGTTGTTGACCTTGAAAACCGGGTGGGGGTTTTGGTTGGAATCCACTTTGGTTTCCTTGGAATTGGTTCCTTGGAACATACCCTTGTTGGTTTGAGTTAGAGGGTTGACCTTGAGATTGGAATTGTTGTTGTGGGACTCCTTAAGTTTGAGTAGATTGTTGAGGGTAGAGTTGGTCTTGTGGATTCCTATAGTTTTGGTTGAACCCTTGTCTTTGGAAGTTACCATGGTTCCCCACGTAGTTCACTTCCTCTTGGGTGATCGCGGCTTCCTCTTGATAGAAAGCTTGATTGTCCTCGTAGTCACCAATGAAATGAACCGCCTTTTGAGATTCTTTTGAAGCCACAAGAAGCTTATCTATCATAGAGGCTTGTTTACCCAACTTCTCATTCAAGGCTTTCATGTCCTTGCCTCTCTTGTTCCCATCAAAGTCACTCGTGGTTCTTGTGGCACGGTCATAATCGTCACCATAGGTACCATCACTTTGAGCTAAGTTTTCCACTAGATCTATTGCCTCCTCTACGTCCTTAGCTAAGAAGTTACCATTCGAAGCCGTGCAAGTAACATACGGATCTTAGGCAAAGCACCTCGGTAGAGAGTGCTTAGGAGAGAAGCGTTGCTAAAGCCGTGATGTGGGCATTGAGAAGTGTAGCTTCTAAATCTCTCCCAAGCCTCGTTGTAGCTTCTAAATCTCTCCCAAGCCTCGTTGAAAGACTCATTGGACCGTTGTGTGAAGCTTGAGATCTCGTTGCGAAGCTTGGCGGTTCTAGCCAGTGAGAAGAATTTGGCGAGAAACGCACGTTTGCAATCATCCCACGAGGTGATAGATCCTTGAGGTAAGGTCTTTTCCCATTGGTGAGCCTTGTCACCCAAAGAGAACGGGAAGAGACGAAGCTTGAACCCGTCTTCGGACCCCATTGATCTTCGTGAGACCACATATCCTATCAAATTGGTCAATGTGGGCTAAGGGATCCTCCATGGATAAGCCGTGAAATTTGTTGGCATGAACCATATTGATAACCCCCGGCTTCACTTCAAAGTTGTTGTTCTCCACCGGTGGAGCTTGAATGCCTTGGCGGTTTTGGTGAGCATTAGCGGCATCACCCTCTCCAACAACGTTTCTAGCTCTTGGTGGATGGTTGGGACGGTGATGGTTTCCATTGCCACCACCTCCTTGATTGTTGCCGTGACCATTCCCATTCCCACCGTTCTTTTGGTGGGGATTGGGTTCGTTGACGTTCCCAAGTGGAACATTTTTAAAGTTCTCCATGTCGTTAGCAACCTCGACTTGAACTCTTACTCGGTTTGGTCTTGCTCTTGATCCTCTATCAAGTTGATCAATGTCATCCCTCAGTTCTACTAGATTAGTATTGCCATGGGAACGGGTATGCATGCACCTATAGAGAGAAAGAGCAATAGGAAGCAAACAAGATTAGTAACTTTGTAGCAAATAAGGCTTAATATCACAAAGAGCCTAAATCTCAATGTTAAAACAAATCCCAATATGGCAACGGCGCCAAATTGATACAAGACTTTTTAGTCTCTAAGGAGGTATCAATATCTCCAATACGATGTAGTAAGGAGGTTATCAATCCATAATTGGGATCATTATAAGCACTAAGAATGTAAGTTACTTAAAGCAAGTAAAGCTAAACAAGTGAGGTTGTTGTTAAGTATCCAATTCTAATTAAGCAAGCAAAAGCACTAAACAAGATAGTAAATCAATAAACAAAAGCGGAACTAGAGATGAGGTTATTGATACAAGGTGATCCAAATCCAATTAGTGATGTTCATTCACTCGAGACGCTAATTCCTAAGCAAAAGATCTCTAAACTTGATTAGTTCTCTTTCAAGCAACTAATCACTATGCTAATTATCAAGTCCATTAGCAAATCATCATTTATGGGTTAACAACTAGCAAGCATTAAGAATCATAACAAGATCAACCAAAGATAAGCCCTAAAAAACAATGTCTTAGGTTAGGAGCATAAATATCTTGCCTAGTTCATCAAGGCATTTCATCAAACACTTGGTGTTCATGAAATGCCCTATGATCTAGATCCACTCTTTCAAGCTGAATCTAGCATTAGGGACACTAGAAAAGAAGGAATACAAGATTATCTAACCCTAAACACCACTAATCAAACCTTGGATCACCCTAATCTACCCTATCTCAAGATCCTAAAGACTACTCACTAATCATCATGAGTTCAACAAATCCAAGAGAAGATCAAACACTTGGTGTTCATGAACTAATCATCATGAGTTCAACAAATCAAACACTTGGTGTTCATGAAATGCCCTATGATCTAGATCCACTCTTTCAAGCTGAATCAAGCATTAGGGACACTAGAAAAGAAGGAATACAAGATTATCTAACCCTAAACACCACTAATCAAACCTTGGATCACCCTAATCTACCCTATCTCAAGATCCTAAAGACTACTCACTAATCATCATGAGTTCAACAAATCCAAGAGAAGAAGCGTTAAAACTCATGATCAAGATGATTGGATGATTAGAAAGTAGAAGATAGATGGATTCAATCAAGAAAACAATACTCAAATTGCATTAAACAAAAGGATCAATCTCTTACAAATCACTCTTAGAGAGGGTTTTTGCTTAAGAAAAGATTTAGCCCCTAAAAATTAGGTTTTTGGGCATATATAGTGAATAGTAACGAACCGGGTCGACCCGGTTTAGATGGATAAAAAGTTCCGGTTGGCCAATACCGAGGTCACTGGTCGGTACAACACCTCGGTATTGGGCCTAGGTTTGTGCACCGACGAGGGGTACCGAGCAGTGACATAAGTATTGAGGGGAAATGCTTGATGTTTCTTCGATGGATACCGAGGTCACTCTTCGGTATCGTTGCTCGGTATTAAGGTATTTTCCCCCGGGTTTCCTCCGAGAGCAGCACCGATCAGTTTCACCGAGCAGTGACCTCGGTACAATCCCCTGAAGCTTCGATACCGACGTCACTCCTTGGTGTTGAACGTCGGTACTAGGGCTGCCTTCCTCCGTCTTCTATACCGATCAGTTGCACCGAGCAGTGACCTTGGTACAATCCTTCTGCCTTCAATACCGATGAGATGTACCGACCAGTGACGTCGGTACAGTCTCTATCTTCTCTCCTCTGGTCTCGAATCTCCTCTGAAACACCTGAAATACGATCCAAAACATGCAAGGATTCTGTAGGACTAAATGTGGACACATTAGACTCCTAAAATGATTAAAATGCTAAAGAGATAACATGACCTATGTGCAAATGACTCGAAACCTAAATAAAACGGATGCTAGAATGATGCAAAATATGATGATATCAAGAAATCAGGTGAGGGGGGGAGGGGATCACAAATTTTAAGCTGAACAGTTAGTCAAAATTAAGAACAATTTGATTGGTATTGGTTCAAAAAAAGAGTATGGTGCAGGGCATCATCTCTCCAAGGAAGAAGGTGCTACCAAAGACCTCTGGACGATTCAGTGAAGTTTACCATGCAGTTGGTAAGGTTTCTTCAAATCCGAAAGCTGAAGCGGTTACTTCAAACTCTGAAATACAGGGATGAGTGTTATGTGTTGGAAAATTCAAGGTTTGAGTAATAAGGGGATAATAAGCTATCTTCAGTATTCATGGAAGAAGCATCACTACAAGAAAACACCCGTTTTACAATGGACATATTCGATGTAAAATCGATGTAAAACAGGGTTTCCGACGGATTAACGACGAATGCCAATTCGTTGTAAAAATATCGTCGTAAAACCCTAATCGTCGTAAAATTTGAGACGTATAAAAGTAATCGTAAAATCGTCGTAACATATTCGTCGTAAATTCGTCCTAACGTTAGGACGAATTTACGACGTTTAAACCACTGTATGTTACGACGAGTATACGACGAATTTTTACGACGATATTACGACACATAGTGAAGGAGTATTTACGACAACTTTTACGACGATATTACGAGGGTTTATTTACGACGATGTTACGACGGACTTATTTACGACTATATTACGACGGATTGATGTACGACGGATTTACGACGGAACTATTTACGACGAAATTACGACGATGTTACGACGGACTTATTTACGACGGATTGATGTACGATGATTTTACGACGGATTTACGATGGAACTATTTACGACGATCTATAGAATTTAATTATTAATTTAAAATATTAATTTAAATTATTTAATTATTAATTTTTATTAAATAAAATTATATTTATAATAATTTAAAAATTAAAATTAAATTATAATTAAAATTAAATTTTTATAAATAAAAATCTGAAAATACAAAATAAAATCCGAAAATACAAAATAAAAAATCCTAATTATTAAGACCAAACTCTACCAAAAGCTCCTCGTTAGTGCGGTTAATCACGTCCGATACCCGATCCGCGACCGGATTCCTCGACGTCGATGCTTGTTGCGCTTTTAGCGCTGCCGCCAATACAGGATTATCCACGGCAAGAAGCTCGAACAGAGTATCGTATCCTTGGATCGTCTTACCTAATCCAAGGATCTGCTGATGGTCTTCCGCTTGCTTCGCCCGCAAACTATTGATCTCGGTATTGGCGGTGTTCAACTCGTTCCTCAACCCAACCGGATCGTCGTGAGGTACGGAAGCCGAGGCAACAAAACTACCTTGAATCGATCCCAAACCTAAAACTCTGCCCTTCTTCTTCGGAGTAACCTAATAAAAAAACGTTAAAATTAATAAATTTGAATACGAAATAATTTAGTAAAAATATAATGTGATATTTGTTACCTCTTCAAATATCTCGTCCATCTGGGCTGTGGTCAAAGCGGCATTGGACTGGACCGAGCTACCGCCAGGTGATAGCTGCTGAGAGAGTTGAGTTTGACGCTCCTCGATCCGTGCCTGCACGTCATTGTAGACCTGCTCCGCTCGAGGATCCACAAAAGAACCGTCCTTCTTTTTGTGAGTTTCCTCAAAAACTCTAGTCATTGGAGGAAGTGCACCTCCATTTGCCTACAAAATAAAGATTAAAAAATTAACGGTTAAAGATTAAATTTAATTTGTTAAAAAGCATAAAAAAATATAAGGAAAAAAATCATGCCATTTGTAGACGCCTTCCCGCAAATGACGTCTGACCCGAAGTATGTGGCAACACCGCCAGACGACCGTCTGGACCGATAGTGTGCCGGGAAGCGGAACACTTAGCAGCCACCGCCTGCGATTGCGGGTTCGTCCAGTATGCCTTCAAGCCGTTCCAGACTTTGAAAGACATGTACGCGGGCTTCGCCTCATCGCCGGCAATCTCCCACTTCCGCTTCCAATCGGAGACGGTATTGTTGAGCCGGAGTTTTCCCTTCAACTTAAACTCCGTTTTCACCGTCTCGTTGATCGCAACATCTCAGTGCCATTTTTGCTATAAAAACAAGAAAACAATTAGAAAAGAATAAATTAAATTAAATTAAATTAAATTAAATTAGATAATAAAAAAAGAAAAATTACCGCGAAACATTTGAACCACGTCTCAACGACGTCGCCCGGAACGGCCGACCAATTGTAGTGGGGCTCGTCGAAGTAGGCCTTGATGGTGTTAGACACACTCCGCCCGACTTTGTTGTCCTCCTTAAACATGAAATATACAAATATAATTATCAGTTAAAAACATATATATATATATATTAATGAAAAAAAAATAAAAAAAATTCTTACGTACCAAAAAGTGTTGGGCGGACGGAGCGGATCTAAACGGGGTAAAAAATGATGACCCGGCGACTGCAAAATGTCCTCGACCGTCAATCCCGCATATGGCAAAACGGGTCGAGGTGCTGCAGGTGGAGGTGCAGTAGGCATCTGTGGGGCGGGCCCGGTGTCCGGAACCAAAGACAGGGTGGCAGACGATGATGGGACATCCGAGTTAACACTCGGTCTCGACTCGTCACCCATAAATGCCTGATAGTGAGTCTTACGTGGCGCCATATCTAAAAAATAAGAAACGACTATCAATAATATAATCCAATATAATCCAATCCTATCTAATTCCAATCCTAACTAATAATTCCAATCCTAACTAATAATTTCAATCCTATCTAATAATAATAATCCTATCTAATAATAATAATCTTATCTAATATTTAAAATTATATAATTAAACTAAACAATTAAAAAAAAAATTACCTTAGTTTGTTGGTTACAGAGAGAGAGTCACGGTAGAGAGAGAGAGAGAGAGAAGAAGATTATGAGCGATGAGGAGAGAAATCTCGCTGGGTTATATAGATTTTGTGGCCGTCGTAAAATCGATGGTAATTTACGACGATTTTACGACGGATCCATCGTAAACTCGTCGTAACTCATGAAACCGTACAGTGAACCAATAAGAAAAATTTAACAACGCGGGAAATTTTTAATCACGCGGCAAAATTAATTTCCGGTTACGACGAGTTTACGACGGATCCGTCGTAAAATCGTCGTAAATTACCATTAACATTACGACGGATCCGTCGTAAACTCGTCGTAATATAAGAAATCTAAACCCTAACATACATAACCGTGCTGAATTAACGAAGTAAATTTGTACATCAAAAACTTTTCATTGTACATAATATAATCAATAATGACGTTTCATTCTAACAAATACTAAATTTCCTTATCTCCTCTAACTTCTCTATAACATTCGTTCGATAAGTTTTTTCGTAACTTGCATGAAGTATAATTTGTTAATCATTTTTGTAATATGTCAAAAAACTAACTGAGAACATATGTAAAACAATATAATTGATGAAATACCAAACATTTACAACCTATACTCAACCCTAAACCCTATTGAGTATTACGACGAAATTACGACGAAGTTACTACGATTTACGACACATTAGTCGTAATCGCGTCGTAAAAGTATCCGTCGTAATATCGTCGTAATTTGCCGTCGAGTTTACGACGGATCCGTCGTAAAATCGTCGCAATCTTAGAAATATAAAATCTAAACCCTAAACCCTAAACACATTACCATATTGTATTAAGGAAGTATATTTGGTAATCAAAAACTTCTCATAGTAAACAATACAATCAATAACGACGATTGAATATAATATTTGTTAAAATTCATTATCTTACATAATAGTGTATAACATTCGTTCTTATAAGTTCAGTCGTAACATGCATGAAATATAAAATGTTAATCATTTTTGTATTACGTAAACTACGAATCGAAAATTTATGTAAAACAATGTAATTGATGCAAAACCAAACATATACAAAATATCATCAACCCTAAACCCTAAACCCTAAATCCTAAAACCCTATTAAGATGGATTCGTCGTACTGTCGTCGTAATTTACCATCGACATTACGATGGATTCGTCGTAACATCGTCGTAAGTATTACGTCGAATTTACGACGATTGTGTCTTCAATCGTCGTAAAGCCGTCGTACTTTGATAACCGGAGATAACCGGAGATGAGATCGAAAGGACCCCCGTAGGTCTAATATTTCCCAAACCATAAAATACCAGGGTTTGGTTAATATTCAAAATATGGGAATCCAAACGATCCCATCTCCGATTATCTCCGGTCATATGCCGAGATCCGCCCATAATCTTCAGGTTTTATTATACAAATAAAAATAAGAGCAATTACATATATATAAATCAATAAAATCATCATCTCCGCTTGGTTCATCAACTTCATTGGGTTCATCATCTTCAGGTTGAGAATCGTCACTCTCATCAAACTCATCAGAATCGCCTTCTTGTTCAGTGTCGTCAGGTAGATATTCAAGTTCCTGTTGCGGGGATCAATTAACAGAACGTTCTCCGTAATCTTTGGTTATGTAATGTCACAACAAGAATCTTATTGCATTGGAAGATTGTCAACACCAACAATTTTACCCCTTGGAGCTATTTTAATAACCGATAACCATGTGGGCCCAGTGTTTCGAACTCGGGGATAAGGTACGAACCTTACTTGTTCTGCTTGTGATGCTAGGATAAATGGTTCACACTTGTTGTATCGCCGTGCTTTGTTGACGTCTACCACACCAAATTTTTTAATTCGCACCCCTTGACCGACTATTGGATCGAACCAATCACATTTCATACTAACCAAGCCGGGGTACTCCACTTCAATTATTTCTTGCAAAACCCCATAAAAATCTATTTCACCCCTAACACATACTCCGTAGTTGGTAGTTGCCCGCCGAACGCCGTATTTGTAGGTATGAAACACATAACCCTGGGTGAAATACATGGCCGCAGTCTTTATTTTCCCGAAGGGGCCTATTATTAACTCATGAAACCATATTAGATATTCAGGGTCATCATGATCCACCTATGAAAGACACACATATCGAGAAGTGTGCATGTTAGATCGAGCGGCAATAAACTTAATGATTTTTTTTTATTACGTAAACTTACTTGCGTCTTTTAACCACTTAGCAAAGTGACGATCTTTACAATCGTTTATTTCATCATCTGAAATGCCTTCAATGCATTCTCGTACCTGACTAACAAATAAACTGCAAAATATAGATTGAAATTAACACCTTTATCTATATATATAATATTAATTAAATTAATAGTGGATTATTAAATTGTCATGTCACCTCTCGAAAGGTTCCACTTCCTCGCAATTTAGGAGGATGTACGTATGTGCGCTGTGCTTGTCATTCTCGTTAGACCACCAAACTTCCTTCACTTTTCCACAAAGACGACCGATTGGTGAGAAGATGTCTGGGACACCCTCTACTGCATAAGTTCTTCCCACACCACCATCATCATATCGTTGGGGTTTCCTTTTGCGTATGCGGACTTTCGTAGCGAAATAGTATGAAGTAAAGAGTGAAGTTTCTTCGGTAAAACTTCCCGCAACAATTGATCCTTCAACTCTCGCTAGATTTTTAGCTTTTCCCTTTAAATGTTTCATGAACCTCTCGAATGGGTACATCCACCTAAACTGAACAGGCCCGCCTAGTTTTGCTTCGTGAGGGAGATGAATGGGAAGATGTTCCATAACATCAAAAAACGCCGGCGGGAATATCTTCTCCAGATTGCACAACAATATTGGAATATTAGCATCAAACTGTGCAATTACATCTTCTGACAACGTCCGTGTACTAAGATCCCGGAAAAACGCTATGATGCCTGCAAAACTAAAATTATATAGTGCAATATATATATTTGAACAAATTATTTGTGATATATATGATGATGTCTCCCTTACCTCCGATTGCTTCGTGAACATTTCCTGGAAGGAGTTCGGCAAATGCGAAAGGAAGTAATCGTTCCATAAAAACGTGGCAGTCATGACTCTTCATACCTGAAAACTTTTGTCCTGTCTCAACAGATTTAGCCAGATTGGATACGTACCCATCAGAAAACTTCACATCAGATGAAACCCAATTGAACAACGCTGAATTTTGTTGGGCACCCAACCGAAATATAGGAACTGGTGATTTCCCATTGCTCATAATATGCAACTTATTTCTGTTGCAAATATCAGGCAAGTCCAACCTTGACTTTTCGCTGTCTTTGGTTCTTCCTATCACGTTTAACACCGTATGCATGATGTTATCAAAAAGGTTTTTCTCAATGTGCATGACATCAAGATTGTGTCGCAACAGATGATCTTTCCAGTACGGAAGTTCCCAAAAAATGCTTTTCTTGTGCCAATTGTGATTCACCCCGTATCCATCAGGCATATTAGCTAGAGTGTGCCAATTTCCCCCATGATTCACAGTTTCTAGTCCCCCAAAATGATCTATTTGCGCTTCTAGATCTTCCCCAGATAGATACACTGGTGGGGGGACACGCACAATTTTGTTCTTCCTAAACAATCGCTTGTTTCTCTGATATGGATGGTGGATTGGTAGAAACAGACAGTGACAATCAAACCAGCATGTTTTCGACCATGTTTCAGCTGAAACGCATCTGTCCGATCGAGGCAATACGGACAAGATAACCTTCCATGCGTCGTCCAACCTGATAGCATCCCGTATGCAGGGAAGTCGCTTATTGTCCACATAAGCACCGCATGCATCGTAAAATTTTTCTTCCTCGAACAGTCGTATGTACGAACTCCTGTATACCACAACTGTTTCAACTCTTGTATGAGAGGCTGCAAAAACACATCAAGGGAACGTTTCGGATGATTCGGACCAGGTACTAATATACTTAAGAATAAAAATTCTCTTTGCATGCACATATCTGGAGGAAAGTTGTATGGCGTTAAGATTACTGGCCATAAAGAATATTGCCTACCAGACATACCGAATGGACTAAATCCATCAGTGCAAAGGCCAAGATACACATTTCGCTTAAATTTAACAAATTTCGGGTGTACCGTGTGATATATCATGGTTTTTACCCTATTTAGGCCATGATATAAGTCCTTTTATAGAGTCTTTTCTTGTGTTTTGGAGTCTTTTAGAGTCTTTCACAGGTTATAGCACGTCTGGAGCTTAATTGGAATTATTGGAGCTTTTCTGGAGCATTCTGGAGCGAGACTGAAGTCTGATGACTAAGAGCCCGATCTGAGCACCGAGCATCGATCGATACCCCCTGGTATCGATCGACACTCATCAAGATTTCATGGGCCGCGACTAATTATGAAGTCTTGGAGAATTGCAAAAGCACCCAGAAGACTTTGATAATTACAAGAAGGCCCCAAATCGTGATTTAGGTTATAAATAGGATTTTACAGCCATTGTTTAGGCGATGCCTTTTTATGCTTTATTTTATAGTTTGATTTTACTTTGGTTTGAGAGAGACAAGTCTGAATCTCCCTTCGTCCGAGATCAGATCTCTAAACCCTTCTTCCTATTCTATTGATGATTTATTCAAACATGTCTTTTGATTCAATTGTCATGTCTGAGTAGATCCACTTTAGGTTTAGGGTTTTCTCATAAAGGATTTCTTTGAATGCTAGGTTAATTATCTGTTTAGGATTCACCATCTGAATTAGTTCTTCACCTTAGGTTGTGTTCATAGCTAATTCTAGGTTGACGAATCTGGAACTTAGATCTTAGGATAATTGATTAGGCACGAGAGTGCGATTAATTACCTGATAGAACCTAGGTGAGCAAATTGATTATTCGCAAAGAGATTTGGTTTAATTGATTTGTGAACATATCAAACCTGATATTAAAGCTGATTTAGAATTTAGGATTCGCAAAGAGATTTGGAATTCTTGGGATGTAGATTTAGATAGTTTTCGCAACGAGAGTTGGTTAGCTATATTTTAGTGATTTGAGTTCAAGAACTGCGCTAAATCTGAATCATGTTAGTTAGTTTATCTGCATTCATTGATTTCTTGAGAAAAACCCTGAGCCTATATTTCTCAATTGATTTACAACTCCTTTAATTTCTGCACTGCTTTTAATTACAACTGTTTGGCTTAGCGTAATTCGACACTATAGAATCTATTGTGCGTTTCTGTGAGTCTTCTGTGGTTCGACCCCTAGCTATACTATTACAACTGCTTTAGTACTTTAGGGTATTAAATTGAGCATATCAATTTTGGCGCCGTTGCCGGGGACTCAATTTGCCATTAGATTTTAGTTTAGAATTTCGACTAAGTTCGTCGGTATCGATCGATACTCTGTAGTATCGGTCGATACTCGTCGTCTTCTTTCGTTGGTATCGATCGACACCACTTGGTATCGATCGATACTCAACGTATTTTTCTGGTTACTTACGTGCTTTGCCTAGTGTTTTGTTTGCAGGTGTATGCCTGTTCGTGAAACCAGAAGCAACAAGAGCACACAGCTAGTTGAACTGTCATTGGAACAGCTAGCGTTTGTGGAACGCACAAACAGAAAGACCAAGCAAACATCAGGGATGAACAACCCAGTGGTTTTAAGAGCTGATGAAGCTGGAATTCTGAGAGACCAAGAGGGTCACGTGTGTAATGAGAGAGGGCAGCGACTTGATGAAGCTGGTAACATCGTTGTCCCTGCTGCGGTTGTTGAGATTATCGCGCCAGCTGGGCGCGCCAACGCAGGGAATGCTGTGGTTAATCGTGGAAGAACGATTGGTGAGTACAACAGGCCAGAGCAGTTTTTCGCCAATCGGTCAGCGATTCGTCCTCCTGCTTATGAGAGGAATGACTTCGAGCTGAAACCTGCTTACTACACTCTAGTAGGACAACATCTCTTCCATGGTCTTCCTCATGAACATCCAATGGACCATGTAGAGAAGTTCGAGGACTTGGTCACTAGCATCAAGAGCAATGGAGTGTCCTACGACTACCTCTTCTGCAAGCTCTTCCCCTACTCTCTGGGTGGAGAAGCTACTTACTGGCTGAGGCAGCTATCTCCTGGATCGCTAACTAATTGGGAGGACACCAAGAGAGCCTTCCTGATTAACTTCTACGATGATGGAAGATCTGAAGATCTGAGAAATAAAATCTCCCAATTTTCTCAAGGACCTACTGAGGCGTTCAAGGCTGCTTGGACAAGATTCAGATCGTATCAGAGAGATTGTCCACATCATGGATACTCTGATGTGCAACTGCTGGGTATCTTCTTCAGAGGAGTAGATTGGAGATATCAGATGGGTCTGGACTCTTCCAGCAATGGTAATTTCAACACCAGATATCCTGAGGATGCTATTGTGTTGATCGAGAACTTTGCCTCTAGTAGTAGCACCAAGAGCGCAGATTTCGAGCGCAAGAGGCTGGCTGGTAATCAGGATGGGTCGCAGATCGCTGAAGTGAAGGCTCAGCTGGATTCTATGCACAGTCTTCTGCTGGGAAAGACAACAAAGGCCGTCCACTTCGCTGCTGAGAATGAAGTGGAAGATGTTAACTACATTGGTGGTTCTGGTTTTCAGGGTCAGCGATTCGGATACAACTCCAATCGAAACTTCACCAACAATGCTCAGCAAGGAGGGTACCAATCCCCACCACCCAAAGCTCCTGAGAGTAAGATTGAGGCTATGCTTGAACACCTGGTTCAAGGGCAGGAGAAGATGACAGCCACCTTCAATGGTAAGATGGACACCATGTACACCGATTTGAGTGGAAGGATCGAGGCACTAAATACGAGCCACAGGATGCTGGAGACGCAAGTAGCTCAGACTGCAGCAAATTCCAAGGGAAAGGCGGTTCAATCACACAATGCACACGTCAATGCCATCAGCTTACGTGCAGAAAATCTCGAAGCCATTCCTGAAATCGCACAAGCATCGATCGATACTCCCCAGTATCGATCGATACCAGCCCAGACGTCTGCTAGAATGGATTCAATCACCCGTGTATCGATCGATACCCCATTGGTATCGGTCGATACTAAGGTGATTTCTGAGGAGACAACCGAGAGTTCTACTGTGGTGCCTAAGGTCGTTGCAGAACGAGTGTATGTAACCAGGATGCCTTATCCTATGATTCCTAAGCTGACAAGGGAGGAATGGGAGATTGCTAAACTACAGTATATGCTGGATAACCCGAACGTGGAGCTTCTTTCTGATGAAGATGTACTTGTCAGGAACGATTCAAATCGCATGGCATCGATCGATACCCTACCTGGTGTCGATCGATACCCCTCTCAGAACGGACCAGAAGTTATGAAAACACCTGAGGTGATCTGAGAAAGAGTTCGCAATTCACTACAACCGCGGAAATTGACACAGAGGGAAGACCCAGGGAAATTCGCTGTTCCATGCTCCATCTCAGGAGTTAATTTCAAAGAGTCTCTTGTCGACTCAGGGGCTAGTGTCAACGTCATCTCAAGGGCAATTGCAGAGCGGTTAGGAGCTGATATTCGATCACCAGAGGCATCTATCACATTCGCGAACAACTCCACCTCGCTTCCACACGGTACTATCCATGGTTTGCTGGTCAAAGTAGGAGACTGTCTAGTTCCTACTAATTTTCAGGTTGTAGAGATGGGTGCAATATCTCGTATGCCTATCCTTTTGGGACGACCGTTCATGGCTACTGCAGGCGCGATCATAGACACACCTAATAAGAGAATCTCTTTCTCTTACATTGACAGAGGGGTCTATTATGGTGTCATTCCCCCTAGGAGTGCTCCCACACATGTGTCTAGCATCGAGGTTGTCACAGGAGAGTCGCTAGCGATTGATATTTTGGAAGAGCCTCCTGATGAGCCTACTGTCGCAGATGTTCCAGGTGAACCGCCCAGCACCCCCAAAGAAGTTGCCAAGAAAACTAAGGCAACAAAGAAGAAGGCCAAGAGCAACAAAGTTGAGAATCCCCATGTCACTTTGATACCTCAGAAGTGTAATGGAGATTCGATTGAGTACAAGGTCAAATGCAAAGGAGCCTTGAAGCCATTCTCTAAGGCAAGAGTCCTTCTTACTTCTGAGCTGAAAGAGAAAGGGCAGGAGTTTGTGGACAGCATGCTAAGCAGAACTTTGAAGCTAGTAATGTCAAGTGATGGAGCCTGTTTTGGTGCAAGCTCTCACTCTTATCCAGCCTGAAGGGCGTTACAGTCAAGCTATTGACGTTAAACGAGCGCTTGGTGGGAGGCAACCCACTGGTGAGTATGTTTTTGATTCGTTTTTATTTTTATTTTCGTTTGTTTTGAGTCTGTGTCAGGATGAACAAGGAGCAACTCGAAATCGCCTAAGCATCGATCGATACCCCTATGGTATCGATCGACACCAATCGCGGATGAAAATTCACAAAGTCGATCTAAGCATGGTATCGATCGATACCATGCCGTGTGTCGATCGACACCAATCGCGGATGAAAATTCACAAAGTCGATCTAAGCATGGTATCGATCGATACCATGCCGTGTGTCGATCGACACCGACTGTTCCAGAACGGTAATTTCTTGTTTCTCTTCGTTCTATCCTTTTTCTTTGTTTCTTTCACTGGCTCTAGGCTAGATAACACTGAGGACAGTGTTGTTCAAGTCTGGGGGAGGTGTCTGCTGACATTGTTTTCGTTTTTCTTAGAGTCAGTCGTTTTATCGAGTCAAAACTGTTTTATTGAGTCAAAATTTGTTGGAGATGATGATCCTGTGCTTGAACCTATTGATTTGATTTTGTTTTTGAGTGCACAGTGTTACAGGATCAGTTCTAGATCGACTAATGAAAAATCCAAAGGCTGACCAGTTGACTAGAAAACATCCATGTCTCCAGCAGAGTTCTTCTGAAGCCTGAGCCAAATTTTTGCACTTCATCAATGTGGTTAGTGTTCATAGAGCTTGATTCATCATTCATATCTGATAAAGGAACCCGTGTGTTTAGAATTATGGTATCTCTCTCCCCTGAAATAAGTTGATAGATTAAGAGCATAAAAGATTGAAATGATTTTCTTCTGAGTAGAGGGTTAGGAAAATTTCCAGCGATCCCATTATTCTACTTAAGAGGGGATGATCACACAAAGGATTGGAAGCGAGGCTAGGATTTTCCTATGATGCCATTATTCGCCTACATCCTTTGATACATAGAGAGGGAAGAACCGGGGATTTGGTGGCAAACACCATCAATACTCGCGTCTCCTACCTTGATATGTATATCCTAAGCTGAAAATAAAAAAAATAATAAGGATATAATAAGAAATAAGTCTGGAGGAGAGAAATTGATACAAAAAAGTGTGAAAAAGGGTGGTTCCTTTGTCAAGATATTGTCTGGTAAAGAGTCTAGAAGGTTCTTAAATATTAGCTGCAGAGATGAAACTGGCGATGAGGGCTTTACTTGAACAATGCTGTGGGATTTTGTGTGGAGTCTGGAAAAGCTGCAAATGTCTACGGAGAAGTACATGGTGGTTAGATCGAAAGCTGATCAGGTGACATTTGGGTACTTGGGAAAAGGGTCTTTTCGATGGTTCAGGAACAGGTGAGTCTCTACGTTTTCAAACCTCTTTTTCTGGTTTAATCTTCTATTTGCTTGAGGGCAAGCAAAAGGCTAAGTCTGGGGGAGTTGATATATCATGGTTTTTACCCTATTTAGGCCATGATATAAGTCCTTTTATAGAGTCTTTTCTTGTGTTTTGGAGTCTTTTAGAGTCTTTCACAGGTTATAGCACGTCTGGAGCTTAATTGGAATTATTGGAGCTTTTCTGGAGCATTCTGGAGCGAGACTGAAGTCTGATGACTAAGAGCCCGATCTGAGCACCGAGCATCGATCGATACCCCCTGGTATCGATCGACACTCATCAAGATTTCATGGGCCGCGACTAATTATGAAGTCTTGGAGAATTGCAAAAGCACCCAGAAGACTTTGATAATTACAAGAAGGCCCCAAATCGTGATTTAGGTTATAAATAGGATTTTACAGCCATTGTTTAGGCGATGCCTTTTTATGCTTTATTTTATAGTTTGATTTTACTTTGGTTTGAGAGAGACAAGTCTGAATCTCCCTTCGTCCGAGATCAGATCTCTAAACCCTTCTTCCTATTCTATTGATGATTTATTCAAACATGTCTTTTGATTCAATTGTCATGTCTGAGTAGATCCACTTTAGGTTTAGGGTTTTCTCATAAAGGATTTCTTTGAATGCTAGGTTAATTATCTGTTTAGGATTCACCATCTGAATTAGTTCTTCACCTTAGGTTGTGTTCATAGCTAATTCTAGGTTGACGAATCTGGAACTTAGATCTTAGGATAATTGATTAGGCACGAGAGTGCGATTAATTACCTGATAGAACCTAGGTGAGCAAATTGATTATTCGCAAAGAGATTTGGTTTAATTGATTTGTGAACATATCAAACCTGATATTAAAGCTGATTTAGAATTTAGGATTCGCAAAGAGATTTGGAATTCTTGGGATGTAGATTTAGATAGTTTTCGCAACGAGAGTTGGTTAGCTATATTTTAGTGATTTGAGTTCAAGAACTGCGCTAAATCTGAATCATGTTAGTTAGTTTATCTGCATTCATTGATTTCTTGAGAAAAACCCTGAGCCTATATTTCTCAATTGATTTACAACTCCTTTAATTTCTGCACTGCTTTTAATTACAACTGTTTGGCTTAGCGTAATTCGACACTATAGAATCTATTGTGCGTTTCTGTGAGTCTTCTGTGGTTCGACCCCTAGCTATACTATTACAACTGCTTTAGTACTTTAGGGTATTAAATTGAGCATATCACCGTGTTAAAGTGTTTCCAAGCTTTTGCATTTGATGGGTGAGTCATTTCTCCTTCTCTCTGCGAATGTTCTGCATGCCACCTCATCGATCCAGCTGTCCTTTCAGATTGATACAATCGTTTCAACCTATCAGTTATAGGAAGATACCACATCCGTTGGTATGGTATCTTACTACGCCCAGAAGTTTGTGGCCTGAATCTCGGCTTTTGGCAAAATCGACACTCCTGCAGCTTATCATCATCTTTCCAAAACAGCATACAATTGTCAACACATACATCTATCATCTCATAAGGCAACCCAAGACTAAACACCAACTTCTGTATCTCATAGTATGTTTCGGCAGCCAAATTATCATCTGGCAAATACTCTTTAATAAGATCAGCCCAATCATCCATGCAAACCTCAGCTAAGTTATGATCAGTTTTAATTGTCATCATCCTAGCTCCTAACGACAATTTAGACTGACCTTCTCTACATCCATCGTAGAGTGGCTGATTTGCAGCGGCTAACATATCATAAAACTGCTTCGCATCTACATTGGGTTCCTCAACACTGTTATGAACATTTGTTTCATGAAATGCATCATTGACCATTTCATGCATCCTATCATGATCTTGATCATGACCATGATGATAACTACTACCCTGATCATAATCTACATGACCTTGATTACTACTACAATCAGCTTGATTAGTATACGTACTCCTTTCAAAACCCTCTCCATGTTGATACCAAATATAATATTGCGGCATAAACCCTCTATTTAGTAAATGGTTCCACACCGTCTCAATTTACGTGTATCTCGTATTCTTACATTTACGACAAGGACAAAACATCTTACCACTTTCGAGGGTTGTTTACATATTTCCGGCATGATACATGAATATTTCAAGCCCGTCTTTAAATTCTTGCGTCAACGATCCCTCCGAATCCTTTTGCGTATACATCCATCGTCGTAGATCGTAAATCGACATTTTATAATATAATATTTTGAAGTGTGTTTTTTTTTGTGAATAGAAGATATTGTTTTTGTTTTTGATAACTATCGTTCGAGGTTGGTTGTATTTATAGAAATTTTTCGGAATTACCAACGGATTTACATCGAAAATTTACATCGAATTTACATCGAATATAAATTTACATCGAATTTCCATCGTTTATACGGCGGAATTACGACGACGCAATCAGATGTAAAAAATTAGGTGACCCTTTTAAAACGTGCCCACCTACCTAGATGCATTTGACGTAATCTCGTCGTAATGTACATCGATATTAAGTCGTCGTAACATCGATGTAAGTGTTACGACGATATTACGACGATTGTTTAGATCGTCGTAATATCGTCGTACTTTTGACGTCCAATTACGACGATATTACGACGCCAATAATTTTCGACGAATTTACATCGAAACAAATTTGCGTCGTAATATCGATGTAAAGTTACGACGACCAAAATTCGATGTAAAAATTCGTTGGTAATCGGGTGTTTTCTTGTAGTGCATATGCCAGTATTGTTTTCTCTTTCAAAATCAAAAATGAGTTTCCTTTTTTATGCAGTTTTTTCAGATTCAATTGGGATCCAATAATGTGTATACGGTTGAACCGTGTGGTCTGAGTGGCGGTTTCGTCTTTATTTATAATAATACTTTTAAGGATAACGTTTTATCAGTAAAGTATTGAATTATTGTTATTGAAGAGGAAATATCTGGGAAACAATATCTTCTATATTTTATCTACGGCAAGACATGTGCAAATGCCCAACTTAAGGACATGAAGGGCATCTCTAACCCGATGAGTGGTTCAGGATATGTAAACACGTTTAATTAATGCGGATTTTGAGTTGGAATTGTTAGGGGCTTGGTAGACGGTATACAATTAGTTACTTTCAGGAGGTTTGGAAGAAACATAGACCCGAGTTCTTGTTTCTTTCAGAAACCAAGCAAGATTTTTCTTTGGTGCAAAAGTTTCAACTTCATTTCGGTTATGATAAATTGTACACGGTTGAACCGTGCGGTGCGAGTGGTGGACTGCCTTATTTTATGATAATTCTTTTCATGTTAATGTAACTTTTTCAAATAATCGAATAATTGATATTGAAGCGATGGTTAAAGGGAAAAAGTCTATTTCTCGTTTATTTATGGTGATTTGATACAAAAATTGCGGGACTAGGTATGGGAACGACTAACACGAACAAATTTATCCCGGTTGGATCTGTGGTTCATAATTGGTGATTTAAAGGAAATAACCAGTAATGATGAGAAAGAAGGTTAAAATCCCGCTGAAAAGAGCTCAATTTTTGTTTGATAAACCTTGGATTGGGCAAGACGGGTTAATGGATTCGATTACCAAGGGTTGGGAGATTAATCCAGAGGGAAATTGTCTATCTTTTGTTCAAAAAATTAGGAGTTCTCAGAGGGAGATATCAAAATGGCGGAAAAATAAATTACCTTAGGGTAAAGAGAAGATCAATGATTGACAACATGCACTAGAAGAGATCCAAAATGATGATACTAGAAATCAAGAGGAATTGATAGATATTATAAAAAAATTTAAAGAAGCATATAGTGATGAGGAGCTATTCTTGCAACAGAAAAGTTGCACCCTATGGCTAACAGTGGAGGATAAAAATTTAAAATTTTACCACACTCAAGTAATGCAAAGGAGGGCAAGGCACCGGATTGTTGGGTTGCATAGTGCATTAGGAGTGTGGGACTCATAAGAAAAAGAGGTGGAACAAGTAGCGGTAAATTATTTTGAAGATTTATTTACCTCTACCTCGCCGACAGAATTTGAGGAGGTTCTTGGCGAAATTCAGGCTCTAGTTTCAGAGCAGAACAATGAGTTCCTCACGGCAAGGGCTACCGAAGAGGAAATACGTTCGGTACTTTTTATGATGCATACAGAAAAAGTCTCGGGTACTGACGGAATGACAGCATTATTTTTCCAACGATCTTGGGAAATAGTGAAGGCATATATAGTAGGAATGGTAAACGGTTTCCTAGAGAGTGGTGTTTTTGACCAACAACTGAATATGAAAAATATTTGTCTAATCCCGCAGATGGAGAGACCAAGCCGAATGATGGATTTAAGGTCCATAAGCCTATGTAATGTGGGATATAAAATCATTTCAAATATTTTATGTCAAAGGTTAAAGCGACTGCTGCCGAACCTCATTTCGGAGACTCAATCAGCCTTTGTGTCCGGTAGATTAATTTCAGATAATATTCAGATTGCTTAAGAGATGTTTCATGGTCTACGAACTAATAAGTCATGTAAGGGTAAATTTATGCCGATAAAAACATATATGACCAAAGCGTATGATCGTGTGGAATGGTCTTTTATTGAACATCTTTTGAGAAAGTTCGGTTTTTCGGAAAAATGGATTACATGGATGAGGTGGTGTATCACATTGATAACACCGTATATTTACCTGTTTTGCTATATATTTTAGAACACTTTAATAAGTGTTCCGCTTGGTTTTCTATGCTTTTATTACGCGTTTCGCATGTTTGCGGTTTTAAGACTCTTTTCAAGTAACTCGAGATTAAAGAGTGCATTTCGGAACAAAAGTACGTTTTGGATAAACTTGGACCGTCAAGAAGTCTTGCAGCTTAGGAAGACTTTTTCACCGTCCGATCATCCCCAAATTTTGACACAACAAAGTAGAGACAACCAACTTTCAAATTCAATTGGATTGGGGGTGATTTAAGCGTTTTCACTCAGTCAATTAAAACTAAAGTTCACACTACCGCAATCATAACGGTTGTCAATGCAATACTTTAGGATCGAATCCACAGAGACCAAGGTTACACTACTATTCTCACAATTATGAAATTAAGCTAAGACAGAAATATGGTTTGTTTTAGGAAGGTAACAAGAGCGATTTAAACGATGTAAATTCATAAAGGAAAAGCATTAGGTCGAGGGTTTATTCGCAAGAATCCAGAGATCATAAATCAGACAACTATTCAGGGAATAATTAAAAGCAAGTTTCAAACTCAAACATAAATATCTAACCAATCCACTTCCGTGCTCATGGTTACTAAACCTAGCATCCTAATCCACTTCTGTGCTCATAGAATTCTAGATCACCCTTAACGAGCAAGTTCGATATGTTCACGAATCAACCTAATACACTTCCGCGCTACTAGGTGATTTGCTCGCTTATGTTCTTTCTAGCAATCTTCACACTTCCGTGATATTAGATTAAGGCCTAGTTCATAGACCTAGCGGTCAGCTCAAGTCTAAGCAATAAACACAACAATAAGCAAAAAGCACAAAAGATAAATCCCTATATGTGTCTAATTCAATGACTCATGGATCCCCTTGAAAACCCTAACCTAACTACGGAACTACTCAGACATAGTAACGAAGAACAAGCAAAGAGATGAAGAAATCATAATATAAATAAAGAGAGAAAGGGTTTAGAATTCTTCTCAATAGATGCAGATATTCTTCTCCAAAGCTTACAATGATTCAATAGCAAAAATTATGAATAGAACAAAAGGTGGCTGCCTCCAAGAGGCTAAAATTTGAGTATATATAGGTCTAGGTCGAATTAGGTCGAAACAGGAAGTTCCCCGGACAAAATAAGGAAACCAAAAGTTTCCTTTCTTCTTCTCGTCGGCTGGTATCGGTCGATACCAGCTTAGCATCGGTCGATGCTGAACTCTCGGGTAGGGGTAGCATCGACCCATCTCCTTCAGCATCGGTCGATGCTGACCTCTCGGGTAGGGGTAGCATCGACCCGTCTCCTTCGGCATCGGTCGATGCTGACCTCCCGGGTAGGGGTAGCATCGACCCGTCTTCTTCAGTATCGATCGATGCTGACCTCTCGGGTAGAGGTAGCATCGACCCGTCTTCTTCAGCATCGGTCGATGCCGACCTCTCGGGTAGGGGTGGCATCGACCTGTTCCACTGGCATCGACCGATACTGGCTCTTTCTTCACGGTTTCGTGCGTGTTTCCCCTCATGACTTCAATTTCATCCTTGAACGCCTTTTTACCTGAGATATCTAAATAGAAGACTAAAAGACTCTAAAACGGACTTTGACTCGATAAAACTATTGAAAGAAACATTAAAACATACGTTAGAAAGCGGTAAAAACCAAGCATATAAATTCCCCCAGACGTAGTCTTTTGCTTGTCCTCAAGCTAACAAAAGCCTAGCAAGAAAGAAAAGTTTGAAAACTTGGAGATTCACGCTACCTTTAAAATCCCGCAATGACCGTCACCTTATTAATCCACGTATTGCTAGACTAGCTCCTGATTGGACCACCATGTACTTCTCTGCAAGCATTCACAGCCACCCAGCTTCAACACATAATCTCACAGAACAATCTCAAAATTATCATTGCTGGGTCTCATCAAAGATCATAGTGCCAAGAACCTTATCGACTCTTTCCCTTTCGATATTGCGACAAGACAACAACACAACCCTTGGTACCTTTCCCCTCCCCCAAACTTATATGTTCCTTATTTCTTTTTCATAGGGCTAATGGCTGATGGAACGCGATTACTGATGGTTCAATTTATTGCCACCCTTTAAATCTAAGGCGTAGGCGAATAGTAGTATCTTCATAAATTTTCCTAATCTCGCTTCCAACCTTAGTGTGATCATCTCCTTCGAAGTAAAATAATGGGATCGTTGGAAATTTTCCTAGCCTTTTACTCGAAAGAAAATCATTTCATCTTTTCTGCTTTTAATTAAAAATGGAGAGATGGGTACCATACTTTAACACGGGTTTTCTTGTCGGAAATGAACGAGGAATCAGGCTCTGAAAACACCAATCACGATGATGAGGAAAAAGGAAGAGCACAAAAACTAGCTCAAATTTTGAAATTTTTCCTGGAAATATGGTTGCCTCTGAATAACTGTTTGGCCTTTCGATTTTCCATTAGTCTTGTCGGGAGATAACTCTGTAGCAATGGTCACTTAGATGCAAATCATATTAAAAATTCAAGAGTGGTGATCTTAATCTCCAACAAGTTTTGACTCAATAAAATATAATAAACTTAAGAAAACATAAAAATGACTCAAGAGAAAAACAAAAGAAAGAAACACAGCGTTATTTACAATAGGTACCTTTACTCCAGACATACTTCACACCATCTCGGTGTGAAAATAAATGAGGAAGAAGGTTAAACAGACTCAAATAAAATAAAGGGAAAATAAAAACTAAAAGAAAAACGTACCGGTGGGTTGCCTCCCACCAAGCGCTTGTTTTAAGTCATTAGCTTGACTTGTCAGCCATTTTAGGTGATGGAAGGCTCATCGAAGAGAATTGTTTCTCCTCCATCGAGTCCTACGTCGGCTAGGTATGGTTTGAGACACTGACCGTTAACCACAAACTAGTTTCCTGCTGTGTTCAGCAACACTACGGCTCCGTACGGTCGTACTTCCTTAACGGTGAACGGTCCGGACCATCTCGATTTCAGCTTTCCTGGAAAACGTTTAAGGCGAGAATTGAAGAGCAACACCTGATCGTTTACAGTAAAGTTCTTTGGAGCTATCTTCTTGTCATGATAAGCCTTGGTCTTCTCCTTATAGATCTTCGAGCTCTCGTAAGCCATGTGACGAGTTTCCTCCAATTCGTGGAGTTGCACCGTTCTTCGCTCAGAAGCAGATTTGATTTCGAAGTTAAGCAACTTTACAGCCCATGCTGCCTTGTATTCGAGCTCTACCGGGAGGTGACATGATTTTTCGTAAACCAGGTGGAACGGTGTTGTCCCGAGGGGTGTTTTGTAGGCGGTTCGGTGTTGTCCCGAACGGTGTTTTGTCCTTCCTCGTTGTGTTCACTGTCTTTTGCGGGATGCCCTTGATCTCTCTGTTGGAAACCTCAACCTGTCCACTCGTCTGGGGCTGATAAGGAGTGGCCAACTTGTGCTTGACTCCGTGCTTCCGTAAAAGACTCTCGAAGATCCTGTTGATGAAATGAGACCCACCATCGCTGATCACTACTCGAGGTACACCGAACCTTGGGAATATCACCGTCTTGGACATCTTCAAAACTACCTTGGCGTCGTTAGTTGGGCTAGCCAGCGCTTCAACCCATTTAGACACATAGTCTATGGCGACGAGGATGTATTGATTTCCATATTATGACGGGAAAGGAACCATGAAATCGATCCCCCACACGTCGAACACCTCAACCTCCAAGATGAAGTTCAGAGGCATTTCATTATGTTTGCTGATATTCCCTTGCCTTTGACATGAGACATACTTGGAGATGAAAGCATGTGCGTCGTGGAACATAGTCGGCCACCAAAACCCGGCTTGCAAAGCTTTGGACACCTTTTTGAACGTGGCGAAGTGTCCCGCATAGCTCGAGCCGTGAAAGTGGAATAAGATACCAGGAATCTCCTCCTCCGAAACGCATTTCCGAAAGGCGCCATCCGAGAATTGCTTGTAGAGGTATGGCTCGTCCCAAAAATACCGTCGAATGTCCCTCAAAAACTTCTTTTTCTTGTTTCCCGCAAAGCCAATTGGTTCCTTTTCCGCGGCCAACTAAATTGCTATCTCACCAAAACAAGGCATTTCAGGGAGCTCGGTGCGGCGTGGGGGTGTATAGTGGTCACTGCCCCCGATGCTAATTGCGTAAAAGTTCTCCTCAAGTAGGCGATCGTCTAAATGGATTTCTTCATCCATACGCAATCTCGATAGGTGGTCTGCAATGCCATTCTCGATCCCCTTTCTTGTCCTTGATCTCAAGGTCAAATTCTTGTAACAAAAGGATCCAACGCAAGATTCGAGGTTTGGCATCCTTATTGGTGAGTAGATACCTCAGAGCAGCGTGATCTGTGTGTACTATGACCTTAGATCCCACAAGATAAGACCGAAACTTCTCAAAAGCAAACACTATGGCAAGAAGTTCCTTTTTGGTTGTGGCGTACTTGCACTGTGCGTTATCCAAAGTCCTGTTAGCATAGTATATAACATGAAGCTTCTTGTCGTTTCGTTGTCCCAAAACAGCTCATACCGCGAAATCGCTGGCATCAGTCATTACTTCGAAAGGGAGCTCCCAATCCGGCGGTTGGACTATTGGTGCACTAACAAGCACTGTGCGTCATCCAAAGTCCTGTTAGCGTAGTATATAACATGAAGCTTCTTGTCGTTTCGTTGTCCCATAACAGCTCCTACCGCGAAATCGCTGGCATCAGTCATTACTTCGAAAGGGAGCTCCCAATCCGGCGATTGTGTGAAAGGCCTCAAGGCAATCGTTGTCAAAATCAAATTTGACCTCTTGCAAAGCAGTCGGTTAAAGGTCTTGCGATCTTGGAGAAATCCTTGATGAATCTCCTGTAGAACCCCGCATGTCCTAGGAAACTTCTAATCCCCTTGAAAGACTCAGGAGGTTGTAGACTACTCATCACTTCTATCTTTTCCTTGTCCACCTCGATTCCTTGCTCTAAAATCCGATGACCGAAGACAATCCCATTTCTAACCATGAAGTGGCACTTCTCCCAATTCAACACCAGGTGCTTTTCCTCGCAGCATTGCAATACCCTGCATAAATTAGAAAGACAAACAGAGAACGAGGATCCATAGACAGAGAAGTCGTCCATGAAAACCTCCATTATATCCTCAATCAAATCGGTAAAGATCGACATCATGCATCGCTAGAGAGTTGTCGGGGCGTTACACAAGCCAAACGGCATTCTGCGATAGGCGTAAGTGCCATAAGGACACGTGAACGTGGTCTTTTCCTGGTCGTCCGGGTGGATGGGAATATGGAAGAAACCAGAATAGCCGTCTAAAAAACAGTATTAGGGGTGGTTAGCCAATCTTTCAAACATTTGATCGATAAAAGGATCGATAAAAGGCAAAGGAAAATGATCCTTGTGAGTAGCAGTATTTAATTTCCGGTAATCAATACACATCCTATGCCCCGTAACAGTTCTAGTTGGGATCAACTCATTTTTCTCATTATTAACAACTGTTACATCACCCTTTTTTGGCACAACATGGACCGGGCTCACCCAAGTACTATCAGAGATAGCATATATAATGCCCGCCTCTAGAAGTTTTATTATCTCTTTCTTTACAACATCCTTGAGGTTCGGGTTTAACCGTCTCTGATATTCTATCAAAGTCATTGATTCGTCCTCTAGATGTATCCTATGCATGCAAAGATCTGGTGATATCCCTGAGAGATCGTCTAGTGAGTAGCCTAAAGCCTTACGATACTTTCTAAGTTCACATAGAAGCAAAGCAGTATCAACATTGTTCAACTCAGCATCGATGATCACAAGATATGTAGAATTAGGATCAAGAAAGGGGTACCTTAGCCCTGTTGGAAGCGGTTTAAGTTCGACTTTTGGGGCTTTCAACTCGCTCCATGTGCTAGCATGAGGCGCAGGATGACTTGCCGTTGGAGGCGTCTTAGAGGCTCCATCTAGGCCGATGTGTTGTACCATCATCTCTATTGTCTGGCTCGAATCCAGCATCTTAGAGTACTTTGTTGCATCATCACTCATAAACCCGTGTTCATTCTCAGCCCTTGTCAAAACTGTTTCCAACGGGTCATCTTCCAAAATTTCTTTGACGACCTCGTTGTCGACTTCCGGTGAGTCATCAATCGAGAACGTCTGCCCATCTACAATAGGTTTCTTCAGCATCTTGTCCATTTCAAACTTCATCACAATGTCTCCCATGTGGAGATCTATACGCCAATTTTTCACATCTATTATGGCTCCCGCTATGCATAAGAAGGGTCTCCCCAATATGAGTGGATCCCTTGGTTCTTCATCAGGTTCTAGAACCACGAAATCCGCAGGAACTAAGGCGTCTCCAATCTGTACATGCAGATTTTCAAGTACACCATCAGGAAGTCACACAGAACGATAGACAAATACCAAGGAGATCTTGGTTTGATTGAACTTTGTGAATCCGAGTCGCTTAGCCATGGAATATGGCATCAAGTTAACGCTAGAACCGAGATCACACAAAGAGCAAGCAAAGTCATTGCCCCAATCTGTACTGAGATAGCGAACTTCCCCGGATCGCCTAGCTTCCTTGGCATCTTGTTTTGGAGGACCACACTGCAGTCCTTGGAAACCATCATGACACCGTCATCAGTAGACATTTTACTCTTCACTAAGCTCTTCATATATTTCCTCAACGAGGGCATCATTTGGATCGCATCGACCAGAGGAAACTTCACCACGAGATCTTTCAACATTTCCATGCATTTTGCTTCTTATAAGTCCTTGCGCGACTTCCTTTGACGGGAAGGGTACGGAACTCTCGGAGTGTAGATACGCATAGGGGGTTGTGCTTGCGGTTCATCGCCATTGTCTTCATCTATAGGTACCGTCTCTTTTGGGGCGGTTTCTTCGTCATCTCCTTCTATATTGATTACGGCATCAGTATCCTGCCCTTTTCGTGCAACATGTTCTAGTGCTTTCCCACTTCTGAGAGTGATGGAGTTGACGAATTCATTCCTTGGGTTCTGTTCCACCTTTCCCGGAAGAACCCCTTGCGGCCTCTTAATTTCTTCGGCAGTTTGAGCAACTTGAGTGTCCAACTTCTTCACATGAGTGCATACGGCTTCGTACTTGCTGTTGAGGTCTTTGTACATGTTGTCGACCTTAACATTAATCTCCTTGGCGGATTGCTGTTGGTTGAGCAAGAGTTTTTTCATGAGAACCTTGAGCTCATCTTGGGAGTTATCCGCGGGGCTGGCGGTAACTTGAAACAGAGCGGGCTTCGTTGGCTGAAATGTGTTGAACGGCTGCTTCTGTTGGAAACCTCCTTGAACCCTGTTAGGCCTTTGGAAGCCCTGAGAGAAACCTGATATACCATTGTTTTGCACATAGGTTTTTCCCTGAGGTTGTTGAGTATGCTGAGGGTAGACTTGATCCTGGGGATTCTCGACGTTGGTGCTTCTGTAGGACAAATTCGCGTTGTTCTTATAATTCTGGTTGAAACTTCTGTTCTGCACATACCCTTGTCCGTTAACGTAGTTCACCTCTTGCAGCTCATCAATCTCCTCATATGTCAATCTGTCTCCTCGCAAGATTGCACGCTTCTCTGATTCCCTTTTAGTAGTAGGTTCACCTTTGCAGTCAGCTCGTCTATCTTCTGTGAGTCTACACCATTTGGGCGTTTAGACCCGTCATACTGGAGACATCAATTCCCAGAACTCGCAGCTAGGTTCTCTATCAATTGGTACGCTCCTTCTCTTGGTCATGAAATCTCCATTGCTCGCAACATTAAGGGCGTTCTTGTAGTCCCAGTCAACTCCATCGTAGAAGATGCTTAAAATCTGTTCATCCGAGTACCCATGATGAGGGCACTCCCTACGGTACTCTCTAAACCTTTCCCAAGCTTCGCAAAAGGACTCCCCTGGATGCTGCTGGAAAGCCGCGATCTTATTCCGAAGCGATGCCGTCTTGGATTTAGTGTAGAAATGATCTAAGAAAGTAGCCCTGCACTCGTCCCAAGTAGTCAATGACCCGGCAGGGAGTGACTTGAGCCACCTCAGTGCCTTATCCCCCAGAGAGAAGGGAAAAAGTTGGCACTTGAGGTAATCAGCTGGTACCCCATTAGACTTGGTAGTACTGCAGATTTCTTCGAAGTTCTCAATGTGGTCCATTGGATGCTTTGCAGGGAGACTGTGGAACATGTGCTGCTTCACCAATGCAATCATCTGAGGTTTGATCTCATGGTCTTGCCTCGTAATAGCCGGTGGGCGGATGGCAGCTCTGTTCTGGTAGAAAACGTGAGGAGTGTCCAAGTCCCCAATGGCAGGCAGCTGCTGCTCGCAAGCTCAGCGGCTGCAGCATTATTTTGCTCGTTGTTCTGTTCATCCATGATGACGGGAATTGATCTTGCTCGTCTGTTCGTTCGTTCTAGCCTTGCTAGCTCTTCGTTGCTGAGCTCGCGAAGGCTTTCAGATCCCCTGATTCTGGTAACTCTATTCAGTTTTTTCTGCCGGTTACCTGAACAAGAGAACAAAGTGGAGTACGTCAGTAAATCTTAGACTAAATCTCAAATTCAGAATTGAAGGTAACGCTATTGGTCCCCGGCAATGGCGATAAATTGATTTAAGCATTTTTACTCAGTCAATTAAAACTAAAGTTCACACTACCGCAATCATAACGGTTGTTAATGCAGTACTTTAGGATCGAATCCATAGAGACCAAGGTTACACTACTATTCTCAGAATTATGAAATTAAGCTAAGACAGAAATATGGTTTGTTTTAGGAAGGTAACGAGAGCGATTTAAACGATGTAAATTCAATAAAGGAAAAGCGTTAGGTCGAGGGTTTATTCGCAGGAATCCAGAGATCATAAATCAGACAACTATTCAGGGAATAATTAAAAGCAAGTTTCAAACTCAAACATAAATATCTAACCAATCCACTTCCGTGCTCATGGTTACTAAACCTAGCATCCTAATCCACTTATGTGCTCATAGAATTCTAGATCAGCATTAACGAGCAATTTCGATATGTTCACGAATCAACCTAATACCCTTCTAAACTAAATATTTGTCTGATTGACCCGTCTCCTTCGGCATCGGTCGATGCTGACCTCTCGGGTAGGGGTAGCATCGACCCGTCTTCTTCAGTATCGATTGATGCTGACCTCTCGGGTAGGGGTAGCATCGACCCGTCTTCTTCAGCATCGGTCGATGCCGACCTCTCGGGTAGGGGTGGCATCGACCTGTTCCACTGGTATCGACCGATACTGGCTCTTTCTTCACGGTTTGGTGCGTTTTTGCCCTCATGACTCCAATTTCATCCTTGAACGCCTTTTTACCTGAGATCTAAATAGAAGACTAAAAGACTCTAAAACGGACTTTGACTCGATAAAACAATTGAAAGAAACATTAAAACATACGTTAGAAAGCGGTAAAAACCAAGCATATCAGGGAGCAATCCAATGATTGGATCCTAATATATAACCAAAGCACCGAAGACCGACTAAGCTGCCGAGAATCAGTTCGCCACTCTTGGAGAACACGGACCCACAGCTAGAGCCCAGTTCGCCACCTCAAAAAACAGCCTCAAGAGTAGTGGTAGAAAAATTGTGGTATTCAGCTGGAAGAATCTTGCGTTAAAATGAAACGGTCCCAGTAGGCAAAGAAGAGCACACCCTTTCGAAGTAATGCATAATACACCTTATCTTGCTTTCGTGACTTTCACTATAACTTTCATAAATGCTCCTAAAAAGAAAATAAAACTTTTATGTCGGACTGCATCTACCCGAAGTCGAAGACTTCAAATGAAACTTACTCAATGGCCACAAGACCAGATACCACAAGTGAATTTAATATTAAAAATACAAACAAACAAAAAAATCTTGATATGACACATTGTAGTCTTCAATCGCCTAAATTATAAGAGTAACGATAAAGATATATTTTTGAAAAATTTGAAAGTTTTCAAAATGCATAATCCAGATATTTTCCTTTGTACTAGTATGTACTATTTGCAATATCTAATATTACTAAGGCAAATGGTGGATTACGATTTTTTTTAAAAAAAACTATAAGAATATGATGACATAAAATATTTTTCTTTAAAAAAAAAAATCAATATTTACGACGATTCCTCGTAAAAACGCCGTTAAATTTACAACAATTTTACGAAAAATCTTCGTAAACGTCGTAAATAATGAATTAAATTTGCCGCATGTGGGAAAAAAAGAATTCCAATTTTGTGAGGAATCGTCGTAAATTTACGACGATCACAAAATCTATATAATCGCGCTCATATCTCTCATTTTTTCATTCTCTCTCAAATCTCAAACTAAATCTCTCTCACCTCTCTCGTGTCTCTCGCTAATTCCTGGCAAAAAGGTAAACATTTATGGCTTTTAATTTAATTTGTATTTATATTAGGTTAGTATAGATAGGAAATGAAACGAAATAGGTAGATAGAAACGGAATCAAATTGATAGATAGGAACATAAGAAAATTAGAAAATAGGAATTTCATATAATTTATAGATAGTATATAATTTTTTGTTTGTTTAATGCAGATGACGCCATCTCGTCGTAACCACTACGCTCAGATTTTTAGTGATGTTGGTGGGACATCGGCCAGCGGACAGATGTCGTCCCGCCGACGCAAACACAAAGTGCTCCACCACCGCCACCACCACCTCAGGTTCCGTAAGGTGTAGAATGTGCGCCGGTCCCATATGCACATATGACGGTGGAGAATTTGCTTGCACAACCAGGCGGGCATAGGCTTAAGAGATTAAACCCGGAACGTACCAATGGAGCAGAATGGTAAATTTTATTTTTTTAATTACATTCATTATTACATATTTATATTTAATTAATATATTTTTTGAATTATTGTTTCAGGTTTGATATTGAAAGCAAAGTCGGACGCACTGTTTCTTACATCATCAAGTCCTACTTTTCTGAGCCTCATACCAACTGGAAACAGCTCCCAACACATGATTTAGGTATTTTACCACGTAGTCAATTAACTAAAGTGTACACTACTGCAATCATAAAATTATTTCATCTTTTATGCTTTTTATTTTAAATAAGGGAGAGGAGTACCATACTTTCACACATGTCGTCTCATAATAATAATAAAAGAGAGGAAAGGGTTTAGAATTCTTATCAATAGATGCAGAGATTCTTCTTCTTGCTTACCAAATCAATAGCCAAAAATCTGTGTACAATAGAGAGTAGTCAAAAAAGAGATAGCCTAAAAAGTGGCTGAGAATAATGTATAAATAGGGTTCTAGGCGAATTAGGTAGAATATGCAGTTTTCGGGGCAAAACATGAAAATCAGAAATTTTCTTTTCCTTCTCGCCGGCATGCATCGATCGATGCATATATTGCATCTATCGATTTTGTACTTTCTGGGCATGCTCCATCGATCGATGCACTCTTTGCATCGATCGATTTTGGCTCTTCGGAGGGTGATGCATCAATCGGCTCCAATTGTGCATCGATCGATTTTGGACTTTCTGGGCATGTTCCATCGATCGATGCACTCCTTGCATCGATCGATTCTTGCTCTTTTTGTACCATTCCATGCGTTTTTGCCCACGTAACTCCAATTTCTTCCTTAAACGCCTTTTTACATGAGCTAACTAAATAAAGGACTAAAAGACTCTAAAACGAACTTTGATTCGATAAAATACTCAAAAGAAACACCAAAACATGCGTTAAAAAGCGGTAAAAACCAAACATATCAACACACGTCAAGGAGACATGGTTCAAGATGTTAGCGATACATATACCTTTTTTATTTTCCCATGAAAACTTTCATATAATAACACATATACACAAAGTTTAGCCATAGTTATATTTTCCCATGATTTAAAAGTTAGAACCCTATTTCCCCATGAAATTGACGAGCCTAAATGTTATTATGTCCGCGCCGACCAGTTTCTTTGTGAAAATTTTGAAAGTTCCGAGTCGTTTCGTTGCCTCAGAGTGATTTTGAATTTGAGATATGGCTCAGAGATTTTCAGACCGTTCGAGTAGATTATAACTGCTTTGGGAATCGCAAATGTTAATGCCAGTTTTCGAGGTCACACGCATGTTGCTTATAAATATTAAGATTTCCTTTCGTTTCTCCTCATAATTCACCTCTTCAAATTTTCAGAAAAAGAGGTAGCTCTCTCCTCTCTCCTCTTTTCCCCCTTTTATGTTTAAATTTTGATTATAGTTTTTGTTTCGTCCTTCCGCCGCCGCACCTTTAAATTATCCGATCTCGATGAGCCTTTGAAGTTGCCGACCCATCTTCAACTGACCCCGGTGAGCCTTCGAATTCGCCGATCCATCTTCAACCGACTCCGGTGGAATCTTGAATTCACCGATATGCAAACTTATCTCCTTTCTGCCGAGCCACGATGTCAGCTTCTGACGAGCTAAACGACTCCGTTGGTTCAACTAGTTCTCTTGCGCGGCTCGGCCGTAACATCGTTTCGTCTCCGCAAAGTGGCAAGGCGATTGGATATGCCGAGGAGAGCCCTTTAGAGAATCCGACTCCTTTGCCAATTGTTGAGGCGCCCGATGATGTGGTTGAGTTGGCTGATGCGTATCGGATTCATGTCTGAAACTTCATGTTTTAAATTTGTAAACCTTATAGCTTACAAGTGCACAAATGTGCGTTGTAGTACTTAAGGTATCGATCCACAGGGACGGAATGCTGTTCTGCGAGACCTTAGACACTGTATAGTAAATAAACCTACGACGAATATATTTTAATAGGGTTTAGTCATGAACTCGAAACTAGGAATCTAAACAATACTAAACTAAACTAAACTAAACTAAGCTAGAAGATAAGAAAGCGAACTAGACTAAACTAAGCTAAACTAACAAAATAAATAAATTTAATTTAAGTGAACAGTAGCAAGAAATAATTATTTCGAGGTTGTAAATCAATTAACGAAGCGTTGGGCAATCGAGAATTTTCTTGGGGTTATGGTCGATTTTTACGAGGAAATTTCTAGGATTTCTAAATCGACTTTTTGTCGTCTTTGGGTTCTTGAACTTGGAACACGTACGATGCGTGTAGTCTACTACCGTAATCCTACACACCTACTCACTTCAGTACTCGGATGGTAGCTTCCGACTCCGCCCGCGCAAGAAATATATGGTCTTGTGCCGTTTCTGCCTCACCACTGGTGTGAGGCTTGGACCCGCGGCCAAAGGGTCATTCGCCGTATCCGGAGAGCCTAGACCAGAGGCCCGGAGTGTCTTCGCCATGGCCAGGAGAGCTGGACCCTCGGTTGTTGGTCTATAGCCTTGAAACTTCAATTCTTCTCTTGCTTTACTCGCGAGACTGCATCACATGCCTTCAGTCAATTGGATGTATCTTGAGATCTAACCGTTGGATTTTATTGAAACCAACTGGGTATGAAAGGTGGTTCTCCCTTATATGTTTTTTTACCAATTTGGTCATGATCCGACGGTGATAAGATCTCCATCCGATGCCAAACTTATGATGGTAAAAAATTGTCCAAAATCTGGGTATTCTCCAATTTAAGTCGTTTTTACCTAAGGAACCTGAAAATAGTTTTGGAACTACAAATATGCACACATCATAGTAAAAGTATATAAAACCAAGTGAAACACTTATTAAAGTGTTCTAAAATAGATAGTAGAATGGGCAAAAATACGGTGTTGTCAACTCCCCCAGACTTAGACTTTGTTTGTCCTCAAACAAAACAAAATCAAAGCTAGACGCTTTTAAGGCTCTTGTTTCGTAGGGAACAAAAAAAAAATCAAAACAAGATCAAACAAAAATCATAGGGAACTAGAAATCTCGGAGACCGTCCTTCTAAACCATAACCATCGAACTAGAATTTTCTATGGGATCGGAATGACAAACTTCTCACAAACGTACCATGGATGCCTCATAAGTATTTTGACCAACCTAGACTCTTTTAAGGCTCTTGTTTCCTTTCCCTTTCACTAATTTTCGATTTTTTTTTTTTTTTGAAAAGGGGGAAACGCCTTTTATTGAAGTAGAGTCTTAGGGGCACGGAAATTTACCATGATTTTGAGTTTTTTCTAAGGTATAACCAAGCTCGCATATTTGTTGAATTCACCACCACCGATCGCGTATAGTCTTCGTCTTTAGTGACTGAAAGATGTGTTGTTCCTCTCTCTCCGGCGTTTTTGCACATATCTGCACATAAGTCACAAAGAGAGTTGCATGAGGTTTGAACAAAGGTTAAGTTTCGAGTGGGGTACCAACTAAAGATGAGCTGACCATTCATGTACGACAAAGAGTGGTAAAAGGTGAAAGAACATCATGAATGTATGATTCGTTATCTTTGCTTAAACCTTTGATGAGAAAATTAAATCAAGATTAAATCCAAATAAAATAGAGCTAGAATATTCCATCCTAGAGAATCTCTACGGTCTAAATTCCTCTGGGGTTTCGCATTAACAGAAACTCTAGCTACCGCCTAGTTTAGAACCAAATTACGAAAGAGCATGTTACTAGGAGATAGCGTAGAAGCACGCTGGTCGGTTATCTTCATGGATTTCTTTCATCATTCCCCTCATAACATATTCCTAATTTTTTAAACTTTGAAATGTTTTAAGAAAAACGTCGAAAAATGCAAAATGCAAAGACACATGAAAGAAGTGGTGGTTAGTAAGGGATGGAATACTCCCCCGGACTTAAATCACACTGTCCTCAGTGTGAAGTAAATCGGGTAAGGACGAATAAATAGATGAATGTAATAATTGAAAAAGTTTTAGGGAAAAAGAAAACTTACCTGGATGCGGTCGGAATATGGGTGTGGGGATTGAATGGTGGTGAATGTGGGATGGTAGATGGTGATATGGTGATGGGAATGGATGTAGGGATGGTTGGGAATGGATGGGAATCGATCGGGGATCAAACGGAGTCGATCGGAATCGGGATGGGGTTGGCCGCAACTCGGGGCTGTACACCTGTGTTCAACGGCTTCTTTTGTGGTCAAGTACTTCCTTGTGGTCCGTGCTGGACAGAGCAGTTCCGAACCGTGTCTCCATCTTTTTGTCTTTTCGGTTTTTTTATTTTTTTGGGTGTTTTATTTTTTTGGTTTTTTAGAAAACTGAAAACTAAGAAAATAAAAGGTTAGTAGAAAAAGAAAGAAAAACGTACCTAAAATGGGTTTCCTCCCATTGAGCGCTTTTGTTTAAAGTCATTTAGCTCGACGTTGGTAACTAGGTGAGCCTAGTCGTAGAAGGACAGTGTCTTACGATAAGTCTTCTTTCATTTAACCTTGGAATCCTTCGTATAGAACATATCACGTCATTCCCACTCGGGATTTCTATCATAAGGTCCGAGATGGTGATCTCCTCCGAGATCACAATAGAAAATCAGATTTGGAGCTTCCTTGGAGTATGCTTCTTCTTCTTTGATATTCTTAGATGGTAGAGCCATGTTGCACGTTGCACGTTGCACGATGCACATATGGTAGGCTCTAGATCAGTTTGTTTCTTGGTTGGAGCTTGAGTGCTAATGGAAAAGAAGTCTTGCTCGGGGAAGTAGGATCAGGATGCAAAACATATCAAAGTTGAGATGAATAGGGGATTGCCGCATGTAGAGGAGGCGGAGCTGCGGCGAAAGTAGGCTTGGCCACGGGTCGGTGATGTGCACCCGCAGTGGAAGGAGGTCTGGCCGCGGGTGGAGAAGGCGCGGCCGCGGTGGAGGTGTCTCGGGCAGAATTGCTCGGCTCGTCGTCTCCTTCATCTCTAATGATGTCTTTTGGTCCTAGGGGAGTATTTGGCTTCTCCTTGGCTTTATTTTAGTATACATCACGTCCCATATGAGCAAGGGCAGAGTGTACATCGAAAGGAATTCTTTCACACGTCGAAATTTTTTGTTTGAAAAATTTAACGTTCCATGCTTTCTTCTACTGTGACGGGTGCACCTTCTTCTAGAACGTTTTCAACGTTCTTTGTGGCTCCTACAGGGTCTAAAAGTGGTTGATCTCCGCTGCATGTGTTCATAAAATGAGAGTCACGAAATTCTATTAACTTGATCGAGCATGGAACGTTAAATATTCTGGGATCCTTCTCCTTAGAGAATGTCTTCAATGGCGGCTCGGGTGCATGCATCTATTAGTGTCTCATCCTTCACGAGGTATGTCTCACGCCCAACGTGGTGAGGATCAGGAGTAGAAACATGTCCTCCTTCTCCTTGATGTTCTTCTATAATGACATGAGCTAGAGAATCCAAGGGACTTTCATTTGATGACTCCTTCATAACCAATTTGATTACGGGTTCTCCATCGAGTTCAGAAACTACATAGTACCCTTCATCTTCCTGCATAAATTCGTTGAGTTCTTGAAAAATATTGTTTATCTTGGCGTTGAAAGACATCCACATCTCATCATATTCATCTGAATATTTTGTTAGCGCGGATGTAATCCTTTTTCGTCTTGTGTTCTCCTCAACAGAGAGAGGTTCGTTGATGGCACCTTGGGCTTTGCAAGTTGAGTTGTTGTGGCTGCGGTGTGAGTGAGGTTGGTAGTTGAGCCAAGGGGTTTCAAATTCATCACCTGGATAACAAGAATGCTCGTAGTAGTCATCTCGCTCTAAAGGCGAGTTCATGTTTCAAAGCCTGAAACAAAGAAAAACAAAAACGAAAAAAAAAAAATTTTTATCTCAGAGTCGATTTACTAACCTCTAAAGTGTGGTAGAACGAGTAGTGATTGCCTCCCCGGCAACGGAGCCAAAAACTTGATGTGTATCGGATTCGTCTCCGAAACAAAAGGTTTTAAATTTGTAAACCTTAAAGCCTGCAAGTGCACATATGTGCATTGTAGTACTTAAGGTATCGATCCACATGGAGGGAATGCTATTCTGCGAGATCTTAGACACTGTATAGTAAATAAACCTAAGACTAATATATATTTATAGGGTTTTGTCACGAACTCGAAATTAGGAATCTATACTATACTAAACTACAATAAACTAAACTAAGCGAGAAAATAAGAAAGCGAACGAGACCAAACTAAGCTAAACTAACCCAATAAATAAATCAAATCTAAGTGAACAGTAGCAATCAATAATTATTTTGAGGTTGTAAATCAATTAATGAAGCATTGGGTAATCGGGAATTTTCTAGGGTTTATGGCCGATTTTAACGAGGAAATTTCTAGGATTTCTAAAGAGGTGTTTTGTCGTCTTTGGGTTCTTGAACTTGGAACACGTACGCTGCGTGTAGTCTACTACCGTAATCCTACACACCTACTCACTTCAGTACTCGGATGGTAGCTTCCGACTCCGCCCGCGCAAGAAGTGAATGATACTCTCAAAGGTCGTTTACGCCCACAATTCCTCCGTAAGTATACGAAATCTTACGATGGATTTGCTCGTCTACCCTAGGTCAAGCGATTAGATACATCACTTATGTAGCTCTAAAACGCCAAATATCAATTGCTAAAACGGTTGGTCAAGCAACGCATTAACAACAAAGATAGAACGAAGAACCCTAATCGGTATCCTAGACTAAAACCCTAATAAGAATCGAACCATAAGCTCCCCTTCAAACCCCTATGCCCAACGAGAGAACTACTCAGCCACGACCATGTATGACAAAATCAAGCTTTTGAATTTCACAATCAATAGATAAGAAATCAAACAAGAGGGTTCAAGAGAAATCCCTATCTCCCTCAACAAAGAACAAACAACAAGAGTAAAAGTTCGGCGATGACGAACCCATTAGACACTTCAGCAGTCATCATCGACGGTGTCGATCAGACAAACGACGGGATCATCTCGAAAGATACCGATCTATTACCTACTGGAGGAAAACCCCCGAACTTACCTACCAAAGAGGACAATCCTTCGAACCCTCCGGAGGTCACGCCAACAGCTCCGACATTAGTCAATCCAACCACACTCATGGAGGCAATGGCCGCTCAGTTCGCGGAAATCTCTAAGAAGAACGAAGAGCGGTTCGAATCTCTGTTGGCCTCACAAGCCGAACCCATAAACTAGATCAGAATATTCAGCCAGAACCCGATCACCCCTGAAAACGATCTTCGTCGGAACCTCTTACCCGAGCTGAACGGTACCCAAAATCCGAACACGGCAGACCTACCGACGAGAAGATCCACGGCTAGCCTAGGAACCCGCATCACCGATCAAGCATCCATTGGCCTAGAGTTCGAGGATGTCCGACTCAGCTTCAAGATATACGATCCAATGTCCATCAGGCTACGAGCTCAGCACTAGAGATCGATCGAGTTGTCTAGGAAACACGGAGGACACCGTCCATAGATCGGGTCATCAATACTCCAGTCCGACGCCTGAAGAGAGTCAAGATTACCGCATACGACGGACACACCGACCCACGTCACTTTCTGACCTCATTCGTAATCACAATGAACCGTTTTCGCTTTTTTAACAAGGAAGAAAAAGACGCGGCCATGTGCCAGCTGTTCATGGAAAATCTTTGCGGAACCGCACTCGACTGGTTCTCACAACTCGATGCGAACTCGATCAATAACTACAACGAGCTTACAATGAAATTCCTCAAACGCTTTACCATGTTCACGAAACAGAAAACAAGAAATGCCGACCTCTGGGCACTCGAGCAGAAAAGCGACGAACCTCTATGCAATTTCATGAATCGCTTCAAAGAGGTGGTATCTCATTGCACGATCGACGATGAAGCCGCGATAGAAGCTCTTTACGAAGCAACCTGGTATCGATCCGACTTTCACAAAGAAATCAAACGGAACTGGCCGAAATCCTTGGAAGATATCCTACATAAGTCGCACATCTACATCCTCGAGCAATAGGAGGAAGCCGCAAAAGATAAGCAGTACGCTCCATCGAAGCAACTCCTCGTCAAGGAAAAGCAGTACGCTCCTCCGAAGCAACCGGTCAATGCTGTCCAATCACAACAACACTGGAACACGTGGGTCCGATCAGACGACTCAAAAGAGTCCGAAAACGAGTCCGGTCCGTTATGTCACTTTCATAATCATGAGGGCCATACCACCGAAGACTACCGGCATCTCCAAGACTTCTTGCTGATGAAATACAAGAAAGGGGAGGTCCCGGTAGAAGGCGGGTTCCGACCTATGAATAGACCCCGCCACAGTGACAGTGGAAGACGATATCTTGACAAAGGCAAACCGAACAAAGATCCCGAACAAACAAAAGACGCCGCCGACGTAGGTCAACAGAAACAAGATCGGGAGGACCAAACGGAAAACCAACACACCCCCCAAGTCCGAAAACGCGTCAACATGATCATGTGAGTATTGGAATCTTGCAACTATTCCGCCCGGGTGATATATCATGGTTTTTACACCATTTAAGCCATGATATAAGTCCGTTTTATCGAGTCTTTATTCTATTATAGAGCCTTTTAGAGTCTTTTACAGGTTTTAGCACTTTTGGAGCATTATTGGAGATATTGGAGTTTTATGGAGCATTCTGGAGCAAAACTGAAGTCTGGTGACTAAGTATCCGATTGAAGTGTCAAGCATCGATCGATACCTCCTTGGTATCGATCGACACCCATCGCAGCAGACACAACTCGCGACTTTTAATGAAGTTTGAAGAATTGCAGAACTTGCCCAAAAGACTTTAATATTTACAAGAAGACCCCAATTCGTGTTTAGACTATTTAATTAGGTTTTACAGCCACTTTAAGGGCTACGCATTATTTTACTTTGGTTTTGGGAGAGATCTTTTGAAGGGAGACAAGTCTGAAACTCTGTTCGTCGAGAGAAGATTTCGAACCCTTTTGTTACTCTTTCTTATTTTCTATTGAGTATTTATTCCAACATGTTTATTGCTTTAATTTCCATGTCTGAGTAGATCCACTTTAGGTTTAGAGATTCTAATAGGGTTTTCTCTGATTGTTGGTAATTGATTAGTTAGGATTCATCATCTGAAATAGTTCTTCACCATAGGTTGTTCTCAAAGCTAATTCTAGGTTGACGAATCTGGAATTAGATCTTAGCTTAATCGATTAGGCACGACAGTGCAATTGAGTAACCTGATAGAACCTTAAGTGAGCAAAATAACTATTCGCAAAGAGATTTGGTTTAGTTGTTTTGTGAACAAATCAAAGCTGATCTAAAAGCTGATTTAGAATTTAGGATTCGCAAAGAGATTTGGAATTCCTAGGATTTAGATTTAGATTTAGATAATTCTCGCAACGACAGTTGGTTAATTATAGCTTAGTGATTTGAGTTCAAGAACCGCGCTAAATCTGAATCCTGACTGATTGGTTATCTGCATTCATTGATCTCCTGAGAATCACCCTAGGCCTATATTCTCCCATCGTATTACAACTCGTTTACTGCTTATTGCTTTTTGTTTCATCTGAACTGCTTAGATTGATTCGATCGATACTATACAATCTATTGTGTGATTTCTCTGAGTCCTTGTGTTCGACCCCTACTTTACTGCATCAACTGCTTAGTACATTTTAGGGTATTAATTTGAGCATATCAAATTTGGCGCCATTGCCGTGGACTCAATTTCGCCATTAGATTTTAACTATCGAGTTTAGACTAAGCTCATCGGTATCGATCGATACTACCTAGTGTCGGTCGATACTCGTCGTTTCTTTTTGTTGATATCGATCGACACCACCCAGTGTCGGTCGATACTCATCGTGTTTTTGGTTACTTACGTGCTTGACTCTTGTTTTCAGGTGTATGCCTAATCGTGAAACCAGAAGGAGCAAAAACACTCAGCTAGTTGAACTGTCATTGGAGCAACTAGCACGTTTGGAACGCAGAAACAGAAAGGCAAAGCAAACATCAGAGATGAACAACCCAGTGGTATTAAGAGCTGATGAAGCTGGAGTCTTGAGAGACCAAGAGGGTCAAGTGTGCAATGAGAGAGGGCATCGACTTGATGAAACTGGAAACATCATTGTCCCTCATGTTGTTGTTGGTGAGATTGTCGCGCCAGCTGGGCGTGCCAACGTTGGGAATGCTGAGGTTGATCGAGGTAGAACGCTTGGTGAGCATAATAGACCTGATCAATTCTACGCCAATCGAGCTGCGATTCGCATCCCAACTTTCCAGAGGCATGATTTTGAGCTGAAACCTGCCTATTACGCTCTTGTGAGTCAGAATCCTTTCCATGGCCTATCTCATGAAGACCCCATGGATCATATCGAGAGGTTCGAGGATTTGGTCACTGGTATGAAGTACAATGGAGTGCCCAATGAGTACCTTTTCTGCAAAATTTTCCCATACTCTCTTAGTGGGGATGCTGCTTATTGGCTGAAGCAGTTGGCTCCTGGTTCACTAACTACATGGGAGGAGACGAAGAATGCATTCCTGAACAATTTCTATGATGATGCGAGATCTGAGGAACTAAGGAAAAAGATCTCTCAATTTTCCCAAGGTCTGTTAGAGGCACTAAAGGCTGCTTGGATTTGTTTCAAGTCGTATCAGAGAGATTGTCTGTACCATGGGTTCACTCAGGTTCAGCTGCTGGGTACTTTCTACAGAGGGATCGATTGGAGGTACCAGATGGGTTTGGATGCTGCGAGTAATGGGAACTTCAACACCAGGTATCCAGATGATGCGGTTGTGTTAATTGAGAACTTGGCGGCTAGTAATAGCACCAAGAATGCTGATTTCGAGCGGCAAAAGCAACCTGGAGGAGTTGATGGAGCGCAGATTGCTGAAGTTCAGGCCAAACTGGATTTTCTGATCGGGAAGTCGAAGAAGTCTTTACACTTTGCTGATGGAGTCGAAAATATTGATGAAGATGAAGTGGAGGATGTTAACTACGTTGGTTGTTCTGGTTTTCAGGGTCAGCGATTTGGGTACTACAACAACCGAAACTTCAACAACAACAATCATCAAGGTTGGTACAAGTTTGAGGGGAACCAAGCTAGTTTCAGAGCAAAACAAGTTGCCCAGAAACCACCCGAGAGCAGCGATTTCACTCGAAATTATAGGAACTCTTCGTATCAACCCATCTCTCCAAAATCCACAGTTTCTTCGGGGACAAGAGAAGCTGCAAGTTTGACTCTCTGTACATTGATCTGAATGGGAAAATTGAAGCTATCAACCTGACACAGAGGAAGCTGGAAATTCAGGTTGCTCAGACTGCAGCAGCTGTGCAGAGGCAGGAAGGTTTCCTTCCAGGAAAAAACTGATAATCCAAGGGCTCACATCAATGCCATCACCTTGAGAAGTGGAAAAGATGTGATTACATGAGTGAAGAACAGCCCAATTGCAGAGAATCTCGTCGATCTTGCTGAAAAAGATGATTGGGATTCTGAAGACCCCCATGTATCGATCGATACCAGCCAGTATCGATCGACACCAGTTCAGACACCTGCACGCAGATCGATAAGGAGCCCGATATTGTCAAGGGGAGGGTGTATAAACCCAAGCTGCCTTATCCTATGCCTCCTAAGATGACAAAGAAGGAATGGGAGGACGCCAGATGCAAGGCTATGCTGTATAAGTTGGTTGTGGAGCTTCCTTTTGTTGATGCTATTAAGACTTCTCCAGCTTTCCGGAGGTATGTGAAGAAGATGGTGTCTAGCAATGTGAACATTGAAGAAGGTGTCATGATGATTACAGTTGAGTGCAGTGCGATTCTACTCAACAGAATTCCCAAAAAGCTACCAGGCCCATGGAGCTTTGTTTTAGATTGCACTATCTTCACAGAGAGATTCGAGCGTGCTCTCTGCGATATTAGGTCAAGTGTGAACCTTATGCAACACTCAGTTGCCAAGCGAATGGGGATGACGGATTTCCAGTCTACAAGGATTTCGCTGGTACTTGCTGATCGCTCAGTGCGACTTCCAGAGGGACTACTCGAGGATGTCCCAATCAAGATTGGAAATTGCTTAATCTCAACAGATTTCATCGTCCTGAAGTACGATGTTGAGCCTAAGGATCCTCTTATCCTGGGCAGAACATTCCTTGCAACTGCTGGAGCCTTGATTCACTGCAGGAATGGACATGTAGCTCTCAACATCGGTGACTTGGTGATGTCCTTTAACATGAAAAAGATGATGAAGAGGCCAACCATCGATTTCTGTCATAAAGTCCGAGATGGTGATCTCCTCCAGGATCATAATAGAAAATCAGATTTAGAGCTTCCTTGGAGTATGCTTCTTCTTCTTTGATATTCTTCGATGGTAGAGCCATGTTGCACATTGCACGATGCACAGATGGTAGGCTCTAGATCAGTTTGTGTCTTTGTTGGAGCTTGAGTGCTGATGGAGAAGAAGTCTTGCTCGGGGAAGTAGGATCAGGATGCAAAACATCAAAGTTGAGATGAACAGGGGCTTGCCGCGTGTAGAGGAGGCGGAGCCGCAGCGAAAGTAGGCTTGGCCGCGGGTCGGTGATGTGACCCGCGGTGGAAGGAGGTCTGGCTGTGGGTGGAGAAGGCGCGGCTGCGGTGGAGGTGTCTCGGGCAGAATTGCTCGGCTCGTCGTCTCCTTCGTCTCCAATGATGTCTTTTGGTCCTAGGGAGTATTTGGCTTCTCCTTGGCTTTATTTTAGTCTACATCACGTCCCATATGAGCAAGGGCAGAGTGTACATCGAAAGGGATTCTTTCAAACGACGAAATTTTCGGTTTGAAAAATTTAACGTTCCATGCTTTCCTCTACTGTGACGGGTGCACCTCCTTCTAGAACGTTTTCAACGTTCTTTGTGGCTCCTCCAGGGTCTAAAAGTGGTTGATCTCCGCTGCATGTGTTCATAAAATGAGAGTCACGAAATTCTATTAACTTGACCGAGCATGGAACGTTAAATATTCTGGGATCCTTCTCCTTAGAGAATGTCTTCAATGGCAGCTCGGGTGCATCTGTTAGTGTCTCATCCTTCACGAGGTATGTCTCACGCTCAACGTGGTGAGGATCAGGAGTAGAAACATGTCCTTCTTCTCCTTGATGTTCTTCTATAATGACATGAGCTAGAGAATCCAAAGGACTTTCATTTGATGACTCCTTCATAACCACTTTGATTACGGGTTCTCCATCGAGTTCAGAAACTACATAGTACCCTTCATCTTCGTGCATAAATTCGTTGAGTTCTTGAAAAATATTGTTTATCTTGGCGTTGAAAGCCATCCACACCTCATCATATTCATCTGAATATTTCGTTAGCGCGGATGTAATCCATTTTCTTCTTGTGTTCTCCTCAATAGAGAGAGGTTCGTTGATGGCACCTTGGGCTTTGCTAGTTGAGTTGTTGTGGCTGCGGTGTGAGCGAGGTTGGTAGTTGAGCCAAGGGGTTTCAAATTCATCATCTTGATAACAAGAATGCTGGTAGTAGTGATCTCGATCTAATGGCGAGTTCATGTTTTAAAGCCTGAAACAAAGAAAAACAAAAACGAAAAAAAAATAAAAAAAAATCTTAGAGTTGATTTACTAACCTCGAAAAGTGTGGTATAACGAGTAGTGATTGCCTCCCCGGCAACGGAGCCAAAAACTTGCTGTGTATCGGATTCGTCTCCGAAACAAAAGGTTTTAAATTTGTAAAACTTAAAGCCTGCAAGTGCACAGATGTGCGTTGTAGTACTTAAGGTATCGATCCACATGGAGGGAATGCTATTCTGCGAGACCTTAGACACTGTATAGTAAATAAACCTAAGACTAATATATGTTTATAGGGTTTTGTCACGAACTCGAAATTAGGAATCTAAACTATACTAAACTACACTAAACTAAACTAAGCGAGAAAATAAGAAAGCGAACGAGACCAAACTAAGCTAAACTAACCCAATAAATAAATCTAATCTAAGTGAACAGTAGCAAGCAATATTTATTTTGAGGTTGTAAATCAATTAACGAAGCATTGGGTAATCGGGAATTTTCTAGGGTTTATGGCCGATTTTAACTAGGAAATTTCTAGGATCTCTAAAGCGGTTTTTTGTCGTCTTTGGGTTCTTGAACTTGGAACACGTACGCTGCGTGTAGTCTACTACCGTAATCCTACACACCTACTCACTTCAGTACTCGGATGGTAGCTTCCGACTCCGCCCGCGCAAGAAGTGAATGATACTCTCAAAGATCATTTACGCCCACAATTCCTCCGTAAGTATACTTCCGAAATCTTACGGTAGATTTGCTCGTCTACCCTAGGTCAAGCGATTAGATACAGCACTTCTGTAGCTCTAAAATGCCAAATATCAATTGCTAAAACGGTTTGTCAAGCAACGCATTAACAACAAAGATAGAACGAAGAACCCTAATCGGTATCCTAGACTAAAACCCTAATAAGAATCGAACCATAAGCTCCCCTTCAAACCCCTATTCCCAACGAGAGAACTACTCACCCACGACCATGTAAGACAAAATCAAGCTTTTGAATTTCACAATCAATAGATAAGAAATCTAACAAGAGGGTTCAAGAGAAATCCCTATCTCCCTCAACAAAGAACAAACAACAAGAGTAAAATTTTGGTGCAAAACAAGTCTAAAAGTATAACAAGAAGATAGGCTATGATATTATTTCTTAGAACACATATTTATAGGTCTTCCACTCTTTATTTCGTCGACCTTAGGGTTTAGTTGAAGATAAAATGAAGGGGCTTGAAGATGGGTTTTGAAATAGATTGTCTTGGGCCGTTTATGCCTCACCACTGGTGCGAGGCTTGAACCTGCGGCCAAAGGGTCATTCACCGCGGCCAGGAGAGCTGGACCTGCGGTTGTTGATCTATAGCCTTGAAACTTCAATTCTTCTCTTGCTTTGCTCGCGAGACTGCAACACATACTTTCAGTCAATTGGATGTATCTTGAGGTCTAACTGTTTGATTGCTTTACAACTAACTGGGTATGAAAGGGGGTTCTTCCTTCTACTTTGTGTCCAAATTTGGTCATGATCAGTCGGTAAAAAGGTCTCCATCCAATGCCAAACTTCTGACGGTCCGAAATTGTCCAAAATATGAATCTTCTCCAATTTGCATCGTTTTTACCTAAGGAACTTGAAAAGAGTGTTGGAACTACAAATATGCAAATATCATAGTATAAGTATATAAAACCAAGTGAAACACATATTAAAGTTGTTAGAGGGGGATTTAGCACTCCCTCTGTTTAACTCGGTTCGAACCGACATCGGGTTATTCAGTCCCGGTTTACGAAGGTTCGGATAAGAGGAAGACAGACCTGGATTCATCGGGCCGAACTCTAAAGCCCAAGACAAGCCCACTCATTTTGATTACCGAAATTAATGGCCCAACAAGGGCCCAGTCCGATATAACAAGGCGGAAACCGACCTCCAAGATATACGGAAGATTTCCTTATCTCGGAGGGGCTTCGGAATATTTTCTTTCCTAATCGAACTTGGAAAAGGGAAATATTTTCTTGACAACCGACTCAAAATCCTATAAATAAGGAGGATGCAAGCTGAAAAAGGGCCATCCACAATCATCCGAGAGACAGAAGAATAGAGAGAGAGCTTCATCAAGCGTCCTTCTCAAAGTTCTTCAATCTCCCTAGTTCTTTTTCATCAAACCTCTGTTGTAACGCCAAATTCAATCAATAAAACGAGTTTCCGATCAAAGTTCTCTGTTTTACTCCCTGTGTGATTTACGAATCAACAATTGGCATCGTCTGTGGGGAGAAAATATAAAACAGAAATTTCAGATCTCGATTGATTGAGTTCGGCGATGACGAACCCATTAGACACTTCAGCAGTTATCATCGACGGTGTCGATCAGACAAACGACGGGATCATCCCGAAAGATACCGATCTATTACCTACCGGAGGAAACCCCCCGAACTTACCTACCAAAGAGGACAATCCTCCGAAACCCTCCGGAGGTCACGCCAACAGCTCCGACATTAGTCAATCCAACCACACTCATGGAGGCAATGGCCGCTCAGTTCGCGGAAATCTCTAAGAAGAATGAAGAGCGGTTCGAATCTCTGTTGGCCTCACAAACCGAACTCATAAACTAGATCAGAATATTCAGCCAGAACCCGATCACCCCTGAAAACGATCTTCGTCGGAACCTCTTACCCGAGCTGAACGGTACCCAAAATCCGAACACGGCAGACCTACCGACGAGAAGGTCCACGGCTAGCCTGGGAACCCGCATCACTGATCAAGCATCCATTGGCCTAGAGTTCGAGGATGTCCGACTCAGCTTCAAGATATCCGATCCAATGTCCATCAGGCTACGAGCTCAGCACCAGAGATCGATCGAGTTGTCTAGGAAACACAGAGGACACCGTTCACAGACCGGGTCATCAATACTTCAGTCCGACGCCTGAAGAGACTCAAGATTACCGCATAGGACGGACACACCGACCCACGTCACTTTCTGACCTCATTCGTAATCACAATGTACCGTTTTCGCTTTTTTAACAAGGAAGAAAAAGATGCGGCCATGTGCCAGCTGTTCATGGAAAATCTTTGCGGAACCGCACTCGACTGGTTCTCACAACTCGATGCGAACTCAAGTATGGTGACTAAGTATGGTGACTAAGTATCCGATCGAAGTGTCAAGCATCGATCGATACCTCCTTGGTATCGATCGACACCCATCGCAGCATACACAACTCGCGACTTTTAATGAAATTTGGAGAATTGCAGAACTTGCCCAGAAGACTTTAATATTTATAAGAAGACCCCAATTCGTGTTTAGACTATTTAATTAGGTTTTACAGCCACTTTAAAGGTTACGCTTTATTTTACTTTGGTTTTGGGAGAGAGCTTTTGAAGGGAGACAAGTCTGAAACTCTGTTCGTCGAGAGAAGATTTCGAACCCTTTTGTTACTCTTTCTTATTTTCTATTAAGTATTTATTCAAACATGTTTATTGCTTTAATTTCCATGTCTGAGTAGATCCACTTTAGGTTTAGGGATTCTAATAGGGTTTTCTCTGATTGCTGGTAATTGATTAGTTAGGATTCATCATCTGAAATAGTTCTTCACCATAGGTTGTTCTCAAAGCTAATTCTAGGTTGACGAATCTGGAACTTAGATCTTAGGTTAATCGATTAGGCACGACAGTGCAAAGAGATTTGGTTTAGTTATTTTGTGAACAAATCAAACCTGATCTAAAAGCTGATTTAGACTTTAGGATTCGCAAAGAGATTTGGAATTCCTAGGATTTAGATTTAGATAATTCTCGCAACGCCAGTTGGTTAAGTATATCTTAGTTAGTTGAGTTCAAGAACCGCGCTAAATCTGAATCCTGACTGATTGGTTATCTGCATTCATTGATCTCCTGAGAAACACCCTAGGCCTATATTCTCCCATCGTATTACAACTCGTTTACTGCTTATTGCTTTTTGTTTCATCTGAACTGCTTAGCTTGATTCGTTCGATACTATACAATCTATTGTGTGATTTCTCTGAGTCCTTGTATTCGACCCCTACTTTACTGCAGCAACTGTTTAGTACATTTTAGGGTATTAATTTGAGCATATCAAATTTGGCGCCGTTGCCGTGGACTCAATTTCGCCATTAGATTTTAGCTATCGAGTTTAGACTAAGCTCGTCGGTATCGATCGATACTACCTAGTGTCGGTCGATACTCGTCGTTTCTTTTTGTTGATATCGATCGACACCACCCAGTGTCGGTCGATATTCATCGTGTTTTTGGTTACTTACGTGCTTGACTCTTATTTTCAGGTGTATGCCTAATCGTGAAACCAGAAGGAGCAAAAGCACTCAGCTAGTTGAACTGTCATTGGAGTAGCTAGCACGTTTGGAACGCAGAAACAGAAAGGCAAAGCAAACATCAGAGATGAACAACCCAGTGGTATTAAGAGCTGATGAAGCTGGAGTCTTGAGAGACCAAGAGGGTCAAGTGTGCAATGAGAGAGGGCATCGACTTGATGAAACTGGAAACATCATTGTCCCTCATGTTGTAGTTGGTGAGATTGTCGCGCCAGCGCCAGCTGGGCGTGCCAACGTTGGGAATGCTGAGGTTGATCGAGGTAGAACGCTTGGTGAGCATAATAGACCTGATCAATTCTACGCCAATCGAGCTGAGATTCGCATCCCAACTTTCCAGAGGCATGATTTTGAGCTGCAACCTACCTATTACGCTCTTGTGAGTCAAAATCCTTTCCATGGCCTATCTCATGAACACCCCATGGATCATATCGAGAAGTTCGAGGATTTGGTCACTGGTATGAAGTACAATGGAATGCCCAATGAGTACCTTTTTTGCAAACTTTTCCCATACTCTCTTAGTGGGGATGCTGCTTATTGGCTGAAGCAGTTGGCTCCTGGTTCACTAACTACATGGGAGGAGACGAAGAATGCATTCATGAACAATTTCTATGATGATGCGAGATCTGAGGAGCTAAGGAAAAAGATCTCTCAATTTTCCCAAAGTCCGACATAGGCACTAAAGGCTGCTTGGATTCGTTTCAAGTCGTATCAGAGAGATTGTCTGCACCATGGGTTCACTCAGGTTCAGCTGCTGGGTACTTTCTACAGAGGGATCGATTGGAGGTACCAGATGGGTTTGGATGCTGCTAGTAATGGGAACTTCAACACCATGTTCCAGATGATGCGGTTGTATTAATTGAGAACTTGGCGTCTAGTAATAGCACCAAGACTGCTGATTTCGAGCGGCAAAAGCAACCTGGAGGAGTTGATGGAGCGCAGATTGCTGAAGTTCAGGCCAAACTGGATTTTCTGATCGGGAAGTCGAAGAAGTCTGTACACTTTGCTGATGGAGTCAAAAATATTGATGAAGATGAAGTGGAGGATGTTAATTACGTTAGTGGTTCTTGCTTTCAGGGTCAGCGATTTGGGTACAACAACAACCGAAACTTCAACAACAACAATCATCAAGGTGGGTACAAGTTTGAGGGGAACCAAGCTGGTTTCGGAGTAAAACAAGTTGCCCAGAAACCACCCTAGAGCAGCGATTTCACTCGAAATTATAGGGACTCTTACCCATCTCTCCAAAATTCACAGAGAATAAGATGGAATACTTAATGGAACAACTTCTTCGGGGACAAGAGAAGCTGCAAGGTGATTTCAATGGGAAGTTTGACTCTATGTACATTGATCTGAATGGGAAAATTGAAGCTATCAACCTGACCCAGAGGAAGCTGGAAATTCAGGTTGCTCAGACTGCAGCAGCTGTGCAGAGGCAGGAAGGTTTCCTTCCAGGAAAAATTGAGAATCCAAGGGCTCACATCAATGCCATCACCTTGAGAAGTGGAAAAGAGGTGATTACAGGAATGAAGAACAGCCCAATTGCAGAGAATCTCGTCGATCTTGCTGAAAAAGATAATTGGGATTCTGAAGACCCCCATGTATCGATCGATACCAGCCAGTATCGATTGACACCAGTCCAGACACCTGCACGAGAGGATCCAAAATCCCGTGTGTCGATCGATACTCCTCTTGTATCGATCGATGCTGAGACGCAGATCGAGAAGGAGACCGAGATTGTCAAGGGGAGGGTGTATAAACCCAAGCTGCCTTATCCTATGAGTCCTAAGATGACAAAGAAGGAATGAGAGGACGCCAGATGCAAGGCTATGCTGGATAAGTTGGTTGTGGAGATTCCTTTTGTTGATGCTATTAAGACTTCTCTAGCTTTCCGGAGGTATGTGAAGAAGATGGTGTCTAGCAATGTGAACCTTGAGGAAGGTGTCATGATGATTACAGCTGAGTGCAGTGCGATTCTACTCAACAGAATTCCCAAAAAACTACCAGACCCAGGGAGCTTTGTTTTAGATTGCACTATCTTCACAGAGAGATTCGAGCGTGCTCTCTGCGATATTGGGTCAAGTGTGAACCTTATGCCACACTCAGTTGCCAAGCGAATGGGGATGACGGATTTCCAATCTACAAGGATTTCGCTGGTACTTGCTGATCGCTCAGTGCGACTTCCAGAGGGACTACTCGAGGATGTCCCAATCAAGATTGGAAATTGCTTGATCCCAACAGATTTCATCGTCCTGAAGTATGATGCTGAGCCTAAGGATCCTATTATCCTGGGAAGACCATTCCTTGCAACTGCTGGAGCCTTTATTGACTGTAGGAATGGACAGATAGCTCTCAACATCGGTGACTTGGTGATGTCATTTAACATGGAAAAGATGATGAAGAGGCCAACCATCGATGGGCAGACATTCTATGTGGACACCTTCAGTGACATAGCTGAGGACTACTTCCTAGAGATGCACCCTGAGGATCCACTGGAGAGAGCATTGGTATGTTCGGCCACTTCCGAGGTCCATTCGTGTGATGATATTGCTGGATACTCGAAGATGCTTGATTCAGCATCACCAGTATCGATCGATACCCCTCTAGTATTGGTCGATACCCTGCGGCCAGAAGGAAAATTGGTCGACAGTTCTAAGCAAGTTGTCGGGCTTGGAGTTTGGAGTGCAGAGAATGCTCCTAAGGTGGAACTAAAGCCACTTCTAGCGAATCTGAGGTATAGTTTTCTTGGTCCTAATTCCACGTACCCTGTAATCGTTAATGCTTCCTTGAACAACACAGAGATTGCCTTACTGCTGAGCAAGCTGCGCAAGTATCGCAAAGCTCTTGGTTATTCTCTTGCTGACATTTCAGGTATAGCACTAGACTTGTTCATGCATCGGATTCACCTGGAGGATGAGTCAAAGTCTTCGATTGAGTGTCAGAGGAGGCTGAATCTGAACCTGAAGAAAGTGGTCAGGAAGGAAGTGATGAAGCTGTTAGAAGCAGGGATTATCTATGCCATCTCAGATAGTTCTTGGGTTAGTCCTGTTCACGTTGTGCCTAAGAAAGGAAGTATAAATGTGGTGAAGAAAGAAAAGGATGAGCTGATCCCTACAAGGAAAATCACAGGTCACATGATGTGTGTTGACTATAGGAAACTGAATGCAGGTACAAGGAAGGATCACTTCCCATTGCCATTCATTGACCAGATGCTGGAGAGGTTAGCGAGTTACCCATACTATTGTTTTCTCGATGGGTACTCAGGCTTTTTCCAGATTCCTATACATCCAGAGGATCAGGTAAATACCCCATTAACATGTCCCTATGCCTACAGAAGAATGCCATTTGGATTATGTAACGCTCCAGCGACCTTTCAGCGATGCATGATGTCGATTTTCACAGACATGACTGAGGAGTTTATAAAGGTGTTCATGGATGACTTTTCTGTGTATGGATCGTCATTCAAGGATTGTATGGATAACTTGTGCAAGGTGCTTCAATGATGCGAGGAGAAGCACTTGGTTCTTAACTGGGAGAAGTGCCACTTCATGGTACAAGACGGCATTGTTCTTGGGCACAAGGTTTCTAAGGCAGGGATCAAAGTTGACAAAGCTAAGATTCAGGTCATGACAAGCCTCCAACCTCCACGATTTGTATCCGAGATTCGAAGCTTCTTTGGTCATACTGGGTTTTACAGGAGATTCATCAAGTATTTCTCTAAGCTTGCACGCCCACTCACGGCCCTGTTATGTAAGGAAGTCAAGTTTAATTTCACATCTGATTGCCTTGCAGCCTTCGAGGAGATTAAGAAGGCATTGGTGAGTGCCCCTATTGTCCAACCACCTGATTGGAGCTTACCTTTTGAGGTTATGTGCGATGCAAGTGATTTTGCTGTTGGAACTGTGTTGGGCCAGAAGAAAGACAAGAAACTCCATGCTATTTATTATGCCAGCAGGACGTTGGATGATGCTCAGCGAAATTACAGCACAACTGAGAAAGAGTTACTTGCAGTCGTTTTCTCTTTTGAGAAATTTCGATCCTACTTGATTGGGAGCAAGGTTATTGTTCACACAGACCATGCTGCTCTCAAATACCTGCTGAAGAACAAGAACCTCAAGCCTCGTCTATGCCAATGGGTTCTTTTACTCCAAGTGTTTGACATCGAAATCAAGGACAAGAAAGGAGTTGAGAATGGCGTTGCTGCCACTTATCGCGATTAAAGGTCGATGAAGTCGTACCTATTGATGATTTCTTGCTAGAGGAGGGTATTTATTTCATTGAATCTCAGCTTCAAGACGTTTGTCCCGAAAATCTGAAATTCTCACGAGTGCAGACTTTCGGTATCGATCGATACTCACCTAGTATCGGTCGATACCTGGCGCCATTTGGACCTGTTTTGCCTGCAGGGCACTTCGACTCTTATGATGCCTATCTAGCTGCTGTATCTAGTCCTACACGACCATGGTACGCAAACATTGCTAACTACCCTGCTGTAGAGACTGAGCCAAAGCATCCCACAAAGTATGCGAAGAAGAATTTTATGCGCGAGATGAGGAGGTTCTTCTGGGATGAGCCTTACCTATACAAGCACTGCTTAGATGGTATATACAGAAGATGAATTGCAGAATCTGAGGTGCCTGCTATTCTTTTTCATTGTCATGGGTATGAGTTTGCAGGACACTTTGCTACTTTCAAAACAGTGTCCAAAGTTCTTCAAGCAGGCTTCTGGTGGCCTACTATGTTCAAGGATGCTCATGCCTTTATCTCACAGTGTGATGCCTGTCAGAGCAGAGGGAAGATCAGCAAGAGGCATGAGATGCCACAGAATTTCATCCTTAAAGTTGAAGTTTTCGATTGCTGGGGCATTGACTTTATGGGACCCTTTTCCTCGTCACACAATAACAGATACATCCTGGTTAATGTGGACTATGTGTCCAAATGGGTTGAAGCGATCGCTAGTCCAAAAAACGACTTTGCGGTGGTCCTTAAGCTATTTAAGACCATCATTTTCCCACGATTTGGAGTGCCTCGTATTGTTATAAGTGGTGGTGGCAGCCACTTTATTAACAAAGTTTTTGAGAAGTTGCTGAAGAAGCATGGTGTCAATCATCGTGTGGCTACTCCATATCACCCTCAAACCAGTGGGCAAGTAGAGGTCTCCAACAGACAGATCAAGGAAATTTTGGAGAAGACAGTGGGTACTTCTAGGAAGGATTGGTCTACGAAGCTGGATGACGCGATGTGGGCTTATAGGAATGCTTTCAAGACACCGCTGGGCACTACACCATTTCACTTGGTGTATGGGAAAGAATGTCACCTTCCAGTGGAGAACGAGCACAAAGCAGCATGGGCAACGAAGTTGCTGAACTTTGACATCAAGCATGCAGCTGAGAGGAGATTGATTCAGCTGAATGAGTTGGATGAGATTAGGCACCACGTCTACGAGAACTCGAAGCTGTACAAGGAGAGAACTAAGGCCTATCATGATAGGAAGATCACCTCCAGACATTTCGAGCCGAACGACCAGGTACTTTTGTATAACTCTTGTTTGCAATTGTTTCCTGGTAAACTGCGTTCTCGTTGGTCAGGTCCCTTCACGATCAAGGAGGGCAGACCACATGGTGCCGTCGTGTTGATTAGTCCTACAGGCGATGAATTTACTGTCAATGGACAGAGGGTGAAGCACTATTGGGCGAAAGCCGAGATTCCAACAGGGCAGATAATGCCTTTGGATGATGCACCCACAGCCTGAATGGCGTTACAGTCAAGCTAATGACGTTAAACGAGCGCTTGGTGGGAGGCAACCCACTAGTAAGTCTGTTTTTGAGTTTTTTTTTCTTTTTTTTTCGTTTTTGTGTCTGTGTCAGGATAAACAAGGAGCAAACACGAAATTGTCTGACTGTCGATCGATACCCTTGGGTATCGGTCGACACCCTAGGCGAATGAAAGAACATATATCGGTTTAAGCCTGGTATCGTCCGATACCAAGCTGTGTGTCGATCGATACTCAATGTTCCAGCACGGTAACTTCTTGTTTCTAATACTTCCATTTGGTTCTTTTGTTTTCTTTCACCAACTCTAGGCTAGATAACACTGGGGACAGTGTTGTTTAAGTCTGGGGGAGGTAGTGGCTGACTTTGTTTTTGTTTTTCTTAGAGTCAGTCGTTTTTGAGTCATTCGTTGTTTTATTGAGTCAAAACTTTGTCTGAGACTGTGATCTTTTTCTTGAAACTTTTGATATGACCTTGCTTCTAAGTGACCATTGTTACAGAATCACTGATCCCATTATTCTACTTCAGAGGGAATGATCACACAAAAGTGGAAGCGAGGTTAGGAAAATTTCCTGTGATACCATTATTCGCCTACACCTTTGAATACTTTTTAAGGGAAGAACCGGGGATTCGGTGGCAAACACCATCAATACTCGCGTCGTGAACCTTAATAAGCATATGCTAGAATATAATAAGAAATAAGTTCTGGGGAGAGAAAAACAATACCAGAAAGTGTGAAATTGGATGGTTCCTTGTCATGATATTGTATGGGAAAGAATCTAGAAGGTTCTTGGTATTAATCACAACGATGAAACTGGGACGGATGGCTTGATTGAACGATGCTATGAGATAATGTGTGTAGTCTGGGAAGCTGCGAATGTCTACGGAGAAGTACAAGGTTGTTAGATCAAAAAGCTGGTTAGGTAACATTTGGGAGCTTGGTAAATTGGTCATTTTAATGTTTCATAAATAGGTGAATCTCTACGTTTTCAAACTTCTTTCTCTGGTTTAGTCTTCCATTTGCTTGAGGGCAAGCAAATGCTAAGTCTGGGGGAGTTGTTATATCATGGTTTTTACCCCGTTTAAGCCATGATATAAGTCCGTTTTATCAAGTCTTTACTCTATTATAGAGCCTTTTAGAGTCTTTTACAGGTTTTAGCACTTTCGGAGAATTATTGGAGATATTGGAGTTAACCTGAAGTCTGGTGACTAAGTAGTCGATCGAAATGTCAAGCATCGATCGATACCTCCTTGGTATCGATCGACACCCATCGCATCAGACACAACTCGCAACCTTTAATGAAGTTTGAAGAATTGCAGAACTTACCCAGAAGACTTTAATATTACAAGAAGACCCCAATTCGTGTTTAGATTATTTAATTAGGTTTTACAGCCACTTTAAGGGCTACGCTTTATTTTACTTTGGTTTTGGGAGAGAGCTTTTGAAGGGAGACAAGTCTGAAACTCTGTTCGTCGAGAGAAGATTTCGAACCCTTTTGTTACTCTTTCTTATTTTCTATTGAGTATTTATTCAAACATGTTTATTGCTTTAATTTCCATGTCTGAGTATATCCACTTTAGGTTTAGGGATTCTCATAGGGTTTTCTCTGATTGCTGGTAATTGATTAGTTAGGATTCATCATCTGAAATAGTTCTTCACCATAGGTTGTTCTCAAAGCTAATTATAGTTTGACGAATCTGGAACTTAGATCTTAGGTTAATCGATTAGGCACGACAGTGCAATTGAGTAACCTGATAGAACCTTAGGTGAGCAAAATAACTATTCGCAAAGAGATTTGGTTTAGTTATTTTGTGAACAAATCAAACCTGATCTAAAAGCTGATTTAGACTTTAGGATTCGCAAAGAGATTTGGAATTCCTAGGATTTAGATTTAGATAATTCTCGCAACGACAGTTGGTTAATTATAGCTTAGTGATTTGAGTTCAAGAACCGCGCTAAATCTGAATCATGACTGATTGGTTATCTGCATTCATTGATCTCCTGAGAAACACCCTAGGCCTATATTCTCCTATCGAATTACAACTCGTTTACTGCTTATTGCTTTTTATTTCATCTGAACTGCTTAGCTTGATTCGATACTATACAATCTATTGTGTGATTTCTCTGAGTCCTTGTGTTCGACCCCTACTTTACTGCAGCAACTGCTTAGTACTTTTTAGGGTATTACCGGGCGATTAAAGAGTATATTAGAGAGGCACTAGCCACACAACGTGAAAACCGAGCTACAACAAGCGGAGTGCCGATCACCTTCTCTGAAGCCGACACTGAAGGGCTGCATATGCCGTATAATGACCCACTAGTCGTCAAAATACTTATCGGAAATGTCGCCGTCGGACGAGTCCTCGTGGACACTGGAAGTTCCGTTAACGTAATATTCAGAGAAACCCTTAGAAACATGAACTTCCCGGATGCTCAGATCAAGCCGAATATCGAATCACTAACATGATTTTCAAGCGAGCAGACCATGACCGCGGGAACGGTAAAAATTCCTGTTTACGTTGGTGGGGTCAAGCAGATGGCCAAGTTCCTAGTCCTGGATAAACCCGCCATTTACAACTTCATACTTGGAATGTCGTGGATATACGTGATGAAGGCCGTCGTCTCGACTTATCACCAATGCTAAAAATTTCCAACACCATCCGGAGTCTTCACTGTGAGAGGCGACCAAGTGATGTCCCAAACTTTCTATATCAACGAGTGCAAGTTGAGGACAGCACCCCGCACATATATAATCGAAACAAAGAAAACCGTTAACGACCACGATCTGCCTAGAAGAGAAACAATTATTCAAGTCAACATCGACGAACTCAACCCTGACAGATGTGTCAGAATCGGAGCCAAACTCGATGAAGAGATCAAGTATGACCTAGTCTGCTTTCTCAAAAGGAACGTATCAACCTTCGCCTGGTCAATCAACGACATACCCGAGATCGATCCAAAGATCACAAGTCACGAACTCAACATCGATTCCACCTTCAAACCGATCAAGCAGAAAAGGCGTAAGCTCGGACCCGAGAAGGCCCAGGCTGTCAATGACGAGGTCGAACGGTTGCTTGGAGTGGGGTCAATTACAGAAGTTCGATATCCGGATTGGTTGGCAAACCCAGTCGTCGTTAAAAAGAAAAACGGAAAGTGGAGAATCTGCGTTGATTTTACCGATCTCAACAAAGCCTATCCAAAAGATAACTTCCCACTCCCACATATCGATAGACTCGTCGAAGCTACAGCCGAAAAGGAACTCCTCTTCTTCATGGATGCGTTTTTGGGCTATAACCATATACTCATGCATCCAGACGATCGCGAGAAAACTTCTTTCATCACCGATCGCGGCATCTACTGCTACAAAGTCATGCCGTTCGGACTGAAGAATGCCAGAGCAACATACCAAAGACTTGTCAACCGCATGTTCGCTGGCCAGTTCGGCAAAACTATGGAAGTTTATATCGACGATATGCTCATCAAATCGCTTGTCGCTAAGGATCATATCAGACATCTCAACACGTGTTTCGACATATTGAACGAGTACGGCATGAAGCTCAATCCAACTAAGTGTACGTTCGGAGTGACATAAGGAGAGTTCCTCGGATATATCGTCACTCAAAGAGGAATCGAGGCTAACGCTAAGAAGATCTCCGCAATCCTCGATCTCCCATCCCTGACAACAAAATAGAAGTCCAACGGTTGACCGGCTGCATAGCCGCACTTAACATATTCATCTCGCGATCTACCGACAAGTCTCTCCCCTTCTATCAGCTGCTACGCGGCAACAAGCACCTGGAATGGGATGACCAATGCGAAGAAGCGTTCAAATAACTCAAGGAGTACCGGACCACTCTACCGATCTTAGCCAAACCCGAGGATGGTGAAACTCTCTATCTTTACATGGCAATTTCGACCTCGGCGATCAGCGGAGTTCTCGTTCGGGAAGACAGAGGCGAGCATAAGCCAATCTTCTACATAAGCAAATCGCTGGATGGCGCGGAGAGCCGATACCCAACCCTTGGACCATATTTTCAATCACACTCTATCACCATCTTGATCGATCAGCCACTCTGAACGATCTTACACAGTCCAAGCCAATCCGGTCGACTCGCCAAATGGGCAATCGAGCTCAGTGAATATGATATCGATTATAAGAATCAGACAAGCCTTAAGTCATAAGTCCTCGCCGACTTTCTTATCGAGCTACCACAAGAGTTCGTCAATACTGACGTTATAGCTACCGAACAATGGATCCTCCACGTGGACGGGTCATCGTCCAATCGAGGGTCGGTAGTAGGCATACGACTCCAGTCTCCAACCGGAGAAATCCTGGAACAATCGTTCCGTCTGGCATTCAACGCGTCATATAATGAAGCAGAGTACGAAGCATTACTCGTCGGACTCCGCTTAGCCAAGGCCATCGGCGCAACTCTCATACGTGCCTATTGTGACTTACAGCTCGTCGCCAGCCAATTCAGCGGAGAGTATGACGCAAAGAACGATCGAATGGACGCATACCTCAAACTCGTAAAACACTCGCCACCGAGTTCAAATATTTTGACCTCACCAATATCCCAAGGGGGGGAAAATGTTCCGGTCGACGCACTTTCCGCATTAGCATCGAGTTCGGATCCTCATCTCAAAAGGACGATACCAGTCGAAAGTATACCCGAACCGAGCATCGAAAAGATAGAGGAATGCAATATCACTACTCGCAGGCATAATTACGAAGATTATCCCGCAACCAAGCCCGCCCCACGAAGACAAAGGCAAACGTAGATAACAGACGACGAACATAACAACCAAACCGAACACATCGTCCATCCAACACAAAACTACTCCGACGACGAAACCGAGGAACCCTCAGAGGGCCTTCATGCGCCAATGAACATCGAACCCTTAAGCAAGCTTACACCCATAGATTGGACACAAGAAATCAAAACATATATCATCAACGGGATAGTCCCAGTCGACAGATGGGGATCCCGGCGACTCAAAATGCGAGCTGCTCGAGACATACTTATCCGTGACGGACTATTTCGTTGGAGTGCGGCAGGCGTCCTTCTCAAATGCGTGTCCGGCGACGATATTCACGAGGTCATGAAAAGAATACACGAAGGCGATGGCGGAAACCATGCCGGAGGTCGCTCCTTGGCCCTAAAGCTAAAAAAGGCGAGCTACTACTGGCCAACAATGCAAGCAGACTGTGATAAATTCGTAGCTAAATGCGAAAAATGTCAAAGGCATGGCTCGATGATACATCTCCCAACCGAACTGCTAACTACATCAACAGCCCCATACCCGTTCATGCGCTGGGGAATGGACATAATCGGTCCTCTACGACGTTCCACCACACAGAAAAAATTCATCCTCGTTATGACAGACTACTTTACCAAATGGGTCGAAGCCGAGTCATACCCCGAAATCCACTCCCTCGACGTCAAGAAATTCTTCAAGAAAAACATCATATGCCGACACGGAGTCCCGTACAAAATCGTCATCGAAAACGGGCCGCAATTTATCTCAACATTGTTCGGCGATTTCTGTGCCAAGTGGAAAATTCGACTAAGTTTCTCCACACCAAGATACCCTAAAAGCAATGGCCAGGCCGAATCAACGAACAAAACCATCATTGACGGACTCAAAAAACGTTTGGATGTCAGAAAAGGTTTATGGGCTGACGAACTCGATGGAGTCTTATGGTCTTATCGCACCACTCCAAGACAATCAACCAAAAAATCCCATTTCTACCTGGCTTACGGCGTTGAAGCTCTCTGTCCCGCCGAACTAAACGTTCCAACAATACGCAGGACGATGCTCGTGGAAAATCCTAGTCTAAACGATGAAATCATGCTCGATAACCTCGACGCACTCGAAGAACAATGCGATCAAGCTTTCCTACGCATCTAAAACTATCAAAACTTAGCAGCACGCTACTACAACAAAAACGTTCGTGGACGCCACTTTGAAGATGGCGATCTCATCTTACGAAAAGTCTTCGAATGCACCGAAGAGAAGAACGCAGGAAAACTCGTCACTAATTGGGAGGAACCCTATCAGATCATGAGGGTCATCAAACCCGGAGTGTACGAACTCATGAAGTTGGACGGACCACCGATCCCGCGATCATGAAACTCGATGAATCTCAAACGCTACTACTACTAGAAGCCTTTAAAAAAAAAGATCACAGAGCCCCTTTATGCTCGAATTTCAGCAAACGATGTAATATGAACTACGAATGGCTTGATCTTTTTTTCGAGGGTACGTAGGCAGCCCACCTTGGGTTCAGCTATTACTTTAATAAAATTTTAAAAGTTCGTATCATCAAAAGCCGAACTTTAAACAAGTTCGCGAAATTCTAAAAATTTGTATTCATCGAAAGCCGAACTTTAAACAAGTTCGCCGAAAAAGTTAGTACCTCCAAAAGCCGAATTTTAAACAAGTTTGCAGAACTCTAAAAGTTTGATCGGAACAAACCGAACTTTAAACAGTTCACGGAACTCTAAAAGTTCGTACCTTCGAAAGCCGAACTTTAAACAGTTCGCCGAACTCTAGAAGTTCACCTTCAACCATCACGGTTCCCACATCGACGTCCTGGCCAGACGATCGATAAAATCAAATAAAGCAGAGCTATTGCTCGCATGCATCCTCATGGTAATATGGATAAAACACCTTCCATATATAAAGCCGAGACCAGTCTCGCATTTAACTAATTCTCATATCATCCGAGCTAGATAAGTCGAGCCTGTCTCGCACACTTGGATTCGATCTAAGAAAACCTTGGAGTATCTTAAGACGAGTTGTTCACGTACTCTTATGCTGAGCTCCAAAGGTAAAGTCGAACGTCATTCCTCGCAAAAATCTAAGCCGATTTCTCAACAATCGCAAAAGTTCTAAGCCTATTTCTCGACAATCGCGAAATCATAAGCCGATTCCTCAACAATCTCAAAGCATAAGCCGATCTACCAAACCGGTCGCCGATTTCAAATAAATCGTAGAATCAAGTCCGTCCTCTTCACCCCGGCTAAGACCGTACTGTTTACGGCACCATTTTGTGTACGGCATACTTGAGAAGTTCGTATATATTTAAGACTTCAAACAAGCCGAGATTCGATAAAGTAAATATTTCGAAAAACTAATTAAGAAAATCATAATCAGAATTCATACAAAAATCTAGAGGATACCGGACTATAAAAACCCTCCGGTCCAAAAGGTCGAGTTATAAGCCTCCTTGGCCAAAATAAAAAAAATTATTATGAAGCCAGGAAATACAAGATACATAAGTCAGACATTCTGATTTCGCATGGCATCAGCTCGGTCGCCAGACATTGCAGCTCGGTTAGAACCAAACATATCATTGCCCGTCGGGACCTCAGTACCTATCGGAAGAGAGATCTCTGGATGAATCGGCTCGATGAAAGGCAGCACCACCCGGTCTCCCTCGGCAAGCTCATAGAGATCGATCGCCTATTATTCAGCCAACTACACGGCTTTGATCTATTTGAGTCTCTAAATACAAGACGATGGGACAACTACACCGTGCTTCGCCTGGAGACTATCGCAGAAGCCGAGAACCCCTTGAGCTTGATTAACGGCAAGGAACGGTTTTTTAACCCGATCGAGGGCCGCCAAATGATCCTTGACCTTCTAAAGCCGAACCTGGCACTTCTCGGTAACCTCCTTTCTCTTCATAATCTGCTGAGTGCGACCAGCTCGAAGACGAGATGTTTCCTGAAACAAGGTATGAGCAAGGGCATCTCTCTCCTTAACTATCTCGGCTTTAGAGGCCTTCAGCGCGGCTATCTCTCTTGTCAGTTCGGCAACTGCGAAATCGCCAGCCCTCGTCCTCTCATGCTCGACAAGCAATGCCTTGCGGAGCTCCACGGCCTGTACGCCAGTCTTAAGTGCCCTTTGGCGGGCGGAATCGAGCTCACCATCATAAGTGCCGACAAGCTCATTTGTTTGAGCCACCATCTGAAGAAGGAAAAAGCCCGTCATGATAAGGAATCTAAAAATAAAAGAGATAAAAAAATGGGCATCATCCGAATTCGGAGAGCTCAATTACCTCAGCAGTAGTCCGAGCCAACTTTTTGTAACTTCGGACTGAAAAAGATCCTCAACTGGAGAAAGCACCTCCGAGCTGAAGTTCAATTGGCGGTACAGATCGGCACAAGCCTCTGCATTACTCGTCACCAACTCATTCTTGTCGTAGCCAAAACTGACGGAATGGGTTGTGGCCCCAGAAGTTCGCTGCCTCTTCGATGCAGCGGAGCGGTCCGATATGACCACCGTGTCATTTTCGACACTGAGGTTCGGCATCCCCCGTACCGAGCTCGTCCGCCTACCTCCTCCTAATACCCTCATGGAAGGAAAGTTATACACCGACATGTCACAGCGCGACACTAAGGTATGATCAAGTCTTCATAAAAATTTCTAAGTTTTGACTTAAATATGATTTATTTTTTTCCTTCGCAGTTTATAGAGTCCATAAACAGAATGGTGGCTGCTTATGACTCGGATGCTCACAAGAACAGTCGCCGAGTCGACGAGGTAAGGAAGGAAGCTGCGCTGATGAAAAGCAAATTTGATGGGGATGAGAGGAAGCTTGTTGTTGCTTTAACAAAATGCTTCAATTTGTCTTCATGTTGATTGCCAACATATCGAATCTTATCCGACACAATTTCCAAATCCAACTTACAGTCATTGAATTCATCCATCATAGCTTCGTCCCATCATTTTCAAATGTGACATCCTCTATCCTACATAAAATCTACTTCAACTACAAATTCGAGAAAACAAAATTTCACAAAACAAATTTCGACATAACGACTTAAAGCCATATTAGGCTCACATTATTCATTTGGCATGTGTAAAATCTCCTTCCGGGATTTTGGTATGTGTGTGAAGTCATAATGACAACAACATCACCACAGAAAAACCTCCTCGGAATTCCATCATTTATGTGATGACGACCACTAGTGTAACGCCTTGACCGCCACCGTCCATGGGCCCCCACGCCCTCTCTCGGCCCATGGGCCCCACCCTCTTCCGATAGCCGGTGTGTTACTTCGGGAGGCTCTCAAGACTCATTTACTGATCCTACAAATCACCACGTGATCTTTCCTAATGTTTTTCCTTACTCACACGGTATCACAAATCACTTCCCGTTAGGTCACCCATCCTTAAATTGTTTCAGCTCAAGCACGCTTAACTCATGAGTTCTCTCTGGACAACTGACCGAAAAGATAATTAGAAGTAGTCATGTTCTCATCAAATAACCTATATAAGAATCACATCGAGGAAATATGTGCATATTAATTCCACGTACATTTCAAATGGTCTTAATTGTTCGCAGTTTCGTAGAACATATGTATGTGCGATATGGTAGTCTTTATCTTGAAGCCATAACTCTTTTTCTTTACCGTTGCCCCTCCCTGGTTGGGAAAAAATGTCTGAAATTTCACCAAATTGGTGTGTATTTCCATGATTACCATCATCATAGTGTCGCTCTTCTGTTCGTTTTTTTGTTTTGATGTGTGGCTCAAAGTAATAAGTACCGAAATTAGAAATTTCTTCATTGATGTATTGCTCAACAATCGAACCTTCTATCTTCGACTTATTTTTCACTTTTTTTAAGATGTCCCATGTATCGTGTAAAAGGATACATCGATCTAAATTGCACCGGTCCTCCAAGTCTAGCTTCATGTGGCAAGTGAATTGGCAAATGCTCCATAACATCAAAAAATGATGGAGGAAATATTTTCTCCAAATCACAGAGAACCATACAAATGTTCTGATGCAATATTGTAACACTGTCTTTATGTAAAGTTCTTGCACAAAGATCCCGGAAAAATAAACTAACACCTACAAAAAAATTGATAGTTAAATTTATATAAAGTGTTAAACATGAATATACATGTATAAATGTAATACCGAAACATATGGCCTTTTAGACCTCTGAACTTTTCCTTATAAATCGCCTAATTTGACCAATTCTTATAGAACATAATTTAGAGGTCAAAGAAAGAGGGACTGAAATCAAAAGTAGATTTGAAAAACTCAAAGAAGAAAATCAATAACCGTATAAATAAAAAGAACAATAATCTGATCAGAAATCAATGTAAAGACGATGCATAAACTCAATTGATATTCTTAAACAATAACCGTATACCTTTAATTTGTTCAATCCCACTACAGTTTAAATAAATAGTTTAAATAAATAGTTTAAAGCCCATTTGCTTTACTCTAACAGCTCTTAAAATATCTCTACGTACAAAGCTACAAGAAATTAACCCTTAAATATTTTCTAAAATCCAACCCCTTAAATATTTTCTAAAATCAAACGATCTTTGAGGATTTTCTATAAAAATTTCAGCTAAAGAATAACATAGAGAAAGAACATCTGCTGGGACAACAACATTATCACTCTCTGCTGATAATACTGCTTTATGGGATAAAACAGAGGGCGAAGCAGTCATTACTTTTTATTCCTGTTAATTTTCCTCCTGAAAGATCGACACACTGAGATAAACTTGATGAATATCCATCAAAAACTTAACATTTTTTTCGAGCCATTGTAGAAAAGTTGTTTTTGCATCAACTTATAGTCTGAAAATCGGTATTGGTGCCTTTCCATCAATTGTTAAGTGTAGCTCTTTGCGATTACAATACTCTGCAAAATCAAGTCGTGATCTAACGATGTCTTTTGTCTTCCCTTGCACATTAAGTAAAGTATTGATGGTATTAAGGAAAAAGTTTTTTTTCCATGTGCATCACATCAAGATTGTGTCGGAGTTTATGATCTTTCCAGTAAGGTAGCTCCCCAAAAATGCTCAGCTTATGCCAATTGTGAGAGTCACCGTATCCTCGTAATCGTCCATGGTTTCCTCCACAGTCAACTGTTTTTGGCAAAAAAAGTGACTTCTCTTAATAGTTCCTCGCCTGTCAATATTCGAGGTGGACTATCATTCACAACCCTTCTTCTTTTGAAATTCTTTATGTTCCGTCGATAGCTATGATCTGTCGGTAGAAAACATCGATGACAGTCAAACCAACTTGTTTTTCTACCATGTTTTAACTGAAATGCATCGATTTGATCCATACAATAAGGATATGCCAATTGCCCAAGAGTTGTCCATCCAGAAAGCATACCATAAGAAGGAAAGTCATTTATTGTCCACATAAGTACAACTCGTAAGAGAAAATTCTGCTTGGTAGAAATATCATATGCATGAACACCGTTAACCCACAAATCCTTTAATTCTTCTATCAATGGTTGAAGAAAAATATAACATCCTGATTTCTGGTATATGCAGAGAGGCTTATAAGAATTGATTTGGCTACCAATGTCACCAAAGTGCACTTATCTTTTCGGTCACTTGTCCAGAGGGAACTCCAGAGTTAAGCGTGCTTGAGCTAGAGATATTTAAGGATTGGTGAACTACCGGAAAGTGATTCGCGGTACTGTGCGAGTGAGGACAAAACATGGGGAAAGATCATGTGGTGATTTCAGGGTCAGTAAATGATACAAGATATTTTGGTATCTCTAGAATCAATTCTCTAAATGTAATTGTAGCATAAGAGGTTATCTAACCTTATCGGAATTTATCCTAATCATTAAGAATACGAGGTTCATAAGTAAATTAAGTTAAACAAGGTGGTTTATGATTAAGTATCTAAATTCAAGGAAACGAAAGCAATACTAAACAAGTTGTAATTCAAATGACAGAAGCGAAACTAGAGATGAGGTTATCGATTTAAGGTGATCCAAGTTCAATTAGTGGTGTTCAATCACTCAAGGAAGCTAATTCCTAGGTAATAGACCTCTAATCTTGATTAGTTCTCTTTCAAGCAACTAATCACTAAGTTAATTATCAAGTCCATTAGCAAATCATCATGTGTGGATTAATAACTAGCAAGCATTAAGAATCATAACAAGATCAACCAAAGATATGCCCTAAACAACTAATGTCTTAGGTTAGGAACATAAGTCTCTTGTCTAGTTCATCAAGGCATTTCATCAAACACTTGGTGTGCATGAAATGCCTTATGATCTAGATCCACTCTTTCAAGCTAGATCTAGCATAGGAAGCACTAGACAAGAAGTAATGTAAGATAATCTAACCCTAAACACCACTAATCAAGCCTTAGATCATCCAAATCTACCACATCTCAAGATCCTAAAAGACTACTCAAGATCCATCAAGAACACCTCAAAATCAATGTGGATAGAGGATGATTCCATGGATAGATGTTAGAATAATCAAGATAGAAAGAAGATAGATGGAAGAGATTGATGGAAATAAATACTATATTGCATAAATCAAAAGATCCTTCTTACAAATCTCAAACTCTTTCAAAGGTAAGGGTTTTGAGCATAAGAAAAAGCATACATTAAAAATTAGGTTTAGATGAGTATTTATAGGAAAAGTGGGCAACAGGATCGATATCAATGTCACAAATCGATGTGTATGGTCGATGCTAAGGCCCTGGAGTTGCATTTGGCTTCTACATCGATTTGTGGGAGGTTCTGGGTCGATGTGAATTCCCCTGAAGCTGATCATCGATGTGTTGCATCGATGTGAATGGGGTCTTGAACGATGCTAAGGCCCTGGAGTTGCATCTGGCATCTACATCGATTTGTGGGGGAGAGTTTGGTCGATGTGAATCCCCCTGAAACTGAGCATCGATGTGTTGCATCGATGTGAATGGGGTCTTGGTCGATGCTAAGGCCCTGGAGTTGCATCTGGCATCTACATCGATTTTTGGGGGAGATTTTGGTCGATGTGAATCCTCCTAAAGCTGAGCATCGATGTGTTGCATCGATGTGAATGGGTGCATGGTCGATGTGAATGCTGAAAAACTCCCAAACGTCTTTAACCGCTTCTCTTGCTCCCTAAGCGAATGGTCTTAAGCCAACTCCGTCAAATGCCTCCAAAGTACCTAAAAGGACTCCAAAACATGCAAGACACTTTAGGACCTAGTATGAGAACTCTAAGACTCTAAACGAGACAAAACAACAAGGAAATGCTAAGTAACTATATGCAAATGAGATGAAACGTAGATTAAATGAATGCATAAAAGGGGTAAAATACAAGTTTATCAACTCCCCCAAAACTTACTCCTTTACTTACCCTCAAGCAAATAGATAGGAACAAGTACAGAGATGTTCGAAGGCGGGAGCTCAAATCCACAAATAGCGCTTTAAGGAATCAATTTCAACGTCCAAGTAATGTAGTACTACAATGCACAAGTGAGCCTACTCCAAATGAGTTAACCATTCATATTTCATCATGTATCAAATCCAAATCCCAATCTACACAAGCAATCATATTCCCCAACCCCTTAACATTCATTAGTGGCGTAACCATGAATCATGTTTATGCAAGGTTAAATGGTATTCGTTTAGCTAAGGGTATGGCTATGAGATGAAAGTGATCTCATTTCATGCATGGGTAGTTAAGTTCAAGGATCTCTCATGGAAATGAACAAACCTGAGTAAAATGCTAAAGGTAAAAGGTAACCTATGCATACAAGGGAGAATTCTCATCTACCCAAGAGCCAAGAATGTCTTTAACCTAAAGCCTTCTAACCTGTTGTGCCCAAAACCTAAACTACCCTTTTTATCCTAAGGTATTTTGCCTTCTCGAACCCACACATGCATCTTGTGCTTTTGCTTCACCTTCTTCTCATATTGGGGATCGACTTCTTCTTCCTTGAGGTCATGGTTTGGTGCTTCCTTGATTTGACTTAGCTCTTTTTTTCTTCATTTTTGTTCACGCCTCTTCTGATTCTTGATGCTTGGCCTTTTCGGCTTTCTTCCTTTTCTTTGAATCTTTTAGGCTATCTTATTCTTAGAGCTAGTCTTATCACTTTCCTTTTTGCACCAACCAATCCATGTAAACTTGATCCCCTTTTCCTTTCTCCTTTTTCATCTTTTCCAATCCACATTACCATTCCATACATATCTGATTACCAAGTCTAAAACCATTTCCCCCAAACTTGAATCAAGACCCGCCATCCTAGCTAGCCTAATCCTATATCAACTCCATGATGATGGAGCTAAGTCTACACGAGAATTCCCTCTTGTCGCCCTAAACCTAACACGTTTTGCCAAGTTTGTTCGAAAAGAAAAGACCTCACAATCACACACTAATAGCAATGGCTTGAAAGAAGGCTATGGTTAGGAAAGGGGAAACCATTCCAATGAGGAGATATGGCTACTTGGACAAACAAGATTGGTAAAAAGGAATAAGAATGTCCAAGTATGTATATGTGAACCACAAATTCATTTAAAAGTTGCATAAACACAATATTTACAAATCAAATTAATGGTTATCACTTAAATGGGGTTGGGTGCAACTCAAACATGCTTTGATCAAGGAAAGTATGATGATACATGAGAACTAAGAATGGTGCATCTTTACTTTCATGCTCACCTAAATGCTTTTGACAATTACGAACGAGGGACTAGAATTGACTTCTTAAAGCGCTACTCTACAAGGAAAATTCATCATTGATCCCATGCATATGCAATGAATTCTAAGTATGCAAGGCTAGACATAATGTACAAATGAAAATGCATGCTAAATGGCAACCTAAATGATTTCTTTTTGTGTTTCAATTTTCAAAATTTTCAATTTTTGTTGTTGTTTTATATGCCTTAGATAAATGCATGAGACTCAAAATGCAAAACTCAAAATAAGACAAAGCAAATGTTATTAGATACCGGTCCCTCCCCCAAACTTAAATCACACCGTCTCGGTATGAAAGAAGTCTAAAGAAGGGACTCAAAATAGGACAAAGCAAAAAAATACAAGACTCAATTGAAATAAAAAAAAAATATTTACAAAGTTTTTGGAGTTACCTTAGAAGCTTTGGGATGGGGAAGAAGTCCCCATATAAAGTGACGGGTTGCTTGAGCAAGATGAAGGAGATCTCATGGCTTTTCTTTTTGCTACTTTCTCGTCATGTGCCAATGAGTGGCTTGCCTCTCCGAGCATCACCATTTCTCCTCCATGGAGCGTGTGGCTCATGTCTAGACCACTCTCTTCTTCCTCTCGGGTTTGGGATGTGCTAGCTTTACCGTCCCTCTTGAGCTCCTTGATTGTCTTTCCCATGTCCTTAACCGTCTTCTCCAACTTCTTAATTACCCTTGCCATCTTCCTCATGCTTTGGTCTTGCCACTTGCACCAACGTTGGAGGAGTCTCGATTGGTGGTGAGCATGGTGTAAGGCGGGGCCAGACATAGTACCATCATATGGGTCGAAGTGATACCGCTCTCCGCCATAGATGGCCGTGGGGGGTGAGTCTCCGGCCTCTTCATCATTGGAGTCAAGGACTTCTTCGGTGTGTGCACTAGTAGCGGTTTTGCTCTTCTTTTGTACTCTCGTGCGGAAAGCATCAATTGGTGGGTCGATGATTTGGTTGTAGAAGTATTCCTTGGTTGGGTAAAAGAAGATGTTTCTCGGTTCATCAAGCTTTGTGATGATGATGTTGGGCAATAGGACTTGCGTGTGGAACGTCTTGTTGAGTTGAAGGTTGTAGGCAAAATTGCCGTCTACCTTTCCCTTGAAGAATCGCGTCCGTGCAAGGTAGCTCTCATCCATCAACTTCCATTCCTCATCAACCACCGTAAGCTTGATACCTTTCGCCTTGAGGATGGGAGTGATGATCCAACCGATGGCTAATGCGGATTTCTTCGAATTAGTCTCCCAAACCCAATTATTGTGGAAGAGCATTTGCCTCACCAAGGTAGTGGCAAAGAAAGGGGTCTTCTCATTGCCCATAAATTCCTTTCCATTGCCTAGCATCTTGAGTAGGGGTTTCACGCCGAGGCCTAGCAATTCCATTTCCTCTTTGATAACCTTGTTAAACTCCACCTTAGTGTAGAATGTGCGGGTTAGTGAAATTTGCACGTATTTGAGGATAGGGTTCCGGATGCTAGAGCCCTTGGAAATGCCGGGTTTGTAGGCATCAGAAGCAATTGTCTCCCAAAAGCGTTGGAGCTCATGCTTCGGATAGTGGAAGTATGGTTCACCGTAGGTACCTTCTTCTTTGAAACCAAAAATTTCACAAATCTCATGAAACGTGACCCGGTAGGTCTTCTTATTCACATCAAATTTGATTTCTCCAAAGCCGGTACTTGCATTTGCTCTCTTGTTCCCTATCCCATAGAACCGCGCTTCAAGGGATTCAAGGATTTGAAAAGTGAGGTCCTTGTGAGCTACTTCCTTCATCGTCATGAATTTCCCGAGACCCATGTTCTCGAACACAAGAGCGACATCTTCATATATACCCATCTTCTCCAAAACCACCGAGTCCACGAATAGCCCTTGCTCGAATTTCATGGTTGAGAACTTCTCATAGTATTCTTTGACCGTTGGCTCTCTCTCCGTCTCCTCTACCAAGGTGTCTTCTTCTTCCTCTTACACAACGCTCTTTCCTTTAGCCTTAGCTTTGGATTTCGTTGCTAAAGCGAGCTTCTTTGCATTTCCCTTTGAGGTACTTGCCGCGGCTTTACCGGATCCTTGGCCTTTAGTCACGGTCCCTTGCTTGTTTTTGGGTTGAGCCTTAATCGCCGTTTTCCTCTTCTCATTTGCCTTGGCACATGCTTCTAGTGCTATCTCTCTCTTTCTTGTTGGTAGGATTGAAGTTGGAATTGGGTTGTTTGTTGTCTTCATGGTACCTATATTGTCTCAAAGAGTCTATAAGTTTCAAGAAATGAAGACACAACCTTTGTGTTGTTTCAAGGAAATGCATATATGAAACTCAAAAGAGAATGCTCAATTAGCAAAAAGATCCTCCATTTCCCAAAAACAACATAAAACCTTCCAACTTTAAACTTCAAGAATCCATTCCAATTGCAAGTTTTTGAAACCTTTAAGCACAAACACCATTTTCGAACCTAAACCCAAAAAAATGAGGTTCTTTGCTAGAATTTCAAAAAAATTCTCAAAGCAAGACATATCGGCCATTGAACTACTTATCCTAACCATTTTTGAGCCTAAACCCAAGGTATTTATGCAAGTGAAATCATTTCCCAAACAAATTCATGAAATTTCCATTTATGAGCAAGTTCTTGATATTTTTCATGAAAGATGTGAATGAAATACCTTGGGGGTGCAGACCTTAAATGGAAAGGGTGTTGGTAGATCTAGAAAGAGGATGAAAAATCCAAAATTTAGCAATTTAAATCACAATTTCTGGTTGAGAATTGAGAGAGATATGAGCTTGTGAAGTTTAGGTAGAGGAAATAGCCATTGTTGCGAATTTAGTGGAGAAGAAAGCTTACCTTAGTGGGTGGATCAAGTTACCTTGGTCAAGGGAGCAGATGGACCATTGGATAATAGTTCCAGTCAACAGAATTTAAATTTGGTCAACAAAAAGAAGATCAAGCTCCCTAAGAACACTTAACAAAAAGATCAAAAAGAACTAACAAAGATCGAAAGTGCGTAAATAAAAAGAAATATGTACAATGATAAGCTTGGGGTGTCTCCCAAGAGCACTCTGTTTAACGTCACTAAGTTCGACGTTTTTACCTTCCTCAAGCTATAGGGACGTCATCTAGAGGGATCGAGCCTCCCTTTTCGACGATTTGATTTGCTCGGTAGAGTTTGAGCCTTTGGCCGTTAGCAATGAAATCTTGGCCCTCCTTGTTAAGAAGTACAACGGCTCCATAAGGCCTTACTTCCTTAACTTCAAACGGACCCGACCACCTCGACTTGAGTTTCCCGGGAAAGAGCTTCAACCGGGAATTAAACACCAACACTAGGTCCCCAACCTTGAAGTCCTTGTGCACAATCCTCTTGTCATGGAATGCTTTGGTCCTCTCCTTGTAGATTCTCGAACTCTCATAGGCTTCGAGCCTAGTCTCCTCTAACTCTTGAAGTTGAATAAACCGTTTCTCTTGAACGGTCTTGATGACAAAATTTAGAAGCTTTACCGCCCAAAGAGCCTTGTATTTCAATTCCACCGGAAGGTGACACGACTTCCCATAAAGCATGTTGAACGGTGTGGTTCCTATTGGTGTCTTGAAAGCGGTCCTATATGCCCATAAGGCATCATCGAATTTGTTGGCCCAATCCTTCCTCGAGCTACCCACCGTCTTCTCAAGGATTGCTTTGATTTGGCGGTTGGAGACTTCAACTTGCCCGCTTGTTTGGGGATGATAGGGCGTTGCAACCTTGTGTTTCACCCCATTCTTCTTGAGTAGGCTCTCGAAGACTTTGTTCACGAAGTGCGATCCACCATCACTAATGACCACTCTCGGAACCCCGAACCTTGGAAAAATGATTGACTTGAATAATTTTAGCACAACCTTAGCATCGTTGGTCGGGCTTGCAATCGCTTCCACCCACTTTGAGACGTAGTCAACCGCCATCAATATGTATTGGTTACCATATGATGACGGGAAAGGTCCCATGAAGTCGATTCCCCATACATCAAACATTTCCACCACAAGGATTGGGTTTTGGGGCATTTCATCTCTCCTCCCAATGTTCCCTTTCCTTTGGCACGCATCACATTTGGAGACATAGAGATGCGCATCTTTGAATAGTGAAGGCCACCAAAACCCGGATTGCAAAACCTTTGTAGCCGTCTTGAAGGAGGCATGATGACCACCATAGCTTGACCCGTGGCAATGGAGTAGGATCCCTTGGACCTCTTCTTCCGCAATGCATTTTCTATACAACCCATCTGAGCAAAACTTGTATAAGTAGGGCTCGTCCCAATAGTATCTAGTAACGTCGTGGAAGAATTTCTTCTTCTTATACCCATCCAAAGGCGGTTCCTTCCCGCACGTTAGGTAGTTCACTAGATCTGCAAACCATGGTAGTCTCTCGTCTTGTAAACTACTAGCATCCTCAATACCATTCACGGCCTCAATCCCCCTTCTCAATACCTTCACGACCATGAGGCTTTCTTCGGGCAGCTTGTCTTCAATGGGAACGAGGTCTTCTATCCTCATCCTAGACAAGTGATCCGCTACTCCGTTCCCTATGCCTTTCTTGTCAACTATCTCCAAATCGAACTCTTGGAGTAACAAGATCCAACGTAATAGCCTCAGTTTCGGGTCCTTCTTTGCATGAATGTATCTTAAAGCCGCGTGATCGGTGTAGACAATCATCTTCGACCCCACAACATAAGATCTAAACTTATCCATGGCAAAGACTACGGCCAACAACTCCTTCTCCGTGGTTTCATATCGAGTTTGAGTATCATCTAGAGTCCTACTAGCGTAGTAAATCACATTGGTCTTCTTGTCCTTCTTTTGCCCCAAAACGGCTCCAATCGCATAGTCGCTAGCGTCACACATTATCTCAAACGGGAGGTCCCAATCCGGTGCTTGGACTATAGGGGCACTAATCAACGCTTTCTTGATCTCTAGGAATGCCCCCATGCATTCCTCATCAAATACAAACTCGAACTCTTTGCAAAGTAGCCTTGTAAGAGGCCTCGTGATCCTTGAGAAGTCTTTGATGAATCTTCGGTAGAACCCCGCATGACCCAAAAAAGACCGGATGTCTTTGACCGACTTAGGCGGCTCCAAGTTAACCGTAACCTCGATCTTTGCCTTGTCTACCTCAATCCCCTTCTCGGAGATCTTATGCCCAAGCACAATAACTTCTCTCACCATGAAGTGGCATTTCTCCCAGTTAAGCACCAAGTTTGCTTCTTCGCACCATTGCAAGACCCTGCAAAGGTTGGACAAACAAACACAAAAAGAAGATCCATACACGGAGAAGTCGTCCATGAAGACGTCTACCATGTTTTCAATAAAGTCAGAGAAAATTGACATCATGCAACGTTGGAAAGTTGCGGGGGCATTGCACAACCCAAACGGCATCCTTCGATATGTGAAGGTGTCGTAAGGGCACGTGAAGGTAGTTTTTTCTTGGTCATTCGGGTGTATGGGTATTTGAAAGAACCCCGAATAACCATCTAGAAAACAATAGAAAGGGTGATTGGCTAGCCTTTCGAGCATTTGATCTATAAACGGTAATGGAAAATGATCCTTACGAGTAGACGAATTCAATTTCCTATAGTCGATGCACATTCTATGCCCAGTTATCGTCCTAATAGGTATCATTTCATCCTCTTATCACTACAAGAAAACATCCCTTTTGCAACGACATATATCGTCGTAAAATCGTTGCAAAACAGGTGTACCATCGAATTTGCGACGAAACGTAAATCGTCGTTAACTGATCGTCGCAAACCAAATTTCGTTGTAAAATCGTCGGCAAATTACGAGGGGAAAAAAATCGTCGCTAAATCGTCGGTAAAAAATCGTTGTAAAATCGTCGCAAATTAACAACGATTTTACGACGAATAAAAAGATGTCGTAACAACGATGGCAATTCGAAGGCAATTCACGACAAAACAACGACGAATTGAGGAGGTAAATATTTCATCGTAAATTCGTCGAAAAACTATAATCGTTGCCAAATCGTCGTTAATGAAACGTCGTAAAATCGTCGCAAATTAACGACGATTTTACGACGATTGTTAATTTTTTTTAGTTAATTAATTAATAAATTATAAATTTTATTTTATTTTTAAAATTTAATTAATTTCGAAATTATAATTTTAAATTTAATAAAATTATAATATTATTTAATAAAATTTTCTTTCAAATATTCTAAATAAAAATATTATTACAAATCTTCTTACACAAAATCATCGATACCCATCACTCAAAATCTTCTATTTTCTATTCTAATTTATGTTCTATCCATTACTCAAAATCTTCTAATTTATGTTCATATCTATCAATTTTATTTTGTTTCTATCAACCTATTTTCTTTCATTCCTATATATCTATATTAACCTAAATTAAATACAAATTAAAATAAATTATTTAAAATTAGACATTTTTGCAAGGTTTTGTGAGAGAGGAGAGATTGAGATTTGAAGAATGAAGAAATAAAATCTGAACGTGTGTTTATATAGAATTTGTGGTCGTCGCTAAATCGTCACAAATTGCGACGATTTTACGAGAAATCGTCGCAAAATCGTCGCAAAATGAAATTTTTTTTTTGGTTTTCCCACACGCGGGAGCAATCAAACTTTTTATTTACCGAGACGCGGTAAATTAAATTCATAGTTTGCGACGATTTTACGATGATTTGTCGTAAAATCATCGCAAATTTGCGACGATTTAGCAACGAAAAATTGTAAAAATATGGTTTAGGGTATAGGGCATAGGTACGACGATTGTTACATCGATTGCAACACATCTAAATCCAATTAATTCAATGAGTTTGCAGAGAGAACAATGATTGATCAAGTTTCTATTTCCAATTAATTCAATAAACTCATGATAAATTTTAATGAGGGTTGCAAAATACAATGAGATGGATTGGGTTTTGGGTTTTGGGCATATGGTTTAGGGTTTAGATAGACTTCACAGAAATCGTCGGAAAATAATCGCAAATTTGCAACGATTTTACAACGATTTAAAAAAATCGTTGCTAAATCGTTGCTAATTTGCGACGATTTAGCAACGAAAAATTGTAAAAATATGGTTTAGGGTATAGGGCATAGGTACGACGATTGTTACATCGATTGCAACACATCTAAATCCATCTAAATGTTTATCATAAACTCTAAATCTTCAAATCATCTATATGATCATTGAGATTGAAGAAAGACTAAAACATAGAGTAAACGTATTTGGTAGCTTTGCTAAGATGAAGTAAGACAATGAGTTTGCAGAGAGAGCAATGATTGATCAAGTTTCTATTTCCAATTAATTCAATAAACTCATGATAAATTTTAATGAGAGTTGCAAAATACAATGAGATGGATTGGGTTTAGGGTTTTGGGAATATGGTTTAGGGTTTAGATGGACTTCAAAGAAATCGTCGGAAAATCATCGCAAATTTGCAACGATTTTACAACGATTTAAAAAAATCGTTGCTAAATCGTTGCTAATTTGCGACGATTTCACAACGATTTTGAAAATCGTCGCTAAATCGTTGCTAAGTTGCGACGATTTAGCAACGATTGTCAACATCGTCGCTAAATCGTTGCAAATTTTGCAACGATTTTACTACGATTTCTTTGAAATCCATCTAGACCCTAAACCCTATGCTCTATACCCTAAAGTTTAACATCTCATTGTTAAGATGTATAGGTTTGGATTTCTTAATTCCATTTTAGTTCAACGATATACCCTAAACCGTATTTTTTCAAAATCGTTGCTAAATCGTTTCAAAATTTGCAACGATTTTACTACGATTTCTTTGAAATCCCTAAACCGTATTTTTTTTCAAAATCGTTGCTAAATCGTTGCTAATTTGCGACGATTATACAACGATTTTCAAAATCGTTGCTATATCGTTGCAAATTTTCCAACGATTTTACTACGATTTCTTTAAAATCCATCTTGACCCTAAACTCTATGCTCTATACCCTAAAGTTTAACATCTCATTGTTAAGATGTATAGGTTTGGATTTCTTAATTCCATTTTAGTTCAACGATATATCATAAACCGTATTTTTTCAAAATCGTTGCAAATTTTGCAACGATTTTAATATGATTTCTTTGAATTCCATCTATACCCTAAACCTTATGCTCTATACCCTAAACTTTAACATCTCATTGTTAAGATGTATAGGTTTAGATTTCTTAAATCTATTTCAGTTCGACGATATATTTCAAACCGAATTTTTTCAAAATCGTTACAAATTTGCAACGATTTTACTACGATTTCTTTGAAATCCATCTACACCCTAAACCCTATGCTCTATACCCTAAAATTTAACATTTCATTGATAAGATGTTAATGTTTGGATTTCAGATGTTAATGTTTGGATTTGAGACGTTAAGATTTTAAGATGTTAAGGTTTGAAATCCAAACCTTAACATGTTAACAATGAGATGTTAAATTTTAGGTATAGAGCATAGGGTCTAGGGTGTAGATGGGTTTCAAAGAAATCGTACTAAAATCATCGCAAATTTAGCAATGATTTTGAAAATCGTTGTAAAATTGTCGCAAATTGGCAACGATTTTTAAAATCGTTGTAAAATCATCGCAAATTAGCAACAATTTTCAAACTCGTTGTCAAATCGTTGCAAATTTGCAACGATATTACAACGATTTATATTCGTTGGAATGTACCAACGATTTTCCGACGATTTTCAAAATCGTTGTAAAATCGTCGTTAATGTGATGGTGATTTGCAACGAAAATAAATCGTTGCAAAAAATCGTTGCTAAACCTGTATTTTCTTGTAGTGTATTTTTAACAACCGTTATCCCCCCTTTCTTAGGCACACAATGAACCGGTGAGACCCATGTACTATCCGATATTAGGTAGATAATACCCGCGTCTAAGAGCTTAAGAATCTCTCTCTTTACAACATCTTTCAAATTAGGGTTCAACCTTCTTTGATGTTCAATCGTGCACAAACTAGGGGAAATACCCTTGATATCATCCAAAGAATAGCTAATTGCTCTCCTATATTTCCTAAGTTCTACAAGAAGGGAGGATAGCTCATTCTCATCTAGATTCTCATTTAAAATAATCGGGTAGGACTCGTTGGGACCTAAGAACGCGTACCTTAGTCCCGCGGGAAGTTGCTTTAGGTCCACCTTTGGGGCTTTGAGTTCGCTCCATTCGTCCTCTTCAAGACTAGGCTTACCCTTGCTAGTCTCTTCAATGGCTAGAACCAACTCCTCTTGGACCGTGCCAACCCTTGAACCATCTTGAACCTCGGTACTACGAACATCCAACTCAACAAACGGCGTATCTTTGTCGACCGGCTTGTGCAAGTCCATGAGTCGCTCGTACCCTTGACTATCTTTACTCAAGTACCCATGATCACCACGCTCCTTAGTCAAAACCACTTCCAAACCGTCTTCTACTCTCATTTCCTCAAGCAATTCGTCGGGTAGTTCATCCATGGTCTCTATGTAGAAACATTGGCCATCTATGGTGGGCTTCTTCATCACCTTGTTGATATCAAACTCAAGGACTTCTCCTTTACTCAAATGGAGATCTATCTTGCCTTTCCTCACATCGATTATTGCTCCCGCGGTTGCTAGGAATGGCCTACCAAAGATAAGAGGGTCTTTTGGTTCCTCGTCCATTTCAAGTACCACAAAGTCCGTGGGGACAATGAAATCCTTCACCACAATAGGAAGATCCTAAAGCAAACCAATAGGAACCCTCACGCTCATATTCGCTAGTATTAGGGAGATGTTGCATGCCTTGTAGCGTGTGAAGCCTAGTCTCTTGGCTATCGAAAACGGCATGAGGCATACACTTGCTCCAAGATCACATAAACAATGGTTGAAAGCTAGAGGACCAAGTGAACAAGGTAGGGTAAATGATCCCGGATCTCCTAGCTTCTTGGGTACCATCTTCTTTTATATGATGGCACTACACTCGTGAGTTAGAATGACCATGGACTCCATTTCCTTAGCTCTCTCATTCACGGCATCTTTCAAGAATTTGGCGTATTTAGGGACAAGCTTGAAATCATCAACCAAAGGCATTGTGAGTTCCACATTCTCCATTTGCCTATCGAAGATGGCTTTATACTTGTCCATAAGTTGCTTCTTGAACCGCCCGGGAAAAGGTATCTTAGGAACGTATGGCTTAGGGACAAACACATTCTTCTTCGGTTTCTCTTGAGCAACAACAACCCTAGGCTTGACCTTCTCAACTTCTTCAACCTTGTCTTGCTCTTCCACTACCTCATCTTCAACTAAATCGTCATCTTCTCGAAGTTCCACCCCCCCCCCCCCCACTTTGCTTCTCAATGTCCGCATTGAGAGGAGAAGGAGCTTCTCTTGTAGGCAAGAGCGTGCCACTTCGCAAGGTTATGGCGTTGACATACTCCTTAGGAACATGGAGCTCAAATCAAGCTTTTGCGGTTTAGACGTAGTTGCTTGACCTTGAGGCACAAACCCTTGTTGTTGGCCTTGAAAACCGGGTGGAGCTTTGGGTTGAAATCCACTTTGGTTCCCTTGGAATTGGTTCCTTGGGACAAAGCCTTGTTGGTTGGTATTAGAAGCTTGGCCTTGAGGTTGGAATTGCTTTTGTAGGGCTCCTTGAGGTTGAGTTGGTTGCGGAGGGTAGACTTGATCTTGTGGGTTCTCCACATTTGTGTTCCGGTAAGAGAAGTTGGGGTGGTTCCTATAGTTTTGATTGAACCCTTGTCTTTGGTAGTTCCCGTGGTTTTGGTAGTTCTCCTCTTGATAATAACCTTGGTTCTCATCATAAGCATCCACAAAGTTGACCGTCTTTTGGGAAGACACTAGTAGTTTATCAATCAAATTGGCTTGCTTGTCCAACATGTCGTTAAGAGCTTTCATATCTTTGGCCCGCTTGTTCTCATCAAAATCACTAGTGGTCCTTGTGGCGCGGTCATAGTCGTCGCCATAGGTACCATCACTTTGAGCCAAGTTTTCGACAAGCTCCATTGCTTCCTCAACGTCCTTAGCCAAGAAGTTCCCGTTAAATGCAGTGTCAAGTAGCATACGGATCTTAGGCAAATCACTGCGGTAGAGGGTGCTTAGGAGAGAAGCGTTGCTAAAGCCGTGATGTGGGCATTGAGACGTGTAACTTCTAAATCTCTCCCAAGCTTCGTTTAAAGACTCATTGGACCGTTGTGTGAAGCTTGAAATCTCGTTGCGAAGCTTGGCGGTTCTAGCCGGTGAAAAGAATTTGGCGAGAAACGCACGTTTTCAATCATCCCATGAGGTGATAGATCCTTGGGGTAATGTCTTTTCCCATTGGTGAGCCTTGTCACCCAAAGAGAACGGGAAGAGACGAAGCTTGAACCCGTCTTCGGAGACCCCATCGATCTTCGTGAGACCACATATCCGGTCAAATTGGTCAATGTGGTCCAAGGGATCCTCCATAGACAAACCATGAAATTTGTTGGCTTGAACCATGTTGATAACCCCCAGCTTCACTTCAAAGTTGTTGTTCTCCACCGGCGTAGCTTGAATGCCTTGGCGGTTTTGGTGAGCATTAGCGGCATCGCCCTCTCCAACAACATTTCTAGCTCTTTGTGGATGGTTCAGACGGTGATGGTTTCCATTGCCACCACCTCCTTGATTGTTGTCGTGACCGTCCCCATTCCCACCGTTCCTTTGGTGGGGAATGGGCTCGTTGATGTTCCCAAGTGGAACGTCTCTCAAGTCTTCCATTTCGTCAATCACTTCCTCTTGAAACTGCACTCTACTTCTTCTTGCTCTAGAACCTCTCTCAAGTTGATCAATATCGTCTCTAGGCTCGACAAGATTAGTATTGCCCCGGGAACGAGTATGCATACACCTATAGAGAGTAGAAGCAATAGGAAGCAAAAGAGTTTAGTAACTTTGTAGAAAATAGCACTTAAGCTCACTAAGAACCTAAATCTTAATGTTAAAACGAATCCCAATATGGCAACGGCGCCAAATTGATACAAGATATTTTGATATCTCTAGAGTCAATTCTCTAAATGCAATTGTAGCATAAGAGGTTATCGAACCTTATCGGGATTTATCCTAATCACTAAGAATACGAGGTTCATAAGTAAATTAAGTTAAACAAGGTGGTTTATGATTAAGTATCTAAATTCAAGCAAACGAAAGCAATACTAAACAAGTTGTAATTCAAATGACAAAAGCGGAACTAGAGATGAGGTTATCGATTTAAGGTGATCCAAGTTCAATTAGTGGTGTTCAATCACTCAAGGAAGCTAATTCCTAGGTAATAGACCTCTAATCTTGATTAGTTCTCTTACAAGCAACTAATCACTAAGTTAATTATCAAGTCCATTAGCAAATCATCATTTGTGGATTAATAACTAGCAAGCATTAAGAATCATAACAAGATCAACCAAAGATATGCCCTAAACAACTAATGTCTTAGGTTAGAAACATAAGTCTCTTGTCTAGTTCATCAAGGCATTTCATCAAACACTTGGTGTGCATGAAATGCCTTATGATCTAGATCCACTCTTTCAAGCTAGATCTAGCATAGGGGCACTAGAAAAGAAGTAATATAAGATAATCTAACCCTAAACACCACTAATCAAGCCTTAGATCATCCAAATCTACCACATCTCAATATCCTAAAAGACTACTCAAGATCCATCAAGAACACCTCAAAATTGATGTGGATAGAGGATGATTCCATTGGATAGATGTTTGAATAATCAAGATAGAAAGAAGATATATGGAAGAGATTAATGGAAATAAATACTAAATTGCATAAATCAAAAGATCCTTCTTACAAATCTCAAACTCTCTCAAAGGTAAGGGTTTTGAGCATAAGAACAAACATACATTAAAAATTAGGTTTAGATGAGTATTTATAGGAAAAGTGGGCAACAGGATCGACATCAATGTCACAAATCGATGTGTATGGTCGATGCTAAGGCCCTGGAGTTGCATCTGGCTTCTACATCGATTTGTGGGAGGTTCTGGGTCGATGTGAATTCCCCAGAAGCTAAGCATCGATGTGTTGCATCGATGTGAATGGGGTCTTGATCGATGCTAAGGCCCTGGAGTTGCATCTGGCATCTACATCGATTTATGGGGTAGAGTTTGGTCGATGTGAATCCCCCTGAAGCTGAGCATCGATGTGTTACATCGATGTGAATGGGGTCTTGGTAGATGCTAAGGCCTTGGAGTTGCATCTGGCATCTACATCGATTTTTAGGGGAGAGTTTGGTCGATGTGAATCCTCCTGAAGCTGAGCATCGATGTGTTGCATCGATGTGAATGGGTGCATGGTCGATGTGAATGCTGAAAAGCTCCCAAACGTCTTTAACCGCTTCTCTTGCTCCCGAACCGAATGGTCTTAAGCCAACTCCGTCAAATGCCTCCAAAGTACCTAAAAGGACTCCAAAACATGCAAGACACTCTAGGACCTAGTATGAGAACTCTAAGACTCTAAATGAGACAAAACAACAAGGAAATGCTAAGTAATTATATGCAAATGAGATGAAACTTAGATTAAATGAATGCATAAAAGGGGTAAAATACAAGGTTATCAGTAAACAAGTCTTATGAGTCTCCCGGACTAGCGCACCGGCCGTCGGACGAGGTGGGGCCCACGAGCCGAGAGAGGGCGTGGGGCCCACATGTAGGGGCGGTCAGGGCGTTATAAGTGGTATCAGAGCCGAGCCCAAAAACGTGTGTGGAGTCATGTGGGCTCACACCGTCAAGGGTAACGGTCCTGGTGTGCAACGAGGACGTTGCGCTCTGTGAGTGGGGGTGATTGTAACATCTTGATTTCTGGTATATGCGGAGAGGTTTATAAGAATTGATTTGGCTACCTATGTCACCAAAGTGCACTTATCTTTTCGGTCACTTGTCCAGAGAGAACTTCAGAGTTAAGTGTGCTTGAGCTAGAGAAATTTAAGGATGGGTAACCTACCGAGAAGTGATTCGCGGTACTGTGCGAGTGAGGACAAAACACGTAGAAAGATCATGTGGTGATTGCAGGGTCAGTAAACATGTCTTACAAGTCTCCCAGACTAGTGCACCGGCCGCCGGACGAGGGTGGAGCCTACAAGCCGAGAGAGGGCGTGGGGCCCACATGTAGGGGCGGTCTCTCTAATCTTTTCCATAGATTTCTTCTGTAATTTAGATCTGGATGTCCATAGACAAAAGACAAGTATTAACTGATTCCATTACTTTTGATGAAACAAGCTACAAGATTATGGGATTGAAAATAAACAGAAAGATCAACTGATTGCTGCCATAATATTACTAAATCACCACTAAGACCTATTGGTGGAACTGTTACATAATGCTGAAAACCTAAATCACAACACAAATCTCTGATGTTGTTGTCTGGTTGCTTTGTTTCCGAGAGGCAGGTGATGTCCAGAAGATACTTTTGATGTATCTCCTTAAGGCGTCGAACTGTCGAGTTATTGCCAATACCTCGATAGTTCCAGCATGATGTCCTCATGGTGGAAGAGGTGGTTCAGGGCCCACCGTGCCTCCAACGGTCAAAGGTTTGATAGCAGACTTGTTTGTACCACTACACTCACTCACTGATCGCACCATAGCAGAATTCTCTGTCTCAACTTCAGTATTAGTGAACTTCCTCTTACGATTATTCTTATCCAGCATATCCTCATCAAAATCAGCATAATCCCTAGCTATCTCTTGATCAGCAATTAATGATTCCCCAAACAGTAAATCAGTACATGTAACATCACCGGTTGCATTGGAGAATATAGGGACAGGATTGAACAACTCATTCATGTCAAGTTCCCCTCACTCCATAGTATTGCCAAATTGTTCATCCACATCAATCATTAAATCTTCTTCTGCTTCCAAGGGTTGGACTTCCTCAAGGGGAAGAAAGTCTTCCTCTTCCACAAAATCATCATCCTTTACTTCATGTCCATTTGGAAGTTGTTGTGCCTCATGGTTCTCAGCATCTCCTTGTAATTCATTCTCATTCAGTTCTCGGATTTGCACCCCCTCGGATTGGACATCGACCATTAGATTCTTCATCAACATAATCTTCATCATCTGAGATGTGAACAAAGCCACCATTTTGTATAAGACAGTTGCTCGAATCATGTGTTAACATACCAAATGCCTCCCAGAATTCTCGAAGTCGTTCATAACAGAAACGCATGAGAGGGTTGACACCAATTTTGAGCTGGAAGTTACGCTGGAATCGCAGAGGGGTAATGATGTCCCAATTTATCCTAACACGTGCATACTCACGCCTTGCAACAGCATCATGATTATAATTAACATCCATCGGCATACCAAGAGCAAGCCCAATATGCGCAATTACCCCGCCTGAGCACACTCTCCAAAGTCTCCTATGACGGAAAGATGAACTGAAAGCGGTGATTTTCTACGATTTGACCGAACACGATCCCTTCAAGACCCCAAATACGGGGTAAATTAGGGATGATAGAACGGAGGTTTTGTCTTCGTGGTATCATCGGTCTTCCCATGAGAACAAAGCGGTTTTAATTTGCTGCTTGATTCACCACATCTAAAGGAACGGCAAAAGGTTCATCTTCCACACCAAGGTCCAAATCTTGAACAGCTATTCGCAGATTATCAGCCATCTTCAAAAGAGTAATATAGAATCGAAAAGGATAACAAATGTTTGAAGAAGATTGCTGAAGAAATTGTGAAGAGATGTAGGCCAAAATTCTCGATTTATAAATACTTGAAACCACCGAAAGCGATCGAGGATGTGCTTCACTATGGATCGTGGGATCCAGAGTGGGATTAACTGTCGCCAAACGAGGGGAAGATCCATAATCTCCTATCTCACCTGTGAGATCTGAGTAAACCGTCACCAGAGTGGTGAAGAAATAACTGAAAAGAAACGGACATAAAAATGCCTTTTGGGTCGCCATCGAATTTTTTGATTCGTACCAATTTATAACTAGCGTTTAGTCACTGTCTTATCATAAATTGAGACTATAAAGTCCATCACAAATTCGTAACAAAATTTTGACGACACATATGGTCATAATATTGTCACAATTGTTACGATTGTTATCTTCGTCACAATTTTGTCACTAATATCTGACAAAATTTGGCTACGATTTAGAACGTTACAATATTGTGACGAAACATCTACTTATTTGTGACAAAATATTTTGGTCACAAAATTGTATCTAAAATATCACAAATTTGTGACGAATAATTTATGTATCAAAATTTCGTCTCAATATGATCATTTTCTTGTAGTGTAAGTGCAATTTGATGACATAGGTAGCCAAATCAAGTCTTATAAGCCTCTCCACATGCACCACTGATGCATGCGGGATTGTCGCTTAGCTTCAGGTAATAAAATTTATAAACCATAGGCATCTGCAAGTGCACAGTAGTGCAAAGTAGTACTTAGGGTGTCGATCCATAGGGAGAGCACGCTTTTATGTGAAATCTTAGAAAAAAAAATTAGTAAGGAAGTCCAAAACGAAAGGGGATTTTTAAAAGGGTTTTTGGTGTCACAAATTGTAAAGAACATAAAAAGGAAAATTCGATTGTAAAAGTAAAGATGAAAAATCAGTGTAAAGACAGTAATAAACGATATTGGGTCGACATGGATATCTCCGGGGAATGTTCGATTCAAATCACGGTAACCTAGCTCTTAATAAAAACCGACATGGACATAATCAAGTTTCTAAATTGCATAATCAATATAATAAAAAATAAACAAAAGGGTTCACGAGAAATCTCTATCTCCCTAAATAAAGAACTAAGAACAAATGTAAAAGAGTTTGGTGGCTAAACCTAAGAAAAAAGAGGCACAATCAATGCACACGAATTAGGGTTCTTAAAACATGTATTTATAGATCTTCTGGTCTTCTTTTGGTTATCCTTAGGGTTTCTCCAAAGTTGGACTTGAACGGGATTGAAACGGGCTTGCAAATGGGCTTATGGGACGAAACAGGAGCTTGCCGCGGGTGAGAGGCTTCTGGCCGCGGCGAACTGCTTTCTGGTCGCGGGTGGAGCTTCTCCAGGAGTGGCCAGAGGTTGTCTGGCCGCGGCTGGGAGCTTCCGAGGCTGCACTGACGGGACTTCTTGATCTTCATGTATCTTTTGATTGAATTGTTGGATCGTCTTCAAGTCAAGTGGAAAGGTAGCTGGTCCATCTTGAATCTCTCTAAAATTGGGTTGGATTTGACGTGGAGAAGATCTTCTTTGATGGTTGAACTTCTGACGGTTTGACTCTTAGCTGAAAAATCTGGTTTTTCTCCAATTTGCATTGCTTTTACCTATGTAACATGAAAAGAGTCTTGACACTACAAATATACGAAAATCATAATAAAACATATAAAACGAGTAAAACACTTATTAAAGTGCTCTAAAATCATAGGTAAAACGGGTAAAAATACAGTGTTATCAACCACCATATACCAGAAATCGGGATGTTACACATAAAACTTAGGGCAAATTGTTGTTTTTACACCAAAATTTCATTTTTTTTGACAAAAATACACCGTCGTTTCAATCAAATGATGCGCTACAATTTCGGGGGTGGAAAATTACAGTTACCCCCTTATGACCAAATAAAAAACGTGAAACCACTATTACCATTTTAACCTTCGCGACATGTCAGACTTCTATAGATGTCTGACAATTAGCCTCTAATAGAGGTCTGATTGATTTCTCTTACCAGACTTCTCTCAGACGTATTCGACAAGTCTGATACATATTAAAATAGTAAATTTAAATTTAAAAAATTTAAAAATATATTTTTTAAAAACGTTTTTCTGCAATAATTAAATAGAGACGCTTTTGATGTATATAAATTAATATTTCATAAAATTGAATCAAATTAAACAAGGTTAGTTAATTATGCCTATACCTAAAAACATATAAGACTTCTTCGAGAAGTCTGATATAGATTTAATTAGTAAATTTAAATTTAAAAATTGTAAAAAAAAAATTTATTAAAAATTTCTTATACATAAATTAAATATAGACGATTGCGAAGTATTAAAATTAAATTTCGTAAAATTGAATCAAATTAAAAACATGTAAGGCAAAGTAGGTTGTAAACCTCAAAACATGCTTTGTAATGGAAACATTTACATATATAACTTTGGGATTAGATTCATGGTTTACCAAATTTACATTTTAAATTTTAAATTTGCACATATATGTTGTAATGTGCATATATTTCACGAATTTGATGCTTTCTAGAAGTTTTGTTTTAATATTGTCACTTATAAGTGCTAAATATTAGATTTAGGATTACTCAGAAGTCTGAGAGAATCGGGATTTCTCAGACTTCTCAGAGAAGTCTGAAACGTATTTAATTTGAAAATTTAAATTTAAAAAATATTAAAATTTAGTTTTTAGAAATTTTGACTACATAAATTACACATACTCATTGTTGATATATATAAATTAAAAGTACTCAAAATTTAATCAAATTGAATCATTGAAGATGAATTTGGATCTAAACACAAGTTTGCGGTTTCTCAAACTTCTCCGAGAAGTCTGAATTATATTTAATATGACCATTTAAATTAAAAAATAATTATAAAAATTTTCATACAAATTTTTGATACATAAATTAAACATAATCATTGTAGATGTATATATATTTAAATTACATAAAATTTAGTCAAAATGAGTGAGTATGAGATAAATTTGGATCTAAATACCATGTAGGTAAGAGTTTACGGTGTACGAGCTCAATATTTGTTGGATTAGGGTTCAAAGTTTGCCCTTGAAGTGTAATTAACTATAAAAGAGTGTGAATATCGAGTTATATATTGCATTGTACAAATAACAAAGAAAACAAGAGTTTTGTCTATGTTCGACATATGAAGTTGGATATCATGTTCTTATCTATAGGGATTAGATTGAGAGTTTCTAAATTTTTAATTCATAATGTTTTTTTACATATATTGGTTAGTTTTGACTAAGTTAAACGAGTTTGATGTTTGTTATAAGTTTTCTATATAATATGATGGTATTTAAGTAGTAATTATCAAGTATAGGGTTTATCAAACTGCCATTTCAGTCTGATCATGTCCATGGTTTATCAGACTTTTTGATGAAAACCTGTGAATTAACCTGAAATAAGTTACCCTACTTGTGATTTTACCCCATCCCCCCCCCCTCATATATAAACTAAAGTTACCAACCCTAATCTGTAAAAGTCATTATCGACACTCTCTCTCTCTAAAACAGGAAGAATCTCTCTCTCTCTAAACTCTCTCAAACATCTCTCCGGAAACCCTCGTCGCTACCGCCACCGCCGTCGTCAGCTTTTTCAGTTTGGTAATTACCTCTCCTTTTTCGTGTCTCCTTACCAGTCCTTCCATCTATCTCTCTTCATCTTTTCATCACAACTCTATTTTCTTTGCAATTGAGTTAAGCTTTCTAGAAACAAGTTTTTCGCCTTCTTTTTTCATGTTATTTGCCTAGATCTAAACAAACATATGGGTTTTTGATTAAGTCCGTTTTAGATCTACAAGATAGAAGTCCATTTTTCTATGTTTTTTGCTTAGATCTAAACAAACAACTAGATTTAATTATTTTTCTTGGTTTATTTTTCTCATCTGGTATCTAAACAAACAGATGGATTTTTTACTTTTCCCGTCTAGATCTAAACGGTATTTCCTAATCTGAATCTTTTGTCAAATAAAAGTTCTAGGTCTGGTATGTATTTTGATGCTTGGTTGTATTCAGTCCAAAAAAAACTTGAAAAATACTATATTAGAAGTCTGAAAGTGAATTAGACTCGATACGAAGTCTGATACTAGACTTGATCTGCATTAGACTCGATTAGAAGTCTGAAAGTATACTTTCATTTAATTAGACTCTGCTAGAAGTCTGAAATTTGACCGAGTTGTAAACCAAAAATTGAACCAACTAGTTTTAAGTTTTAACCTACCCAGAAAATATATCCCACATATAAAAGGTATTTCACTCACGAAAATACATTGTTGGAAAAAAAACCTATCCGTTTCTCTCGTGGCGATATCCTGCTCGCCGCCGATTTCCTCGTCACCGCTGAATTTCTCGTTGGTCGTCGGCTCAAAACGGTAACTCTTCTTCCCTCTTCCTATGTCGTCCTCTTTTCGCCGCCGGCGAAAACTCTCTCAAGATCTGTTTTTTTTTTTTCAGATCTGCTTGTCGCCGCCGGTTGCCTCTCCTCGCCTCTGGATTCCACGTGTTGCTGGCGTGAAACGGTAAGCGATCGTTACTTTCCCTTCCTCTTCTCGCTGCTGAAGAAAACCCTAATAAGATTTTTTTTTCTTTGAAGATCTGCTTGCCGCCGCCGGATTTCACGTGTTTCCGCCGCTAGATGCTCTTCTCTCAACAACTGGCGAGCCATTGTACTGTTCTAGTTCTTTCTTTGCATTTCTCAGTGACCAAATCTTGGTTTTTGATGTTGCTAAATCTTGGTTTTTGAAGCCTCCTTGTTGATATAGAACACATGATGATTTCAAGCCTACCCATATCGTAGTACATCTTTTCCTTTTAGTATCTTATACTTTATGCTCAGATTGATCATTTGCATCATGTATCCAGTTAGTGTTAGACCCTGCAACTGATTCCAATGCCATCTTTCTTTTATGAAATTTTGCTTTTGCAGTGAAACCCTCCTCATCTTCTTTCTTCCTCAAGTTCTGAACTTTTTATTGTCGCTTCCTCAGGTTCATATCTTATTACACTCTTCTCTGGCTTGCTTATAATCTTGTGAACTCATGTTTTAACTATCTAACATACCATATTTAACTCCTCAGCTTGCTGGCATTGTGAAATCGTCTCCCGAGGTAACCATCTTTGTGTCCTTACCTTTTGTAGATTGATTAAAGAACAGACGCATCACTCATCTTGTCTTTTGGAATATCCAGGTTTGATACTGCAACCGGATTACTGACCGGAACAAAAGATGGGACACTCGTCAACGTTTACTTGAGGTTATTTGGTCCTAAATCAGAAAAGTCTCTTTGCATCCATATTCTCGTATTCCAGGTAGTTCTCAGTTATATGTTCATCACCATTTTTACATAATGAAAATTATCGATACTGGTTTTGTGATACTATGTTTTGTTTCTACTACAGGCTCTAGCGTGCACCTTTTGTTTCATACTTCATGGAGTATGCTATTTATAAGATAAACTATAGGCCTATAACTAACTTCATGGTCTGATAGACTCTAAGAATGGAGTGGATGATTGAGTCACCAAGAGCTTGTGGAGACAACAAAACAAAATATAAAGTGCCGGTATAGACTGAAGTAGTGTTTAGTCCCAATGGGATGTGTTGGTGTGTACGAAAAACTCATTTTCTGTGTTATGCAATTTGTTTTGATTCAAGGCCAAATGGTTAGAATTTTGGCCCTACAATTTTTGTAATACCAAATCTACTCTCTCTTGTCTTGTTTTATTGATCATGTAATGCAAATTGAATATGCCGTTTGACATAGTTCCCAAATCAGCATGTAAACAATTATTAACAGAACATAGAAACAATTCAAAGCCGAACTTAAAAACAATTTCTTAAGATAACATCTATAACAGACTTCTGTTACCTTACAACGTTACCAACATTTCGAGTTCTCGCCAAGTATCAAGTCTATAAGGATAAAACACAAGTTTTCATCACTATAAGGATAAAACACATAAGCTTCTAATGGATATGATAACTCCACCAACTCGGTTTTCTTGTCCAGTACATAATCATCTTGTACCATCTCAACAAGTTCACAATATGTAGAACGATCGCCCAAAGTGATAAACCACTATCCTTTGAGAGTATCCACCACAAAATGCCAAATCTGGTCTCTCACAACTCATTCACCAAAATTAACAGGTAGATGCACCATTATCTGTAAAAACAATTATGGAAAAACAACATTAGCGATCTTAATGGAAATATCAGACTTCTTCACGAAGTCTGATTCTATTAGCTACAATGCCAGAATTATTAAAAAAATTATTTAAAAATAATTATCGAACATAAGCATGTAAAACTAACGCAGAAGGAACATATACAACTAACACACATATAAAAAATTTAGAATCAACGAAATTCATCACACATATACAAAAAAAAACGGTTTAAAACATTTGTCAATCCAGACTGCCAAAGAAGTCTGACAAAACAGTACGTCAGACCTCTATGGCAGTCTGATAAAGAAGGTATTTTTGCAATTAGAATGTTACAAAGCAGATTGCGGATGCTGTCTGACGAAAAGTTATCAAAGCAGACTTCTATCGCAGTCTGACAAAAAGGGTATTTTTGCAATTGACCCAAACGTTGACTTTTTTGTCAGACTGCATTAGATGTCTGAGAAAAAGAAAAATGTATTTCTGCAATTGACCAAAATTTTGACTTTTTTGTCAGATTTCGCGGAGAAGTCTGACAAACGTCAGACTTCTCCTGCAGTCTGAAAATATTATGGGGTAGTTTTGCAATTGACCAAAATTTGACTTTCGTTCCCAGACTTCCAGCGCAGTCTGAAGAAATTCGTCAGACTGCGATAGAAGTCTGACAAAAATTGGTGTATTTTTTGCGTTGACCATTCGATATCAGACTTCTTTAGCAGTCTGACGGATTTCATCATTTTCAGACTGCCATAGAAGTCTAAATTTTTTCCCTCCTATTCAGACGGCCATAGAAGTCTGATACTTTTTCCCCCATTTTGGTCAACTTTTGAAAAATTTCGGTCAATTACTACCAGTACCCTTTTTTCGGACTTATGATTCCGTCTGAAAAAACAGTCAACTTCCGGTCAAAGTCACTCATTTTTCCGTCATACTGGATATGAAGTCTGAATTTTTAATCTGAGTATTTAAAAGTCAATTGCAAAACTATCCTCTCGTTAACCATATGGGTTTCATCAGAGTCCTAAAGCAGTCTGAGTATACAACTCAGATCTGAAAATCGACGATATGCAAAAATTCGTACCTATATCTGTTTAGAGTTTGTTTTCACCCTCGTCGAGCGCCCATAACGTCTAATATCACCGAAATCCCGCAAGCCCAATCGTGTTTTGCCGTTTTATGCCATAATTTGCGATTTCGGTACGTTTGAATCGGAAACAGTGGGAAAATGGGAGAAATCGGAGAGAGAAGTAGCGATAAGTGTTTACGAGCTCTATTCTTGAGCTTTAATGGCGGAAAACGGGTTAGTTACTGCATTAACTCATCGACGATGGTGGTTGTCGTTGAGGTTGAGAATTGATGGCAATGTCATTTCCATAATTAAGTTAGATCTGAAATTTTTTTTGAAACGTTAGACTCTAACAGCAGTCTGAGTAATGGTATTTGCGTGAATACCCAGATTCTTAACGGGTAATTCGTGGGATTCTGAAAAAGAGGAGAGGAAGAGGGTATTTTTAGCTTTGACTTCGAATTGTAGAGTATTTTTGCAAAAAGGCCTAAAACTTACACTATACCTTGAAAACGAGCTTAAGTTGTAACTGAATGTCATCATGCCTGTCAACAAAGATAGTTAGATGAACCAATTTCAAATTTCAAGAGAGGAAATGAATAAAACCCAAATCTCAAACCTATAAAAGAAAAACCCAAGATCTAATTTCAAATTTCAAGAGAGGAAATGAATAAAACCCAAATCTCAAACCTATAAAAGAAAAACCCAAAATTTAAAACACAAATCCCAACCCAGGAAAGAGAAATCCAAAACTGATCTACAAACTTATTGGAACTGCAATTGAAGTCAGAATGCTTCGATTCTTGCTCGCCTGAGGTCACTTAAGGTAGTTCGATGAACCCTAATTCTATCGATCCCCAAATCAGTATGTTCCCAAGTTTGATTTATACCAAAATCGGTTTTCGTCGATTTGAAGACATATGTCCATTTTTTGTGTCGAAAACAACATGGTTTTTCAATCATTTGTCAACAAAAAATATGTTGTGTTTTGAAAACCGTTACCGATATAACGTCCATTTGACAGAGGGAGTTTTTTTGTGGGTTACTTTTGAGGTCACTGACTTGCATTTGTAAAGGTGATGGTCGATCTTACAAAAAAAAAGAGTGATGGTTTTTTTTACAGAAAACCCTTGTACAATCTGTTTATGTTCATCAACTCATCGAATAAGAACACATTTTAACATTTTTGAGGGTTGATTTCGTTTGTTCTAGCATTCTAGTTTACAAAGGCGAATCAAAGGAAACTTAGCCATGGTTTTATTTCTTCAACCACTTCTCAATCCCATTTGAAAAAGCTGATCTCAACATCCACACTGATACCATATAAAAAAATGTAAGAGAAGATATAATTTAGAAAATTGGAAGAACAAAAATAGTAGATAAGATAAAAAAAATTTCACTTGCCCTCCCCCCCTTATTGGTCAATATTTTTTTTAATAATTCTTTATATCAAGAATACATATAAAAGTTCGAAACATATTTATTTCCGGGTCCCTTTTTTCTTAATCGTCGATCTAACAGAAAATATAATCACAATTTAACGAACAATATCATATCAATCACACATTGATATAGCAATTTCAACTGAAAATTCATGGAACAAAGAACAACTACAAAATCGAATCAAAACCTGAGACTAAACCCACTTTGTTAACATCTGGAAGACTGAGATTCATAAGAAAATAGAGAGACTTTTCCTGTAAACCCTGATTACCCGAGTCAATATAATCCAGAGTCGCACGAACCGCGCATGACTCAGTGATTTTCCTACGGATTAACGAGTCTAGCTTCTTGAGACGACCGAGGCGGGTCAGTGACTCGAGCCTTGACTCGTAAGACGACAATCGCAAAATGAGAATGGAGATTAAGGATTGAGATTGAGACTGAGAGTGTTCTAAAAACCTTTATAGCCTTAGAAGCTTAGATCGAATCTCTCTCGCAAGGAAACTCTAAAAACCTTTATAGCCTTAGAAACTTTAAACTCTTTATTGCACAAAGTTTCTAAGCCAACCTAGTCCTATATTTATAGTGACTAACCTAAGGCATTTTCCTAATCCTCTTTAAACTAGGAAAAGCCTAATTTCCTTTTTTACTCAAATTCCTCTTTGACTTTGGATTTCTTTTAAGTAACGTCTTTGTAGTCTTTGTAAACTTGGGCTTGGTAATCTTGGGCTTTGATTTGTTTGAATCCACGTAAGCTTCCTTCCTTAAGTCAGCTTCCGATAGTCTTCAATCTTCTTTTCATATTGTAATTTACTCATGTGATTGAACCTGTGATGTCTGCATCTTCAAGTTCAACTTACAAGAATCTGAAGATGAGAAGATCCTTCGTAGACGATGAACGAAATACGAAACACAGAGAAACAAGATGAAGAAAACAAGCTCGTCCGCAACCTGAAAGTACTTTCACCTGTCAGATACCGTATTACAAAATGACACGTTTGCAATACTTCTCATGAGACAAACTGATATTCCACTATGTGATCTTGACAAGTGTTAAACAACACTGGTAAGCACGAGAAATCAGTTCCGTGAGATAAGGCAAAGAGAAGTGAATGGGATCTTCTTGTAAAGGCAGACATATTGTGAAGCTTTCTATTAGGAAACTACTGTACCTCGTTGTAAGTTGTCCTTCCTTTGCTCTCCACCTTTTCACAAACTGAGAGGAAGCCGAAAGAACACAAGATCAGTTAAATGTATAACAAAAATTAGGAGGCATATCAACAATTCATAGCTATAAACATTTAAATAACAATTAGACGAAAGCCGAGACCTTTCATGCTAAATTGACGTATAGCACTCTTCCACTTTTATCTGGACCAGCCGCACGCTGTCCCCTCTTCTTCTTCTTACCACTGTTAATAGATTAATGATCAACTAAACTACACAAAAGATATTTAACGAGTTCCATGGAAAATTAAAGCACACAGATAGTGGCATAAACAGCTTTCTAAGTCCCGGCAAGGATAATGTGAGAGATGAGTATTCAAAAAGGCAGATTCTTTGTAGGTCTTACAAACTTCGAGCAGTAGAAAGTCTTTGAAACGGTACATATCAGGAGAGCCAAATTCAAGCTTCTAAAAGTATGATCCACATTGTGTGGATATTTTTTTAGACCCGTTTAGGCCCGTTTAAAATTTGAAATATTTTTTTAAATAATTATATAAATCTAATTATTATGTTATAAATAATATATACTTTATATATGGTTTTTTAAATTTAGGTATATTTTTCCTATAATATAACTAAATTTAAAAATCGAAAAAATAACTAAATATTAAAAAAAAACCCAACTTTTTTGTTAAAGTTCAAAATCAAAATCTAAAAAAATATATATATACTTGCATAAAAATATATAAATGAAACAAAAATATATGTATATACCACAACTTGTGGATTTTGTGGGTTAAAATAATATTTTAAAAATAGTTTATGTCAATGCAAGTCAATTTTTTGGTAGAGATCGTATGATCCAAGTTTTTATTAAAGTTAAACCGAATTACAAATTAGTTTTTTAATAATCAATTAGAAAATCATTGCATATACTTTTCTATGATATGAATATCCGTTTTGAAAAAAATTAGTGTACAAATTAGTTTTGTTAATAACAAATTTATATAATATTTGCATTATGTTATTAAAAAAAATAACTTAAACGGGCTGCCAGTTTAACTATATCAATATCCGTTTATTAAACGGGCCTAAACGGGCTGGCCCGGTAAAACCCGTTTAAGCTTATATGATAAACGGGCTTAAACGGGCTAGTTTTTATAAACAAGCCCGTTTAGGCCCGCGAAATTCTGACCCATTTTAACATCCCTATCCACACACCATGCTTACGTCTATTGGTTAAGTTTCATAAATTCATTATGCAAAGCCTATGCCAAACAAACATTCACAAGGTTAAGCTCATAAAAGCAGCCATTGCTACGAAAAGAAACCATAAATCGCAAAAACGCATAAAAAACTTTACCAAATCCCATAATTGAGGTGAAATTAGAAGAGCATTTTACATACCCAGAAGCTCCTTGAGAACCAGCATCGTCTCCCTAAATGTCTAAATTGTCGAGTACAAGTCCTTAAATAGTCGCAAATAAGCTACTCTTTTGTGACTATTACGTTTCGTCGTTAAAATAGATGAGAGGCGAATAAAAATACTCAACCTTGTTGGAGTTATCGGCGTCAAGTAATATCCACCGAAACATCCTACACTTTGACATATAATGCTCATAAGTCATAACCAACTACAACAAAAACCAATCACCAAATTCGGTTTACATATCTATACCAGTCAAATTCTTTGAAAATCCCTATATTTCACACAATGAAAAATTAGAATGAAGTTCTAAGGGTTCAAACCCCACGTTAGAGAATAATTGATACATATACTTCACTATTCTCAAATATGGATCAAATGTCTATTCATTAGACATTAATCTCATTCCGGAAACATCAGACGTGTTTCTGCGATGCACTTGTAATCGCTCTCTCTCTCTATCTCTCTCTCTCTCTATCTCTCTCTCTCTCTCTCTCTCTCTCAACAACACTGTAAATTGAACCATATACCACTTTTTGATCTGATTTAAATATAATATTCACTATCTTTCTCTCGTTTTACCTTTTTCGAATTTCGATATCTCTTTTCTGACTTGAACATTAGAGAATTTTCGTAAGGACCTCAACCATTCATCCTCTCAATGGTTGGCTTGAAAATATTATCATTTTGGGATACCACAGTTCGACTATCATGACATGCATTATTGCATACCCATCAAAGACTTTGAGTTATCATTCGAGTTTCTGTAAACTCATGTGACTATTTTTTTATTGAATGAATATTTGTTTCCATTCTCGAACACTAATTACTAATCATAAAAATGATTTGTTTTATTTTTTTTCCTATAACTCACTTAAAATCAACTAACAGATCCCAAAAATTTGTCATAACAACGATTAATTAGTAATTTTATTTTATTCAAGTTATAAATGTATTAAGAAATTGGTTTAAAACTCTTATACTATTCATTTGGAATTAATCCTTAGTGATTGTTTGAAGTCACAACATTTGTTTGATTTTATTTAGAAAAACATCTGATCCATAATTTATAAACACTAAATTCTATAGTTTTTCTAAACTATATAAATAAACTGATAAAACTAAATTATTAAATTGAAGTTTCTTTAGACTAATTCTATATAATCTATCTTTTATTAAGTAAATATATTTTCAAATTCTAGGAAAAATTATTGTATTAATGGATGGTAATTATTAAGAGAATTGAAGTATATTTACATCACATGATATATATATTTTGTATTTACAAAGCTTTTATTTTCTTCTCCTCTTATAGTTACATTTTAATTTTTTTTTTTCAAATAATACCACAAAACACAACGATCTTAAATTTTCAAACTTAATTTATATTTTCGTGTAAATACATTTAATATGTTTCTTAAATTTTATTTACTCTTATTCTCTTTTTCATAGTTATGTATAATTGCAATTATTGTTTTAAATATACCTTAATTTTATTTATTTGTCTCTTTATTAGATGTAAAACTTGACAACTTATATTTTGCTTTATTCTCGAACACTAATTACTAATCATAAAAATGATTTGTTTATTTTTTTGTTTTTGACGTATGATTTGTTTTATTTTTTTCCTATAACTCACTTAAAATCAACTAACAGATCCCAAAAATTAGTCATAAAATGATTAATTACTAATTTTATTTTATTCAAATTATAAATGTATTAAGAAATTGGTTTAAAACTCTTATACTATTCATTTGGAATTAATCCTTAGTGAGATTGTTTGAAGTCACAACATTTGTTTGATTTTATTTAGAAAAATATAATCCATAATTTATAAACACTAAATTATATAGTTTTTCTAAACTATATAAATAAACTGATAAAATTAAATTATTAAATTGATTTTTTTTTAGATTAATTGTATATAATCTATCTTTTATTAAGTAAATATTGTTTCAAATTCTAGGGAAAAATATTGTATTAATGGATGGTAATTATTATGAAAATTGAAGTATATTTACATCACATGATATATATTTAGCATTTACAAAGCTTTTATTTTCTTCTCCTCTTGTAGTTACATTTTAATTTTTTTTTTGTTTCTGATAATATCACAAATCACAACGGTCTTAAATTTTCAAAATTAATTTATATTTTCGTGTAAATACTTTTAATATGTTTCTTAAATTTTATTTACTCTTATTCTCTTTTTCATAGTTATGTATAATTGCAATTATTGTTTTAAGTATACTTTAATTTTATTTATTTGTCTCTTTATTAGATGTAAGACTTGCCAACTTATATTTTGTTTTATTCTCGAACACTAACTACTAATCATAAAAATGATTTGTTTTTTTGACGTATGATTTGTTTTTTTTTTTCCCTATAACTCACTTAAAATCAACTAATAGATCCCTAAAATTGGTCATAAAAATGATTAATTAGTAATTTTATTTTATTCAAATTATTAATGTATTAAGAAATTGGTTTAAAACTCGTATACTATTCATTTGGAATTAATCCTTAGTGATTGTTTGAAGTCACAGCATTTGTTTGATTTTATTTAGAAAAAATCTAATCCATAATTTATAAACACTAAATTCTATAGTTCTTCTAAACTATATAAATAAACTGATAAAATTAAATTATTAAATTGAAGTTTCTTTATATTAATTCTATATAATCTATCTTTTATTAAGTAAATATTCTTTCAGATTCTAGGATAAAATATTGTATTAATGGATGGTAATTATTATGAAAATTGAAGTATATTTACATCACATGATATATATATTTTGCATTTACAAAGCTTTTATTCTTTTACATTTTAATTTTTTTTTTTCAAATAATATCACAAAACACAACGATCTTAAATTTTCAGACTTAATTTATATTTTCGTGTAAATACTTTTAATATGTTTCTTAAATTTTATTTACTCTTATTCTATTTTTCATAGTTATGTATAATTGCAATTATTATTTTAAGTATACCTTAATTTTATTTTTTGTCTCTTTATTAGATGTAAAACTTGCCAACTTATATCTTGCTTTATGAATTTAGTTACAGATTAATTTTTTTTTTTAATTGTTAGGACTTGTTTGATATATAATTTTTTTTTTAATATTTGCGATACAACTTAACCTAATTAAATCTATATATAAAGTAAGGTTTTCTCACTTCTCATGAAGACACATCATCATCCACATGTATGCCACATCATTTTGATATTTAGTTTTCAGAATTTAATTAGTTAAAATTTTGATATACATATTAACTATACATTTTATTAAATTATACAAGGAATTTGAAAGGTCATTTTCATAATTATATCATGAAAACTTAAAACAAATCAACAAATTTTATTGAAAGAATAATAGACACATCATCATTCACATGTTTTTTACAGGATAATCCTATTCACTAGAAGTCTCTCTCTCTCTCTCTCTCTCTCTCTCTCTCTCTCTCTCTCTCTCTCTCTCTTGAAATGTTTAGATCGACGCTCGATCCCATATTTCTTATACTTTTCCAAATCGGTCCATATTATCTCAAATGTTCCCATTAACCCATACATCTACGATGACTTTGATAGTAAATTAGTAATAGAAACTAAATCGTTTTTCAAATAAAATCAGATTCATTTTCTAGTCACCAACACTGGATCATCGAAGATGAATAATAGTAAATTTTGAACATTTTATTAGTATTCGGTTTTAGGTAAAAAAAAAAAAAAATACATGGACCTATTTTGAAGTATTGTTTTTAATAAGTTCGGAGAATTCTAAATTCACAAAACTAACTTTCTTTTTATTACTATTCGAAGTAACTTTCGGAGTATAAAAACTAACCAAATTTCGAAGTATTTATCTTATTAGTATTCACTTGGGTTAAAAAATATACAATTCCCTAAACTTTAAAATGACAAAAACTTAACTTTTAAAAACCAACTAATTGAATAAATAGTCAACCAAAGAAAAAAATAAAATCAAATTGTGGATCACCCACTAAAAAAATACATAAATAAACATAAAATTAAGAAAGGAAAAAAACTTAAGAATAAACAATCTACATTTATTAAGCTAATAGAGACAAATCCATTAACAATTTGTTTTTTTTTTTTTTGATGAGATGTAATATTTATTGATCAAAACAAAAAAATATGTACATAGTGCAGTAAAACAGAGTCCCGAAGGAAAAGAAGACTATCTCAAGAGACTAGGGATTGCTCGAAGAGCAAGCCATCGTGAGAGGATGTCTATGTCGTCGTCGCTCTGAGATGGGAAGAGGGAACGGAGGCGAAAACTCACGTCCTTGTCAATCATGTTCGTGAGAAGGATAGCCGAGCGAGCAGGCCGTTGGTGGCGGCGACCATTTCTCTCCTGCCAGATTCTGTAGATGGACGCTTGAAATACGAGTCGGGTTAGGGTGGAATCCGACTTATTTATTCTGCTTCTCGACACTGCTCTTGTAGTGATTACCCAATCTGGATTCGTTCTTCCCTGAAAGAGCTTCGAACATAGCCAATTCCATATTGTGAAAGAGTATGGGCAAGCGAAAAATAGATGATCTCTCGTCTCATTTCGTTCCCTGCATAGTAGACAAGGTTGGACATGTCCCCATTGCCTCATCTTATCTCATGTCTCCAGCTTATCCCGCAGCGCTAACCAAGTGATGAAACCATATCGAGGGATAAATTGAGAGAACCAAACCAGATGACTCCACCCCACCAACTGATCTGGCTCTCTAAGCTGCTCCCATGTGACTTTAGCTGAGAAGTGATCTTTGAAGACATGTTGATTGTGACGCCAGAATATGACGTCGGGACTTGCAGAGGCGGACGGCACCGGCGTATACAGAATGCGGTCCACAATATCTCGAAGCCTCAGGCTTCGGCAACGACGGATGGCCCAGTTGTGTTGATTGGCAGCGTCCGCTACAAAAGCATTACGTACAATTCCCAGATTTCGAGTCCCTGCATCACCAGCGCAATCAATAAGCCTACCCATTCGTAGCCAGTTATCGAACCAGAAAAAAGTGGATTCTCCGTTTTGAATTTCATGACGAATGAAATCAGCGGCTAGAGGACGCAATTTGAACAGCTTTTTCCAAATCGAAGAACCCCGAGAGCTCAATGGTGTCTCCCAGAAGGAGGAGTTACGCAGCAAGTAGTGGCGAGTCCATGCCACCCAGAGAGAACTCGTCTTTTCAAACAACCGCCATATGAGTTTCAGAGAGAATACACGAGAGGTATCGTGAAGTTTCCGAATGCCCAAACCACCTTCTTTCTTTGGCTTACAGACATCTTCCCATGCTACTTTCGCTTTAGTCGTGATATGTGGATTTCCCGACCAAAGAAACGCGGAGCACATGCTTTCTATCGTGTCGAAACATCGCTTCGGGAGACGGAAAGAGAGCACCAAAAATTTGTGATGCTTGCAATGACGGATTGTATAAGCTGGAGATGCCCAAGAAAGGAGAGAGGCTTACTAGTCCATGAGGTGAAGCGGTTGCGGATTTTGTCAATTAGCGGTTCGTAATCCAATTTGGTCATGTTCTTCATTGTGAGGGCCAGGCCAAGGTATCGAATGGGAAGCTGCTCCAAAGGAAAGCCTAGCTCAATAGCAGCTTGTTGAAAAGAATTTAATATGCGACCCGCCATAAATAACGAAGATTTCGTTGCGTTAATAGCCAGCCCCGATTAATTCTCAAACTTCGATAGCACATTCATAACGCCTCTACGAGAGTCTACATTACCGTCCATAAACACCAACAGGTCATCCGCAAAGCTCAGATGCGTTAACTGAAGTTCTCGGCACATTGGGTGGTACCCTATATGTCCATCGTTCGCTGCTCTGTTCAACCTGAGGGAGAGAACATTTATCACAATCACAAATAGATTTATGGTGAAAGAGAGCAACCTTGTCGAAGCCCCCGAGAGCTTGTGAAAAATCCCTCAAGATCCCCATTTACCATTATCGAGAAAGTTGTTGTCGATACACATCCTCTAATCCACATGACAAAGATTTTCGGAAGTCCCATCACTCAGAGGGTGGAGAATATGAAGTCCCAACGTACTGTCACTACAAGAAAACAGTCTTTTAACTACTGCAAAAACAGTAGGAAATCAGTAGCAAAACAAAGTTTTACGACTGATTAGCGACTGATATGTGTCGTAGTTAAAGGTCTCGTCGCTAAATAAATCAGTAGCAAAATTGCTACTGATTTACGACTGATTAGCGACTGATTATATCAGTCGCTATTAGGTCGCTAATCAGTAGGATAATATTACGACTGGTTAGCGACTGAATAGTGACTGAATTTTGCTACTAAAAGTTCAGTCGGTATTCAGTCGTAAAAGCTAGCTACTAAATTGCGACTGATTACCTACGACTCGAGCTACTAATTTACGACTAAACTGATCATCGATTTAGTTGTTTTTGGCAAAGTTTAACTACTGTTTTACGACTGGTTTGTTTTTGTTGTTACTACTAATTTGCTACTAATACCTACTACTAATTATCAATTTCTTAATGTTGTTTAGTAACTAATCGGTTTATTGATTTTAATTCAATGTTGAAGCTATAAAGAAAAGAAAAAACAAATTTAAAGCAATCGAAAAGTGAAAACAAATTTAAAAACTTAGGAACAAGTTTTTAAACACAACATAATTCATGTTTTAAACATGTTTCAGACATGTTTCAAAAGGAACAAGTTTCAGACAAAAGGAACAAGTGTCTTAGGGATTAGCAGAAGCAGAAGAAGTTTCTTGGGCGAGGAATGCGAGGAAGTGCTCATCGGTTTTCAAGAATTTGTGGACAATCGCAAGCGCAGCGGTCTGGGCGTTTTGAGCAGCTGAAACTCGAGCATTCTCTGCTTCTTGCTGTGCGATAAGAGCAGCTTGTTCCTTCAGCTTCTCTTCAGCCATTTGAAGCTGTTGTTGCATCTGCCGAAAAGAAGCCGAGATTTCCGGGTTTTGTACCTTTCCCTTGACCAGATTCTTGAGGCTTCCAAAACCAAACATTTCTCCTCTATCATTTGTGAATGTAGACTACAAAAAGAAAACTATCATCAATCAATTTCAGACACTATCATCAATCAATTTCAGACACTATCATCAAAAGGAAAACCAAACATTTCCAAAACCAAATATTTCTCCTCTATCATTTGTGAGTGTAGACTATTAATCTCAGACACTATCATCAATCAATTTCCAAAACATAACAACATAAACAAAGCACTTCACCTGAATAAAGAGCTCGTTATCCTCTTCTATGGATAGCACTGGATGACGACCATCCGAAAGCTCTGTGATATCCGAGTCATGTTCAGACAACTTCTCTTCCTTTTTCTTCATATAGGCCTCAGCAACTTGCTTCGCTTTCAGATCAACAAAGGTCCCATCTTTCTTGGTATGAGCCCTGATGAACACCTCACCGAAGCTCACTGGTCTCCCCAATTCAACAACCTGAAATGGGAAAAGGATAAGGTGAATCAGTATATCAGCAAACTTAGTTAGAGTAAATGTAAAGCATTAAGAACATAAAACCATATATCACAGATTCAAGCACCAAGTAAATGTTAAAACTGACTTACCATTTCTTGTTCGATTTGTCGGTAAGACTTCTGTCCAGAGGTGTGTTTGTGAGGACCGAGACCTTTACGATCAGACATCCGAGCTGCTGAGGTTGTGTCACTCTTCGATTTTTGTTCTTCAGTGCTCCAATGTTTTTTCATGTCTGCCCAGAGCTTATCATTGATCCATTTCGGTTGCTCGTCAGTACATCTCGCAGTGCTCACCATGTCTTTCAAGCGAAGTAGAATTATAGACTCGAAATGCTCTTGAACCAAACCTGTTAAAGATGGATCCCATCTGTGTTTTTTCTACAAAACAACAGAGAAAGATAAGTGTTAAAGCAAATACAAGAAAAACAGAGAAGTTTGGTGTTACAGCAGAGAGATTCTTACCGCGAATTCAACGAAGTACCGTTCTTGTCTTTCTCTAGGCACACTCGACCAACTGTAGTAGGGGCCATCAAACTTGTTGGTGAAACACTTTGTAATCTTCCGGGTTAGAGATGATTTGTCATAACCAAACCTACAAAGACACTGAAATATATTCACAAACTACAATGAACTCTGTATGACATCAATTTTAGTTACATTGCCCAATTTTCTAGTCATACTCATCAACAATAAACTTCTTGTGCAATGAATATCAACAAGTAGTAAAGGAAAATAATAAACTGTTGCAGTACAACCAAATAAGAAATTGTTGAATTAAAAAAAACTAACTAGAGATTACAGAGAGAAAGCGATTTTACCAAGTTGAATCAGGCTCGATGAGGTCGGGATCAAGGATTGTAATGTTCTTCGGCCGTGGCGCAAGAAGCAGCGAGTTAAGAGCCTCCATCTGGTCTTCGGAGAGATTGGGTTGAGGCAGACCTACGAGATCACTCAATTCGTCATCTTCTTCTGTGTTGTGTGAATTTTGTGCCTGCGAACTGTGAGGAGATTGAGCTGGTCGATGTGGAGGCGGTTGAGATTTAGAACTTTGAGGAGATTGAGCTGCTCGATGTGGAGTGGGTCGATGTGGAGGCGGTTGAGATTGAGAACTGTGAGGAGATTGAGCTGCTCGATGTGGAGTGGGTTGATGTGGAGTGGCTTGAGTTTCAACAGCCAGAGATGGTCTGGAAGGTGGAGGCATTGTTCCCTCTTGATTTGCAGACGCTTCAGATCTCGTAGCCGTTGTGGCCGAAGGAGATGCACCAGATGGCAGAGATACACCAGATGGCGGAGCCGCTGAGGCCGGGAAAAGCTGCTTCGGAGGAGGGTAGTCTCTCACCGACGGCTGACGTTGGTTGTTGGGGAGAACCGGTGGGTCAGTCGCCGTTCTCGGTACAAAATCATACCGAGTTTTTGGAAGAGAAGCCGGCGTTCTCACTAAGGTGTTAGTTGGAGGGGCAAATTTTCGCTTCCTCTTTCCACCCATGGACAGATCGGGATAAGAGAGGAAAAGGAGAGGATGGGACAGTTCGGGATAAGAGAGAAAGAAGATAGAATCGAACAGATCGAGATCGGGATAAGAGAGGAAGAGGAGAGAATTGAACAGATCACAGGCGGGATAAGAGAGGAAGAGAAGAGAATTGAACAGATCGATAAGAGAGGAAGATGATAGAAGTCGATTAGGGTTACAGAGAAAAAGGAATGAAAAAAATCTGTAAGTGTTAGAATTAAAACGCGGACCAAATTATTTGAGCCCACTAAAAATATTTCAGCCCAAAATGTAGGCGGGAAATAAAATTTTCACCAAAACTTTTCACCAAAAAAATTTCACCCCAAAATTTTTTAAATTACACATATTAATAAAATTAAACTTATATAACATACTAATACATAAAATATCTTGATCAAAACAAAAACTTAGGTACCATATAATATTCTCATAATTAGTAAGATGTTACACCTTCTGAATCGTCATCATCAGATTCCGATAAATCACACAGAAATTCGTCTTCTGGTTCCGCATCGCCGACATCGTAATCGAGATTAACTGGGTTTGCTCCTTGTAGCGAATTGTCGACTACGAGATCTTCAATTGTAGTCAACATTACATGATCATCAGTTTCTTGTTGTAAAAGAGTCGGTTCCGTGTTTACATAGACTCCTGCAATATTTCCCCTCGGGTTGACTTTAACAACATTTAGCCACAAAACTTTTGGTTTATGGCGGTTTGGGTACGGGATATAACAAACTTGATCCGCTTGAGAGGCTGTGCAATATCAATATATAGAAGTATATCAATATATGGTATCGACAGACGCATAAGAGTATATGAGTGTACGTACCAAGAATAAAAGGTTCGTATTTATAGTATCTTCTCGATTGAAGAACGTCTACAATCCCACCATTGCTCGTCCGAGTTCCTCTACCGATCACAGGGTCGTACCACTTACACTTAAAAAGTGTGATTCTCAAATTAACCACCCCCTCATACTCGAGTTCTATGATATCAGTTAAGATACCGTGGAAATCAGCTCGGTCAGCTGCATTGCTACAATGCTCCCCAGTAACACATACACCATAGTTACAAGTCTTTCTTCCCTCACTGTGATTCTTGGTATGAAACAAATATCCTCTTGTATAATAGATGGGCCAAGTTTTGGCCTTATTCACGGGACCATGAATTATGTCGAGCACCCATGTTGGAAAAGGAATCTCGGCGTTCCAGGTAGTAACCTGCATATAGATAGACATTAATATCAAATATATTGAAGAAAAAAACTCAAATTTCAAATATTTAGAGACATACATATTCTTTGATCCAAGAAGGATATTCTTCAGCTCTTTTCACCAGGATTTCTTTCTCGGAGAAGTCCGGATATTTTACACTAATATAATCTTCGAAGAAACTATATATATATATATATATATATATATATATATATATATATATAACACCAGAAAAATATATGAGAAATCGAATATGGACTATATTTAATTGTAAGTTATAGACATTCCAAATTATACCTCTCAAGTGGCTCGAAATAACCACAATTTCGCAAAACATATGCATGTGCGCATCGATAGTCTTTATCTGAAAGCCAGATTTCATGAATTTCGCCAGAGGGTCGACCTACATGAGTAAATATATCAGGGACTCCATCGAAATGATATTCGGGGACATCACCTTCAGCGAATCTTGTTAACCTGACCAAAGTAGTGAAAATCAATTTATAATAGCTAGCAGGTGTATATCAAATGGGATGTGAACCTTTAAATAATTATAGCATTTACCTTGATTTCATTTGTATAATCGAGGGAAAATAGTGCTCTGTGAAATAAGCTACCTCCTCCCTTAGATATGATTGAACAATCGATCCTGCTGCATATCTTTGGTTCTTTGCTTTACCTTTCAACTTTTTGAAAAACCTTTCAAAAGGGTACATCCACCTGTATTGCACGGGGCCTCCTAGTTCAGCTTCGTTTGGGAGATGTACAGGTAGGTGCTCCATCACGTCGAAAAAAGATGGTGGAAAGATCTTTTCCAAATAGCATAGGATTAACACTATGTTATGTTTTAGAATTTGGACGCGACTTTTCTGCAAAGTTCTCGAACATAAGTCACGGAAAAATGCTCCAACCCCTAGAATTTATATATTGAAACTGGAAATGGTTAATATAAATTACTAACATGCATATTTATGTGATTTATTTTCCTCAAATTATAAGTAATATTAGTACCTGATAACGCAGTGTGAACGTTCCGGTCTAGTAGTTCTGCACAGATAAATGGAAGTAGCCGCTCCATAAAAACATGGCAGTCATGACTCTTCATCCCAGAAAACTTTCCATTCGTCAAATCAGCATAACTAGCTAAGTCTGAAGCATAACCATCTGGGAATTTGACCGAATGTTGTACACATTCCAATAATGCTTTTCTGGCTTCGTCTTCCAATGAGTAGGGAGGAAAAGGGGCTCTACCCTGATCATCAACATGTAAATGTGGCCGAGAACATAATTCTTCTATATCCAATCTTGACGGGATGGTGTCTTTTGATTTACCCTTCACACGCATAAGAGTATTCATGATGTTGTCAAAAAAATTCTTCTCTATATGCATCAGATCGAGATTGTGTCGGAGATTGAGGTCCCTCCAGTACGGCAATTCCCAGAATATGCTTTCTTTGTGCCAGTTATGCTCTTTCCCAAAGCCATGCTTCTTCTTATCGTGACCGTTGCCACCAACATCCTTTGTTTTTGGTGGATTAACACGTTTAACCCGGTATGAATAAATTTGCTCACCGGTCAAAGACAATGGTGGATCGTCTTTCCTAGCGTCTCTCTTCTTCAAAAAGTCTTTTTTATTCTTCCTTAGAGGATGATCATAAGGGAGAAATCTTCGGTGACAATCGAACCAACACGTCTTTCTTCCGTGCTTCAGATAAAAAGATTGTGTATCTGCCATGCAAATTGGACAAGACAATTTGCCATGGGTGGTCCATCCTGATAACATGCCATACGCCGGAAAGTCGCTTATCGTCCACAACAACACCGCTTTTAGAATAAAATTTTCCTTCTTATACACATCGTATGCATCGACTCCAGTAGACCACAGTTCTTTTAACTCATCAATGAGAGGTCGGAGGAAGATATCGAGACTAGCTCGTGGATGATTTGGCCCAGAATTGATAATGGTTAGAAACAAGTACTCTGTATTCATGAACATACCAGGGGGTAAATTACACGGAGTCAATATCACAGGCCACAACGAATGATTTTTTGACATGCCAAATGGATTGAACCCATCTGTACACAATCCAAGATAAACGTTACGGGGTTCTTCTGCAAACCGGGATGTTGATCTTGAAAATTTTTCCACTCCGCAGCATCAGACGGATGACACATTTCTCCCTCATTTGCTTCGTGCTCGGCATGCCATCTCATTGCCGCTGCAGTCTTCTCACTCTGATACATTCTCTTTAATCTGTCAGCAATAGGATTATACCACATACGACTATATGGTACATTGGACCTACGGTTTTGCTCGTTAGGCATCCATCTTTCTGAATTACAAAACCGACACTTATCAATCTTTTCATCATCTTTCCAGAAAATCATACAATTGTTAATGCAAACATCAATTGCATGACATGGGAGCCCCAAATTGCGCATCAATCTGTCTGTCTCGTAATGTGAACTGGTTGCATGGTTTCCTTCTGGTAAATAATCTGTCAAGATTCCGCATACCGAATCCACTAACTTTTCACTCATATTATGATCTGCCTTATTTTGCATGATTCGAGCAGCTAAGGATAACTGCGAGTGACCTTCACGACAACCATCGTATAATGGAGTATTCGCTCCATCCAACAAGTCGTAGAATTTTTTTGAATGATTACGTACCGGTTCGTCTACATTCTGATAACTATCATCCTGATGATAGTTATCAAAACTAACGTTAACACGAAACGCATCATTCACCATATCCACATACCTATCTTCTACTACATTACCCACTTCTTCATTCCCACTAATATGCGTCCTATCAACATAACTCGTTCCTAAATCCATATCGAGTTCTTCACCATGTTTATACCAGATATAATAATCTGGCATAAATCCTCTACTATACAGATGTCTCAAAACTCTTGTACCCGGGATAAATTTCTCATTCTCGCAAACAAGACAAGGGCAGTGAAACATACCCCGATTTCTCTGCGATAGAGGCTGGCTATTTGCAAATGCCACGAATTGATCCACCCCCGATGTGAACTCTGCCGAGAGATTTCCCGTCGCTTCATCGAACCTACTGTACATCCACTCACGAGAATTACCATAATTGTAATTTCCCGACATAAATAAGTTGAGAAACCTTAATCTCTCTTTGATTTGTGTTTATAATGTCTTTCTTTACTTTGTGTTTCTACAATTGTGACAAAAAAATTCGAGTATGGCATATACATAGAAAATTTCCCGACTGATTTGCTACTGATTAGCGACTGCATCGGAAATTAGGTAACCAACCACCAAATGATTTCCACGTGTTTAACTGCATTTAGCGACTGATTTGCTACTGATTTGCGACTGCAGCGTAAATTAGGTACACCAACCACCAAATGATTTACACGTGTTTAGCTACTTTTAGCGACTGATTTGCGACCCGCCGAATACAGTAGCAAATCAGTCGCTAAAAGTATGTTATAAAACACGTGGAAATCATTTCCTCTGCAGTAGCTAATCAGTAGCAAATCAGTCGGGAAATTTTATCCATATTTTCTACTGATTACCGACTACATTTTTGACTTCAATTTAGTCACTATACAGTCGTAAATTTCCTACTATTTAACGACTGCGTTATTAGGTCGCTAAATACCGACTGTTTTACGACCATTTAGAAATGTTCGTCAAGCAGTCGGTAATCAGTAGCAAAACAGTCGGGAAATGTAGCGACTGCGGAATCAGTAGCAACAATCAGTAGAAAAAACCATGTTTTGGTGTAGTGTGTATTGAAAGCTTTTGCTATATCCAGCTTTGATGCACAGCGGGGGGCCATTGAATCCTTATGATAATTCTTTACGAGTTCAGTCGCTAAAAGAACATTCTCCATAAGTAATCGACCTTTGATAAACGCTTTGGTTAGGGACCATACCATCAGGGAGGACGGATTTGAGCCGATTAGCAATAATTTTTGAGATGAATTTGTAGAGCACGTTACAACATGCAATAGGACTATATTCACGAATGTATTGAGCATCAGACTTCTTGGGAGCAAGACACAGCACGTGGCATTTACTCCATTAGGCATGAACCCATATAAGAAGTAGGATTGAACAGCAACCACAAAATCAGGACCAATCACCGGCCATGCTGCAACGAAGAACTCGGCGGTGAATCCATCAGGGCTGGGAGTTTTCAGTTTAGATTCCACCTGCTGTTCTGATCGTTCCGATTCCCGCACAACAGAATCCGTCGATTTCAACAGTTTATAGGGCTTTGTCTGACATGTTCTGCATTTTGGTACGAAGGTATGATCAATCCTTTCCTCATTCCCGCACACTCAGAGTCTTTGTGTCCCCAAGTCTGACACAACATACACCGCGGCGGTAACCACAGATAAGCAACTGGAATTGTTAACCCTGGTTCAGCTTGAAGACATATCTTTTCTAGTAAAGGTTGTTCCAAGTTACCAACCACTAGAACGCAAGCCACATCCAACCGGATGCAACACTCTGTATTAGGATGCAATTTCTGCACTTCTCCTACGAGGTCCCCTAGAAACATGAGCCCCTTTTGTGAGAAAAGATGATCCGGAACTTGCTTGAAATCTACCCAAATCGGCATTGACGAGAGGTCCGGCTTCAAGGTAGAGGTGTGAGGGTTCCATTCCTGCACCACGAGGGGGATATCAGAGATGTGCCAGAAATGTCGCCGCATGACTCTAGATCTGGTTTGGTCATTTTCGATGCGGAAGAGGACAGTCTTAGGGTTTAGGAATTGAGCGTCAATTTTGGAGGACTTAACCAGTGATCCCCAAATACAGTTGACAGTGGCGTGGACTTTTCCGATGTATGGGGCGTCTCAAATAAAGTAGCCCACGATGTATTTAGACCAAAGAGGCTAAGCGTTTTGTAGCACTTCTTACGGAATCGAAGCTGAAGCGACTCCATCGATCATCTCCTTTGCCGGTCGCATTGTCTTTGGCGTCACTATTTTGTCAGCAAGGATGTCTGACCAAGAGGCATGGGATTTTGGGCTGGATGGTTTTTGGTGAGAAGGGAGTGAGTGCCGACGGCGGCGGTTCCATGGCCGAAATGGCGAAACTTGCAGGAGACGAAATAAGGAAAGTCTTCTGCAGCAGCTAGGGTTTCAAAGTCTAAAGCTAAAATCCTCCAAATCCATTAACAATCATACTAATAAAACTAAAATAATATTATACCAAATTTGTTTTTTTTTTTAAATTGTGTTAACGTCCGCGCGTAACGCGGATCACACACTTGTATTTATAAAATTTGAAATATATTAGGATAGCCAAGATTATTAAACCTGTTATTATTTCAATGAACTATATTCATATAAGTTTATAATTTTCTGCTTTAATTTAGAATATGAATAATGCCTTTTCAAATTCTTTTCATAATGTTAAAACCAAATTTATAATTAGTATATGTATTTAGTATGTATATTAAATTTTTATCAAAAAATTTGTGTATACACACACGTTTAGAGAGCACTTTGTTTATTATGATGGAATAATTTTACCACCATTTTTGTTACTATTATATTTATTCTTAGTTATTTATATAATTGAATCTACTATTTTAAATTTAGAATGTTTCCATCATAATAACTAAAATGTTGGTTTTTTTGTTGTTAATGGAAATTTTATAAATAATTTCCTTATATTTTATATTTTTTTATTAAGTATGATACTATTATATTTATAACAAAAATGATACTATTATATTTATTCTTAGTTATTTATATAATTGAATCTACTATTTTAAATTTAGAATGTTTCCATCATAATAACTAAAATGTTGGTTTTTTTGTTGTTAATGGAAATTTTATACATAATTTCTTTATATTTTATATTTTTTTATTAAGTATGATATTAGAATTTGAAAATTTTCTTAATTTTGAATATTGATGTGGACCAATAAAATTAATTTTTTAAAATCTTATGTGGACACCGATAAATGCATATAGCATCAACTTTTATTAGTGTAAGTTTAATATTAGAATTTGGAAATTTTCTTAATTTTGAATATTGATGCGGACCAATAAAATTGATTGTTTAAAATCCTATGTGGACACTCTTATATGCATATATCATCAACTTTTATTATTAATAATAATAATAATAATAGATATATCTACAATTTCCCTTTTTTTATGGCAACCGTCATATGAATTTTCTAAACAAATGTTTTGCAAAATCTCCAACCACTAGATATACCTTATTTGGAGAGGCATATACATTAGACATAGATCGCACATTCCACGTAAATTTTATCAATCGTTTTTGGTCCAAAAAAGGTTGCGGTATTACATCTAATCTATTAAAATAGAGTGTTATTTTATGTCCAAATAGGAAAAAATGAAAATAAATCTATTCTTATCCTGGATAACTTTTAAACTTTAGATTTTTGTGGATAACTATTCTCTGTTTCCAAACAGTTGAGTTTTGTTCAATTAAAAATTCATTTAATTATTCTGATTCAATTAAAGATTAATTTATTTATTTAATTAATATCATTATATATATATATATTAATTTTAATTCGTAATTATAAAAATTTAGACTATGCCAGAAATTAAATTAAATATTTAAAATTACAAATAAAATCGATTATTTCAAAAATATGTAAATTAATTATTTCAAAAATAATTTAAATTTTTATTATTATTTTGTTAAGAAAATAGTATTAGGTATTTTGAATTTTTGAATTTCGATTATGCCAAATAATTTAATAATCAAATTTTTTTGAATGATACAGATTCAAAATTAACAATTTTCATTGAAAGATAATATTAAATTCAAAAATCAAAATCATCAAAACCAGTTGTTTCTTTACAAAAATAATAAACCGGATATTAATTTAGATTTAATTTAAATATTCAAATTTAAATATTCAAATTTATGTAATATTCTCATAATGACAGACATGATAAACGATATGTTATTGTATATTTTTATCATAATCAATAAGCGTAAAATTTTAAATATTTGAAATTAGTAAATATTTATATATTATATGGTAATATGAACGGACGGGTTAGAATTATTTTTTTTATAATCACGGTCATTGTCGGATTAATATAAATGGACGAGTTAGAATTATGTTTTTATAATCATGGTCATATTTAATACTAGAAAAACTTAAATCTACAAAAACAAACTATATCTAAACACAAAAATAAATCTTTGTCACTTATTAGAAAAATTATATCTATAAAACAAATTATATCTAAAAAAAAAAATTACAAAATTTGGTAAACAAAAAAAAAGAAAAATTTCCGTGCGGACGCACGGGGTAGAATCTAGTCTAATCTATTAAAACAGAGATATTTTTATTGTCCAAACACGAAAAACTTCATTCTATTCTATTTCCATCATGGATAACTATTATTGCTTTCATTTTATTCATGTTGCCAAACAAAAGTTTTTGGTTATATTAAAAAATTAATTATAAGTTTAATTAAAGAATAGTTTAATTAATATTATTATATATATATATTTAATCCGTAATTAGAAAAATTAGGACTATGCCAAAAATAAATTAAATATTTAAAATTATAAATAAAATCAATTATTATAAATTACATAATACAAAAATAGTTTAAATTTTTATTATTATTTTGTTATGAAAATAATATTAGTTATTTTGAATTTAATATAGATTTTCTGAGATTTCATCAACAATTACAAAAACAATATTTGGAATTAATAACAAAATATTTTTACTTCTAAATTTCAATCTTATTAATACACTCGGATTTATAATTGAATATTTTTCAAACTAAAAAGAAATATATTATTAATTAAATTTGTACAACCATAAATTCGATCATGCATATGGACAACATTCAGTTACTAATACATATTCAATATTTTTATTTATATATATATAAAATGATTAATATTTTAGGAATCACACAAATTTTAGAAATTATTAATTTAGAATTAAATTCGAAATGCAAATCTAATTAATCTTGGTAAGATTGTCCATATTATTCTAATATTCATTTATATTAATAAAGACTTATTAAAAAAATATTATGATAAAATCTAAACCAGAAATGGTTATTCTATTCAAATTCAAAATTAAGAATTATACCACAACCTTCCAACGATAAAAAGAAAGAAGCATTAATTAATTAGATTCGTAAAATCATCATGACTTATAATACAAACTAAATATATTTGCACATATATAAATATATTAAATGAATTAATTTGTGGTTTCCTAAAATTTCAATATTAAAATTTTTCTACCATTAATCAAAATATATATCATTAATTATATTGCTGATATTAGGAATCTAAAAATCTCATATTTTCAGCAACTATAACAATCTTAATAACGGTAACCATAAAAATTGTAGCATAAAATTTGCCATTTGTGTTGATTTAGTTATTACTATTTTTAATTCTTATTAAAAATCTATGAATGGTTATTTATTTAAGGAAGCATGTATCACCGAATAAATGCTGATATTCATAATTCAAAAAAAAATTCGAATAAAAAAAGAAATAAAAATTCGAATATCTTTAAATTCTTGCCACAATATTGGGAATTTAGGGAATACACCCACTAATTTGTAGAAAGAAAATCATATCAATATCAGCCAATTAAATTCATTTTAAAATTAAGATATCCGGATCAAATAAGTTTTAAAATTAAGATATATCCGAATTAAAATCTTTCTAAAATCTTAACATAGATAGATACAAATATTTAGAGAATATAATCTTCCAATCCTAATTTGCATACCATCTTCACTTTATAAACAGGATCTAAGTCATGTTCCTCTTATATCACTCGACTTTTCACATCAATAAATGTATAATTGTTTTGACAATTTGATTGCGATTAGCAAAATAGAAATATATACATATATTTTGTGTGAGATAAGCTTTCATTATAGTTTTTTTTTTTAAAATTGTAGGCTGAGCTTAATGCAATATTTCCATTTGCTTAGACTCTCATACACTTAAGCCACATTGGGATCTATTTTTTGGGCCACGATGAAGAATTCTGCCATCACTTGAAGCATGAAAGCCATATTTAAATATTTGGGTACATTTATTATTAAAAGTTTTTCTTATAAATTAAAAATGTTAATATATGTGTTATCATTTCAAGTGTGATCTAATATATATTTTTTTTTTGAAATTAGTGTGCAGTTTTGAATAGCTTAATCTAACAAAAGATAAATTTGAGAATTTGTCTTTACATCATCATTTAATCATGTCACACTAAAATCCATAATTCTTCATCGTATGGTTGATTTGGGAAGATATGCATATAACCAAAATTATGCATATTTCAATTCAATTTAGTACAAATTTCTTATGCATCTTACTAATTGAATTCGCGTAATTAATATCATTTTCTTGCATCATAAGAGAAATCACGTCTTTGATTTAGAATGATAAATCCAGATTTTGGTCGAATTCTTTGCTTTTATAAAACTGTAACAAAGAAATAAAATGATGGTTACAATCTTTTTTTTAAGATCAGCTTATATTAAAAAATTTGGATATCTAACAAAATTAAAACTATTCACACCAAATTAAAGCATATTTCGATTTTTGAAATAAATTTTTAATTCAAATCCTAAACAAACGTAGAACCTAGAATTATTGTTTGTAAATTCATATGAACTGAAAATATATATAATAAAATGGGTCATAAAATTGATGTAGCTAAAATCACTAATTTTGAATCATACATGTCATACTAAAAATATATTTTTCCATAGAGAATAGAAAACATAAAAATAAAAACAAATAAAAATTATCGCATGCCCTCATTGTGCATTAAAATTTTAGAAAACTATATAATATATTTTATACCAAAAATAAAATTGTTAACACATCTCAAAATTTTACATCCACAAATACATTTTGTCGAAAAAATAAAACTAAACATCAGAAAACAAAATTAAAAACTTAGCCCCGTTATAGGGCGGATTAGAAAAAAATTATGTCAACATAATGAACACCCGTTACTTTTCATACTGAACTCCTATTCTATGACGGATTAGAAAGAACAAATTATATCTAAACACCAAAATAATTATGTGTCTCATATGACCAAAATTAAATATACAAAAATTATATCTAAAGACAAAAATAAAGACAAAATATATTACAAAATTTGATTAAAAATAAAAATAAAAACCGTGCGGGCGCTGTGGTTTAAAATCTAGTAACTATTGAATATAGCGACGGTACATTCAACACCCACAAACCAAAAAACCAATCCCAGAAGTAATCAGATCAGTCATATATTAAAAACCCTTGTAGGTCACCAAACAACTAGTCTCCACTAAAAGGTCAAAATTCCTCCTCAATATCATATCTAAAAATCTTTCAACGAACGACAAACCCAGGATAAAATTTTCAGATCAGCTTCTCGAAAGATATAAGATCCATAATCAAAGAGAAAAAAACCGGATTTTATAGGATGTCAAGATTCTTCTTTGTTCAATCTTGGGAAGAGTTTCTGTTCCTGAGCTTTCTTCTTTGCGAGGGCTTCTTCGTCGAGGATTTGTATGGGAAACCATACAGGTAACCTGATTGAATCGATGTTACGCACTCTCTCTAACAAAGGTTTTGCTCTAAGGCTAGCATAATCAATTGCTGTGCCTAAAGTGGCAAAAGCTATAGAGTATCGAAACGCACCACGGGGTCCCCCTGCAAACAAGATTAAGATCCTATAATGTTAGTTCCAGGCTCAATAAACTAGGCTCAAAGATCATAATTCGGCAACATGAAAAGGGATAATATAATTAGCGTAGGTACTAATTTGTGAAGCTAAGGCCGAAAAGCACTTCCTTTATCAGACTGTTTCAGACTAGAGAGTTGACTCACAGGTTAAGAAACCCAAATTCTTCAAAGTTTCATTAAGATTGGACAGGAAAGCAGTCAAAGACTACGGCAAATACATCAAACAGATAACAAACCTTGAAGTCTTCCTAATAAAGCACCGCTAAAAAGACCACCGATGGCTGAATTCATTAAATCGCCGTGTTCTGATTTCCTAGTTACTCTTACCAATTCACGAGCCCCTGTGAAACGAAAAAATATTTGTGAGGTCACTTAATATGACACACTCACTTCATCCAGAAACAAACGGAAACAAGAAAAAAAAACAATATTTGTCATAATCAATATAGGAGAGTCATTCATCAGTTACCGCAATAGCAACCAGCGACGATGGTGAAATTAGTAGCATAAGTAACGGGTATATTCGGATGCGATTTCCTATGTTTTGACAGTAATCCAGCTCCTCCTCCGGTTACTCCTGTATTGGACAAACCCAAAATCTCAGATCATCCTGATGCTATTTTGTTTTTGCACTTTCCATCACTCTACAATCCACAAACCCCTAAGCAACGCAGAAGTTATCTCTTCTAAATCCCTCGAAAAATAGTATACAAAGCTGAGAGTCAAATCCAACAATCTCAGATAGTTATGATGCTAAGTTTCTTGCACTTTCCATCACTCTATCATCCCCAAATCCTCTAACACCCTCAAAAGATAGCATAAAAGCTGAGATTCTTATCTATCCACCACAAGGTTTTTGCCAGAAGAGAAATCTCAAAAACAATTTCAGAATTATAATTAATCGATCAAAGGGCCCTCTTAACACTGTGTAATAGAGTATTTTGGTACCTACAAGCTACGATTCTCTGCTTGCTTTCTTAATTTATGGCCATTTTCGACAATTTCTGCAGCAGCACTAGCAGCAATACTCATATGATAACTGATCCTAGTCAAATAATCAACGAATCATTGCGTTCTCTTAGAACAAAGAGACAACGAAATATCCAGAGAAGAGTCGAAATGTTGAAACCTGCGAGAACGGTTGGGATCAATAAACGCTCCGATAACGAAGGCATCGGCGTCGCCGGAGGCTGAATCGCTTCTTCTGGGAGTTTTTTGGGATTATTCGATTCCATTTTTCTTCTCCTCGCGAGTCGAATTTCACAGTAAGCCTGTTAATGGTGATTCGGGTTGGTTGACCCTAAGAAACCGAACCCATACCCGAATTCGAACCCGGACTTGATAACTTAACTGTAATTGTGTAATCAGCCGGTACAATATTTGAAATTGCTTTCGTTGCTATGATCTTTATGAAATAGAAAAATATCCCCAAGTAGGTCCCATTTAGTATGTGTGTTAGGGGTGAAACTATTATCCGGGATCCGTATCAGCTCCAAAAATCCCGATATCTGATACCATAAGGAAATGGAAGTAGATATAATAAATATTTATAAATTGAAACATAAAATTGCAAAATTGAAACATAAATAAAATTAAAAATATATTAAGCATAATTAGTATAAACAAGATGAAAATACATTTATTATAAATTAAAGGCGGTTAAACCAGCCATAGTACAAGATTGTAAAAATTTATTTATCGGAGATTGTAACAATGTAAGAAGATTACTTAGAGATAATATGGTAGAGAAGGAAAATGAAAGAGAGAGAGATGAAAATGGAGAATGAGAAATTGCCGATTACAACTAAACATACACTCCTTTATATAGGAGATTTACAAGAGTACAAGTGATAATAATAATAATAAAACATAAACTAGTGGCATATCTTGGATAAATCTACTCACAAAAGCTTGTCTCCATTACCAAAGTGTCATCATGGCTACGTGAACCGGCACTAGCTACAGGAGACGACACTCAAAATATGCGTTCTTAGATGTGCTGTTTTATAGGGATTTGTCGTAGTAGATCGTATCAAAAGATTTTTAGTTATCGCAAAGATTCGTAACAATGATTTTGTCGAGATTCGTAATTTTGGTGGCGAAATATCATACTCCACTATTTCCAAAAAATTCTTCAACGATATCCGGGACGTTAGAGCCTGACCCACTTTCCGAGGTATGATAAATATAGTCTGATGTTAGAATCGATAACAAAATATAGTCCACTATTTTTCCTTGTAAGGAGATTGCCTTCATTTCTTCTTTAGATTTAGCTGATGTAAGCATCGATAACATCTTAGATTTTAAGGCCAAGAAAAAGTTGTTTCCGATGTTTGGTTTGGTGTTTGGGTTAGGGCGATGGACGAGTTTGAATTTTGGATCTTTATCCAATCTAGTATATTGGACGGATAAAGGTTTGAAGGGATCTTGAATTTATCCCACCATTTTACTCTGAACTTTCTCCTAATGATTGGAATTGGATGGGGGGAAAACTCGAGAGTCCAAGAAAAGACCCAAGAAAAATGAAATTTAGAATGGAAGATGGCTAATGGAAGAAATTTCTTTTCATTTTCTGATGGAATGAAATTTGTTTTGAACATTTGGAAAGATTTTTGTATGTTAGGCTTGCAAATTTCGATGACAGAACCAAAGTAGTTCCACCAAGATATAAACCTATATGGAGATTTGGATAAATCACAAGTGATATAAAAAAAGATTAATCAATGTGTTTGTGTTTTGGAGATTGGGCCAAGAAGGAATTATACCAAGCCTGGCAATATATTACCAATAATTGAAAGGTACATTGAAACAGAGAGATTTTTCAGACTTTTTGGGAAATTTAAACTTTCATTAAGATCATATTCCCAATCGTTTGGAGGAATGACCTTATGAATTTTAAAATTTGAATAAGCAAAATCAGTGTGGTTTTTATTTAGATAAAAATGTTTGAAGGACACTGATTATGTTATTTCCAAAATCGTTTGAAAGAATAACCCAGTTTTATATGTATTATGAGGTTTGAAAAATCCTTTTTCCAAAATATTTCTCGATTGTTAAAAACGGGTCATTGTTGACCAAAACTCATTTTTCAACATTTACAATGTTTTGATAAATAGATTTTTCAAAATTTTATGAGGGAGAGTTTTGTGAAAACTCTTTCAAAATAATTTGTGAATTATTTAACGGTTTTAAATCATTTTAGAGGATTTGTTTTCTTTTGAAATCATTTTTGAAGGGACCTCAATTTTTGAAACACTTTGAGAAGACATGTTTTTAGAAGAATCACCCTTCTCTTGTTTTGAAAAACTTAGCTCGAAAGCTTTCTGCATTTGCAGGATTTGATCCATGATTTTTTCAGGATTGATTGAAGAGAGTTTGATTCTTCTTCTTTTTTCATATTTTTTTTGTAACTGAGATCCAAGGTTATGTTTTTTTATCTATGGGGATCTGTTTGGGGGTATGGTTTTTTTCTGGGATTGTTTTTAGGGATATGCCTTTGCCTTTATCAATCTTCCTCGAATGCATCGTACTTGTTTTGAAGAAATTGTCGTGTCAAGAAATCTGGAACATGGTTTGAATATCCTTTTATATATTCTATATCGAAATCAAAAATACTTAGAATTGCTTGCAATCGCACAAAAATCTGTTTTAAGGCAAGGTTTTTAACATCTTTTTTGTAAAACATCTTTAGCACTTTTGCAATCTATTCGTAAAAGAATATTTTTTATTCAAAAGATCACTCTGAAATTTTTGGATACATAATACTATACTTAAAATTTCCATTTTAATAGTAGAGTAGTTCATTTGGGTATCATTCCAATGTGAAGACGTAGATGGGACTATACTCTCTTGACCATCTACGTTATTTTTCTTAAGGATACCACCATATCTTATATATGACGCATATGTTTCTACAACCTTTTCTAAATCTGGATCCGCTATGTGCAGACAAGTGATTTCAAGGACTTGTTTTTTAAAATTTTTTTTGTACTAATGCAATATGCTCTTTTGTCTAATTAACCGGGTTTTTCTTTAGACGACTATGTAATGGTTTTTCCATCCTATTTATGTTAGGACAAAAATCTAATACATAGTTAAGACTTCCAAGGAACCTTTGTAATTGGGTTTTATCCAAAATTTTGTTTGGAAATTTATTTGCAAATTATAAAGATCTTTCTATAGGTGTCATCATACCTTGCAATATGTAATGACCTAGAAATCCGATCTTAGTTTGAAATAAGGACATTTTTGTTTTTCAAATGACAAGACCATTTTTCCTGCAACATAATAAAATGTCTTTAGATGTTTAAAATGCTCATCAAGAGAATTTGAAAAAAATTAGAATATCATCAATATAGACGATGCAAAAAGTTGAATATTCAGAAAATATGCCATTCATGATTCTTTGAAATTTCGAAGGTGCATTTTTTTAAACCAAACGACGTTACATTCCACTGATATTGACGAAAAGGGATTGTAAATATTTTTTTATAACGATCGGTTTCAGAGATTTGAATTTGCCAATATCCTGATTTAAGATCAAATTTTGAAAATATGTGAGCAGAATGAAGTCTTTGAAGTAAATCTTTCTTATTTGGTATTGGTTACAACTAATCCATTTTAATGCAGTGTTTAAACGTTTGTAGTTAATTACTAACCTAGGAGTGCCTCTTTCTATTTCAGAATTTTTATTTACATAAAAAGCAGCACAAAACCAAGTTGATCTTGATTTTGAAATTAGACCTTTGTTTAAAAGATCAGAGATTTCTTTTCTACAATGTTTTTATAATTCAAAGTTTATTTGTATGGGACGAGCCTTTGTAGAAATTTATTTTTCATTGAAATTTCCCTCATATGGCAAATCAACAATATGTTGTTTGCGATTCCAAAAGGCCGTCGGTAAATCTGAACATATTTATTTTTCAAGTAGTTTATCTAGGTTTGAAATTTTCTCTTTTACCTCTTTTGTATCCAAATCATCTTTTGTTTTTTTTTGTAGTAAAAAGTCTGATTTAAATTTTTTCATGGAAAGTTTTACTATATATAAAAGAATTCAAGAATTTTCTTGTACTGAACAAGCTTTTATTAAATATAGGCTTCACTTTTTTGGTGTTTCAAGAAATTGGAAAGAGAGTTTTTTGTTTTGGTTTTTGAAAGAAATTGAATCATCCATGACTTTGTATGGTGTGATTAAATTTATGAAGGGAGTTCCTAGAATAACATTTTGGTATATATCATCCGTGAGGACAAAAGAAGTTTTGATAAAGATATTATGTTTTAAAATCGATGCTTCTGCTTTAGACGTTATACGAAGTTTAGAATTATTATCAGCAAATAATTTTTCTCGTGTTTCTAGTTGAAAACATTTTAAGATGTTTCTGGAGTTTTAGATCTTCATAAATCTTGAGACCTTCTTTTTAAACAATACTGATCAACTCTCCATATGTGAAATCATCATAATCGATTATTTGAGTTCGTGTGGAATCTATAATTTTATTTCTAACATTTCTCCTAGAAGGGCTGAGAGTCATGCGAGGAATTTTTCTTTTCAAGAAGGGTTGTTTGAATCTTGCCGGAGTAAAACTATAGTAAAAAAGTGTTTTTGTACCATTGGAAATCGCTAAGTCTTTTGCATTTAAGATTTGAAAGGAGTTAGGCGTTCTTATCTCTAAGTACGGAAGGATCTCCTATAAAATATAAGGTTATGGCTATGACCAAGGTAGCTACAACATCTTGTTGGGGGCTTCCAAAGTTATCTAAAATTGGCAAATTATCTTAATCTATTTTTATGGCGTCTAGGATTTCTGAACGCTGCTGATTATTCAGGTAGTTATCTCACCATCCTTTAAGCTGGCTTGAAAAACAAGTTATTAGGAGTTTAGCTATGGTCTTATCCTCATTTCCTATTTGTGTTCTATAGGAATTTGCGGCCATCATCATATTTTGGAGGAAATTTAATATTGTACTCATATATGCCATCGATATTCCAGTCATAAATAAATTGAACCTAGATTTCTCTATGAGACAATTACTCAAATAGCACAAAAACGTTGTGATATGATTAGAGTAATATATACCTTTTTGATATTACTTAAATGATACAACTTTTAAAGGAAATATCCATTAAGGGCTGCGTGCAAACTGTAATTAGCGATAATGCCATTTAGATTTTTTTAAGTAAGATTTACGGTTAATTTTGAAAAAATTACAGAAAATGATTCATGATTCCATAATCGATGATGCCCTAACCGCCGGTGTTGCATGTTCGTCTCTTTTGGTTACGACTCATCTCGTCCGCTTCGTCGCAGTCTCATGTCGAAGGTTTGAATGATTTTCATCGTTTGAAAGTGGAAGCTAACTACTGTAAGTTAACGATTTTATGAAGTTATACAATTAATTTTCCATAATCGATATCCCCAAAATCAATTTTCCGGCCATATCCCGGCCTTTAATTTCAAAATCCGAGTCTAATGATTTTACATTGATGGCTGATTTATGCACACTTGATAGCTGATTTTATATTGATGGCTGATTTATGTTTGCGTGAAGGCTGATTTATGTTTACGTAAAGGCTGATTTATGTTAATATGTTGGCTGATTTATGTCTTTAATTGAAATTTTGTTTTTATTAATTAATATGACGATTCAGTTTCTTCTAATATAGAGAAATAAAGTGTCGATTCACTATCTTCTCATCACTAACAGGAAAAAGAAAACCTCTCTGGGCGATTGTCGAACCGCCGGTGTTGCTTGTTCGTCTCTTCCGATTGCGACTCGTCTCGTCCGCCTCACCGCAGCCGCATTTCGTCTATTAACAAAATCACATACGCACCTTTTTCATCGTTTGAAGGATTTTCATCGTTTCAAATGTGGAAGTTAACTACTGTAAGTCAACGATTTTATGAAGTTGTACAGTTAATTTTCCATAATCGATGGCCCCACAATCAATTTTCCGGCCACATTCCGGCCATATTCCAGCCTTTAATTTCAAAACCCGAGTCTGATAATTTTATATTGATGGCTGATTTATATTTGCGTGAAAGCTGATTTATGTTTGCGTGAAGGCTGATTTATGTTAATATGATGGCTGATTTATGTCTTTTAAGTGAGATTTTTTTATTAATTAATATGACGATTCAGTTTCTTATAATTTACTAATATAGAGAAAAAGTGTCGATTCAATATCTTCTCATCACTAACACGAAAACGAAAACCTCTCTGGGCGATTGCCGAACAGCCGATGCTGCTTGTTTGTCTCTTCCGATTGCGACTCGTCTCGTCCGCCTCGCAGCAGTCGCATTTCGTCTATTAACAAAACCACATACGCACCCTTTTCGAAGGTTTGAAGGATTTTCATCGTTTCAAAGGTAGAAGCTAACTACTGTAAGTCAACGATTTTAGGAAGTTATACAGTTAATTTTCCATAATCGATGGCCCCATAATCAATTTTCCGGCCATATTCCGGCTATATTCCGGCTATATTCCGGCATTTAATTTTAAAACCCGAGTCTGATGATTTTACATTGATGGCTGATTTATGCACACTTGACAGCTGATTTACATATTTGATGGCTGATTTATGTTTGCGTGAAAGCTGATTTTACATTAATGGCTGATTTATACACACTTGACAACTGATTTATGGCTGATTTATGTTTTACATGATGGCTGATTTATGTTCTGCATGATGGCTGATTTATGTTTATATGATGGTTGATCTAGTTATGTTTTTATGAACAGATGGATACATCTAATGGAACAAAGAAGTACCCACCTAAACGTTACGAAGAAGAGAAATCTCCTATGCAGAATAGAAGCATGAATCACAATTGTCAGCTGGGCAATTTTTCTCTCGTTAGAGAATCAATAGGAAAAGATGCGTAGGATGAAATTAAGAAGTTATCTGTTGGACTAATTGCTAAGCTAGTTGATAGCGATTACGTGTGGTCTGCTAAGACTGTACATTATCTACTCACCCGTCAGTTGGCAGTAAAGAAGGAGAATGAGATTTGGTCAGTGGTCGGTGGTCAACCAATCAGGTTTAGCTTGCACGAATTTGCTGAGATTACGGGGCTAAACATAGATCCGCTGCCAACTGAAAGTTGCGAAGCTGAGTACACAGATTTCTGGGCAGAGTTGGGTGTTCCGAAAGGGCTTGGACCAAAGTATGATGAACTAGCTTTTGTATTAGCTACGTGTTGTCCATGGAGTCTTGAAAAACGAAAAATGTTGGGGTTGTTATGTATTATACACATGGTAATTCATGGGTTACATCATAATTGTAACGCCCGCGTTCCGGAAAATTAAATTAAATTATAATTAATTAATTTAATTGTTTCGGAATTTTCCTTCGGGTTTTGAGCCTTAGACAAATCTGGGGAAATTGATTATTGGGGGAAATAATTATTTCGGGTTTGTTCCGGGGGTGTCATAATTCGTTTTGGAAGTTGTGGGGTTTTTCTCAAGAGAGAGAATCTTTTTATTGTCTTCTTCCTCTTATCTTCTTGGGCGTGAAAACCAGTTCTCGGAGGAAAAAGAGATTGGTCGCGAGAGAGAGAGAGAGAGAGAGAGAGAGAGAGAGAGAGAGAGAGAGAGAGAGAGAGAGAGAGAGAGAGAGAGAGAGAGAGAGAGAGAGAGAGAGAGAGAGAGAGAGAGAGAGAGAGAGAGAGAGAGAGAGAGAGAGAGAGAGAGAGAGAGAGAGAGAGAGAGAGAGAGAGAGAGAGAGAGAGAGAGAGAGAGAGAGAGAGAAGGAGAGAAGCTTGGCGAAGCTTGGATCTTGCGAGATCGAGAGAGGCTTGAGCGTGGGGAGAAGCTTGAAGAAGAGGTTGGAGGACCTTGGTTTTGGGCGTGAAGGGGAGGTCGATCTTGAGCTCGGGAAGTCGTTTTGGAGCTCGATCCATCGTGTCTAAGGTTAGTTGTGACCAAAGGCTCGCATTTAAGCTTGTGTGGAGCTTGTTCTTCTTGTTGTTGGATTCACGATTCTTGCTTGTTCTTCTTGTTGTTGATTGCGATCCGAGCTTGTTCTTCTTGTGAGTGATTCGCGATTCTTGCTTGTTCTTCTTGTTGTTGATTGCGATCCGAGCTTGTTCTTCTTGTGAGTGATTCGCGATTCTTGCTTGTTCTTCTTGTTGTTGATTGCGATCCGAGCTTGTTCTTCTTGTGAGTGATTCGCGATTTCTTGCTTGTTCTCTTGGTTGTTGATTTGCGATCCGAGCTTGTTTTCCTTGTTGTTGATTTGCGATCCTTGGAAGCTTAAGGGGGCGGGGTTTGCTAAGCTTGTGGGGAGATGGAGGCTAGGTAACCTCGAATCCGTGTTCGTGGTGTTTGGTTGAGCTTGTTTGATGAGATGTGGCTTGTCCTGGCAATTTTTCTTGGTGTAGGATTGCTAGGCGGTGGTTAGTCTCTCATGGGTTGTTCTTTTAATTGGTGATTAATTGTGATTAATTGTGATTAATTGCTAATTGTGCTGGGTTGTTCTTTTAATTGTGATTAATTGCTAATTGTGCTGGGTTGTTCTTTTAATTGGTGATTAATTGTGATTAATTGCAAATTGTGCTGGGTTTCCTTTTAATTGGTGTTAATTAATTCTTCGTATTGTTAATTGTCGATTGTTGTGCTTATTTGGTAGCCTGTTGTTGGGGTGATCAATCTCACTCAGCGTTTGGTTAGCCAAATGTTGATGCATCACTTTTGTCGATGCAGGTAAAGATAAGGCGTGATCGTGGAATCAAGGCGGTGAAGAGGGGATGATTTGGACCCGGGTTTTGGTTGTTATTATTGTTGTTGCTTTTGCTAGTATAGAACTGTTAGTTTGTGTAAACTGTAGACTTGTTCGGTGTTGTTTAATTATTGCGGTGGATTTATTTCCAAAAAAAAAAAAAAAATCGGTTGTTTCATTTTGGTATCAGAGCCCTTACGGTTCTAGGAGCCTAGGTGGTTCTAGAATAAATTGGGTATTGTGTGGGGGTCTTAGAATCATCCTCTTCGAGCCTTGTGAGATTCCACGGTGAGTATCCTTATTGTGATGATTGTTTTTAGTTTTCTTAGCTTGTGCTTCTGCACGTGTGCAGATGGCTAGAGGGCGTGGTAGGGGTCGTGGCCGTGGTAGGGGTCGTGGCCGTGTGCCGGCGGAGAAGGTCGAGGATTCGCGTGCGAGTCAGGTTGGGTCTGAGGGTGCGGCCGGAGTGAGTGCCGTTGGGGCTGGCGTGAGCGTCAGTGTGGCTGGTGTTCCAGCGGGTGCTGCGGGTGTAGCAGCGGGTGATGCTCGTGCCCGAGATGATCGCATAGCGGATCTGTTGACGAGGTTGTTGGAACGGTTACCAGAGAGGGTACCGGCTCAGGCTCCTGTGGCTCCGGTAGTGGTGGAGGCTCAGCCTCAGGCGGCAGCTGCGGTTGCTGAGGAGCTCCCATCCTATCTGAGGATGATGGAGCAGATGCTGAGGATTGGCACGGGGTTCTTTTCTGGAGGTGCTAATCCTGAGGACGCAGATGCGTGGTTGAGGAGGATAGAGAGGAATTTCCTCTCGAGTAGGTGTCCCGCGGGATACCAGGTGGACATTGCGGTCCATTTTCTGGAGGGTGATGCGCATCTCTGGTGGAGGGGTGTGGCAGCACGGAGAGTACAGGCCGCGATGGCTTGGGCGGATTTTGTGGAGGAGTTTAACTCCAAGTACTTTCCTCAGGAGGCGTTCAACCGTTTAGGGTCGAGGCTTGCGAGTTTGACTCAGGGGAATCGGTCGGTACGCGAGTATGAGGTGGAGTTCGTCCGGCTCGGGTCTTATGTTAGACGAGCGGGTGAGAGTGAGTCAGCCCGTGTGCAGAGATTTCTGATGGGTCTTCGGGTTGACTTGAGGAACCGTTGCATGGTGAGGCCTTTTTGCACGGTTGATGAGTTGGTTGAGACTGCAGCTTTGCTTGAAGAGGGTCTGAAGGACGAGGTGGTAGTGGCTACACCGCGTTTTCAGGCGAGATCTGTGCAGCAGCAGTCCGGTTCGAGCAGGGGCAGTAGTAAGCCGATGCAAGGACAGAAACGGAAGCGGGAGAGCGCTTCGAGTGGTAGTCGGGGTGGTCCGGGTTGCTTTGGTTGTGGGAGCATGGATCACCGAGTGGCGAGCTGTCCTCAGAAGGGCGGAGCGCGAGTGGATTCTCGAGTGTGCTATCACTGCAAGGAGGCGGGGCACATCAGGCCTCAGTGTCCCCAGTTGCGGCAGAGTGAGTCCGCGGTAGTGCAGCCTCTCAGGCAGGTGGCATCAGCGCCTCGAGTGTACTCCATCACCGAGACCGGCGAGCCGAGTTCCAGGCCGATCACAGGTATTTTCTTAGACTCCTCTAAGTTTAATTCTGTGTTGGGGAATGTCGTGCTCGTCGGGGTGTTAAGGTTCTCGGCACATGTATATGTGCAGGGACCTTGTGTGTTGGAGGTGTAGAGTGTCATGTGTTGTTTGACTCTGGAGCATCGCATTGCTTCGTTTCCCCGGAGTTGGCCGAGAAGGCTAATCTCCGGAGCGAGCCCGGTGTGAGTTTGGGTTTCGTGGAGGTTGCCGGAGGGAAGCTCCTGAGGATTCACGGTCGGGTGCGAGACGTGGATGTTCAGGTAGCAGGAGAGTCCATGGCTGCCGATTTGATTATCTGCTCAGTGGAGCTGTACGATGTCATCTTGGGCATGGATTGGCTCGGGAAGTTCAGGGCGCATCTGGACTGTCACCGAGGGCGAGTCGAGTTCGACCAGGGGAAAGGGAAGTTGGTGTATCAGGGTGTGAGACCGACTTCCGGGAGTCTCGTGATCTCGGTTGTGCACGCGGAGCGTCTGATCGAGGGAGGTTGCGAGGCGTATTTGGCTACCATTTCCTTGCCGGAGGCCGTCGGAGAGGCTAGGGTTCAGGATATTCGCGTGGTTCGTGAGTTCCAGGATGTGTTCCAGTCGTTGCAGGGGTTGCCACCATCTAGGTCGGATCCTTTCACGATCGAGTTGGAACCAGGGACGGCACCGATATCCAGGGCTCCTTATAGGATGGCTCCCGCAGAGATGGCAGAGCTGAAGAAGCAGCTGGAGGAGTTGTTGGGTAAGGGATTTATTCGTCCGAGTTCTTCACCGTGGGGAGCGCCAGTGTTGTTCGTGAAGAAGAAGGACGGGAGTTTTCGGTTATGTATTGATTATCGGGGACTTAACCGAGTCACAGTGAAGAACAGGTATCCTCTTCCGCGGATTGATGAGTTGTTGGATCAGTTGAGAGGGGCTACTTGGTTCTCCAAGATTGACTTGGCGTCGGGATATCATCAGATTCCCATCGATGAGGTAGATATCCGGAAGACGGCTTTCAGATCTCGTTATGGTCACTACGAGTTTGTGGTGATGCCATTTGGGTTGACTAATGCACCGGCTGCATTTATGAGATTGATGAACAGCGTTTTCCAGGAGTATCTAGATGAGTTCGTGATCATCTTTATCGATGACATCTTGGTGTATTCGAGGAGCCGGGAGGAGCATGAGGTGCATCTGCGTGTGGTTCTTTCGAGGCTGCGGGAACAGAAGTTATTTGCTAAGTTGAGCAAGTGTAGCTTCTGGCAGCGGGAGATCGGTTTTCTGGGTCACATTGTCTCTGCGGAGGGAGTGTCGGTAGATCCAGAGAAGATCCGGGTTTTGAAGCTGAACATGAAAGAGGCCCAGGATCGGCAAAAGAGTTATGCTGATAAGAGGCGGAAAGAGCTTGTGTTTGAGGTGGGAGATAGTGTGTATCTCAAGATGGCGTTGCTGAGAGGTCCGAACAGGTCCATTGTTGCGACTAAGTTGAGTCCGAGGTATATGGGACCGTTCCGGATTGTAGAGCGTGTTGGACCGGTAGCGTATCGGTTGGAGTTACCCGCGGTTATGCAAGCTTTTCATAAGGTATTCCATGTGTCGATGCTGAAGAAGTGTTTGCATAGGGGTGACGAGGTATTGGCTGAGATTCCGTCAGATCTCCAGCCCAATATGACCGTTGAGGCGAGACCTTTGAGAGTTCTCGAGCGGAGGGTCAAGGAGCTTCGTCGGAAGAAGATTCCGATGATGCGAGTTCTGTGGGACTGTGACGGTGTTCAGGAGGAAACTTGGGAGCCAGAGGCTAGGATGGAAGCGAGGTTCCAGAAGTGGTTCCAGAAGCAAGCTGCGGCTTGAGTTCCATCGAGAGGTTCCAGCTTCGGTTGTAGCTGTATGCTATGTATGTTTCATTTTGTATTGCCGTTGTGTAGAACGATGTTACATTTGATGTGTAATAAGATGAGTATTTCTTATTGGTGACTTGTGAGTCACGGGGTTGCTTTGCGTTTGGGGTAAACGCGTTAATATGAGAGCGTAATAAGATATATGTTCTTATTGCTGTTGTGAGCGTTGCGTGTTTCAGTTAAGCTTGTTCGGGAAAATAAGTCGAGTGACGAGACCGGGTTATTTCACTTAGCGATTCTATGTGGTGGGTCGGATTGCAGGCGTATGGTACTTGTTTGTTTTATTACGTTTGTATTGATGACTTACTGCAGAGAGTTGTGGGGTGTTGAAGGTAACCTAGTCGTAGTTGTCTTGACAAGTTTTTCTAAAGCAAGCCGACACTGGAAGGTGCGCAAGGGAGGTGCGATGGCCTGGTTATTGGTCATGCACGGCAGATATTCCGGGTATGGAATATGGGTGATGCCGGTGTTGCCTTGCGAGGATTTACACGGATCACGGGAGGTAGTTCAGTCAAGATGCTTAGAGATATGTGATTTATTGCTCGTTGAGAGGACTGGTTCCTCTGGTGCCGATAGCTCGCAGGACTGTGTGTCTTGGGAGTGTGAGTGGCGATGTACCCAGACTCGGGAGGTTTATAGCCTAGAGTGATACGTGATACCGTGGATTCGTAAGGAGTATGTCCCAGACGTGGGATATATTGCCTAGAATTGAGTGGTATGGGGTATTGAGACTCATGTAGGTTATATTACTGAGTGGAGTGGTACGGCATATACCTAGAACTCAGAGATGCTGCGGTGTCCTGGGTGATGTGGTATGGTGGATATCCTGCGGGATATGGCTGATGCTCGGAACTCAGAGATGCTGCGGTGTCTTGAGTAATGGGGTTGGCTGGTGGTTGAGCAATAAGTACATATGATGCCGCGGTGTTATAAGCATAGGGACTGAGTGGGAAACCTCGGAGGTTGGTGTTGGACCTCGTGTGAGTATTGAGATGGTCGGGTTTGGCCAAAGGTTGTGTAATCGTTGCGACGATAAGGTTCATTGGAGATGAACGGTTCATGGGAGATGAACGGTATCGAAGATTCGAGGGCGAATCTATGTTAGTGGGGGAGAATTGTAACGCCCGCGTTCCGGAAAATTAAATTAAATTATAATTAATTAATTTAATTGTTTCGGAATTTTCCTTCGGGTTTTGAGCCTTAGACAAATCTGGGGAAATTGATTATTGGGGGAAATAATTATTTCGGGTTTGTTCTGGGGGTGTCATAATTCGTTTTGGAAGTTGTGGGGTAATTCTCAAGAGAGAGAATCTTTTTATTGTCTTCTTCCTCTTATCTTCTTGGGCGTGAAAACCAGTTCTCGGAGGAAAAAGAGATTGGTCGCGAGAGAGAGAGAGAGAGAGAGAGAGAGAGAGAGAGAGAGAGAGAGAGAGAGAGAGAGAGAGAGAGAGAGAGAGAGAGAGAGAGAGAGAGAGAGAGAGAGAGATAGAGAGAGAGAAGGAGAGAAGCTTGGCGAAGCTTGGATCTTGCGAGATCGAGAGAGGCTTGAGCGTGGGGAGAAGCTTGAAGAAGAGGTTGGAGGACCTTGGTTTTGGGCGTGAAGGGGAGGTCGATCTTGAGCTCGGGAAGTCGTTTTGGAGCTCGATCCATCGTGTCTAAGGTGAGTTGTGACCAAAGGCTCGCATTTAAGCTTGTGTGGAGCTTGTTCTTCTTGTTGTTGGATTCGCGATTCTTGCTTGTTCTTCTTGTTGTTGATTGCGATCCGAGCTTGTTCTTCTTGTGAGTGATTCGCGATTCTTGCTTGTTCTTCTTGTTGTTGATTGCGATCCGAGCTTGTTCTTCTTGTGAGTGATTCGCGATTCTTGCTTGTTCTTCTTGTTGTTGATTGCGATCCGAGCTTGTTCTTCTTGTGAGTGATTCGCGATTTCTTGCTTGTTCTCTTGGTTGTTGATTTGCGATCCGAGCTTGTTTTCCTTGTTGTTGATTTGCGATCCTTGGAAGCTTAAGGGGGCGGGGTTTGCTAAGCTTGTGGGGAGATGGAGGCTAGGTAACCTCGAATCCGTGTTCGTGGTGTTTGGTTGAGCTTGTTTGATGAGATGTGGCTTGTCCTGGCAATTTTTCTTGGTGTAGGATTGCTAGGCGGTGGTTAGTCTCTCATGGGTTGTTCTTTTAATTGGTGATTAATTGTGATTAATTGTGATTAATTGCTAATTGTGCTGGGTTGTTCTTTTAATTGTGATTAATTGCTAATTGTGCTGGGTTGTTCTTTTAATTGGTGATTAATTGTGATTAATTGTGATTAATTGCAAATTGTGCTGGGTTTCCTTTTAATTGGTGTTAATTAATTCTTCGTATTGTTAATTGTCGATTGTTGTGCTTATTTGGTAGCCTGTTGTTGGGGTGATCAATCTCACTCAGCGTTTGGTTAGCCAAATGTTGATGCATCACTTTTGTCGATGCAGGTAAAGATAAGGCGTGATCATGGAATCAAGGCGGTGAAGAGGGGATGATTTGGACCCGGGTTTTGGTTGTTATTATTGTTGTTGCTTTTGCTAGTATAGAACTGTTAGTTTGTGTAAACTGTAGACTTGTTCGGTGTTGTTTAATTATTGCGGTGGATTTATTTCCAAAAAAAAAAAAAAAAAAAATCGGTTGTTTCAATATCATAGAGGTTTGGGTTTCCTATATGTCCCCGATTCTCCAAAAAATCGAGATTTTATAGAGTTTAGTCCATCGATTTACAACGAATAAAGAACTTTATTAAATTACTTGTTATAAAATAATTAAAGATTTCAAATAGCCTTCAAACTAGTTTAGTTAACATTAATATAGACATTTAATGTGGTTAATTATTTTATAAATAGACAAAGGAGGATTAGTCTCATTAGTTAGTGCATTTTCTGGAAAAAATCGAACTCTCGTAAGTGTTAGGCCATTGATTTCAAGATAATTTTGAAAATTTTAGTTATCTTGTTTTAATACATAGCCGCATCCTACATGAATATTGGAACTATATCGTAGAGGTTTGAGTTCCTAATTGTCCCCGATTCTCCAAAAAATCGAGATTTTAAAGGGATTAGTCTATCAATTTAAAACGAATAAAGAACATTATTAAATTATTTGTTATAAAATAATTAAAGATGCCAAATAACTTTTAAACTAGTTTATTTTACATTAATATAAAGGTTTAATGTGGTTAGGTTTTTTAGAAATAGACTAAGGAGGATTAGTTTCATTAGTTATTGCATATACGGAAAATATCGAATTCTCGTAAAAGTCACTGATTTCAGGATAATTTTTAAAATATTTAGAAAGTGCAAAAAGAGTCTTCAAAGATGAAGACATTCAGAATTATCCATGGGGTGATGTTGCATTTCAATATCTCATTGATGGTGTTAAGGTTGTTCAGTATGAAGGAAATTCATACACCGTTAACGGTTGCGTGCACGCGCTACTGTTTTGGGCATATGAATCAGTTAAAGTGTTTGTAGAGCGTTTTGGGAGAATAAGAGATCTGAATGAAGTACCATTCCTTCGATGGGGTGGAGTCCGTACACGCTCAAGTTTAGTATCGGTTATTAGTCAGGAGATTGCACATCATGGCTAGGTATTTTCTTGCTGACTTAATGATATTTGATGGCTGACTTATTAATATTTGATGGCTGACTTATTAATATTTTGGTGGCTGACTTAATGATATTTGATGGCTGACTTATTAATATTTTGGTGGCTGACTTAATGATATTTGATGGCTGACTTATTGATACTTGATGGCTGACTTAATGATATTTGATGGCTGACTTAATAATATTTTGGTTGCTGACTTAATGATATTTGATGGCTGACTTATTGATACTTGATGGCTGACTTATTAATATTTGATGGCTGACTTATTATTATTTTGGTGGCTGACTTAATGATATTTGATGGCTGACTTATTAATATTTTATGGCTGCCTTATTAATATTTGATGGCTGACTTATTAATGTTTGTAGGTCCGTGTTAGGAAGATGATTATGAAGTCGGATGATGAGATATATCCTAAGTGGGAAGGTGAAGATAAATGTAAAGATGATGACGTAGAACTCCATAACTTGATAGTCGACATACTTCAAGATAAGTTTGTTGAAGGTTATTGGGATGTGAATGAGACTAAGAAACACAAAAAACAAGAAAGTCATGTAGTTGGTGGGGAAGAAGTGGAGAAGAAGAAAAAGAAGAAAAATGCTGATGATAGTGAACAAAAAGGAGATAAGAATAATGACTCCCAAGATTTCGATAATAATGTGTATGTCACTGGCCTTATGCAAATGGTGGAGAAACTATGCACAAGGTTTGATGATATGGAGAAAAACATTGGCGGAATGGTTGGAGGTATAGAAAGTAGGCTTGAAACAAAAGTTGAAGAAAAGTATGGTCATAGAATAACTTCTGTTGAAGACAGAGTTGGGACGTTAGAGAAAAAATTGAAGGAGATGAAGGAGCGCATAGTAATTGGTGAAATAAACCAATCCATGTCTAAAGATGGCAACTCGAAGATTGAGAAAGATCAAGAGTTCACTAGTCGGGTAAGTTAAAAAATGCATAGTAATTTCTTAATCAATACAAATCCTTTAATTTATTTTCTTTACTTTATACAGCCGATCCGTAATTTGGGTAAGGAGTTTGAGGAAATGGAGAAGAAGAAGAAAATCAATGGGAAGAAAGAGGGAGAAGAGAAGAACAAGAAAATCAATGAGTATGTATAGTGATTAATTTTTGATTGAGTTATCTACCACTATTTGCATATAATTATTTGTTTGTTTATTCATTAGGTCTACTCCACTTGGACAAGCGCCTCCAGAAATTGAGTTCTTCAGGGTTCTCATCACTCTGCGACAAGATTGGTCTCCCGGCACTAATTACGGATGGTTGTATGATTATGTAAGTAAAAATATTTGATGGCTGACTTATTGATATTTGATGGCTGACTTATTGATATTTGATGGCTGACTTATTGATATTTGATGGCTGACTTATTGATATTTGATGGCTGAATTATTGATACTTGATGGCTGACTTATTGATACTTGATGGCTGACTTATTGATACTTGATGGCTGACTTATTGATATTGTTCTTACTTACAGCACTTGTCTTCTTTTATGAGAGTCCTCCAGAAAAGGTACCTTCAAGTTCCATGCCCTTTCCACACTGATTGAATTGCGTTTGTCGACCAATGGTTCATCAGTATGTGGATGAAGGAGTATGCGCAGTTCAATATCAATCCTAAGAATTGGAAATTCAAAGATGGGTATCTTGATTTAGCAAACGGTTTGCTTCCTGCTGACATGCGGACACATAAAAGGTGGATATACGATGTTGATCACTTGTATTTCGTTTACAAAGTTGGAGGCAATCACTGGATAGCGTTGCACATTGATTTGGTGAATGAGAAGATAGTTGCTTATGATAGCATAATTGGAGAAGGAACACCCGCACAAGACAAGAAAATTATGGAAACAACTAGGCCGTTCATGCGAATGATACCTGCACTTTTGAACGAAGTCATTCCTCCTGAAATTCGAAAGGTGAGCTCTAAGCAGTTCTCGTTCAGAAGGAAGAAATGCATCCCTCAAAACCTAAACCCTGGTGATTGTGGTGTGTATGCGTTGAAGTATATCGAGTGTCTTGCGCTTGGTGTCTCTTTTGAAGGCCTCAGTGACAGAAACATGCAGGCCTTACGGTTAAAGATGGCTGCGGAGATCTTTGATGAGGCACCTGACATGTATGCACAATTTAACTAATTATTATAACAAACTAGTTGTTGCCGATTTATGTACGTTATTTTAGCATTATGGCTGACTTATATATTTTGAACAAACTAGTGATGGCCGATTAATGTACGTTATTTTAGCCTTATGGCCGATTTATCGATTAATATATGTTATTTTAGCATTATGGCCGATTTATGTATGTTATTTTAGAAAGTGATGTGCATGATGGCTGACTTATTCATTTTGAACAAACTAGTTATGGCCGTTTTATAAATATAGTCGAAACTAATAGTGGCCGATTTATAACGTTATATAAACAATTTGTACAAAATAACCATCACCACAACACACACAACCATGTTCTTCAAACTCCTTAGCTCCATTTTGCAATCGTCTATCTCCTTTTCAAAACTTCTTAACTCTTTCTCAAAACCACATACTACTGCTTCACAAGTCCGAGTCTCCACTGAGATTACGAATTAAGACATATAATGTATGATTTAGGGTTTACGAATTCAAACATATAATGAACATGATATCCCTAAGAATAAACATACAAAAATTTGTTACTATATAACCCATTGTTGAAGACATGTTAAGGATTATGTTGTTACTATATATAAGGATTATATTGTATGTGGTTTAGGGTTTGAGATAAACATACAAGAAGTGTAAAATCTTACAAATATAACCCATTGTTGATGTAAGACTTAAAATTACTTAATATTGACATAAAATTATTAATTAAATCTTGAAACACAGATTTGAAGTATGGCTGATTTACAACTGACCGATTTGAGGTATGACTGATTTACGAACCATACCAAACACCGTTATGGCTGATTTATGAACCATACCAGACACTGTTATGGCTGATTTACGAGAGAAACATAGGGATGCACGCGGTGTCTCGAGATTACAAAAACTTTAGGTGGGGAACTTCAATTTCGTCGATATTCATGCCCAAATTGAATTCTAATTCAAATCGTTTGAAAATTCAAATTTTTTTTTTTTTTTTTTTGTCGTTCATTTTATAAAATTCAAATTTCTCATCTTTTTGGTTTCCAACACATTCATACAATTTCATGGCCGATTTGTTATCTATTATGGCCGACTTATCAAACAAATATTTTTGAATTTATGGGATTACGAGTTTTACATTGAATTAGGGGATTTTTTTGTTATCTATGATAACATAGTTAATACAAAACAAGTAATGTAGGGTTTAGGGTTTAAGTCTAATATAGTTAGTCATATAGATAAGACATGGTAAGGATTATGTTGTTACTATATATATAAAGATTATATTGTATGTGGTTTAGGGTTTGAGATAAACATGATAAGAATGAACATAAAAAAAGTGTAAATCTTACAAATATAACCCATTGTTGAAGATATGGTAAGGATTATGTTGTTAATATATATAAAGATTATATTGTATGTGGTTTAAGTTTTGAGATGAACATGATAATAATAAACATACAAGAAGTATAAATCTTACAGATATAAACCATTGTTGATGTAAGACTTAAAATTACTTAATATTGAAATAAAATTATTAATTAAACCTTGAAACACAGATTTGAGGTATGACTGATTTACAACTGACCGATTTGAGGTATGGCTGATTTACGAACAATACCAAACACCGTTATGGCTGATTTATGAACCTTACCAGACACTGTTATGGCTGATTTACGACAGAAACATAGGGATGCACGCAGTGTCTCGAGATTACAAAAAGTTTAGGTGGGGAACTTCAATTTCGTCGATATTCACGCCCAAATTGAATTCTTACTTAAACCTTAAAATTACTTAATATTGAAATAAAATTATTACTTAAACCTTGAAACACAGATTTGAGGTATGGCTGATTTATGAACCATACCAAACACCTTTATGGACGATTTGTCATCTATTATGGCCGACTTATCACACACCGTTAAGTTTACACCATCCTTTATGGCCGATTTATCATCTACCAAACACTGTTAAGTTTTACAAGTTTTCGCATTATGCCCACCCTGATTACAACGAGAACAAGTGTGTTGTTTTCTGGGGCGTTTCTTCTCACTTGCCTTTTCCAAACATGATTTAAATCTTGAGTTCTTAGGTTTTCCAGGTTGTTGACGAACAGCTGGGGGCATGCACACTTGTTCAGCTACATGTTCTGGAACACGGAGTGCCGAATCTACAGGCATAACTGAAGCAGCATAGGTGTTAACCAAATAATCCCGGTAATAGTATGGGTTACACAGTGAGATACGAGAAACATTCCTCATCTCTGCAGCTGCGATTGCATGTACGCAGGGTAATTTCTCGATGTCGAAACGACGGCAAATGCATCTTCTCGCATCCAAATTCACAACATGCAACGATGATCCGCATGTAACTTGTACATGATAAGAATCAATCATTTGTACCTTCGCAAGTTTGGCACCACTCACAGGGACCTGTTATCAAGAATTTTTTTATTAAATCTCGGCTGGTACAAATGATAAGAATCAATCATATATGTAACGTAATTACCTCCAACAATTTTCCAACACCACGGGTAAGAGTTGTTTTCATCGTCCTTGCATCTTCTCGCCGCTCAGCAAACCATCTCATCATCATTGACCTTATCGATTCTAAGAGTCGAACAATTGGGAAATTTCTAGCATGTGAAAGAACTTTGTTCATGGATTCCGCTATATTTGTTGTCGTCAAATTATATCTATCGCCCGGGAAATGAACACGTGACCACATTCTAACATCCGCTCTTTGGAGGTAGCCATGAAGTTCAGGATTACACGCTTCAATCTCATCGAAGACCTCATCAAATTCAGTTCTTCTATAACACTTTGCAACTTTCTTCACCATACGGAACAAATTTCCACCTTTGAACCGTACCAAAATGTTCTTATATAAATGGTACGTGCAAATTCCACGAGCTGCCAACGGATACACATTCTCAATTGTTTTCCCAATTGACTTATGCCTATCCGAGATGATCGCAAGACCCTTATCGTCAGAAATAACAATTTTCAGTTGCGTAAAAAACTATTGCCAAGAATCATCATTTTCAGTGTCAACCACACCGAACGCTATTGGGAAAATCTGAAAATTACCATCCTGAGTTGTATCTGTAAGTAGCGTCCCTTTGTATTTTCCATGGAGACATGTACCATCGACAACGACTACTTTACGCATAAAAGCAAATCCATTCAAGGTCGCACCAAATGCAATGAACAAATACTTGAATCTTCCGCAATCATCAATATGAAGACGCGTAACTGTACCCGGATTTGCCCTTTTATCATGTGAAGGTAAGAAGGTAAATCTTCAAACCCTTCTCAGGAGTCCCCAAATCGATATGTCTTGCAAATCTTAACGTCCTATGGCTCTTCCAGTAATCCATCTATAAACAATCATTAAAAAAAAGTCAGTTATAAGTCAGCCGCATCGTATATATAAGTCAGCCGCATCGAACATTTAAGTCAGCCTCATGGTACATATAAGTCAGCCGCATCGTATATATACGTCAGCCGCATAGTACATATAAGTCAGCCTCATCGTACATTTAAGACACCGCTTCGTACTAATAAATCAGCCGCTCCGTACTAATAAATCAGCTGAAATTGAATGTATTACCTTGATAGCAAAATTCTTAGTAATAGCTACTCCGACATGTCTAGGTAGAAATGACGGATCAATGTCGCCGAGAAAATCCCTGTATAAGAGTCCCAAAATATCCAGTGTTGCTTGTCGGGATTGATTAGAACGCTCAGTTACAGAACATGTGTGTTCTGAATCGTAGATACAAACATAGAATTCTGGGGATTTTCTTTTTGTAGAAACACGAACTCTCCAGCTACATCCATTTACCCAACACCGAACAATGAGCGTTTCCGCATTCGATATTGGTACATCAAAATCAAATCGATCCCTCAGTGTAAGAAGTTTCAGTCGTATCTCCAGATCTTTTTTTTATCTCGTATCGCTGGCCTACAACGATATTTAGAGACTCCATCTCAAACTTGAGAAACTCACCAGCTCCTTTCGATTCGTTCATCGCAATATTCTGAGGTCTCTTCTTAGGAGGCAACGTCGGTGAATCTTCATCTTCTTTTCGAGGCTTCCCATATAAACTAAAGTTATCATCATCAGATGATGCACCATCCGGGTCGTCAATCATATCAAATCTGCTGTCAAATTTGCCATCTTCTTCATCTTCAACTTCGTTTTTGTCCTCGCATATATCCATAGATTTTCCTCGATTACACACATCTTCTTCATCTTCAACTTTTTCTTTGTAAACACCATCATCTTCATAACTCCCAATGTATTCTTCGTTACATTCTTCTTTAAATTCCTCTTTTGAGACATGACTGAATGGCCGTTTCATCTTGTCCACCGCTTTGTCCTTCTGAATAACTTCGCAATCCTCATTCTCTATAACTTCTACACAAAGACGTAGCTGATCGCTTTTCCTTAGCGTTTGAAAACCTAGAAATTGTCGTGAATTACAGACATAAACCGGTGGAGTATCATGCCATATTTTTTTCAAAATCTTGTTAGAGAACATGTAGCTCAGCTGAATCTTACAGCTTTGCGACTCCAACCCATAATCCTCCATTATCATATCCACAAGATTGTTGTAAGTTATCTCTTCGTTAGCTTGTAGAACTCTACACCCTCTCTTGTCGGCGTTGAATAAATATCGATTTTTGAGAACCCATGTACCGCAAACAATTATTATCGAATCCATCCTCTCCGAAATTTAGTTTTGGTATAAAGCTCGAAAAAAATGTAGAATGATGAAGAATGGAGAAGATGAAGAACAACGACGAAGAAAAGGGCTGACGGCGGCTAAACCTAATAATGTGTTTAGAGCTTGATGTAATCTTTATTTTGCTGACATGGAAACATGCCATCAAACGAACTTATAAATCAGCCATATAAAATCAGCCATCAAACAAAACTATAAGTCAGTCGCCACTAAAATACTATTTAAGTAATTAATAAAGTTTCCTGTAATCAACCATTATAACACATAAATTAGGTGGAAAACATAAGTCAGCCGCTACATAATATAAGTCAGTCGTCACTAGCATACTATTAGAGTAATTAATCTTTCGCTAATTAGTCAGCCGTAATTAGGCCAACTTTTAAGTAAATCGATCTTATTACGGCTGATTTAATATAAGTCAGCCACAATTAACCCTCATAAGTATGCCGTTGCAAAATAAATCAGCCAAATAAGTCAGCCGGATTAACGATAAATCAGGCGGGCAACAATAAGTCGGCCATGTCATAGCAATAAGTCAGCCAAAGTTTTCATAAATCGGTCGTCAGAATATAAATCAGTCGTGTCGTGTACTCCTATAAGTCAGCCGAAAATTCATAAATCGGTCGAGGTTCATATAAGTCTGCTGTGACATTTGGCTGACTTATGAATATAAATCAGCCGACCAACTAAGAAGTCGGCCATTCTTTTAAATCAACCGCTTGTCCTGTAAGTCTGCCGTCACTACAGTGAGAAATTTCAGCGGCAGATTTTCATAATACACGTAGGCAGTTTTTGTGCCACGTAGGCGTCGTGCCTGTTTTTTCGCTGATGTGGAAAAAAAAGTAATGGCATTCATGTAATTACGTTTTTGTTTTCAAATGCTTAGAAGGACATCCTGGGTATGAAAAACATTTCAGTAATAAAAAATAGTTGTTTACTAGTCTAGTCATTTTACCTAATTTCTATGCTATTTAAGTAACTCTCCCTTTCTCTATTGGTTAGATTTGGCCTAGATCAGGGGCGGAGATTAATTGACGTTCTTGATGGTTTTCCCTACCAAGATGGTTTATCTCAGGGATTGAGTTATGGTTTAGCTTAGAGGATTCACTATTATAGGAAACATTAGCTAGCATATTTATTTGGACTTTAGAAGTAGGGTTATCAGGAATATCTAATTCGTGAGGTGTACTACACTCTCCTATGCCTACTTTACTTAGTTGACTTTGGAGAGCACATATGAATTCTTTATTTGTGTCTTGATAAGTTTTGACACTAGAACTATTGATTTGGAAAAGTTTGAACATGGGATTTTTGTTTTTCTTTTAAGAAGGAGAATATTTTGGAGTGATAGTTTGATTTTGAATTGATATTTCGATTCTATCAAGTTGTTTGCTTATCGTGCCAAAATTCATGTTTGAAAAATTGTTTTGGACGATGGTATTTTTGACATTAGTCTTATCATCTTCTTTCGGGCGTTTAAAAGTAATCACTTCAATTGGTGTACCTAACCATTCGAGCTTTATTCCTTGTGGAGGAGGATGGTTGGAACGAATAATTTTTCCATTGGCAAGTGTTTCCCATTCAGGAGTTTTGTTACGATTTGTGATAGGATTCGCAGTTTTGAAAAAAGGAAAATGAATATTATTTTTGAATGCATAATCTTCAAACCAATTGAAAAACAAAATCTGTATTTTATGTTCATGGAGATAGTTGTAAAACTCCTCTTGGATTATGTTTTTATCTTTCAATATTTTTTTTTAAAACAATGTCTTTTTCGGGTGTTATTTTTATAGTAAAAATCATCTCGCAAGATTTGTTTTATCAATTTGAAAATATTTTTCTAGGACATGTAACTCATTTAACATATTATATGTTATAGCTGAAAAGGTAGGACTTGTTGGCTCAGATTTTGTGGAAATTTCATTTTGTTGAAAATTATTTTTCGCTGAGTAAGCAGGTTTTGGGATTTGTGTTCGGAAATCAACATTTCTTAAAACAAGATTTGGTATATCAAAATTTGAAAATCTTGGTTGAAATTTTGGGCATTTTTCTAACCTAGAAAAATCTTGTGCTAATTGGGAGACTCTTCCAAGATCAATAGTTTCCGGAAGAAAGGAAGAGTCACATGAATAATCATCCATATTTTCATGATTATTTCTCATGCAAGAAAATTTTACTTTTTCATCATGAAATTGCTTAATATGCTTTAAACGTGTATTTGGCTCTAAAGGTTATTGAGTTTTTGTAGGTTTTGGCTAGACAGCTCCTTCGAGGACCCATTCATTTGGAAGATTTATATATTTCCATTGAATAGATCTTGGAATTACGGAGTTGGATCTCGAAAGATCTGTTTGAAGTAAAAAGGTACGTGAAAGTTTTACTTTTAAAGAGAAAGCACTTGTCATGGCTCTGTAATGAACTCTAAAAATTAAAGCAATTGGAATAGATCCTTCGATTATTTCGTAATTGTGAGTTTTAACTTGTAAAACAAGAGATTTTAATATACTTTTGTCGTTTAAAAAAACCGTAAAATTTGGATAGCAATCAAATGAAATTGGACCAGTACACAAACTTGATTCAATAGAGTTTAGTAAAGAATCTTCAAATAATTTGAACTGTGTATCTCTTAGGATAGCTAAAATCAAAGTATTTAATCCTTGTTTTGAAAGTTATTTAATTCCGACTTGGACTAAATCAATATGTATATATTTAAAATTCTTTTCTCTATGTCTTTGTAAAGCACTTTCCGAAAACAAAGAAATTATTTCGAAAGGTTTTGTAAGTTGGATATCTCGTTCTTCAGTTTTGATTGAGAAATTTGTTTTTAAAAAATTTATTTTCGAAATTTGATTGATTTGGTCTTTATGAACTTTTGGGATTTCCGAATTATCAATTGACCCTTGGAAATCTTCTATGGTTGTTTCATCACTAGTGATGACCTTTTTTGAATCTCTAATAGATTTTCTTTCGGACCTAGAAGAAAAGGCGGATTCAGACCTGTTTAATGTTGATCTAAAATATGATTTCATTTTTTCGGAATACTTAGGAAGAAGATCTATGGCTCCTTACAATCCTGTCTAGATAGGTTAAAACAACCCAAAACCTATGGGACTTATGACCTTCTTTGACGGGCGAAAACACTCAGGTGAACAAAGCTATTTTCCTTAGAAACTAAAAAATGAGATTAATAGAAGATCACAAGAAACGTAGACCTAAGACGCCTGATCAATATTTTCTACGAAAACCACTAAGGATTCAAGTAGTAAGTCGAGACGGTGAGTTTTGACCTTAACCTAAATTCAAAACGGATTTCATCGAAATACCAAATATGTGTAGTATGATGTATGATAAAGCCGATTTGACCATCTGAATATATATGACCTCTAACCATTTCCCTCCACTACTAATCAATGTCATGGCTCTGTGTACTACTTCTAATCGAGTCATCCGATCCTACCCGTATCCAACCCGAATAATGCAAATTTTTTGGAAAAGTTGATAAAAGTTACATGTTCTAATCAAAGATAATTTCTTCTAATGGATAAGAATAGGAATAGAAAATAATATATATATAAAGTTAGGTTTGCTCACTTCTCCTTAGCCACTTCAACGTCCACCTTGGCATCCACCATATTGTTTTTTAAAAACCCAAAAAATAAAACTTATCAAAATATCTACTTCAAAAAATTGGTGGTGTGATGTATCAAAGTACATTTACATCCAATTATTTCCTAACTACATATTTGGAAAATTTTTTTTTACAAAAATAATAAAACTGAATATTAATCAAATAGAAAAAACATTATTAATTACTTGTTGTTCAGAACAAAATCTCAGGAACTATCATACGGTTAATTCTAAATGGAATATGCGCTTTAGAAGAATTTAAGTTTGTAGAATTTTGACAAAATCATGGATGAGTGATTCAAATTTGCAGAGACAAACAAAATTACAAATATCAATCCTCAAAAATAAGCATTCATGCATGCCAATATAATGATTAAGGAATGCTTGTATGAGCTTTCTAAAGCTAGGATAATGACCATTAGCTGTTTATGGGTATGTGAAAATGGTTGTTACGAGAGGTAGATTGCGCTATCTTGGAAAGATAACATGTTCAGTATAATCTTAAAGACAACAAAAAAGGAAAATCTTCTAAAGTATTATCTAACGCTCAAATCAGATACAAGACCACATAACTAGCCAGAGAAACGAGAAGTGAGAGAAAGAAAATGAATGTTAGGTTTAAACCAAGCTAAAAGGTGGTTTATATTTCAATATGTTGTGTTGGTGAATTTAAGAGGAGATAGAAGAATGGGGATTTGTAAAAAAAGGTCGAACACTTCAAAAAGCATATAATGTCAAATGAATGGACATCTAACTCATACAAGTATGACTTGTTTTCTTATTAGCGCATGGCATTGTTTACTAATGTTGTTATAAGAAAATTCGATATTGACAAAACTATCACCGTTAAGTTACATTCACATAAATCACGATATAGCTATTAATCATCTAATGCTCCTTAGCTAAATACGACCTCTATCCAAGTCTATTAGCGAAATGAACATGCTTAGTCTTATTGACTAGTCAAGTTGCAATTCTAAACGGCTATCAGTTAAAGGATGTGTAGCATAACATTTTGGAGGCTTTCCTCTTTTTAATATGGGTCTGAACCGTTTTAGGTATTAATGCTGTTGTAAAAACAAACAAATTAATATGAAAAAATCACATTTTAACGACCAAAGTAAAGTCTTATTTTAAAGTGATACTGATTTCTATTTTATGGTTAAATTTTGATTTTTCTTTTCTAATAATAAGCAAAGATTTACATCTTTGGTAAGACCATAAAAATGGATACGAAAAATGCGATTTAAAAAATTAATAAACGATTATGAGAGACATAAATGAAACGATACGAAAGAAAGAAAGTGTATAAAACGAGACATTGGAAAACAATTTGAGAAAACGAACGCATAGGTGAGATTTGATATCTATCCTAACTCAATAAATCGCCTGTATTGTGTGGCGGTGTGAAGTGATTTTTGAATATCAGGATACAACACGTTTGAGACCGTTTCGCAACACCCAAAAACGGAATCTACGAACTATGAGAAGTATGATAAACTCTCGAGACTTACTTTCGGAGAAGAGAAGAAATGAGAAGAAGTTGGATTTCTTTTATGTGTGCTTTTTCTATGAAAGCGTGAATGATTTACGAGGAGGATGGCTCATTTTCAAATGAAGAGCAGTTCGATCCGCTTAAGTAGGCACTCGTTGGCGTGTGACGCGACCAGTGATTGACTAAAGCGAATCGAGTTAACGTTGGAGAAAAATCTGGATACGACTTTGACTTGCTTTTGTCGAAGATGTGTTCAAATTTTTAACCAAAAACCGGACAAACAACTGATGGATTTGCTTATGGATTGGCCCAAAAACGTTAACTAAAAATCAGCCCAAAAAGAACCTTATTGAGCCTACGGCCTTTCACAGAGACCCAATACTTGAGCCCGAGCCAGGCCCTGGCTCGGCACGACGGTAGGGCGCGCGTGTGTGTGTGTGTGGTTCGGTATCTCCTCTCTAGCATACACCATGGTGTAGCCTTTTGAACGTATGTCTAAGTACCCACCTTATATATACTTGAGGATTTTTCCTCAAACTTCAAATATGGGATACATTACACCACTTGTAATTTGTCAACTTTAAGCCTTATCCAAAGGCCCAAGTTTTCCCCATTTCTCATTCACTTTCAATTTTTTTGTCATTTCAATTTAGACCCAATTGACACTTGCAAAAAATTTGTTCTAACTTCCAGCAATTCCCCACACGAATAGAAAGAACTCTAAACATATGAAGACTCGACAAAATCGACGGATTCTACTGACTAGACTTACTTGACTGAATATATAAAGCCTTAACGAGGAGGATTGGAAGACCGTAGAAAAATACTGGATACAGATTTAAAGATGAACAAACGATTATAAATGACATAAATGAAAGGAAGAGAAATGAAAAGATATTATGGAAAACATATAAAATGAGACCTTTAAAATGATTTTAGAAAACGAATGCAGATACGAGATTTGATTTCTTTCCTTAACTCAATAAATCGCATGTATTGTGTGATGTTATGAAGCAATTTTTAATCTAAGGACAAACAACGCGTTTGAGACCGTTTCGCAACATATGAAACGGAATTTCTGGACTATTATCACTACGATATACTCTGATCAAGACTTACTTTCACACAAGAGAAGAATCGAGAGAGAGAGAGAGAGAGAGAGAGAGAGAGTTGGATATTTTTGTTAGTGCTTTTGCTCTTTAAAGCATCATAAATGAATGAGGCCAAATGCTTGTTGATATAACTGACAAGGAGCGAATTAGGATCTGCAAAAGGATGCGCACGTGTGAACGTTACATGAGACTCGGTCTCACCTTTGATCAACGCGAAGAGAGGGATTAGTGGGTGAGATTTATGGACAAAATCTTTGACTCATTGAAATCAAATCCGTTCAAAAATTTGCACCAAAGTTTGTTTGGTTTTGGGCCAAAAAACTTAATCAAAACTAGGCCAAAAAAGAATACAACATTCGACCCATATAACCAACACGACCCACGCCTGTGCCTGGCCTGGCATGGCTTAGCGGCGACGGCTCATGTGTGGCTTGGTCCATCCTCTTTATCCCACACCCATGGGTGTAAGCATTTTGAACTTAAACACAAGTTCTCTCCTTTATATACTATATATTGTTTTCCAAAGTTTCCAATGTGGGACAAAATACACTCTTCTCATTAACACTTAGCCAACATCTTATGGTTCTTTGTTCTATCCTTATTTTTAATGCATGTTTGTTTAATTAGATACCTTGCAACTGAACTTATATATTCTTAGAGTTATGAAATTACTGATCTATATGTTTGACCTAGGGTAGACGAACAAAACCGTCACAAGATACGAAAGTATACTTGTGGAGGGGTTGTGAGCGTTAATGATCAGCGACGAAAACTACCGATCGAGTATATAAGTCATCGGTGTGTAGGATGTACGAAAGTAGTCTACACACAGCGTCCGTGTTCCAAGTTCAAGAATCCCATAGACGACAAAAGTCGCATTAAAAACCCTAGCAAAATTCCTATGCTTTTCGGCCATGATTCCTGTAGAGTTCCCGATTGCCCAATGCTTAGTTTATTTGTTTACGACCTCGCTTTTAATTATTCGCTTAGCTTACTTGTTTTCTTATTTATTTGCTTGCTTTCTTATTTTCTCGCTTAATTTAGTTTAAATTTCTAGCACTCGTTTCATGACACATCATACACTTTATTTTGTTTTATACTTCCTTACTAATTTTATTTCTAAGGTCTCGCATAACAGCTTTCCCTCCCTGTGGATCGATACCTTAAGTCCTACAACGCACATATGTGCACTTGCAGACTTTTAGGTTTATAAATTTAAATTCTGAAGTTTTGGAAACAATCCGACCGCATCAAATATCTTGGTTAATTAAGGTGAAGAAATCGAGTTCCTTGGCGAGCTCCTTGACTACAATGAGGTATGCATCCATCCTCTTGTTCTTAGTGTCGTAGTCCCCGCTGTATTGATTAGCGACAAGCTATGAGTCACATAATGCTTCGATTCGTTATACTATGATCCCTCTTGCTAGGTGTGTGTTGGCGATCAATGCCTCGTATTCCGCTTCTCTGTTCGCCGCTTCGAAGGCGAGACATAAAGATTGTTCTAGAATTTCTTTGGTAGGCGATTCTAATCGTATTCCAAATCCTGATTGGCGCCGAGATGATGAACCCTCGACGTATAGGAACCATTTCTCTTCCGAAGGGAGGTCAGCACTGATGAGTTCTGTGGGGAATTCGATTAGAAAGTCAGCCAAGACTTGGGATTTGGCGCTCGTTCGGCTTCGATACTCGATATCATATTAACTTAGCTCGACCGCCCACTTCGCCATTCTTTCAAATGGCTCGGACTATGGAGGATCGTCCTTAGCGGATTATTGGTTGGAACGACGATGGAGTGAGATTGGAAGTAAGGTCGCAACTTTTTTTTCGAAACATTGACTGCTAGTGCAAGCTTATCTAACGTCGGATACATTGTTTCTGCGTCATCCAGGTTTTTTCTGATATAGAAGATCGTTTTTTTCTCCCCACGATCCTCCCTGAATAAGACGCCGCTCACTGCCGAGCTTGAGATGGAGATGTATAAGTACAAGGTCTCTCCTTCTTCTTGTTTGGCCAGGATCGGCGGCGTAGATAGGCACTCCTTAAGTTGTTTGAAGGCTTCCTCGCACTTCTCCTCCCATTCAAACCGTTTATTTCCATACAGCAATTGGTAGAATGGTAGACATTTGTCTGCTGACTTGACATAAACCGGTTGAGTGGAACGATCCGACCTGTGAGTCGTTGCACTTCACGCGTGTTTTTCGGAGAAGGGAGGTCGATGATCGCGGTGATCTGCTTGGGATTGTCTTCGATTCCCCTTTGAGTGATGATATACCCCATAATGTCTCCCGATGTCACGCCGAACGTGCAGTTTGAGGGGTTCAGTTTCATGACGTACTGGTTCAAGATGCTAAAGCAAGTCCTCAGGTGTCCGATGTGGTCTTCAGCGGTGAGCGACTTAACCAGCATATCGTCTATGTATACTTCCATAGTACGCCCTAACTGCTTGGCGAACATGCGGTTGATCAATCGTTGGTAGGTTGCTCTCGCATTCTTCAAGCCAAAAGGCATGACCTTATAGCAGTAGGTACCTCGGTCGGTTATGAACGCTGTTTTCTTGCGGTCGTTTGGATGCATCATTATATGGTTATAGCCAGAGAAGGCGTTGATAACACCGTGTTTTTACCCTTTTTACCGCTTATTTTAGAACACTCTAATAAGTGTTTCACTCACTTTTATATGTATTTATTACGGTTTTCACATATTTGTAGTTTCAAAACTCTATACATGATACTTAGTCAAAAGCGTTGCAAATTGAAGAAAACCATATTTTCGGCTCAGAGTCAAACCGTCAGCAGTTCAACTGCCAAAACTGTTCTCCTCACCGTCTGATCCAGCCCAATTTTTCATATATTGAAGAAGGACCAGCTACCTTTCCATTCCAACTGATTTGAGGAAGATCCAACAGTTCAATCAAAATATACATGAATATCAAGACATCCCATTCGGCCACTCCCAGAGCAACTCCACCCGCGGCCAAGAGGTAATTCACCGCGGGCAGAAGCTCTCCACCCATGGCCAAGGAGTGTTTCGCCATGTTCAGAGACCATGCACCCGTGGCCAGCCCCTATATCGGTCTCGTAAGCCCATTTGCAAGCCCGTTCGAATCCCATCTCAGAGAAACACTAAGGATGACTTACACAAGAGTTGAAGACCTATAAATATTTGTTTTAAGAAACCTAATTTCGTGTGCATCATTGTGCCTTAGGGTGTACCATTTTAGTTTACTTTTTGCATTGCTTTATCTTCAGTTTTTGTTCTTTACTTTCGAGATTGGTAAATAGGTTTTTTTTTGGACTTCGTTCTTAAAATCGAGAAGCCCCTTTATCAATCTCCTGCTTTTTATTTAATTATGTCTTCACTTTCAATTAGGTTTGAGTAGTTTCATCGTTGGGTTTAAAGGGATTATCGAAGGGATTCACATGTTCGATAAGGATTCCACAAGGTAAACCTAGTTGTATTCTAGAACTCTTTCCTATAGATTGATTTTAATGCATGAATCTAGCGTCATGAACTAGAGGCTGATTCATAGGTGTTATAAGAACCACCAAAAGTGTTGAATCTAATCACCCGAACTATTAATCTATATGGAGAGTGTCGCGCTATAAGATTTCGAAAGTATACTTATAGAGTGCCGTGAATGTTTACGAACCAATTTGATCATCATAACTTTATGCGCGGCCGGATACAAAAGCTACCGATCGAGTATATAAGTTATTGGTGCATAGGATGTACGAAAGTAGGCTACGCCATTTATTATGTTCCAGTCCGTGGAGTTTACTAGAATCTAATTCACTAAGAGCTTAGGTACCGTGTTTGAATCGAACATTCCCCTAAGATATCCATGTCGACCCAACACCGTTTTATTATAGCTTACAAACCAATTTTCTTTTTAGTTCATGACATCGATTTTCATTCTTTACGTTTCAAGCAATCTTTACTTTTACAATTTTAGTGACACATAACCCCTACAAAACATTTTTCCGTTTTAGACTTACTAATTCGCTGTCTAAGGTCTCACAGACAAGCTTTCCCTCCATGTGGATCGGTACCTTAAGTCCTACAGCGCACATCTATGCACTTGCAGACATTACAGTTTACAAATTTAAAACCTGAAGCTAGGATAACACATGCCCACGCATCAAGTTTTTTTCGTCGTTGCCGGGGAGGCAATCGCTATTGTTCTGTCACACCTTAGAGGTTAGTAAATCGACTCTAAAACAAACTTTTTCTTTTTAATTTTCGTTTTTGTTTTTCTTCGTTTCAGGTTTTGAAACATGAACTCGCCTCTGGAACGAGAACGCTACTACGAGCAGTGTTTCTACGACCCATCTTATGCTCACTACTCTCACAATTCACACACCCATTGTGACTCATTCTACATGGATCAGAAACCAGCACCGACCAACTACTCTCGAGGACGCTACGGGCATCCTTATTCCCGAGACGAGCCTTTTACGTCTTCGTTTGTCAACCCTCGACAAAAATCTTACCGCCTACCTTATCAAATCTTGAACTAGCACTATGAGAATTTGGAATTCAGTGCTCGTTTGGAGAGACTCGAAGAAATAATCAACCAAACCATCAAATCCCAAGCTAAGTCTCGAGCCGCCTTGAACGAGAAGATAAATTCAATCTCCGCCGAACTCAACAAAAAATTTGATGATCTTGTTATCCACATGAAAACCCTTGAAGAGCAGACCCTAAAATACGCAACAACACTCAACGAGAAGATGGAACTCCTTGAAGAAGAATAAGGGAAGCAAAAGTTCGATGTTTGAAAGACTAAGGATGGAATTCGCACCTTGAACTACAAGCTTGGAGATTTGGACAACTCCATCAATGACGATAGAAACAACACCTATGACAACACCCTGGAGCTATGGGAAGGAGTAGGAGAAGTTAAAGACAAGTCAAGAGAGCTCGATCTTACACTAGATCGACTCATTCATGCCATTGATGAAGTAGAAGAAAAAGTGGAGAAGCTTTCCAAAGATCATGAGGTGCATGATGCCACACTTTATGTTCCTGCTCCTAACTTAGAAGAAAAGCCAAATGACTCCCTAGAACCCAAAAATACCATTGGAGACGAAGAAGATGACGAACCCAGCAAGACGGCCCGAGAAGCCCCCACCGCGGTAGCGAGCTCTCTGCCCGTGTCCAAACCACCTCTAACCGCGGGCGCGTGCTCTCCACCGGCTGCCAACCACCCTTCCACTGCGGTCACATGCTCTAAGCCCGCGGCCAGCCCCTGCTCACCTCTCTTTGGACCCCTTGTGTCCCACTCACGCCTCTTTGATCAAAATGTCTTCTCCATCGCCACACAAGCTTCAACAGAGCCCTCAACCAACTTGGAAGCAATTCCACATGCACCTTGCAAGGTGATCCAAGCTTATGACGAAGCCGCATCCTCTTATTCAACGCCATTTCAAAGGAGCCCACCAAGGAAGATCGTTATGCCTTATATAGACTCTTACTATTGTTTTGACACCACAAACTCTTACTGTGAGTCCTACTCGGCCTTTGAACAACCATCTCCAGCAAGTCAACTACCCGAGGAGCTAAAGACACAAAGCATCTCCTGAGAAAGATTGATCGAATTCAATAACTACGTGAAATCGATCCCGATGTTCATACCACTCCCGGACGTTTGAGAAAAAGGTTGTCTACAAGCCTTCTTCTCACCATGGGAATAAAACCCGACCCGAGTGGACCCGAACTGACCCGACCCAAAAAACACGGTTCGTTTTGGATTCGGTTCTTCGAAATAATCCGAACGGTTCCTCTTTAAATTTGATTCGGGTTTTGGTTCGGGTCAGTGATACAAGACTTTTTCGTCTTTAGGAGGTATCAATAACTCCAATACTAGCAGTATGAAGGTTATCAATCCATAAAGTGATTTATCCTAAGAACGAAGAGTACAAGGTGCTTATGGTAAGTTAAGCTGAACAATTGAGATGTGATTAAGTGATCTAATTAAAACAAGTAAGCAAATAAGCAAGATATAATTCAATAAGAAAAAGCGGAACTAGAGATGAGGTTATTGATATAAGGTGATCCAAGTGTAATTACTGGTGTTCATTTACTCAGAGAAGCTAATTCCTAGGTAATAGACCTCTAATCTTAATTAGTTCTCTTTCAAGCAACTAATCACTATGTTAATTATCAAATCCATTAGCAAATCATCATTTGTGGATTAACAACTAGCAAACATTAAGAATCATAACAAGATCAACCAAAGATCTCTTGTCTAGTTCATCAAGGCATTTCATCAAACACTTGGTGTGCATGAAATGCCTCATGATCTAGATCCACTCTTTCAAACTAGATCTAGCATTAGGGGCACTAGACAAGAAAGAATATAAGATAATCTAACCCTAAGCACTACTAATCAAGCTTTAGATCACCCTAATCAACCACATCTCAAGATCCTAAGGACTACTCACTAATCATCATGAGTTCAACAAATCCAAGAAAAGAAGAGTTAAAACTCATGATCAAGATGATTGGATTATTAGAAAGTAGAAGATAGATGGACTCAATCAAGAAAACAATACTCAAATTGCATAAATCAAAAGGATCAATCTCTTACAAATCACTCTTAGAGAGGGTTTTTGCTTAAGAAAAGACTTAGCCCATCAAAACTACGTTTTTAGGCATAAATAGTGAATAGTGACAAACCGGGTCGACCCAGGACAAACCGGGTACCGACCCGGTTTAAATGGATAAAAAGTTCTAATTGGCCAATACCGAGGTCACTCGTCGGTGCAACACCTCGGTATTGAGCCTGGGTTTGTGCACCAACGAGGAGTACCGAGCAGTGGCGTCGGTATTTATGGGAGATTTCTTGGTGATCTTCAATGGATACCGAGGTCACTGCTTGGTATCGTTGCTCGGTATTAAGAGACTTTTTTTCCCGGGTTTCCTCCGAGAACAGCACTGAGCAGTGACCTCGGTACAATCCCCTGAGGCTTCGATACCGACGTCACTCCTCGGTGTTGCACGTCGGTACTAGGGCTGTCTTCCTCCGTCTCCTATACCGATCAGTTGCACCGAGCAGTGACTTCAGTGCAAACCTTCTGCCTTCAATACCGAGGACCACTACCGACCAGTGATGTTGGTACGGTCTCTGTCTTCTCTCCTCGGGTCTCGAATCTCCTCTTTAGCACCTGAAATACGATCCAAAACATGCAATGACTCTCTAGGACTAAATGTGGACACATTAGACTCCTAAAATGACTAAAATGCGGAAGAGATAACATGAACTATATTCAAATGACTCGAAACTTAAGCGAAACGGATGCTAGAATGATGCACAATATGATGATATCAATTCCCCCAAACTTACTTCTTTGCTTGTCCTCAAGCAAAAGCATCACTAAAAGAGTTCAAGTCCAAGTGCAAACTCTAAGGTACGATCAAACATGTCTACTCAAAAGGGGCTAGCCATGTTCATCCTTACATGAACCAACTTAAATCTCAACATACACAAGCTTTCAAATCATCCAATACTTTAACATTCATTAGACTTTTTCCAAGTGAATCATGCTTATGCAAGGCAAATGAATGCATTTGGCTAGGGTTAAGGTTTCGAGATAAAGGTGATCTCGATACAAGTGACGGTTTCCGAGCAAGGGGTTCTTCTCAAAAGGAATTAACTAATGCAAAATGCTAAGAGTAAAGCCCAATAGATGCATACAAGGTCGACTTCCATCTACCCAAATGCCCCATATCGAACTTGACCCCTAATCTCTAAACCCCAATGAGGATCCTTCCTAAGCTACCCTTTTCGCAAGGCATTTTTCCTTCACTACTCATATCTTTTCACCTTCCTTCTCCACTTAAACACTTAGGGGATTTCCTTCTTCACCAAATGGTTTGGCTCTCAACATTTTACTTCACTTAGCTCTTCTTTACTTTCTCTAGTCTCTCTTATTTCTTTTCTTTGCCTTAGCCTTTTTGGCTTTCCTTATTTCTTTTGAAGACTAGAGATTATTTTCTTTCCTTTTTCAGTTAGAGCTTTTTCCCATAACCGATTATCGCCAACCATTTCAAGCTTTTTGCTTATCCCCTATTCTTCTTCATCCCTTTTTCTCATTCCCACAATCTCTTTTCTTTCCCTTGTCCCAAGTTCCCAACCTATCTAGCCTTATCTTATGTTTAGCTCATTGATGCCGAGCTAGTTCTACAGGGAAGTTTTTCCTTGTCGTTCTAAACTCAACACCTTTTGCCTAGTTGATTCAAAAAAGGCCTAAAAAACACTCATAAGTAGCATTTGGCTTGAAAGGAGGCTGGGTTAAAGGAGTGCTTAACCGTTCCAATGATTGGAATCGGCTATTCGGGCTAACAAGAGAGTGGCAAAACGGATAAGATAGCCCAAATATGTATGTGGTAACCATGCATTCACTATGCAATGCACAAACATGATAATTACAATGTCAAATTATGGTTATCACTTAAGTAGGAATGGACTCAAATCAACTTGCTTTCGCAAATACCTAAGTAATGAGACATGAAATCCAAACATGGTTCGACCTTGATTTCGCACACAAGATCTAGAGCATAGTACTTAAACTCTTAAAGCGACACTTCACAAGGAGGAATCATTCTAGCTCCTAATGCACATGCAATGCATTATCTACGTTCTATGCATCTAGACTCAATCCTACATGGAGTGCAATGCGTCCTAAATGACTTTTTTTTTCTTTTCATTTTCAAAATTTTTCAAATTTATTTGGTTTTTTCTATGCCTTAGATGTATGCATGAAACTCAAGATGCAAATTGAAAATAATACAAAGCAAATGTTATTTGATACCGGTCCCTCCCCCAAACTTAAATCACACCGTCTCGGTGTGAAATAAGCCTAAGGAAAGGACCAAAAACAAGAGATAAGCTATACAATGAAAGACTTAAAAGAAAAAATATATACAAGAGTTTTGGATTCGTACCTAGAAGCTTTGAGATGGGGATGAAGACCCCATTGAGTAAGATGGATTAGTTGAGACGGGAGACGGGGACCGCATCGTTCTCCTCTTTGGTGCCTTTTCCGGTCGGGCCGTGGGTCGGCTAGAGCTCATGACCAATGCCCAATCGTCTCCTCGAGGCGCGAGGTTAGTGTCCATGACGACGTCTCCTCCTTCACCGGCCCTTGATGAACTCACTTCGCAACCTCCGTCATTGAGCTCATTGATGGTTCGACCCATGGCTTTAACCGTCTTCTTCAAAGACTTGATCGTCTTAACCATCTTCTTCATGTTTTTGTTTTGCCACTTACACATGCGTTAGAGGAGACGAGTTTGGTGGTGAGCGTGTCTTGTAGCCGCGTTATTGATAGCCCAGTCATAAGGGCCAAAGTGGTAGCGTTCACTACCGTACACGGTCTCGGGTGACGACTCATGTGGTACTTCCTCGTCGAGATCAATTGGATCCTCGGTAGCGGTTCTCTGTTGTGCCCTCTTGCGGAATGCTTGCATAGGCAGATCGACGGTGGAGTTGTAGATGTACTCTTGGGGAGGAATAAACATGACGTTCCTCGGGTCATGGAAGTTGGTGAGCGCGGGATTAGGCAAAAGGACTTGTGCCATGGATGTCTCGGTGAGTTGGAGGTTGTAAGCCATCTTGCCTTCGATATATCCCTTGAAGAACTTAGTCTTTGAAAGGTATGCCGCATCCAAAGACTTCCACTCATAGTGGCCAAGTGAAACCTTGATCCCCTTTGCCATGAGAACAGGCGTTATCATCCATCCGAGGCAAATCGTGGCCTTCTTCGACTTTGTCTTCCAAGCCCAATCCTGGTAAGCAAACAAGTGTCTCACCACGAGTGTCGCGAGACAAGGAAGTCTCTCCGGTCCCTCGAATGCTTTACCGTTTCCGAGAACGGGGAGAATGGGCTTTAGACCAAGCCCCAACAACTCCATCTCCTCTGTAGTAACCGTGTCAATCTCTACCTTGTGGTAGAAATTGTTGACCAACGCCTTTTGTGCGTACCGGAGAGCCGGGTGCCGTATGCTTGCACTCTTAGAGTCACCAGCTCTAAATTCTTCGCATGCAATCGTTGCCCAAAGATTTCGGAGCTCGAGTCTCGGATAATCAAAGTATTGCCCGCCGTATGTACCTTCTTCTCTAAACCCGAATATCTCGCGAAATTCGTGGAAAGTGATGGTGTAGGTGGTGCCGAACTTTAAAACTGCAAACCCGGAATTTGAATCTTCCGTTTCGTAGAACTTAGCTCGAAGGGTGGCTAGGAACTTGCCGGTGAGTGCCTTTAAAGCTTCATGCTTCATGCTCATGAACTTCCTTAGTCCCATATTCTTAAAAAGAGTCCACATTTCGTCACTTATCCCCATCCTATCCATCGTCTCCACATCGACAAATTTGCCTTGCTCGAACTTCATTTGGCCAAATTTGTCGAAGTAATCTTGCTCGCTTGGTTTTGTCCGTTGCGGCACGGGGATTTCTCCACTTGAGCTCTCACTATCGACCTCTTCTTCGACTCTCTTGCCCTTTCCCTTTGCCGTTTTCTTGGCTTTAGAGCTCGTAGCGGCGGTTTTAGCCTTTGCCTTGGCACTAGCCTTGGCACTAGCCTTGGCAATCCCTTTTTCCCTTTCCGTGGCCGTAGCTTGGGCAATTCCTTTGCCTTTCCCAACTGTTGAAACCTTGGTCCGTGTCCGTGTCGATGGAGCGCCCTTGTCCGACATTGTACCTACAAATATCCTTGAGACAATTTGTGAGCATAGGTACGAATTCCTATCAAATCAACAAGGGATCACCAAAAGATGATCTAAGAGCAATGAACCAAGGTGACAATTCATACCTAAAAAGCAAATTATCCCAATTCACAATCCCTAATTCTCAAAATCCCAATTTCTCCTTTTCATCAAACCATCAACAATTTGCACATGATTCATCAAGTTTAAGCATAGATAAACTATCCCCAAGGTATTTGCACAAGTGAAAGACGATATCAAACCCTATTCAAGCAATATTTCTTCAAGAACAAATCCATGGTTTTCGAAAGTTTAATTGAATAATACCTTGGGGAATTTGGATTAGATGCTTGAGATGATGATAAATCCAAAAAGAGCAGTGAAAATCGAGATTATGGGCTTGGAATCACGAAATTTGGTTGAGAAAAGAGGGAGATGCACAAAAATTCTCTCTAGAATCGCGAAATTGGGTAAAACAAAGTGGGCTAAGGTCGCGTGGAGAAAGAAGAGGAAGGAGACTTACCTGGGCGGGTCGGATCTTACCTGGGTCGGGTCCAAATATTTTAAATTTTTTTGTCAATACCGAGGTCAGTGTCGGTACCACAGCTCGGTATTGACTGATTTTTTTTAAAGTTTTGGTGAATACCGACGTCATTCCTCGGTATTGGACGTCGGTATCGACGTACCGAGGTCACTCCTCGGTACCACACGTCGGTGTTAAGGGTTTTTTCTCCTGTTTCCATACTGATATGTTGTACCGATCTGTGATGTCGGTATTGGTTCCTCGGTGTTAGGCATCGGTATTGACATACCGACGTCACTCCTCGGTATTGGACATCGGTATCGACGTACCGAGGTCACTCCTCGGTACCACACGTCGGTGTTAAGGGTTTTTCCTCCTGTTTCCATACCGACGTGTTGTACCGATCTGTGACGTCGGTATTGTCCCTCGGTGAGTCCATACCGACGTCACTCCTCGGTACCACTGCTCGGTAACCCCTATGCACACTTAACAAAAACATCAAAAAAATCTAGCAAAGATTGAAAAAGAGATAAACAAAAAGGAAATATATACAATGATAAGCTTGGGGTGTCTCCCAATAGCACTTTGTTTAGCGTCACTAAGTTCGACGATTGTTACCGTTCTCAAGCTAGAGGGACATCATCGAGGGGGATCGAACCCCCCTTTTCGACGATTTGATTCGCTCGGTAGAGTTTGAGCCTCTGGCCATTTGAAACGAAATCTTGGCCCTCTTTGTTAACAAGCACCACGGCTCCATATGGCCTTACTTCCTTAACCTCAAACGGACCCGACCACCTTGACTTGAGTTTCCCGGGAAAAAGCTTCAACCGGGAATTGAACACCAACACTAGGTCCCCAACCTTTAAATCCTTGTGCACAATCCTCTTGTCATGGAATTCTTTGGTCATCTCCTTGTAGATTCTCGAGTTCTCATAGGCTTGAAGCCTAGTCTCCTCTAACTCTTGAAGTTGAATCAACCGCCTCTCTTGTGCAGTTTTGATGTCGAAGTTAAGAAGCTTCACCGCCCATAGGGCCTTGTATTCCAACTCAACCGGTAGATGGCATGACTTACCATAAAGCAAGTTGAATGGTGTAGTCCCTATAGGTGTTTTGAAGGCGGTTCGGTATGCCCACAAAGCATCATCTAACTTGTTGGCCCAATCCTTTCTTGAACCCACAACCGTCTTCTCGAGTATGGCCTTGATTTGCCGGTTGGATACTTCTACTTGGCCACTCGTTTGAGGATGGTAAGGTGTTGCTACCTTATGCCTCACACCATGCTTCTTAAGTAAGCTTTCAAACACCTTATTGATGAAATGGCTACCTCAATCACTAATGACTACCCTTGGAATTCCGAACCATGGGAAAATGATGGATTTGAATAGTTTTAGAACGACCTTGGCATCGTTGGTCAGGCTTGCAATGGCTTCCACCCATTTGGAGACGTAATCGACCGCCACCAATATGTATTGGTTACCATATGATAACGGGAAAGATCCCATAAAGTCGATGCCCAACACGTCAAACATTTCCACCACAAGGATTGGGTTTTGGGGCATCTCATCTCTTATCCCAATGTTCCCTTTCCTTTGGCACGCATCACATGTGGAGACAAAGAGGTGCGCATCCTTGAATAATGAAGGCCACCAAAAACCGGATTGCAAGACCTTTGTAGCGGTTTTGTATGATGCATGATGTCCGCCATAGCTTGACCCGTGACAATGGAGTAGGATCCCTTGGACTTCTTCTTCCGCCACGCATTTCCTATACAAACCATCCGAGTACAACTTGTATAAGTAGGGCTCGTCCCAATAGTATCTTGTCACGTCGTGGAAGAACTTCTTCTTCTTATACCCATCCAAAGGCGGTTCCTTCCCGCACACTAAGTAGTTCACTAGATCCGCAAACCATGGTAGCTTCTCGTCTTGTAACCCATTGACACTCTCTAGTCCTCGCACGGCTTCAACCCCTTTCCTCAAGACACCAACAACCATGAGACTCTCCTCGGGGAGCTTATCATCAATCAGGAAAATGTCTTCAATCCTCATTATAGACAAGTGATCTGTGACGCCATTCTCTATCCCCTTCTTGTCAACTATCTCTAAGTCAAACTCTTGAAGAAGCAAGATCCAACGGAGTAGCCTTGGCTTTGTGTCTTTCTTTGCATGAATGTATCTTAGGGCCGCGTGATCGGTGTAGACAATCACCTTCGATCCCACGACATAAGACCTAAATTTCTCCATTGCAAAGACAACGGCTAGCAACTCATTTTCCGTTGTGGCATACCGGGCTTGAGTGTCATCTATGGTCCTACTTGCATACTAGATGACATTGGTTATCTTGTCCTTCCTTTGGCCCAAGACCGCTCCAACCGCGTAGTCAGTAGCATCACACATGATCTCGAAAGGGAGGTCCCAATCCGGAGTTTGGAAAATGGGAGCACTAACCAATGCATTCTTTATCTCTAGAAATGCTACGATACATTCCTCATCAAACATGAACTCAACCTCCTTGCAAAACAGCCTTGTAAGAGGCCTTGTGATCCTTGAGAAGTCTTTGATGAATCTTTGGTAGAACCCCGCATGACCCAAGAAAGACCGGATGTCCTTGACCGACTTAGGCGGCTCCAAGCTAACCATCACCTCGATCTTGGCCTTGTCTACCTCAATCCCCTTCTCGGAGATCATATGCCCAAGCACAATGCCTTCTCGCACCATGAGGTGGCATTTCTCCCAGTTTAGTACCAAGTTTGCTTCTTCGCACCGTTGCAAGACCCTGCAAAGGTTGGACAAACAAACACAAAAAGAAGACCCATACACAGAGAAGTCGTCCATGAAGACTTCTACCATGTCTTTAACAAGGTCAGAGAAAATGGACATCATGCAATGTTGGAATGGGAGAATTGCATAACCCAAACGGCATCCTTCGATATGCAAAGGTGCCGTAAGGGCACGTGAAGGTCATTTTCTCTTGGTCATTCGGGTGTATGGGTATTTGAAAGAAACCCGAATAACCGTCTAGAAAGCAATAAAATGGATGATTAGCTAGATGTTCAAGCATTTGATATATGAAAGGTAACGAGAAATGATCCTTACGAGTGGATGAATTCAACTTCCTATAGTCAATGCACATTCTATGCCCGGTTATTGTCCTAGTAGGTATCATTTCATCCTTTTCATTTTTAACAACCGTTATCCCCCCCTTTCTTATGCACACAATGAACCGGTGAGACCCAAGTACTATCCGATATTGAGTATATAATATCCGCGTCTAAGAGCTTAAGAATCTCTCTCTTTACAACATCTTTCAAATTAGGATTCAACCTTCTTTGATGTTCAATAGAGGTCCTTGATCCATCCTCTAAATGGATTCTATGCATGCACAAACTAGGGGAAATACCCTTGATATCATCCAAAGAATTGCCAATAGCTTTCCTATACTTTCTAAGTTCAACCAAAAGGGAAGATAGTTCGTTTTCATTCAAGCTATCATTTACAATAACCGGATAAGACTCGTTTGGACCTAGGAAAGCGTATCTTAGTCCCGTAGGAAGTTGCTTTAGGTCCACCTTCGGGGCTTTGAGCTCGCTCCAATCGTCCTCCTCAAGACTAGACTTACCCTTGCTAGTCTCTTCAATGGCTAGAAGAAACCCCTCTTGAACCGTGCTATCCCTTAAACCATCTTGACCCTCGGTACCGCGAATGCACAACTCAACAAATGGTGCGTCTTTTTCGACCGGTTTGTGAGAATCCATGAGTAACTCATAACCTTGAATCTCCTTGCTCAAGAACCCATGATCTCCACGCTCCTTAGTCAAAACCACTTCCAACCCGTCTTCAACTCTCATTTCCTCAAGCAATTCGTCGGCTAGCTCATCCATGGTCTCTATGTAGAAACATTGGCCATCTATTTTGGGCTTCTTCATCACCTTGTGGATATCAAACTCAAGGACTTCTCCCTTACCCAAATGGAGATCTATTTTGCCTTTCCTCACATCGATTATCGCTCCCGCAATTGCTAGGAAAGTCCTACCAAATATAATAGGGTCTTTTGGTTCCTCATCCATTTCAAGTACCACAAAGTCCGTGGGGACAATGAAATCCTTCACCACGATAGGAAGGTCCTCAAGCAAACCAATTGGAACTCTCACGCTCGTATCCGCCAATATTAGGGAGATGTTGCATGCCTTGTAGTGTGTGAAGCCTAGTCTCTTGGCTACCAAAAATGGCATGAGGCTTACACTCGCTCCAAGATCACACAAACAATGGTTGAAAGCTAGAGGACCAAGTGCACAAGGTAGAGTAAATGATCCCGGATCTCCTAGCTTCTTTGGCACCATCTTCTTTTGTATGATAGCACTACACTCGTGAGTTAGAATGACCATGGACTCCATTTCCTTAGCTCTCTCATTCACGGCATCCTTCAAGAATTTGGCGTATTGAGGGACTAGCAAGAAAGCATCAACCAAAGGCATTGTGAGTTCCACCTTCTCCATTTGCCTATCAAAGATGGCTTAGTACTTGTCCATAAGTTGCCTCTTGAACCGCCCGGGAAAAGGTAGCTTAGGAACGTATGGCTTAGGGACAAACACATTCTTCTTCGGTTTCTCTTGAGCAACAATAACCCTAGGCTTGCCCTTCTCAACTTCTTCAACATTTTCTTGCTCTCCCACTACCTCATCTTTAACCAATTCGTCATCTTCTTGAAGTTCCACCCCCCACTTTGGTTATCAATGTCCGCATTGAGAGGAGAAGGAGCTTCTCTTGGAGGCAAGACCGTACCACTTCTTAAGGTGATGGCGTTTACATACTCCTTAGGATTAGCTTCGGATTTGCCCGCAAGGAATCAAATTTTCTCTTGTCGATGTCCTTGCGTTCGATTTGCATAGTCCGATCAACCATCTTTCTCAGACCCTTTAGGAACAACGCAAAGATCCTTGGTGGGTCTTGCATAAACAACCTCCTCCTCCCAAAAATTCCATTCCTTTCGTCAGGGTTCTCGAGCTCTTCAATCAAGGTTGCTCCGTTAATGGTTCCGGCAAAAGAGTCCGGATTCTCGAAGCTCTCGATGAGATTGCCGTGAAAATGGACGAATCTCGCGGTGGGTTTCTCACTGACGTAGAGAGAGAGATAGAAGAGGAAGAAGAAGAAGCGGAAATCGGAGCGAGTGAGAGGCGTTTGTCAGGGGAAAAAGTGTCGAAGAAAGCTCTGCTCTTAACAGTTCGGAAAAATATGCAGAAGGTGGCGGTATGGTGGAGATTTTCAAAGGAAGCTGATTCGCCTCTAGGTAGGGATGATTGTAATTCTACCGCCGGTGTGGTTTGACGGCAAAGCTAGGTGTCGGATTTCCTCTATCTCAAACTAATTCGACCGCCGTTTTAGTTATGCTCTCTCTTTCTCTCTTTTCTCTCTCTAGCGGCTAGGGTTTTTCATGTACACACTTTTTTTTAATGTACACTAATTCGGGTTTCGGGTAAAGACCCGACCCGAACCCAAATTTTTTTTTGTTCTATATCGGTTCTAATTTGAAATCCCGGACCCGACATGACCCGAACCGAACTGAACCAAAATTTTGTCGAGTCCAATATGGGTCCAATACATGCCTACCCGAAAAACGTGAAACCCGAATTACCCGGACCGACCCGACCCATGGACCCGAATGCCCAAGACTACCTTCTTCTGCTACAACAAGGAGAGTAGAGAGGACATTCGTACATACTTTATGAGAGCAAGGCATTCATCCACACCATATCGTACGTCTTATGCTATTCGTTTATTCCATCCCGAGAAGCATAAAAGATACCAGAATAAGATTAATCGAGAGAAACTAGATGAGTTCAACCGCGTCGTTCGCGATCTACCTCAAGGTACCACATTTGCTAGAGCTTGCATGGACCACATGATTGATCACTTCTTTTTTGAAAGCAAAGAATCGATATCGGAGATAGAGGATCTATTTACGAATGCTAGGGAAGGAAGACCCGTTCGAAGCCTCCATAAAATCCAAGGCCAAGGGCAATTTGTAATCTCTTGCAACATTCGAGGAGTCGAGTTCAACAACATCCTTTGTGACTCCGGAGCTTTCCTTATCATCATGTCAACATCAACCGCCAAACGCCTCGGTATTAAGCACGTGCACCGTACCCGAACAAAAATCAGCATGGCTGATGAGACTTGTGCTACACCAAAGGGGATCGCCTATGACATGCCCGCAAGGATTGGAGATTGCATAACCCCCGTCGATTTCTACATCGTCAAGGCAACGAAAGTTGTTTCTACACCGGTGATCCTAGGATGGCCTTTCTTGTCAACTACCGGAGCCATCATGGATTTGTAAAATCGACATGTCTCCTTTGCCAACATCGACAAAGATGTTCTCTACACCGCTGTCCCGCTCAAGAATAGAGGACAAATTCACCTCAAGTTGTCGAAGGATCCTGATCCCGAACAAGAATGGAGCGATGAGGCATATGCCGAGGAAACCAAAAGGAGACCTAAAAATACTTGTCGAAATACATTGTCTTTCTGTGATTGAGCTCATCTCACTACCAACGTCTAGATAAACGACTTTAAACAAAAGCGCTCAATGGGAGGCAACCCATTTACGTATGAATTTTTTTTTTAATAGTCTTTCTTTTTCTTAATTTCTTCTTTAAAAAAAAAACCAAAAACCCCAACAAAATCAAAAAAATGAAAAGACAAAAATATGGAAACACGGTTCGGAGCTGCTCGGTCCAGCACGAACCGCGAGGAAACATTTGGTCGCAAAAAAGGCCCAGCCGCAAAAGAGGCCCAGCCGCGGCCAGCCACTCTTTTGCCTCGGTCCCGATCAACTGACCCGCGGCAAAGCACCATTTGGTCGCGGTCGCGTCCCCTCGACCAACGGCCAACCTCCTGCCCTTTGCAATCGATTTCCTTCGATCCGCAATCGATCTCCATCCATTCCTGACCATCCCCATTCACATTCCCAATCGCCACACCACCATCCAACCATAACCAATCAATCTCCCCACCACCATTCCATGCTCACATCCATTTCCGACCACTTCCAGGTAAGTTTTATTTTTCTCGAAACTTTTTCAATTATTACATTCACTATTTCTCGTCCTTGCTCGATTTATTTCACACTAGGGACAGTGTGATTTAAGTCTGGGGGAGGATTCCATCCCTTACTAATCACATTTTCTTTCATAAGTCTTTGCATTTTGCATTTTTTCACGTTTCTTTAAATTTTTTTAAAAATTTCAAAAGTACGAATATGTTTTGAGGGAATAATGACAAAAATCCATGACGATAACCGACCAATATGGTTCTACGCTATTTCCTAGTAACATGCTCTTTCGTAACTTGGTTCTAGACTAGGAGGTAGCTAGAGTTTCTGTTAATGCAAAAATTCCAGAGCAATTTAGACCGTAGAGATTCTTTAGGATGGAATATACTAGCTCTATTCTACTTGAACTTTAATTTCACTTAATTTTCTCATCAAAGGTACGAATCATACATTCAGGACGTTCTTTTACCTGTTACCACTCTTTGTCGTACCTGAATGGCCAGCTCATCTTTAGTTGGTACCCCACCCGAACCTTAACTATTCTTCAAATCTTATACATTCTCTCTTTGTGTCTCATGTGCATATATGTACAAAAACGCTGGAGAGGGAGGAACAACACAATTTCCAGTCACTAAAGATGGAGACTATACGCGATTGGTGGAGGTGAAATCAACAAAGACGAAAGCTTGGTCCTACCTTGGAAAACTCAAAAACATGGTAAAACTTTGTGCCCCTAAGATTATATCTCGAGAAAAGGTGTTTCCCCCTTTAAAAAAAAAATCAAAAATCAAAAATAATTGGATGGGAAAGGAAACAAGAACCAAAAAAGAGTCTAGGTTGGTCGAAATTCTTATGAGGCATCCATGGTTCCTTTGTGAGAAGTTTGTTATTCAAAGCCCACAGAAAAATTTAAGTCTGGGGGAATGACAGAAAACTTCTATTTTTTGAGAAAAGAGGAAGTACAACAATTTTACGCAAGAAGAAGTGACTGGAAGCTGTGGTTCTCAATAGGTCCATCCTCTTTTGCTGTTTTGCATAATATCTCACACCCTCTAGTGAAATTACGATAACCCGAAACAATTTTAACCTCACTGCTAAATGCCTTTAATACCTAGCCTCGATTGTCTTGGTTTGATCATTTTGATGAAAATCACACGCTTATACATAATGAATTTAGAGAGCTAGTTGACCGGAATTTTAGATTTTGAAAGTTTAGATTTCGTATGACGGATATTGTGGACTAGTGTTACGGAAACTTCTGGAGAGAATTTTCTAGGCTAGGTTGCGATTGATGTAGTTCGATGGTCATGATTTAGAAGTACGGTCTTTGAGATTTTGAGTTCCCTATGATTTCTGTTTGATCTTTCCGAGCTTTGGTTTTGTTTTGTTTCACGACAACCAAAGTCTAAGTCTGGGGGAGTTGATAACACCATATTTTTACCCTTTTTACCGCTTATATTAGAGCACTTTAATAAGTGTTTCACTTGCTTTTATATGTTTTTTACGGTTTTCGCATATTTGTAGTTTCAAACCTTTTTCATGATACTTAGGCAAAAGCGTTGTAAATTAGAGAAAACCCAGATTTTCAGACGATCCAACTGCCAAAGAGGTTCTTATCTCTGTCTGATCCAACCCAATTTTTGAGATATTCAAGAAGGACCAGCTATCTTTCCATTCCAACTGATTTGAGGAAGATTCAACTGTTCAATCAAAAGATACATGAAGATCAAGACGTCCCATCCGGCCAATCCCGGAGCAGCTCCACCCGTGGCCAAGAGGCAGTTCACTGCAGGCAGAAGCTCTCCACCCGCGGCCAAAGAATGTTTTGCCGCGGTCAGAGACCATGGACCTGCGGCCAGCCTCTGTTTCGGTCCCGTAAGCCCATTTCCAAGCCCATTAGGACGACTTAAAAAAGAGTTGAAGACCTATAAATATGTGTTTTAAGAAACCTAATTTCGTGTGCATCATTGTGCCTTAGTATGTACCATTTTAGATACATTTTGCATTGATTTTTATTTTTGTTCTGAGGTTTTCTCTAGACTTCATTCTTAAAATCGAGAAGCCCCTTTATCAATCTCCTGCTTTTAATTTAAATATGTCTTCGCTTGCAATTATGTTCGAGTAGTTTCGTCGTGTGGGTTAAAGGGATTATCGAAGGGGATTCACATGTTCGATAAGGATTCCACAAGGTAAACCTAGCAGTATTCTAGAACTCTTTCCTATAGATTAATTTTAATGCATGAATCTAGCGTCATGATCAAGAGACTGATTCATAGGTGTTATAAGAACCACTAAAAGTGCTGAATCTAACCACCCGAACCATTAATCTATATGGAGTGTGTCGCGCTATAAGATTTTGAAAGTATACTTATAGAGTGCCGTGAATGTTTACGAACCAATTTGATCATCATAACTTTCTATGCGGCCAGAGACGAAAGCTACCTGCCGAGTATATAACTTATTGGTGTGTAGGATGTACGAAAATAGGCTACACCATTTATTATGTTCCAGTTCAAAGAGTTTACTAGAATATAATTCACTAAGATCCTAGGTACCGTGTTTGAATCAAACATTCCCCTAAGATATCCATATCGACCCACCACCGTTTTATTATGGCTTACAAACTGATTTTCTTTTTAGTTCATGTCGTCGATTTTCATTCTCTACTTTTCAAGAAATCTTTACTCTTACGCACTTTACAATTTTCGTGACACAAAAACCCCACAAAACCTTTTATGTTTTAGACTTCATTACTAATTCTCTATCTAAGGTCACACAGATACGTTTTTCCTCCCTGTCGATCGATACCTAAAGTCCTACAACGCAAATATGTGCACTTTCAGGCATTAGGGTTTATAAATTTAAAAATTTAAGCTAGGATAACACTTGCACACGCATCATGCGCCCATGAAAGATAGGAGTTCGTTGACGGCGATTGCTTCTACTAACCGATCTATATGCGGCAAGGGACAGTTTTGTTCAGGTTGGTGAAGTCGATGCAAGCTCTCCACTTGCCATTTTTCTTTTAACGACCACAAGGTTAGCCAGCCAATTAGGATATTTGACTTCGGTTATAGAACATGCCACCGATAATCATTATACCTCGTCGTTAATGGTTTCGGCTTTCTCAGGGCCGAGTTTACGCCTTTTTTTATTGATTGGTTTGAAATTCGGATCGGCTTTCCGCTCGGGGTAAGCTATTGCGGGGTCTATTTCGATCATGTTTTTCACCAACCATGCGAAGGTAGAAACATTTTGTCGGAGGAGGCGGACGAGTTCATACTTAATATCTTCCTTCAGTTCAGCTCATATGCCGACGAATCGTTCCGGGTTGCATCCGTCTATGTTTACTTGAGTAAGGAGCTCACGTCTTGGGCCATTTTGAGGTTGAAGCTCGTTTTGTATCACGAGGCAGGCACGGTGCGAGTTTCGTAACTTGTGTTCGGCGATGAAACATGTCCTTGACATCTCATGGTTCCCCCATATCGTTTTGATTCCATTCGAAGTAGGGAACTTGATGCACTGGTGATAGGTAGATGGAACCGCTTTCATCGCATGTATTCATGGTGTTCCTAGTATCACGTTATAGATAGCTGGTTTGTCGATGACAACGAACCTGACCAGCTTTGTCATTCTCCCGGCGTATAACGGTAATCTGATCGTCTAGACCGTCATGGTTGTGTCGCCGTCGAATTTGGTAAGGGGTTTGACATATGGTTTGAGTTGGTGATCGGTCAAGTCCATTATATCAGAATGCGCAAGATCTCGTAGTCGCCGATTTGTAGTTCGATTACCAGAAGATCGATGTGAGGCTTATCTACGCCTTTAGAATCGGCCTCAATGAAGGTTATCGTCTCGTTGCACGCAAATTTATCGCTTATCTTTTATTGACACTTCTGGGCGATCATCGTTTTCCTTCCGTACTTTTTGATTGATAGCACAGAGTCATTGCACGATAGGAGTCCTCCCATAGTCATGTAGAATTTTTTCCTATTGGGGGGGGGGTGTCTTTCCTGTTTTGGATATCGCGATCTCACTTAGATGGTTCGTCGTCTGTTCGTTGTGTATTCGGCGGTAGAGAAAGATCCTCGTTTTAGGGTGGTCGGCACCTGTCTTCATTGTTGTTGGGTCGGCGGTTCGCGTTTCCTCGTTGTTCCTCGCTACGGGACAGGAAACGATTTGTTTCGCCGATCACCCCTTTCTAAAATTTGGCGAGTAGGTATTCATGCAGATGGCGCCATTTTGAGGTTGGGTGGCCATAACATTTTTGATACTTGTAGTATGGAGACTGTCTTCTTGTTTCGTCGGTACGTACCCATTTGTTTGAATGTTGTTGGGGTTGCGCATTGCCGACGTGGCACGCCATCGCTCTTCTTGCTCTGTCGTTGCGATTGTTGTTGTGGTAATCCCTATCAAGGTGTTGGCGTGGTTCGTAATGCTCATCCTTTGGCTTTTCTTTGGTCAGTGGCGCTTTGGGGGGCGCATATTTTTTGGTTAGAGCTTCCTTATCTTCTTTGTCCTCTATGTAAAACGTTGCTCTATGTAGTGTGGCTTCCAGGGTTGGTGGTGTATTGAATTTCAGACTTTCTTGGAACTTAAATTCGTGCCAGAGCGCGCCTTTCAGCGCCTGTATTGGTGCTTCATCGTGACTCGAGAGGCTATTGCGTTGAATCGTGCCATGAAAGATCGAAGAGACTCCTTCGGACCTTGTGCATTGGTATATAGATCGGCGGAGAAGGTTGCGTGTTGGATGTACATCAAATAGCATTTGAAGAAGGCGGTAGATAGTGCATGATAGTTGTCTATGGAGTTCATCTCAAATCTTGAGAACCAGACTAGAGCGGCTCCGCTCAGATTTTTCACAAAGAGTTGACATTAGCTGGCGTCTCGCTCTTTAGCAATAAAGTGAGCTCATCCCATCGCTATACGGAACGTGGTCATGTATTGGCTGGGATCTGAATTTCAATTATAGGTCATAAAATCATTTTTTCCCGGATTAAGAACATGGATGTCGGTTATCCGGGTCATAAAATGGGTATTCTGGGTTTCTTTCAACACACGATCAATTTATGGGGCCGAACTGGTAGCATGGTGTACCAAGGACGTCATGGCTCAGAGTTAGCTTTCACTTCTTCGATCTCTTCATCTCGTCTGAGGTCTCTATTTTGACGAGGAGGCGTCTCGTATACAGGCGGCCGTGCACTTCTTTCGTTGTTAGCCGAGATCGGTATGTTCGTGTTAATCGGGGGAGATGGTAGATCATCGAACATATTGCGCCATAAGCGGTGAGTGTCTTGTGTGAGCCGATGCTCAGGCGTTTGGATTTCTGGGGAGTGTAGATCATTGATTTGGTTCTGGCAGGCAGTCTAGACTGCGGTTAGCTCATCGAAATGCGTGTTGATGCCGCATGTTAGTTCATCTATCCATGCGAACAGCGTTTCGAATAGGATCGGGATGTTGATTTGTCAGGCGACGCTGGTGCATGGAGGTGATGGTATCACTGGCGGTGTGGCGATATCTCCGTTAGTGTTTGGTGTGCAACCGTGTTGATGTCTTCTACGGTTCGGGTCTGTAGAAATGCTTTGCATGTAGAGGTCATACAAGATATATAGGGGTCTGTATATAGTTCATTTGGTGTGAATTATGGTGACGAGGAGACATCAAACGAACTAGATGAAGAGGTGAAAGGGAAGAAAGCAAGGAAAAAGGTTTACGTACATCGATGAACATCGCCACAGAAATAAGCGAGTTGGTTGTTGTAGTAGCAATTCAAACGCTACTGTGTAATTTGTGTTGTTTTTCTGTGACAGTATTTGTATTGTACTCTTGAGTATCACTGGAACAAATAAGAACCTTTGTTTGAAATCTAGATAATTTGTATTGTTTTTTTTGTGACAGTATTTGTATTGCAAATCAGGATTTCCGTCTCCTAGCTCCACCATCAGAAATTTCAGATCAGGATTCTCGTTATGGCATGTAGCGATTTGGTTCGAGATATGTGCAATTCCAAGATTACTTGCAAACATTTGAAGAATCTACTGAAAACTCCCTATTTCTACAAGTAAGGTTTATTTTTAAAATTCCCCCAAATCGAACTGGAAACGATAACTTTATCTATTACATGATATAGGTCGATCAACTTTATGTTCATGTATGAGCCTAGGGCTATCGTTAGTCCCCAATGGCTTGCTCTCAAGCAAACATTGTATGTACATGGCAATCCTTCAGCGATCCTGCTAAGAGGGATGTCGGAATTCATGTTTGGGGAGAACCCTCAAGCGGAAATCGATGATATCAAACGGTCTGCGGATCCTGGTTTCGATATAGCTGAGTATTGTTATGGTGTTATTCGGAAAGTTTTGTGGATTGATGGGGTTGATAACGGTCCAAATTATGTTATAACCCGAGAATTTTGTGTAGCGACGCGGTTGTCAATGGGGAAGGAAGGCGGTAGGGAGTGGATAAAGTGCCTTTCTGATTCTTTCAAATGTCGATGGAATCGCCTGGATATGTCATGCTTAGACAAATGCAATTGCGGTATCCAGATCCAATTTCTGGGATCAAAAATGTGTCATCGTTGCTTCTGGGCTATCCAAGGTTGGGCGTTCGGCTATAATATGTCAGACTATTTTCCGGCTTGGGAATAATGAATGGATCTCTGTATTATTAAGAAGGAATCAACTTTATGTTTAATATGTTAAAGCGGTACAACCGCATTACTATTTTTCGTTTGAAATACTAGAGATACTATGAACAAGTATGCAACTATGCTTTTGTTATTATTATTATTTTATTGTGAATGTTAAAATACTAGAGATGCCTTGAACAACTATAAATACTTCGAAATACAAAGAACAACAAATTATGTTTAAGTGGTACAACCGAACAACTAGAACTACTGAGGTCAAATAAGTTATATTGTATGGTGTTGGAAATATTTCAAGTTTCAAATAAATTGAGTGATTTCAAATTTCAAATTTCAAATTCAATTACATATTTCATATTTCAAATTTCAAATTCATGTTTACCATATATATACTTTTCACATACAATACCTTATAGTTTTAAGAAGAGTTTGTGACTATTACCCACGTTATGATGTGATATCGTCAAGGAATGTGATATAACAAATTTTATTCCATAAAGACTTTCAAAATGTACTTCAGGTACCAAATGTTATTGGTACAACCAACAAATTAAAATATAATTCACGGTAATACTAATATAAGTGAAAGATCCCCCAAAGTACAAATGTTTGGAAGGGAGAACAACTATACAACTACAAAGTATTACTATGTTAAATTAAAAAAAAAATTAGATTTTTGTTTTCCCACCATTTGGAGAAGTCGAATAAATGAACTCCGACTCCGAATTAAAAGTGGAAAATATTACTGTTTTTTTCATTTCTCACATCGAAATTAAAAATCTTGAGAGAGTTTTCGAATCTGTTTTCGAATTCGACCAGAAAATCCCCAAATCTCTCCCTTCATCTAAGAACCATAAACTCGGTTTTTCAAAATCGATTACTCACATCGGGATTTCATCCAAATCCAACCTGACTCGACTTAAATCCGTAAAATCCCCAAATCGATTTCAAACACTCCCGCTAAGAACCCTAAACTCGATTTTTCAAAATCGATTGCTCACATCGGGAATTTTTGAAATCCAGTGTAAGTATATTGTTAGGGTTTGCTTATACTAGTGTTATGCTTGTAATTCATATTCCAGAATCACTATTTCGTCATTCTTGTTTTTTTATGCTTTCGTGATGATTCTCATTTGTAGGTTGAAATTGGTGATGTATGGAGCTACGACTAATGTGTATGGATGTTTGAGTGGATCATCAAGTGCTCGTCCAAGAAGTGGAAGAGTTGTTGGTGTGCCTAAGAGATGTTGGTGTGGTGAGCAAATTGTAGCGTTGATGTCCAAATCCGACCACAATCCTTACCGGAGATACTTCCGTTATGGTTATGATGTAGCAAAGAAGGTAATCCGAATGCGTTGATTTGTTGTACCTTGCTTGTGATTTGTTGTGTGTAAGAGTCTTATGGTTGTGAATGGTTTTTCGGATTTGTAGCTTAAAAATGATAACCATGTCTTCAAATGGGTTGATGAGGTATGCTTAAACGAGATTAAATCATTGGAATTCAAATACGCCAAGCTTGAACAATATCTTAAAGAGATAACTACATAGACTAACAAACAGTTTGAGAAGGTTCGAATGAAGCTCGAGAAGGAGATAATGGAGAGGGCTGAAGATGTGTTAATTGAAGCCAGATCTAGGATGAAAATGATGATAATTCTTGTAGTAATTGGATGTATGATCATGGTTTGGAAGACGTAGTTATTAAACTAATAGTTTGTATTTCGAAGTATTTATAGTATTTCAAGTATAGTTGCATAGTTGTTCATAGTATCTCTAGTATTTCAACATTCAAAATAACTTCAAATAAAAACCCAAACATAGTTTTTCTAGTATGGCCAATTAAGCATAATATCTAAACGGATCATTACATAGTTGTTCTAATATGGCCAATTAAGCATAATATCTAAACGGATCATTGCATAGTTGTTCTAGTATGACCAATTAAGCATAATATCTTAACGGATCATTCCGTAGTTTTTCTAATATGGCAAATTAAGCATAATATCTAAATGGATCATTACATAGTTTTTCTAGTAAGGCCAATTAAAAACTTTCCTAAAAATCACTTGACAGAAAGAAACGGATTGTATGATCCATAAACACCGATCACACATTGGACTTCTTATTCCTCCTTTAACTCTATCATCGAACTCATTGACATAATACACTTCAGTGTAAGGAACACACTCACAAGAACGAAGGGGAGCGGTACTAATTCGATCTATTTTTTCTTGGAACAATGGTGGACCCTCCACTCCCCAAGCGAAACTGTTGTCTGCTTCATCGATCTTCCTCCGTGTTTGGTTATAGAAATCCCTGCTAAGATTATTGATGAGTGGAGAATCACTTAAGGAATGAGGAGTCATTATTTTCCGTATCATTGCGTAAGTGTATATAGCCAAATCGTAGCCTTTTTCAGCCGCAACTCTGATCTCCTCCAAGCTTTCTTCCAACTGACCGTTGCAGAAGTACTCCCACATACCTCTCATGAAAATTGCGGATGGATTTCCAAGTTCCAAACACCGAAGCCTGAACTCAGTGAGTTGAAGGAAAGGGACGTACCAGTCCTGGTCTGCCGTGGGGAACAAATCCACTTCCTTAAAGAATACCTCTTTCTCTATCACATTCTTAAAGGTCTTGCATACCAAATTCACTTTAGTCATATCTCTAAAGGAATTGCAAGGGATGAACAAGAGGATGTTGTGGAGTCCTTGTTGAGGAAAATTGAGGAGTTGCATGCGAGGAGGAACCGGAGTTTGATATGCTTGAGTTTTATTCCTTCGAAAATTATATCTGCTAGAGTTTGCTCCCTTCAAAAAATTCTTCATCTCCGGACAGTTTTTCGAAGTTTTGGAAGATTTGGAAGTTTTGGAGAAGAAGAAGTTTTCGAAGATTTGGAAAATATGACTCTTGATTTTCCAAATTTTTGTTTTATAGATGAACGGTAGACGGTTGGGGTTCTTAAAGACGTGATCTTTGGAGACTGACGTGTCTTACAGTGGATGTTTGTGTTTCCTTGATGCAATGGTTCGTCATATTTGGAGAAGATAACTCCCTCTTCAAAGTTAATTCGATTTAACTTTAGTGTGTTAGTGCGGTTGGGGTTTTTAAATACTTGAATGGATCTTCATTTAGTGAGTTAGTTGCCTACTCTCTCCTCATTAATACTCTTAGTTTTTTCAAATATTACCAGTAATACAATATTGATTTGACACAATTTAATGCATCTAAAATGTAGTTATTCTTAATATTACCAGTAATACAACAAACCAGAAATACTAACATATAGTTGTCCCTTAACAAAACCAGCATTACCAAAACCAGAATTTAAAATCTCATGCATTAAATTAAGGGCAAATTTTGCTGTTTTTATCCCAAAATTTCGTTTTTATGACAAAAATACACTGTCCTTTCAATCAAATGCTGCGCTACACTTTCGGGGGTGGACACTTACAGTTACCCCCTTATGACCAAACAAAAAACGCGAAACCGCTATTACCATTTTAACCTTCGCGACATGTCAGACTTCTATAGAGGTCTAACATTTAGACTCTAATAGAAGTCTGATTGATTTCTCGTACCAGACTTCTCTCAGACGTATTCGAGAAGTCTCATACAGATTAAAATAGTAAATTAAAAATTTAAAATTTTAAAAAAAATTTGTTAAAACTTTTTTCTACAATTATTAAATATAGATGATTTTGATGTATAGAAATTAATATTTCATAAAATTGAATCAAATTAAACAAGGTTAGTTAATTATGCTATACCTCAATAAATATCAGACTTCTTGAAGAAGTCTGATACAGATTTAATTAGTAAATTTAAATTTAAAAATTATTTTGTTAAAAATTTCTTATACATAAATTAAATATAAATGATTTTGAAGTATTAAAATTAAATTTCGTAAAATTTTATCAAATTAAAAACATGTAAGGCAAAGTAGGTTGTAAACCTCAAAACATGCTTTGTAATGGAAACATTTACATATAACTTTAGGGTTAGATTCTTGGTTTACCAAATTTATATTTTAAATTTTAAATTTGCACATATGTGTTGTAATGTGCATATATTTCACGAATTTGATGCTTCCTAGAAGTTATGTTTTAATATTGCCACTCATAAGTGCTAAATATTAGATTTAGGGTTAATCGGACTTATCAGAGAAGTCTGAGAGAATCGGTATTTCTCAGACTTCTCAGAGATTACCATATTTCAATTTTAATCTGATTTTTTAAAAGTCAATTGCAAAACTACCCTCTCGTTGACAATATAGGTTTCATCAGACTTCTAAAGCAGTCTGAGTATACAACTCAGATCTGAAAATCGACGATATGCAAACATTCGTACCTATATCCGTTTAGAGTTTGTTTTCACCCTCGTCGAGCGCCCAGAACATCTAATATCACCGAAATCCCGCAAGCCCAGTCGTGGTTTACCGTTTTATGCCATAATTTTTTTTTGGTATGTTTGAATCGGAATATCAGTGGGAAAATGGGATAAATCGGAGAGAGAAGTCGCAAAAAGTGTTTACGAGCTCTATTCTTGAGCTTTAATGGCGGAAAACGGGTTAGTTACTACATTAACTCGTCGATGATGGTGGTTGTCTTGGTTTCTCAGACTTCTCAGAGAATCGGGGTTTCTCAGACTTCTCAGAGAAGTCGGAAACGTATTTAATTTGAAAATTTAAATTTAAAAAATATTAAAAAATTTAGGTTTTAGAAATATTTACTACATAAATTACACATACTCATTGTTACTGTATATAAATTAAAAGTACATAAAATTTAATCAAATTGAATCATTGGAGATGAATTTGGATCTAAACACAAGTTTGCGGTTTCTCAGACTTCTCCGAGAAGTCTTAATTGTATTTAATATGAAAATTTAAATTAAAAATAATTAAAAAATTCTGATACAAAATTCTGATACATAAATTAAACATAATCATTGTAGATGTATATAAATTTAAATTACATAAAAGTTAGTCAAAATGAGTGAGTATGAGATAAATTTGGATCTAAACACCATGTAGGTAAGAGTTTACGGTTTACGAGCTCAATATTTGTTGAATTAGGGTTCAAAGTTTGCCCTTGGAGTGTAATTAACTATAAAAGAGTGTGAATATCGAGTTATATATTGCATTGTGCAAATAACAAAGAAAACAAGAGTTTTGTCTATGTTCGACATATGAAGTTGGATATCCAGTTCTTATCTGTAGGGTTAGATTGAGAGTTTCAAAAAAATTAATTCATAATATTTTTTTTACATATACTGGTTAGTTTGTGACTATGTTAAACGTCATTGCAGGAAATACATCTATTGAAGCAAATGAGTACATCAAACCTTTCGAAGGGATACATCCAGCGGAAGTGTACTGGTCCTCCCAAACATGCCTCTTTTGATAGATGTATTGGAAGGTGGAACATGATATCAAAAAGGGATGGAGGGAAGAACCGCTCCAGTTGACACATTGTTTCCACATACTCAGTCTCCATTGATATAAGTTTCTCCGGGTCAATGATACGCTGACACAATCTGTTGAAGTAATTGCATAATCTGTTTATGGCAATCCTAGGTCCTTTATGTAGCAACCCTCTTAACGCAGATGGTAACAAAGTTATGTACTAGCACATGATGATCATGCGACTTCAGACTACCTATATTAGGAGGGTTAACTGAAACACTATTAGCAATATTACCATAATAACCATCAAGACCTCTAAACTTAGATAACCTTTGGCAAAAAATGGTCTTCTCTTTCTTGGATAACCAATAGGTTGCTGGAGGTAAGTATGTTTTCTTTCCCCTAACCTCTGTGTGCAAGTGTTTTCTGATTCCAATATATTCTAAGTCTTTTCTTGCTTTCAATCCATCTTTTGACTTGGCACTTTGCATCAAGATAGACAATATAGCATCCGACACATTCTTTTCTACGTGCATCACATCAATATTGTGACGAACATGCATATCCTAACACAAGAAACAATAAACTGTTAGGCATATTCGTATACAACAATCTAAGAATATAGTTCAGTTACTATACTTTACCTTCCAGTAAGGTAGTTCAAAGAATATTGATCTCTTCTTCCAACGCCACAGATCATTTGATTCTTCACTGATGTAAGATGGAATCCACCAAACTTACGGACACGTGATAATCAAGAGATTATAGGCTTTGTTGCGGAAGTGTGGACGATGGTGAGATGGAAGGTGGTGGTTTTTGATTGACTCTCTCAATCGATGGTGATTGACTCTCTCAATCTATGAACGAAATAGGATGTTTGAATCACACAAACCCCCTAAGTCGCAGCCTCTAAAGAGTTAAGTGAATCGCAAACTTAAAACTAAAGAAAAGAACAATTTTTCAAAGAATACGCTTTGAAAGAAAACAAGAAACTTCTGTATTAATTCGATTGAAAGGTAATTTAAAAATGAAGGCTAAGCTGAGCTTATATACTGCTCATGCACGAAATTAAACAAGAAGGAAATCGCAAAGTAAATGCTAAAACTAGCCGCTTGAGTCATAATGACGGGAATCGGTCAAATATGAAAAACGGAGCCTTTCTTGAGTCTTGACAACTTAGGGGCGAATGTAAAGTGTCTAGGTACGTCCTGGTTGCTTTGAAAAAGCTTCGCTTCGTGGCCAAGTTTCAAATAATAGATCCGTTGGAGATTAATGGCGAGAATCTCCAAATAAGGCAAGTGTAGCTCAAACTTGATCGACTTGATCAAGTGAGGTGTGGTGCACCTTAGGTCGTGAAGGGAAGCTTCTAGAAAGCATCTTAAGTGTCTCCTAAGCTCATAGAAACCATTCTCAAGTGGGTTTTCATGTTTGGGCTTCAAAAGATCCCACTTGACATTTTCGGGTAGGCTTGAGTCCATTAGATACATCTCCACTGTTGGCCGTTTATGAGCGATTGGCTGGGCTGATTGGAGAGATCTTGGATGTTCTGGAAACTAGACTCAAAGATCTTTCGAACCATATATATATCGTTTCCTGAAGTGTCGTGATCTGGAAGCGATACTTGATTGAACATTCGATTGAAATCGGAGCTCAACAACGGGTTTAGGTTCCAACCTTCAAACTGATCAAGCCTGATCAGTCATTCGTGTTCCAGATGCTTCAGCTTCTCCTTGAACATGTTGAAGCTATTTTCCAGGCTCTTCCTCCTAATGATTTCCTCTAGGTTTTATTGATCCTTCAAGTCGTTTGCTCGCTTTCCACTCAGTGAAGTAACTTTGGGAGTTACTGTCCCAAATCCATAAGAGAACCGCTGTCACCAATAAACAAGATCTAAGCTTGTCATACGCTCAGTACAATTCTCTTTTGAATTGGTAGTATCCATAAGTCCTTCGGGTTTCCAAATGTCGGCTTTGTAATGCATCAAACCGACCGTTCATCATAGTCTCCATAATCGGCTCGGTTTGGTCTTGTCCGAGCTTTAAGCTCACCTCTGGTGGGATAGCTGGTTCGATGTCCTCATCATTCACACTCTTCTTCTTGAACCATCTCATCAAATTCCAAATCTGTTCTCTTTCTTTTTTTTTCCTTATCTAGAGGTCTTCCAAAATCATTCGTAAACGCTTTTAGTGTCTCATATATTTCAGCACCAGATTGCATCCTATTGGCATTCCCATCCTCAACAGTGTTGTCAAACCAACATTTTTATATCTGTAAGGATGGCCAGGCGGTAGTCTCTTTCTATTTCCCATGTATACATACTTACGGCTAAACTTAAGCCACCTACAAGGTGTATCCTTTCCACAAACATTGCAAGCTTGTTTCCCCTTCACTTTACATCCAGACAATGTCCCTAAGGCTGGATAGTCACTAATACTCCAAAGTAGCAAGGCTCTAAGTGTGAAGTTCTCCTTTGCAAATGAGTCATACACTTCAATACCCTCAGCCCACAAATCTTGTAAACCCTCTATCAATGGTGCTAAGTAAACATCTATGTTATTACTAGGAGCTGTTGGACCAGGGATCAACAAAGTCAACATTATATTCTCAGCCTTCATACACATTGTTGGAGGCGTGTTATAATTCACTAACAACACGGACCATGTGCTGTAATTGGTGTTTTGAATGGATAAAGGGTTCATCCTATCTGTACAAATTCCAAGTCTAAGATTCCTTGGTTCAGCTGCAAAGTCTGGCCATTTATCATTCACTTGTGCCCAACATAGAGAATCAACAGGGTGTCGCAATGTACCATCTTCAGTGGCATTGGTAGAATGCCAACGCAAATCTTTAGCCATCCTTTTTGATCTAAACATCCACCTAAATCTGTCCTTGATTGGAAAATATCTAAGGATCTTTGCTGGAATCCCTACCTTTATCTCATTACTGTGCTTATCCTTTTCCCATCTTGAAACTTTGCATCTTGGACAGCTTTCCAGCTTTTCAAACTCCTTCCTATATAGTATGCAATCATTCATGCAAGCATGAATATTGTCGTAGCCGAAACCAAACATCTTCAGAATTTTTTTGATTGATTATGTACTCTTTGGAAGAACATTGTCTTTAGGTAGCATATCATGAATTAAAACCAACAGTTGATCAAAGTAGTTCTCAGACACACCACTCTTAACTTTGATTCTGCAAAGTCCCATGATTGCTGCAACCTTTGTGTATTTGATACAAGTAGAGTACAATGGAGTTTCAGCTTCTCTTAACTTTTTCCTAAATTCTGTTTCCTCTACTGTTTCATCATCATCATTTGTTTCCCCATTGTCATTCGTCTGACTTGGATTACCTTCACCCATACAAAATGTTGTCTTCAACAAATCAAATGCCTCAGTTTCAGATTCAAGAGTAATGTCTTTTGTATCATCTCTTTTTTCACCATGAATACTCCAACAAGAACTCTTATACTTCTTATCCATACCCATAATCACTAGATGCTCAACTATTTTATCTAATAACTGATGGCATAAATTGCGGCAATCTCTACAGGGGCATAGCATTTCAGACAGATTACCCAATCTTCTTGCTGATGAATTCACGAAATTAGTTGCTCCTTCTGAGTACTCAAGACTAGTCCTACATGTTAAATCTGAAAATATAAGTTAGCCTAACAAGTTTAATCGGCGAATACAAGTTAGCTCGAGAGATTTGAGTTCATACCTTCGCAGCCAAATACATGCCTTATCCATTTGAAAACGATTAAGCTCGAGTGCATTTTGTTCGTGGTGATATTAAGAAGATGGAGATGGAGGTTAACTTTATATTTGTGTTACTAAGAATGAGACGTGGGAGAAGGAAAACGATTTGTGTAATCTGAAATTTTTCGAAAACATAAATCGAAGCAGTAGAATTTGGTTTGAATAACACCCGATAAGAAAGGAATGGATCGAGATGAACCGCCGTAAGAGGGAACGAGAGATAAAGAAGAGAGAAGGCTTAGTGTGGGTCGACGGCGAAGGAGACGAAGAGTAGGAGAAGAGGAGAAAAAGAAGGAGTTGATTAATCTCCATTGGATTGAATTTTATCAATGGTGTAGATTAAAACAAAAGTGGAATCCTTGTGACTATGGATTAACCAATCAGGTGATTTCATTTGGTAATATGGTTTTTAATTTAAATTTGATGTTTAAATCTACAATCTAAAATTTATAGTTCAGAATTTATGATTTGGGAATTGGGGTTTTAAGATTTAAAAATGAATATATTTGATTTTAAGATTTATATTTTTTGTAATTGAAAAATCTGAAAAATATGTTTCAAACGTGAATCGTTTACACTATACTCCAATACTATAAATCATAAACCTTATACACTAATTCAAACCCTAAACCTAAACCCTATACACTAAATCAAACTCTAAACCTTATACACTAAGTCTATTGTGGTATACGCTAAATCAAATTCGGAAATTCTTCTAATTATTTTTATTTTAAATTTTATATTGTGTATTTATATCAATAAAGGATAAAATTTATACTTAAACCCCAAATAGTACGAAACAATAATTTTATTTTATTTTCTTTTGTTAAGAGACAAATAGTAAAAATATGTTTCAAGTGTAAATTATAAACCCTATACTCCAATGTCCTAAACCCTAAACCTTAATATGAAACAATAAAACTAAAAAATATTTCAAACCCTATACCATATACCCTATACCCTAAACTCTAAATCAAATTCACTAACCTTTTTGTATTTTGTAATAGTATTTTGTATTTTAGGTTTTAAATCAAAAATATAAGTATAATTTTTAGGGTTTATGGATTAGGATTCAATCACTAAATATGAAACCAAAAGTATCAGTATAATTTTAAATAATTTATCGAATTTGTTTTAAGATCGAATTTGTTTTAAGGTTTAAATAAAACATATATCACATAATATTACATTAGTACCAAAATACATCAAGTTTGATTTGAACATGAAGCATCACCGAAAATACACATATATGTTAATTACCAAATCGGACCAGCATCTTAGACTACCAAACCATGTCTTAAGTTTCAAATGAACAATAGTTTGTCATTTGGCCATGCCACAAGTTGAACCTATTGCATCAGAAATGTATGCAATCTCTGAATTTGGTCTCCAGACCCTTGCATTACCAAGCTTAGCCACTTCAACCCAAACCTTGCTTGCATTTGGACCTATGGGTAAAAAGTGGCACACATCTTTCGGATCCGTTGAAGTTACTCTCCCTTAAGCTACCTTGCGTCCAGAGTTGTTGCATTCTAAAATAATACACTTCTTCTTTGCACTTTTGGTGGAACTATTGCTGGTGAGTGGACTCTACATTTCAAACCAGATAATATAAGCAAGTTCCAACATCAATACAACAGACAAACAAATAAAATAACTTCATATCAATAACATACCACTGCTTTTGTCTTATCTATTTTCGTAGGTGTTGCATCTGCAGTGGTTATAGGCATGAGTTCAACCTTCAGGACTGGCCATGCGATTTTCTCGTTAATTGCATCACCAATCAAAAACATATCAGCAGTTGGCCTCCACAAATGAGCATCATTATTAAACACCTTCACAACTTGAATAATAACATCATTTGGACCTAGAGGTATATTGTTAACCAGCTCTTTTGAATTAGATGAGCAGATGATTCCTTCAGCAATAACCTCCTCGTCTTCATTAGCCCAATCATATATATTGCATCTTCGAGTTTCATCTTCATTGGTTTCCTAAAATGTGAAAGCTAATGATTAGAGTTATGAAAAGGAAACAAAACAAGATTGAAAAACTTTACCTTGGATACATCTAGAGATGAGTTTTGAGCCCTGTCTAAAATCACTTTATCTATTGGCCAAGCTATTTTGCATCCCACAGCTTCCTGAAGAGATGACACATCTGGTGTAGGCCTCCAGGGATAAGTTTCTCAGGTTAATGCAGACTTAACAAGAATAGCCACTGCATTAGGACCAATTGGTATACGACCAATTTTGTACATCGGTTCAGCAGAGCATAATTCTCCTTCACCAATAACAACATCTTATGACTCAAACCAATCCAGTATTTGTACTCTCACTCCTTCTTTGAAATCAGCAACACTCTCAGATTTTTTGGTATCACCATTAATTTTCTGACATAAGGAAAATGAATTATTAAATGTCATAAGACTAGTTGACCAAGTGTCATATGAAAAATACTTACCTTCTTTCCAGCCAAGTCTCGGACCATTGCCTTTAAATTTTCAATCACACTTTGCATATCAGCAATCTTTGTGTCTCTAGATTTCATAAATGCTAGCTTAGTAGCCGTAATCCCTCTGCAAATCCCCTTACTCGGCCAGGTTTGTCTTTTCCCAAAATCTTGCTCATAGAATCTTCCCTTATATTATCAGCAGCTGATGTATAGTCCATTTGAATATCAAGTGATTGTATTTGTTCCTGATACAAACATTTATACACAAGATAACTCATTGAACATAATCCATTAATTATACACAAGATAACAAGTTTCAGAATTCTTACAATATTAGTCTCAGCAAATTGAGGATTCACAGGTCTACCATCAGCATGAGTGTGTCCCGCAATCCATATCTTACTCCTACTTACCTTACTTGGGTCTTTACTCTTTTTTCTCTATATAAAATACAGATATATTTGAGTACCATTTTATTCTAGCATACAATATAGATGATTGAGTACTCTTTTTACCATATCATCAGCTAATCGAAGCATTCCTTTGCGGCTGGTGGTGTGAGGAATCTGATTTCTTCTCAGCTCTCTGTACTTGTGACTTATTTCCTACAATATAAATTTGAGTGTGATTAAATGTATAAGACATGACCTATAAACAAGAAAGTAACTTATTAAACATGGATAATTAAACTTGAAAGTTGTGGTAGTCTTGCTCCTAACCCAAGAGTTCCATATTTGAATGGATGGGATGTTGCTGGGTTTTAAAGCTATTCTCTCAGCAGCATTCTTCACATCTCGTACTTGTGTCACTAGCCTTGACTTCCCAGCCCTCCAAAAACATCCCAACTGCTTCAAAATAACAGCTTTCTGCCACACTTCTTACACGTTAAACCTCCCCTGCATCAAAATATGCAAAGGTCAAACATGTTTATAATTTCATAGTTATTCAAAAAAAACTTAGTTGCATATATACTTGAATTTCCTCCCACATTGTGTTTCTTGTCACTGCATCAAGTTTTTTCCAATCAGTAAGTGTTACCAGAACGTGTTCCCTCACAAGAGGACCAAGAAAAGATGATAGTGTTACTGAACCAGGTCCAACATGATCACCAAAGTCAGTGAATGTAACTGCAACCTTTTCATGAGAATTTTCAGCCACTTTACGCATCTTTGTTGGTCCTCTTTTCTTTTTTTCTTTCACTACATCATCAGTGTTAGCATTGCTAACTCCATCTTGTTCCATATTGACAGCTTCTTCTTCATTCTTATTATGTTCCTGTCCAGTCAAACAACCTTTTGCTTCTATCTCAGGAAATTCTTGCTGAGACCCTTGGCTCTCAGTAACTTCTTTCTGAGAAATTTCTTTCTCAGCAACTTCATCTTCATACATTACTTTCTCAGCCTCATCCTCATCATCTTCATTAACTTCATTAACTTCAGCCTCAACATCTTCTTCCACATCATCTTCTTCCACATCATCTTCTTCCGCAGCAACTTCTACATCATCAGCTTGAGCATCCACTGTCTTTTTCTACCAGTTCTTCTCTTAGTCACCTTTAGTGTTGTTGCAGGTGTGGCCTCCAAGCCTTGATTACGTTTACTACGACGGATTACAACTTGTTCTCCTCCTATTGGCTTTCCCATTTCTGAAACTGATGAATAAACGAAAAATAGCATAGTGAAAATCGTGTTTCATTACTTACAAAGAAAACATAATGAAACTCAAACTCAATCTTAATAAAAAAAATCAAAACAGAAATCGACAGAACCCAACATGCATCAAAACTCAAACAGAAACAAAAATTAAAACACAAACAGAAACTCAGAATGAAAACCCAAAATCAAAATCGTGTTTCATTCCTTTGTAGATAGATGTATAGTTGGCCTTAATAGATAACACCTCAAAATCAAAATACTGAAATCGACAGAACCCAACATGCATCATTGTTAAAAAAATCGAGGTGTCTAAACCTCAAAATCGATGTGTCTAAACCTCAAAATTGATGTGTCTAAAATCGATTCTTGCTCAGACCCTTGTTTCTCTGATTGAATGAGAACAAACCTTTTTGATTAAACAATGAAGCTTCGATTCGATGGTAAATAATCGCCAAAGGAAGAAAGAGAGAGTTTGGGATTTTCTGAAAATCACAATAGATTTTCGTGTGTAGGGTTTATGATCTGCAATGCTAAGGAATGTGGAATATTTTCGTGTGTAGGGTTAAGTGTCGAGCAAATTGGAGCCAAAGAGGGAAGAGGGAAGAGGGAAGAGGGAAAAAATTTCCCCAAATTTTGGCTAAGTGTCGCGGGTTTAGATCTAAGAGGGTCTTTTATTTTTTATTTTTTATTTTTGATCAACGGTCTAAGAGTGTCTAAGAGGGATAATTTTTGGGGAAAAAATTAATGAATTTTTATTGTCTAAAGTGTTTTTCTGTTCTATATTAGGTATTAGTATGAAACAATTTATTGAGAAATATTAAGAAAATTCTTACAAGTGTGTTTGATATATCAAACACTCATTAATACTTAAAATTATATTTTTATTGTTAGTAAAACAAGAAAATATATCATAACCCTAAACCGTAAATCTCAAACCCTATGCCCTAAATCTCAAACCCTATGCCCTAAACTCATTCATACTTAAAATTATATTTGTATTGTTAGTAGAACAATAAAAAATATCATAACCCTAAACCCTAAATCTCAAACCATATGCCCTAAATCTCAAACCATATGCCCTAAACTCTTAGTAGATTGCATTAGTTTGTAAGGTTTGTTTATGTGTTTGTAATCATTTTAATTTTGCAATGATTTTGCAATCATTTCCAATCATTGGCAATCATTTTCAATTGACAACATAACCTAACAAATCAATATAACCTAAACCCTAAATCTAGATAACCTACACCCTAAATGCCAATACCCTAAACCCTAAATAAAATACTCAACGCTTAAATCATTTTTAAATTTTTTCTAAAAAATTATTTTATATAAGTATAGTATTTGATGTTTATTTTAATGAGTTTACAATTTAAAATTTAGAATTTATGATCAAAATACAATTTAACTCTTATGCATTATACACTAATATATTTTGGTTGGTCATTAACATATTTTTATTTGTTCGACCCTAATTTTCTGTAAAAATTAATTTAATTTAAATACATTTAATTTAAAAAGAAAAATTATATAAAAAAAAGATTCACATTAACTCGAGGTTTCATATTATCAAACACATTACAAAATACATAGTTTAAACTAAATACATAGATTCCCATTAAACCAACTAGTCTTTTTACACATTACAAAATACATAGCTTATGCTCCTTAGTCTCGACGATGACCCTTGCCTCTTGAGGATTCTCCTTGTTCTTGTTTTGGTCGTTTCATTGAAGTGGAGTTGAGTTGGTTTCTGAGCCTTTGTTCTTCCTTTCTGAGGTGTGGAATAATTCTTAGGAAATCAGGTTCGATGTCTTCATCGTCTTCCTCAGCCCGTATCAAGTATACCCGGTGAGCGAGAGAGCGTCTATACTCTAGTTGTGTGATATCCTCCACATCACTTCCTGTATCAACTTGAGATTCTTGTCGTGGCTGTTGGAGGAAGTGTGGTATGATTCCATACGCTGGTAGTCCACAAATGATCTCTTTCCTTGCTTCCATTATGTCCTCCTTTTTGTTACTGGTCCAAAAGGCAAACAAAGATCATAGTGAAACAGTTCATGGGAACATCATCATCGGTTCGTTGTCATTAAACGATCGAAATCATATCAGTTAGAATAAATGAGAAGTGAAATGCGAAGCTTTATCCATTTTACAACAGCTCCAAGCAAATGTGCATACAATTAATTCACAATGCAAAGCAAAAGCTTATTATTCAGGTGGTGAGAAATCATATTATGTAACTTCACAATGCAAAGCAAAAGCTTATTAAGCTATTTTAGAGGTGAGACTAGCTAGGTACCAATCTCAATCTCAAAGAGACTTAAAACTATACTACATCTGCAAAACAAAGATCATCAACAAAAGAATCGTGATACCCAAAACAATTAGGCAACTTAAAAATCACACTGCAAAGCCAAGCCATATCAATGTCATAGCTAACTTCAAACAACAATAACAGTGAAGTAACCTACAAGATAAACTAGTAACTAGTAATTATTAAACAATACTAAATTGTGAGACTTGTTAGCTACCATTTACATTAGGGTGTTTTCAACATACCATTCAACACAGAGAATATGAGAAGAAATCAGTTAAGAAATTTCTTGTAGTGAACATACACTCAAACACCATACCATTCAACATGGAGAATATGAGAAGAAATGAGTCACATAACTAATGAATCACCTGCTAAATTTGTGTCCGTATTTGTTGACTGCAAACCCAAAGCTCTCTGCAAAAAAACAGAAGCACCGATTACAGTTAGAAAAAACACTTATAAAAGCCATACATCGCTTAAACTTGGAGACGCTTAGCCCTAAATCGATTGCAATTAGAGAAACAGTTGTTCAAAAACACAAATTTAAACAAAAACCCAATAAATTGCACATACCTTTCACTCACTCTCACCCTGAAAGCTACCTCGAAAACAGTAACATAGGGTTTTGGGTTGGGGAATTGAGATTTCGAGATGGAGAGTGAGGATTAGAGAGGGAGAGTGAGGATTCGAGAGGGAGAGTGAGATTTCGAGATGAAACAAAGATGTTTAGATCTAGGTTTTGCCTTAGAAACAAAGATGAGAGTTCATTTTTTTTTTGGTCTTTTGTATTATCATTTTTTGTTTTGGCACGAATGTTGTGGGGGAAAATTTTCTAAGTGGTTTTGGGGGAAAATTTTCTAAGTGTCGCGGGAGAGTATACCGCCTAACACTTCCATAACGTTTCAATTATGGTTCTACTAGAAAAAGAGACGCCTAATTTTGTTTTTAACATCTATGACTCTATCATAGCGTTTACAAATATACAAACGCTATGTAAAAACCAAAGGTATGTCAACCATAGCATAATCGAAAAAAACGCTATACTGTCCTGCAATAAAACCCCTGATTTCTTGTAGTGCTGCTTTTAAGTTAATTATGCTTTTTCTTTCTTTAATCGTGTCTGAGTAGTTTTCTTGTTGGGCACAAATATCTCAAGTGGCTCTCATGGATCGATTTATCATTAGGTTTTTAGATTAGAATACCGATTATGGTTCTTTGTTCTATCCTTATTTTTAATGCATGTTTGTTTGATTAGATACCTTGCAAATGAACTTATATATTCTTAGAGTTATGAAAGTACTGATCTATATGTTTGACCTAGGGTAGACGAACAAAATCGTCACAAGATACGAAAGTATACTTGTGGAGGGGTTGTGAGCGTTAATGATTAGCGACGAAAGCTACCAGTCGAGTATATAAGTTATCGGTGTATAGGATGTACGAAAGTAGTCTACACACAGCGTCCGTGTTCCAAGTCCAAGAATCCCATAGACGACAAAAGTCGCATTAAAAACCCTAGCAAAATTACTATTATTTTCGGCCATGATTCCTGTAGAGTTCCCGATTGCCCAATGCTTAGTTTATTTGTTTACGACCTCGCTTTTAATTATTCGCTTAGCTTACTTGCTTTCTTATTTATTTGCTTGCTTTCTTATTTTCTCGCTTAATTTAGTTTAAATTTCTAGCACTCGTTTCATGACACATCATAAACTTTATTTTTGTTTTAAACTTCCTTACTAATTTTCTTTCTAAGGTCTCGCATAACAGCTTTCCCTCCTTGTGGATCGATAACTTAAGTCCTACAACGCACATATGTGCAGTTGCAGATTTTTAAGTTTATAAATTTAAATTCTGAAGTTTTGGAAACAATCCGACCGCATCAAATATCTTGGTTAATTAAGGTGAAGAAATCGAGTTCCTTGGCGAGCTCCTTGACTACAATGAGGTATGCATCCATCCTCTTGTTCTTAGTGTCGTAGTCCCCGCGGTATTGATTAGCGACAAGCTATGAGTCACATAATGCTTCGATTCGTTATACTATGATCCTTCTTGCTAAGTGTGTGTTGGCGATCAATGCCTCGTATTCCGCTTCTTTGTTCGACGCTTCGAAGGCAAGACAGAAAGATTGTTCTATAACTTCTTTGGTAGGAGATTCTAATCGTATTCCAAATCCTGATTCGCGCCGAGATGATGAACCCTCGACGTATAGGAACCATTTCTCTTCCAAAGGGAGGTCGGTTCTGATGAGTTATGGGGGGAATTCGATTAGAAAGTCAGCCAAGACTTGGGATTTGGCGCTCGTTCGGCTTCGATACTCGATATCGTATTAACTTAGCTCGACCGCCCACTTCGCCATTCTTTCAAATGGCTCGGACTATGGAGGATCGTCCGTAGCGGCTGATTGGTTGGAACGACGATGGAGTGAGATTGGAAGTAAGGTCGCAACTTTCTTTTCGAAACATTGACTGCTAGTGCAAGCTTCTCCAACATTGGATACCTTGTTTATGCGTCATCCAGGTTTTTGCTGATATAGAAGATCGGTTTTTTCTCCCCACGATCTTCCCTGAATAAGACGCCGCTCACTGCCGAGCTTGAGATGGAGATGTATAAGTACAAGGTCTCTCCTTCTTCTTGTTTGGCCAGGATCGGCGGCGTAGATAGGCCAGGATCGAACATGTGGTTGATCAATCGTTGGTAGGTTGCTCTCGCGTTCTTCAAGCCAAAATGCATGACCTTATAGCAGTATGTACCTCGGTGGGTTATGAACGCTGTTTTCTCGCGGTCGTTTGGATGCATCATTATATGGTTATAGCCATAGAAGGCGTTGATAACACCGTGTTTTTACCCTTTATACCGCTTATTTTAGAACACTCTAATACGTGTTTCACTCACTTTTATATGTTTTTATTACGGTTTTCACATATTTGTAGTTTGAAAACTCTTTTCATGATACTTAGTCAAAAGCGTTGCAAATTGAAGAAAACCATATTTTCGGCTCAGAGTCAAACCGTCAGCAGTTCAACTGCCAAAAATGTTCTTCTCACCGTATGATCCAGCCCAATTTTTCAGATATTGAAGAAGGATCAGCTACCTTTCCATTCCAATAGATTTGAGAAAGATCCAACAGTTCAATCAAAATATACATGAATATCAAGACATCCCATCCGGCAGAAGAGGCAATTCACCGCGGGCAGAAGCTCTCCGCCCGTGGCCAAGGAGTGTTTTGCCAGGTTCAGAGACCATGCACCCGTGGCCAGCCCCTATATCGGTCCCGTAAGCCTATTTGCAATCCCATTCGAATCCGGTCTCAGAGAAACCCTAAGGACGACTTAAACAAGAGTTGAAGACCTATAAATATTTGTTTTAAGAAACCTAATTTTGTGTGCATCATTGTGCCTTAGGGTGTGCCATTTTCGTTTACTTTTTGCATTGCTTTATCTTAAGTTTTTGTTCTTTACTTTTGAGATTGGTAAATAGGTTTTTTCGGACTTCGTTCTTAAAATCGAGAAGCCCCTTTATCAATCTCCTGCTTTTCATTTAATTATGTCTTCGCTTTCAATTAGGTTTAAGTAGTGTCATCGTTGGGTTTAAAGGGATTATCGAAGGGGATTCACATGTTCGATAAGGATTCCACAAGGTAAACCTAGCTGTATTCTAGAACTATTTCCTATAGATTGATTTTAATGCATGAATCTAGCGTCATGAACTAGAGGCTGATTCATAGGTGTTATAAGAAACACCAAAAGTGTTGAATCTAATCACCCGAACTATTAATCTATACGGAGCGTGTCGCGCTATAAGATTTCGAAAGTATACTTATAGAGTGCCGTGAATGTTTACGAACCAATTTGATCATCATAAATTTATGCGCGGCCGGAGACAAAAGCTACTGATCGAGTATATAAGTTATTGGTGGGTAGGATGTACGAAAGTAGGCTACACCATTTATTATGTTCCAGTTCGTGGAGTTTACTAGAATCTAATTCACTAAGAGCTTAGGTACCGTGTTTGAATCGAACATTCCCCTAAGATATCCATGTCGACCCAACACCGTTTTATTATAGCTTACAAACCAATTTTCTTTTTAGATCATGACATCGATTTTCATTCTTTAGTTTTTAAGCAATCTTTACTTTTAAAATTTTAGTGACACAGAAACCCTACAAAACATTTTTCCGTTTTAGACTTCCTTACTAATTCTCTGTCTAAGGTCTCACAGACAAACTTTCCCTCCATGTGGATCGGTACCTTAAGTCCTACAACGCACATCTATGCACTTGCAGACATTACAGTTTACAAATTTAAAACCTGAAGCTAAAGCTATGATAACACATGCCCACGCATCAAGTTTTTTTCGTCGTTGCCGGGGAGGCAATCGCTATTGTTCTGTCACACCTTAGAGGTTAGTAAATCGACTCTAAAACAAACTTTTTCTTTTTAATTTTCGTTTTTGTTTTTCTTCGTTTCAGGCTTTGAAACATGAACTCATCTTATGCTCACTACTCTCACAATTCACACACCCATTCTGACTCGTTCTACATGGATCAGAAACCAGCACCGACCAAGTCGAGGAAGCTACGGGTATCCTTATTCCTGAGACGAGCCTTTTAGGTCTTCGTTTGTCAACCCTCGACAAAACTCTTACCGCCTACCTCATCAAATCTTGAACCAGCACTATGAGAGTTTGGAATTCAGTGCTCGTTTGGAGAGACTTGAATCAACAATCAACCAAACCATCAAATCCCAAGCTAAGTCTTGAGCCGCCTTGAACGAGAAGATAGATTCAATCTCCGCCGAACTCAACAAAAAATTTGATGATCTTGTTAACCACATGAAAACCCTTGAAGAGCAGACCCTAAAATACGCAACAACACTCAACGAGAAGATGGAACTCCTTGAAGAAGAATAAGGGAAGCAAAAGTTCGATGTTTGAAAGACTAAGGATGGAATTCGCACGTTGAACTACAAGCTTGAAGATTTGGACGACTCCATCAATGACGATAGAAACAATGCCTATGATAACACCCTGGAGCTATGGGAAGGAGTAGGAGAAGTTAAAGACAAGTCAAGAGAGCTCGATCTTACACTAGATCGACTCATTCATGCCATTGATGAAGTAGAAGAAAAAGTGGAGAAGCTTTCCAAAGATCATGAGGAGCATGATGCCACACTTGATGTTCCTGCCCTAACCTAGAAGAAAAGCCAAATGACTCCCTAGAACCCGAAAATACCGTTGGAGACAAAAAGATGACGAACCCAGCAAGACGGCCCGAGAAGCCCCCACCGCGGTAGCGAGTTCTCTGCCCGTGTCCAAACCACCTCTCACCGCGGGCTCGTTCTCTCCACCCACGGCCAACCACCCTTCCACCGCGGTCACATGATCCAATCCCGCGGCCAGCCCCTGCTCACCTCTCTTTGGACCCCCTTGTGTCCCACTCACGCCTCTTTGATCATGATGTCTTCTCCATCGCCACACAAGCTTCAACAGAGCCCTCAACCAACTTGGAAGCAATTCCACATGCACCTTGCAAGGTGATCCAAGCTCATGACGAAGCCGCATCCTCTTCTTCAACGCCATTTCAAAGGAGCCCACCAAGGAAGATCTTTATGCCTTATATAGACTCTTACTATTGTTTTGACACCACAAACTCTTACTGTGAGTCCTACTCCGCCTTTGAAAAACCATCTCCAGCAGTCAACTACCCGAGGAGCTAAAGACACAAAGCATCTCCTGAGAAAGATTGATCGAATTCAACAACTACGTAAAATCAATCCCGATGTTCATACCACTCCCGGACGTTTGGGAAAAAGGTTGTCTACAAGCCTTCTTCTCACCCTGGGCATAAAACCCGACCCGAGTGTACCCAAACTGACCTGATCCGATAAACATGGTTCGTTTTGGATTCGGTTCTTCGAAATAACCTGAACGGTTCCTCTTTAAATTTGATTCGGGTTTTGCCTCCGGTCGGGTTTTACCCGAGACCCGTTTGGGTACCCAAAAGACCCGCTCCCTTATGTTTTTCAATTTGTTTTTTAACCAACCCGAACCGGGGATTGGAACCGGTTTGGATGTCTTTTTGTTTGTCGCAAATCACAAATTCTCGACTTTGAAAAAGAAATCGTGAGGATTTCTCCAAATATCTGTACTCATCAACCATCTTCTCCCACGCTTCAGCCTCTTCCTTCACTTATCGTCTCCTCAAGGAATCGAATTTTCTCCTGTCGATGTCCTTGCGTTCGATTTTCACAGTCTGATCAACCATTTTACTCAGACCCTTTAGGAACAACGCAAAGATCCTTGGTGGGTCTTGCATAAACAACCTCCTCTTCCTGAAAATTCCATTCCTTTCGTCGGGGTTCTTGAGCTCTTCAATCAAGGTTGCTCCGTTAATGGTTCCGGCAAAAGAGTCTGGATTCTCGAAGCTCTCGATGAGATTGCCGTGAAAATGAACGAAACTCACAGTGGGTTTCTCGCCGACGGAGAGAGTGATAGAAGAGGAAGAATAAGAAGAGGAAATTGGAGGGAGTGAGAGGCGTTTGTCATGGGAAAAAGGGTCGAAGAAAGCTCTGCTCTTAACAGTTCGGCAAAATCTGCAGAAGGTGGCGGTATGGTGGAGATTTTAAAAGGAAGTTGAGTCGCCTCTGGGTAGGGATGAATGTAATTCGACCGCCGGTGTGGTTTGACGGCAAAGCTAGGTGTCAGCTTTCCTCTCTCTCAAACTAATTCGACCGCCGTTGTGGTTCTGCTCTCTCTTTCTCTCTTTTCTCTCCTTGGCGGCTAGGGTTTTTCATGTACACAATTTTTTTTTATGTACACTAATTCGTGTTTCGGGTAAAGACCCGACCCGAACCGAACCCAAAATTTTTTTTGTTCTATATCGGTTCTAATTTGAAATCCCGGGCCCGACATGACCCGAACCGAACCGAACCGAAATTTTTTCGGGTTCAATATGGGTCCAATACATGCCTACCCAAAAAACGTTAAACCCGAATTACCCGAACCGACCTGACCCGCGGACCCGAATGCCCAAGACTACCTTCTTCTGCTACAGCAAGGAGAGTATAGAGGACAATCGTACATACTTTATGAGAGCAAGGCATTCATCCACACCATATGGTACGTCTTATGCTATTCGTTTATTCCATCCCGAGAAGCATAAAAGATACCAGAATAAGATTAATCGAGAGAAACTAGATGAGTTCAACCACGTCGTTCGCGATCTACCTCAAGGTACCACATTTGCTAGAGCTTGCATGGACCACATTATTGATCACTTCTTTTTTGAAAGCAAAGAATCGATATCGGAGATAGAGTATCTCTTCACGAATGCTAGGGAAGGAAGACCCGTTCGAAGCCTCCATAAAATCCAAGGCCAAGGGCAATTTCTAATCTCTTGCAACATTCGAGGAGTCGAGTTCAACAACATCCTTTGTGACTCCGGAGCTTTCCTTATCATCATGTCAACATCTTCCGCCAAACGCCTCGGTATTAAGCACGTGCACCGTACCCGAACAAAAATAAGCATGGCTGATGAGACTTGTGCTACACCAAAGGGGATCGCCTATGACATGGCCACAAGGATTGGAGATTGCATAGCCTCCGTCGATTTCTACATCGTCAAGACAACGAAAGTTGTTTCTACACCGGTGATCCTAGGATGGTTTTTCTTGTCAACTACCGGAGCCATCATGGATTTGCAAAATTGGCATGTCTCCTTTGCCAACATCGACAAATATGTTCTCTACACCGCTGTCCCACTCAAGAATAGAGGAAAAATTCACCTCAAGCTGTCGAAGGATCACGATCCCGAACAAGAATGGAGCGATGAGGCATATGCTGAGGAAACCAAAAGGAGACCTAAAAAGACTTGTCGAAATACACTGTCTTTCTTTGATTGAGCTCATCTCACTACCAACGTCTAGATAAACAACTTTAAATAAAAGCGCTCAATGGGAGGAAAGCCATTTAGGTATGATTTTTTTTTTTAAATAGTCTTTCTTTTTCTTAATTTCTGCTTTAAAAAAAACCAAAAACCCCAACAAAATCAAAAAAATGAAAAGACAAAAAGATGGAGACACGGTTCGGAGCTGCTCGGTCCAGCATGAACCGCGAGGAAACATTTGGCCGCAAAAGATGCCCAGCCGCGGCCAGCCACTCTTTCGTCTTGGTCCCGATCAACCGACCTGTGGCGAAGCACCATTTGGTCGCGGTCGCGTCCCCTCGACTAGCGGCCAACCTCCTGCCCTTTGCAATCGAGTCCCTTCGATCCGCAATCGATCTCCATCCATTTCTGACCATCCCCATTCACATTCCCAATCGCCACACCACCATCCAACCATCACCATTCCATCTCCCCACCACCATTCCATGCTCACATCCATTTCCGACCACTTCCAGGTAAGTTTTCTTTTTCCCGAAACTTTTTCAATTATTACATTCACTATTTCTCGTCCTTGCTCGATTTATTTCACAATAGGGACATTGTGATTTAATTCTGGGGAGGATTCCATCCTTTACTAATCATATTTTCTTTCATGAGTCTTTGCATTTTGCATTTTTCACTTTTCTTTAAATTTTTTAAAATTTTTCAAAAGTACGAATACGTTTTGAGGGAATGATGACAAAAATCCATGACAATAACCGACCAATGTGCTTCTACGCTATTTCCTAGTAACATGCTCTTTCGTAACTTGGTTCTAAACTAGGCGGTAGCTAGAGTTTCTGTTAATGCAAAAATCCCAGAGGAATTTAGACAGTAGAGATTCTTTAGGATGGAATATACTAGCTCTATTATACTTGAACTTTAATTTGACTTAATTTTCTCATCAAAGGTACGAATCATACATTCAAGACGTTCTTTTACCTGTTACCACTCTTTGTCGTACCTGAATGGCCAGATCATCTTTAGTTAGTACCCCACCCGAACCTTAACTATTCTTCAAATCTTATACATTCTCTCTTTGTGTCTCATGTGCATATATGTACAAAAATGTTGGAGAGGGAGGAACGACACAATTTCCAGTAACTAAAGATGGAGACTATACGCGATTGGTGGAGGTGAAATCAACAAAGACGAAAGCTTGGTCCTGCCTTGGAAAACTCAAAAAACATGGTAAAATTTTGTGCCCCTAAGATTATATCTCGAGAAAAGGTGTTTCCCCCTTCCAAAAAAAACAAAAATCAAAAATCAAAAATAATTGGATGGGAAAGGAAACAAGAACCAAAAAAGAGTATAGGTTGGTCGAAATTCTTATGATGCATCCATGGTTCGTTTGTGAGAAGTTTGTTATTCAAAGCCCACAGAAAAATTTAAGTCTGGGGGAATGACAGAAAACTTCTATTTTTTGAGAAAAGAGGAAGTACAACAATTTTACGCAAGAAGAAGTGACTGGAAGCTGTGGTTCTCAATAGGTCCATCATCTTTTGCTGTTTTGCATAATATCTCACACCCTCTAGTGAAATTACGGTAATCCAAAACACTTTTAACCTCACCTCTAAATGCCTTTAATACCTAACCTCGATTGTCTTGGTTTGATCCTTTTAATGAAAATTTCACGCTTATACATAATGAATTTAGAGAGCTAGTTGACCGGAATTTTGGATTTTTGAAAGTTTAGATTTCGTATGACGGATATTGTGGACTAGTGTTACGGAAACTTCTGGTGAGAATTTTCTAGGCTAGGTTGCGATTGATGTAGTTCGATGGTCATGATTTAGAAGTACGGTCTTTGAGAGTTCGAGTTCCCTATGATTTCTGTTTGATCTTTCCGAGCTTTGGTTTTGTTTTGTTTCGCAACAACCAAAGTCTAAGTCTGGGGGAGTTGATAACACCATATTTTTACCCTTTTTACCGCTTATATTAGAGCACTTTAATAAGTGTTTCACTCGCTTTTATATGTTTTTTACGGTTTTCGCATATTTGTAGTTTCAAGACTTTTTCATGATACTTAGGTAAAAGCGTTGCAAATTAGAGAAAACCCAAATTTTCAGACGATCCAACTGCCAAAGAGGTTATTATCACCATCTGATCCAACCCAATATTTGAGATATTCAAGAAGGACCAGCTATCTTTCCATTCCACCTGATTTGAGGAAGATCCAGTTGTTCAATCAAAAGATACATGAAGATCAAGACGTCCCATCCGGCCAATCCCGGAGCAGCTCCACCCGCGGCCAAGAGGCAGTTCACCGCGGGCAGAAGCTCTCCACCCACGGCCAAAGAGTGTTTTGCCGCGGTCAGAGACCATGGACCTGCGGCTAGCCTATGTTTCAGTCCCGTAAGCCCATTTACAAGCCCATATGGACGACTTAAACAAGAGTTGAAGACCTATAAATATGTGTTTTAAGAAACCTAATTTCGTGTGCATCATTGTGCCTTAGTATGTACCTTTTTAGTTTACTTTTTGCATTGATTTTTATTTTTGCTCTTTACTTTCGAGATTGGTAAAGTGGTTTTCTCCAAACTTCGTTCTTAAAATCGAGAAGCCCCTTTATCAATCTCCTGCTTTTAATTTAATTATGTCTTCGCTTGCAATTATGTTCGAGTAGTTTCGTCGTATGGGTTAAAGGGATTATCGAAGGGGATTCACATGTTCGATAAGGATTCCACAAGGTAAACCTAGCAGTATTCTAGAACTCTTTTCTATAGATTAATTTTACTGCATGAATCTAGCGTCATGATCTAGAGACTGATTCCTAGGTGTTATAAGAACCACTAAAAGTGTTGAATCTAACCACCCGAACCATTAATCTATATGGAGTGTGTCGCGCTATAAGATTTTGAAAGTATACTTATAGAGTGCCGTGAATGTTTACGAACCAATTTGATCATCATAACTTTCTGCGCGGCCAGAGACGAAAGCTACTGGCCGAGTATATAACTTATTGGTGCGTAGGATGTACGAAAATAGGCTATGCCATTTATTATGTTCCAATTCGTAGAGTTTACTAGAATATAATTCACTAAGAGCTTAGGTACCGTGTTTGAATCGAACATTCCCCTAAGATATCCATGTCGACCCAACACCGTTTTATTATAGCTTACAAACCGATTTTCTTTTTAGTTCATGTCGTCGATTTTCATTCTTTACTTTTTAAGAAATCTTTACTCTTACGCACTTTACAATTTTCGTGACACAAAAACCCCATAAAACCTTTTATGTTTTAGACTTCATTACTAATTCTCTATCTAAGGTCACACAGATAAGCTTTTCCTCCCTGTGGATCGATACCTAAAGTCTTACAACGCAAATATGTGCATTTTCAGACATTAGGGTTAACAAATTTAAAAATTTAAGCTAGGATAACACCTGCACACGCATCAGGCGTCCATGAAAGATAGGAGTTCGTTGACGGCGATTGCTTCTACTAACCGATCTATATGCGGCAAGGGAAAGTTTTGTTCAGGTTGGTGAAGTCGATGCAAGCTCTCCACTTGCCACTTTTCTTTTAACGACCACAGGGTTAGCCAGCCAATCAGGATATTTGACTTCGGTTATAGAACATGCCACCGATAATCATTATACCTCGTCGTTAACGGCTTCGTCTCTCTCAGGGCCGAGCTTCCGCCTTTTTTGCTTGATTGGTTTGAAATTCGGATCGGCGTTCCGCTCGGGGTGAGCTATTGCGGGGTCTATTCTGATCATGTTGTTGACCAACCATGCGAAGGTAGAAACATTTTGTCGGAGGAGGCGGACGAGTTCATACTTAATATCTTCTTTCAGTTTAGCTCATATGCCGACGAATCGTTCCGGGTTGCATTCGTCCATGTTTACTTGAGTAAGGAGCTCACGTCTTGGGCCATTTTGAGGTTGAAGCTCGTTTTGTATCACGAGGCAGGCACGGTGCGAGTTTCGTAACTTGTGTTCGGCGATGAAAAATGTCCTTTACATCTCATGGTTCCCTCATATCGTTTTGATTCCATACGAAGTAGGGAACTTGATGCACTGGTGATAGGTAGATGGAACCGCTTTCATCGCATGTATTCATGGCGTTCCTAGTATCACGTTATAGATAGCTGGTTTGTCGATGAAAACGAACTTGACCAACTTTGTCATTCTCCCGGCGTATAACGGTAATCTGATCATCTAGACCATCATGGTTGTGTCGCCGTCGAATCTGGTAAGGGGTTTGACATATGGTTTGAGTTGGTGATCGGTCAAGTCCATCATATCAGAATGCGCAAGATCTCGTAGTCGCCGATTCGTAGTTCGATTACCAGAGGATCGATGTGAGGCTTATCTACGCCGTTAGAATCAGCCTCAATGAAGGTTATCGTCTCGTTGCACGCAAATTTATCGCTTATCTTTTATTGACACTTCTGGGCGATCATCGTTTTCCTTCCGTACTTTTTGATTGATCGCACAGAGTCATTGCACGATAGGAGTCCTCCCATAATCATGTAGACTTTTTTCCTATTGGGGAGAGGGGTTGTCTTTCCTGTTTTGGATATCGCCATCTCACTTAGATGGTTCGTCGTCTACTCGTTGTGTATTTGGTGGTGGAGAAAGATCCTCATTTTAGGGTGGTCGGCACATGTCTTCATTGTTGTCGGGTCGGCGGTTTGCGTTTACTCGTTGTTCCTCGCTACGGGACGGGAAACACTTTGTTTCGCCGATCACCCCTTTCTAAAATTTGGCGAGTAGGTATTCATGCAGTTGGCGCCATTTTGAGGTTGGGTGGCCATAACATTTTTGATACTTGTAGTATGGAGACTGGCTTCTTGTTTCGTCGGTGCGTACCCATTTGTTTGATTGTTGCTGGGGTTGCGCATTGCCGACGTGGCACGCGATCGCTCTTCTAGCTCTGTCGTTGCGATTGTTGTTGTGGTAATCCCTATCAAGGTGTTGGTGTGGTTCGTAATGCTCATCCTTTGGCTTTTCTTTGGTCGGTGGCGCTTTGGGGGGTGCGTAATTTTTGGTTAGAGCTTCCTTATCTTCTTTGTCCTCTATGTACAACGTCGCTCTATGTAGTGTGTCTTCCAGGGTTGGTGGTGTATCGAATTTCAGACTTTCTTGGAACTTCAATTTGTGCCAGAGCACACCTTTTAGCACCGGTATTGGTGCCTCATCGTGACTCGAGAGGCTATTGCGTTGAATCGTGCCATGAAAGATCGAACAGAGAATCGTATACTTGAATCGTCTTATCTAATCCAGGGATCTTCTGTTCGGATTCCACTTGCTTCGCCCGTAAAGTGTTGATCTCGGTATGGGCGGTGTTCAACTCGTTCTTCAACCCAACCTGACCGTCATGCGGATGATGTGCGGAGGCAACAAAACTACCTCGAATCGATCCCATCCCTAAAACTCTGCCCATCTTCTTCGGGGCAACCTAAAAAAAACGTTAAAATTAATAAATTAAATACGAAATAATTACGTAAAAATATAATATGATTATTATTACCTCTTCAAATATCTCGTCCATTTGGGCTGTGGTCAAAGCTGCGTTGGACTGAACCGAGCTACCTCCAGGTGATAGCTGCTGAGAGAGCTGAGTTTGACGCTCCTCAATCCGTGCTTGGGCGGTATTGTATAGCTGCTCCGCTCGAGGATCCACAAAAGAACCGTCTTTCTTTTTGTGAGTTTCCTCAAAAACTCTAGTCATCGGAGGAAGTTCGCCTCCGTTTGCCTAAGCAAATGACATTCGAAAAAAAACGGTTATAAATTAAATTAAATTAATTACAAATTAGGGAAAAAAATATTAGAAAAAATCATACCATTTGAATACGCCTTCCCACAAATGACGTCTGACCTGAAGTATGTGGCAACACCGCCGGACGACCGTCTGGACCGACAGTGTTCCGAGAAGCTGAACACTTAGCAGCCACTTGCTGCGAATGCGGATCCATCCAGTATGTCTTCAAGCCGTTCCAGACTTCGGAAGACATGTATGGGGGCTTCGCCGCATCGCCCTCAACCTCCCACTTTCGCTTCCAATCAGAGACGGTATTATTGAGCCGCAATTTTGCCTTCGCCATAAACTCCGTCTTCACCGTCTCGTTGATCGCAAAATCCCAGTGCCATTTTTGCTATAAAAAAAAGAAAATAATTAGAAATGATTAAATAAAATTAAATAATTAAATAAAAAAGTAAAACGACTATTACCGCGAAACATTTGAACCACATATCAACGACATCGCCCGGAACGGCAGACCAATTGCGGTGAGGTTCCTCGAAGTAGGCTTTGATGGTGTTAGACACACTCCGCCCGACTTTGTTGTCCTCCTTAAACCTAAAATATAAAAATGTAATTATAAGTAAAAACAAAATATTAATGAAAAAAAAAATTAGCTTACATACCTAAAAGTATTCGGCAGCCGGAGCGGATCTAACCGGGGTAAACGATCATGACCCGGCGAATGCAAAATGTCCTCGACCGTCAATCCCGCATATAGCAAAGCGGGTCGAGGTGCAGGTGCAGCTGGCGGAGGCTCCTGTGGGGCTGGACCGGAGTTCGGAACCACAGACGGTGTGGCAGACGATGATGGGGCATCCGAATTAACACTCGGTCCCGAAGCGTCACCCAAAAATGCGGAATAGTGAGTCCTACGTCACCCCATGTCTAAAAAAAAATAAATGACTATCAAAAATATAATTTAATATAATTCCAATCCTATCTAATTCAAATACTATCTAATAATTCCATTCCTACCTAATATTAACAATCCTAAATACTTATCTAAAATATTTATAAAAAAAAAATATATATATATATATACCTTTTAGAGAGAGAAAGATCCGAATTTAGAGAGAGAAAGAGTTTGTGAGTTGTGAGGAAAAATCTGGGCTCCCGTATATATAGATTTTGTGGCCGTCGTAATTTCGATGGTACATTACGATGATTTTACGACGGATCCATCGTAAAATCGTCGTAACCCATGAAACCAATCAGAATAATTTACCAACGCGGGAAATTTTTCATTCCACGTGGCAAAAGTAATTTCCAGTTACGACGGATCCGTCGTAAACTCGTCGTAATATACCAACGTCATTACGACGATTCCGTCGTAACATCGTCGTAATATTAGAAATGTAAACCCTAAACCCTAAAACACATAACCGTCTTTTATTAACGAAATATATTTGTACATAATAAACTTTTCAATATACAGGATACAATCAATAATGACGATTGAATCTGACAAATATCAAATTTCCTTATATCTTCTTTCTTCTCTATAAAATTCGTTGTAAATTTTCTTCGTAACATGCATGAAGTATAAATTGTTAATAATTTTTGTATTCTGTCAAACAACGAATCGAGAACTTATATAAAACAATATAATTGATGATATACCAAACATATACAACCTATACTCAACCTTAAAACCCTAAACGCTAAACCCTAAACCCTAAACCCTACATATTCGTCGTAAAACAAATCGTCGTAAAACAAATCGTCGTAAATTAGTCGTAATTTCCAAATCATCGTAAATTCGTCGTAGGTTACGACGATATCACGACATAAATAGTGACATCGGTATCACGACGATTTCACGTCGACTCTGAGAGTTTGGTAAAACACGGTTTCTTATAGGTCACGTAATTATTTACATCAAATCTTTTCGACGTAATTTCGTCGTATTTTCGATGTAAAATCGTTGTAATGCTATTCGATGTAAAACCGTTGTAAATTTTCGTTGCAAATCCGTTGGTAATTTCTAGAAAATTTCTATAAATACCTTCCACACCTTCAATGGTAACTCAAAAAAAAATACACAATAAATATATACATACCCACGTTTCCTTGGGTTTTTATGCTGATCATTGTGTTCCCACTTCTTGATGATCTTGCCAATAAAGAATCATGTGGGATCTTGTTTTCATGTAAATACAGTCTTCATAACTACCATAGGTGAATGATTCATAGAATTGGACATCTATGTAAATCGTAATATAAGGATGTCCAATTCTATGTATCTTTCACTTATGGTGGTTGGTCTTTATGAATGTAGAAAACTAGACCCCCAGAGTTCTTTGTTGGCCAGATCATCAGAAGTGGGAATACAACGGTTTGCTCCTTAACCAAAGATTACATTACGATGATATTACGTCATAAATTCGTCGTAATGGACAAATCGTCGTAAATTCGTCGTAAATTCCAAATCGTCGTAATTACGTCGTAATTAATAAATCGTCGTAAATCCGTCGTACTTTTGATAACCGGAGAGAACCGGAGATGGGATCGAAAGGATTCCTGAAGTGTGCATGTCTAATATTACCCAATCCATAAAATTCCACGGTTTGGTTAATATTCGAACTACACACTCCGGAAATCCTTACGATCCCATCTCCGATTAGCTCCGGTCATATGCCGAGATAAATCTCCGGTAAAGTTATATTATACAAATTAAAATAAGAGAAATTACCTATATAAATCAATCAGAATCCAATTGTCGTAAATTCATCGTGATTGAAAAATCGTCGTAAATCAGTCGTAAAATATCACAGTTAATTATCCACCAGATATATGGAACGTGTAATCGGAGCGATAAATGCTATTTGGGCACGTTCTGGACCCATGATCTTTGTTCAAGCTATTGGTCTATCAAGGTAGACACCACTTCACTATTTCGGCGATTTCTCGGGTACCAGAGACGATCAAGGAAGGATCAATAGAAAGAAATCACAAGAAAGTTACCTTCGCTCAACGAAGGAATCGCGTTATTGCGGGGGCGTAGCTCCATCGCACCCAAAATCGCAAAATCGAGGAAAGATGAAATATTAGGGTTTATCAATCGTCGCTCTATCTTTCCATAGGTATTAGTTACGAGGGCGTGACTGTGTGTAACTGTCGAGAACGGCGGGAAACTCAAATCCCACGTGTCGACTTTCTATCCGTCCGATCAGCTACCGAATTTAACAGGAAATTTCCTTGTTTTTAAATATCATCTATGGCAACAAAAAATAAATAAATAGAGTTTATATTTTAATAAATAAATATCCTAAAATGACCCACTTTTAACTTTTGTATACGGTTTGTAATCAATGAATGAATTAATAATATTCATGCATTAACTTTGAAAATTCAAATAAGCTAAAATTAAAATAAGTTATATTATACAAATTAAAATAAGAGCAATTACCTATATAAATCAATCAGAATCATCATCTCCGCTCGGTTCATCATCTTCATTGGGTTCATCATCTTCAGGTTGCGAATCATCGTCACTCTCATCAAACTCATCAGAATCGCCTTCTTCTTCTTTGTCGTCCGGTAGATATTCAAGTTCCCTGTTGCGGGGATAAATTAAAAGAATGTTCTCCGTAATCTCTGGTTCTGTAATGTCACAGCAAGAATCTTGTTGCATTGGAAGATCGTCAACACCAACAATTTTACACCTTGGAGCAATTTTAATTACCGATAACCATGTGGGCCCAGTGGTTCGAACTCGCGGATATGGCACGAACGTTACTTGTTCTGCTTGTGATGCTAGGATAAATGGTTCAAACTTGTTGTATCGCCGTGCTTTGTTGACGTCGACCACACCAAATTAGTTTATTCGAACCCCTCGACCGATTGTTGGATCGAACCAAGCACATTTGAAGATAACGCATTTCATACTAACCAAGCTGGGGTACTCCACTTCGATTATTTCCTGCAACACCCCATAAAAATCTATTTCCCCCTAACACAAACTCCGTAGTTGGTAGTTGCCCGCCGAACGCCGTATTTGTATGTATGAAACACATAACCACGGATGAAATACATGGGTGCAGTTGTTATCTTCCCGAGGGGACCTAGTAGTAACTCATGAAACAATATTGGATATTCGGGGTCACCATGATCCACCTATGAAATTTGAGAATGTTAGATCGAGCATCAATATATATACTTAATGAAAATTTTTTATTACGTAAACTTACTTGCGTCTTCAACCACTTAACAAAGTGACGATCTTTACGATAGTTTATTTCATCATCTAAAACGCCTTCAATTCATTCTCGTACCTGACTAACAAATAAACTGCATATACATATATATATACATTGAAATTATCACCTTTATCTATATATATAATAAATTAGGAGTGGCTAATTAAATTGTCATGTTACCGCTCGAAAGGTTCCACTTCCTCGCAATTTAGGAGGATGTACATATGTGCGTTGTGCCTGTCATTCTCGTTAGACCACCAAACTTCCTTCACTTTTCCACCAAAACGACCGATTGGTGAGAAGATGTCTGGAACACCCTCTACTGCATAAGTTCTTCCCACACCACCATCATCATATCGTCGGGGTTTCCGTTTGCGTGTGCGAACTTTCGTAGCGAAATAGTATGAAGTGAAGTGTGAAGTTTCTTAGGTCAAACTTCCCGCAACAATTGATCCTTCAACCCTTGCTAGATTTTTAGCCTTTCCCTTTAAATGTTTCATGAACCGCTCGAATGGATACATCCACCTAAACTAAACAGGCCCGCCTAGTTCTGCTTCGTGAGGGAGATGAATGGGAAGATGTTCCATGACATCAAAAAACGCCGGCGGGAATATCTTCTCCAGATGGCACAACAATATTGGAATATTAGCATCCAACTGTGCAATTACTACTTCTGACAACGTCCGTGTACTAAGATCCCGGAAAAACCCTCCGATGCCTGCAACACCCAACAATTATATAGTGCAATATTTGAACAAATTATATGTGATTTGATGATGTCTCTTACCTCCAATTGCTTCATGAACATTTCCTGGAAGGAGTTCGGCAAATGTGAAATGAAGTAATCGTTGCATAAACACGTGAAAGTCATGACTCTTCATTCCTGAAAACTTTTGTCCTTTCTCAACAGATTTAGTCAGATTGGATACATACCCATCAGGAAACTTCACATCAGATGAAACCCAATTGAACAACGCTGCCTTTTGTTCGGTACCCAACCGAAATATAGGAACTGGTGATTTCTCATTGCTCATAATATGCAACTCATTTTTGTTGCAAATATCAGGCAAGTCCAACCTTGACTTTCCGCTGTCTTTGGTTCTTCCTTTCACGTTTAACACCGTATGCATGATGTTATCAAAAACAAATTTCTCAATATGCATGACATCAAGATTGTGTCGCAGTAGATGATCTTTCCAGTACGGAAGTTCCCAAAAAATGTTTTTCTTGTGCCAATTGTGATTCTCCCCGTATCCATCAGGCATATTAGCTGGAGTGTGCCAATTTCCCCCACGATTTACAGTTTCTAGTCCCCCAAAATGATCTATATGCGCTTCTAGATTTTCCCCAAATAGATACACTGGTGGGGGGACACGCACGATTTTGTTCTTCCTAAACAATCGCTTGTTTCTCCGATATGGATGGTTGATTGGTAGAAACAGACGGTGACAATCAAACCAGCATGTTTTTCGGCCATGTTTCAGCTGAAACGCATCTGTCCGATCGAGGCAATACGGACAAGATAACCTCTCATGCGTCGTCCAACCTGATAGCATCCCGTATGCAGGGAAGTCGCTTATTGTCCACATAAGCACAACACGCATCGTAAAATTTTTCTTCCTCGAACAGTCGTATGTACGAACTCCTGTAGACCACAACTGTTTCAACTCATGTATGAGAGGCTGCAAAAACACATAAAGGGAACACTTCGGATGCTTCGGACCAGGTACTAATATACTCAAGAATAAAAATTCTCTTTGCATGCACATATCTGGAGGAAGGTTGTATGGCGTTAGGATTACTGGACATAAAGAATATTGCCTACCAGACATACCGAATGGACTAGATCCATATGTGCAGAGTCCAAGATACACATTTCGCTTAAATTTAGCAAATTTCGGGTGTACCGTGTTAAAGTGTTTCCAAGCTTTTGCATCTGACGGGTGAGTCACTTCTCCTTCTCTCTGCGAATGTTCTGCATGCCACCTGATCGATCCAGCTGTCCTTTCAGATTGATACAATCATTTCAACCTATCAGTTATAGGAAGATACCACATCCGTTGGTACGGTATCTTACTACGCCCAGAAGTTTGTGGTCTGAATCTCGGCTTTTGGCAAAGTCGACATTCATGCAGCTTATCATTATCTTGCCAAAACAGCATACAATTTTCAACACATACATCTATCATCTCATAAGGCAACCCAAGACTAAACACCAACTTCTGTATCTCATAGTATGTTTCGGCAGCCAAATTATCATCTGGCAAATACTCTTTAATAAGATCAGCCCAATCATCCATGCAAGCTTCAGCTAAGTTATGATCAGTTTTAATTTTCATCATCCTAGCTGCTAACGACAATTTAGACTGATCTTCTCTACATCCATCGTAGAGTGGCTGATTTGCAGCGGCTAGCATATCATAAAACCGCTTCGCATCTACATTGGGTTCCTCAACACTATTATCAACATTTGTTTCATGAAATGCATCATTGACAATTTCATGCATCCTATCATGATCTTGACCCTGCTGATCAAATTAATTTTCATGACCATGATGATAACTACTACCCTGATCAAAATCTACATGACCTTGATAATTACTACTACAATCAGCTTGATCAGTAGTACTCCTTTCAAAACCCTCTCCATGTTGATACCAAACATAATATTGCGGCATAAACCCTCTATTTAGTAAATGCTTCCACACCGTCTCAATAAAAATATATCTCGTATTCTTTCATTTACAACAAGGACATAACATCTTACCACTTTCGAGGGTTTTTTGCATATTTCCGGCCTGATACATGAATATTTCAAGCCCCTCTTGGAATTCTTTCGTCAACGATCCCTCCGAATCCTTTTGCGTATACATCCATATTCGTAGTTCGTATATGGACATTTTATAAAAATAGTTTTTGAAGTTTTTTTTTTTTATAAGAGATTGTTTTTTTTTTATTACTTTCGTTCGAAGTACGCAAGTATTTATAGAAATTTTTAGGATTTACCAACAGATTTACATCGAAAGTTTACATCAAATTTACATTCAAATAAAATTTACAACGATTTTACATCGCATATACGACGGATTTACGACGAATATATTAGATGTAAATAATCAGGTAACCCTGCTTAAAAACGTGATCACCTACCTAGACACAATCGACGTAAACTCGTCGTAATTTACATCAAATACATGTCGTCGTAATATCAATGTACAATTACATCGATATTACGACGATGTAAAAATCGTCGTAATTGCGACGTACAGTTACGACGATATTACGACGACCAATATTTACGACGAAATTACTTCAAATTTAAAATGAGTCGTAATGTCGTCGTAAACTCGATCTAAATTTACGACGGCTAATATTCGTTGTAAAATTTCATTGGTAATCGCCGGTTTCTTGTAGTGGTCCTAGCAGGCAGTCTGGACTGCGGTTAGCTCATCGAAATGCGTGTTGATGCCGCATTTTAGTTCATCTATCCATGCGAGAAGCGTTTCGAATAGGATCGGGATGTTGATTTGTCAGGCGACGCTGGTGCATGGAGGTGATGGTATCAATGGCGGTGTGGCGATATCTCCGTTAGAGTTCGGTGTGCAACCGTGTTTATGTCTTCTACGGTTCGGGTCTCTAGAAATGCTTTGCATGTAGAGGTCATACAAGATATAGAGGGATCTGTATATAGTTCATTTGGTGTGAATTATGGTGATGAGGAGACATCAAAAGAACTAGATGAAGAGGTGAAAGGGAAGAAAGCAAGGAAAAAAGTTTACGTACATCGATGACCATCGCCGCAGAAATAAGAGAGTTGGTTGTTGTAGTAGCAATTCAAATGCTACTGTGTAATTTGTGTTGTTTTTCTGTGACAGTATTTGTATTGTACTCTTGAGTATCACTGGAACAAATAAGAACCTTTGTTTGCAATCTAGATAATTTGTATTGATTTTTTTGTGACAGTATTTGTATTGCAAATCAGGATTTTCGTCTCCTAGCTCTACCATCAGAAATCCAGATCAGGATTCTCGTTATGGCATGTAGCCATTTGGTTCGAGATATGTGCAATTCCAAGATTACTTGCAAACATTTGAAGAATATACTGGAAACTCCCTATTTCTACAAGTAAGGTTTATTCATAAAATTCCCCCAAATCGAACTGGAACCGATAACTTTATCTATTACATGATATAGGTCGATCAACTTAATGTTCATGTATGAGCTTAGGGCTATCGTCAGTTCCCAATGGCTTGCTCTCAAACAAACATGGTATGTACATGGCAATCCTTCAGCGATCCTGCTAAGAGGGATGTCGGAATTCATGTTTGGGGAGAACCCTCAAGCGGGAATCGATGATATCAAACTGTCTGCGGATGCTGGTTTCGATATAGCTGAGTATTGTTATGGTGTTATTCGGAAATTTTTGTGGATTGATGGGGTTGATAACGGTCCAAATTATGTTATAACCCGGGAATTTTGTGTAGCGACGCGGTTGTCAATGGAGAAGGAAGGCGGTAGGGAGTGGATAAAGTGCCTTTCCGATTCTTTCAAATATCGATGGAATCACCTGGATATGTCATGCTTAGACAAATGCAATTGCGGTATCCAGATCCAATTTCTGGGATCAAAAATGTGTGATCGTTGCTTCTGGGCTATCCAAGGTTGGGCGTTCTGCTATAATATGTCAAACTATTTTCCGGCTTTGGCATAATGAATGTATCTCTGTATTATTAAGAAGGAATCAACTTTATGTTTAATATGTTTAAGCGGTACAATAGCATTACTATTTTCCGTTTGAAATACTAGAGATGCTTTGAACAACTATAAATACTTTGAAATACAAAGAACAACAAATTATGTTTAAGCGGTACAACCGAATAACTAGAACTACTAAGGTCAAATAAGTTATATTGTATGGTGTTGGAAATATTTCAAGTTTCAAATAAATTGAGTGATTTCAAATTTCAAATTTCAAATTTCGAATTCAATTACATATTTCAAATTTCATATTCATGTTTACCATACATATACTTTTTACCTACAATACCTTATAGTTTTAAGAAGAGTTTGTGACTATTACCCACGTTATGATGTGATATCGTCAAGGAATGTGATATAACAAATTTTATTCCATAAAGACTTTCAAAATGTACTTAAGGTACCAAATGTTATTGGTACAACCAACAAATTAAAATATAATTCACGGTAATACTAATATAAGTGAAATATCCCCCCCAAAGTACAAATCCTTGGAAGGGAGAACAACTATACAACTACAAATATTACTATGTTAAATTCAAAAAAAATTAGATTTTTCTTTTCCCTCCATTTGGAGAAGTCGAATAAACGAACTCCGACTCCGAATTAAAAGTGGAAAATATTATTGTTTTATTCATTTCTCACATCGAAATTAAAAATCTTGAGAGAGTTTTCGAATCTGTTTTCGAATTCGACTGGAAAATCCCCAAATCTCTCCCTCCATCTAAGAACCATAAACTCGATTTTTCAAAATCGATTACTCACATCGGGAATTCATCCAAAGCCAACCCGACTCGACTTAAATCCCTAAAATCCCCTAATCGATTTCAAACTCTCCCTCTAAGAACCCTAAACTCGATTTTTCAAAATTGATTGCTCACATCGGGAATTCCTGAAATCCAGTGTAAGTATATTGTTAGGGTTTGCTTATCCTAGTGTTATGCTTGTAATTCATATTCCAGAATCACGATTTCGTCATTCTTGTTGTTTTTATGCTTTTGTGATGATTCTCATTTGTAGGTTGAAATTGGTGATGTATGGAGCTACGACTAATGTGTATGGAGGTTTGAGTGGATCATCAAGTGCTCGTCCAAGAAGTGGAAGAGTTGTTGGTGTGCCTAAGAGATGTTGGTGTGGTGAGCAAATTAGTACTCACAAGAACGGAGGGGAGCGGTACTAATTCGATCTATTTTTTCTTGGAACAATGGTGGACTCTCCACTCCCCAAGCGAAACTGTTGTCTGCTTCATCGATCTTCCTCCGTGTTTGGTTATAGAAATCCCTGCTAAGATTATTTATGAGTGGAGAATCATTTACGAAATGAGGAGTCATGATTCTCCGTATCATTGCGTAAGTGTATATAGCCAAATCGTAGCCTTTTTCAGCCGCAACTCTGCTCTCCTCCAAGCTTTCTTCCAACTGATCGTTGCAGAAGTACTCCCACATACCTCTCATGAAAATTGCGGATGGATTTCCAAATTCCAAACACCAAAATCTGAACTCAGTGAGTTGAAGGAGAGGGACATACCAGACATGGTCTGCCGTGGGGAACAAATCCACTTCCTTAAAGAATACCTCTTTCTCTATCACATTCTTAAAGGTCTTGCATACCAAATTCACTTTAGTCATATCTCTGAAGAATTGCAATGGATGAACAAGAGGATGTTGTGGAATACTTGTTGAGGAAAATCGAGGAGTTGCATGCGAGGAGGAACCGGAATTTGATCTGCTTGAGTTTTATTCCTTTGAAAATTATATCCGCTTGAGTTTGATCTGCTAGAGCTTGCTCCCTTCAAAAATTTCTTCATCTTCGGACAGTTTTTTGAAGTTTTGGAAGATTTGGAAGTTTTTGAGAAGAAGTAGTTTTCGAAGATTTGGAAAATATGACTCTTCATTTTTCAATTTTTTGTTTTATAGAGGAACGGTAGACGGTTGGGGTTCATAAAGACGTGATCTTTGGAGACTGGCGTGTCTTACAGTGGATGTTTGTGTTTCCTTGATACAAAGGTTCGTCATCTTTGGAGAAGATAACTCCCTCTTCAAAGTTAATTCGATTTGACTTTAGTGTGTTAGTGCGGTTGGGGTTTTTAAATACTTGAATGGATCTTCATTTAGTGAGTTAGTGCCTACTCTCTCCTCATTAATACTCTTAGGTTTTTCAAATATTACCAGTAATACAATATTGATTTGACACGATTTAATGCATCTAAAATGTAGGTGTTCTTAATATTACCAGTAATACAACAAACCAGAAATATTAACATATAGTTGTCCCTTAACAAAACCAGCATTACCAAAACCAGAATTTAAAATCTCATGCATTAAATTAAGGGCAAATTGTTGTTTTTACCCCAAAATTTCATTTTTATGACAAAAATATACTATCCTTTCAATCAAATGTTGCGCTACACTTTCGGGGGTGGAAAATTACAGGTACCCCCTTATGACCAAACAAAAAACGCAAAACCGCTATTACCATTTTAACCTTCGCGACATGTCAGACTTCTATAGAGGTCTGACATTTAGACTCTAATAGAAGTCTGATTGATTTCTCTTACCAGACTTCTCGCAGACGTATTCGAGAAGTCTGATACATATTAAAATAGTAAATTTAAATTTAAAATTTTAAAAAAAAAATTTGTTAAAACTTTTTTCTACAATAATTAAATATAGACGATTTTGATGTATAGAAATTAATATTTCATAAAATTGAATCAAATTAAACAAGGTTAGTTAATTATGCTATACCTCAATAAATATCAGACTTCTAGAAGAAGTCTGATACAGATTTGATTAGTAAATTTAAATTTAAAATTTTAAAAAAAATTATTTTGTTAAAAATTTCTTATACATAAATTAAATATAGACGATTTCGAAGTACTAAAATTAAATTTTGTAAAATTGAATTAAATTAAAAACATGCAAGGCAAAGTAGGTTGTAAACATTAAAACATGCTTTGTAATTGAAACATTTACATAAAACTTTAGGGTTAGATTCATGGTTTACCAAATTTACATTTGAAATTTTAAATTTGCACATATGTGTTGAAATGTGCATATATTTCACGAATTTGATGCTTCCTAGAAGTTATGTTTTAATATTATCACTCATAAGTGCTAAATATTAGATTTAGGGTTACTCGGACTTATCGGAGAAGTCTGAGAGAATCGGGATTTCTCAGACTTCTCAGAGATTACCAGACTTCAATTTTAATATGATTTTTTAAAAGTCAATTGCAAAACTACCCTCTCGTTGATCATATGGGTTTCATCAGACTTCTAAAGCAGTCTGAGTATACAACTCAGATCTGAAAATTGATGATATGCAAAAATTCGTACCTATATCCGTTTAGAGTTTGTTTTAACCCTCGTCGAGCGCCCAGAACGTCTAATATCACCGAAATCCCGCAAGCCCAGTCGTGTTTTGCCAATTTTATCCCATAATTTCTGATTTCGGTATGTTTGAATCGGAAAATCAGTGGGAAATGGGAGAAATCGGAGAGAGAAGTCGTGAAAAGTGTTTACGAGCTCTATTCTTGAGCTTTAATAGCGGAAAAACGGGTTAGTTACTGCATTAACTCGTCGACGATGGTGGTTGTCGTGGTTTCTCAGACTTCTCAGAGAATCGGGGTTTCTCAGACTTCTCAGAGAAGTCTAAAACGTATTTAATTTGAAAATTTAAATTTAAAATATATTAAAAATTTAATTTTTAGAAATTTTTACTACATAAATTACACATACTCATTGTTGCTGTATATAAATTAAAAGTACATAAAATTTAATCAAATTAATCATTGGAGATGAATTTGGATCTAAACACAAGTTTGCGGTTTCTCAGACTTCTCCGAGAAGTTTGAATTGTATTTAATATGAAAATTTAAATTAAAAAAAATAATAATTAAAAACAATTTCATACAAATTTTTGATACATAAATTAAACATAATCATTGTAGATGTATATAAGTTTATTACATAAAATTTAGTCAAAATGAGTGAGTATGAGATAAATTTGGATCTAAACACCATGTAGGTAAGAGTTTACGGTTTACGGGCTCAATATTTGTTGGATTAGGGTTCAAAGTTTGCCCTTGGAGTGTAATTAACTATAAAAGAGTGTGTTTATCGAGTTATATATTGCATTGTGCAAATAACAAAGAAAACAAGAGTTTTGTCTATGTTCGACATATGAAGTTGGATATCCTGTTCTTATCTGTAGGGTTAGATTGAGAGTTTCAAAAATTTTAATTCATAATGTTTTTTTTTACATATACTGGTTAGTTTGTGACTAAGTTAAACGAGTTTGATGTTTGTTATAAGTTTTCTATATAATATGATGGTATTTAAGTAGTAATTATGAAGTTTAGGGTTTATCAGACTGCCATTTCAGTCTGATAATGTCCATGGTTTATCAGACTTCTTGATGGAAACCTACGAATTAACCTGAAATAAGTTACCCTACTTGTGATTTTACCCCATATATAAACTAAAGTTACCAACCCTAATCTGTAAAAGTCATTATCGACTCTCTCTCTCTAAATCAGGAAGAATCTCTCTCTCTCTAAACTCTCTCAAACATCTCTCCGGAAACCCTCGTCGCCACCGCCACCGCCACCGCCGTCGTCAGCTTCTTCAGTCTGGTAATTACCTCTCCTTATCCCTGGGCTTAATGTCCATAACCGAAGTCCATACCCGAACCCGAACCGAATAAACCGAACCATATACTACTTCGGTTGTAGTGATATAACCGATCGGGTTTTGATCTCAGGTTACTTCGGGTGTGGGTTCGGTTCGGTTAAAACCAGATAACCGAACAATAACCAAACTATATACACACATATATACTATAGTAGGGCATATACACTTTGTCAATTGAGCTACTTCAGTTGCAGTGATATAACCGATCGTGTTTTGATCTCAGGTTACTTTGGGTTTGGGTTTGGTTTGGTTAAAACCATATAACCGAACCATATACACACATATATACTATAGTAGGTACTTCGGTTGGAAAAAACCGAACCAAAACCAAATCCATTGATATTTCGGTTACACTCGGATTTTACATACACTTAGAAAACCGAACCGAACATCAATAATATCCGAATGGACCCTAGACCTCTACACCTGAATAACTGAACAACCAAATAAACCGAACCGAACCCGAATAGAAATCCGAACGCCCAGGGCTACCTCTCCTTTTTCGCCTTCTACTCTACTTTTTCTGCAAAAAATTTAGATCTATACGAAATAAGACCATTTTTCCATGTTCTTTGCCTAGATCTAAACAAACAGATGGGTTCTTTTCCTAGATCTAATTAATTTCGTTTTAGATCTACTTGAAAATTACTATATTAGAAGTCTGAAAGTGAATTAGACTCGATACAAAGTCTGATACTTGAACTGATCTGAATTAGACTCGATTAGAAGTCTGAAATTTGAGTTTGTACGAATTAGATTTGAGAAGAAGTCTGAAATTAGACTTTTCCGAATTAGACTCTTTTAAAAGTCTGAATTTCGACTTGATTTTAAATTAGACTTTATTAGAAGTCTGGCCTTAGACTTGTTTTGCAGTTACCGAAGAAAATAACAAAAAAAAACATTTATTCTCTCTCGGAGAAACTGAACTGACATCTTCGTTGTCGCTGCCGGAATTTGTCACTTACATCGTCTCCTGTGCCTTCGATGGTAAGATTCTTCTACTCCTCTCTTTGTCGCAAACCGTCACCTTCTCGATACTGATTTTTAGAACTCAACGCTGAACTCTTGTCTTTTTTTATTTCCAGATCTGGTTTCTCTCTCCTCGCCGTTGTCACCGCTCCTTCAAGTCTTCCATAGAGGGTAAAAGATTCAAATTGAGCAATAATGTTTAGATCTTTGGGTTTGAGTTGTATTGTGTTCTGTGGATTTTTGTGATTCGTCCGATTGCGTCAGACTGCAAATAGAGTCTGACTATATTTCGTTAGACTGCAAATAGAGTCTGAATTTGAGTAGTCAAACTGCATATGACGTCTGACTTTAAGTTTTCAGACTGCTAAAGGAGTCTGGTTGTGGTTGTTGCAGGTTTTAGACATAATGGCAGAACGTGAATTCCCTCCAAGGATGTTCACAACCGGGTATGAGCCTCAACCAGAAAAAATCATATACTACTTCAGCGGTAAGAGAGATCTCATGGACGCTCTCCAAGAAGCGCTAGATGATGATGAGTGGAAAGTGCTTCGCAACTCAGCCTTTGGGGTTTTTGTGAAGTGGCATGAGCTGAACTTCGTATGGTGTTCAAGGATGGTGCACTACATGCTTACTATGAAAATAGAGGTAGATCAGAAGCATGAGCTTTGGTGTTTTCTTGGCCTTCAACCGGTGAGGTTTTCCCTCCATGAGTTTCAATAGATAACCAGACTCAATTGCGACTATGTTGAGAATCTGGAGTACCCGGAGGTTGAGTATACAGCCGATATGAGAGCAATGTGGGAGCTTCTTGGGCTGGATTTCGAGGTAGGGCCAAGTTATTTTCAGTTACTGGACGCTTGCAACAGATGTCGGGGCTGGGAACGGCAAGATAGGATTTGGTTGGGCTACCTAGCCATCTACACGAGCTTCATTGAGGCTCAACACTGGTCAGTTTCCGCAAGGGCTGACATGACTAAGCTACTGCTGTCTCCAGGGGCGTTAGAAGCATACCCATGGGGAAGACTGGCCTTCAAAATCTTGGTAGACTCTGTCAAAACAGAGGCAAACAAAAAACTCCAAGATGACAAAAACTATCACGTTGAGGGCTTCGCTGAGGTCTTGAACGTCTGGTATATTAGGCCTGTCCCGGGATTGCTATGCTTTATGGAATGCACTTGCAAGATAACCCAGCCCCACCGTTCTTGGCTTACAAAGGATCAAGGAATCGGAAGAAAGTCGATTTAGAGTTACGCAAGGGGTATTTTACTGACCTTTTTCCTTAAAATTCACATTTGATTGCTCTATGTCATACTGCAAATTCAGTCCGATAAGTTATCAGTCTAATTTTGAAGTCTAAATTTTTCCCAGACTTAATTTGCAGTCTGAAAGTTGTTGCCAGACTGAATTTTCAGTCTGAAATATTGAAGTCAGACCTTTTTTGAAGTATGAATCTTTGTACCATACGGGATATGCAGTCCGGTAGATTTTATTTATTTTTTACATACTAATATACATTTTGCTCGTTGACTTGTACTTGCAGACCCACGTCAACAACTTCGTCGTCAAGGAGTTTGAGGACATGTTCCCCCGGTGGGACAATGGTGAGGATGATGAGAAAGTTGTGAACATTGTGAAAGCAATGTTTGGTGAGTTTGAGCACCCTTGGAGGTGGAGTTTTAAAAACTGGAAGTCTGAAGGTGTGTTGGCCATTGTCAAGAAAGAGGTGCCCCTTATTAAGTCCGCGGTTGTTAAGTCTGAGGGTGGTCTGAAGAAGGCCAAGGGAAAGGGTGTTAAGAGGAAGGTTGTTGATGAAGATGGTGAGGATGTTAATGATGATAAGAAGCGAGCAAAATCAGGCGGTGATGATGGTGGTGAGGTTGTTTACCTGATCAAGTCGGTGGGTGAGAAGATGAATGAACTTTTTAGTCTTGTTAAAGAAGGTTTTAAGCAGGTGAATGAGAAGATGATTGAACTTGAGAAGGAAGTTAGGTTGTTAAGGGGAGAAAAGAGGAGGAAATCTTGTGTTGAGAAGTCTGATGGTGGTGTTGAGAAGCAGTCTGATGGTGGTGTTGAGAAGAAGTCTGATGATGGTGGTGAGGCTGGGAAGGGGAAACGCAAAAAGGCTCCGCGGAAGAATATTACACCCAAAAAAATTGTTGTGAAGCCTCCTAAGCCTGTCGCGGTTGTTGAAGCTGCAGACCAAAAAGGACCAGAAAAAGAAACTTCAGCGGTAGAGGATGCAAAGGAAGCCTTGGCTGGAGACAACCCTGACCAACCGTCTGAGACCAAGATTCAGACTGTGGTGCATGTTGGGGTTAGTATCCCAAACCCTCTACCAAAAAAATTTTAAGAAAGGAGAAGTAGTCGAAGACTTAAGGACAAAGTCGTTGCTTAATATGCAGTATAAGTGTGATAGTTGTTTGTATAAACTTGAACCTATGTGCAACTAAAAACTAGTTATTTTGCTTTTTTGTTGTGTTTGATGTGAACATGGTTATCTGGTATTAGACTGAGATTAAGGTCAGATTTTGGTGTTATTTTAATATCTGTCAGACGTCTAAAGAAGTCTGATTGTGTTTTGGATTTATATTGCAGTCTGTAGGTGGCGTGGATAGTGTTAGATTATTTGTCTTAGACATTTATTGCAGTCTGACGGAGGTGGTTTTTTTTATTTTGTAAATGCATAGTAGTGTAGTGGGCAGCGAACAGAGTGTTCTTATCGTCGATAAGGCGGCCACGGGCGTAAACTTCGATGCTGCATATATGTCGAAACAAGACACTAAGCAGGCAGCTGCTGGAGCTTATGTAAAGGCGAAGGCTCAAGAACTCAAACAGAAAGAGCAGGATAAGAAGGAGAGAAAGAGCTCAACCCAAGTGCAGATCACACCGACATATGATCCTTGTGCTCCGGCAACCAGGACGGAAGTGAAGACACTTAATGATCACGTCAAAAAATTGTCGTATGTCGTCACACTCTACCTATATTCTAGAATAATTAGCTCGATGTCTAACACGCGTAATATATTATGTAGGGGTTATCCGAAGAGGGAGGCGAACACATCCCTATATTGGTACTACGATCTGCGCACCCCCAAGGAATGGCTGCATGACACGGTTAGTATATAATCTGGTCGGATTGAATGATTTTCTATTCTCAGACTTGATTTGCAGTTTGACATTGTTGTTATCTCTTTTAGACTTCCTTCAGACTTCTTTAGATGTCTGGTGTCAGACTTCTTTTCAAGTCTGTTGAAAGAATTTCTTTTCTCAGACTTGTTTTGCAATCTGACATTGGTGTTCTCTCTTTTAGAGTTTCTTTAGACATATGTTTAAGTCTGACATTTTTTGCACAATGTTGACTTAATACAGCAAATAGATGTTGGGATTGATCTGATGAGGCTTCGACAACACGAACACCCGGAATGGTTCTGGTCCGAGAGGCTGACCTTCATTGACACACTGCTGGGTAATTTGTGGAAAAAACATTATGATGATTTTGTGAAGAGCGGCGAAGGAGAAAATGTGATACCCACGGCAAGGAGGCTGCCACCTGGTGTATGGGATTACCATACTGGTGAACTACTCTTATTCCTGAAATCAAACAAGACTTGGGGGTTGGAAATTGATTACATCTACACTGCCTTGCACGTTGGGAGAAATCATTGGATAGCTATTATGATTTCTATCCCGGATAGGCACGTAACCATATGGGACAGCATCATTGGACGGAAAACTGATGAGGTGGTAGGAGTGGCAGTGGCACCTATATGTGAGATCTTTCCCTCCGTGATGCATTGTTTGGCCCCAGTAGATGATAGGTGGAATTATCCCCTTGAGCGATACACCTACACGATCTTAAGGAGCCTGGAACTTCCCTAAAACATCCAGACAGGTGATTGTGGGGTGTTTTGTTTGAAGTTCATTGAGTTTCATTCTCTTGGGATGCTGTTTCCGAAGTGGATGTGTGATAAGAAAATGAAGACTTGCATAGAGAAGCTTGCGTATGAGATATTAACTAAGCTCTGCCGAACAGGTGAAGAGGCTCGTACCGACACAGAGAATGAATTGCTAGAACGTTTACGAATAGGTGAAGTAGAGTTCCTCTTTAACTTTTGGATTCCCGAGAACAATGGATTCTTGCATATATTTATCTTTTGTAGATGTAAGAAAAACTCATCCATCTTTTGGCTTATTTTCTGCGGGAATTTTTTGTGTCATGCCAATTGTGATGTCAAAAGCGTGTTGGGCATAGGTAGGGTATTTCTAGGGTAATTGGTTTAAGACTTCTATAGAAGTCTGGTGTCAGACTTCTATTTCTATCTTTTGTAATGAATTTCTGTTATTAGACTTATATTACAGTTTGGAAAGGGTGTGATTTTCTTAAGACTTATTTAGACTTGACGAGATGCAGCAAACACATAAGTACTACAAATTAAGTTTAAGCCAACAACAACAACCAACGATTAACACAACAAGTTCTTAGACTTAGACAACTTAAAAACCGAATTGGAAACGAAATATTGTACTGGAAAGACACCAACAGACTCCTCTCAGACTTTCTTCAGACTTCTCTATCAGACTTCTAAATTGCATTTGTCAGTACATCAGACATCTACCAGATCTAATCCTTATCAGGTTTGGTTACCTGTCTCCACCGAAAAAGACAGCAGCTTCTCATATACAGTAGATAGATGAAAACAACTATAAAACAGGTGAATGTAAGGTGATTTATCTTACACAATTTGGCTTTTTGTGGCCTGGTTGTTTGCAATTAGAACAAGTATATTGCTGGGGAAGCTTCCATGGTTTATTGCCCTTTGTCTTGGCAATTTCTAGCCAAGTTTGCCACCTCGACTTCTGAGGTCTTCCAGGAGGACGAGGATTATGCGGGAGAAGGACACGTACGGTGTCAGGAGCTTTCATAGTACAGTTCTTCAGAAGGATGTTCATTGCGTATGCCTGAAACAGATAGTCCCTACCGTATGATGAGCATGGCAGCGTATATGGGTGTAGCTCAAGTTCTGGTGCAGCTCAGATTGCATGTGAGCAAGGTATCTTTTCGTAATCCCACACACCACATTCACACGTTCGGTTGTGCAAGTCGACCACACAATCCCTATGTCCTCCCTTAACAACAAATCGATACCCATCAACACGTTCCGCTGTCATGAAATCCGCATAATATTCATGAATAGCCATCAAATATTCAACTCCTCGGCTAAATTTTGTTGTGAGACTCAATGCATCTAGCCGCCTTTTACAAAATCACGTCCCTAGCTTCTCTTGTATGAACTCCAAAAGGAAAGAGATAGGATATCCTTTTGCCTTCTTGACTACGGATTTTATAGTTTCGGCAATGTTGCTCGTCTTTATGTTGTACCTTTCTCCAACAAAGTGAACGCGGTTAACGCAAGTGAAAACAAGACTGCAATAGAAATCTGATAAAGACGAATCAGACTGTACAAGAAGTCTGATAAGAAAAATGCATTTTCAGATTATACATGTCTCCATAGAAATGAACGCGTGACCATAGACTCGGATCCGCCTCCTCCAAGTATCTACCAAGGTCAGGATTTACCGCTCGTAAGGAGGCCATGTATCGGTTAAAATCGTACATCGTATATGCATACGCCGCGTTTTTTACCAAGTACAAAATATGTTTTCCCCTGAACTTTGTGACTACGTAATTTTGTAGATGGTAATAACAAATCCCTCGCTTTGCCCAAGGAAGAACCTTTTCAATAGCATGCTTGATGGATGTTTGCCTATCTGAGACTATGACCATAGGATATTGGTCTGAAATGCAGTCTCTAAACTTTGTGAAAAACCACTCCCACGAGGCATCATTCTCAGAGTCTACAATGCCAAAAGCCAACGGAAATATTTGAAAATTGGCGTCTTGTGAGGCCGCCACTAGCATAACACCTCCATATGGCCCCATAAGATGCGTACAATCTACCACAATGAGTCTTCTAAGATACTTAAATCACTCTATGGAAGCTCCAAATGCTAGAAATAGATTTTTAAATCTATTCTCCTCATCTAGTTTTAAAGCAGTCTGCGTTCCCGGGTTGGTTTGCTCGATTCCATGCAATAAAGCAGGCAGTCTCTCATAGCCATCTTCCGCTGATCCTCTCACCAACTTTTGAGCATGTAACAATGCTCTGTATGCGGTTGTGTAGCTCATCTTAATCCCATACTACTTGTTCATTGATACTAAGACATGCTTTGGTGTAATCTTTTCAATTATTCCAAAGCATTCTAGAAACAACCAACCAATATAACGCGGAGTATGACGTTTTTTCTTAACCTTCCGGTCTAGCGTTGAACATGTGTGGGCTCTATTGTAGATCATCACCTAAAACTTGTTTGGTTCGTTCTTGACAACCGCTCGAAGCTTCCAGTTGCATCCTTCCACAAGACATTTAGCGACAAACAGGCTCTTGTCAGACTTATCTACTGTAAGTGCGTATTTCCTCATTATCGCCGTCAAACGCAGCTCTGATATAAGATCTTGCTTGCTATCAAACCACTTTCCGAGAAAGATGCCGTCTGACCAATTTCTTCCTCGGCCATCAAATCGTTCAGCCACACGCTGCAACCGCAAGTCTTATTATCTTCATATTCTTTATCATCTTCATCTTCATCTTCATCTCCCACTTTCCCATACATTGCTATAATCTACACCATCATAGTAAGACTCAGCGTGTTTCTTGAAAACATGCTCTGGCCCATCACCACTACCACCATCATCACCACCACCACAAATAGAATCATCTGATACTGAGCCCACATCTTCGTCTTCCCAGTATTTTTCTTCGTCATCTTCATCTTCATCTTCATCTTTTACATCGTGATTCCCCGCATCTTGATATGCCAAACCGGATCGGCTCGAGACACAAAGACGGATTCAATGCGCACTAGCTAACTCGACCATGCTCCTTACTTGCCTATCATTTGTGACATAAATAGGAGGGCTATCCGGACCGATCTGTTGCAAGAGTGGTTCCGGTAACGGATATGATAACTCCACCAACTCGGTTTTCTTGTCCAGCATATAATCATCTTGTACCTTCTCAACAAGTTCACAATTTGTAGAACGATCGCCCAAAGTGATAAACTGCCTTCCTTTGAGAGTATCCACCACAAAATGCCAAATCTGGTCTCTCACAACTCATTCACCAAAATTAACAAGTAGATGCACCATTGATAATCCCATATTTTACATCTTTTAGCATGCATATTATTTGGTGTTTTGTGTCTCATGCATGTGTCTTGCATAGTTTTTATAGCATTTTGGTATTTATTAGAGTATTAGGTGTTTGAATGATGTCCTAATGAGTTTTGCATGCATTTGGAGTGATTTTAGATGTTTTGGAGACAATTGATGGTGTTTGGAGAGTTGAACTTAAGTGGAGTGCAAAGCCCATCCGAGACGCCGGAAAGATGTAGCTGGACGAATGCCCTCCGATATGAATCAGCCTTGAAGCTCTTCATGGGAGCTGTAGAGGAGTGAGTTATCTGTCTACAGGAGTTGGATTCAGGCCATTTAGACATCTGGTGAAGGAGTTACCGCAGATTTACTAAAAAAGTCTCTGCCTGGCCGAGAAGCTCTTACCTTACCGAATCCATCCCGGCTGGAAGCTGCCCGGTGCTGAACTTTGCCTCGGACAGGGAGAATCCCGGCCTCCCATCCTAGCTGGAAGCTGCCCAGTGCTGAACTTTGCCTCGGACAGGGAGAATTCCGGCCTCCCATCCCGGCCAGAAGCTGCCCGGTGCAACATCTCTCGTCCAAAGTATCTCAATGATGTGGCTAGACGGGGACCTTAAAACCCGATTTAGCTTCAACTGCCTTCATAGAAGTTGTATAGGAGTGAATCAGCTTTACACATGACTTTTAATCAGGTTATTTCGACGTATTTACAGGGAGCTAACACGGATTTACTGAAGGTATGTCTGTCTGGCCAAGAGAAGATGACACTTTCCAACGAACCGGCAAAACGAAGGCCTTCCGTTATGAATCAACTCAAACGGTCTTCATACGAGTTGTAGAGGGACGAGTTATCTGTCTACAGAAGTTTAATTCAGGTCATTCGGATGTCAGGTGCAGGAGTTATGACCGATTCACCGAAGACTTCTCATCCTGGCCTGAAGCAGCCCGGCACACAAACCTCTCGGCTAAAAGCTCCTCGTCCCGACTTGAAGCAACCCGGGACACAGGCCAGGATCGATTCCGACCCAAAAATGTCCGGGTCAAAACCCGGTTTGTTCCGGGTTGACCCGGTTTGCTTCCCCTTTTTCTATAAATACTTTAAACCTAATTTTTATTAGCTAAGCTTTCTTTTTTCTAGAGTTGGGTTTTATTCCAAACTTTTTTTATGATTTTGGAGGGATTTTGATTGTTCTTCATACAAATGCCACTATAGAGAAGATTTCTTCACCCTTATATATATATATATATATTAATGCATTTTATCTATCTTTATGTCTTTTTCTCTTGTGTTCTTCATGTTTAGGCCTTAGGCCTCTTTTTGTTGGATCTTAGATTTAGCTTGATTTTGATGATTTGGTGATTGATTTTTGATGCTCATGTTCTTAATCCTTGCTTTCCTTTCTTGTTTAGTGTTCCTAATGCTAGATCTAGCTTGAGAAAGTAGATCTAGATCATAAGGCATTTCATGCACACCAAGTGTTTGATGAAATGCCTTGATGAACTATTCAAGGGATTTATGTTCCAGCCTAAGAGATTAGTTGCCTAGGGTGTATTTTGGTTGATCTTGTTTATATTTTTAATGCTTACTAATCATTGATCCACAAATGAGAGTTTGCTAATGGATTGAGTGATTAGCATATTGATTAGTTGCTTGAAAGAGAATTAATCAAGATTAGTGATCTTAACCTAAGGATTAGCATTGATTGTGTGTATTAGCATCATTATTTAATTGTCTTGCTGATTAGATGATGATGATTTAGGTTAATTCTTGTTATATCCTTCACTTAGGCTGGTTCTTAATGCTAGATTTGATAAGATAAACCAAAGTTTAGAACTACGCCTAGATTAGGTAGCTCTAGTTGGCGTGACAAACCAATCTAGAGCTGCACCTTAGGATTTATGGTCTCATCCCATGCATTAGGGAGAGATTCGAGTAAACAGTGTTAGTGCTAGATTAGATTTATCGATTCGAGTCTCGAATTTAGGCATTTCACTCCTAACCCGAGTTTAAATGAATTGCTTGAACCGAACCTTTTGTGAGCTTTTCTTGCCTATAGCCAAAGAGAGTTGATGTCTAGGGTGATTAGTGAACTAATTGGAATTGGATTTTAATGCTTTTTAACCATCTTATCACAAACGAGAGTTTGATCTTGATTTGGTGATTAACCAAGTGATTAATGCCACGAGAGTGGATTAGTCATAATTGTGAATCCCATGTTCTAGAATAGTGTTTAATGCTTCCAAATGATTCATTTTTTGATTGTTAATCATTCATTTGATAGTTCATTCCATGATCCACATTTCTATCTTTGTTTTCCTTCTTGCATTTGTTTTCTTTAGTTTAAAAACATAAAAACCCAAAAACATTTGCTCTAGCTTAGGAAGATTCATGTATTCCTAGTGCTTCAATCTTAACCTCTTTGGTTCGATACCTCAAATACTACAATGACATGAGTGGGATTTGAGTAATTGATTAGTAAAAATCCTACTATCAATTTGGCGCCGTTGCCGGGGAGGTTTAGCATTGATCATTAGGATTTTGTTTTTTCTTAAGACTAGAGTTTTTTATTTTCTTTTGTTGCTAATCTTTTCACTTCTATTGTGAGTTTCATGAAGGGAGTGACAATGAGGAAACAACCGTAAAGCTAGTGATGTCAAACGCATCCCTTCGGGACCTCCCCGAGCCTATCCCTTGTCGAGCTTGAGACACAAAACAAGCAAGTCAATAAGGGTCTCTTGGGTCAAAGGTCGTGGTATGTGACGGAAGGAGGGCTTGAGCAACAACGTGTCACACTCCTCTCTTCACCATCTCCATTCTGCTAATCTCACTCCTCCTTTGTAAGTATCTCTTTTCCTTTTGAGTCTTTGAATTTCATCTTTTGTTTTTGGTCTCTCTCTTGAAATTCTTTCACACCGAGACGTTGTGATTTAAGTTTGGGGGAGGGACCGGTATCTAAAATTGTGTTTTGTGTCTTATTTTCCTTTTGCATCTTGAGTCTCATGCATTTTCAATCATTTTGAAAATTTTTGAATTTTGAAACACAAAAAGAAGCCATTTAGGATTCATTTGCATTTGTACATTGAGTCTAGGATTGCATACTTATGATTCATTGCATATGCATGGGAACAATGATGAATCTTCCTTGTAGAATAGCACTTTAAGAGATTAATTCAATTCCCTCGTTCATAATTGTTTGATGCATTTAAGTGAGCATGAAAGTAAAGATGCACAATTCTTAGTTCTCATATATCATCATACTTGCCTTGATTGCAGCATGCTTGAGTTGCATTCAACCCCATTTAAGTGATAACCCTAATCTTGATTTGTAAATATTGTGTTTATGCATCTTTGAATGAATTTGTGGATCACATATACATATTTGGATAATCTTTTCCTTTTTTTTACCACTCTTGTTTATCCAAGTAGCCATATCCCATCATTGGAATGGTTTCCCCTACCTTAACCTCAACCTCCTTTCTAGCCATTGTTATTAGTGTGTGAATTTGGAGGCCTTTCTTTCGAACAAACTTGGCAAAACGTGTTAGGTTTAGGGCGACAAGAGGGAATTCTCATGTAGACTTAGCTCCATCATCACGGAGTTAATCTAGGAATAGGCTAGTTAGGATGACGTGTATTGGTTCAAGTTTGGGGGAAACGGTTTTGAAACTTGGTGATCGGATATGTGTGGAATGGTAATGTGGATTGGAAAAGATGAAAAAGGAGAAAGGAAAAGGGGATCGATTTTACATAGATTGGTTGGTGCAAAAATAAAATAATAAGACTAGCTCTAAGAATAAGATAGCCTAAAAGATTCAAGGAAAAACAACATTAGCGATCTTAATGGAAATATCAGACTTCTTCGCGAAGTCTGATTCTATTAGCTACATTGCCAGAATTATTAAAAAAAATATTTAAAAATAATTACCGAACATAAGCATGTAAAACTAACGCAGGAGGAACATATACAACTAACACACATATAAAAAAATAAAAATCAACGAAATTCATCACAAATATACAAAACAAAACGGTTTAAAAAAATTTGTCAATCCAGACTGACACAGAAGTCTGACAAACAGTACGTCATACCTCTATGGCAGTCTGAAAATAGGGTATTTTTGCAATTAGAATGTTACAAAGCAGACTGCGGATGACGTCTGACGAAAAGTTATCAAAACAGACTTCTATCGCAGTCTGACAAAAATGATATTTTTGCAATTGACCCAAACATTGACTTTTTTGTCAGACTGCATTAGATGTTTGAGAAAAAGAAAAATATATTTCTGCAATTGACCAAAAATTTGACTTTTTGTCAGACTTCTCCTGCCGTCTGAAAAAATTATGGGGTAGTTTTGCAATTGACCGAAGTTTGACTTTCGTTTCCAGACTTCCAAGGCGGTCTGAAAAAATCCTTCAGACTGCGATAGAAGTCTGACAGAAATTGGTGTATTTTATGCGTTGACCAAAATCTTCGATATTAGACTTCTTTAGCAGTCTGCAAGATTTCATCATTTTCAGACTGCCATATAAGTCTTAAAAAATTTCCCTCCTATTCAGACTGCCAAAGAAGTCTGATACTTTTTCCCTCATTTTGGTCAACTTTTGATAACTTTCGGTCAATTACTACCAGTACCCTGTTTTTTTCCAGACTTCTGATTCCGTCTGAAAAAATAGTCAACTCCGTCTGAAAAAATAGTCAACTTCCGGTCAAAGTCGCTCATTTTTCCTTCATACTGGATATGAAGTCTGAATAAAAAGTCAAGTTTTCGGTCAATTGCAAAACTACCCTATGCCTCTATTAGAGGATTTTTCTTGAAATTTTTTTGTTTTCAAAAAAATTACCAGACTTCAATTTTAATCTGAGTATTTAAAAGTCAATTGCAAAACTACCCTCTCGTTGACCATGTGGGTTTCATCAGACTTCTAAAGCAGTCTGAGTATACAGCTCAGATCTGAAAATCGACGATATGCAAAAATTCGTACCTATATCCGTTTAGAGTTTGTTTTCACCCTCGTCGAGCGCCCAGAACGTCTAATATCACTGAAATCCCTCAAGCCCAGTTGTGTTTTGCCGTTTTTATGCCATAAAAATGATTTCGGTACGTTTGAATCAGAAAATAGAGGGGAAATGTGAGAAATCGGAGAGGAGAACTCGCGAAAAGGAAGTCCGAGCTCTATTCTTGGGATTTAATGGTGAAAAATGGGTTAGTTACTGCATTAACTCGTCGACGATGGTGGTTGTCGTGGAGGTTGAGAATTGATGGCAATGTCATTTCCGTAATTAAGTTAGATCTGAATTTTTTTTTTTTTTTTTTGAAAAAAATGTTAGACTCTAATAGCAGTCTGAGGAATGACATTTGCGTGAATATCCAGATTCTTAAAGGGTAATTCGTGGTATTCTGAAAAAAGAGGAGAGGAAGGGAGCATTTTTAGCTTTGACTTCAAATTGTAGGGTATTTTTGCAAATAGGCCTTAAATTAATTCGATTTGACTCTTAGTCTTTGTAGAAGATAACTCTATTAATACTCACATACGGTATAAGGAGCACATATATAGTATTTAATGCATCACATATACAATATTTAATGCATCTTCATTTTTTTCAGTCGTCCCAGTATTCTTTAGTAGTCCCAATGTTTCTCAGTCGTGCCACTATTACTTAGTTGTACATTGGGACTCAGATCTTTCTTTTTTTCGAAATTGTTAGAAAAACAAAAATTATCCGAAATTATATTAAAGGAATACCCAACCCGATTCCACTAGATTTGGTCTTTACCCGATCCAAATCGTGGTTGGGTTTGTAATTATCGAGACTTTAATTGGTTTTTGGATTTTTACAATTTTCTCTAATTAACAAAAATCGTTTATTAGGAGAAATATTTGAGAATAGACTTAGACCAAATGGAGCATTTGAGCAATAAGACCGTTTAAAATGGGTGTGCAACTTAGGCATTACCAAAATATAACTGTAACCCTATTTCAGACCGTAACCATACCATTTTCAAACCGTAACCGTGCTAGACGGGTAAAAACCGTAACCGTTAACCATAAAAATATATTAGTTATGGTTAAAAAAATTATTAACCGTAACCGTTAATTAACCGTAATCGTATCAAAACCGTTGGTTAACCGCAAGATTAAAACCGTAAAATTTTAACCGTAACCGTTTTAAAAATAAAATTATATATATTAATAATTATAATTAGTTATGTAAAATTAAAAATTCAAAGAAAATTATGTATAATTAATTTACCAATATCAAATGCAAATGCAAATCTAAAACAGAAATATTAATTAAAGTTTTAACGTGCTAAACTAATTAATATTTTAACAAAACAATTCTATGATGAAATATATAAAATGAAAACACAAAAACGAATCGTGGAGTCATGGACAATGTAGAATGAAAACTTGCATTCGACAAAAACAATTTTTTTTTAAGTTTGCAACTAAGTCAACTAACTAGTCTAACTTAGTGAGATATATTTTAAATAAACTAATACAAACCTGAGGAAATTTGATTTAATATTCTAAAATTTTTATATATTTTGAAAACTAACCTTTGATTTAAAAAGTTTGAATACTAACCTTTTTATTAGGTAAAAGACAATAATACCATCATGAATTTTGAGAATTTACAATTACAACAATTATTTATTTTGGCTTTTTAATTTTCAGAATAAAATATTTCTTGTAAAATAAAAGTTTAATATAAATTTTAATTTTAGATATATTTTATATAACAAAAATAAATTTCTTTTAATTATAGAACAAAATATTTTTTTAATATATCAGAAGAGTGATCTGATTTTGCATTACACTTGGAGCAATTCATGAAGAGTAATGAGGCATTTACTTTTTTTCTCAATTTCACATATTCCCAGCACAAACAACACAAAAGGATTACAAGATAGCATGGAGTGTTCGAATCTACATATATGATACTGTTTATGTAAACTTTATATGTAAATGTTTCCATTACAAAGTATGTTTTGAGGTTTACAACCTACTTTGTCTTACATGTTTTTAATTTGATTCAATTTTATGAAATTTAATTTTAATACTTCGAAATCGTCTATATTAAATTTATGTATAAGAAATTTTTAACAAAATAATTTTTTACAATTTTTAAATTCAAATTTACTAATTAAATATGTATCAGACTCGAAGAAGTCTGATAATTATTGAGGTATATGCATAATTAACTAGCCTTGTTTAATTTGATTCAATTTTATGAAATATTAATTTATATACATCAAAATCGTCTATATTTAATTATTGTAGAAAAAAAATTTAACAATTTTTTTTTTAATTTTTAAATTTAAATTTACTATTTTAATCTTTATCAGACTTCTCGAATACGTCTGAGAAAATTCTGGTAAGAGAAATCAATCAGACTTCTCGAATACGTCTGAGAGAAGTCTGGTAAGAGAAATCAATCAGACTTCTATTAGAGTCTAAATGTCAGACCTCTATAGAAATCTGACATGTCGCGAAGGTTAAAATGGTAATAGCGGTTTCGCGTTTTTTGTTTGGTCATAAGAGGATAACTGTAATTTTGCACCCCGAAAGTGTAGCGCAGCATTTAATTAAAATGACGGTGTATTTTTGTCATAAAAACGAAATTTTGGGGTAAAAACAACAATTTGCCCCAAATATTATAGCAACTAGCAGCACCATAAAATAAATAATCAAATTTTTGTAATATTACTTACCCGTGAGTTTTTTCATACGCAAACCAAAAAATTCTATCAACTTTAATAGGTCTGTTAAGCTTCTTGTATTCAACATCTTTCTCCGTATTTAAGTATTTTACCCTCTGCCTAAAATTATAGGGAGGTTGTATCTTCTGCAAGAATAATCACTTTATGTGAATCTAGTCCTTCTTCTTTATATAGACAGCGTTCCATAACTCGCATTGATCTCATTATCCTCAGTTCCATAACTCATGCTCTATCCTTCTCTTAGGCTCTGCGATATTCGAAGAGCCAGCCAAATTTTGGTCAGACAATATATACATTATGGTTGCTTTAGACGTTGTTAGTAAAAACTTTACTTTTGTTAGTAATTGTTCGGCGTGTGCAAGTCAAGAACTCTTCCCAGCTTTGTCGTTTGAGTTCACGTTTATCCTCTTCCGAGAGCTCAAAGTTTGGTTCCCTTCCACACATGAAAGCAGCCCTAATAGAGGTAACAATTGTCAATGGCAGTGATATAGTTGAATTAAGCATTCAACAAGCTGATAAACCAATATTATTTTACCTATCGTATAAACGAGCAGCCTCTTCTTGAGAAGAGAAAGTGCCCAAGTGGATCTGTCGTTTCTCGACTTTAATTGCGGCTTGCCATTTCATGTTCTTGTAGTAGACTCCTCTCATCAAACATGGTTCTTGGTTTTGTACTTGCTTTCTTCTATGCTGCTTTCTTCGTTTCAGCGGCTGGTCTGTAAATGAGAGAGAAAAGAATATGTAATAATTGATTAACACTTACTCTACTCAGACACTACAAGCCTACTCCCATACTGGAGTAGGTGAGAAATCAGACCTGAATCACATGTGTTTTGCTCCCACTTTGGTGAGATGGAACCAGAATCATCCGGTGAGATATCTGAGAAATCAGACCGGAAATGCATATATGTTGACCGAGTTCTTTCGCTCTGGGAGCGTGACCCTTCTTCAGTAAGCGTTTTCTGCCAAACCAAAAGAAGTAAGGCTCATTTGCAAGAAATATATAATCTAATGTGCTCGATTGGTCAATAAAATCCACCTATAGCAGCTTAAAAGATGACATGAATTCCAAACGGGATGTTGTATCTCTTCTTACTAACTTCAGGATTTAGATATATGAAACTGCTTAAGCGAGATAGTACCACATTGTTACACCTTGCATTCATTCATGTCTTACCGATCATAGATCACAAATCAGAATATCAAAATTTCATTAATACGGGTGATCTATAAACCACTTGAATCGCTATAACGAAACATTAAATATACCAAAAGTTCGAAGACTTTGACGAAAAATAGCAGAAGATTACAAGCAGATAGTTAAGAGCAACTTATGGGTTAAAAGAAGATTGCACATTCTTTTAAGAGAAGAAATATAAAACTAGCTAATGAATACGGTGTAATGTTCTTCTTACCTCCTCGTGTTTAACCGTTTCTGTTAGCTCGGGATTAGGATTTGGAATCCCAGTGATCATCTCCTCAGCAGTTAGAAAAGGAAGCGGTGTCACATAACCATTCGGTCCTGCAGAAATAAAACGATCGAAAACTAGTTGAAAACTTTGCATTATGCTAGAATATTGGACCAAATAGCATAGTCAAGAACATATTTTTACCACAACAAAGTCCCAATAGCCTGCGCCTTCTTAAGCTCACCATATTGACTTTTGCAATGTTTTACTTCTCTCCTATAAACTACAACAAACAAAATGATCAAGCTCACAGAAACATAGTTCCATAGATGAATGCTTTCAACCTTAACGCCAAAACACAAACATAGAAACTAAAGAAATGCACATGAAGAAGGAGCGTAACTTAAACAAAACACTGACCAGTTCAAGAAACAGACACATAGTTCCGTAGAGGAATGCTTACAACCTTAACGCAAAACACGAAACATAGAAGCTGTAAAACAAGTGATTACTAGAGAGTATTAAGATGAACTAAGTAAAATTTCCACAAACATGCCAACTTTGAGACCACAAACTGCAAAAGTTAACAAATAAATCCAAAAGTGAAGAGAACTATCATCAAACCCATGAAGAAAGTGAAGATATGAATCGATTTGAATCTGTGATCGATGCGGTGTCAAATTGTGGATGAAAATGGAAATTTTGACTAATCAATGACAAAGGAAGTAACTTTATAATGGCCAAAGACTTTTTATCCAAATCAAGTCAACCCTTCAATGAGAAACCAAACCTACCACCAACACCTTTATCATGGATTCACAAACAGTAAAACAACGCGGCGAAAAGAGAAAAGCCTCAAGAAGAGACCAATCTCAGAAGAGAACAAACACAAGAAGCCAAATTTCAGGATTAGTCTCTGCAGAAACAGAATCAACCACCAAGATGAATAAAGCACAAAACTAAACAGACCCATTGTATAAAAACTCATCAGAAACAAACCCATTGCATCAAAATCAAAGCTTGAAGGAAAAAAAAACAGAGACCGGTTCAAGGAAAAAAACTGGAGAATTTTCTTCAATAAAAAAATGGAAAATTTGAGCGGAAAAGGGAACAATTGATATACCTTCTTTAAGACAGAAAAGGAAGAAGGTGGTAAGTGACAACAAGGTCTTATATAGTTCTGGATATATAATCTTTTTTTGGTTATTGAAGAGTGAAACAAAAGCAGAAAGAGAAGAGTTTATTGTGTTTTGAGTTGTGGTGGTGTTTGAGGCTCATGCATCTACCACCTTTGCCCTCTTTTTATTTGGTTGGTAAACGCTGAGGAGAGACGAAGGAAAATTAAATATTTTGACAAAATATTTATTATGATGTAGGAATAGATAAATGCTGGAAATTATGGAAGATAAATACTAAAATAAAAAGAGCCCATGAGGTTTGGAAAAGTTGAATTCAGGAAGAGAACGTGTGATTCTTCTCCTACTTTTTATTTGCATCTCTTTATCTTGGACTCGGGAGCTATATAATATAGACTTAATGAAAGTATACAAAGGATCGACAACAAGACTACCTTGGGCCTAAGTATTTATACAACAACACAAAACCCATTTAACCAACGAGGCCCAATTCAACATAAAGATCTAGAAAAGAAGACTTGTCTTCCTCAACACAACAAAAGAACAGTACGGGAGAGACATGGCCAAAAAGTAAAGGAGAGTTAGATTAACGACAGATGTTACAAGACCCTAGACTAAGGGAAAACCCTAGAAGCTTTCTCTGGTTGTATAAAATGAAGAAATGGTGTAATTTCTCAAGGGGTGGAAGAAACAATCGTTTTTCTCTCTAAGTTAAGAAGTTCTTCTTCTTCATATTTCTTCTGTTTATTCACATGGTATCAGAGCCTTTCTAAACCTTAACAGGTGCTGTAATGGCAGAGGCTCTCGATCCTTACCCTTTTCCGTCTAATCTCCATGTTTCTAGTTCTGTCACCCTAAAACTCAACGATAGCAATTATCTTCTTTGGAAAGTTCAGTTTGAGTCTCTTCTTCGCAGTCAAAAGCTCCTTGGGTTTGTCACCGGTCAAGTGACCGCTCCGGCAGAAACAGTCACTGCCACCGTCAACAATGAAGTCGTGGTGTCGCCGAATCCAGCATACGAAGCTTGGATGTGTACTGACCAGCTCATCAAGTCCTGGATCTACGGTACACTAACTGAGGAAGTCCTTGGTTACGTTCACAGTCTAGCCACATCTCATGATGTTTGGCTCTCTTTGGCAGACAACTTTAACCAGAGCTCCATTGCTCGGGAGTTTGATTTGCGTCGTCGTCTTCAGCTACTCTCAACTCGAGGCAATGATTTTCAGGTATATGTCCGAGAGTTTCGAGCTACTTGTGATCAGCTTAGCTCCATTGGAAAGCCAGTAGAAGAATCTATGAAAATCTTCACCTTTCTCAATGGGTTAGGCCGAGAATATGATCCGGTCTCAACAGTAATTCAGTGCTCTATGTCTCGTCTTCCGGCACCTACTTTCAGTGAGGTGGTGTCGGAGATTACTGGTTTCCACGCTCGTCTTCAGTCGTATGAATCTCCGGCGGATGTCACTCCCTTCGCTGCCTTCCAAACTCAGAGATTTGGTTACAACAATCAAGGGCAGCGTGGTCGTGGTGGATTTTCATGTCGTGGAAGAGGTCGCGGTGGTTTCTCCACTCGTGGTAGAGGCTTTTCGCAGCAAGTTAACACCTCTGGTTGGAATCATTCTCAGAATTCCAGTGGATCGACAGACACAAGACCAGTTTGTCAGATATGTGGCCGTGTTGGTCACTCTGCCTTGAAATGCTGGAATCGTTTCGATAATACATACCAGAGTGATGATGCTCCTCAAGCGCTTGCAGCTCTTCGTGTGTCTGATGCTTCGGGTCATGAGTGGTTTCCTGATTCTGGTGCCTCTGCACACATCACTTCAACAACAACTCAACTCAAGACTTCCTAGCCATACTCTGGATCTGAAACGGTAATGGTTGCTGATGGTGCTTACCTTCCCATCACACATGTTGGTTCCAGTGTCCTTAACACCACCACAGGTAGTATTCCTCTTATTGATGTCCTCGTGTGTCCATCAATGCAGAAGTCCTTGTTGTCAGTCTCCAAATTATGTGATGATTACCCATGTGGTGTGTTTTTGATGCTAATGATGTGTATGTTATCGATCTCACTACTCAGAAAGTGGTGACAAAGGGACCACGCCGTGAAGGGCTTTATGTGTTGGAGAGTCCGAAGTTTGAGGCCTTCTACTCCAATCGGCAGTGTGCAGCTAGTGATATGGTGTGGCACCACCGTCTCGGTCATGCAAATTTCCAAATTCTTCAACTTCTTCAAGGCAACAAGGCAATTTCAGTTAATAAGTGTAGTAGTCCTTCTGTATGTGAATCATGTCAAATGGGCAAAAGTACTCAACTCCCTTTTTCTTCTTCAGAGACTAGTGTCTTGGAACCCCTAGATCGAATCCATTGTGATCTTTGGGGTCCATCTCCGGTTGTATCCGTTCAAGGTTTCAAGTATTATGCGGTTTTAGTGGACAACTTCTCTCGGTACTCATGGTTCTTCCCTCTCAAATTGAAATCTGATTTTGTGGATGTGTTTATTGCCTTTCAAAAGCAAGTTGAAAACCAATTTGGAAAAAAAATCAAAGTTTTCCAAAGTGATGGTGGAGGAGAGTTTGTCAACAATCGGTTCAAAAGTCATCTACAGAATCATGGGATTACACACTTATTATCGTGTCCATCCACTCCTCAACAAAACGGCATCGCCGAGAGGAAGCATCGACATCTAACGGAGTTGGGCTTATCTATGCTCTTTACAAGCAAAACCCCTTTAAAATTCTGGGTGGAAGCATTTCATTCAGCAAACTTTATTAGTAATCTACTTCCTTCTGTTTCTCTCAAGAAGAAAAGCCCCTATGAGCTTTTGTTTAACAAGCAACCCAACTACTCATTTCTACGGGTCTTTGGTTCAGCTTGCTACCCGTGTCTTCGCTCCTACGGACAACACAAGTTCGAGCCACGATCACTTCAATGTGTTTTCTTGGGTTATCAGCCTCAATACAAAGGATATCGCTGTTTCTACCCACCTACCGGTCGCGTATACATAAGTCGCCATGTCATTTTTGACGAGTCTTGTTTTCCTTTTGTTGACCGCTATAACGATTTTACTACTCGACATACTTCAGGCTTATTACAAGCATGGCAATCAGCTGATTCCTATGTCCCTATATGTCGTGAGCTCCCCACTATTCCACGACAAATTGTGGAGTATCCTCAACAGGAGGATGGCTTGGCTTCTCCAACTGTCTCGGCACCTTCGTCACCATCAGCAGAGGTTACTATACCTCAAATTATCAGACCTGAGGCCCCAATGGTACCTGATGAAGAAGCACCGTTAGTCTCTGGTTCGATAACACATACACATCCAATGATTACTCGCTCTCGGGCTGGTATTCATAAGCCTAATCCCAGGTATGCTCTTGTTGCTAGAAAAACTATCCCATCTCTGCCTAAAACCATTGCCGAAGCCTTAAGTCATCCTGGGTGGAAACAAGCCATGATTGAGGAATTGGAGTCTATTTATCAAAATCACACGTGGTCTTTGATTCCCGCTACACAAGAAATGAATGTTTTAGGCTGTCGATGGGTGTTTACTGTCAAACTCAATGCTGATGGAACTGTGCAGAAGCTTAAAGCTCGCCTTGTTGCAAAGGGGTTCAATCAAGAAGAGGGAATAGACTTCAATGAAACATACAGTCCCGTGGTAAGAACTTCTACTATTCGAATTGTTCTAACTGTCGCGACTGCAAAAGGATGGGATATTACTCAACTCGATGTGAAGAATGCCTTTCTTCATGGTGATCTTCACGAGCATGTTTTTATGATACAACCTCCGGGATTTGAAGATGTTACTCATCCGCATCATGTATGTTCTCTCAAGAAGGCACTATATGGCCTTAAGCAAGCTCCTCGCGCATGGTTTGATAAATTCAGTACATTTCTTCTTGAATATGGATTCGAGTGTAGCAGGGCAGATCCATCTCTCTTTGTCTACCATCACAATGGCGATACTATGATTCTCCTTTTATATGTTGATGATATTTTGTTGACTGGCTCCAATCCAACTCAGTTTCGGTCACTGATTTCTGATCTTCACAGTCATTTTGCAATGAAGGATTTGGGTAATCTTCATTACTTCTTGGGAATTCAAGCTCATGCTCATCCGCAAGGCCTATTCCTCTCTCAGTCCAAGTATACCGAGGAGATCCTACATCATGCTAACATGTCCACCTGCAACGCTACACACACTCCTCTGCCTCTTCGGCTTGATCAAACATTTCAAGACACACGACCTTTTTCTGATCCATCTTATTTTCGAAGTCTTGCCGGAAAACTTCAGTATCTTACTATCACCCGACCAGATATTCAATTTGCGGTGAATTTCATCTGTCAACGAATGCATTCTCCTACCGAGTCTGATTTTGCATTGTTGAAACGTGTTCTTCGGTACCTCCGCGGAACATCTACTATGGGTCTTCATATCTCCAATAACAGTGATTTGTCTCTTCTCTCCTATAGTGACAGTGACTGGGCAGGTTGCAAGGACACTCGCCGCTCTACAACTGGTTTTTGTGCCTTACTTGGCATTAATGTTATCTCGTGGTCTGCCAAACGTCAACCCACCGTGTCCCGATCCTCCACGGAAGCTGAGTATCGAGCTCTTGCAACAACCGCATCTGAGTTGGCTTGGATCTCTGCTGTTCTCCGTGATCTGCGAATTCATCAGCCTCAACCGGCTGTTCTCTGTTGTGACAATCAATCCGCTGTTCAACTCTCTGCCAATCCGGTGCTCCACAATCGATCTAAGCATATTGATGTCGACTATCATTATGTCCGTGAACGTGTTGCTCTTGGTGTCCTTGTGATTCAACATATTTCAGCGGCCTTTCAACTCGCTGACATTTTTACAAAGTCTCTTCCGCGACGAATGTTTCAGGAACTTCGCAGCAAACTGAATGTTGGACCTCCTCCCACCATCAGTTTGAGGGGGGGATGAAAGTATACAAAGGATCGACAACAAGACTACCTTGGGCCTAAGTATTTATACAACAACACAAAGCCCATTTAACCAACGAGGCCCAATTCAACATAAAGATCTAGAAAAGAAGACTTGTCTTCCTCAACACAACAAAAGAACAGTACGGGAGAGACATGGCCAAAAAGTCAAAGAGAGTTAGATTAACGACAGATGTTACAAGACCCTAGACTAAGGGAAAACCCTAGAAGCTTTCTCTGGTTGTATAAAATGAAGAAATGGTGTAATTTCTCAAGGGGTGGAAGAAACAATCGTTTTTCTCTCTAAGTTAAGAAGTTCTTCTTCTTCATATTTCTTCTGTTTATTCACACTTAATTGGGTACAAGTCAATATTGGAAAAAATGGCAACTGTAAATGTGTCGTTAGTAACTAGGAAAAGGATGCTAACAAATTACAATAAAACATCTATAAATTAATAATGTTAAAATTTTAAAATTTTAAAATTGATTAATTTATTAAGATTTTAAATAATCGACAAAATAAATATTTATAAATTTATAGAGAGCGGCTTTTTATAGTCCACAACTTTTAGAAAAAAACTTCAAATGGTGTTATATTAAGTAATTTGTAAAAATTCTCATACATAAATTTGAAGTTATGATTAGTAATTTCAGGTAACTCAATTCAAACGTGGCGAAAATCCTTAATGCTGATGCTGAAATTAAAAAAAATATTATGCATAGAGAATCAATTATCGCGTTTAGAACACTTTATGAGTTTTGGAAATTTTGGATGCTTATTGAAAAAACAACAGTAAATTTTATTGATATAGTAAGTAAAATTAGACATTTTTTTTTTTGATGACCTAGGCTGTCTGGTCGACATCCGACTGATTCTCACATTTTTGGCCCAACTGACAAAGCCTTTTCACGGGTTTTCAACTAGGCCGAAGCCCAGTGCCAACTTCCACACATGGTCGTGATAAATGTTTCAAGCACCAGCGCAGAGGGGGAATCGAACCCGGATTCCCAGTTGGTTGAACAATCCCATCTCCCCACTACCACTCGACCACGCCCATGTGGGCAAAAACAATTAGACAAGTTCCAACAAGATTTCCCATTTAAGTAAAAACAAACAACAATGTAGTCATATGGTAATACATTATTTTTTGTTATGTGTCCATAAGTTTATATTAATAATATTTTATACTATTATTGGGACCATATATTTACCTAGGGAATTCTAAAAATATATTATCAAATTTTGCAAATTTTTTACATTAGTTCGACTTAGAAATTCTATTTTTTTACTATTTTATCGTGATTATTAATTTATCAAATATTAATTGTTTTGAAGATTTGTTGTCATTTTGAGGAAGCATGTCTCCTACACAAGAAACAACACGTCAAACGCCAGAACAACGCGATTGGGGAGGTGTTATCTGAGGACTCCGACCCTCAAGTCAATAAATGAAAGGGAAACAAGGACCACAATTTTAGCGTTGGTTACATAAAGAGTCAGAAAATATGGAAGAATGGTTAAATGACTTTGGGCCCAGAGTTGGGGCGGATCCACAAAGTATATGGGATTTGTGAGGTGATTTTAGGTAAATAAGTTGAAGGAGATGTGAGATTTTGGGTGATTCCGGCCACAAATTAGCCGGAAGATGAACATCCGTAGACCGCCGAAGACTCCAGGAAGGGCTCCGTGTTTAGAGAGAAAAGTCGTTCAAAGTGTTTAGTGTGGAATTAGGATAATAAGGTATGTCTCCTGCCTCCGGGGAGTGCAAGGACAATGATAGAGTTTACCTGGCCCGAATCGTATATCGGATCATATTTATGGATGTCAGGTCGGGTCATGGATCTTTTGAGTTGGAGCCTTGTACGGTGCACTTAAGTACTTTTTCCTCTGCGCCAAGCCTTGCCATCGAACGGCTCTATCCCATGCCGAGTTATTCGTACCTTATCTCAGTGGTATTAGCGCTGCATGGCCGATTCGCTCCATGCTACACTCTTTCCTAGGTTCCTCGACATGTCGCTTTCGTCCATCTCGGTCCCTGAAACAGTGTAGTACGAATCATTTCCTAAGTATTAAGCGCGAGTATTTCAACATATATGATTAACTGTTTATGGAAGGAGAATGTCGGAAGGTGCTTCCGTGTGTATTGAACATCTCCTTTTACCTTTCTTGATGCGCTTAAGAGAGGAATCAGGTTATGATTATTTTTCTGGGTATTGCTACACGGTTACTGATTTAGGTGCTTTCACACAGTCAATTAATAACTAAAGTCCACACTACTGCAATCATAACAGTATGTCAATGTAGTACTTTAGGATCGAATCCACAGAGACCAAGGTTACACTACGATTCTCACAAGATGAAATTAAGCTAACACGATAATAAGGTTTGATTTGAAAAGTAATGAAAATAACTAAAAGCGGTGTAAATTAAATAAGAGAAAAACATTAGGTCGAGGGTTTTTCCGCAGGAATCCAAAGATCATGAATCAGACAACTATTCAGGGAATGATTAAACATAAGTTTCAAACTCAAACATAAATATATAACCAATCCACTTATGTGGCATTGATTACTAAATCTAGCAACCTAAAATCCTAACTTCCGTTGAACCTAGAGTACTAGACCAACATTAACAAATAGGTTCAATATGTTCACGAATCGCCTTAACATCAACTTCCGTTGGCTAAGGACAATTCGCTCGCTTATGTTCTTTCTAGCAACCTACGACACTTCCGTGGTATAGATTAAACCCTAGATCAGAGACTAAGTGATCAATTCAGCCTAAGCAATAAACACAACAATAAGCGAAAACCTCAAAATCTCAATAGATGCAGAATTTTTTCCAAGCTTACAAAATCAATAGCCAAAAATCTGTGTAGAATAGAGAGCAGTAAAAAGAGAGATAGCCTAAAAATAGCTAAAAATAATGTATATATAGGGTTCTGGGCGGATTAGGTCAAAGTAGGCAGCTTCTGGGGCAAAATAGGAAAACTAGAAACTTCATTTTCCTTCTCGTCAGCCAGCATCGATCGATGCACATATTGCATCGATCAATTTTGAACTTTCTGGGCATGCTCCATCGATCGATGCACTCCTTGCATCGATCAATTTTGGACTTTCTGGGCATGCTCCATCGATCGATGCACTCCTTGCATCGATCGATTCTGCCTCTTCGGAGGATGATGCATCGATCGGCTTCAATTGTGCATCAATCAATTGTGAACTTTCTGAGCATGTTGCATCGATCGATTCTAGTTCTTCTGATCGTGTTGCATTGATCGATGCACTCCTTGCATTGATCGATGCACTCCTTGCATTGATCGATGCACTCCTTGCATCGATCAATTTTGCTCTTTTATGTACTGTTCCATGCGTTTTTCCCCACGTAACTCCAATTTCTTCCTTAAACACCTTTTTACCTGAGATAACTAAATAAATGACTAAAAGACTCTAAAAATGAACTTTGACTCGATAAAATACTCGAAAGAAACACCGAAACATGTGTTTGAAAACTGTAAAAACAAAGCATATAAATTCCCCCAGACTTAGTCTTTTGTTTGTCCTCAAGCAAACAGAAAACTAAGCAAGAAGAAAAAGTTTGAAAAACACGGAGACTCGCATTTCCTTTAGAACTCTTGATACAAGACTTTTTAGTTTTTAAGAGGTATCAATATCCCCTATACGATGTAGTATAAGAGGTTATCAATCCATAATTGGGATGTATCCTAATCACTAAGAATACAAGGAACAATTGTAAGTTAAGCTAAACAAGTGTGGTTGTTGTTAAGTATCCAAATCTAATTAAGCAAGCAAAAGCACTAAACAAGATAGTAAATCAATAAATAAAAGCGGAGCTAGATATGAGGTTATTGATATAAGGTGATCCAAGTCCAATTAACAGTGTTCATTCACTCAAAGAAGCTAATTCCTAGGTAATAGACCTCTAATCTTAATTAGTTCTCTTTCAAGCAACTAATCACTATGTTAATTATCAAGTCCATTAGCAAATCATCATTTGTGGATTAACAACTAGCAAGCATTAAGAATCATAACAAGATCAACCAAAGATATGTCCTAAACAACTAATGTCTTAGGTTAGGAACATAAGTCTCTTGTCTAGTTCATCAAGGCATTTCATCAAACACTTGGTGTGCATGAAATGCCTTATGATCTAGATCCACTCTTTCAAGCTAGATCTAGCATTAGGGGCACTAGACAAGAAGGAATATAAGATAATCTAACCCTAAGCACCACTAATCAAGCTTTAGATCACCCTAATCTGCCACATCTCAAGATCCTAGAGACTACTCACTAATCACCATGAGTTCAACAAATCCAAGAAAAGAAGAGTTAAAACTCATGATCAAGATGATTGGATGATTAGAAAGTAGAAGATAGATGGATTCAATCAAGAAAACAATACTCAAATTTATAAATCAAAAGGATCAATCCCTTACAAATCACTCTTAGAGAGGGTTTTTGCTTAAGAAAAAAACTTAGCCCCTCAAAATTAGGTTTTTGGGCATAAATAGTGAATAGTAATGAACCGGGTCGACCCGGGATAAACCGGGTACCGACCCGGTTTAGATGGATAAAAAGTTCTAATTGGTCAATACCGAGGTCACTCGTCGGTGCAACACCTCGGTATTGAGCCTGGGTTTGTGCACCGACGAGGAGTACCGAGAAGTGGCGTCGGTATTGAGGAGAGATTGCTTGGTGATCTTCAACGGATACCGAGGTCACTCCTCGGTATCGTTGCTCGGTATTAAGGGATTTCCGTCCGGGTTTCCTCCGCCAACAGCACCGAGCAGTTGCACCGAGCAGTGACCTCGGTACAATCCCCTGAGACTTCGATCCCGACGTCACTCCTCGGTGTTGCACGTTGGTACTGGGGCTGTCTCCCTCCGTCTTCTATACCGATCAGTTGCACCGAGCAGTGACCTCGGTGCAACCCTTCTGCCTTCAATACCGAGGACCAGTACCGACCAGTGACGTCGGTACGGTCTCTGTCTTCTCTTCTCCGTTCTCAAATCTCCTCTTTAGCTCCTGAAATACGATCCAAAACATACAAGGACTCTCTAGGAGTAAATGTGGACACATTAGACTCCTAAAATGACTAAAATTCTAAAGAGATATCATGAACTATATGCAAATGACTCGAAACCTAAGTGAAACGGATGCTAGAATGATGCAAAATATGATGATATCAATTCCCCCAAACTTACTTCTTTGCTTGTCCTCAAGCAAAAGCATCACTAAAAGAGTTCAAGTCCAAGTGCAAATTCTATGGTACGATCAAACATGTCTACTCAAAAGGGGCTAGCCATGTCCATCCTTACATGAACCAAGCTTAAATCTCAACCTACGCAAACCTTCATATCATCCAATTCTTTGACATTCAATTAGCGATTTCTAGTGGATCATGTTCATGCAATGCAAATAAACTCAATTGGCTATGGATACCGTTTTGAGACAAAGATGATCTCAATACATGAGGCGGTTTCCGAACAAGGGATATCTCATTGAAAGAATGGACTTTGGCAAAATGCTAAGGGTGAAAAGCAATTGACGCATACAAGGCTAGACTTCCATCTACCCAATGACCCAATACAGATTCGACCCTAACTCTAAACCCACAAAGAACCAATCCTAGCTACCCTTCTCAAGGCATTTTTGCCTTCTTATTCCACATCTCTTCCTCGTCTTTCGTTTTCCATAAGCACTTAGGGGGTTTCTTCTTCAACCAATGGTTTGGCTTTCTTAACTTTCCTTGGCCTAGCACCTCTTTTAGATTCTTTAGTCTCTCTCATTTTTCTTCATAACTTGCCTTAGCAATTTTGGCTTATTTTCTTTCTTTTTACAACTAGAGACTATCTTTTCAACACTTTAGAGCTAAACCACATATATTCTTGCCAACCATTACAACCTTATTTTTTCCCCTAGTCATCCTTCCAAATCTCTTCATTTCTTTCCACTTTTCCAATCCCAAACTCTTTCTTTTCCTTCTTTTTCATCCATTGACCTCGTCCCGAATACCATCCTATCTAACTTAGCCTAATCTAGCTCATGATCTGCGAGCTAGTTCTACATGGAAGCCTTTCCTTGTCGCTCTAGACCCAACACTTTTTGCTAAGTCCATTCAAAAATAAGGCCTCACAACGCTCACTAAACATGTAGGTTTGAAAGAAGGTCGGGTTCAAGGTGGGGTGAACCATTCCAAAGATGGGAATTGGCTACTTGGGCCAACAAGAATGGTAAAAAGGAATAAGATGACCCAAGTATGTATGCGGAATCCATGATTTCATTATGCAATGCATGAACACGATAATTAATGTGTCAAAGTTAATGTTCTCACTTAGGTAGGATTGGATTCAAATCAAAATTTGCTTCGGCTAAGACCTAAGTAATGAGACATGAAATCCAAACATGGTTCGACCTTGATTTCGCACACAAGATCTAGAGCATAGGACTTAAACTCTTAAAGCGACACTTCACAAGGATGAATAATTCTAGCTCCTAATGCACATGCAATGCATTATCTACGTGCTATGCATCTAGACTCAATCCTACATGAAGTGCAAATGCGTCCTAAATGACTTATTTTTGTTTTTTCATTTTCAAATTTTTTTCAAATTTGTGTGGGTTTTTCCTATGCCTTAGATGTATGCATGAGACTCAAGATGCAAATTGAAAATAAGACAAAGCAAATGTTATTAGATACCGGTCCCTCCTCCAAACTTAAATCACACCATCTCGGTGTGAAATAAGCCTAAGGAAAGGACAAAAAACAAGAGATAACTATACAATGCAAGACTTAAAAGAAAAATATATACAAGAGTTTTAGATTCGTACCTAGAAGCTTTGAGATGGGGATGAAGACCCCATTGAGTAAGATGATTACTTGAGACGGGAGACGGGAGACGGGGACCGTATCGCTCTCCTCTTTGGTGCCTTTTCCGGTCGGGCCGTGGGTTGGCTAGAGCTCATGACCAATGCCCAATCATCTCCTCGGGGCGCGAGGTTAGTGCCTATGACGACATCTCCTCCTTCACCGGCCCTTGATGAACTCGCTCCGCAATCTCCGTCCTTGAGCTCATTGATGGTTCGACCCATGGCTTTAACTGTCTTCTTCAAAGATTTGATCGTCTTGACCATCTTCTTAATGTTTTTGTTTTGCCACTTGCACATGCGTTGGAGGAGACGAGTTTGGTGGTGAGCGTGTCTTGTGGCCGCGTTTGTGATAGCTCCAACATAAGAGTCAAAGTGGTAGCGCTCACTACCGTACATGGTCTCGGGTGACGACTCATTCGGCACCTCCTCGTCGAGATCAAGAGATTCTTCGGTAGCGGTTCTCCGTTGTGCTCTCTTGCGGAATACTTGCATAGGCGGATCGACGGTGGAGTTGTAGAGGTACTCTTGGGGAGGAATAAACATGACGTTACTCGGGTCATGGAAGTTGGTGAGCGCGGGATTAGGTAAGAGGACTTGTGCCACAGATGTCTCAGTGAGTTGGAGGTTGTAAGCCATCTTGCCTTCGATATATCCCTTGAAGAACTTAGTCTTTGAAAGGTAGGCCGCATCCAAAGATTTCCACTCATAGTGTCCAAGTTAAACCTTGATGCCCTTTGCCATGAGAATAGGCGTTATCATCCATCCGAGGCAAATCACGGCCTTCTTCGACTTTGTCTTCCAAGCCCAATCCCGGTAGGCGAACAAGTGTCTCACCAAGAGTGTTGCGAGACAAGGAAGTCTCTCTGGCCCCTCGCATGCTTTACCATTTCCGAGAACGGGGAGAATGAGCTTTAGACCAATCCCCAACAACTCCATCTCCTCCGTAGTAACCGTGTCAATCTCCACCTTGTGGTAGAAATTGTGGACCAGCGCCTTGTGTGCGTACTGGAGAGCCGGGTACCGTATGCTTGCACTTTTAGAGTCACCGGCTCTAAATTCTCCGCTTGCAATCGTTGCCCAAAGATTTTGGAGCTCGAGTCTCGGATAATCAAAGTATTGCCCGCCGTATGTACCTTCTTCTCTAAACCCGAATATCTCGCAAAGCTCATGGAAAGTGACGGTGTAGGTGGTGCCCATGAGTCCAAACTTTAAAACTCCAAACCGGAATTTGCATCTTCCGTTTCGTAGAACTTAGCTCGAAGGGTGGCTAGTAACTTGCCGGTGAGTGCCCTTAAAGCTTCATGTTTCGTGCTCATGAACTTCCTTAGCCCCATATTCTCAAAAAGAGTCCACACTTCGTCACTTATCCCCATCCTATCCATCGTCTCCGCATCGACAAATTTGCCTTGCTCGAACTTCATTTGGCCAAATTTGTCGAAGTAATCTTGCTCGCTTGACTTTGTCCGTTGCGGCACTGGGATTTCTCCACTTGAGCTCTCACTCTCGACCTCTTCTTCGACTCTCTTGCCATTTCCCTTTGCCGTTTTCTTGGCTTTAGAGCTCGTAGCCGCGGTTTTAGCCTTTGCCTTGGCACTAGCCTTGGCAATCCCTTTTCCCTTTTCCGCGGCCGTAGCTTGGGCAATTCCTTTCCCTTTCCCAACTGTTGAAACCTTGGTTCGTGCCCGTGTCGATGGAGCGCCCTTGTCAGACATTGTACCTACAAATATCCTTGAGGCAATTTGTGAGCATAGGTACAATTTCTTATCAAACCAACAAGGGATCACCAAAATATGATCTAAGAGCAATGAACCAAGGTGACAATTCACACATAACAAGCAAATTATCCCAATTCACAATCCCTAATTCTCAAAATCCCAATTTCTCTTTTTCATCAAACCATCAACAATTTGCACATGAATCATCAAGTTTAAGCATAGATAAACCATCCCCAAGGTATTTGCACAAGTAAAAGACAATATCAAACTATATTCAAGCAATATATCTTCAAGAACAAAACCATGGTTTTCGAAAATTTAAATGAATAATACCTTGGGGAATTTGGATTAGTTGCTTGAAATGATGATAAATCCAAAAAGAGCAGTGAAAATCGAGGTTGTGGGGCTTGAAATCACGAAATTTGGTTGAGAACAGAGGGAGATGGGGAAAACTTTGCTCTGGAATCACGAAAATGGGGTGAAAAAATGGGGCTAATGTCGCATGGAAGAGGAAGAAGAAGGAGACTTACCTGGGTCGGGTTGGATCTTACCTGGGTGGGTACCAAATTTTTTTTAAAAAATGGTCAATACCGAGGTCACTCGTCGGTACCACACCTCGGTATTGACTGATTTTTAAAAACTTTCGATGAGTACCGACGTCACTCCTCGGCATTGGTCATCTGTATTGACATACCGAGGTCATTCCTCGGTGCAACACATCGGTATTGACATACCGAGGTCACTCATCGGAACCACACGTCGGTGCTAAGGGATTTTCCTCATGTTTCCATACCGACGTGTTGTACCGATCTGTGACGTCAGTATTATCCCTCGGCGAGTCCATACCGACGTCACTCGTCGGTATCACTTCTCGATATTAGCCCTTGACCTTGGGACCCCTATGCACACTTAACAAAAACATCAAAAAGATCTAGCAAATGTAGAAAAAGAGATAAACAAAAAGGAAATATATACAATGATAAGCTTGGGGTGTCTCCCAAGAGAACTTTTTTTAACGTCACTATGTTCGACGTTTGTTACCGTTCTCAAGCTAGAGGGACATCATCGAGGGGGATCGAGCCTCCCTTTTCGACGATTTGATTGGCTCGGTAGAGTTTGAGCCTTTGGCCATTTGAAATGAAATCCTGGCCCTCCTTGTTGACAAGCACCACGGCTCCATATTGCCTTACTTCTTTAACCTCAAACGGACCCGACCACCTTGACTTGAGTTTCCCGGGAAAGAGCTTCAACCAGGAATTGAACACCAACACTAGGTCCCCGACCTTGAAATCCTTGTGCACAATCCTCTTGTCATGGAATGCTTTGGTCCTCTCCTTGTAGATTCTCGAGCTTTCATAGGCTTCGAGTCTAGTCTCCTCTAACTCTTGAAGTTGAATCAACCGCCTCTCTTGTGCGGTCTTGATGTCGAAGTTAAGAAGCTTCACGGCCCATAGGGCCTTGTACTCCAACTTAATCGGTAGATGGCATGACTTCCCATAAAGCAAGTTGAATGGCGTAGTCCCTATAGGTGTTTTAAAGGCGGTTCGGTATGCCCATAAAGCATCATCTAACTTGTTGGCCCAATCCTTTCTTGAACCCCCATTCGTCTTCTCGAGTATGGCCTTGATGTGTCGGTTGGATACTTCTACTTGGCCACTCGTTTGAGGATGGTAAGGTGTTGCTACCTTATGCCTCACACCATGCTTCTTAAGTAAGCTTTCAAACACCTTGTTGATGAAATGACTACCTCCATCACTAATGACTACCCTAGGAACTCCGAACCTTGGGAAAATGATGGATTTGAATAGTTTTAGAACGACCTTGGTATCGTTGGTCGGGCTCGCAATGGCTTCCACCCATTTGGAGACGTAATCGACCGCCACCAATATGTATTGGTTACCATATGATGACGGGAAAGGTCCCATAAAGTCGATGCCCCACACGTCAAACATCTCCACCACAAGGATTGGGTTTTGGGGCATCTCATCTCTCCTCCCAATGTTCCCTTTCCTTTGGCACGCATCACATGTGGATACAAAGAGGTGCGCATCCTTGAATAATGAAGGCCACCAAAAACCGGATTGCAGGACCTTTGTAGCGGTTTTGTAGGATGCATGATGCCCGCCATAGCTTTACCCGTGACAATGGAATAGAATCCCTTAGACTTCTTCTTCCGCCACGCATTTCCTATACAAACCATCCGAGCACAACTTGTATAAGTAGGGCTCATCCCAATAGTATCTTGTCACGTCGTGGAAGAACTTCTTCTTCTTATACCCATCCAAAGGCTGTTCCTTCCCGCACACTAAGTAGTTCACTAGATCCGCAAACCACGGTAGTTTCTCGTCTTGTAATCCATTAGCACTCTCTAGTCCTTGCACGTTCAACCCCTTTCTTCAACACGCTAACCACCATGAGACTCTCCTCGGGGAGCTTATCATCAATTGGGACAAGGTCTTCAATCCTCATTCTTGACAAGTGATCTGCGACCCCATTCTCTATCCCCTTCTTGTCAACTATCTCCAAGTCAAACTCTTGTAGAAGCAAGATCCAACGGAGTAGCCTTGGCTTGGTGTCTTTCTTGCGGAGTTCAAAGACCGGATGTCTTTGACCGAATTAGGCGGCTCCAAGCTAACCATCACCTCTATCTTGGCCTTGTCTACCTCAATCCCCTTCTCAGAGATCTTATGCCCAAGCACAATGCCTTTTCGCACCATGAAGTGGCATTTCTCCCAATTTAGCACCAAGTTTGCTTCTTTACACCGTTGCAAGACCCTACAAAGGTTGGACAAGCAAACACAAAAAGAAGACCCATACACGGAGAAGTCGTCCATAAAGACTTTTACCATGTCTTCAATAAATTCAGAGAAAATGGACATCATGCAACGTTGGAATGTCGCGGGAGCATTGCACAACCCAAACGGCATCCTTCGATATGCGAAGGTGCCGTAAGGGCACGTGAAGGTCGTTTTCTCTTGGTCATTCGGGTGTATGGGAATTTGAAAGAAACCCGAATAACCGTCTAGGAAACAATAAAATGGATGATTAGCTAGACGTTCAAGCATTTGATCTATGAAAGGTAACGGAAAGTGATCCTGACGAGTGGATGAATTTAACTTCCTATAGTCAATGCACATTCTATGCCCGGTTATTGTCCTAGTAGGTATCATTTCATCCTTTTCATTTTTAACAACCGTAATCCCCCCTCTCTTAGGCACACAATGAACCGGTGAGACCCAAGTACTATCCGATATTGGGTAGATAATGCCCGCGTACAAGAGCTTAAAAATCTCTCTCTTTACAACATCTTTCAAATTAGGATTCAACCTTCTTTGATGTTCAATAGAGGTCATTGATTCATCCTCTAAATGGATTCTATGCGTGCACAAACTAGGGGAAATACCCTTGATATCATCCAAAGAATAGCCAAGTGCTTTCATATATTTCCTAAGCTCTACAAGAAGGGAGGATAGTTCTTTCTCATTTAGACTCTCATTAAAAAATAACCGGGTAAGACTCGTTGGGACCTAAGAACGCATACCTTAGTCCCGCGGGAAGTTGCTTTAAGTATACCTTTGGGGTTTTGAGTTCGCTCCAATCGTATTCCTCATGACTAGACTTACCCTTGATAGTCTCTTCAACGGCTAGAACAAACTCCTCTTGAACCGTGTCAACCCATAACCCATCTTGAACCTCGGTACCGCGAATACCCAACTCGACAAAAGGCGTATCCCTTTCAACCGGCTTGTGCAAATCCATGAGTAGCTCATACCCTTGACTCTCTTTACTCAAGAACCCATGATCACCATGCTTCTTAGTCAAAACCACTTCCAAACCGTCTTCCACTCTCATTTCCTCAAGCAATTCATCGGCTAGTTCATTCATAGTCTCTATGTAGAAACATTGGCCATCTATGGTGGGGTTCTTCATCACCTTGTTGATATCGAACTCAAGGACTTCTCCTTTACCCAAGTGAAGGTCTATCTTGCCTTTCCTCAGATCGATTATCGCCCCCGCGGTTGCTAGGAATGGCCTACCAAAGATAAGAGGGTCTTTTGGTTCCTCATCCATTTCAAAAACTACAAAGTCTGTGGGGACAATGAAATCCTTCACCACAATAGGAAGATCCTCAAGCAAACCAATAGGAACTCTCACGCTCCTATCCGCCAATACTAGGGAGATGTTGCATGCCTTGTAGCGTGTGAAGCCTAGTCTCTTGGCTACCAAAAATGGCATGAGGCTTACACTTGCTCCAAGGTCACACAAAAAAATGGTTGAAAGCTAGAGGACCAAGTGCACAAGGTAGAGTAAACGATCCCGGATCTCCTAGCTTATTTGGTACCATATTCTTTTGTATGATGGCACTACACTCGTGAGTTAGAATGACCATGGACTCCATTTCCTTAGCTCTCTCATTCACGGCATCTTTCAAGAATTTGGCGTATTGAGGGACAAGCAAGAAGGCATCAACCAAAGGCAGTGTGAGTTCTACCTTCTCCATTTGCCTATCAAAGATGGCTTTATACTTGTCCATAAGTTGCTTCTTGAACCGCCCGGGGAACGGTAGTTTAGGAACGTATGGCTTAGGGACAAAAACATTCTTCTTTGGCTTCTCTTGAGCAACAACAACCCTAGGCTTGACCTTCTCAACTTCTTCAACCTTGTCTTGCTCTATCACTACCTCATCTTCAACCAACTCGTCATCTTCGTGAAGTTCCACCCCCCACTTTGCTTCTCAATGTCCTCATTGAGAGTAGAAGGAGCTTTTCTTGGAGGCAAAACCGTGCCACTTCTCAAGGTGATGGCATTTACATACTTCTTAGGATTAGCTTTGGATTTGCCCGGAAGTTGACCTTGTGGTCGGGAAGAAGAAGCAACACCTTTGTTCTCCATGTGTTTTACCTTGGAGTTCAAAGCCTCAATCTTTGTGTTGAGGTCGTTGTAAGAGCAATTCACCCGCGTATTGATCTCTGCTTGTCCCTTGAGTAATTGTTGGAACATGGAGCTCAAATCAAGCTCTTGCGGTTTAGACGTAGTTGCTTGACCTTGGGGCACAAACCCTTGTTGTTGCCCTTGAAACCCGGGTGGAGCTTTGGGTTGAAAGCCACCTTGGTTCCCTTGGAATTGGTTCCTTGGGACAAAACCTTGTTGGTTGGTATTATAAGCTTGGCCGTGTGGTTGGAATTGCTTTTGTGGGGCTCCTTGAGCTTGATTAGGTTGTGGAGATTAGACTTGGTCTTGTGGATTCTCCACATTTGTGTTCCGGTAAGAGAAGTTGGGGTGGTTCCTATAGTTTTGGTTGAACCCTTGTTTTTGGTAATTCCCTTGGTTTTGGTAGTTCCCTTGGTTCCCCACGTAGTTCACCTCCTCTTGGGTGTTCATGTCTACGTTCTCTTCTTGATAGTAACCTTGGTTCTCATCATAAGCATCCACAAAGTTAACCGTCTTTTGAGAAGACAAAAGAAGTTTATCAATCAAATTGGCTTGCTTGTCCAACTTGTCATTAAGAGCTTTCATGTCTTTGGCCCGCTTGTTCTCATCAAAGTCGCTAGTGGTCCTTGTGGCACGGTCATAGTCATCGCCATAGGTACCGTCACTTTGGGCTAAGTTCTCGACAAGCTCCATTGCTTCCTCAACGTCCTTAGCCAAGAAGTTACCGTTCGATGCCGTGTCTAGTAGCATACGGATCTTAGGCAAAGCACCTCGGTAAAGGGTGCTAAGTAGAGAAGCGTTACTAAAGCCGTGATGTGGGCATTGAGAAGTGTAGCTTCTAAATCTCTCCCAAGCCTCGTTGAAAGACTCATTGGACCGTTGTGTGAAGCTTGAGATTTCGTTGCGAAGCTTGGCGGTTCTAGCCGGTGAAAAGAATTTGGCGAGAAACGCACGTTTGCAATCATCCCACGAGGTAATAGATCCTTGGGGTAAGGTCGTTTGCCATTGGTGAGCCTTGTCACCCAAAGAGAACAGAAAGAGACGAAGCTTGAACCCATCTTCGGAGACTCCATTGATCTTCGTGAGACCACATATCTGGTCAAATTGGTCAATGTGGTCTAAGGGATCCTCCATGGAAAAACCGTGAAACTTATTGGCTTGAACCATGTTGATAACCCCCGGCTTCACTTCGAAATTGTTGTTCTCCACCGGTGGAGCTTGAATGCCTTGGCGGTTTTGGTGAGCATTAGCGGCGTCACCCTCTCCAACAACGTTTCTAGCTTTTGGTGGATGGTTGGGACCTCTCATTGGCCGGCCGGGTGGATGTGGGGCGTTGTGGGCGTGGCCTCCTTGGGCGTGGTGGTTTCCATTACCACCTTGTGGATGATGTGGAAGGTTGTCCACATTGTCTTGAATGTCCCCAAATGGAACATTTTCATAGTGATCCATGTCGTTGTCAACGTCTTGTTGTCTCACACGTGCTTCCATTTTTCTAACCCCTCGGTATGAGGGATGTATGTCGTCTCTTGGTTCAACTAGATTGTCGTTGCCTCGAGATCGCGTATGTATGCACCTATAGGTTTATAGAGCAATGGAAAACAAACAAGATTAGTAACTTTGTAGCAAATAAAGCTTAATCTCACAAAGAGCCTAAATTTCAATGTTAAAACAAATCCCAATATGGCAACAACGCCAAATTGATATAAGACTTTTTAGTCTTTAATAGGTATCAATATCCCCTATACGATGTAGTATAAGAGGTTATCAATCCATAATTGGGATTTATCCTAATCACTAAAAATGCAAAGAACAATTGTAAGTTAAGCTACACAAGTGTGGTTGTTGTTAAGTATCCAAATCTAATTAAGCAAGCAAAAGCACTAAACAAGATAGTAAATCAATAACTAAAAGCGGAACTAGAGATGAGGTTATTGATATAAGGTGATCCAAGTCCAATTAGCGGTGTTCATTCACTCAAAGAAGCTAATTCCTAGGTAATAGACCTCTAATCTTGATTAGTTCTCTTTCAAGAAACTAATCACTATGTTAATTATCAAGTCCATTAGCAAATCATCATTTGTGGATTAACAACTAGCAAGCATTAAGAATCATAACTAGATCAACCAAAGATATGCCCTAAACAACTAATGTGTTAGGTTAGGAACATAAGTCTCTTGTCTAGTTCATCAAGGCATTTCATCAAACACTTGGTGTGCATGAAATGCCTTATGATCTAGATCCACTCTTTCAAGCTAGATCTAGCATTAGGGGCACTATACAAGAAGGAATATAAGATAATCTAACCCTAAGCACCACTAATCAAGCTTTAGATCACCCTAATCTACCACATCTCAAGATCCTAGAGACTACTCACTAATCACCATGAGTTCAACAAATCCAAGAAAAGAAGAGTTAAAACTCATGATCAAGATGATTGGATGATTAGAAATTAGAAGATAGATGGATTCAATCAAGAAAACAATACTCAAATTGCATAAATCAAAAGGATCAATCCCTTACAAATCACTCTTAGAGAGGGTTTTTGCTTAAGAAACAGACTTAGCCCCTCAAAATTAGGTTTTTGGGCATAAATAGTGAATACTAACGAACCGGGTCGACCCGGGATAAACCGGGTACCGACCCGGATTAGATGGATAAAAAGTTCTGATTGGTCAATACCGAGGTCACTCGTCGGTGCAACACCTCGGTATTGAGCCTGGGTTTGTGCACCGACGAGGAGTACCGAGCAGTGGCGTCGGTATTGAGGGGAGATTGCTTGGTGATCTTCAACGGATACCGAGGTCACTCCTCGGTATCGTTGCTCGGTATTAAGGGATTTTTCCCCGGGGTTTCCTCCGAGAACAACACCGAGCAGTTACACCGAGCAGGGACCTCGGTACAATCCCCTGAGGCTTCGATACCGACGTCACTCCTCGGTGTTGCACGTCGGTACTGGGGCTGTCTCCCTCCGTCTTCTATACTGATCAGTTGCACCGAGCAGTGACTTCGGTGCAACCCTTATGCCTTCAATACCGAGGACCAGTACCGACCAGTGACGTCGGTACGGTCTCTGTCTTCTCTCCTCGGGTCTCAAATCTCCTCTTTAGCTCCTGAAATACGATCCAAAACATGCAAGGACTCTCTAGGACTAAATGTGGACACATTAGACTCCTAAAATGACTAAAATGCTAAAGAGATAACATGAACTATATGCAAATGACTCGAAACCTAAGTGAAACATATGCTAGAATGATGCAAAATATGATGACATCAACTCTGCAATGACCATTACCTTAGTAATCCACGTATTGCCAAACTAGCTCTAGATCGAACCACCATGTACTTCTCTGCAAGTATCGCAGCCTCCCAGATTCAACTCATTATTTCGCGGAATAATCAAAAGCCATCATCGCTGGGTCTCATCAAAGATCATAGTGCCAAGAACCCTCTAGACTCTTTCCCTTTCGATATCGTGATGAGACATCAACACAACCCTTGGTACTTTTTCCCTCCCCCAGACTTATTCTTTTCTCATTTTCTTTCCGTAGGGTCAATGGCGGATGGAACTCGAGTATTGATGGTTTTTGCCACCGAATCCCCGGTTCATTTTAGTGCCACCCTTTATTTCTAAGGTATAGGCGAATAGTGGTACCCCCGGAATTTTCTTCAACCTCGCTTTCAACCTTTGTGTGATAATCTCTTCCGAAGTAAAATAATGGGATCGATGGAAATTTTCATACCCCTTTACTCGAAAGAAAATCATTTCATCTTTTCTGCTTTTTATTTTAAATAAGGGAGAGGAGTACCATACTTTCTCACATGTCGTCTTGTCATATACGAACGAGGAGTCAAGATCTGAAGACACCAATCATAATGATAAGGTAGCTCAAACTTTTTGAATTTTTCTGGAAACATGGATGTCTCTGATTAACTGGTCAACCTTTAGATTTTTCATTAGTCTGGTCTAAAACTAGCCCTACAACAATGGTCACTTAGATGCAAAATCACATAAAAATTCAAAGGTTGTGATCATAATCTCCAACAAGTTTTGACTCAATAAAACTTAATAACTCAAAAGAAAACATCAAAATGACTCAAAAGAGAAAACAAAAGAAAGAAAACAACATTTGTAACGACAAGTACCCTCCCCCAGACTTACTTCACACCGTCTCGGTGTGAAAATAAATCAAGAGGAATGCAAAACAGACTCAAGAAAAAAATAAATAAATAAAAGAAAATCAAAACAAAAGAAAACGTACCGGTGGGTTGCCTCCCACCCAGTGCTTGCTTAAAGTCATTAGCTTGACTTGATAGCCTTTTAAGCGTGAGATGGATCACCAAGCGGAATGGTTTCTTCCCCATCGATTTTCACGTCAGCGATGTACGGCTTTAAGCGCTGACCATTAACCACAAACTCATTTCCTGTAGTGCCCAGCAACACTACAGCTCCGTACGGTCTCACCTCCTTAATTTTGAATGGTCCGGACCATCTCGATCTCAGCTTCCCTGGAAATAGTTTAAGGCAAGAGTTTAAGAGCAACACCTGATCATTTGCAGCGAAGTTATTGGAAATGATCTTCTTGTCATGATAGGTCTTGGTCTTCTCCTTGTAAATCCTCGAGCTCTCATAGGCTATGTGACGAATCTCTTCTAGCTCGTGTAGTTTCAACGTCCGTCTTTCAGAAGCAGATTTGCTGTCAAAGTTAAGCAATTTTACAGCCCATGCTGCCTTGTACTCGAGCTCCACAGGAAGATGGCACGATTTTCCGTAGACAAGATGGAATGATGTCATGCCCAAAGGTGTCTTGTAGGCAGTCGTGTACGCCAAAAAAGCGTCATCCAGCTTTGTAGCCCAATCTTTCCTCCTCGTGTTCACGGTCTTTTGCATGATACCCTTGATTTCCTTGTTAGAAATTTCGACATGTCCACTCGTCTGCGGATGGTAAGGAGTGGCTACCTTATGCTTGACTCCATGCTTCTTCAAGAGCCCTTCAAAGACTTTGTTGATGAAATGAGACCCACCATCGCTGATGACCACTCTAGGCACACCAAACCATGGAAATATCACATATTTGAACATCTTTAAGTCCACCTTGGCATCATTTGTTGGGCTAGCCAGTGCTTCGAACCATTTAGACACATAGTCAACTGCAACGAGGATGTATTGATTTCCATAAGAGGATGGAAAAGACCCATGAAATCAATACCCCACACATCGAACACTTCAACCTCAAAGATGAAATTTTGGGGCATTTCGTTCCTCTTGCTAATATTTCCCTGGCTCTGACATGAATCGCATTTGGAGATGAAAGCATGTGCATCGCGAAACATAGTCGGCCCCCAGAAACCGGCTTGCAGAGCTTTGGACACTGTCTTGAACGTGGCAAAGTGTCCAACATATTTCGAACCATGACAATGGAAAATAACACAAGGAATTTCCTCCTTTGAAACACATCTCTGAAAGACACCATCTGAGCATTGCTTGTATAAGTATGGCTCATCCCAAAAATAACGTTGGATGTCTCTCAAGAACTTATTCTTCTTGTTCCCAACAAAGTTATTTGTTTCTTTCTATACAGCCAAGTAGTTTGCTATCTCACCAAACCAAGGAATTTCAGGGAGCTCGGTGTGGTGTGAAGATGTGTAGTAGTCATTGCACCCAATACTGATCACGTACACGTTCTCCTCAGGTAGGTTGTCGTCTAAGGGAGTCTCTTCAACTACACGTGGCCTAGACAAATGATCTGCAACACCATTCTCGATCCCCTTCTTGTCTTTAATTTCAAGATCAAATTCCTGCAGTAGAAGAATCCATCGTAAAAGTCTAGGTTTGGCATCCTTCTTTGTAAGTAGATACTTCAGAGCATCATGATCAGTATGCACTATGACCTTAGACCCCACAAGATAAGATCTGGACTTCTCAAAAGCGAATACAATAGCAAGAAGTTCCTTCTCAGTTATAGCGTACTTGCACTGCGCATCATCAAGAGTTCTGCTGGCGTAGTAGATAACATGAAGCTTCTTGTCCCTTCGCTGTCCCAAAACAGCTCCTACTGTGAAATCGCTAGCATCAGTCATCACTTCGAAAGGTAGGTCCCAGTCTGGTGGTTGGACAATTGGCGCACTGACAAGTGCTCCCTTGATGGTGTGAAAAGCCTCTGGACAGTCGTTGTCAAAATGGAACCTCACCTCCTTGCATAAAAAACGTGTCAAGGGTCTAGCAATCTTGGAGAAATCCTTGATGAACCACTTGTAGAGCCCAACATGTCCCAGAAAGCTTCTAATCCCCTTGACAGAATCTGGCAGCTGTAGAGTAGTCATCACCTCGATCTTTGCCTTATCCACTTCGATACCCTGCTCTGAAATCCGATGACCCAAGACTATCCCATCTCTGACCATAAAGTGGCACTTCTCCCAGTTCAACACCAGATGCTTTTCCTCGCAGCGCTATAATACCCTGCATAAATTAGAAAACAGATAGAAAAGGAGGATCAATACACAGAGAAATCGTCCATGAAGACCTCCATTATGTCCTCAATCAAGTCAGTGAAAATCAACATCATGCATCGCTGGAATGTTACTGGGGCATTGCACAAGCCAAATGGCATTCTGCGATAAGCAAAAGTGCCATACGGACATGTGAATGTAGTCTTCTCCTGGTCGTCTGGGTGGATGGGAATCTGCAAGAAACTAGAATAACCATATAGAAAACAGTAGTAGGGGTGGTTAGTCAATCTTTCAAGCATCTGATCAATAAAAGGCAAGGGAAAATGATCTTTACGAGTAGCGGCATTCAACCTCGAATAGTCAATACACATCCTATGCCATGTGATAGTTCTAGTTGGTATCAACTCATTTTCTCATTTTTAACAACTGTCACACCACCTTTCTTTGGCACAACATGGAATGAGCTCACCCAAGTACTATAAGAGATAGCGTATATGATGCCTTCCTCTAGAATTTTTATTATCTCATTCTTTACAACATCTTTTAGATTCGGGTTTAACCATCTCTGATGTTCTATCGAAGTCATCGATTCGTCCTCTAAATGTATTCTATGCATGCAAAGGTTAGGTGAAATCCATGTGAGATCATCTAGTGGGTAGCCTAAAGCTCTACAATACTTTCTAAGCTCACAGAGAAGCAAAGCATTTCCACATTGTTCAACTCAACATTGATGATCACATGGTAAGTGGAATTAGGGCCAAGAAATGCGTACCTTAGCCTAGCTGGGAGTGTTTTGAGCTCGATCTTTGGAGCTTTCAGCTCGCTCCATGGGTCAGCAGAAGGCGCAAGAAGACTTGCTGCTGGAGGCGTCTCTGCGGCTCCATCTAAACTGATGTACTCGACCATCTTCCTCATTGTCTGGCTTGAGTACAACATCTTAGCATAACCGGTGTCATCGTCACTCATAAACCCATGCTCACTCTCTGCATTTGTCAAAACAGTCTCCAACGGGTCATCGACTAGAATATCTTCAGCCACTTCGTCATAGACTTCTAGTGAGTCATCTATTAAGAACGTTTGACCGTCCAACATAGGCTTCTTCAGCATCATATCCATCTCAAACATCATGACAATGTCTCCCAAGTGGAGATATATTCGCCCGTTCCTCACATCTGTGATGGCTCCTGCTGTACACAAGAATGGTCTTCCCAAAATGAGAGGATCCTTTGGTTCTTCATCCAGCTCTAGAACCACAAAATCTGCAGGAACAAATGCATTGCCAATTCACACATGTAGATCCTCAAGAACACCAACATGCAGCTTCACAGAACGATCGACAAACACTAGAGAGATCTTAGTTTGCTTGAACTTTGTGAATCCAAGCCGTTTAGCCACAGAGTATGGCATTAGGTTGACGCTGGACCCAAGATCACATAGAGAGAAAGCAAAAGTCATTGCTCCAATCTGCACAAAGAGAATGAACTTTCCTGGGTCGCCTAACTTCTTTGGCATCTTGTTTTGGAGGACAGCACTGCAATCTTTAGAAACCCTCATGACATTATCTTCGGTAGACACCTTACTTGTCACTAAGGTCTTCATATACTTCTTCAATGAAGGTATCATTTGGATTGCATCTACAAGAGGAAGCTTCACCACAAGATCATTAAGCATTTCCTTGCACTTGGGTTCTTCTAGGTCTTTACGCGACTTCCTTGGACGAGTAGGGTAAGGGATCCTTGGGGTGTAGACGCGTGTAGGGGGCAGCACCTGTGGCTCATCTGTAGCGTATGCACTTGTGAAAGCTTTCCCCTTTTCGATTGTCCCCTTGTCAACCTCTCCTAGATCAATGACGACATGAACATCTTCTACTTTCCCTGCAGTCAGTTCCAACTCCTTCCCACTTCTGAGTGTAATGGCGTTGACGAACTCATTCCTTGGATTTTGCTCTACTTTCCCCGGAAGAGTTTCTTGGGGCCTCTTGATTGCTTCAGCAGTTTGAGCAACATGAGTATCTAGCTTCTTCACATGAGTGCACACAACTTCATACTTGCTGTTGAGATCGTTGTACATGTTATCAACTTTGACATTGATCTCTTTAGAAGATTGATGTTGATTGAGCAGGAGTTGTTGCATTAGAACCTTAAGCTCATCTTGAGATTCATTTGCGGAGCTTGCAGGAGCTTGGGATGGGGCATGCTTTGTCGTCTAGAAGGAGTTGAACGGTTGTTTCTGCTGGAACCCACCTTGAAACCTATTATGGCTTTGGAAACCTTGAGAGAATCCTGAGACGCCTACGTTTTGCACAAATATTTTCCCTTGGGGGTACTGAACTTGCTGGGGGTAGACTTGATCATGGAAATTCTCGACATTGGTGCTTCCGTAAGACATATTCGGATGGTTTCTGTAATTCTGGTTGAAAACTCTGTTCTGCATGTACCCTTGTCCACTAACGTAGTTCGCCTCCTGTTGCTCATTGGTTTCGTCTTCAGCTAATCCTTGACAGAAAATTTTATCTCCTGCCTCCTCGCAAGACTGCACACCTCTCTGATTTCCCTTCAATAGCAAGTTCACTTTCGCAGTAAGCTCATCAATCTTCTGCCAATCCGCACCGTTGACACGTTTAGACCTGTCATACTTAGGACATCGATTTCCAGAACTTGATGCCAAGTTCTCTATCAGCTGGTATGCCCCTTCCTTAGTCTTAGTCATGAAATATCCATTGCTTGCAGCATTAAAGGCGTTCTTATAGTCCCAGTCAACTCCATCGTAGAAGATGCTCAGTATCTGCTCATCAGAGTACCCATGATGAGGGCACTCTCTGCGGTACTCTCTGAACCTCTCCCACGCTTCACAAAAAGACTCTCCCGCGTGCTGTTGGAAGGTGGTGATTTTATTTTGCAGTGAAGCTGTCTTAGACTTGGTGTAGAAGTGGTCCAAGAAAGTAGCTCTGCATTCTTCCCATGTAATCAACGACCCAGGTGGAAGTGACTTTAGCCATCTTAGCGCCTTGTCCACCAAAGAGAAATTGAAGAGCTTGCACTTGAGGTAATCGGCTGTTACCCCATTCGACTTGGTAGTGCTGCAGATTTCTTCAAATTGTTTTGATGTGGTCCATTGGATGCTCTGCAGCTAAACCATGGAATATGTGTTGCTTCACCAATGCGATCATATGAGGTTTGATCTCATAATCTTGCCTCGTAATAGCTGGTGGATGGATAGCAGCTTTGTTCTGGTAGAATGGATGAGGCGTGTCCAAGTCTCCAATGCCAGGTTGTTGTTGCTGTTGATGTTGCTGTTGTTGTAGTTGTTGCAACTGCTGCACTTGTTGTTGTAGTCTCTGGAGTTCGGTAGCTGCAGCGTTTTGCTGGTCGTTGTTCTGATCGTCCATTATGACATGAATTGTCCTTGCTCTCTGGTTCGTTCGTTCTAACCTTGCTAGCTCTTCGTTGCTGAGCTCGCAAAGGTTTTCAGGGCCCCTGCTTCTGGTAACTCTATTCAGCTTTTCTGTCAGTCACCTGAAATGCAGAAGTGATCAAGGTAGAATATGTTAGTAAATCTTAGACTAAATTTCAAATTCAGAATTGAAGGTAACGCTATTGGTCCCCGGCAACGGTGCCAAATTGATTTAGGTGCTTTCACACAGTCAATTAATAGCTAAAATGCACACTACTGCAATCATAACAGTATGTCAATGTAGTACTTTAGGATCGAATCCAAATAAACCAAGGTTAAACTATGATTCTCACAAGATGAAATTAAGTTAAGACGATAATAAGGTTCGATTTGCAAAGTAATGAAAGTAACTAAAAGCGGTGTAAATTCAATCAGAGAAAAATGTTAGGTCGAGGATTTCTTCGCATGAATCCAGAGATCATTAATCAAACAACTATTTAGGGAAAGATTAAACACAAGTTTCAAACTCAAACATAAATATCTAACCAATCCACATCTGTGGCATTCATTACTAAATCTTGCAACCTAAAATCTTAAATTCTATTGAACCTAGAGCTCGAGACCAACATTAACAAATAGGTTCAATATGTTCACGAATCGCCTTAACATCAACTTCCGTTGGGTAAGGATAATTCGCTTGCTTATGTTCTTTCTAGCAACCTACGACACTTCAATGGTATTGATTAAACCCTAGATAAGAGACTAAGTGATCAATTCAGTCTGAGCAATAAACACAACAATAAGCGAAAACCTCAAAAGATAAATCCCTATCTGTGTTTAATTCAATGATTCATGGATCCCGTTGAAACCCTAAACCTAAATATGAAACTACTCGACATGGAAGCAGAGAACAAGCAAGGAGATAGGGAGAGACTCATAATAATAATTAAAGAGAGGAAACAGTTTAGAAATATTCTCAATAGATGCAGAGATTCTTCTTCAAGCTTACAAAATCAATGCCCAAAAATCTGTGTAGAATAGAGAGCAGTAAAAATAGAGATAGCCTAAAAATGGCTAAAAATAATGTATATATAGGGTTCTGGGCGGATTAGGTCAAAGTAGGCAGCTTCCGGGGCAAAATAGGAAAACCAGAAATTTCCTTTTCCTTCTCGTCGGTCAGCATCGATCGATTTTGGACTTTCTGGGCATGCTCCATCGATCGATGCACTCCTTGCATCGATCGATTCTGGTTCTTCTGATGGTGTTGCATCGATTGATGCACTCCTTGCATCGATCGATTCTGGTTCTTATGATGGTGTTGCATCGATCGATGCACTCCTTGCATCGATCGCTTTTGCTCTTTTCTGTACTGTTCCATGCGTTTTTGCCCACGTAACTCCAATTACTCCTTTAACGCCTTTTTACCTGAGATAACTAAATAAAGGACTAAAATACTCTAAAAACGAACTTTGTCTCGATAAAATACTCAAAAGAAACACCAAAACATGTGTTAGAAAACGGTAAAAACCAAGCATATCAGTTACTATGATCTTATCTTCCTAGGCATTACTGTCTGTTTTGTTGAAGTAGTCGGGGAGTAGACTTGTTCCTGTTGAGTCACTCATGTCCTTACTACCACACTCTCCTGATTACATGACATGAGTTGGCGGGCTAAAGAAAAGTTGTCTTTCTTTCATTTCGGGACCACTCATTTTCTTACTTTTCATTCCCGCTATTTAGTCAATGGTTTTGAGAAAAAGTGGTTGCATATGATTTGTGTTTACTTGTCCTATGGTTCGACCACCTAACCTCGTAACCACACCCTCTCTAAGTGGCGCGTTTTTAGGATATGTGGTCATCTATTTTATCTCATGATTCGCCTTGTTCAAAGAAGAATTATTTATCCACAATATTAATTGATAGAGGTTTTAGTATTTTACTATATATTTGTATTCATTATTTTTGACAAATGTTTTTTTATACGAGTGAGAAAAAACATGGAAGAAGAAACTGAAAAAATCATGGAAAATATATAACATTAGATGCAAATTTTAATGCTCTTTATCTCTCCATGTTTTCCCCTCCCTCCCTTCCTACCTTTATATTATTATGAATCTTACTTTACACAAAAGTCTAGAGTAAACTGGGAGGTAGGTGATAACACCGTATTTTTACCCATTTTACCTATGATTTTAGAGCATTTTAATAAGTGTTTTATCATTTATATGTTTTTATTACGGTTTTCTTATATTTGTAGTTTAAGTACTCTTTTCAGGTTACTTAGGCAAAAGTAATGTAAATTGGAGACAAACAAGATTTTTGGCTAAGATCGTCAAATCTTCAGAAGTTCAACCCTCAAAGAAGATCTTCTCACCGTCTGATCCAACCCAATTTTGGAAAAATTCAAGAAGGACCAGCCACATTTCCAATCTAATTTATTTGAGGACGATCCAACGGTTCAATCGAAAGATACATAAAGATCAATAAGTCCCGTTTGCAGGCACATAAGCTCCCAGCCGCGGCCAGAAGACATCCGGCCACTCCTGGAGCAGCTCCAACCGCGGCCAGAAGGCAGTTCGCCGTGGCCATAAGTACACCCGTGACTATCTTCTGTTTCTTCCTGAAGCCCATTTGCAAGCCCGTTTCAATCCCGTCAAGCCCAACTTGGGTGAAAACCCTAAGACCGACGAAAAGAGAACAGAAGACCTATAAATATATGTTTTTAAGAACCCTATTTCGTGTGCCTTATTTCGTACAATGATAGCCACCAAACTCTTTTATTTTTGTTCTTAGTTATTTGTTTAGGGAGATAGAGGTTTCTCTTGAACCCTTTTGTTTATTTCTTATTCTATTGATTATGCAATTCAGAAACTTGATTTTGTCTTGCATGATTATGTCCAAGTAGATTAGTCATTAGGTTTAAAGGGATTATCGAAGGGGATCAATATGTTCGATAAGGATTTCACGAGATTAACTTAGCCGTATTCTAGACTCTTTCTTGTAGATTTGTTGTTAATGCTTGTTTCTAGCGTCATGAACTAGAACTGATCCTAGGTATATTAGAACCAAGAAAGTGCTAAATCTAAATATCTGAACTATCTTTAGGGAGCAGATTTTGCTGTAAGATACAAAAGCATACTTATAGAGTGTCGTGAATGTTTATGAACTCGATATTGCATAATTTTCGGTGTGGCTAGCAACGAAAGTTGACTAGTTAAGTTGTTAAGTTATAGGTGTGTAGTGCTACGACAGTAGGCTGTACAAAATTCCGTGTTCCTGTTCGTAGAGTTTTCTAAAATTGATTTTGCTAAGAGCTTTGTTACCTTATTTTGAATCGAAATTCCTTGGGGATATCCCTGTCGACCCAACATCATTTTAGATGTGTAGTGCTACGATTGTTTACAACCGATTTTTCTTTTTGCTTTTACAATCGATTTTTACTTCTTACGTTCTTTACAATTTATGACACCAAAAACCCTATAAAACCCCATTTTCGTTTTAGACTTCCTTACTAATACTCTATCTAAGGTTTCACAGAAAAGTGTGCTCTCCCTTTAGATCGACACCCTAAGTACTACTTCGCACTACTGTGCACCTGCAGAGACTTAGGGTCTTAAAATTTTTATTACCTGAAGCTAAGCGACAATCCCGCATTCATAAAGTTTTTGGTGCCGTTGCCGGGGAGGCAATCGTTCTTGTTCTTCCAAACCTTTGAGGTTCGTAAATCGACTCTAAAACAAACTTTTTCTTATTAATTTTTGGTTTTTTTATTTCTTCGTTTCAGGTCTCTGAAACATGGATTCGCCTCGGGAGCGAAATCACTACTACGAGCATGGTTACTACGAGCCATCTTCTGCTCACTACTCTCACGATTCACACTACTACCGTGACTCTTTATACATGGATCGGAAACCGGCCCCGACCAACTACTCTCGAAGACGCTACAAGCATCCTTATTATCGAGACGAGCCTTTCGCGTCTTCGATGGTCAACTCTCGACCATACCTGATGTAAGATCCGGGGGACCTCACACATATAGTTTGATGGGAGTAAGTGACTGGCCGAGAGTCTCTCTTAACTAAGTCGATACATGGTCGAAGGAAATTGACGGTGGAATTTAGACAATTTGCAGAGAGGCTCTCTTTGTCTAAATCGAGGGATGGCTGATGATACAAACAATGGATGGAACACATGACACCACACAGCTTATGACAAGGCTATGATAAGTCGATTTGAACTCAAGAAGAAAGGGGAAACGTCACGATGCTCAAGAACTCGATGGCAACCGCAAATAAGAAAGCTCTCTCTTTATTGATTAGGGTAAAAATTTGTGACTACAAAAATCGCAAATGAGCTTTATTAATAGCTCATCGACCTCGACCTTCTAGGGTCTAAAATGAAACGCAAAAGATTACATAAAAGGAAAGAAAATTACACGTAAAACAAAAAGCAACACCTATCTAAAAGAATCAAAACGCAAAGCTTAACTAACATAACCTGCAAGAAAAGGAAACTCGTGAGTCTAAACGAAAATAAACAAAACACTCACCTTGCTGTCGTTTTTCGATTTGGAGCAAATAATTCTCGACTCGTGTTCTTCGATAGAAAAGCCTTCCTTTATCCCTTTTTCTTACTGTTTTCGAAGGGGCTCTCATGGTTAGATTATTCATTGTGTTTTTAAACTATGATACCGATTAAGGTTCTTCGTTCTATCCTTTTTATTAATGCGTTTTCGCTTGATTGATCACCTTGCAATTGAACTTAGGTATTTTTAGAGCTACAAAAGTACTGGATCTATATGCTTGACCCAGGGTAGACGAGCAATTCCGCTTCAAGATACAAAAGTATATTTGTGGCATGAATTGTGAGCATTAACGAACTTGTTTGTTCATCATAATTTTTTGCGCGGTCGAAGACGAAAGCTACCGGTCGAGTACTTAAGTTACCGATGTGTAGGATATACGAAAGTAGGCTACACACAGTATTTGTGTTCCAAGTTTAAGAACAAATAGACGACAAAAGTCGCTTTAAAAATCCTAGCAAATTCTTTATGAAAAATCGGCCATGAACCCTAGAGAATCCCTTATTGTCCAACACTTCGTTTAATAGTTTACAACCTTGTTTAAATTATTCGCTTTGCTTACATGCTGTTTTATTTCATTACTTAATTTTCTAGCTACATATTGTGGCAAACAAAACCCATAAAAATCGATTAGGTCTAGACAAAACTTAGAAATCAATAGAAATCGACAACGTTCAATCCTAGTGGATTCGATCCCTAAATACTACTGCATTTGCTGTGCACTTGCAGCCTAGCTAAAAGGGTAAAACTTGTTAGTTCAATCCCGACCACATCAAGTTTTTGGCGCCGTTGCCACCGGGGATTTGATATTGCTTGTTCGATTTTGTATTCTAATTTCTGTTCTAGACGACTTTGATTTTCAATTTTTTATGTTGTTCTTTTGACATTTTCCTTTATATTTGTCTTTTTTTCTTAGGTGCATAAACACTAGGAGAACTCCTATAGAAACCATACCGCAGCTAGACGATATCGACATACACGAGAGAGAACTCCGAAGACTCAAAAGAACGCTAAGGATGGCCGAAAACGACTGTTCGGAAGATCAAATAAACCATGATCACCTTGATCACGATGATTATCGTGATGCTTCGGATCACGAAGATGACCGAGAGGCTGTCGATGGTGCACACGACCAGCCAGAACTCGATCCTGAAGAAAATGAAAACCGAAATTCTGAAAATCCGAGACGAAACCTTCTCGTCGATCGCGATGCACCGAGGAACGATGCTCAAGTAAATCCACCGATTCCTCCTAATTACGAGAACGCCAACCGTCTTGTCTTACGCGCTAATCCTCCGAGGAGACAAACGTGTAACCGCACCATTGCTGATTTTGATGAACCGTATCAACACTTCCAAAACTGAACCACCACACAACTTCCTCTACCTCATAGAAATGATCATGAGATCAAACCTAAAATCATTGCTTTGATCAAGAAAAAACAATTTCATGGAGTTACTACCGAGCACCCAATAGAGCACATCGATTTGTTCGAAGAAATTTTCAGCACGACGAGAACAAACCGAGTTCCCGCCGATTATGTGAAGTGTAAGATTTTTCGTTTTTCTTTAGCCGATAAAGCTCACCGTTGGTTAAAATCTTTGTCCGCATGATCTATCACTAATTGGGAAGAGTGCAAATCCGCCTTCCTAAGCCATTTCTACACAAAGTTGAGGTCAAACTCGTTGAGAAACAAAAACCAAAGTTTTCATCAACAAACGGTGGAATCTTTCCATGAAGCATGGGAACGTTTCAAGGACTACGAGAGGGATTGCCCTCATCACGATTTTTCCAGTAAGAATTTGCTCAACACTCTCTACGGAACATTATTACCGAAATATCAACTTTCTCTCTACACGACTAGCAATGGAGACTTTTCGACAGAGACCCTAAACCAAGTAAGAGCTCTCATTGAAAATCTTCCTATGTCTAATAGCAAAAATTATCTCGACTACGAAAGATCGACTAGAACGAATGGATCGGAATCCAAGGAGATAACCAAGCTAAAGAATATGATGAATCAACTTCTCAAGAACCAAAATGGCCAAGTGAACGCTTGCGAAGCTACTGTTGGAGCCGAGAATGACACATACTACGAACCCGACAACAACGGTTTGTATATTCAAGAAGAAGAAGTTAACTACATCGGAGAACAGGTTTCCTACCAAAACTGCTTCAACAACAGTTTCAACAACAACTTCGGCAATGCCAACTTCAACAACCTATCGTGTCGAAATTCAAACGTATAGAACTCTCAAGATTAGATCTACCATCAACAATCCAAGCCACCTCAAAATCGATTCCAAAACGTGAACTATGGCGGGAATGGGAACTTCCAACCAAGACTGCCTTTCAACGCTCAAACCGCTTTTTACAACAACTCGAATACGCAGCAACAAGGTATGTATAACACTCAACTTTCCGCCCAAATAGCGGAGTTCGAGCAATCAATTCAACTACTCGCTGAAAGCAATGAGAAGACGACCAAATATTTTAACGTCAAGGACAATTGTATGTATAACGACTTGAATGGAAAATTTGAATCTCTTTTGACCTATGTCAAGAAGTTGGATATGCAAGTCTCTCAAACCTCGGACTCCACTAAGAGACCGAAAATAGCTTTACCCAGAAGAGTGGAAGATAACCCGAAGAGATTTTGCAACGTGATTTCCACCATGCCCGAAAAGGAAGTCAACGATAAGACAAGGAATGGAAAAACTTCAAAATTTGTCCCACTCTATGGACGAGTCAATAACGAATCCAAGACGAATCGAGAACCACCATTTGAGTTACCAAAACAAATTCCGTTTCAAAGGCTAAGAAAAGCCGATGATCCGAGACATTTATCTTTCTCTTGGTCGATTTTCGGGATAAATTTTATAGATTGTGTATGTGATTCAGGAGCAAACGTCAATATTATGTCAAAGATATTTGCCGAGAAGCTTGGTATTAAAACTCTCACACCGTCCACCGTGAGTGTAATCTTTGTAGATTCATCCCAAAAGAATCCCGAAGGAGTGATCTACGATCTTCAACTACTCATTAAAAACAAGATTGTTTCCGCTGATTTTCAAGTATTCGAAATGGATCGAGACAATAATAGACCATTGATTTTTGGTTGACCGTTCTTATCTACCGTTGGTGCCATCCTCGATCATATCAATCATCATACTGTTTTCTTGCATGTGGATTGAAGTAAGTTCTATCCAACTGTCCCGGACGGAATTCCAATTCCGAAGGACAAGCACAAGAAGAAAAAGTCGATTTTAGAAGTACTAACCAAGACAATCGAGGCTAGACATTAAGGGCATTTTAGAAGTGAGGTTTGAAGTGTTTTGGGTTACCGTATTTCCACCGGAGGATGCTAGATATTATGCAAAACAGCAAGAGAGGATGAAGATGTTGATATCCACAATTTACAGTCACTTCCTACTCGCATAAGTGTAGTTACAAAATTTTTCTTCTCTGAGACTTGTCTGCCTTTGACAAAACTTTTCTACAACTCCCCCGGATTTAGATTTTTCTCTGGGTAACTCATATACGAAATATGGTTGCCTTGGTATAAAGAATATCGACACCCTAAGAATCTTTAAGCTTTTGTTTCCTTTTCTTTTGATTATATATATATTTATTTATTTATTATTTTTTTTTTTGAAAAGGGGAAACGCCTTTAACGAGAGTCTTAGGTAGGACGAAAATTACCAGTGATAAGAGATTTCCAAGGAAAATTTTAAGCTTGAATTGTTGATACTTCCTTAACCGAATCCATCTCGTCTTCTGTCTTCTTGAGTGACTGAAAACTGTGTCGTTCCTCCCTCTCCGGCTTTTTTGCACATATCTGCACATAAGATAACAAGAGAGGCAAGAGTGAGGTTCAAAAATGATAGCTAAGGTTTGGGATGTGGTGCTAGCTAAAGATGAACTAGCCATCTAGGACAACAAAGAGTAGTCAAAGAGAAAAGATTTCCTAGATGTATGATTCGTTGGCTCGCCTAAAACATTTGATAAGAAAATAAAATTCAGATTAAGTTCAAATAGAGTGAGCCAGTATATCCTGTCTGAAAGAATCTCTATGGATCAAAATCCTTTGGTGATGCCGTATTGCAAGTACTCTTGCTACCTCCTTGATATGATTTCCCTTGGATCGTCAATCGAAGATATGGGTAAGAACATGATAGATCTTTGCAAGCAATCGGATTGCTTCAAAGGTGATGGATCGAACGGTCACACAAAGGTTGCAGAAAGCCTTTGATATTCCTCTTTGATTTCTTACAGATATTATAGACCTAAAGAACTCAAAGGATTTTGTTGGATGTTACTCACAACAAGATGATCTAGAGATTTCAGAGATTTTGATAAAAAGACTAGATGGGTTTCGACAATGAGAGTTTATAAGAATATAAAGAGAGTGCAATAGGCTGCATGAAAGAGAGAGAAAAGAAAGCATTTAAACATAAGTTTTTGAATTCAAAAGAGAACCACTTGAATTCCTTATTGTCGAAAATGTAACTTGCTTAGGCTTGAGGAAGCTCGGCTAAATGGGCTAGTGACGATGTGAAACAATTGCCTCGTTAAAAACCTTTCCAAGAAAACCCAATGGGACAAAACTTGGAGAAGGGAAAAAGAGCACAAATTTTTTCACATACCCATTTAGTGAGTTCTTTGAGCCTGAATCAAAACCAATGTGGTTTGATTGTTTCTTGAATGATCTTGGACTTGTATTTGCTTAAGTAATCCACAAATAGCTTATTTGAGCTTCTTGGCTTTAGCTCGGGTCATGGGACCAGTTGAGATGAGCAAAGGATCCTTGGCAATGAATCCCCCGACTAAATGTGCTTCGGCTAAATCTTCCTCAGTTCTCTCGGCTATATTTGCTTTGGCTAAATCTCCCTCAGTTCTCTCGGCTAAATCCCCCTTAGCAAATCCCTCAGCTAACTCCCCCTCAGCAAATCCCATGTCTAGCTTTCCCTCAGCATCAAATCCTTTGGCAATGAATCCTTCGACTAAAAGATCCTCGGCTGAATTTCCCTCAACACCAAATCCCTCGGCTGAATTTTCCTCAGGTTTCTTGGTGCTGTCTAGAATCACAGCACCCCCCTTTTCTTGAAAATTATTTGACCTCAAATATGGTTCATCTGCAATAAAAGGAACTAAGTCCGAAACATTGAAGCTTGAACTAACTTTATACTTACCTTGGAAATAAATCTGGTATGCATTGTCATTGATTTTCTTGATTATCTTGAAAGGACCATGAATTCTAGGCATAAGCTTGGATTTCCTTTGAGCTGGAAACCTTTATTTCCTCAAATGAACCCATACGAGATCTCCAATTTCAAAAATCATATTGCGTCTGCCCTTGTTGGCTTGCTTTGCATATTGCTTGGTTTTCTCTTCAATGTTCTTCCTCGCATTTGCATGAATTTGCTTGACAATCTCTGCCTTTTTCTGTCCGTCTATGCTAACTCTTTCACTAAAAGGTAAAGACATTAAATTCTGAGGAGATAAAGGATTAAAACCGTAAACAACTTGAAATGGTGAATGCATATAAGCAGAATGTATGGCATGATTATATGCAAATTTAGCATGTGGCAAACATTCCTCCCAGGTTTTAAGATTCTTTTTTATTAAAACACGCATCAAGGGTGATAAAGTTCTATTAACTACTTCGGTTTGACCATCTGTTTCGGGGTGGCAAGTAGTTGAGAACAACAATCTAGTTCCTAGCTTAGACCAAAGTGTCTTCCAAAAATGAACTATTTCTTTAAAGAACATATTAGCTATATACAATTCATCATCGGTTTTGTGACATTCTATAAAATGTGCCATCTTAGAAAATCTATCAACTACAACAAAGATGGAGTCCTTCCTTGTCCTAGTTCTAGGCAAACCAACAACAAAGTCCATAGATATATCAGTCCAAGGGTGAGCAGGGATGGGTAAAGGAGTATACAAACCGTGGGGTTGGACTTTAGACTTAGCTTGGTTGCAAGTAGCGCATCTTGCACAGATCCTCTCGGCATCTCTTTTCATGTTTAGCCAATGAAAATGATCTTGCATTACTTTAACAGTCTTAGAGACCCCAAAGTGTCCAATTAGTCGTCCTCCAGGAGCTTCCCTAACTAACAAATCTCGAATAGAACAGTTAGGCACACACAAACGATTGCCATAAAATAGATAACCTTCATGTCTATAAAACTGACCAGAAGAAAACTTGTCACAAGCTTTATATATTTCTTTGAACTAAGAATCAGTTTCATATAACTCTTTAAGTTGTTCAAAGCCTAGTAATCTAGCATCAAGAGTAGAGATTAAGGCATACCTCCTTGACAACGCATCTGCCATAATATTTTCCTTACCTTGTTTGTACTTTATAACGTAGGGAAAGGTCTCAATGAATTCAACCCACCTAGCATGCCGTTTGTTGATCTTTTGTTGTCCCTTTAAGTGCTTGAGAGATTCGTGATCAGTGTGAATCACAAACTCTTTAAGCCAGAGATAATGCTGCCATGTTTGTATAACTCGAACTAAGGCATAGAGCTCCTTATCGTAGGTTGGATAATTCAATGTAGCTCCTCCTAGTTTCTCACTGAAATATGCAATAGGCTTTTTGTCCTGCATCAAAACAGCTCCTATGCGAAGAATCACATTCTATCTCAAAAGTTTTAAGAAAATTAGGCAAAGATAGAAGTGGTGCATTAGTAAGCTTCTCTTTAAGAGCCTGAAATGAGTTTTCTTGAGCTTCTCCCCATTTAAATCCTACTTCTTTCTTTATAACTTTGGTAAGAGGGGCAACTATAGTGCTGAATTCTTTTACAAAGCGTCTATAAAACCCAGCAAGTCCATGGAAACTCCTCACGTCTCCTACTGTCTTTGGAATCGGCCACTATTTGATTGCTTTGATCTTTTCTTCATCAACCTTAATTCCATCTGCACTGACCACAAAGCCTAAAAACACAAGGTTATCCGTACAAAAAGTGCATTTCTTAAGGTTGGCATAAAGATTTTTCTTTCTAAGAACACTTAAAACAGAATTCAAATGACTAGCATGTTCTTCTAAGCTTTTGATGTAGATTAAGATGTCATCAAAGTATACTACAACAAATATGCCTATGAATGCTCTAAGAACATGATTCATTAGTCTCATGAATGTACTAGGTGCATTTGTAAGCCCAAATGGCATGACTAACCATTCATACAGTCCATGTTTGGTTTTAAATGCAGTTTTCCACTCATCCCCTTCTTTCATTTGTATTTGATGGTACCCAAGATCTATTTTAGAAAATATCCTAGAACCATATAGCTCATCTAACATGTCATGTAGCCTAGGAATTGGGTGACGATACTTTACCGTAATGTTGTTGATTGCTCTACAATTAACACACATGCGCCAACTGCCATCCTTCTTTGGTACCAGCAGAACATGTACAGCACAAGGACTCATGCTCTGCCTGATGTATCCCTTTTCCATAAGCTATTCGACTTGTTTCTGTAGCTCCTTTGTTTCTACAAGATTAATTCGATAGGCTGGCCTATTTGGGAGTGATGCACCAGGAACAAAGTCTATTTGATGTTCAATATCACGAATCAGTGGTAGGCCTTTAGGATTGTCTTCTGGAAAGACATCATGAAATTCCTGCAAGATAGAAGTTACTTCACTCGGTAATACCAGTGCAAGGTCAGTTAAGCTCACAAGAGGTTCCTTATAAATAAACAATAGAACATGTTGTTGTGAGAACAAAGCTTTCTTAACTCCACCAGTTCGCATAAAGAAGCTTGAGTGCGTCTTAGGCTTGTTCTCACCGTCCTTGGATTTGCTATTTTTAAGCTGCTTAGTACTTGTAGTCTCATTTGAAACATCAACTATCTTTCTTTGCTCAAGCACCAATTGATCTTGATACACTACATGTGGTGTCATATGAGCTAAGGTGATCTTCTTCCCTAGATACTCAAATGAATGATGGTTAGTGTAGCCATTGTGAATGACTTTTCTATCAAACTGCCACGGCCTCCAAGCAGAATATGACCAGCTTCCATAGGCAGCACATCACAAAGGATCTCATCCTCATACTTGCCGATTGCTATAGGAACTCTCACTTGGTTATTCACCTTCATTTCTCCACATTCATTAAGCCACTGCAGCTTATAAGGTCTTGGATGCTTGTGTACTTCTAAACCAAGCTTGTTCACCATTGTTTCACTCGCAACATTAGTACAGCTGCCTCCATCGATGATAATGCTGCATAGCTTTCCTTGAACGTGACACCTTGAATGAAACATGTTCTCTCTTTCCAATTGTTCCTTGGTCATGGTTTGAACACTTAGTGTTCTTCTTGTTACGAATAGTTCTCCTTTAGCAGGCTGCTCTATATACTCTTCAAAAGAATCATATACTGCTTGCTCTTCTTCTGATTCTATTTCCCCATTATCAAGCAGAAACATGACCTTCTTGTTGATGCACTCACTAGCATAATGCCCTCTGCCTTGGCATTTGAAACACCTCACTTCACGAGATCTGGTCGAAGTAGCTTATGTTTTACCTTTGTCTTGAACTGTAGTGAACGGTTTAGTCTCAGCCTTAGGGAATGGCATTTTCTTAGAATCCCTGTGGTAGTTTGGCCTCTCTTCACGTTGATAACTAGGCTTGCTAGGAGCTGCTCCAAAACCTGATCGTGTACCACTCTTTCTCTTTAGTTGTTGCTCAATTAGAATGGCCTTATGCAACATCTCTTCCAACTCGTCATAATGTTTCATTTCCAATCTGTCTTGAACGTCTCTATTTAGGCCTGCCAAGAACCTAGACATGGTTGCTTATTTTATCTTCAGAGACATCAGCTCGAATCATCAGAGTCTCCATCTCCTGATAATAGTCTTCTACACATATGCTTCCTTGAGTGAGTCTTCTGAGTTTTTGATGTAGTTCTCTGTGGTGGTGGCTGGGAACAAACCGCTTTCTCATTAGAGTCTTCAGCTTAGTCGAAGATTCCACCGGAAACTCTTGGTTACGCCTTCTAGTTGTGACTATTTGATCCCACTAGCTGAGGGCATAATCATAGAACTATGTTGCTGCAACCCTCACTCTATTGATCTCAATATAGTGTTGGCAATTAAAAACCAACTATATCTTCTTTTCCCACTCTAAATACGCATCTAGATCGTTTTTACCATGAAACGGTGGAAGTTTGAGTTTAAGACCTCCAAAATCAATTTGTTGAGCTCTGCCTTCTCGTGCACGTCTATGTCTTCTTTGAGAATTGTGAGAAGAACTCTTGCTGCTTTGGTAATAGTTATCTGTAGCTTCTATTTCTGAAGCTCTAGGACTCTCTCTGTTTCTCCGAGGAGATTTCTCTTGTTCTTTCCTTTGACGTGTTCCATTCTGATCAGGTTGAATCTCTTGACGCAGAGCATCAATTTTAGAGTTCATCAATTTTTCCATTTCATCCCTAATGGCTTCTACTAGCAGCTTTTTGTTGCCGTTGTTACTGGTTTCTTCTAAGTCTTCAGCCAAAACAACTCAGCAGTATCTAGTTCTCACAATCTTATTGATGCAACAAAATTATGAATCCGCTAGAACTGAACAAAAACAACAACAACATAATGGTCTCCAACAAAACCACTAATAATTTGATTAGATGAATGCAAAGAGTCACTCTACAAACTCGACCAGAATCTGAACAACAATAATATGAAGAGATCGACTAAAACAGATTCAAAATCGATCAGAATGTGAAAAGGCACTTGGTGAATTTTCGACAGCAACCTAGATCAACATATCAGATGCAAATCGACATACTAAGAAGATGAACAGGTGTGAATTATGATGATAATCGATGATATGAAATGATAAGGATAGGAAGTACCCAACTTCTGAGCGTGCTCTGAATACCACTTGATATGATTCCCCTTGGATTGTCACTCGAAGATATGGGTAAGAACATGATAGATCTTTGCAACCAATCGGATTGCTTCAAAGGTAATGGATTGAACGGTCACACAAAGGTTGCAGAAAGCCTTTGATATTCCTTTTTGATTTCTTACGAATATTACACACCTAAAGAACTCAAAGGATTTTGTTGGATGTTACTCGCAACAAGATGATCTAGAGATTTCAGAGATTTTGATAAAAAGACTAGATGAGTTTCGACAATGAGAGTTTACAAGAATATATAGAGAGTGCAACAGGCTGGATGAAAGAGAGAGAAAAGAAAGCAATTAAACATAAGTTTTTGAATCAAAAGAGAAACTCTTGAATTCCTTATTATCGAAAATGTAACTTGCTTAGGCTTGAGGGAGCTCGGCTAAATGGGCTAGTGACGATGTGAAAAAGTTGCCTCGTTAAAAACGTTTCCAAGAAAACCCAATGGGACAAAACTTGGAGAAGGGAAAAAGAGCACAAATTGTTTCTCATACCCATTTAGTGAGTTCTTTGAGCCTGAATCAAAACCAGTGTGATTTGATTGTTTCTTGAATGATCTTGGACTTGTATTTGCTTAAGTAATATGCAAATAGCTTCTTTGAGCTTCTTGGCTTTAGCTCGGGTCATGGGACCAGTTGAGACGAGCAAAGGATCCTCGGCAATGAATCCCCCGACTAAATGTGCTTTGGCTAAATCTCCCTCAATTCTCTCGGCTAGATTTGCTATGGCTAAATCTCCCTCAGTTCTCTCAGCTAAATTCCCTTCAGCAAATCCCTCAGCTAACTCCCCCTCAGCAAGTCCCTCGGCTAGCTTTCCCTCAGCATCAAATTCCTCGGCAATGAAACCCTCGGCTAAAAGCTCCTCGGCTGAATTTCCCTCAGCTTTCTTGGTGCTGTATAGGATCACATCACTAATCTAGTACCAAACCACAAAAGAGCTGGCACGAGGAGAAAGCGTAGAAGCACACAAGTCGAAATCATCATAGATTTATTTCTTATGTTCCTGAAAAATACTTAATAAAAATAGAAAAAAATTACACGAATAGTTTAAAATTAAAGTAAAAAATAAGTAGACAAATTCAAAACAAAGAAAAATAAATTAGTAACAGATAAACATCCTCCCCTAGACTTAAATCACACTACCCACGGTGTGAAAAAGTTGGTGAAAGGATGGAGAAGATATAAAAATAAAATAGCAAATAAATAAAAGAGTTCAAAAATAAAAATAAAAATAAAAAGATAAAGGGAAGAAAATTGATTGAACCGTGGTGGTGATGTGCGTGGCTGGTCGTGAATGATGAATCGTGAGGCTACATGTCACGTGAGCCATCCATCTCGAAATCGGACAAATTGCCATCGAACTGGTTATTCTCCTCAAGGAAGCGTATCATACGCTTGTATCGTCTCTCATGTCGTCTGCCTATTCTCCATGGCTTCGTATTCTGGTTCATGTGTGTGTGAGGAGCTCGAGGGAGCGGATGGTGAATGGGCATGAGCAAGTATTAGTAGTCGAGAACGCTTTGCAGCTGTGTCTCGCTTGACCTTGGCCACTAATAATTGTCTGATTGTGTATTGTAGATGCGGGGCAGGATGTATATAGTCCATCGTCTCCGGTCTCCATCGAGGATCTGCTCCATCTCGGAGTCTAGGGACAGAATTAGAAGGTAAGAATACAAAGTACGACTCCCCGACGTTTGGGAAGAATTTGTAGCCAAATCTTTCAGGTCGAGTGATGCGCGAGAGATAATGCGTTCGCACAAAAATTGCATGAGATCGAGCGAAGTCCCTTGGAGTGGAGTCTCGGTCGAGAAATCGAAGTTAACGGCTTGTAGGATTGGCGTGATTATGCTGCTGAAAGCGGCGGTAGAGTCCTCAGGTCTCGTGGCGGGCGCTTCGTGTTTCACCTTTACCAATTTCTTCGCAATGATACAAGGGAAGCAAGCATAGCGTGGGTGGGCGGGGAATGGCAATTGAAGAGTAACACTACAAGAAAACATGTGTATTACAACAGACATAATCGATGTAAAATCGATGTAAAACAGGCTTTGGGACGGATTAGCGACGATTGCCTGTTTGATGTAAAATGATCGTCTTTACTCGAGAATCGTTGGAAAAACTGGGATGAATAAAAATCATCGTAAAATATCCGTCATAAAAGCGATGTAAAGTTACGTCGACATTATGACCAAAATTACCTCGTTGGTATTATTACATCGATTTTACATCGAATAATCAAATTTTTGTATCGGGAAATTCGTCGTAATATATTCGATGGTATAGTGATGTAAAACTAAATTGATGTAAATTCGTCGTAATTTGTAGATCGATGTAAAGTCGATGTAAATTCTAGGTCGATGTAAAGTCGATGTTACATAATATTTATTTTATTAATAATTAAAATTATAAATTAATAGTTAAAATTATTAATTAATAATTAAAATTATCAATTAATAATTAATCAAATTATAATTATGAATTAAATAATTTATAAAAATATAATTATAAATTAAATTTTTATAAATAAATTCAAAATAAAAAATAAAATACAAAATACAAAATAAAATCCAAAATACTCATTATTATCTTGTAGGTGAATATCGAATTGTCTAAAAAGCTCCTCGTCCGTAGCAGTCTCGGTTCTCCGCTCCAATTCATCTCGCTAATCCGCATCCCGCTGTTCATCCCTCGGGCCTGATGTTGATGTCCCCGTTTGACGCAGCCTCATTGCGGTCGCCAAAGTGGGGTTAGTCGCGACAATAATATCGAGGAGAGATTCGTATCCGTGGATCGTCTTATCGTATCCTTAGATCTTCTCGTCGTATACCAGTTGCTTTGCCCGCAAAGTGCTGATCTCGGAGTGGGCGTTGTTTAACTCGTTCCGAAACAGAACCGGATCCTCAAAAGAATGACGTGAGGAACAAGGCGACGACACTATCTCGGATCGATCCCATCCCTAAAGCAATGGAGTGTCACCGACGTTCTAGATCAATGGAGTGTCCTATGATTAATTTTGACTCAACCAAACAAAGAACCATGATATATCAGATACCATTATTCGCCTACACCTTTGATTACTTTTGAAGGAAGAACCGGGGATTCGGTGGCAAACACCATCAATACTCTCCTGACTTGGCGGACGATCAGTCAGGAGAAATTTGAGAGCTGACTCCGAAACAAGCTCCACAATTTGACATCGCCCTCTTCAGAGTTCTGCTCATCATGCCCTCCACAAACTCCCTTCCTTTCTCTTTCAGCTCCAAAGTAAGAAGAACTATAGCCTTAGAGAATGGTTTCGAGGCACCTTTGCACTTCAGCTTGTATTCAATCGAATCTTCATCATACTTCTGAGGTATTAAAGTCATAGAAGCAGCATCCTTCACGCCCTTGCTTTTCGCCTTATTCTTTCCGTTAGACGTTTTGACGTCTTTCTTGGTGATGATAGAAGGACTATCTAGAACGTCGGTGACAGTTGGTTCGTCAGGAGGATCTGGTTACAAGCATCAAGAGAAATGGACTGTCCTATGATTACCTCTTCCCATACTCTCTTGGTGGAGATGCGACCTACTGGCTGCAGCAGTTACCTCCTGGATCACTGACTACTTGGGAATAAACTAAGAATGCCTTCCTGAACAACTTCTATGATGATGCACGATCCGAGGATCTCAGGAACAAGATTTCTCAGCTCTCTCAAGGACCGACCGAGGCACTCAAGGCTGCTTGGATTCGTTTCAAGTCATATCAAAGATATTGTCCGCACCATGGTTTCACTCAGGTTCAGCTGCTGGGTACTTTCTACAGAGGAATCGATTGGAGGTATCAGATGGCTCTAGATGCTGCGAGCAATGGAAATTTCTACACGAGATATCCTGACGATGCCTATGTGCTTATTGAGAACTTGGTTTCTAGCAATAGTACCAAGAATGCAGACATGGAGCGCAAGAAGCAAGCTGGTAACTTGGATTGCATTCAGATTGCTGAGGTGAATGCTAAGTTAGATTTGTTGATGGACAAGCAGCAGAAGGCTGTTCGTTTTGCTAAAAAAGATGGAGTGGAATTTGTTAACCACATTGATGGAGATGGATTTCAAGACCAAAATATTTGACTTTGTATTCAACATATATTAATGGGGGTCGAGGTGTTGGAGTAGGGTGGAGGTAGCGGTGGCGGCGCTGTTGCGGATGCAGAATCCAGAACCGCGGCCGGTGTTGCAGAAGATGACGGGACCGCCAAATTATCACTCGGTCCCGACTCGCCACGGTCACTCAAAAAGTGAATATATTGAGATCTACATGGCGCCATATATATCTATAAAATTTTATAGAAAATTAATTAATAATTAATAACAATATTAACGAATATAAAAAGTATAATCGAATAATTCAAATCCTATCTTAAATATTAATAACAAGATTAATTCGAATCATCCAATCCTACCTAGTTCTAATCCTATACATCTAATTCCAATCCGAGCAACAACAAAAAATTACATTAGAGAGAGAGAGACAGATTTGCATCTAGAGAGAGAGAGAGAGATTAGCGTCTAGAGAGAGATTGTGAGGGATGATCGAAGGAAGAGAAATCTTAGCTCGTATATATAGAGTTAATTTGTGGTCGTCGTAATTCTGTCGTAATGTACCATCGATATTACGACGGATTCGATGTAAATCCGTCGTAATATTGAAACCAAAAATTCAACCAATCTTAATTTTCCCCCAATCGTCAAATTATTATTTTTTAATTACGAGACACGTAAAATTGAATTTTTTAATTCGATGGATTCGTTGTAATTCCGTCGTACAATTTTAACAGAAATTCAACCAATTTGAATTTTCCCACACGTGGCAAATTTAATATTTTCGATTACGATGGATCTGTCGTAATCTCTTCGTAATAAAATAATTATATACCATATACCCTAAATTACAATACACAAATCCGTCGTGTGTTAACGAAGTATATTTGTGCATCCAAGAACATAGTAAACAACAAATTCAATAACTACGATTGAATCAAATTTATAGAAAACTTCTGTATCTTACATAATAATGTATATGTAACCTTTGTTTTTATAAGTTTATTCATAACATGCATGAAGTATATAATGTTATTGATTTTTGTGATAACTCAAATATTTTTTATACAATGAGTAGAAATTAGTTCAAACAAGATAAATGATGCAAAACCATTCATATACAAGCATATAATCAATCCTATAATCAGATTCAAAATTTTGGTTTTGAGTATTATGACGACATTACGACGTTTGAGGGTTTAGGGCATGAGTATTACGACGATATTACAACCAATATGAATTTTCCCCCACGTGACAAATTGATTTTTTTAGTTACGACACGCGGTAAATTGAATTTTTTTAATTAAGATGACTTTACGAAGGATTCGATGATTCAGTCGTACAATTTTAATCGAAAATTCAACCAATCTGAATTTTCCCACACGAGGAAAATTTAATATTTTCGATTACCACAGATCTGTCGTAATCTCATCGTAATAAAAGATTTGTATACCCTATACCCTAAATTATAATACACAAATCCGTCGTGTATTAACGAAGTATATTTGTGCATCCAAGAACGTAGTAAATAAAAAATTCAATAACGACGATTGAATCTAATTTATGGAAAACTTCCTTATCTTACATAATAATGTATATGTAACATTTGCTCTTATAAGTTTATTCATAACATGCATGAAGTATATAATGTTATTGATTTTTGTGATAACTCAAAAAAATATTATACAATGAGTAGAACTTAGTTAAAACAAGATAAATGATGAAAAGCCATTCCTATACAAGCATATAATCAACCCTATAATCAGATTCAAAAATTTTGTTTTGAGTATTACGACGACATTACGACGTTTTATGGTTTAGGGCATGACTATTACGACGACAATGACTTAAATCATCGTAACGTCGTCGTAATATTCATGCCATAAACCCTAAATTTTAGTGTGTGAGTATTACGACGACATTAGGATGATTTAAGTCCTAATCATCGTAATATTGTCGTAATACTTATACCTTAAACCCTAAATTTTGATCCTATTTCAGATTATCTCCTCTCATTTCCTGCCAAAAGTGCGGGATTAATAAATTACGATTTATTAATCACCACACTTTAGGCGGAAAATGAGCAGAGATAATCGGATATGAGATCAAAGTTTAGGGTTTAGGAAGAAATATTAATTATTGAAGTTCTGAAATAGATTTATACAAATTAAGCAATTATATCAAAAATCAATCAGAATCATCTGAATTGCCTTCATCATCTTCATTATGTTCATCATCTTCATCTTCAGGTTCATCATCATCGTCACTCTCTTCAAACTCATCGGAATCGCCTTCTTCTTCTGTGTCGTCAAGTAGATATTCAAGTTGCCTGTTTCGGGGATCAATTAAAAGAACATTGTCCGTAATCTCTGGTTCTGTAATGTCACGGCAAGAATCTTATTGCATTGGAAGATCGTCAACACCAACAATTTTACCCCTTGGAGCTATTTTAATAACTGATAACCATGAGATCCCAGTGGTTCGAACTCGCGAATATGGAACAAATGTTACTTGTTCTGCTTGTGATGCTATGATAAATAGCTCAAACACGTTGTATCGTCGTGATTTGTTGACATCAACCACACCAATTTTTGTTAATTCGCACCCCTCGACCGACTGTTGGATCGAACCAATCACATTTGAAGAGAACACAATTCATCCTAACCAAGCCAGGGTACTCCACTACAATTATTTCCTGCAACACCCCATAGTAATCTATTTCACCCCTAACACATACTCCGTAGTTGGTAGTTGCCCGATGAACGATGTACTTGTATGTATGAAACACATAACCACGTGTGAAATACATGGGTGCAGTCGTTATCTTCCCGAGGGGGATTAGGAGTAACTCATGAAACCATATTGGATATGCGGGGTCGCCATGATCCACCAATGAAAGGCATATCGATAAGTGTGCATGTTAGATTGAGTATCGATCTAATTAAATGAAATATTTATAACTATTAATTTACTTGCGTCTTCAACCACTAAGCAAATTGACGATCATTACGATCGTTTATTTCATCATCTGAAATGCTTTCAATGCATTCTCGTACCTGGGTAACAAATAAGCTGCAAAATACATATATATACATGGAAATTAACACCTTTACTTATATTAATTAATATATAATGAAATTAATCAACTATATATAATTGATTAGTGGATACTTAAATAGTTACGTAAGGACTCACTTCCTCGCATTTTAGGAGGATGTACGTATGTGTGATGTGACTATCATTCTCGTTAGACCACCAAACTTCCTTCAAATTTCCACTAAGATGACCGATTGGTGAGAAGATATATGCGACATCCTCTACTGCATAAGTTCATCCCACTAAGATGACCGATTGATCATAAAATCGTTTCCAAGAGGTAGAGTAAGTTGTATGGCAGCTCGGTTTGGAAGTGTTAATACGGTGCATCAAAATCAGCAATGGTGCGGTTACGCGCTTGTCTCCTCGGAAGATTAGTAGATAAGACATGACGGTTGGCATTCTCGGAATTAGGAGGAATCAGTGGATTGACTTGACCATCGTTCTTTGGTGCATCACGATCGACGAGAAGTTGTCGTCTGGTAGTTTGCACCACTGACAGCCTATCGGTCATCTTTTTGATCTGAAGCATCGCGATAATCCTCGTGATCAAGATGATCACAGTTTAGTTGATCTTCCGGACGGTCGTTTTCGGCCATCCTTAGCGTTGTTTTGAATCTTCGGAGTTCTCTCTCGTGTCTGTCGATATCATCTAGTTGCGGTACGGTTTCTCTAGGAGTTCTCCTAGTGTTCATGCACCTAAGAACAAAAGACAAAGATAAAGGAGAATGTCAGAAGAACAACAGAAAATCTTAAAAATAAAAGTCGTCTAGAACAAAAATTAGAATACGAAATCAAACAAGCAATATCAAATTCCCGGGGGCAACGGCGCCAAAAATTTGATGTGTGCGGGATTGAACTAACAAGTTTTGACCTTTTAGCTAGGCTACAAGTGCACAGCAAACGCAGTAGTATTTAGGAATCGAATCCACATGGATTGAACGTTGCTGATTTTTATTGATTTCTAAGTTGTGTCTAGACCTAATCGATTTTTATGGGTTTTGTTTGTCATTATTTGTAGCTAGGAAATTAAATTAAATTAAGCAATGAAATAAAACAGTAAGTAAGTAAAGCAAATAATTAAAACGAGGTTGTAAATTAATAAATGAAGTGTTGGGCAATCGGAATTCTCTAGGGTTCATGGCCGAATATCATAAAGAATTTGTCAGGATTTCTAAAGCGATTTTTGTCGTCTATTGGTTCTTGAACTTGGAACATGAGTACTGTGTGTAGCCTACTTTTGTACATCCTTCATACCGATAACTTAAGTACTCGACTGGTAGCTTTTGTCTCCGGCTGCACAAAACATTATGATGAACAAGCAAGGTCGTTAACGCTCACAACCCCTCCACAAGTATACTTTCATATCTTGTGACGATTTTGCTCATCTACCCTATGTCAAACATATAGATCCAGTACTTTCGTAACTTTATATATATCTAAGTTCATTTGCAATGAGATCAATCAAGCAAACATGCATTAATAAAAAAGATAGAACGAAGAACCCTAATCGGTATCCTAGTATAAAAGCTTAAAGAATAATTGAACCATGAGAGCCCTTTTGAAACCCTATACCCAACAAGATAACTACTCAGCCATAGCTGAGATAAACATAATCAATAATTTATAAGAAAACAATAAGAAAAAGATATGAAGAAATGTTTCTCTATCGAAGAACACGAGTCGAGAATCCTTTTATTCCAAACCGGAAAACAAGAGTAAAGGTTTCTAGGAATTCGTCTCTGCCTTAAAGCGTGAAAAATATTATGTCTAAGAGACCTAAAAACAAGTATTTATAGTCTTCACTTCTTTGTAGACGTTTAGGGTTTCACGTGAAAAGACTGAATTGGCCACGTGGAAGAAAGCGGGCTTGTTTTGGTCGAACAGAGAGTGGAAGCGGGTGCGTGGTCTCGACCCATGGCGACATGGTCTTTGGCCGTGGGCAGTGCCCTTCTGTCTGCGGCGGAATGCCGGTTGGCCGCAGGTGCAGCTCCTCTGCCCGCGGTGAATCTGGTTCGAGCAGCTTCATCTGCCTTCAGTACTTCGGGTATATTTTATGATCGAACCATTGGAATGTCTCCAAACCAATTGCATTTGCAATCTGGTTGTGTCTTCTTTGTTGTGTCATAATTTGGTGATGATCAGACGGTGAGAAGGTCTTATTTGACTTCAATACTTCTGACGGTCCAAGTTTATCCAAAAACATACTTTTGTTCTGAAATGCACTCTTTTATCCCAAGTTACCTAAAAAATTTTATTCAAAACTCAGAAATATGGAAATCACTTGAAAACCATTGAAAACGGATTTAAAACACATGCAAAAGACATTAAAACGATCCATAAAAATGGTCAAAACCGGTGTTATCATCCACCTTAGCAAGAGTCATTTCAGACAATTCATTTTGGACAATTTACCTCGGTCAGTTTACCTCAGGGAAAACGGGAACGAGCCGAGGCGAGAACAACATCATTTCCTTGACGAACTAGAGCCATGCTTCGGTTAAACACAGACCAAACCGAGGCCGAATCAAGACCAAAGCAGAACTAAGACAGTGTCGAGGTCAAATACAAATTAACGACCCTGTCCATCTTGGCAAGGTATCATGGGCCGAGCCCAACACTTTGTGGGCTGAGACGGAGATCACTCATCAAGAATAATGGGCCAAACCGTGAGCCCATCAGATGAATCAGGTTATTATCTTACGAGATGACCTACGTCGCCTGCCGCACAAGGGAAAAGGAAATAATCCAGATTCTATCCGAGATCCTCGCCCATGAAACTTGTATAAATAGTTAGCATAATAATTCGTAAAAAGGACTTTTCGACCTAGAAAATACTTAGCAAACAGGCATAAACACATCTTTGTACTTGGCTTCTTTAAACAACAATAATAAAACCATCTTTGGATATCTTCTCTGTGTTTCCTTCGTTGAATCTTATGTACCCTTTAAAGACTTTGACAATAATTTGGTTGTGCGAGTTTCGACTCCCACACAAATATACGAAAACCATAATAAAAACGAGTAAAACACTTATTAAAGTGCTCTAAAATCATGGGTAAAACGGGTAAAAATACGGTGTTATCAACTCCCCCAGAGTTGGACTTTCTTTGTCCTCAAAAATTAAAACTCGGAAAGATCAAACAAAAATCATAGGGAAATCGAAATCTCGCGGTGACTGTCCTTCTAAACCATGACCATCGAACTACATCAATCGCAACTTACCCAGGAAAATTCTCAATAGAAGTTTCCGTAACACTAGTCCATGGTATCCGTCATACAAAATCCAAACTTTCAAAATCCAAAATTCCGGTCAACTACCTCTCTAAATTCATTAAGTGTAAGCGTGAACTTCTCATCAAAAGGATCAAACCAAGAATCGATGCTAGGTATTTAAGGATTTTTAAGGTGAGGTTAAAGGTGTTTATGGTTACCATAATTTCACCGAGGGTGCGAGATACTATGCAAAACAGCAAGAGAGGATGGACCTGTTGAGAACCACATCTTCCAGCCAGCTTCTCTTGCGAAAAATAGTTGCATGATAACACCGTATTTTTACCCGTTTTGCTATGTATTTTAGAACACTTTATTAAGTGTTCCACTTGGTTTTCTATGCTTTTATTACGGGTTTCGTATGTTTGCGGTTGTAAGACTCTTTTCAAGTAACTCGGGATTAAAGAGTGCAATTCGGAGCAAAAGTACGTTTCTGGATAAACTTGGATCGTCAAGAAGTCTTGCAATCAAAGAAGACCTATTAACCGTCTGATCGTCACCAAATTTGGATACAACAAAGTAGAGACAACCAGCTTTCAAATGCAATTGAATTGGGGACAATCCAATTGTTGAATCCTATAATATACCCGAAGCACTGAAGACTGATGAAACTGCCCGAAGAAGCAGTCCAGTGCAGGTCAAGGAGCCGGACCCGCGGCCAAGCACCGTTCCGCCGCCCCTGGAGCCACTCCACCCACAGCCAGGACCCAGTTCGCCGTGGCTAGAGGCAACAGACCCGCGGCCAAGCTTAATTCCGCCCAAGATGATCTGTTTTTTCACCCGAGGCCAAAACTGTCTTTTCCCATCAAACCCTAAAATGACCTAAGCTTGTTGAAGACCTATAAATACTTGTTTTAGACAGCAATTTTGTGGGCAACCATTGCAAAACCTTCTACACCAGAGTTTTTGCTTTTATTCTTGTACCCTTGCATCGAGATTTCCGGGATTGGTGAGGAGGTTTCTCACCGAGGTTAGTTCTTGTTCGTGAGGCTTCTTCACCAATCTTATGCTTAATTTAATTATGCTTTTCTAGTATGTGCGAGTATTTTAGATTGTTGGGTTTAAAGGATTATCGAGGGGAATTCTATGTTCGATAATAATTTCACTAGATAAACCCTAGTCGATTTCTAGAGCTCTTCTTGTGGAAAGTTGTTAATGCATGAATCTAGTATCATGAACTAGAGGCTGATAGAGGGAGTTTAGAACCACATAAGTTTTGTATCTAATCACCAGCAAAGTTCATCCACAAGGCGTGCGCGTCGTAAGATTTTGAAAGTATACTTACAGAGTGCCGTGAACCTATGGACCCACTAGCATATCACAATCTTACGCACGGCCAGAGACGGAAGTTACAGGTCGAATGAATAGATTGTAGGGCGTAGGTTATACGGAAGTAGACTAAGTCATTATTTTGTTTTGTTCGTGGAGTTATAATCTAGAAACACCGGTTACAAACAAACTTGGGGCCGTTTGATTGAATCGAGCATACCCCGAGATATTCCTCTCGACCCATCAATGTTTTAGAATAAGTTACAACCGTCTCTAGTAGTTTAGTTTAGCAATAGAGTCCATAGAAGTAGTTTAGTTATCAATTTCATTAGGTTTAGGTTAGCAGTCGATTTTCTTAGGTATTAGGATAGTTTTGGTTTTTCTTAGGATATGTTTAGTTTCTCTTAGCATTAGTTTAATAGTAAAAATTCCTTTAGTTTAGAGTAGCCATCGATTTTCTTAGATTAGATTAGTAGAAGTTTTCTATTACTCGTTCTTTACAATTCTAGTTACAAAAACCGTATAAAAATATATTCGTTCTAGGTTTATTTACTATACATTGTCTAATATCTCATAGAACAACACCTTCTCCCATGTGGATCGATACCTCAAGTACAACAACGCACATATGTGCACTTGCAGGCTTTAATGTTTATACATTTAAGACTTGAAATTTTGGAGATGAATCAGATACGCATCAAGTTTTTGGCGCTGTTTCCGGGGAGAGATAGCTACAGCTTCTATCACGCCTTAGAGGTTAGTCAAAACAACTCTAGAACAAACTTTTTCTATTTGATTTTTTGTTTTGTTTTTCTTCGTTTTAGGCTTTGAAACATGAACTCGCCTCTGGAACGAGATTGCTACTACGAGCGGGGTTACTATGACCCATCTTGCGTTCACCACCATCACGACTCACTTGCTGTGTGTGACTCGTTCTACATGGCTCGAAAACTGGTACCGACCAACTACTCTCAAGGAAGACACGAGCCTCCGTACTACCGAGACGACCCTTTTGCGTCTCCCGTTGTGAAGTATAGACAACAAGCATACCGTATTCCTCATCAATTCTTGAACCAGCACGATGAAAGCTTGGAATTCAGCGCTCGTTTGAAGCGAATAGAAGACGTCATCAACAAAACCATCGAGTCTGAAGCCAAGTTCGGAGCCATTTTAAAAGAAAGAATATATTTTATCTCTGTCGAACTCGACAAGAAGTTCGATGACCTTACTGCCCATGTCAAAATCCTTGAAGAACATACCCTTAAAGACGCTACAACACTAAACGAGAGGATGGAAATCGTTGAAGAAGAACAAGGAAGACAAAAGTTCGATATCCGGAAAGCCAATGTTGGGGTACGTAGTTTGAACTACAAACTTGACCGACTCATTTATGCTATCGACGAAGTAGAAGAGAAAGTGGAGAAACTATCCAAAGATCATGAGAAATTTGATTCAACACTTGATGTACATGTTTCTGACCTATTGGAGAAGCCAAATGACCCCCAAGAACCAGAAAATACCAAAGGAGATGAAGAAAACGACGACCGATCAAGTCCCCACAGACTCCTCTCACCACTGGCATGAGCTCTTCAGCCGGGGCCAGCGCTCCCTTCGCCGCACCTCCGTCCACCAGACCCGCGGTCACGCCACCATCCGCAGTGCCTGCGTTCCTCGGACCCGCGACCAGCTCCTGTTTGTCTGCCTCCGAACCGTTCGAGTCCCGAACGCTCAAGATGCACTCTCTACTGATTCTCAAGCCTCAACAAAGCCTACAACCAACCTAGAACAAGACTTCATTGCACCGTGCAACATGGTTTTATCAGCGCACTACTCCAATGAAGTCGAAGGACAATACTCCGAAGGAAAAGACTCGAGGCTATTCTTTCGGAAATCAGATTTCTGCTCATTGAGTGACTCTAACCTTGCACCAACACCTCCACCAAGTCCAATACCGAAAGAGCCAAAGAAAGAATGCATCACCCGAGAGAGATCGATCGAGTTTAATAGATTTGTGAAATAAATCCCGATGTACACCTCCTTCGAAGAAGTTTGGGAAAAAAGGACCTATATACGCTTTCTTCCGCTACAGGTAAGAGAGCAAGGAAGGCATTCACGCCTATTTCATGAGAGCGAGACGTTCAAAAACACCCTATGCCGCTTTCCATGCTATCCGAATTTAACATCCCGAGAAGTATCAAGAGTACCTGAACCAGATAAGTCGAGAGAAGTTAGAGAAATTCAACAACGTGGTACATAATCTACCTAGAGGTACTACTTTTGCTAGAGCATACATGAATCATATGATTGGTCATTTCTTTAGTGAAAACAAGGAGTCCATAACAGAGATAGAAGATCTTTTCTACAATGCCATGAACGGAAAACCCGTTAGGAGTCTCCACAAAATCGACGAACAAGGTCAGTTCATTATCACTTGTAGCATCCGTGGAGTTGAATTTAAGAACGTTATTTGTGATTCCGGAGCTTCTTTGAGCATCATGTCAAAATCGACCGCAAAGCGCATCGGTATTTAGCACATACACCGTACCCGGACAAAAATCAGCATGGCCAACGAAACTTGTGCCACACCAAAAGGGATTGCCCGAGATATGCCAATAAGAATCGGAAATTAAGTAGCCCCCGTCGATTTTTACATCTTCCAAACAACGAAGAAGGATGCAACACCGATAATTCTAGGATGGCCGTTTTTTTCAATCGTTGGAGCCGTTTTTAACACCGTATTTTTATCCGTTTTTTCATATATTTTAGAACACTTTAATAAGTGTTCCACTTGGTTTTCTATGCTTTTATTACAGTTTTCTCATGTTTGCGGTTTTAAGACTCTTTTCAGGTAACTCGGGATTAAAGAGTGCATTTCGGAGCAAAAGTACGTTTTTGGATAAACTTGGACCGTAAAGAATTCTTGTAATAAAAGAAGACCTTTTCACCATCTGATCATCACCAATTTGGATACAACAAACTATAGACAACCAGCTTTAAAATCCAATTCGATTGGGGACAATCCAATGGTTGGATCCTAAAATATACCTGAAGCACTGAAGACCGATGAAGCTGCCCGAAGAAGCAGTCCACCGTGGGTAAAGGAGATAGACCCGCGGCCAAGAACCGTTCTGCCGCCCCTGGAGCCACTTCACACACGGCCAGGACCCAGTTCGCCGCGGCCAAGCCTAATTCCGCCCAAGATTATCCGTTTCTTCACCCCAGGCCAAAACCGCCTTTTTCCGTCAAATCCTAAAACGGCCTAAGCTTGTTGAAGACCTATAAATACTTGTTTTAGACAGCAATTTTGTGGGCAACCATTTCACAACCTTCTATACACTAGTTTTTGCTTTCATTCTTGTACCCTTGCATCGAGATATTCAGGATTGGAGAGGAGGTTTCTCACCAAGGTTAGTTCTTGTTCGGGAGGCTTCTTCACAAATCTTATGCTTAATTTAATTATGTCTTATTTCAGTATGTGCGAGTAGTTTAGATTGTTGGGTTTAAAGGATTATCGAGGGGAATTCTATGTTCGATAAGGATTTCACTCGGTAAACCCTAGGCGATTTTTAGAGCTCTTTTTGTGGAAAGTTGTTAATGCATGAATCTAGTATCATGAAGTAGATGCTGATAGGGGGAATTTATAACCACATAAGTGTTGCATCTAATCACCAGGAAAGTTCATCCACAAGGTGTACGCGTCGTAAGATTTCGAAAGTATACTTACAGAGTGCCGTGAACCTATGGACCCACTAGCATATCACAATCTTACGCGCGGCCAGAGACGGAAGCTACTGGTCGAGTGAATAAATTGTAGGGCGTAGGTTATACGGAAGTAGACTATGTTATTATTATGTCCTGTTCGTGGAGTTATAATCTAGAAACACCGGTTACTAACGAGCTAGGGGCCGTTTGATTGAATAGAGCATACCCCTAGATATTCCTCTCGACCAAACAACATTTTAGAATAAGTTAAAACCGTCTCTAGTAGTTTATTTAGCAATAGAGTCCGTAGAACTAATTTAGTTATCGATTTCATTAGGTTTAGGTTAGTAGTCGATTTTCTTAGGTATTAGGATAGTTTTAGTTTTTCTTAGGATAGGTTTAGTTTCTCTTAGCACTAGTTTAATAGTTTAAATTCCCTTAGTTTAGAGTAGCCATCGATTTTCTTAGATTAGATTAGTAGAAGTTTTCCGTTTCTCGTTCTTTACAATTCTAGTTACAAAAACCCTATAAAAATATATTCGTTCTATGTTTATTTACTATACATTGTCTAAGGTCTCATAAAACAGTAGCCTCTCCCAGTGGATCGATACCTCAAGTACTACAACGCACATATGTGCACTTGCAGGCTTTAATGTTTATACATTTAAGACTTGAAATTTTGGAGATGAATCCGATAGGCATCAAGTTTTTGGCGCTGTTTCCGGGGAGAGATAGCTACAGCTTCTATCACGCCTTAGAGGTTAGTCAAAACAACTCTAGAACAAACTTTTTCTATTTGATTTTTTGTTTTGTTTTTCTTCGTTTTAGGCTTTGAAACATGAACTCGCCTCTGGAACGAGATTGCTACTACGAGCGGGGTTACTATGACCCATCTTGCGTTCACCACCATCACGACTCACTTGCTGTGTGTGACTCGTTCTACATGGCTCGAAAACCGGTACCGACCAACTACTCTCAAGGAAGACACGAGCCTCCGTACTACCGAGACGAGCCTTTTGCATCTCCCGTTGTGAAGTATAGACAACAAGCATACCGTCTTCCTCATCAATTCTTGAACCAGCACGATGAAATCTTGGAATTCAGCGCTCGTTTGAAGCGAATAGAAGACGTCATCAACAAAACCATCGAGTCTGAAGACTAGTTCGGAGCCATTTTAAAAGAAAGAATATATTCCATCTCCGTCGAACTCGACAAGAAGTTCGATGACCTTACTGCCCATGTCAAAATCCTTGAAGAACATACCCTTAAAGACGCTACAACACTGAACGAGAGGATGGAACTCGTTGAAGAAGAACAAGGAAGACAAAAGTTTGATATCCGGAAAGCCAATGTTGGGGTACGTAGTTTGAACTACAAGCTTGATGATTTGGATAACTCTGTCAATGACAATAGTAACACCACCTACAACTACACCCTCGAGCTGTGGGAAGGAGTAGGAGAAGCTGAGGACAAAATGAGACAGTTCGATCTTACACTTGACCGACTCATTTATGCTATCGACGAAGTAGAAGAGAAAGGGGAGAAACTATCCAAAGATCATGAGAAATTTGATTCAACACTTGATGTCCATGTTCCTGACCTATAGGAGAAGCCAAATGACCCCCAAGAACCAGAAAATACCAAAGGAGATGAAGAAAACAACGACCGATCAAGTCCCCACAGACTCCTCTCACCACTGGCATGAGCTCTTCAGCCGGGGCCAGCGCTCCCTTCGCCGCACCTCCGTCCACCAGACCCGCGGTCACGCCACCATCCGCAGTGCCTGCGTTCCTCGGACCCGCGACCAGCTCATGTTTGTCTGCCTCCGAACCGTTCGAGTCCCGAACGCTCAAGATGCACTCTCTACTGATTCTCAAGCCTCAACAAAGCCTACAACCAACCTAGAACAAGACTTCATTGCACCGTGCAACATGGTTTTATCAGCGCACTACTCCAATGAAGTCGAAGGACAATACTCCGAAGGAAAAGACTCGAGGCTATTCTTTCGGAAATCAGATTTCTGCTCATTGAGTGACTCTAACCTTGCACCAACACCTCCACCAAGTCCAATACCGAAAGAGCCAAGGAAAGAATGCATCACCCGAGAGAGATCGATCGAGTTTAATAGATTTGTGAAATCAATCCCGATGTACACCTCCTTCGAAGAAGTTTGGGAAAAAAGGACCTATATACGCTTTCTTCCGCTACAGGGAAGAGAGCAAGGAAGGCATTCACGCCTATTTCATGAGAGCGAGACGTTCAAAAACACCCTATGCCGCTTTCCATGCTATCCGAATTTAACATCCCGAGAAGTATCAAGAGTACCTGAACCAGATAAGTCGAGAGAAGTTAGAGAAATTCAACAACGTGGTACATAATCTACCTAGAGGTACTACTTTTGCTAGAGCATACATGAATCATATGATTGGTCATTTCTTTAGTGAAAACAAGGAGTCCATAACAGAGATAGAAGATCTTTTCTACAATGCCATGAACGGAAAACCCGTTAGGAGTCTCCACAAAATCGACGAACAAGGTCAGTTCATTATCACTTGTAGCATCCGTGGAGTTGAATTTAAGAACGTTCTTTGTGATTCCGGAGCTTCTTTGAGCATCATGTCAAAATCGACCGCAAAGCGCATCGGTATTTATCACATACACCGTACCCGGACAAAAATCAGCATGGCCAACGAAACTTGTGCCACACCAAAAGGGATTGCCCGAGATATGCCAATAAGAATCGGAAATTAAGTAGCCCCCGTCGATTTTTACATCTTCCAAACAACGAAGAAGGATGCAACACCGATAATTCTAGGATGGCCGTTTTTTTCAATCGTTGGAGCCGTTTTTAACACCGTATTTTTATCCGTTTTTTCATATATTTTAGAACACTTTAATAAGTGTTCCACTTGGTTTTCTATGCTTTTATTACAGTTTTCTCATGTTTGCGGTTTTAAGACTCTTTTCAGGTAACTCGGGATTAAAGAGTGCATTTCGGAGCAAAAGTACGTTTTTGGATAAACTTGGACCGTAAAGAATTCTTGTAATAAAAGAAGACCTTTTCACCATCTGATCATCACCAAATTTGGATACAACAAACTATAGACAACCAGCTTTAAAATCCAATTCGATTGGGGACAATCCAATGGTTGGATCCTAAAATATACCTGAAGCACTGAAGACCGATGAAGCTGCCCGAAGAAGCAGTCCACCGTGGGTAAAGGAGATAGACCCGCGGCCAAGAACCGTTCTGCCGCCCCTGGAGCCACTTCACACACGGCCAGGACCCAGTTCGCCGCGGCCAAGCCTAATTCCGCCCAAGATTATCCGTTTCTTCACCCCAGGCCAAAACCGCCTTTTTCCGTCAAATCCTAAAACGGCCTAAGCTTGTTGAAGACCTATAAATACTTGTTTTAGACAGCAATTTTGTGGGCAACCATTTCACAACCTTCTATACACTAGTTTTTGCTTTCATTCTTGTACCCTTGCATCGAGATATTCAGGATTGGAGAGGAGGTTTCTCACCAAGGTTAGTTCTTGTTCGGGAGGCTTCTTCACAAATCTTATGCTTAATTTAATTATGTCTTATTTCAGTATGTGCGAGTAGTTTAGATTGTTGGGTTTAAAGGATTATCGAGGGGAATTCTATGTTCGATAAGGATTTCACTCGGTAAACCCTAGGCGATTTTTAGAGCTCTTTTTGTGGAAAGTTGTTAATGCATGAATCTAGTATCATGAAGTAGATGCTGATAGGGGGAATTTATAACCACATAAGTGTTGCATCTAATCACCAGGAAAGTTCATCCACAAGGTGTACGCGTCGTAAGATTTCGAAAGTATACTTACAGAGTGCCGTGAACCTATGGACCCACTAGCATATCACAATCTTACGCGCGGCCAGAGACGGAAGCTACTGGTCGAGTGAATAAATTGTAGGGCGTAGGTTATACGGAAGTAGACTATGTTATTATTATGTCCTGTTCGTGGAGTTATAATCTAGAAACACCGGTTACTAACGAGCTAGGGGCCGTTTGATTGAATAGAGCATACCCCTAGATATTCCTCTCGACCAAACAACATTTTAGAATAAGTTAAAACCGTCTCTAGTAGTTTATTTAGCAATAGAGTCCGTAGAACTAATTTAGTTATCGATTTCATTAGGTTTAGGTTAGTAGTCGATTTTCTTAGGTATTAGGATAGTTTTAGTTTTTCTTAGGATAGGTTTAGTTTCTCTTAGCACTAGTTTAATAGTTTAAATTCCCTTAGTTTAGAGTAGCCATCGATTTTCTTAGATTAGATTAGTAGAAGTTTTCCGTTTCTCGTTCTTTACAATTCTAGTTACAAAAACCCTATAAAAATATATTCGTTCTATGTTTATTTACTATACATTGTCTAAGGTCTCATAAAACAGTAGCCTCTCCCAGTGGATCGATACCTCAAGTACTACAACGCACATATGTGCACTTGCAGGCTTTAATGTTTATACATTTAAGACTTGAAATTTTGGAGATGAATCCGATAGGCATCAAGTTTTTGGCGCTGTTTCCGGGGAGAGATAGCTACAGCTTCTATCACGCCTTAGAGGTTAGTCAAAACAACTCTAGAACAAACTTTTTCTATTTGATTTTTTGTTTTGTTTTTCTTCGTTTTAGGCTTTGAAACATGAACTCGCCTCTGGAACGAGATTGCTACTACGAGCGGGGTTACTATGACCCATCTTGCGTTCACCACCATCACGACTCACTTGCTGTGTGTGACTCGTTCTACATGGCTCGAAAACCGGTACCGACCAACTACTCTCAAGGAAGACACGAGCCTCCGTACTACCGAGACGAGCCTTTTGCATCTCCCGTTGTGAAGTATAGACAACAAGCATACCGTCTTCCTCATCAATTCTTGAACCAGCACGATGAAATCTTGGAATTCAGCGCTCGTTTGAAGCGAATAGAAGACGTCATCAACAAAACCATCGAGTCTGAAGACTAGTTCGGAGCCATTTTAAAAGAAAGAATATATTCCATCTCCGTCGAACTCGACAAGAAGTTCGATGACCTTACTGCCCATGTCAAAATCCTTGAAGAACATACCCTTAAAGACGCTACAACACTAAACGAGAGGATGGAACTCGTTGAAGAAGAACAAGGAAGACAAAAGTTTGATATCCGGAAAGCCAATGTTGGGGTACGTAGTTTGAACTACAAGCTTGATGATTTGGATAACTCTGTCAATGACAATAGTAACACCACCTACAACTACACCCTCGAGCTGTGGGAAGGAGTAGGAGAAGCTGAGGACAAAATGAGACAGTTCGATCTTACACTTGACCGACTCATTTATGCTATCGACGAAGTAGAAGAGAAAGGGGAGAAACTATCCAAAGATCATGAGAAATTTGATTCAACACTTGATGTCCATGTTCCTGACCTATAGGAGAAGCCAAATGACCCCCAAGAACCAGAAAATACCAAAGGAGATGAAGAAAACAACGACCGATCAAGTCCCCACAGACTCCTCTCACCACTGGCATGAGCTCTTCAGCCGGGGCCAGCGCTCCCTTCGCCGCACCTCCGTCCACCAGACCCGCGGTCACGCCACCATCCGCAGTGCCTGCGTTCCTCGGACCCGCGACCAGCTCATGTTTGTCTGCCTCCGAACCGTTCGAGTCCCGAACGCTCAAGATGCACTCTCTACTGATTCTCAAGCCTCAACAAAGCCTACAACCAACCTAGAACAAGACTTCATTGCACCGTGCAACATGGTTTTATCAGCGCACTACTCCAATGAAGTCGAAGGACAATACTCCGAAGGAAAAGACTCGAGGCTATTCTTTCGGAAATCAGATTTCTGCTCATTGAGTGACTCTAACCTTGCACCAACACCTCCACCAAGTCCAATACCGAAAGAGCCAAGGAAAGAATGCATCACCCGAGAGAGATCGATCGAGTTTAATAGATTTGTGAAATCAATCCAGATGTACACCTCCTTCGAAGAAGTTTGGGAAAAAGGACCTATATACGCTTTCTTCCGCTACAGGGAAGAGAGCAAGGAAGGCATTCACGCCTATTTCATGAGAGCGAGACGTTCAAAAACACCCTATGCCGCTTTCCATGCTATCCGAATTTAACATCCCGAGAAGTATCAAGAGTACCCGAACCAGATAAGTCGAGAGAAGTTAGAGAAATTCAACAACGTGGTACATAATCTACCTAGAGGTACTACTTTTGCTAGAGCATACATGAATCATATGATTGGTCATTTCTTTAGTGAAAACAAGGAGTCCATAACAGAGATAGAAGATCTTTTCTACAATGCCATGAACGGAAAACCCGTTAGGAGTCTCCACAAAATCGACGAACAAGGTCAGTTCATTATCACTTGTAGCATCCGTGGAGTTGAATTTAAGAACGTTCTTTGTGATTCCGGAGCTTCTTTGAGCATCATGTCAAAATCGACCGCAAAGCGCATCGGTATTTAGCACATACACCGTACCCGGACAAAAATCAGCATGGCCAACGAAACTTGTGCCACACCAAAAGGGATTGCCCGAGATATGCCAATAAGAATCGGAAATTAAGTAGCCCCCGTCGATTTTTACATCTTCCAAACAACGAAGAAGGATGCAACACCGATAATTCTAGGATGGCCGTTTTTTTCAATCGTTGGAGCCGTTTTTAACACCGTATTTTTATCCGTTTTTTCATATATTTTAGAACACTTTAATAAGTGTTCCACTTGGTTTTCTATGCTTTTATTACAGTTTTCTCATGTTTGCGGTTTTAAGACTCTTTTCAGGTAACTCGGGATTAAAGAGTGCATTTCGGAGCAAAAGTACGTTTTTGGATAAACTTGGACCGTAAAGAATTCTTGTAATAAAAGAAGACCTTTTCACCATCTGATCATCACCAAATTTGGATACAACAAACTATAGACAACCAGCTTTAAAATCCAATTCGATTGGGGACAATCCAATGGTTGGATCCTAAAATATACCTGAAGCACTGAAGACCGATGAAGCTGCCCAAAGAAGCAGTCCACCGTGGGTAAAGGAGATAGACCCGCGGCCAAGAACCGTTCTGCCGCCCCTGGAGCCACTTCACACACGGCCAGGACCCAGTTCGCCGCGGCCAAGCCTAATTCCGCCCAAGATTATCCGTTTCTTCACCCCAGGCCAAAACCGCCTTTTTCCGTCAAATCCTAAAACGGCCTAAGCTTGTTGAAGACCTATAAATACTTGTTTTAGACAGCAATTTTGTGGGCAACCATTTCACAACCTTCTATACACTAGTTTTTGCTTTCATTCTTGTACCCTTGCATCGAGATATTCAGGATTGGAGAGGAGGTTTCTCACCAAGGTTAGTTCTTGTTCGGGAGGCTTCTTCACAAATCTTATGCTTAATTTAATTATGTCTTATTTCAGTATGTGCGAGTAGTTTAGATTGTTGGGTTTAAAGGATTATCGAGGGGAATTCTATGTTCGATAAGGATTTCACTCGGTAAACCCTAGGCGATTTTTAGAGCTCTTTTTGTGGAAAGTTGTTAATGCATGAATCTAGTATCATGAAGTAGATGCTGATAGGGGGAATTTATAACCACATAAGTGTTGCATCTAATCACCAGGAAAGTTCATCCACAAGGTGTACGCGTCGTAAGATTTCGAAAGTATACTTACAGAGTGCCGTGAACCTATGGACCCACTAGCATATCACAATCTTACGCGCGGCCAGAGACGGAAGCTACTGGTCGAGTGAATAAATTGTAGGGCGTAGGTTATACGGAAGTAGACTATGTTATTATTATGTCCTGTTCGTGGAGTTATAATCTAGAAACACCGGTTACTAACGAGCTAGGGGCCGTTTGATTGAATAGAGCATACCCCTAGATATTCCTCTCGACCAAACAACATTTTAGAATAAGTTAAAACCGTCTCTAGTAGTTTATTTAGCAATAGAGTCCGTAGAACTAATTTAGTTATCGATTTCATTAGGTTTAGGTTAGTAGTCGATTTTCTTAGGTATTAGGATAGTTTTAGTTTTTCTTAGGATAGGTTTAGTTTCTCTTAGCACTAGTTTAATAGTTTAAATTCCCTTAGTTTAGAGTAGCCATCGATTTTCTTAGATTAGATTAGTAGAAGTTTTCCGTTTCTCGTTCTTTACAATTCTAGTTACAAAAACCCTATAAAAATATATTCGTTCTATGTTTATTTACTATACATTGTCTAAGGTCTCATAAAACAGTAGCCTCTCCCAGTGGATCGATACCTCAAGTACTACAACGCACATATGTGCACTTGCAGGCTTTAATGTTTATACATTTAAGACTTGAAATTTTGGAGATGAATCCGATAGGCATCAAGTTTTTGGCGCTGTTTCCGGGGAGAGATAGCTACAGCTTCTATCACGCCTTAGAGGTTAGTCAAAACAACTCTAGAACAAACTTTTTCTATTTGATTTTTTGTTTTGTTTTTCTTCGTTTTAGGCTTTGAAACATGAACTCGCCTCTGGAACGAGATTGCTACTACGAGCGGGGTTACTATGACCCATCTTGCGTTCACCACCATCACGACTCACTTGCTGTGTGTGACTCGTTCTACATGGCTCGAAAACCGGTACCGACCAACTACTCTCAAGGAAGACACGAGCCTCCGTACTACCGAGACGAGCCTTTTGCATCTCCCGTTGTGAAGTATAGACAACAAGCATACCGTCTTCCTCATCAATTCTTGAACCAGCACGATGAAATCTTGGAATTCAGCGCTCGTTTGAAGCGAATAGAAGACGTCATCAACAAAACCATCGAGTCTGAAGACTAGTTCGGAGCCATTTTAAAAGAAAGAATATATTCCATCTCCGTCGAACTCGACAAGAAGTTCGATGACCTTACTGCCCATGTCAAAATCCTTGAAGAACATACCCTTAAAGACGCTACAACACTAAACGAGAGGATGGAACTCGTTGAAGAAGAACAAGGAAGACAAAAGTTTGATATCCGGAAAGCCAATGTTGGGGTACGTAGTTTGAACTACAAGCTTGATGATTTGGATAACTCTGTCAATGACAATAGTAACACCACCTACAACTACACCCTCGAGCTGTGGGAAGGAGTAGGAGAAGCTGAGGACAAAATGAGACAGTTCGATCTTACACTTGACCGACTCATTTATGCTATCGACGAAGTAGAAGAGAAAGGGGAGAAACTATCCAAAGATCATGAGAAATTTGATTCAACACTTGATGTCCATGTTCCTGACCTATAGGAGAAGCCAAATGACCCCCAAGAACCAGAAAATACCAAAGGAGATGAAGAAAACAACGACCGATCAAGTCCCCACAGACTCCTCTCACCACTGGCATGAGCTCTTCAGCCGGGGCCAGCGCTCCCTTCGCCGCACCTCCGTCCACCAGACCCGCGGTCACGCCACCATCCGCAGTGCCTGCGTTCCTCGGACCCGCGACCAGCTCATGTTTGTCTGCCTCCGAACCGTTCGAGTCCCGAACGCTCAAGATGCACTCTCTACTGATTCTCAAGCCTCAACAAAGCCTACAACCAACCTAGAACAAGACTTCATTGCACCGTGCAACATGGTTTTATCAGCGCACTACTCCAATGAAGTCGAAGGACAATACTCCGAAGGAAAAGACTCGAGGCTATTCTTTCGGAAATCAGATTTCTGCTCATTGAGTGACTCTAACCTTGCACCAACACCTCCACCAAGTCCAATACCGAAAGAGCCAAGGAAAGAATGCATCACCCGAGAGAGATCGATCGAGTTTAATAGATTTGTGAAATCAATCCAGATGTACACCTCCTTCGAAGAAGTTTGGGAAAAAGGACCTATATACGCTTTCTTCCGCTACAGGGAAGAGAGCAAGGAAGGCATTCACGCCTATTTCATGAGAGCGAGACGTTCAAAAACACCCTATGCAGCTTTCCATGCTATCCGAATTTAACATCCCGAGAAGTATCAAGAGTACCCGAACCAGATAAGTCGAGAGAAGTTAGAGAAATTCAACAACGTGGTACATAATCTACCTAGAGGTACTACTTTTGCTAGAGCATACATGAATCATATGATTGGTCATTTCTTTAGTGAAAACAAGGAGTCCATAACAGAGATAGAAGATCTTTTCTACAATGCCATGAACGGAAAACCCGTTAGGAGTCTCCACAAAATCGACGAACAAGGTCAGTTCATTATCACTTGTAGCATCCGTGGAGTTGAATTTAAGAACGTTCTTTGTGATTCCGGAGCTTCTTTGAGCATCATGTCAAAATCGACCGCAAAGCGCATCGGTATTTAGCACATACACCGTACCCGGACAAAAATCAGCATGGCCAACGAAACTTGTGCCACACCAAAAGGGATTGCCCGAGATATGCCAATAAGAATCGGAAATTAAGTAGCCCCCGTCGATTTTTACATCTTCCAAACAACGAAGAAGGATGCAACACCGATAATTCTAGGATGGCCGTTTTTTTCAATCGTTGGAGCCGTTTTTAACACCGTATTTTTATCCGTTTTTTCATATATTTTAGAACACTTTAATAAGTGTTCCACTTGGTTTTCTATGCTTTTATTACAGTTTTCTCATGTTTGCGGTTTTAAGACTCTTTTCAGGTAACTCGGGATTAAAGAGTGCATTTCGGAGCAAAAGTACGTTTTTGGATAAACTTGGACCGTAAAGAATTCTTGTAATAAAAGAAGACCTTTTCACCATCTGATCATCACCAAATTTGGATACAACAAACTATAGACAATCAGCTTTAAAATCCAATTCGATTGGGGACAATCCAATGGTTGGATCCTAAAATATACCTGAAGCACTGAAGACCGATGAAGCTGCCCAAAGAAGCAGTCCACCGTGGGTAAAGGAGATAGACCCGCGGCCAAGAACCGTTCTGCCGCCCCTGGAGCCACTTCACACACGGCCAGGACCCAGTTCGCCGCGGCCAAGCCTAATTCCGCCCAAGATTATCCGTTTCTTCACCCCAGGCCAAAACCGCCTTTTTCCGTCAAATCCTAAAACGGCCTAAGCTTGTTGAAGACCTATAAATACTTGTTTTAGACAGCAATTTTGTGGGCAACCATTTCACAACCTTCTATACACTAGTTTTTGCTTTCATTCTTGTACCCTTGCATCGAGATATTCAGGATTGGAGAGGAGGTTTCTCACCAAGGTTAGTTCTTGTTCGGGAGGCTTCTTCACAAATCTTATGCTTAATTTAATTATGTCTTATTTCAGTATGTGCGAGTAGTTTAGATTGTTGGGTTTAAAGGATTATCGAGGGGAATTCTATGTTCGATAAGGATTTCACTCGGTAAACCCTAGGCGATTTTTAGAGCTCTTTTTGTGGAAAGTTGTTAATGCATGAATCTAGTATCATGAAGTAGATGCTGATAGGGGGAATTTATAACCACATAAGTGTTGCATCTAATCACCAGGAAAGTTCATCCACAAGGTGTACGCGTCGTAAGATTTCGAAAGTATACTTACAGAGTGCCGTGAACCTATGGACCCACTAGCATATCACAATCTTACGCGCGGCCAGAGACGGAAGCTACTGGTCGAGTGAATAAATTGTAGGGCGTAGGTTATACGGAAGTAGACTATGTTATTATTATGTCCTGTTCGTGGAGTTATAATCTAGAAACACCGGTTACTAACGAGCTAGGGGCCGTTTGATTGAATAGAGCATACCCCTAGATATTCCTCTCGACCAAACAACATTTTAGAATAAGTTAAAACCGTCTCTAGTAGTTTATTTAGCAATAGAGTCCGTAGAACTAATTTAGTTATCGATTTCATTAGGTTTAGGTTAGTAGTCGATTTTCTTAGGTATTAGGATAGTTTTAGTTTTTCTTAGGATAGGTTTAGTTTCTCTTAGCACTAGTTTAATAGTTTAAATTCCCTTAGTTTAGAGTAGCCATCGATTTTCTTAGATTAGATTAGTAGAAGTTTTCCGTTTCTCGTTCTTTACAATTCTAGTTACAAAAACCCTATAAAAATATATTCGTTCTATGTTTATTTACTATACATTGTCTAAGGTCTCATAAAACAGTAGCCTCTCCCAGTGGATCGATACCTCAAGTACTACAACGCACATATGTGCACTTGCAGGCTTTAATGTTTATACATTTAAGACTTGAAATTTTGGAGATGAATCCGATAGGCATCAAGTTTTTGGCGCTGTTTCCGGGGAGAGATAGCTACAGCTTCTATCACGCCTTAGAGGTTAGTCAAAACAACTCTAGAACAAACTTTTTCTATTTGATTTTTTGTTTTGTTTTTCTTCGTTTTAGGCTTTGAAACATGAACTCGCCTCTGGAACGAGATTGCTACTACGAGCGGGGTTACTATGACCCATCTTGCGTTCACCACCATCACGACTCACTTGCTGTGTGTGACTCGTTCTACATGGCTCGAAAACCGGTACCGACCAACTACTCTCAAGGAAGACACGAGCCTCCGTACTACCGAGACGAGCCTTTTGCATCTCCCGTTGTGAAGTATAGACAACAAGCATACCGTCTTCCTCATCAATTCTTGAACCAGCACGATGAAATCTTGGAATTCAGCGCTCGTTTGAAGCGAATAGAAGACGTCATCAACAAAACCATCGAGTCTGAAGACTAGTTCGGAGCCATTTTAAAAGAAAGAATATATTCCATCTCCGTCGAACTCGACAAGAAGTTCGATGACCTTACTGCCCATGTCAAAATCCTTGAAGAACATACCCTTAAAGACGCTACAACACTAAACGAGAGGATGGAACTCGTTGAAGAAGAACAAGGAAGACAAAAGTTTGATATCCGGAAAGCCAATGTTGGGGTACGTAGTTTGAACTACAAGCTTGATGATTTGGATAACTCTGTCAATGACAATAGTAACACCACCTACAACTACACCCTCGAGCTGTGGGAAGGAGTAGGAGAAGCTGAGGACAAAATGAGACAGTTCGATCTTACACTTGACCGACTCATTTATGCTATCGACGAAGTAGAAGAGAAAGGGGAGAAACTATCCAAAGATCATGAGAAATTTGATTCAACACTTGATGTCCATGTTCCTGACCTATAGGAGAAGCCAAATGACCCCCAAGAACCAGAAAATACCAAAGGAGATGAAGAAAACAACGACCGATCAAGTCCCCACAGACTCCTCTCACCACTGGCATGAGCTCTTCAGCCGGGGCCAGCGCTCCCTTCGCCGCACCTCCGTCCACCAGACCCGCGGTCACGCCACCATCCGCAGTGCCTGCGTTCCTCGGACCCGCGACCAGCTCATGTTTGTCTGCCTCCGAACCGTTCGAGTCCCGAACGCTCAAGATGCACTCTCTACTGATTCTCAAGCCTCAACAAAGCCTACAACCAACCTAGAACAAGACTTCATTGCACCGTGGAACATGGTTTTATCAGCGCACTACTCCAATGAAGTCGAAGGACAATACTCCGAAGGAAAAGACTCGAGGCTATTCTTTCGGAAATCAGATTTCTGCTCATTGAGTGACTCTAACCTTGCACCAACACCTCCACCAAGTCCAATACCGAAAGAGCCAAGGAAAGAATGCATCACCCGAGAGAGATCGATCGAGTTTAATAGATTTGTGAAATCAATCCCGATGTACACCTCCTTCGAAGAAGTTTGGGAAAAAAGGACCTATATACGCTTTCTTCCGCTACAGGGAAGAGAGCAAGGAAGGCATTCACGCCTATTTCATGAGAGCGAGACGTTCAAAAACACCCTATGCCGCTTTCCATGCTATCCGAATTTAACATCCCGAGAAGTATCAAGAGTACCTGAACCAGATAAGTCGAGAGAAGTTAGAGAAATTCAACAACGTGGTACATAATCTACCTAGAGGTACTACTTTTGCTAGAGCATACATGAATCATATGATTGGTCATTTCTTTAGTGAAAACAAGGAGTCCATAACAGAGATAGAAGATCTTTTCTACAATGCCATGAACGGAAAACCCGTTAGGAGTCTCCACAAAATCGACGAACAAGGTCAGTTCATTATCACTTGTAGCATCCGTGGAGTTGAATTTAAGAACGTTCTTTGTGATTCCGGAGCTTCTTTGAGCATCATGTCAAAATCGACCGCAAAGCGCATCGGTATTTAGCACATACACCGTACCCAGACAAAAATCAGCATGGCCAACGAAACTTGTGCCACACCAAAAGGGATTGCCCGAGATATGCCAATAAGAATCGGAAATTAAGTAGCCCCCGTCGATTTTTACATCTTCCAAACAACGAAGAAGGATGCAACACCGATAATTCTAGGATGGCCGTTTTTTTCAATCGTTGGAGCCGTTTTTAACACCGTATTTTTATCCGTTTTTTCATATATTTTAGAACACTTTAATAAGTGTTCCACTTGGTTTTCTATGCTTTTATTACAGTTTTCTCATGTTTGCGGTTTTAAGACTCTTTTCAGGTAACTCGGGATTAAAGAGTGCATTTCGGAGCAAAAGTACGTTTTTGGATAAACTTGGACCGTAAAGAATTCTTGTAATAAAAGAAGACCTTTTCACCATCTGATCATCACCAAATTTGGATACAACAAACTATAGACAACCAGCTTTAAAATCCAATTCGATTGGGGACAATCCAATGGTTGGATCCTAAAATATACCTGAAGCACTGAAGACCGATGAAGCTTCCCGAAGAAGCAGTCCACCGTGGGTAAAGGAGATAGACCCGCGGCCAAGAACCGTTCTGCCGCCCCTGGAGCCACTTCACACACGGCCAGGACCCAGTTCGCCGCGGCCAAGCCTAATTCCGCCCAAGATTATCCGTTTCTTCACCCCAGGCCAAAACCGCCTTTTTCCGTCAAATCCTAAAACGGCCTAAGCTTGTTGAAGACCTTTAGACAGCAATTTTGTGGGCAACCATTTCACAACCTTCTATACACTAGTTTTTGCTTTCATTCTTGTACCCTTGCATCGAGATATTCAGGATTGGAGAGGAGGTTTCTCACCAAGGTTAGTTCTTGTTCGGGAGGCTTCTTCACAAATCTTATGCTTAATTTAATTATGTCTTATTTCAGTATGTGCGAGTAGTTTAGATTGTTGGGTTTAAAGGATTATCGAGGGGAATTCTATGTTCGATAAGGATTTCACTCGGTAAACCCTAGGCGATTTTTAGAGCTCTTTTTGTGGAAAGTTGTTAATGCATGAATCTAGTATCATGAAGTAGATGCTGATAGGGGGAATTTATAACCACATAAGTGTTGCATCTAATCACCAGGAAAGTTCATCCACAAGGTGTACGCGTCGTAAGATTTCGAAAGTATACTTACAGAGTGCCGTGAACCTATGGACCCACTAGCATATCACAATCTTACGCGCGGCCAGAGACGGAAGCTACTGGTCGAGTGAATAAATTGTAGGGCGTAGGTTATACGGAAGTAGACTATGTTATTATTATGTCCTGTTCGTGGAGTTATAATCTAGAAACACCGGTTACTAACGAGCTAGGGGCCGTTTGATTGAATAGAGCATACCCCTAGATATTCCTCTCGACCAAACAACATTTTAGAATAAGTTAAAACCGTCTCTAGTAGTTTATTTAGCAATAGAGTCCGTAGAACTAATTTAGTTATCGATTTCATTAGGTTTAGGTTAGTAGTCGATTTTCTTAGGTATTAGGATAGTTTTAGTTTTTCTTAGGATAGGTTTAGTTTCTCTTAGCACTAGTTTAATAGTTTAAATTCCCTTAGTTTAGAGTAGCCATCGATTTTCTTAGATTAGATTAGTAGAAGTTTTCCGTTTCTCGTTCTTTACAATTCTAGTTACAAAAACCCTATAAAAATATATTCGTTCTATGTTTATTTACTATACATTGTCTAAGGTCTCATAAAACAGTAGCCTCTCCCAGTGGATCGATACCTCAAGTACTACAACGCACATATGTGCACTTGCAGGCTTTAATGTTTATACATTTAAGACTTGAAATTTTGGAGATGAATCCGATAGGCATCAAGTTTTTGGCGCTGTTTCCGGGGAGAGATAGCTACAGCTTCTATCACGCCTTAGAGGTTAGTCAAAACAACTCTAGAACAAACTTTTTCTATTTGATTTTTTGTTTTGTTTTTCTTCGTTTTAGGCTTTGAAACATGAACTCGCCTCTGGAACGAGATTGCTACTACGAGCGGGGTTACTATGACCCATCTTGCGTTCACCACCATCACGACTCACTTGCTGTGTGTGACTCGTTCTACATGGCTCGAAAACCGGTACCGACCAACTACTCTCAAGGAAGACACGAGCCTCCGTACTACCGAGACGAGCCTTTTGCATCTCCCGTTGTGAAGTATAGACAACAAGCATACCGTCTTCCTCATCAATTCTTGAACCAGCACGATGAAATCTTGGAATTCAGCGCTCGTTTGAAGCGAATAGAAGACGTCATCAACAAAACCATCGAGTCTGAAGACTAGTTCGGAGCCATTTTAAAAGAAAGAATATATTCCATCTCCGTCGAACTCGACAAGATGTTCGATGACCTTACTGCCCATGTCAAAATCCTTGAAGAACATACCCTTAAAGACGCTACAACACTAAACGAGAGGATGGAACTCGTTGAAGAAGAACAAGGAAGACAAAAGTTTGATATCCGGAAAGCCAATGTTGGGGTACGTAGTTTGAACTACAAGCTTGATGATTTGGATAACTCTGTCAATGACAATAGTAACACCACCTACAACTACACCCTCGAGCTGTGGGAAGGAGTAGGAGAAGCTGAGGACAAAATGAGACAGTTCGATCTTACACTTGACCGACTCATTTATGCTATCGACGAAGTAGAAGAGAAAGGGGAGAAACTATCCAAAGATCATGAGAAATTTGATTCAACACTTGATGTCCATGTTCCTGACCTATAGGAGAAGCCAAATGACCCCCAAGAACCAGAAAATACCAAAGGAGATGAAGAAAACAACGACCGATCAAGTCCCCACAGACTCCTCTCACCACTGGCATGAGCTCTTCAGCCGGGGCCAGCGCTCCCTTCGCCGCACCTCCGTCCACCAGACCCGCGGTCACGCCACCATCCACAGTGCCTGCGTTCCTCGGACCCGCGACCAGCTCATGTTTGTCTGCCTCCGAACCGTTCGAGTCCCGAACGCTCAAGATGCACTCTCTACTGATTCTCAAGCCTCAACAAAGCCTACAACCAACCTAGAACAAGACTTCATTGCACCGTGCAACATGGTTTTATCAGCGCACTACTCCAATGAAGTCGAAGGACAATACTCCGAAGGAAAAGACTCGAGGCTATTCTTTCGGAAATCAGATTTCTGCTCATTGAGTGACTCTAACCTTGCACCAACACCTCCACCAAGTCCAATACCGAAAGAGCCAAGGAAAGAATGCATCACCCGAGAGAGATCGATCGAGTTTAATAGATTTGTGAAATCAATCCCGATGTACACCTCCTTCGAAGAAGTTTGGGAAAAAAGGACCTATATACGCTTTCTTCCGCTACAGGGAAGAGAGCAAGGAAGGCATTCACGCCTATTTCATGAGAGCGAGACGTTCAAAAACACCCTATGCCGCTTTCCATGCTATCCGAATTTACCATCCCGAGAAGTATCAAGAGTACCCGAACCAGATAAGTCGAGAGAAGTTAGAGAAATTCAACAACGTGGTACATAATCTACCTAGAGGTACTACTTTTGCTAGAGCATACATGAATCATATGATTGGTCATTTCTTTAGTGAAAGCAAGGAGTCCATAACAGAGTTAGAAGATCTTTTCTACAATGCCATGAACGGAAAACCCGTTAGGAGTCTCCACAAAATCGACGAACAAGGTCAGTTCATTATCACTTGTAGCATCCGTGGAGTTGAATTTAAGAACGTTCTTTGTGATTCCGGAGCTTCTTTGAGCATCATGTCAAAATCGACCGCAAAGCGCATCGGTATTAAGCACATACACCGTACCCGGACAAAAATCAGCATGGCCAACGAAACATGTGCCACACCAAAAGGGATTGCCCGAGATATGCCAATAAGAATCGGAAATTAAGTAGCCCCCGTCGATTTTTACATCTTCCAAACAACGAAGAAGGATGCAACACCGATAATTCTAGGATGGCCGTTTTTTTCAATCGTTGGAGCCGTTTTTAACACCGTATTTTTATCCGTTTTTTCATATATTTTAGAACACTTTAATAAGTGTTCCACTTGGTTTTCTATGCTTTTATTACAGTTTTCTCATGTTTGCCGTTTTAAGACTCTTTTCAGGTAACTCGGGATTAAAGAGTGCATTTCGGAGCAAAAGTACGTTTTTGGATAAACTTGGACCGTAAAGAAGTCTTGTAATAAACGAAGACCTTTTCACCGTCTGATCATCACCAAATTTGGATACAACAAACTATAGACAACCAGCTTTAAAATCCAATTCGATTGGGGACAATCCAATGGTGTGATCCTAAAATATACCTGAAGCACTGAAGACCGATGAAGTTGCCCGAAGAAGCAGTCCACCGTGGGTAAAGGAGATAGACCCGCGGCCAAGAACCGTTCTGCCGCCCCAGGAGCCACTTCACACACGGCCAGGACCCAGTTCGCCGCGGCCAAGCCTAATTCCGCCCAAGATTATCCGTTTCTTCACCCCAGGCCAAAACCGCCTTTTTCCGTCAAATCCTAAAACGGCCTAAGCTTGTTGAAGACCTATAAATACTTCTTTTAGACAGCAATTTTGTGGGCAACCATTGCACAACCTTCTATACACTAGTTTTTGCTTTCATTCTTGTACCCTTGCATCGAGATATTCAGGATTGGAGAGGAGGTTTCTCACCAAGGTTAGTTCTTGTTCGTGAGGCTTCTTCACCAATCTTATGCTTAATTTAATTATGTCTTATTTCAGTATGTGCGAGTAGTTTAGATTGTTGGGTTTAAAGGATTATCGAGGGGAATTCTATGTTCGATAAGGATTTCACTCGGTAAACCCTAGGCGATATTTAGAGCTCTTTTTGTGGAAAGTTGTTAATCCATGAATCTAGTATCATGAACTAGAGGCTGATAGGGGGAATTTATAACCACATAAGTGTTGCATCTAATCACCAGCAAAGTTCATCCACAAGGTGTACGCGTCGTAAGATTTCGAAAGTATACTTACAGAGTGCCGTGAACCTATGGACCCACTAGAATATCACAATCTTACGCGCGACCAGAGACGGAAGCTACTGGTCGAGTGAATAGATTGTAGGGCGTAGGTTATACGGAAGTAGACTACGTTATTATTATGTCATGTTCGTGGAGTTATAATCTAGAAACACCGGTTACTAACGAGCTTGGGGCCGTTTGAATGAATCGAGCATACCCCTAGATATTCCTCTCGACCAAACAACATTTTAGAATAAGTTAAAACCGTCTCTAGTAGTTTAGTTTAGAAATAGAGTCCGTAGAACTAGTTTAGTTATCGATTTCATTAGGTTTAGGTTAGTAGTCGATTTTCTTAGGTATTAGGATAGTTTTAGTTTTTCTTAGGATAGGTTTAGTTTCTCTTAGCATTAGTTTAATAGTTAAAATTCCCTTAGTTTAGAGTAGCCATCGATTTTCTTAGATTAGATTATTAGAAGTTTTCCGTTTCTCGTTCTTTACAATCCTAGTTACAAAAACCCTATAAAAATATATTCGTTCTAGGTTTATTTACTATACATTGTCTAAGGTCTCATAAAACAGCAGCCTCTCCCAGTGGATCGATACCTCAAGTACTACAACTCACATATGTGCACTTGTAGGCTTTAAAATTTATAAATTTAAGATCTGAAGTTTCAGAGACGAATCCGGTACGCATCATTGCACTTTTCTCATTATCTAGAAACAGAAGTTTCCTGTCATTCCCTAGACTTAGATTTTTCTATGCACTCGGAATGATAGACTTCTCGATCTTCGAACAAACGAATCATGGATGTCTCATAAGAAATTCGACCAACCTAGACTCTCTTTTAGGTTCTTGTTTCTTTTCCCTTCTGATTTTATTTTATTTTATTTATTTCGATTTTATTTTATTTTATAAAGGGGACAACGCCTTTTCTTTAGATAGAGTCTTAGGGGCTTAGAAATATACCAAGTTTTTGAGTTTTCCAAGGCAAAACCAAGCTCTCGTCTCCGTCTTCAGAGACTGGAAACTGCGTCGTTCATCCCTCTCCGACGTTTTTGCACATATCTGCACATGATACCCAAAACGAGAATGCATGAGGTTCGAAAAGTGGTTAAGTTTTGGCTGGCCTTTCAGGTACAACAAATAGTGGTAAAAAGAAAAAGACGTCATGAATGTTTGATTCGTTATCTTTTCTTAAACCTTCGATGAGAAAATCAAGTCAAGTTAAAGTCCAAGTATAATAGAGCTAGTATATTCCATCCTAAAGAATCTCTACAGCCTAAATTCCTCTAGGGATTTTGCATTAACAAAAGTTCTAGCTACCGCCTACTCTAGAACCAAATTATGAAAGCGCATGTTACTAGGAAATAGCGTAAAAGAACACTTGTCGGTTATCGTCATTAATTTATGGCATCATTCCCTCAAAAGCTTATTCCTACTTTTTAAAAATTTGAAAAAATAAAAGAATGCGTGAAAAATGCAAAGACTCATGAAAGAAAATGTCCCCAATGTGAAATAAATCGAGTAAGGACGAGAAATAGAGTATTTAAAAATTGAAAAAAGTTTCGGGAAAAAAGAAAACTTACCTGGAGGTGGTTGGAATGGTGGTTCAGAATGGATTGGGGATGGATATGGATGGAAAATAGTGGTATGGTGATCATCGGGATGGTGGTGGTTAGGATGCGAAATGGTCGGGAACATATGGGAATCGATCATGAGTCGAAGGCATGTGACCACGATCGACACGGGGTTGCCCGCGGCTCGGATTTTAGCGACCGCGGCCGAGAAAAGGTTCACCACAGGTTGGTGTAGCGCAACCGCGGCAAAAGAGAGGCTTGTTGCAGCTCGGGGTATTGAGCCCATGGCCGGACCTCTTTTGCGGGAAAAGTTTTTCCTCCCGGTTCGTGCTAGGCCGTGCAGTTTCGATCCGTGATTTCATCTTTTTGTCTTATCATTTTTTGATTTTTTTGGGTTTTTTCATATTTTTTAAAGCCTGAAAATAAGAGAAAGAAAACGTCAATAGAAAAAGAAAAATGTACCGAAAAGGGTTGCCTCCCATTGAGCGCTTTTGTTTAAAGTCGTTTAGTTTGACGTTGGTAGCGAGGTGAGCTTAATTGTTGAAAGATCTTGTCCGAAAACAAGTTTCATGCGATCTACTCTTGTCATCCTTTGTATAAGACTTATCATGCCATTTCCACTCAGGATTTTTGTCCTCAAGTTCGAGATGGTAGTCTCCTCCGTGATATCAATGAAAAATTAGACTTGGAGCTTCCTTGGAGTATAATTCATCAACATTATTTGTGCTTGGCGAACGTTTTGGATGCTAGTATGTCGAAGTGAATGAGGTTTCCGTCACGCAATAAGATCGAATCATGTTTCAAGATGCATGAGGGAATGGTTCCTAATGATAAAAAGTTGTGGTTAAGGTCAAGCATCCAAGGTGAAGACGGTTTGCTTGAAGATGTGTGGGCAGACCACAAAATGTTGGAGGAGTGGTGAAATAGGGGTTGGCTGTGGCTGGAAGGGACGCGACCGCGGTGGAAGATGGGTTAGTCGCGGCTGGAAGCTCAAATCCCCTTGTGAAGCTTTGCAACCGCGGTGAAGGAGTATCGGGTGATGATGCTCAGATTGCCTTGTGAAGAGTCTTGAGGGCCATTTAAGCTTCACCTTTTCTTCAATTAAGTCTCTATCACGTCTCATATGATCAAGGGTCGTGCGTGAATCAAAGGGGATCCTTATGCACGTTGAACTTGTCGGTTTGATGTTTTCCTCAAGTGTGACGGGTGCACCTTCTTCTAGAACGTTTTTAACGTCCTTCGTAGCTCCTTTAGGGTCTAAGATTTGTTCATCTCCGCTGCTTATGGTCATACAATGACAGTTTCTTGTGGGAATCGCCGGATAGAAGGTTCTCTCGTTGATCCCGGAGATACACATATGTTGATTCAGATAGTCGATAAGTGCTCTAACAGATGCAAGGAATGAAGTGCCAAGTATCAAGTGTCTTTGTGTATCCTTTCTCATCTCCACAACATGTAAATCAGTAGGAACAAGACAAGCTTCCACTCGATGTAGCAAATTGGGTATGAAACTGAGTGGAGTTGCACAAGAAAAATCTCCATAGTGAATGGATATCTTGGAGGGATGATAATTCGAAATACTTCAAGAAAACACAGTTTTACCAACCATTTTTGCAACGATTTATTTTCTTTCCAAATCACCATCGCCTTAACGACGATTTTACAACGCTTTTGAAAATCGTCGGGAAATCGTTGGTAAATTTCAACGAATATACATCATCTGTAATTAGTCGGTAGTTAACGACGATTTCACGATGATTTCCGTCGGTAGTAAATTAATAACGATTTTACGACGATTTATATGAAATCCATCTAAGCATTTATATGGATTTCAGATGTCTTGCAATCGATGTAACAATCGTCGTACCTATACCCTTACCCTAAACCATATTTTAACAAGTTTCGTCGCTAAATCGTCGTAAAATCATCGCAAACTCTGAAATTAATTTGTCACATGTCGCAAAATGAAAAGGTTTGACTGTTCCTGAGTGTGGAAAACCAAAAAATTAAATTCTAGTTTGCAACGATTTTACGAGGACCACAAATTCTACATAAACACACGATAATATTTTCATTCTTCACTCTCTCAACACTTTCCTCTCTCTCTCTCTCCTCCGCGAAAACCTGCAAAAAAGGTAAAACATTTTTTTTTTTTGTAATTAAATTAGGTTAGTATAGTATAGATAGGAATGTAACAATATAGGTGGATAGAAATAGAATCGAATTGATAGATAGGAACATAAGAAAAATAGAAAATATGAGTTTTATATAATTACATAGATAGTAATTTTATGCAGATGAGCCATCGGCGTACCCACTACACTCAGTTTTTGAGAGAGGTTGTTGTGACATCGGCTGGCGGACAGCCCACATCTTTTGAGGCTATGGAGACAGATTTCGTCCTGCCGACGCTCCACCGCCGCCACTACCACCTCAGGTTCCTCAAGCTGGAGGACGTGCGCCGGCCCCATATGCAATTATGACGGTCTTTGATTAGCTTGCACAGCCGGGCCGACATAGGCTTACAAGATTAGACTCGTACCATAACGACGGTGCAGAATGGTAAACAATATTTTTTTGTATTACATTTATTATTACTTATTTATATTTAATTAATATATATTTTGAATTATTATTGTTTCAAGTTTGGTATTGATTGCAAAGTTGGACGCACCGTTTCTAACATCATAAAGTCATACTTTTCCGAGACTCATACCATGGTTCAAGATGTTTGTGGTACGTATAAACAAAAATATTTTTTTTTCATAATTTTTATATATATATAGTTAATTTAATTTTATAAAATATTTAATTATTTTTGTTTCGCATGCAGCAAAAAATATCACTGGGATCTGGCGATTCATGAGAAGGTTAAGACATTGTTCGTCGAGAGGGTGAATCTAAGCATCACCGGGATAGTTTGTGATTGGAAGAAAGGATGGAAGAAGGATGGCGATGATGCAAAACCCGTGCACATGTATAAATTAGTATGGGACGGCTTGGTGCGGTTTTGGGTGAATCCGCATTTGGTGAGAATTTTGGAGAAGTTTTCGGCTTCCCACAACACTGTTGGTCCGGACGGCAAACCCGTGTCTTTGCCTCATACAGCCGGCCAAACGCCTTTTGCGGGTGTTCGTCTAAATATGGTAATTAAGTTTACTTAAATGATTCCGTTTATGTTATTTACTTGATCAATAACATTATTTTGTTTTCTTAGGCCACCAAAGACAGAGGTGTACTCCCTCCGATGACCAAGGTTTTTGAGCGGATGCCCCGAAAGAAGAATGGTGCCTTTGTTTCAGGGAAGGCCGAGCAGATCTTCAACGAGGTGACTTCCAAGGTCACCGAGCGAGAGACACAAATCTCTCAGCAGCTATCTCCTGGCAGTTCGTCGGTCATGTCTGGAGTGTTGGCCACACCTAATATTGATCGGATCTTCGAGGAGGTATATAGAATAATTAGTACTTAATAATTTTTAGTTCTTAATTTTTTAAAATTTTAATTAACTGTAAATTCAAATTTAAATGTAGGTCGCCCCTAAGAAAAATGAAAAAGTCATCGGGATGGGATCTATTCGAGATGTCTCAGTCGCCTCGTCATTTCCTCCGCGATGACGATCGCCAGAAGATGATCCAATCGTCTTACGTGCCACGATTATGAGTCTTTAACTGAGGGTTGAGACAGAGTCTACGGAATATTGGGCGAAGATTGTGAGTTTTCAGCTGAGGGTTGATACGGAGACTACGGAGAATGACTCGCTCGTCGACATCATGGCAATATGGAACCCGCAAATGCATGCCATGTTGCGGGAAAAGCGACGAAGACTAGCAGAGGCAAACACGGCAGCGGGGCCAAGTAATTAGCCACCGCCGCAGATAATCGGTCAGACGAAAGATGGGGAGCCACGTCACGAAGACGTGGGTATCGATTATTTCGTAAGAACTTTATAGATTATGATTTCAAAATCTAAATTTTATTATATATTTTTTTGCAAGAAAATTTTATTATATAATACTTTTTTACATTTGAAATTATAATTTCGAAATTAATTAATTTTAAAAATAAAATTAATTTTATAATTCATTAATTAATTAAAATAAAAACAATTACAAATCGTCGTAAAATCGTTATTAATTTACAACGATTTTAAGACAATTTATTAACGACGGTTCTCGTCTTCCGATGAATTAACGATGAAATATTTAGCTCTGATTTACGACGAAAATTTGTCCACTTAATCATCCTAAATTCGTCGTAATTTTGTCGTAATATGCGTTCGAATTTCAATCGTTTTCACAACTTGTTTCTATTCGTCGCAATTTCGAAGTAAAATTTATGAAGATTTTACGACGATTGTTTGCCGACGATTTTGCGATGGTTTTTTGCCCCTCATAATTTGTCGACGATTGTACGACGAATTTTAGTTTACGACGATCAATTAACGACGATTTCCGTTTCGTCGTAAATTCGATGGTACACATGTTTTGCAATGATTTAACGACGATATATGTCCTTGCAAAAGGGGTGTTTTCTTGTAGTGAAATACTTATGATCTATGTTATGGCTTTTGGCATGAGATTCACATCAGATCCAGTATCACAAAGAGAATCACGAAATTCTATTCCCTTGATCAAGCATGGAACAACAAAATTTATGGGATCCGTCATCTTAAAAAGAGTCTTCAATGGTGGTTCGGATGTCACCATTAGTGTCCCATCCTTCACTATATCTGTCTCACACTTAAAGTGGTGAGGAGCTGAAGGAGAAGAAAGCTTTAGCTCGTCGAGTGGAGGTGACTAGTGAGCTTGTTTTTCGTCTTCAAGACACTTAAACGAATCGATAGAAATAAATCGTCACTAGGAATAGAAACATGTCATTCGATTCCTTGTTGTTTGGGTTCGATGACATGAGCCTGAGAATCCAAGGGACTTTATCTGATGACTTTTTTTAACCAATTTAATTGAGGGTACTCAATCGACTTCAGAAGCTGCCCAATACCCATCATCTTCATGCGTAAATTCATTGAGATCTTGAATAATATTGTCCATCTTGGCATTGGAAACCATCGATGTCTCATTATATCCATTCAAATATATCTCTAGCGCGGATGTAAGCTTTTTTGTCTTGATGCAATCATAGCATTGCAATATCTCGTGTCCTCCCCGATATAGAGAGGCCCATGGTTGGCGGCTTGGGCTTTGCAAGTTGAGTACGGGTTGTGGTGCTTGTAATGTCCTTGATCCACTGTGTGAGTCGAAACTCGCACAATCTATTTTTGGAAAGGACTTAAGGGAACATAAGTTTATGGGGAAGAACACAAGCAGAGACCCAAAGATGGTATTTTTATTATTGTTGTTTATAAGCGTTTTAGTACAAGAGTGATATTGCTAAGTGTTTCTGCTAGGGTTTTTTGATGTCTCTGTTACAAGTGATTATGATGACTATTTATAGAAGTTTGCATCATAGAGAATATCGGAAGAAAAAAGAATATTTCCTCTTTACTTCGTGCTGCCGCCGACTAGGGCAATTGATGACTTGGCCCTTTTGTTCGGCCCACAAGAGTTGGCAAGTAACCTGTATCTCGGTCCATAATAAGCCTTCTTCTCGGCCCATTTGCAATTTGATAAGGTTAACATTTCCTTTCGAGGGGAACCGATCCGTTTTGGTATGGTTTCTGTTTGGCCGGACGAAATAATTGTCTTTGACAAAGTTGCTTCGCCGAGACGAGGCATTCGAGGCAGGTTGTTTGGGACAGTTGTACCGCGCCTCAGGACTTCTCTCGTTCCCTCGGGTCGGCATTCCTTGTCTTAATTCGGTAATCTTGAGAGGATAAAATCCGACCCCGACAATTTGCACCCCATCTTGTTAGATTCGAGTGTGATTGTGACAAGATGAGGTTTTATTGGTATTGAGATTAACCGCTGAACCATAATAACACTGAGCTGATTACTAAAGTTTGCCATTGAAGCGAGGGCGAAAGATTTCTTTGTTGATGCCTAATAACACCGGTTTTTGACATTTTTTGCAGGTGTTTTAACTCCGTTTTTTATAGTTTTCAAATGATTTCCATGTTTTAGTATTTTGAAAGACATTTCAGGTAACTCGGAGTAAAAGAGTGCATTTGGGAACAAAAGTACGTCTTGCTATCATAGAAGGCCTTCTTACCGTCTGATCATCACCAAATTTGGATACAACATAGAGACAACCAGATTTCAAATGCAATTGGATTGGGGACAATCCAATGGTTTAATCCTAAAATATATCTGAAGTACCGAAGACCGACGAAGTTGCCGAGAAGCAGTCCACCGCGGGTCGAGAGCTCCCACCAGCGGCCAAACACCAGTTCGCCACTCCTGGAGAGTACGGACCCGCGGCCAGAGCCAATTTCTTCACCCGAGGATAAAACCATCTTTTTTCGTCAAACCCTAACTCGACCAAAACGAGTTGAAGACCTATAAATACTTGTTTTACAGCCACTATTTTGTGACCCCCTTTTTGTTACACTTGTAGACTTGTTTTGCACCAAACGTTTGCTCGTGTTCTTTGTTCTTTGTTTAGGCAGATAAGGATTTCCCTTGAACTATTTTGTTTGATTTTTTATCTATTGATTGCGCAATTCAGAAGCTTGATTTTGTTTTGCATGGTCGAGGCTGAGTAATCTACTTGTTGGGTATAGGGGTTTGAAGGGGCTCTCATGGTTGATTTTGATTGAGTTTTTTTGGCTATGATACCGATTAGGGTTCTTCGTTCTATCCTTGTTGTTAATGTGTTGCTTGAGTAATCATCTTAGCAACTGATATTAGGCTTTTTAGAGCCACGACAGTGCTGAATCTAATCTCTTGACCTAGGGTAGACAAGCAAATCCGTCGTAAGATTTCGAAAATATACTTACGGAGGAATTGTGGGCGTAAACGACCATTGAGAGTATCTTTCACTTCTTGCGTGGGCGAAGACGAAAGCTACCGTCCGAGTACTGAACTGAGTAGGTGTGTAGGATTACGGGAGTAGACTACACACAGCGTACGTGTTCCAAGTTCAAGAACCCAAGACGACAAAAAGTCGCTTTAGAAATCCTAGCGAATTCTTGGTGAAAATCGGCCATGAACCCTAAAGAATTTTCGATTGCTCAACGCTTCGTTAATTGATTTACAACTTCAAAATAATTATTGCTTGCTACTGTTCAATTAGATTAGATTTATTTATTCGGTTAGTTTAGCTTAGTTTAGTCTCGTTCGCTTTCTTATTTTCTCACTTAGTTTAGTATAGTCTATTTTAGTATAGTTAAATTCCTAGTTTCGAGTTCGTGACAAAACCCTATAAACATATATTCGTTTTAGGTTTATTTACTATACAGTGTCTAAGGTCTCGCAGAACAGCATTCCCTCCCTTTGGATCGATACCTTAAGTACTGCAACGCACATTTGTGCACTTGCAGGCTTTAAGGTTTATAAATTTAAAACCTGAAGTTTTGGAGACGAATCCGATTCGCATCAGTCTTCAACTCGTTTTGGTCGAGTTAGGGTTAGACGGGAAAAGACGGTTTTGGCCTCTGGTGAAAAAACGACTTGATTTAGGCGAAATTGGCTCTGGCCGTGGGTCCGTGCTCTCCCGGAGTGGCGAACTGGTGTTTGGCCGCGGGTCCGTGCTCTCTAGGAGTGGCGAACTGGTGTTTGGCCGCGGGTGGGAGCTCTCGACCCGCGGTGGACTGCTTCTCGGCAGCTTCGCCGGTCTTCGGTGCTTCGTGTATATTTTAGAATCCAACCATTGGATTGTCCCCAATCCAATTGCATTTGAAGCTGGTTGTCTCTACTTCGTTACATCCAAATTTGGTGATGATCAGGCGGTGAGAAGGCCTTCTATGATGGCAAGACTTCTGACGGTCCAAATTTATCCAAAAACGTACTTTTGTTCCTAAATGCACTATTTTACTCCGAGTTACCTGAAACGTGTTTCAAAACACTAAAACATGGAAATCATCTGAAAACTATTGAAAATGGAGTTAAAACACCTGCAAAAGAGTATGAAAGTGATCTATAAAAATGGTCAAAAACCGGTGTTATCAACTTCCCCAGACTTAGACTTTGTTTGTCCTCAAACAAAACAAAACAAAAGCTTGGAAACATCATAGGAACTAGGAATCACGGAGACCGTCCTTCTAAACCATAACCATCGAACTATATCAATCGCAATCTAGCCTAGAAAATTCTCACTAGAAGTTCACGTAACACTAGTTCACGGTATCCGTCATACGAAATATAAATTTCAAAATCCAAAAATCAGGTCAACTAGCTCTCTACATTAATTAAGTATAGGTATGAACTTCTCATCAAAAATATTAAACCAAGACAATCGAGGCTAGGTATTAAAGATATTTAGAGGTGAGGTTAAGAGTGTTTCGGGTTACCGTAATTCACCGGAGGGTGCGAGATATTATGCAAAACAGCAAGAGATAAATGACATATTGATAACCAGAGCTTCCAGTCACTTTTTCTTGCGAAAAATCGTTGCACTTCCTCCTTCTTCTGAAAACAGAATTTTGTCATTCCCCCAGACTTAAAATTTTATGTGGGTTCGGAATGACAGACTTCTCACAAATAAACCACGGATGCCTTATAAGTATTTCGACCAACCTAGACTCTTTATAGGCTTTTGTTTCCTTTCCCTTTCGATTTTTTCGATATTTTTTTTTTTAGATGAAAGGGGGAAACGCCCTTATGATATAGAGTCTTAAGGGCACGAAAATTTGCCATGTTTTTCAGTTTTTCCAAGGAATAACCAAGCTCACATCTTTGTTGAATTCACCTCCACCCATCGCGTATAGTCTCCGTCTTTAGTGACTAAAACCTGTGTCGTTCCTCCCTCTCCGGCGTTTTTGCACATATCTGTACATAAAACACAAAGAGAGTTGCATGAGGTTTGAACAGTGGTTAAGTTTCGGGTGGGATCGGGTGGGATACCAACTAAAGATGAGCTGGCCATTCATGTACGACAAAGAGTGGTAAAAGTTAAAAGTATGTCATGAATATATGGTTCGTTATCTTTGCCTAAACTTTTAATTAGAAAATTAAGTCAAGATTAAGTACAAATAAAATAGAGCTAGCATATTCCATCATAAAGAATCTCTACGGTCTAAATTCCTCTAGGATTTCGCATTAACATAAACTCTAGCTACCGCCTAGTCTAGAACCAAATTACGAGAGATCATGTTACTAGGAGATAGCGTAGAAGCACACTGGTCGGTTATCGTCATGGATTCCTTTCATCATTCCCTAAAAACGTATTCCTACGCTTTTCGAAAAACTTGAAATTTTTTAAGAAAAACATCGAAAATGCAAAATGCAAAAACAAATGAAAGAAGTGGTGGTTAGTAAGGGATGGAATCCTCCCCCTGACTTAAATCACATTGTCCTCAGAGTGAAATAAATCGGGTAAGGACGAATAAATAGATGGATGTAAATAATTGAAAAAGTTTAAGGAATGGTGGTGAATGGGGGATGGTAGATGGCTATATGGTGATGGGAATTGATGTGGGGGTGATTGGAAATGGGTTTTGAATCGATCGGGGATCGAAACAAATTGATCGGGATCGGGAGGGGGCTGGCCGTGGGTCGGGCTTGTGCAGCCGCGGCATTGGCAAGCTGGTCGCGGGTGGGTTGATCATGACCGCGGCCAAGGGCTGGTTCACCGCGGGTCGGTGAGACGCACCCGCCGCCGATCCTCTTTTGCGGTAAAGTCTTTTCTCTCGGTTTTGGCTGGACCGAGCAGCTTCGAACCGTGTCTCCATCTTTTTGTCTTTTCGGTTCTTTGATTTTTTTTTTTTGGTTTTTTAGAAAACTGAAAACTAAGAAAAGAAAAGTTAGTAGAATAATAAAGAAAAACTAAAAAAAAAACGTACCTAAAATGGGTTGCCTCCCATTGAGCGCTTTTTTTTAAAGTCGTTTAGCTCGACGTCGGTAGCTTGGTGAGCTTATTTGAATAAAGATCTTGTCTGAAAACAAGTTTTCCTTGATTTAACCTTGTAATCCTTCATATAAAACTTATCACGCCATTTCCACCTCTTCAAGTGTCTATTAACTGCACATACACAGTTTTACTGCGGTTACAGAGATCGCAAAGATCTCTCACCTCCCTAAATCTCAACCATCCATCACACTAACCGATGCGATCGCAATATCTCCTAAAAAGATTTGGCTTTATCTCATAAAGAAAAGGACGACCTCTCATATCACCTCGCCTGAGCCATTCAATATGCCCTATCTCGCGATCCTGAATGTCGATTCCTTACTACTCATAATTATTGGATCTTGAAAAAATAAAATATAATGGGGGCAGATCCAGCGCATTTGCGAGATTATCTTAGCCATTTGAGTTCAGAAATCTCACTTAAAGGGCTGGAGGGCAATTGTTGGTGTTGGATTTAACACCTAAATCCAGCTAATGAAAATCTCAATCGATGGAAGAATATAAACACAAGAAGGGTCATTTCCTTAAAAGAAGCACGTTTATGGAAGTAAGCTGACGTGGCAAAACCGCACCAATAAATCAGGAGGAAATCGAGATCAAGTCAAGATCGAGATCAAGGAGGATCCCAGAAATATAGGGAGCAGGCGGAGCATGTTAGATCCGGAGATCGTAGAGCTCCCTAGAACAATAATGACTATAAAAGGAGTTCAAATGAGGACTAGAAGATCATCTTTCATTCATTTGACTTTTAGTTTTTCTACGAGCTCTTTTTCACTTATAATTGTATACTAAAATCAATACAAAATTCAATTCGTCGAATCTTGTCTAATTTACATCGTAGTGCCTATTCAAGATTCTTTCCCATCTCTTCTTATTTTATAAATCACTTCAAATTTTTGTGTGGATTTTAGGATCTATATTCCCCAAAAAAATTTCGTAGTACGTAGATTTTTGGTTTTTTAAGTGGACATCATGATGATCATGTCTCGTGTTTATTAAACACGTGTATTTCCTATCGTTGTAAATATGGAAAGAAAGAAGAGGAGCACAGGTGTAAAGGGACATAAAGGGAAATATAGAGGAAGAGACAAGGAAATTCAATAATATAGTTGAGAGCGTACATAATAAATAAATTTATTATTATTTATTCATAAGGGAGAGAAAAGAATGAGTCCACCGACGAGCTTTTTATTGGGTTACAATCATTACAAAGAGTCATAGACAGCAAAAACTGTCTCTCCCTCGTCCCCTTTATTCTAGATATTAATGTAGTTTTATATGTTTAGATGCTGATCTTATACAATCACAAAGACTAGGATCCGACCTGGTCGCTCCAAAATATATAATAGATTAATATTTAGCGGGAAGACCTCCGGTTTGGAGTTCTGAACCGCTCTAAGTACTTAGGCTGTTGACAAAAAAAAAAAAAAAATTTAGCGGGAAGTTCCACAAGGGGAAAGAAGTATAGTTTGACACTAAATCCATATCTCTATATCCGCACGGACAAACTACAAATTGTCACGACTAATTTTACTCCGATACAAAGATCAGCCACGATTTTAAGATCTTCTACAAAGATGGTATGAAGCTCGAAGAGTTCGTTAATCCGTGTTTCTAATTTCCTATTCCACATTGTTTAAACTTAAAATTTAAGTCATTTATAAGTTTTTTAATTTTTGGTACACAAATATTTATTTTGTTGAGTAATCAATTTAACATTTCAAAAAGAAATACTACAAATTTTTGGTTATATATATATATATATTTATATTTTGGATTACCATGAGGTTCTGGGCCGAAGCCTGTATAATCCCACCAAACTCGAAACCATAACATATAATATTAGTTCCGTCCCAACCGTCACTCAATCTTGTGAATTCTAGGCTTTGCTTAAGGTACTTTTACAGTCGAGCTAATGATATTTGTATTTTTATTTATATTTTTTTTTGTGTTTAAAGAGAGAGGGGAGAGGATTGAACAATTTATTACAAGGATGATGACAATCATTGATCTTGTTCGAAACATTCGTAAAATACCTTTGAAAACTCCTCTAAAGTGAGTGTTGTACTTTATCTTTTTTCTTATTTGCATCGTTTCTGCTTTCTTTTTTTTTTTTTTATCTTTGGGTAAAATCATCGTTTCTGCTTTGTTAGCCTAAAAATGAGAAAATAGTTAATACATACTTAGTCTTGTTTTATCAGGGAAATGATTGTACTCCATCCAGATGCAGAAATCCAAGATGGCATAACTGGAAAACTAAGAGAGGTCTGTGGTGTTACAGAAAAAATAGTTTATCTTCTTGAAGTTTTTTAATAATATACATACACATCCAAAGAAATCTTTTGAAATTGTTATTGAGGAGTGCTTGAAATCGGAAAAACATGCCTTTACAACTGTTTTAGTTAAGAAATACAACAAAACTAAAACATAGATATGTGGAAGAGAATAGCTTAAGTCTCCACGAGTCCTGAGTGCATGCTAGCTAGGCTTTGCACATCCATTATTTTGTCTCTTTACATTCAAAGAACGGTACTTTGGATTTAATAACTTTGGTTTTGCATTGTAGTATGCATTAGAAGAACATAATGTAATATATATTGTTGTAATGATACTATGAAGTATGCATCTCTAAAACCAGAATCAGATCTCTTGTTCCCTTGAGCTGAATGTGCTTTAGCCTTTCCAAGAGTGTTTACTTGTTCATTCCTGCAATGTATTGGGAAAGCTCACTTGGAAAAGTCAATGGGGCTTGTTGCAAAGGAAGTTAATCTTAAGATTTGAGGAGGCTGGGGAAGTTACTATAGCTAAACACTCAGCTAGTTGCACTGTCGTTGGAGCAGATAGCACTTGTGGAACGCACAAACAGGAAAGCAAGGAAACCAGCAGAGATGAACAACAATCAGGAAGGGTTGGTTCGAGATGAGGCTGGTGCTTACAGAGACCAAGAGGGTCGTTTGTGCAATGCGCAGGGACAACGTCTGGATGGAGAGGGGAACATCATTCCCGCTGCTCCTGTTGCTGTTGGGATTGTCGCTGGGAACGCGAACGCTGAGAATGTTGTGGTTAATCGTGGTAGAACGATTGGTGAGTGCAACATACCTGATCAATTCTATGCAAATCGAACAGCGATTCGTCCTCCACCTTACCAGAGGAATGACTTTGAGCTGAAACCTGCATACTACACTCTTGTGGGACAGCATCCTTTCCATGGTATTTCCAGCGAACATCCCATGGATCATATTGAGAGGTTCGAGGACTTGGTCACAAGCATCAAGAGCAATGGAGTGTCCTATGACTACCTCTTCTGCAAGCTTTTTCCATACTCACTTGGTGGAGAAGCGACTTACTGACTGAAGCAGTTGACTCCTGGATCGCTGACTACTTGGGAGCAAACTAAGACTGCTTTTCTGAACAATTTCTATGATGATGCACGATCTGAGGAACAAGATTTCCCAGTTTTCAAGGCTGCTTGGACGAGATTTAGATCGTATCAGAGAGATTGACCACATCATGGGTATTCTGATGTTCAGTTGATGGAATTCTTTTTCAGAGGGCTCGATTGGAGGTATCAGATGACCTTGGATGCTACGAGCAATGGGAACTTCAACACCAGGTATCCTGAGGATGTTTATGCGTTGATTGAGAACTTGGCGTCTAGTAATAGCACCAAGAATGCTGATTTTGAGAGAAAGAAGCTAGCTGGTAGCATGGATGGTACACAGATAGCTGATGTGCAAGCCAAGTTGGATTCTATGCACAGTCTTCTGATGGGCAAGACACCCAAGGCTGTTCACTTTTCTGAAGAAGTTGAGGTATTTAACGAGGATGAAGTAGAGGTTGTTAACTACATTGGTGGGTCTGGTTTTCAAGGACAGAAGAATCAATTCAACAACAACCAAAACTTCAACAACAACTATCATCAAGGAGGTTCGAATCAGTTTGGTCAGAAACCATCTCAGAACAGTGGGTACACCAGGAACTATGGAAATTCTTCTTATCAACCCGCACCTGCTAAGGTTCCGGACATCAAGATCGAGGCTATGTTTGAACAACTGGTTCAAGGACAGCAGCAACTCACAGTGAATCTCAACGTAAAGATAGATGATGTGTACAAGGATCTGAGTGAAAGGATCGATGCTCATGCTCTCAATACCCATCAGAAGATGCTGGAAACGCAAGTGGCTCAAACTGCAGCAGCTGTGAACGGAAAGGCGACTCAAGCATATAAAGATTACGTTAATGCAATGATCTTGAGAAGTGTGGAGAGTTTCGAAAACCCTCCCGAAGGCGATTTCGAAGCTGATCCGTCAGTATCGATCGACACCATCCAGGTATCGATCGACACCACTGCTGAAGAACCGACACATGAACCTTGTGTCGATCGACACCATCCTGGTATCGATCGACACCTGTCGCAAGCTGAACTAGAGACAGTAAAGAAACCGGAGGTGATCGAGGAACGTGTCTACAAGCCTAAGATACCGTATCCAAGAATACCCAGACATCTCAGGGACCCAATTTCTCCAAAGCAGGTGCTTGGCTTTGAGAAGATGGTACGAAGGATCACCCTTTCACTGACTTTTGAAGAAGCTCTAGTGTACATGCCTTTGCTAAGTCACTTCCGAGATTGCAGAGAAACTGAGGAAGAGATTAAGGCACTTTTTGCCAAGGTCAGAAGTACACCACCTCCGATGAAGAAGTTGATTAAGAGGGAGGACCCAAGAATATTCTCTGTTCCATGCTCTATCTCTGGAGTTGAATTCAAGGAATCTCTGGTTGACTCAGGGGTTAGCGTCAATGTCATGTCGAAAGCGATTGCAGAGAGATTGGGAGCTGAAATTCATTCTCCCAAGACATCTATCACATTCGCGAACTGCTCCATCTCACTTCCATATGGTACAATCCCTGATTTGATGGTCACGATAGGGGACTATTTGGTTCCCACTGATTTTTAGGTTATGGAGATGAGTGAAAGATCCACCACGGAGTTGATTCTTGGACGACCATTCATGGCTACGGTTGGCGATATCATGGACAGGCCCAGCAAGGGAACCACGTTCTCCTACATTGACAAGGAGGTTTTCTACGATGCCATTCCTACTAGAGGAACTCCCACACGTGTCTCTTGCATCGATGTTGTCACAGGAGAGTCGTTGGTAGCTAAAAATCGGGGAGAGTTTTCTAACGAGTATAACGCCATGGACATACTTGATCACCCTCCTATCGTCACTAAGGACGTCATAAAAACAACTAAGGCAAAGAAGGAGGTGAAGAACAAAAGAGTCGAGAGTGCTCCACGTGTGACCTTAATCCCTCTAAAGTGCGACGGAGATTCGATCGAGTACAAGGTTAAATGCAAAGGGACCTCGAGGCCATTTTCTAAGGCTAGAATTCTCCTTACTCCGGAGCTGAAGGAGAAAGGACAAGAGGTTGTGGAGAACATGCTACGCAAAACACTGAGTTTGAAAGTGTCTAGTTGTGGGACTTGCATGGGTGTGAGTTCCCTACTTCATTCCGACTGATCGTCCGTACGGTCAAGCTCGTGACGTTAAACAAGCGTTGACTGGAGGCAACCCATTGGTGAGTCTGTACATACGTTTTTATTTTCATTTTGTTTTTGATTTTTTTTTTGTGTCTTGTGTCAAACGTGAAGCAGATTTGACGAAGAGTATCGATCGACACCAGCCAGTGTCGATCGATACCAAGTGTTGTGGAAAAGGAGCATAATTTTTCATAAATGTCAATCGACACCATCCAGTGTTGACCAAAAATGAAAAGTGTCGATCGATGCTTCACGGTATCGATCGATGCTCCACAGCCAGGTAAGATTCCTTAAAACCCTACGGTTTTGTCTTCTTCCTCACAACCCCTCATCGTTCGATACCGCCGCCTCTCTCCCTCAAATCCCAACTTCTTCAAATCTTCACCGGATTGAGCAATTTAAGTGTCTGGGTCATTAGAATTTCATCCTCTATCCATTTCTAGCACTTGTTTCTCAATCCAACAAAGGTATGATCTCGAAATTCCACTTTCTCAATCCGATTTCTAGGTTATGGGTTTGTGAAATTCCACTCCTTACAACTTGTTTTTATCGATGCATGTCGTTTGCTGAGTTTTCCTAGGGAAGTTTCGAACCGATCTTTGCCTTTAAATTGCCTTGATTTTCACTATTGATGATTTGAGATTTTGTGTGTCGATGAACTGAAATTGCTTCAGGGTATCGATCGATACCCTCATGCCTCATTATTCGATTTGCTTGTGTTGATCTGAGAGATGTTTGATTTATGTGGTATTGTTTGTTTGTCTCTGATTTCAGATGTCTGCATCGAAAAGAGCAAGGACTTTAGGTGAGCCGAGGACGTTTAAGGTGAATGAGCGTGTCGAAGCAAGAATCTCATCGAAATGGGTTGAGGTAGTGGTTAAGGCTTGTCTTGACGACAACCGCTACAGAGTCGTGCCAGTAAATCACCCCACCACAAGCTTGCTAGTTAACGATCATTCTATCCGCGCTCTCCGTACGTCGAGCTCTAGCCGGGTATCGACAACGTACAAGCTGAATGAGAGGGTTAAGTATTGGGATGTTGAATATTGGCGTCAAGGTTTCGTGTGCACTGCCCCGGGTCGTGACAACTACGGAGTTATATTTGATGGAGAGACAGAGGAAGATGAGCTTCCGGGTAGTGCGTTAAGGAGAGCTTCTCCACCATCAGTCACACGGACTGCACCACCGCCTCCACCTATGAACCCTACTCCTAGGTCCGCTGGTAATCCTTCTGCCCCTCCGGCTCACCGACCAAACCCTTGGCCCAGACGAGAGGGTACCAAGATAGTCTGCGAAAGAAATTGGGATGCGCAGGAGAAGGCATATGCCTTGAGTGATGACACCGCCTTTAGACCCATTTATGAGGAGTGGGACGATTTCGACACGCTGTTCTGTAACGCGTGGTTGGGTGTTACCATCGAGCCTACCAGGTTTGTGGATGGGCCTTCTTTGCATCAGCTGGGTCTCGACACAGATTTGGCTCGTCTGCTTGAGCGGGTTGGTTTTGGTCACATGGCTACACTGCACCACGACCTCTGCCCAGACTTATTTCGTCAGTTTATGGCGACAACTCGCATGAGCTATTCAGATGAGCTTATGCGAGACGAACAGGGTGGTAGGCTAACCTTCATGGCTCGCGGAGTGAGGTATAGGATTCCACTCACTAATCTCTGTGACCTATATGGGTTTCGGAGGGATCGCAGGAGGGTTGCTCTTCCAGCTGCCCATCCTGACATGCGTGAATTTTGGGCATGGTTTGGGAACGGTGTCTACGAGTCCGAGACGTCCACTCAGATGGATATACGACATCCGGTCCTGCATTGTTTTGTTAGGATCCTGAGCACTACTCTCATGTGCAAGATGGAACCTAACAAGATGCGAGTGTTTGAGCTTCTGCTTCTGTTTCTGGCTGTCAGAAACATCATCCCTGAGCATGATTTTGATTGGCCTGAGCTTGAGGATGTTAACCTTGGGGCTGTTTTTGCGCATCATCTGGTCTCCCTGAAGACCAACCCATTTACGGGGATGAGCACGAAGAAAGAGTCAGTTGGTAGTCTTCTGACACCTATCTTCTAGCTCCTCGGGATCAGTACTACGAGCTGCTCGATCGTCACTAAGCGTCGGTATATGGATGAGGCTCATCTGAGGAACCTTAAGTGGTTGAAGACCGGAAGGAATTGGATTCTTAGTAGATCTGATGGGAGCTTTCTGGTGCAGCTACCTAACAGGTATCTGACAGACGTATCTGAGGATCCGGCTCTGCTTCGTTTTGAGCCTCATGCAGAGCTGTTGACTCCGATTTCTGCGACTAGACGATAGGTTCGTCCACCTGCTGACATCCCATTTACTTCACGTCAGGGAAGACGTGCACATATTGCACCGTGCCCACCTATTCCTTAGCCACAATGGCCTGAGGACACGGACATCCCGATGGAGCCCGCTCCTTTCCAGAGACTGATGATAGCGAGCATGAAGAGCATCTGGGCTGCTGTTCGCTGCCGTTGCACGACTGACACAGATGCTGATCCATCGTCCCAGCCTGAACCTTCACATACTGCAGCTGCTGACCATGAGAGTGATTCTGAGGGGACGCATGATTAGTCTTCTCTATCTTCACGTTCGTATTTTTCTTTTTCTTTTATCTTTCTTTTCTGTTGAACTTATGTCGGTATTTGTTTTTGTATTTGAACTTCTTTGGATTTATGTTTGATCTACCATGTTGCTCTTAACCTGTTTTTGAGTTTTCCTAACAATGTTAATATCTAACACAATGGAATGCTTTCTCTGGTTAAGCGACTCGACACCCCTGATTTTCAATCAGTGTGTCGACATACGACTGGTGTCGATCGATACCCCAGTATGGATCAATACCTTGTAAAGGTACGGTTTCTGCTTTTTCGTGATCCACTTAGTTCATTGGTTTTCTTTCACCAACTCTAGGGTAGATAACACTGGGGACAGTGTTGTTCAAGTTTGGGGGAGGAAGTCGCTGACTTTGTTTTTGTTTTTCTTTGAGTCAGTCCGTTTTTGAGTCATTCGTTGTTTTATTGAGTCAAAATTTTGTTGGAGACTGTGATCTTTTTCTTGAATCTTTTGATCGGACCTTGCTTCTAAGTGATCATTGTTACAGAATCAGTTCTAGATCGACTAATGAAAAATCCAAAGGCTGACCAGTTAACTAGATGACACTCATGTTTCCAACAAAGTTCTTTAAAGCCTGAGCCAAATTTTTGCACTTCATCAATATGGTTAGTATCCATAGAGCTTGATTCCTCATTCGTATCTGACAAAAGAACCCATGTGTTTGAAAGAATGATATTTCTCTCCCTGTTACAAGTTAATTAATATGATGCATTAAAAGATGAGATGATTTTCTTCTGAGTATAGGGTTAGGAAAATTTCCAACGATCCCATTATTCTACTTCAGAGGAAATGATCACACAAAGGATTGGAAGCGAGGTTAGGATTTTCCTACGATGCCATTATTCGCCTACATCCTTTGATACTTTGAGAGGGAAGAACCAGGGATTCGGTGGCAAACACCATCAATACTCGTGTCTCCTACCTTGATATGTATATGCATGATCTAAAAAAAAGAAGAAAACATAATAATAAATAAGTCTGGGGGAGAGAAATCGATACAAAAAGTGTGGAAAAGGGTGGTTCCTTGTTATGATATTGTTTGGGAATGAATCTTGAAGGTTCTTGGTATTAATCAAAGCGATGAAACTGTCGAGGATAGCTTGATTGAACAATGCTGTTAAATAATGATTGTAGTCTGGGTAGCTGAGAATGTCTACGGAGAAGTACATGGTGGTTAGATCAAAAGCAGGTTAGGTGACATATGGGTGCTTGGGAAAAGGGTCATTGCAACGTTTCAAGAACAAGTGAGTCTCTATGTTTTCAAACCTCTTTCTCTGGTTTAGTTTTTTGTTTTGCTTGAGGGCAAGCAAAAGGCTAAGTCTGGGGGAGTTGATATATCATGGTTTTTACCCCTTTTAGGCCATGATATAAGTCCGTTTTATAGAGTCTTTCTACTATTTCGTAGTGTTTTAGAGTCTTTTACAGGTTTTAGCACTTTTGGAGCATTATTGGAGATATTTGACTTTTATGGAGCATTCTGGAGCAAAACTGAAGTCTGGTGACTAGGTACCCGATCAAATAGTCAAGATCCGATCGATACCCCTTGGTATCGATCGACACCCATCGAGGAGGTTACAAGTCGCGACTTTTAATGAAGTTTGAAGAATTGCAGAACTTGCCCAGAAGACTTTAATATTTACAAGAAGACCCCAATTCATGTTTAGACTATTTAATTAGGTTTTACAGCCACTTTGTTGGCTATGCTTTGTTTTATTCTGATTTTGTGAGAGAGCTTTTGAAGGGAGACAAGTCTGAAACTCTGTTCGTCCGAGAGAAGATTTCGGACCCTCTTATTACTCTTTCTATTTTATTTGATGATTCATTCAAACATGTTTATTGTTTCAATCTCCATGTCTGAACAGATCCACTTTAGGTTTATGGTTTTCTCTGAATGCTAGGCTGATTAGTTGTTAGGATTCACCATCTGAAGTAGTTCTTCACCTTAGGTTGTGTTGAAAGCTAATTCTAGGTTGACGAATCTGGAATTTTAGATCTTAGGATAATTGATTAGGCACGAGAGTGCGATTAATTACCTGATAGAACCTTAGGTGAGCAAAATAAATATTCGCAAAGAGATTTGGTTTAGTTGTTTTGTGAACAAATCAAACCTGATTTAAAAGCTGATTTAAACTTTAGGATTTGCAAAGAGATTTTGAATTCCTAGGATTTAGATTTAGATAGTTTTCACAACGAGAGTTGGTTAATTATATCTTAGTGATTTGAGTTCAAGAACCGCGCTAAATCTGAATCCTGTTAGTTAGTTTACCTGCATTCATTGATTTCCTGAGAAAAACCCTCAACCTATCTTTCTCCAATTGAATTTACAACAGTTTTAATTTAAGTCTTGTCTTCAATATTATTGAATTCTTAGCGTAATTCTCTACTTCATAATCTATTGTGTGTTTCTGTGAGTCCTTGTGTTCGACCCCTACTATACTGCAACTACTGCTTAGTACTTTTAGAGTATTAATTTGAGCATATCATCTATAAACGATTTCTCCGAAGGCCATTAGGCGAGTTTCGCGAAACGTTTTTTCGGAAAAAAAAAAAAAGATCGACAAGATCTATAAACGATTTCCGTGAAAGCCTTTGGGCGAGTTTTGCGAAACGTTTTCAATAAGATCAAAACGATCTCAAACGATTTACGGGAACATTTTATAACAAATTCCCTAAACGTTTAAAAGTGATTTTCGGAACGCTTTTTAGCGATATCCGCAAAAGCTTATTTCGAGCTTTGAGAGAAAAAAAAATCAAAACTCAAAAGCAAATTTATGAGTCATGAGTCAATTTGCAATTAAGTGCAAATTCAATTGTGTTTGATTTTGTAACTTACAAAAATCATAACTCACTTTGAAATTTTCTTAATGAGAATAAATTCTCAAATCTCCATTTATTGCTCAACGTAGAATACGTTAGAGTGTTGGGAGATAATCAAGCAAACCTCAAACCTCAAAAAGCGCTTCTGGGAACTTTTTATAGCGATCGCCACAGAACGCTTCATTTAGCGACTTATTGCTTTAATCGCTAGTTCTAAATCTGTTATAAGAATCTGACTTCTGTTTCTATCTTGCCTTAACATATGTCGAACAACGTTGACAAGTCAAACATAGGATCAAATGATGAATCGAGTAAGTCGACGCCCCAACAAGTTGGAACTGGTCTGCCACTCGAGTCTCTGTCAACGACTTTACCATCGGTGCCAAGCGCTGTAAGTGCTGGACTCACACCGGAAAATTTTGATGGTTCCGCTAAGGGGAATTCCAAGACGTGGTGGTATGACATTGGTGCAACCACTCACATCTGTATTGACAGAGAACAGTTCTCCACCTACAAAAATAGCAAGAACGATGCTCGCCTGCTAATGGGGAATGTGTCTCAATCCAAGATTGAAGGCATTGGCAACGTGGTTTTGAAGATGACTTCAGGCAAGGAAATCACCTTGACCAACGTGAAGCATGTGCCAGACATGAGGAAGAACCTGATCTCTGGGACCATGATGAACAAGCATGGTTTCAAAATTAGCTTTGAGGCTGACCACCTGATCTTAAGGAAACATGGGGTTTTTATTGGGATGGGTTTTGTTAAGGAGGATTTGATCAAAATGTGTGTAATGACAGTCCTCAAAAATTATATCCTTCCAGTTCAATTAATAAGAATGCATCTTCTTACTTGGTTGAGTCTTTCGATATTTGGCATGAACGGTTAGGGCATGTGAATTATGAATCTATCCAAAGATTGATTAATTTGAATCTAATCCCGAAATGCAAAATAAGCAAAACTAAACGTGAGACATGCGTACAAGCAAAACTCATGAAAAATCCATCACCTCGTGTCGAACAAACAACCGAACCTCTAGGTCTAATACACACATATTTGTGCGACTTAAAAATTGTTCAGACTAGAGGAGGTAAAAAGTATTTTGTAACCTTCATAGATGATTGCACAAAATATTGCTACGTATACTTACTACGTAGTAAAGATGAAGTCTTGGAAAAATTCAAAGACTATAAAATCGAAGTTGAATATCAACTCGGACAAACTATTAAAATAGTTAGAAGTGATAGAGGAGGTGAATATGATGGACCTTTCAATGATTTCTGTCAAGAAAAAGGCATCATACATCAGACCACTGCTCCTTACTCACCAGAATCTAACGGAGTTGCGAAACGAAAAAACTGAACTCTGGAAGAAATGATGAATGCAATGTTGCAGGAATCTGGGCTACTCCAAAATCTGGGGGGGGGGGGAAGCGCTTCTCGCCACAAACTATATCCTCAACAAAATACCGCACAAAGTAACTGGCAACACGCCATACAAACTCTGGAAAGGTAACGTACCTTCGTACAAATACCTGAAAGTGTGGGGGATGCCTAGCAACAGAACTGATCAGGCCTCTTGTACTCACCAATTGTCCTACCACGACTAATCACCGCATTCCCTGCGATAATCTCTTCTACAACAGCAGGAGGTGGAATGATGTTCCCCTCTCCATCCAATCGTTGCCCTCTCTCATTGCACAATTGACCCTCTTGGTCTTTGTAAGCACCAACTCCATCTTGAACCAAAACCACTCGGTTGTTGTTCATATATGCTGGCTTCTTTGCTTTTCTGTTTGCGCGTTCCAAAAGGGCTAGCTGCTCGTTTGACATATTAACTAGCGGATTGTTCTTGTTCTTCCTGGTTGCACGAATAGGCATGCACCTGAAACACAAAAGTCAAGAACGTAAGTAACACAAAAATTCACGACAGGTATCGACCGATACCACTAGGGTGTCGATCGATACTGGTCGAACTTAGTCAAAATTCTCAAACTAAAATTTAATGGCGAATTGAATCCCCGGCAACGGCGCCAAATTTGATATGCTCAAATTAATACCCAAAAAGTACTAAAGCAGTAGTTGTAGTAAAGTAGGGGTCTAACACAAGGACTCAAGAAAATCGCTCAATAAACTACTTAGTGTCGAATCAAGTTAAGCAATTCAGTTGAAACAAAAAGCAATAAACAGTAAAAGAGTTGTAAAATCGATGGAAGAATATAGGCCCAGGGTATTTCTCAGGAAATCAATGAATGCATAATACCAATCAGTCCGGATTCAGATTTAGCGCGGTTCTTGAACTCAAATCACTAAGCTATAATTAACCAACTGTCGTTGCGAGAATTATCTAAATCTAAATTTCAGAATCCCAAATCTCTTTACAAATTCTTAAGAATAAATCAGCCTTAATACCGAGTTTGATATGTTCACAATTCAATTAAACCAAATCTCTTTGCGAATAATAAATTTGCTCACCCTAGGTTCTGTCAGATTACTCAATTGCAATGTCGTGCCTTATCGATTAACCTAAGATCTCAGTTCCAGATTCGTCAACCTATAATTAGCTTTGAGAACAACCTATGGTGAAGAACTAATTCAGATGGTTAATCATAACTAATCAATTACCAGCAATCAGGAAAAATCCTAAACCTAAGATGGATGATCTACTCAGTCATGGAGATTTCAACAATAAACATGACTGAAGAAATCCTTAAATAAATAATAAAGTAGAGAGTAAAACAAGGGTTCGAAATCTTCTCTCGAACGAACAGAGTTTCAGACTTGTCTCCCTCCAAAATCTCTCTCACAAAACCAAAGTAAAAAAATGCATAGCCATCAAAGTGGCTGAAAAACCTAATAAATAACCTAAGTCACGTTATGAGGCTTCTTGTAAATAATAAAGTCTTTTGGGGCAATTTGTTGTTTCTCAAATATTCATAAAAGTCGCGATCCTTCTGTCTCTTCGACGGGTATCGATCGATACCATAAGTGTATCGATCGATACTCAGGCATCAAATCGGTGTCTCAGCTACAAAATCTCTGCTTGGCTCCAAAAAGCTCCAAAATGCTTCAATATCTCCAATAATGCTCCAAACGTACCTAAAACCTGAAAATACTCTAGAAGACTCCAAAATAATAGAAAGACTCTGGAAAAAGGACTTATATCATGGCTTAAAACGGGTAAAAACCATGATATATCACGTAACAACCACGAGACCGTCTAGAGCGACAGTGTACCGAGATGCCAAACACTTAGCGGCCACTCACTGCGAATGCAAATATGTCCAGTAGGTCTTCAAGCTGGTCCAAACTTCAGTAGACAAGTATGGGGCTTCACCTTATCGCCATCAACCTCCTACCACTACACGAAAACCTGGATATTGCGACTACGACTTACGACTACGATTGTAGTCGTAAAGAAATAGCGACTAAATAACGACCACGTTGCGACTGCAAGCTATATTACGACTTAGTTACGACTACACAATAGTTGGTCCGCTTTTAGTCGTAACGGAGTCGTAAAATTGCGACAAAATAGCGACATTATACGGCGAGTAGTAAATATAGTCGTAATGTAGTCGTGAAAAAGCGGTATAGGCCACGTGCTTCTCGTTTAAACTTCGTCTTCACCGTCTTTGTGATCGCAAGGTCCCATTGCCATTTTTGCCATAAAAAACTCCAATAAAAGAGAAACGATTAAAAATAGTTATAATTAGTTAAATAAAAATAATTAATTCTCAAAATAAAATTACTGCGAAATATTTGAACCACGTCTCGATAACGTCGTTCGGAACCGCAGGCCAATTGCGCTGAGGCTCCATGAAATATGATTTAATGGTGTCAGACACACTCCGTCCGACTCGGTTATTGAGATAAAACATGAGAAATAAAACTATAATTATTAGTAAATAAAATAGAGGTTGATCCTCCGGTTGGTTCCCAGGTGTCAGATACTGCTCTTGATACCTCCCAAATCGATCTTACTCGCAGCGACAACTCCAGCGAGTGTAGCAAAATGGTTCCTCCTAAGAAACCGCAGCGCCTTTCTTACAAGGAGAGTATGCGATTGCGCCCTGCCCCGACGCCAGCCGATGCTCTTGATAAAAGGGTCAAGGAGGCTCTTGGTAAGTCCACCCGTGTTGAGACCCCGCATCGTGAGGAGATCGATAGGGGTGATCACTGCGATCCCGAAGCTGATCATGGTGACGGTGGCAGTTTGCTAACTGGTGGTGAAACCGAGATCGCCCAACATGATATACGAGCTAGAGGTCCTCAAAGATCAACTTTTAGGGTGTCTTCTAAGGAACCAAGTCATTCTGCCGAGCATCAGTCTTGCTCCAACCGATCTTGTGGCGATGGGTTTGATGGCGAGGAAACATCAAGGAGGCATGTGGCACCTCGTTCTCAGGGTGGTGGAGGTATTTCTCTGAATGCCTTTAGGTTTGATTTCGATGGACCTGAGGCAATCGTTGAGAACATCTCCCATCTTGCGAATCTCTTTAGGCGGGTTAGGCCTTCCTACTTCTTGCCGTCCCTTAGGATCATGAAGAAGCCTGAGAGCTATATCCAGTTATTGAGTGCAATGGGCCAGGTAGTTTTAGCTGTCCTTACTTTGTTTTCCATTACTCTGGTTTTTCTCTGCTGAATTTTCATATTCCTTTCTCAGGCCATCTCTGCCGCCAACGAGCTGATTAACTCTTTTAAGCAAGATCTCCGTTCTGCTACCCTGCCCAAGGAGGTGGAGAGGGCAGCTAGGACCATTGCCGACCTCGTTTCTGAACGGGACGAGCTGGTGAGGAGAATTACTCGGAACGAGGAGAAGATGGCTGAGGTCACCATTTTGGAAGGGCAGGTTAAGGACCAAGCTATTTTGGCCAAGAGATGGGAAGATTCCGCTCGGGAGGCTCAAGCTCGGGTTTCTGTGCTGGAGAAATTAAATGAGGATTTGAAGGTGGATCTCCGCGTTGCCGAGGGATGAGCTGGAGCTGCTGAGGTTGGCTTGCACTCAGCCAGCGAAAATATAGTGGATTTAAGGGTCCAGATTGAGAAGGTTACGGAGGACTCGAAGAAGCTTGCCAAGAGACAGAAAGAGATGGTGAAGAAAGCTGAAATGGCCGCAAGGAGGGAGATATCCAAACAATATCGCGCCATTCTTTTGGGGATTAATGATAAATGGGAGAAGAAGAAGATCGAGGTTGATACCGAGACTCAGGTTATGGAGTGTAAATCCAATATCCTTCTTCTTGATGATATTATCAACCAGACCATCAATGATTTTGAGGCTGAAAAGAAGAGTATCCAGGTTGAGAAGCTGAGGTTGGACACGGAGCTTGCCATCGTCCATGTATCAGATTTTTCGCTGGGTAAAATTGACATTCCTCAGGTATCCGATGATTCGGTTACGATGCCTGCTGGGCCAAGCGCACAATTGAGTGATCAGCTGGACCTTGGTTCTCAGGAGCTCAGGAAGAAGTTCCCTAGCTTGTAAAGTAGGAGTTTTGGGTCCCCAAGCTGCGTTTAATAGGCTTGATGGGAGAGAGAGATTTTTTTATTTTAATAGTTGTACCCTTGTGAGGTTGCCTACGTACCCTGAGGAGGGAGCAAGCCTTTCGTAGTTCGATTTTTACAAGTGTCTTTTTAATGATAGTACTTCTTTAAATTCATGGCATTCCATGAGTTCCTTTCGGGTGTATTGTCGTGCACCCTGACGAGCTTGTATACGCCGTTCTTTACTACCTCATTTGCGTTACCAGAGCGATCCTGACCGATTAGTAGATTTGAGGTCAGGTCTACTTCCGGTAGGGTCGCAAGTGGCGTAATTCCTTCTTCCGCGATCTGGATCGTGGAAGGACTGAATATGGGGTCCGATATCATCGAATTGAACCGTGAGGCGGTGGCTGAGCCAACCATCCTGCTGGTCAAAGTATTGATATCGGAAAAGTTTAGTCTTGTCACCGGTGGAGGTGGGAATGGCAATCCTCCCTGCCCAGGGGCAAAAAGGGATTGTGCCCCAGGTGGGAGGACAAACCGCCTGATGGCGCCTGCCCGAGCCGTTCTTTCGAGGTCATCCAGGCGTGCTGCCATTGAGCGATTTTGCTTTATGAGAAACGAAATCAGGTTCCGGATCTCAGCTATTTGATCCGGAGCCGGCTGGTTTAAAGCTGTAGGTCCCGAGGGATCAACAGTATCGTCGATCCCAGTCGAGACATTCACTCCTGAGGTGGTAATGGGACCGTTTATTTTTCCATCCATGTCTGTTGGAGTGATGTCATCAGACTGGGTTAGAGGGATGGATGTGTTTATAACTCTGGATGAAGTAGTGGGTATTGCACTTGTTGTTTCCGCCATTATCTTCTTTTGAGTGATTAGTTTCGTAGGTTACAAGGAGGAAGTTTGTTTGCTCCTCCCCACAGACGGCGCCAAATTGTGAGAGTAGAATCTCACATCCTCAATTTTTGGCTTTTTCAGGTCGTATGAACTTAGGAGAATTAGAAATGAGAGAAAAGTTGTATTATTGTCTTTTGCCAAGAATTCGATTCCCTTACATTGTAGTCGATATTCAAAACTTATACACGCTCCCCCAAAGAATGTAACCGCTTAGTCCTAAATATACGCATTCAATTCAGACTTAAATTTACAATCTAGGACTTTATTATCGAGCTTGATCCTGGGGTTTTGGATTAATGTGTTTGACTTGCTAGCTGCGAGTTCCATCTCCCAACGACTTCCCCCTTTTCTACGTACTCGGCTCCTTCCCAGTTCGCGGGCTTGCTCTACGAGGCCTTACCGTGAGCTGGGCTTGATTTTAGGCCTACTTAATCAGGCTGGGTTTTGAGTGTGGAATTTGGGCCCAACACCGAACAAGATTTGTCAAGAAAAATTAGAGGAATTCAACCGCGTGGTTCGCGGTCTACCTCAAGGAACTACATTTTCTATAGCTTGCATGGACCACAGGATTGGTCACATCTTTTTTGAAAGAAAAGAATCCATCTCGAAGATATGGGATCTCTTCACGAACGCTAGGAACGGAAGACCCGTTTGAAGCCTCCATAAGATTAAAGACAAATGGCAATTTCTAATCACTTGCAACATCCGTGGAGTCGAGTTTAAAGATATTCTTTGTGACTCAGGAGCCTGCCTTAGCATCATGTCAACATCAACCATCAACTGCCAAACGGCTCGGTATTAAGCACGTGCACCGTACCCGAACAAAAATCAGCATGGCTAAGGAAACTTGTGCTACACCAAAGGGGATCGCTTATGACATGCCCGTTGGGATCAAAGATTGCATATCCCCCGTAGATTTCTACATTGTCAAAACGACGAAAGTTGATTCTACACCCGTGATCCTAGGATGGACTTTCTTGTCAAATGTCAGAGCCATCATGGATTGGCCAAATCGACGTGTCTCCTTTGCTAATATCGACAAGGTTGTGTTCTACACCGTTGTCCCGCTCAAGAAAGAAAAACACCTGAAATCAAAGGATCATGATCCCGACTCACAATGGAGCTGATCTCACTACCAACGTCGAGCTAAATGACTTTAAACAAAAGCACTCAATGGGAGACAACCCATTTTAGGTACATTCTTATTTTTAGTTTTTCTTTCTTTTTCTATTAATGTTATCTTTTTCTTAATTTCAACTTTCAAAAAACCCAAAAAATTAAAAAAATCAAAAAACAAAAACAAAAAAATCAAAAAATCAAAAAAAATGAAAAAATGAAAAGACAAAAAGTTGCAAACACGGTTCGCAACTGTTCGGTCTAGCACGAACCGCGAGGAGGCATTTGGCCGCAAATGAAACCTGGCCGCATGTGCCGAACCCCAAGCCGCGGCCAGCCCTACTTACACCGCTTTCGTGATCAACCGACCCGCGGCGAGCTCCCCTTTGGCCACGGTCGCATCCATTCGACTCGTGGCCAACCACCTGTCGATTGTGATCGTTTTTCTTCAATCCACGATCGATCCCCATCTGTTCCCGACAATCCCCACACCCATTCCCAATCACCATAACACCATCTACCATCCCCCATCCATCACCAATCCATTTTCACATCCATTCCTCACCAGTTCCACGTAAGTTTTCTTTTTCTCTTAGACGTTTTCAATTATTAAATACTCTATTTCTTGCCCTTGCTCGATTCATTTCACATTGGGGACAATGTGATTTAAATCTGGGGACGATTCCATCCCTTACTAACCACCTTTTCTATCATGAGTCTTTTCATTTTAAATTTTTCACGCTTTCTTTAAATTTTTCAAAATTTTCAATAATTAGGAATACGTTTTGAGGGAATTATACAGAAATCCATAATGGTAACCGACCGATGTGCTTCTACGTTATTTTCTAGTAACATGATCTTTCGTAATTTGGTTCTAGACTAGGTGGTAGCTAGAGTTTATGTTAATGCAAAATCCTAAGAGGAATTTATACCGTAGAGATTCTTTAGGAAGGAATATACTAGCTCTATAATTCTTGGACTTTAACTTTACTTAGTTTTCTCATCATAGGTTTAGCCAAAGATAACGAATCATACATCCAGGACGTTCTTTTACATTTTACCACTCTTTGTCATACCTGAATGGCCAGCTTATCTTTAGTTGGTGCCCCACCCGAAACTTAACCATTTTTCAAACCTCATGCATTCTCTCTTTGTGTCACATGTGCAAATATGTGCAAAAACGCTAGAGAGGGAGGAACGACACAGTTTTTAGTCAATAAAAATGAAGAATATACGCGATCGGTGGAGGTGAAATCAACAAAGACCAGAGCTTGGTTCTGCCTTGGAAAAAACTCAAATTCATTGTAAAATTGTGTGCCCCTAAGACTCAATCTCAATAAAAAGGCATTTCCCCCTTTTAATCGAAAGGGAAAGGAAACAAGAGCCTAAAGAGAGTCTAGGTTGGTCGAAATTCTTATGAGACATCCATGGTTCGTTGGGAGTAATGTGTCATTTCGAGCCGGCAGAAAATTCTAAGTCTGGGGGAATGACAGAAAAGAGGAAGTGCAACATTTTTACGCAAGAAAAACTGACTGGAAGCTGTGGTTCTTAATAGGTCCTTCCTCTCTTGTTGTTTTGCATAATATCTCGCACCCTCTCTTCTAAATCCCTTTAATACCTAGCATCGATTGTCTTTGTTTGATCCCTTTGATGAGAATTTCACATTTGTACTCAATGAATCTGGAGAGCTAGTTGACCAAAATTTTTGATTTTGAAAGTTTAGATTTCGTATGACGGATACCGTGGACTAGTGTTACGAAAATTTATGGTGAGAATTTTCTAGTGTAGATTGCGATTGATATAGTTCTATGGTTATCGTTTAAAAGGACGGTCTCCGAGATTTCGAGTTCCCTATGATTTTTGTTTGATCTTTCCGAGCTTTGGTTTCTTTTTGTTTAAAGAAAAACAAAGTCTAAGTCTGGGGGAGTTGATAACACCGTATATTTACCCATTTGAACGTCTATTTTAGAACACTTTAATAAGTGTTTTATTGACTATTATATGTTTTTACAGTGGGTTTCGCATATTTGTAGTTTCAAAACTCTTTTCAGGTTACTTAGGCAAAAGCATTGAAAATTGGAGAAAAACCAAAATTTTGGCTCAGAGTCAAACCGTCATAAGTTCAACTGCCAAAGAGTTTCTTCTCACCGTCTGATCCAGCCCAATTTTGGAGATATTCAAGAAGGACCAGCAAACTGTTTTGAAGACAATCCAACGGTTCAATCAAAAGTTACATCAAGATCAAGACGTCCCATTCGAGCACTCTCAGAGCAGCTCCACCCACGACCAAGGTGCAGGTCACCACGGTTAGAGTCCATGGACCCGCTGCCAGCTCTTGTTTCGTCCTGTAAGCCCAATTACAAGCCCGTTCGAATCCCGTCAAGGAGAAACCCTAAAGACCTACGAAAACAAAGCTCAAGACCTAAAAATATGTGCTTTATAAGATACCTAATTTTGTGTGCTTGCTTTTACACAATTTTTTAGATTAATTTTGTTCTTACTTTTTGCTATTTACTTTTTGCTCTATACTTTTGAGATTGGTGAAAAGGTTTTCTCCGGACTTCATTCTTAAAATCGAGAAGCCCCTTTACCAATCTCATGCTTTAAATTTAATTATGTATTCACTTTCAATTATGTCCGAGTAGTTTATTCATTAGGTTTAAAGAGATTACCGAAGGGGAATCATATGTTCGATAAGGATTTCACAAGGTAAACCTAGATGTATTATAGAACTCTTTTTTTATAGATCGTTGTTAATGCATGAGGATGATTCCTAGGTGTTATAAGAACCACGAAAAGTGATGTATCTAACCACCCGAATCGTTCATCTATAAAGCATGTCATAATATAAGATTTCGAAAGTATACCTATAGAGCATCGTGAACGTAAATGAACCATCTCGATTGAGGACTTTCTGCGCGGCCAGAGACGAAAGCTATTGGTCCAGTATATAAGTTATTGATGCGTAAGATGTACGAAAGTAGGCTACGCCATTTATTATGTTCCAGTTTGTGGAGATTACTAGAATCAATGTTACTAAGAGCTTATGTACCATGTTTGAATCGAACATCCCCTAAGATATCCATGTCGACTCAACATCGTTTTATTATTGTTTACAAATCACTTTTACCATTTTAGTTTATACCATTGATTTACATACCACAATTTACAAGCCATTTTCCGTTTTCCGTACTTTACAAATTTCGACACAAAACCCCTACAAAAGCCTTATTTCCGTTTTAGACTCTCTTGCTAATTCTCTGTCTACGATCTCACAGAAAAGCATTCCCTCCCTGTGGATCGATACTTTAAGTCCTGCAACGTACATATGTGAACTTGCAGACTTTTAGGTTTATAACTTTAAAACATGAAGTTAGGAGATAAACAACGAACCACATCAATTCACCATAGATGAAGTTTGTTTCATATCGCTTTTTGAGACTCTTGATACATATCGGCCAAATATTTCGGCGAATATTTTTATGTCCTCTTATACCGCATCTATACCAAATATTTTTATGTCCTCTTATACCGCATCTAGACTCTTGTTTCATATTTTTATGTTGCTTATTCTTCCAGTTTTGAAATCATTAGAACAAAACTTTCTTCCTTGTTGATGCGGTCGGATTATTTCTGAAACTTCAGGTTTTTAATTTATAAACTTAAAATTCGGCAAGTGCACAAATGTGCGTTGTATGACTTAAGGTATCGATCCACATGGAGGGAATGCTTTTCTGTGAGACCTTAGACAGAGAATTAGCAAGGAAGTCAGATAACACCGTATTTTTACCCGTTTTACTATCTATATCAGTGTTTCACTTGGTTTTATATCCTTTTATTATGATTTTCGCATATTTGTACTTTCAAAACTCTTTTCAGGTTACTTAGGCAAAAACGACACAAATGAAAAATACCAGATTTTGGACAATTTTGGACCATCAGAAGATTGATATCCGATGGAGACCTTCACACAGTCTGATCAAGCCCAACTTTGGAAACACGATAGAAGGGAGAAGCACCTTTCATACCCATTTGGTTTCAAGACAATCCAACAATTAGAGCTTAACATATATCCAATTGACTGAAGACGCGTTCTGTAGTCTCGCGAAAGAAGCAAGAGCTAGAATAAATGAAGATTGAACCTTATAGGCCATCCACCGTGCGTCCAACACTCCTGCCGCGGCGAAATACACTCCTGGCCGCGGGACGAGGTTCTCCAACTGCCGCGAAATCCTCTTTGGCCGCAAGTAGAGCTCACACAACCCGTGGTCGACCAATTTCGGCCCAAAAACAGCTCGTTCGAAGCCCACTTCTTTTCTCTTCAAATAAACCCTAAAGATGACCAAAGCAAGAGTTGAAGACCTATAAATACTTGTTTTACAGACCTTATTTCGTGTGCCTCATTGTGTCCCACTTGGGTGTCCCTTTGGGATCCCCAATCACGATTTCTAGGGTTTTTATTTTCTTTGTTCTTCGTTCTTCGTTCTTTGTTTAGGGAGATAGAGATTTCTCTTAAACCCTCTTTTTATTATGTTCTTTATATTATGCAATATTAGTTTATGTCTTTGCATTTATTTTACCTTTACTTTTCTTTTCGAAATTGGTAGAGAAATTCTGTCCGGACTTAGTTCTTAAAATCGAGAGTCTTCTTCTTCCATCTCTTGCTTTTTATTTAATTATGTCTTTGCTTTTAATTATGTTTGAGTAATTCATCATTGAGTTTAAGGGTACCATCGAAGGGAATCAATTATGTTCGATAAGGATCTTCGCGAGATAAACTTAGCCGAATTCTAAAACTCTTTCATATAGATCGTTGTTAAAATCTAGTGTTACATCCCATAATCTGATCTTAGGTGTTAAGTACCACCAAAAGTGCTGAATCTAAAAACCCAAATCGTTCATATATAAGAGTGTGTCGCGTCGTAAGATACAAAAGTATACTTACGGAGTGCCGCGAACTAAGAAGAACCAGCGCAAACAACACGATTTTCTGCGCGGCCAGAGACCATAGCTACTAGTCGAGTATATAGATTGTTGGTGCCTAGAATGTACGAAAGTAGGCTACGCTGTTTATTCTTTTCAGTTCGTGGAGTTACTAGAATCAATGTTACTAAGAGCTTTGTTATCGTGTTTTGAATCGATCATATCCAATAAATATGTCCGTCAACCCAACATAAGTTTTTATTATTTTAATAGCGTCTTATTTTCTTTCTTTGCCTTCATCTAGAAATCGTGACAATCTATCCAAAAACCTTTCTTCCATCTTAGACTTCCTTACTAATTATGGTTCTAAGGTTCTGTAGGTAAGCGAGGATTCCATGTGGATTGATACCATAAGTACTACATCGCACTGATGTGCACTTGCAGTCAACTAGGGTTATAAATATTATTACCTGAAGATATGCTAAACCCTAGCAGCATCAAGTTTTTGCCGCCGTTGACGGGCAATCCAATCGGCTTCACCTACACATTCTCGGAGGTAATTAAATCGACTCTAAGACAACTCAAAGACACAACCTCAGAGCTTTTTGAAACTTCGTTGCGAAATCACGATTTTTACTTTAATCGATCGACCAACTACTATCAAGAATGTTTGAGAGCATGTTATTACCGAGATGATTTTTTTATTAACTCACAACCTCAAGTTTACCGTCTTAGAAATGGATCCTTCTTCGACTAAGCTCATCTCGCAAATAACGTCGAGCTAACCGACGTGAAGCAAAAGCGATCAATGGGAGGCAACCAATTTTTCTATACATTTTTCTTTTTAGTTTTTTTTTTTCTATTAACGCTTTCTTGTTCTTAATTTAGGGATTTCAAAAAATTCAAAAAACCCAAAAAAAAATAAAAAAACCCAAAAGACAAAAAAATAGGATCTCAGTTCAAGATTGCTCGGCTCATCACGAACTGAGCAAAAATCACCTTGGCCGCAAAAGAGCATGGTTGCGCCTGCGGCCCTTCGACCCGAGGCGAGACATCCCTTGACCACACCTGCGTCGTCTACACCCGCAGCCAAGCCCCCTTCGACCGCGCCTGCGTCCTCTCGACCCGCAGTGATGCACCACTCGGCCGCAGTCACATCCCTTCGACCCGCGGCCAGCTTTCTATCATTTGCAATCGAGTTCCCTCGATCCAAAAACAATCCCCATCCGTTCCCGACCATCCCCACACCCATTCCCCATCAGCACAGAACCATCTACCACCCCCACATCCCCCACCATTCCATTCCCACATCCATTCCCCAGCACTCCCAGGTAAATTTTATTTTTCCCTTAAACTTTTTCAATTATTGCATACATCTATTTTTTTCGTCCTTACTCGATCTATTTCACACTAGGGACAGTGTGATTTAAGTCTGGGGGAGGATTACATCCCTTACTAACCACCTTTTCTTTCATGAGTCTTTGCATTTTGCATTTTTCAACCTTTATTTTAAAATTTTCAAGTTTTTCAATAAAGTAGGAATACGTTTTGAGGGAATGATGAAAGAAATCCATGACGATAACTGACCAATGTGCTTCTATGATATTTCCTTGTAACATGTTTTTTGTAATTTGGTTCTAGACTAGGTGGTAGCTAGATTTCTGTTAATGCAAAATCCCTAGAAGAATTTAGACCGTATAGATTATTTAAGATGGAACATACTAGCTCTAATATACTTAAACTTTAACTTGACTTAATTTTCTCATCAAAGGTTTAGGCAAAGATAACGAATCATAAATTCAGGAAGTTCTTTTACCTTTTAACACTCTTTGTCGTACCTGAATGGCCAGCTCATCTTTAGTTGGTACCCCACCCAAAACTTAACCATTGTTCAAACCTCATGCATCTCTCTTTGTGTCTCATGTGCAGATATGTGCAAAATTGCCAGAGATGGAGGAACGACATAGTGTGTAGTCACTAAAGATGGAGACTATACGCGATCGGTGGAGGTGAATTCAACAAAGATGAGAGCTTGGTTCTGCCTTGGAAAAACTCAAAATCATGGTAAATTTTTGTGCCCCTAAGACTCTATCTCGATAAAAGGTGTTTCCCCCTTTAAAAAAAAATTCGAAATTAATTGGAAATGGAAAGGAAACAAGAGCCTAAAAAGAGTCTAGGTTGGCCGAAATTATTATGAGGCATACATGGTTCGTTTGTGAGATGTATGTGATCATTCTGATCCTGGGGGAATGACAGAAAGCATCTGTTTTTGGTGAAATTATTATGAGGCATCCATGGAATGACATAAATCTAAATATGGGGGAATGACAGAAAACATATGTTTTTGGTGAAAGGAGGAAGTGCAACATTTTTATGCAGGAAGATGTGACTAGAAGTTGTGGGTCTCAATAGGTCCATCTTCTCTTGCTGTTTTGCATAATATCTAGCATCCTCCAGTGAAACTACGATAACCCGAAACACCTTTAACCTCACCTTTAAAAGCCTTTAATACATAGCCTTGATTGCCTTGGTTTGATCATTTTGATGAGAAGTTCAAGTTTTCACTTAAAAAATTTAGAGAGCTAGTTGACCTGAATTTTGGATTTTGAAAGTTTATATTTCGTATCACATATACCATGGACTAATGTTACAGGAACTTCTAGTGAGAATTATCTAGGCCAGGTTACGTTTTATGTAGTTCGATTGTTATGGTTTAGAAGGATGGTTTCCGAGATTTCTAATTCCCTATAATTTTGGTTTGATCATTCCAAACTTTGGTTTTGTTTTGTTTGAGGACAAACAATGTTTAAGTCTAGGGGTGTGATAACACTGTATTTTTACCTGTTTTACTATCTATTTTAGAACACTTTAATAAGAGTTTCACTTGGTTTTACATGATTTTATTATTATTTTCTCATATTTGTATGTTCAAGACTCTTTTCAGGTTACTTAGGTAAAAACGACGCAAATTAGAGAAATACCAGATTTTGGACAATTTTGGACCGTCAGAAGTTTGACATACGATGGAGATCTTCTCACCGTCTGATCATGCCCAAATTTTGACACAAATTATAAGGACGAAATACCTTTCATAACCACTTGGTTTCAAGAAAATCTAACGGTTATATCTCAAGATATATTAAATTTACTGAAGACATGTTCTGCTGTCTCGCGAAAGAAACAATAGAAGAAATGAAGATTTAGCCTTATAGGCCATCCACTGCGGGTACAACACCCCTGGACACGGCGAAGATACTCCTGTCCTCGGGTCAAAGCTCTCCAGCTGCGGCGAAACCCCCTTTGGCCGCAGGTCGAGCTCACGCACCCGCAGTCGACTAATTTCGGCCCAAAAAGAGCACGTCCGGATCCCATCTTCAAGCCCACTTCGTTTTCTCTTCAAATAAACCCTAAGAACGACCAAAGCAGGAATTGAAGACCTATAAATACGTTTTTTCCAGACCTTATTTTGTGTACCTCATTGTGCCCCACTTGGGTGTCCGTTTGGGAGCCATTATCACGATTTCTATGGTTTTTTTTTTCTTCTTCGTTCTTCTTTCTTGGTTTAGAGAGATAGGATTTTCTTTTGAACCCTCTTTTCTATTATGTTCTTTATATTATGAAATCTTAGTTTAAGTCTTTGCATTTATTTTACCTCTACTTTTCTTTTCGAGATTGGTAGAGAAGTTCTCTCTGGACTTAGTTCTTAAAATCAAGAGACTTTTCTTCCATCCCTTGCTTTTTATTTCATTATGTCTTCGATTTTAATTATGTTTGAGTAATTCGTCGTTGACTATAAGGGATCCACCGAAGGGAATCGACTATGTTTGATAAGGATCTTCGCGAGATAAACTTAGCCGAATTCTAGAACACGTTTTTCTATATATCGTTGTTAAAATCTGATCTTAGGTGTTAAGTACCACTAAAAGATATGAATCTAAACACCCAAATCGTTCATCTATAAGAGTGTGTTACGTCGTAAGATACGAAAGTATACTTACAGAGTGTCGTGAACTAAGAAGAACCAGAGCCAACAGCACGATTTTCTGAGCGGCCAGAGATGAAAGCTATTGATCGAGTATATAGATTGTTGGTGTGTACGATGTACGAAAGTAGGGTACGCCGTTTATTTTGTTCAGTTCATGGAGTTACTAGAATGAATGTTACAAAGAGCTTTGTTACCGTGTTTTGAATCAATCATATTCAATAGATATGCCCGTCAACTCAACATAAATCTTTATTATTTTTAATAGCGTCTTATTTTCTTTCTTTGCATTCATCTAGAAATCGTGACAATCTATCCAAAAACCTTATTTTCGTGTTAGACTTCCTTACTAATTCTGGTTCCAAGGTTATGTAGGTAAGCGAGCATTCCCTGTGGATCGATACCTTAAGTACTACATCGTACTGATGTGCACTTGCAGTCACCTAGAGTTATAAATATTATTACATGAGGCTATGCTAAACCCTAGCAGAATCAAAGTCTAAAACGAAAATAAGGTTTTGAGAAGGGGTTTATCACGAAAATTGTAAAAAACGAAAAACAGAAAATTGCTTGTAAATTAAATTAAGAAAATCGATGGCATAAAAAGGAAAAGCGATTCGTAAACAATAATAAAACGATGTTGGGTCGACAGGGAAAACATAGGGTATGTTCGATTCAAATACGGTCCCTTAGCTCTTAGTAACACAATTCTAAATTTTAACTCCACGAACTGAACATAATAAATGGTGTAACCTACTTTTGTACATCTTACGCACCGATAAAATTTCGACGAAACTATCTTGTCGGGACTATCTTGTCGGGGACTAAACCCCATCTGGAATCTCTCGGTAATTCCCGATGGATTCTCGAGGGACAGTAAACACCCAAATCGTTCATCTATAAGAGCGTGTCGTGTCGTAAGATACAAAAGTATACTTACGGAGTGCCGCGAACTAAGAAGAACCAGAGACGATTTTCTGCGCAGCCAGAGACGAAAGCTACTGGTCGAGTATATAGATTTTTAATGCCTAGGATGTAGGAAAGTAGGCTACGCTGTTTATTCATTTCAGTTCATGGAGTTACTAGAATCAATGTTACTAAGAGATTTGTTATCGTGTTTTGAATTGATCATATTCAATAGATATGTTCGTCAATTCAACATAAGTTTATTATTTTAATAGCGTCTTATTTTCTTTCTTTGCATTCATCTAGAAATCATGACAATCTACCCAAAAACCTTATTTCCATCTTAGACTTCCTTACTAATTCTGGTTCTAAGGTTCTGTAGGTAAGCGAGGATTCCATGTGGATCGATACCTTAAGTACTACATCGCACTAATGTGCACTTGCAGTCACCTAGGGTTATAAATATTATTACCTGAAGCTATGCTAAACCCTAGCAGCATCAAGTTTTTAACGCCGTTGTCGGGGAATCCAATCGGCTTCACCTATACAATCTTATAGGTTAGTAAATCTACTCTAAGACACAATCTCAGAGGTTTCTGAAACTCCAGTGCGAGATCACGATTTTTACTCTAATTGATCGACCAACTACTATCAAGAACGTTTGAGAGCATGTTATTACCGAGATGATTTTTTTACTAACTGACGACCTCAAGCTTACCGTCTTAGAAAAGGATCCTTCTTCGACTAAGCTCATCTCGCCAATAACGTCGAGCTAACTGACGTGAAGCAAAAGCGATCAATGGGAGGCAACCAATTTTTCTATACATTTTTCTTTTTAATTTTTTTTCTATTAACGCTTTCTTGTTCTTAGTTTCGGGCTTTCATAAAATTCAAAAATCACAAAAAAAAAAAACATCAAAAAACGAAAATACAAAAATTAGGATCTTATTTCAAGATTGTTCGGCTCATCACGAACTGAGCAAAAATCACATTGGCCGCAAAAGAGCATGGGAGCGCCTGCGTCCCTTCGACCCGCTGCGAGACGTCCCCTGACCCCACCTGCGTCGTCTACACCCGAGGCCAAGCCCCCTTCGACCGCGTCTGCATCCTCTCGACCAGCGGTGATGCACCACTAAGCCGAAGTCACATCCCTTCGACCCGCAGCCAGCTTTCTGTCATTTTTAATCGAGTTCCTTCGATCTGAAAACAATCTCCATCTGTTCCCGACCATCCCCACACCCATTCCCCATCACCACAGTACCATCTACCACCCCCACATCCCCCACCATTCCATTCCCACATCCATTCCTCAACACTTACAGGTAAGTTTTATTTTTCTCTTAAAATATTTTGAATTATTGCATACATTTATTTTTTCGTCCTTGCTCGATCTATTTCACACTAGGGACAGTGTGATTTAAGTATGGGGGAGGATTACATCCTTTACTAACCACCTTTCTTTCAGGAGTCTTTGCATTTTGCATTTTTCAAGCTTTATTTTAAAATTTTCAAGTTTTTCAATAATGTAGGAATGCGTTTTGAGGGAATTATGAAAGAAATCCATGACGATAACCGACCAATGTGCTTCTATGCTATTTCCTCGTAACATGTTTTCATAATTTGGTTCTAGACTAGGTGGTAGCTAGAGTTTCTGTTCATGCGAAATCCCTAGAAGAATTTAGACCGTAGAGATTCTTTAAGATGGAACATACTAGCTCTAATATACTTGAACTTTAACTTGATTTAATTTTCTCATCAAAGGTTTAGGCAAAGATAACAAATCATACATTCAGGACGTTCTTTTACTTTTTACCACTCTTTGTCGTAGTTGAAAGGCCAGCTCATCTTTAGTTGGTACCCCACCCAAAACCTAACCATTGTTCAAACCTCATGCATCTCTCTTTGTGTCTACGTGCAGATATGTGCAAAAACGCCAGAGATAGAGGAACGACATAGTGTGTAAAAGACGGAGATTATACGCGATTGGTGGAGGTAAATATAACAAATACGAGAGCTTGGTTCTGCCTTGGAAAAACTCAAAATAATGGTAAATGTTTGTGCCCCTAAGACTCTATCTCGGTAAAAGGTGTTTTCCCCTTTAAAAAAAATCACGGGAACTTCTAGTGAGAATTTTCCAGACCAGGTTACGTTTTATGTAGTTCGATTGTTATGGTTTAGAAGGATGGTTTCGGAGATTTCTAGTTCCCTATGATTTTGGTTTGATCATTCCAAGCTTCGGTTTTGTTTTGTTTGAGGACAAACAATGTTTAAGTCTAGGGGTGTGATAACACTGTATTTTTACCTGTTTTACTATCAATTTTTGAACACTTTAATAAGTGTATCACTTGGTTTTACATGATTTTATAATGATTTTCTCATATTTGTAATTTCAAAACTTTGTTCAGGTTACTTAGGCAAAAACGACGCAAATTGGAGAAATATCAGATTTTGGACAATTTTTGACCATCAGAAATTTGACATGTTATGGAGATCTTTGAACCGTCTGATCATGCCCAAATTTGGACACACACTAGAAGGGCGAAACACATTTCATAACCATTTGGTTTCAAGAAAATCCAACGATTATATCTCAAGATATATTAAATTTACTGAAGACGTGTTATGTTGTCTCGCGAAAGAAGCAAGAGAAGAAATGAAGATTGAACCTTATAGGCCATCCACCGCGGGTCCAACACTCCAGAACGCGGAGAAGACACTCCTGTCTGAGGGTCAAAGCTCTCCAGCTGCGGCGAAATCACCTTTGGCCACGGGTCGAGCTCACACACCCGCGGTCGACTAATATCGGCCCAAAACCAGCACGTTCGAATCCCATTCTTCAAGCCCACTTCGTTTTATTTTCAAATAAACCCTAACGATGACCAAAGCAAGAATTGAAGACCTATAAATTCTTTTTTACAGACCTTATTTCGTGTTCCTCATTGTGCCCCACTTGGATGTCCCTTTGGAAACCACTATCACGATTTCTAGGGTTTTAATTTGTTTTCTTCTTCGTTCTTCGTTCTTTGTTTAGAGAGATAGGGATTTCTTTTGAACCCTCTTTTCTATTATGTTCTTTATATTATACAATCTTAGTTTATGTCTTTGCATTTATTTTACCGTTACTTTTATTTTCGAGATTGGTAGAGAAGTTCTCTCCGGACTTAGTTCTTAAAATCGAGAGACTTTTTCTTCCATCTCTTGCTTTTTATTTCATTATGTCTTCGATTTTAATTATGTTTTAGTAATTCGTCGTTGAGTATAAGGGCTCCATCAAATGGAATCGACTATGTTCGATAAGGATCTTCGCGAGATAAACTTAGCCGAATTCTAGAACTCTTTCCTATAGATCATTGTTAAAATATGATCTTAGGTGTTAAGTACCACCAAAAGTGATGAATCTAAACACCCGAATCGTTCATCTATAAGAGCATTTCGCGTCGTCAGATACGAAAGTATACTTACGGAGTGTCGTGAACTAAGAAGAACCAGCGCCAACAGCACGATTTTCTGCGCGGCCAGAGACAAAAGCTACTGATCGAGTATATAAATTGTTGGTGTGTAGGATGTATGAAAGTAGGCTACGCCGTTTATTTTGTTCAGTTCATAGAGTTAATAGAATCAATGTTACTAAGAGCTTTGTTACCATTTTTTGAATCGATCATATCCAATAGATTTGCCCGTCAACTCAACATAAGTCATTATTATTTTAATACCGTCTTATTTTCTTTTTTTGCATTCATCTAGAAATCGTGACAATCTATCCAAAAACCTTATTTTCGTGTTAGACTTCCTTACTAATTCTGGTTCTAACACTACAAGAAAACAAAGCGATTCCCGACCGGAATTCCGACCAAACAAAAATGGTCGGAAATTTCCGACCGTTTTCCAACTAAATACCGATGGAATAAACCCGGTCGGAAACCGGTCGGAAATTTTCGACCATTTTTGTCCCGTCGGAAATTGGTCGGGAATTCCCGACCGATTTCTGACGATATAGAGACCGGTCATATATGGTCGGAAATCGGTCAGAATTTCCGATTTAATATTTTTTACAAAAATAAAATAAACGTGTTGCTATACATTTAAAACATGTGTTCTCACCCCGTCGGTAATGGGTCGGAAATTCCCGACGAATTCCCGACCATTTGTGGTTTTAAAACCTCAAATGATAAAAATTTGATTACGTTTATGATTACTAAGGTTAGATATGATATATTGAAAGAATTCAATGTTAAAATATCTTAATAATCATTCTTTTTAAGCTTTTAATCAAAACTCGACAAGAAACCGATAAGTGTGAATATAAGTTATATGTATCGTTATGAAAGGTTACACTCGTTCTCGAATCGATTCATATAAATCGTCATATGATCCATTTTATGTTTACATATTAAGTTAGTTGTTAGTAAATAAGGTTAGATATGATATATTGAAAGAATTCAATGTTAAAATATCTTAATAATCATTCTTTTTAAGCTTTTAATCAAAACTCGACAAGAAACCGATAAGTGTGAATATAAGTTATATGTATCGTTATGAAAGGTTACACTCGTTCTCGAATCGATTCATGTAAATCGTCATATGATCCATTTTATGTTTACATATTAAGTTAGTTGTTAGTAAATAAGATTAGTAGAAGTTTCTTAAACCCTATATGGTTTTTAAATTTAGGATTTCATACCCTAAACCCTATATGGTCGGAATTTGGTCGGAAATTTCCGACCAAATTCCAACCAATTATGATTTATGGTATGAAATACTTATATTTTGAAAATTTCTAAGTGTTTATAAATTTGTGTGGTATAAATTGTTAATTTTAAGTGTTTATACACTTAACATTTTATACTTAGCATTTTTCGGAAGATATTCATATATGGTCGGGATTTGGTCGGAAATCCCGACCATTTTCCGACGGGATTGAGCATTTTTCAGAAAATCTTCATATACGGTCGGAATTTGGTCGAAAATCCCGACCAATTTCCGACGGGGAATATACAACGAGTCAAACGAAAGCCTTCCCGATGGATTTAGCTTGGAAGCTCTTGATGAAAGTCATGCGAAATTGAGTTAGCTTTCCAACTCAAGTAGATTCATGTCATTACGATCAGCGGTTCAGGAGATACGGGAGATTTATTGAAGATATGTCACTGTCGGAAAAAGCAGAGCCAATCCGAATCATCTTAAAGATCATATCGGATGGAAATCTTCCCGTGCCCAGTTTAATCTCAAATCCTGCAGACAGATTGGAAATTGAGTTATCTTTCCAATGAGAGTAGTTTCAGCTAATTCCTAGTAATATTCCAGGAGTTATCGCCGATTTAGTGGACACATATCAGCATTTTTCGGAAAATCTTCATACATGGTCGGAAATTGGTCGGAAATCCCGACCATTTTCCGACGGGATTTATAAAACGAGTCAGCCGAAAGCCTTTCCGATGGATTTAGCTTGGAAGCTCTTGATGAAAGTCATGCGCAATTGAGTTAGCTTTCCAAATCGAGTAGATTCATGTCATTCCAATCAGCGGTTCAGGAGATACGGTTGATTTATTGAAGATATGTCATAGTTGGAAAATGCAGAGCCAATCCGAATCATCTTAAAGATCATATCGGATGGAAATCTTCTCGTGCCCAGTTTAATCTCAAATCCTGCAGACGGATTGGAAATTGAGTTATCTTTCCAATGAGAGTGGTTTCAGCTCATTTCTATTAATATTCCAGGAGTTATCGCCGATTTAGTGGACACATATCAGCATTTTTCGGAAAATCTTCATATATGGTAGGAAATTGGTCGGAAATCCCGACAATTTTCGGACGGGATTTATAAAACGAGTCAGACGAAAGCCTTCCCGATGGATTTAGCTTGGAAGCTCTTGATGAAAGTCATGCGCAATTGAGTAAATCGAGTAGATTCATGTCATTCTGATCAGCTGTTCAGGAGATACGGTTGATTTATTTAAGATATGTCATAGTTGGAAAATGCAGAGCCAATCCGAAGCAGCTTAAATATCATGTCGGATAGAAATCTTTCCGTTCCCAGTTTAATCTCAAATTTTTCAAAAAGATTGAAAATTGAGTTATCTTTCCAATGAGAGTGGTTTCAGCTCATTCCTAGCAATATTCTAGGAGTTATCGCCGATTTAGTGGACACATATCAGCATTTTTCGGAAAATCTTCATATATGGTCGGAAATTGGTCGGAATACTTTCAGTATTTCCGACCAAATTCCGACCATTTGGGGTTTCGAAACCTCAAACGGGAAAATTTTGATTTGGGCTATGTTTGCTATGGTTAGATATGATCTTTTGAAAAATACAATGTCCATATATCTTAAGTATCACTATTTACGGACATATACTAAAAACCGTACAAGAAACCAAAAAGTATAAGTATAAGGTCAATGTTTCTTTATGAAAGGTTTAACTCAATCTACTTTCAATTTATAAAAACATCATATACTCTATTAAATATTTATTTTGTCATATATTTGTAAGACATAAGATGTTTACATGTTTTTTAAACAGTATACAGTTTGTAAATTAAGAATTTTAAACCCTAAACCATATATGGTCGGAAATTGGTCGGTAATTCTAGGAATTTCTGACCAATTTCCGACCAATGTGAATAAATGGTTGGAAATTGGTCGGAAATTACAAGGAAATTCTAAAGTTTTATGTTGGATTTATAAACCCTAAACCCCATATGAAATACTAATTTTTATAAATTTCAAAGTTTAATGTTGGATTTATAAACACTTAGCATTAATAAACCCTAAACCCTATTTGGTCAGAAATTGGTCGGAATTTCCAAGGAATTACCGACCAATTTCCGACCGATATGAGCATTTTAGAAAAAAATGCTAAGTGTTTATAAATCCAACACCCAATCGAAAAAAATGCAAAGTTTTTACAATTTTTTGTAAATTTAAAATAGGGGTTAGTGTTTAAAATTTCAAATGCTAAGTGTTTAGAATTTTAAACCCTAAACCCTATATGGTCGGAATTTAGTCGGAAAAGCTTAGGAATTTCCGACCAATATCCGACCAATATGAATAAATGGTCGGAAATACTAATTTTTATAAATTTCAAAGTTGTATGTTGGATTTATAAACAGTTAGCATTTATACACTCTAAACCCTATATGGTCGGAAATTGGTCGGATATTTTAAAGAATTACCGACCAATTTCCGACCAACCCCAAAAAAAACCCGGGAAACCTTACCGCGAAATGAAAAGTGAGGCGGTTTATTTTTTTTCATAAACCGACCGATTTCCGACCGTATGGGTTGGTCTGAAATAAATAGATCTAAAACCCATATTTTTCTTCTTCTTCCTCACTTCTCTTCTCTTCGTCTCTTCTCTTCGTCTCTCTCTCTCCGGCGATTCTCCCTCCGCCGTCTGCTCTCACCGCCGCCGTTCTCTTGTCACGTTAAGTCTTCTCTCTCCCTTCTCTTCCTCTTTTCTTCCTCTTCTCCTCTTCTCTTCCTCTCTTCTATTGTACTCAAGGTAATGTTTTTTTTTTTTGTAAATTAGGTCTTCACGGAGCTGCCGGAGCCGCCATCCGCCGGAGAATTCTGTCCTCCTCCGCCGCCTCCTTCATCTATCACCATGTAAGCCATGCATAAGGATGTTAGTTGTTAGGATTTGTTGGTTTTGTGAGATTTGTAGTTAGATTAGTTAGATTTGTGGTTAGATTTGTTGTTAGATTTGAGTTGAGATTTGAGTTTAGGTTAGATTTGTTTATGTTTTGTTAGATTTGTTTAATTTTAATTTTTGTTTTGAATAGTTATATAAAACTTGATTAATTTTATAATTTTCATAAGATTTTTTTTTTAGTTTCATTATTAAACATATGAAAAAATTGTTTTAGATTAAAAAACCAAAAATATATTTTTAAAATTTTATAAAAATCGTTTTGAGCATTTTTTGAAAAGAATAGTTTTTTCTTTGTTATTTAAAACGTTTGAAAAGAATAATTTATTCGTTTTTTGCATAAAAAACGTTTTATGAATTTTTATTATTTTTATAAAAACCGTTTCGAGAATTTTCATAACTTTTTCGGGGTTTTTGAAATATTTATTGTTTTGTAATTTTTTCCGGTTTTTGGTATTTTTGCGTTTTTGTGAATAGTTTGTGGTTTTTGGTATTTTTTGTGAATATTTTCCGGTTTTAGGTATTTTTCGCCTTTTTGTGAATATTTTCCGGTTTTGGTATTTTTCTTGTTTTATTTATAGTTTGCGTTTGCGTTTAATATCTAACTAAGTTTGCGTTTTTTTGTAGGAAGTACGAGGGTTTCGCGAACATGCATCTCGGTGGTTCGCCTCTAGAGATGCAACCACCTAGACATAGCGGTCGTTCGAGTCGAGGCACACAACCACCAAGTCCCGCTGGATCGACTATCCCGGAGTCGAAGAGTCAAGCTCCTCGAGTCCTCACCATCGAGGAGTTAGTCCAACAACCGGGCCGAGACTTGCACATCCGGCTTGATCCACATCTAGCCTGTCGAGGACGGATATCGCTAGCATGTCGGCTTGGATGAGAGCGAAGTTCCCGGATTTCACGGGAACGGGATCGGGATCCGCAAATGTTTAATATGTTTAATTTTTTAAAAACACTTTCTGTTATTTTATTTTCAAAACTATTTTATTTTAGAATACTTTAATGTTTAATATTAATTTTCATTTTCATTTTCGAATTAATTAAATTAAGTTAAATTAATTAATCAAAATTCAAAATTTTTGAAAATAATTTCGTATTACAGTATTTCAAGTTGGTTGGAATTTGGTCGGGATTTAGGTTGGTCGGAATTTGGTCAGAATTTAGGGTGGTCGGAATTTGGTCGGAATTTAGGTTAATCGGAATTTGGTCGGAATTTAGGTTGGTCGGAATATGGTCGGAAACCGTCGGGTATGCGGATGGTCGGTGTTTGGTCGGAAAAAAGTATGGTCGGTATTTGGTCGGAAATAAGTTAGTCGGACTATTGTCGGTAACTCGTCGGGTATTACCCGACGCTTTATAACGTCTGTAATTGGTCGGGAAAATAATGGTCGGTAATCTGTCGGAAATTCCAGACCAATTTCCGACCAATATTGATTTCCGACGCAATAGTCCCGACGAGCCAAATCGGTCGGAAATTGGTCGGGAAAACCATTTTCCGACGGTTTTCCGACCGATATAGCCGTCGGAAATTGGATGTTTTCTAGTAGTGTAAGGTTCTGTAGGTAAGCGAGGATTCCCTGTGGATCGATACCTTAAGTACTACAACGCACTGATGTGCACTTGCAGTCACCTAGAGTTATAAATATTATTACCTGAAGCTATGCTAAACCCTAGCAGCATAAAAGTCTAAAACGAAAATAAGGTTTTGTGGGGGTTTTATCACGAAAATTGTAAAAAATGAAAAACAAAAAATTGCTTGTAAATTAAATTAAGAAAATCGATGGCATAAACTAAAAGGGAAAAGCGATTCGTAAACAATAATAAAACGATGCTGGGTCGACATGGATATCTTAGGATATGTTCGATTCAAACACGGCCCCTTAGCTCTTAATAACAATATTCTAGATTTTAACTCCACGAAATGAACAGAAGAAATGGTGTAACCTACTTTCGTACATCTTACGCACTGATGAATTTCCGACGAAACTATCTTGTTGGGAACTAAACCCCAACAGAAATCTCTCGGTAATTCCCGACGGATTCTCGAGGGACAGTAAGGACCGACGGAATCCCGAGGAAACACAATCCCGACTGGTTTCGCATGTCTGGTATTCCCGACTGCATCCCGACAGCTATTTACCGACGGAATCCCGAGGAATCACAATACCCGACGGTTTCCCGACTGCTTTCGCCGGTCTGGAAATCCCGACCGCATCCCGACAACTATTTACTGACAGAATCCCGTGGAATCACAATCCCCGACTGTTTTCTGATTGGTTTTGCCGGTCTGAAATCCCGACCGCATCCTGACAGCTTTTCCCGACTGAATCCGGACAACTCATTTTCCTATCGAATTCCGACGAGTCACGGAAATGTAATAATTTTTTTTAAATTCCTTATTAAATTAATAAATATTATTATTCAAAATCGAAAATAAGAATAAAAACCAAAAATAATTTCAAAATTATAATTAAATTCAAAGTATTTTGAAATTACATGAAATTGTTTTCAAAATACCCAAAAAAACTAGGCGGTTCCTGTATTCTCCGTTCCCGAAGATATGAGTCCCGGGAAATCCGAGAAGTTCGATTTCATGTAATCCATCAGGGTCAAGATATCAGCCTTTGCAGTGGTCAGCTCCTCTTGCGTCTCTGCTTTCGACCCCCAAAAGTGGATACTTTCGCCTTCAACTCTTCGTTCTGCTGGAGAAGGTCTTCCGAGAAATCGAGATAACACGAGGCTGTCCTCTCGTCCATAAGTGGGACTTTTCCCAAACCACCACGACGCCCTTTTTTAAAAGGAAGCTCCTATACAAATATAAAAAAAAGTTAGAACAATAATTATAAAATAGCAAATGTAAATCAAAACTAAATAAAACTTACCTCGAGAGTTAAGCAGTTGATTTCTTTTCGCAGCAAATCAGCGGAAGAGGAAAAGTTGCCCTGAGACTGGATCAAATCTTTCTTCCACTTCTCCACCTTCTCGTAGATCTCATTCATGAGAACATCCTGGATCTTACCAGTTTTCTTGCTGGTGTGAGACACCCTTAGCAACTCATGGTGTTTCAGAATCACACCTCCTGCTTCCCTCGTCTTGTAAAAACGAGAAAATTAATTAATAATATCAATTAAAAATAATAATAATATAAAAAATTACCATTTGATCTTTTCGGCTCACAAAACTGGTCAGACCGGATTTGTGGATGTACATCCCCTTACCCGACCGCAGACTATTTCGGTTGTTCGAATTACACTTCGAAGTTTTTTCAGTATTGGCATCTCCCCAATATGGTTTGTAATGTTCCCAAATCATGGCATTCAAGCCTTTCGGTTTATCTTTCCCGTACCTACACTTTTGCTTCCACTCGTTCATGTTTCTGGAGAATTGCCTAGCAACCTCACTCAGAAACTCAGTTACCACCATAGTTGTATGGTTCGGATGCCAATTAAACACTTGCTAATAAAAACAAAAAGAAAAAAAACATATCATAATTATTAATATAACATATACATATGAAAAACAATATTTAATACAAAACTTACCACAAATTGTCTAAACCAAACTTTTTTCTCATCAGACGGGACATCAGTGAACTTCTTGTACGTTGTGTCGAGGATCGAATGCAACATTCTCAAAATGGACTTGCTAATCCCGTTGTTTGAAACACCAAACCTACGAAAAAGAATATAATTATCAATTTTATCAATAAAATCAATTGAAATTTGCAAAGGAAAAAATTCTTACCACGTTGATCTCCCTCGGCGTCTCGGATCGAGATAGATGAGTAACTCCCACCCCGGTTGTTGGACTAACTCTTGGATAGACATGATCTGAGGAGGAGCTTCACTGTGCTCCTCCAGGATGTGAGCCGATGGCAAACCACATTGTTGTTGGGTCGATCGAGATGAACTGCGGCGACGATCATTGAATTCCCCATAGTCCGACCTTGAAAATAAAATTATAGAAAATTTAACACAGTTGTCAAAAATATTATAACATTTTTTAAAAAAAAATCACGTGTAATGTAAAATGCTAAAAAACAATTCTAATTTTAATCATATAAATTACCAAAAAAATCAAATTTTCATTCTAACAATTCCAAAAAAATATTAAATCCATACAGGACGTTTTTTTATAACACAAATCCATATATTCATCAAAATTCCTAATCTAACCAAAACGTTTTTTTTTTAAATTCCTAATCTAACCCAAATTCATCACTAAAATCCAAATCTAACCAAAAATCATCACCAAAATCCTAATCTAACACCAAAATTCGTCATCAAAATCCTAGTTTTACACAAAATTCATAACCAAAATCCTAATCTAACACAAAAATCTAACCCTAGACACTAATTTCATATCAAATCTAACAATATCTAACCAAACCTTGCATAATTTAAGGGAAGGATATGAAACTTACATGGTGGGCACGGCGGCGGCGAGGTCGGCGAGGAGAGGAAACCAAATTAAGTTTAATCCATGGAGAAGAGAAAGAATAGAGGAAGTGGGAGAGGAAGAACTTACCGGCGAGGACGAAACAGCGGCGAGTAGCTCCGGCGGACAGAGAATCATGGCGAGATCGAGAGGTAAGCGGCGATTAGAAACGAAACGAGAATGAAGAGGAGAAGAAAAATCGCTTGTTAAAAAGACCGATTCCCGACGGATATACCGGTCGTGAAAATTAAAACCAATAAACCAAAATTTTTGGTTTTCGCGGGTATATCTCGGGTTTCCTGGTGTTTGTTTTTGAGATTGGACGAGAAACGGTCAGAAATCCCTGAAATCCCGAGGGATTTCCAACGACACTTCAAAAAATTGCATGTTACCCTATTGGTGAAATTCAAAAAATGCTAAATGAAAATTATAAATTATTGGCATGCGTCGGAAATTCCGAAAGAATTCCGACCACTTAGAGTATATGGTTTGAAATTCCAAGTTTTCGGACATTTTACTGGTTTCAAAACTTTAAGGTTCCTATTTTTTTACCAAAAAAAAACTTAAGAGGTTAATGTAACATAGAGTTTATAACAATTTCTATAAATCAACAAATAAACGAATTAAACCTTTAGTAACGTAACATAGAACTTATACTTACCTTTTTCGGTTTCTTGTAGGGTTTTCGTTAAAAGCTATAGAAGAATGATTTTGAAGATGTTATAACAACCAACTCTTTCAAAATAACATATCTACCTATAATAATCATAAACGTAAACAATTAATTGTAATTTGAGGTTTGAAACCTCAAGTGGTCGGAATTCCGTCGGGAATTCCGACAGGTGTAAAACCACATGTTATAAATTGTATAACACATGTTTATGTAATGTTTTATTGAAAAATACCTGCACCCGTTGGGATTCCGTCGGGAATTACCGAGGAATTTCCGACGGCAACAGGTTTTTTATAAAAAAATTACTCGAAAATATTAATGCATTACAGATAAAATACATATAAAATACAGAAATTATAATACCTTAATAATACAGAAAATTATAATACCTTAATAAAAAATACAAAAAAGTAGCGGATTCAGAATCCTCGTCGTCCATACCTGTGAAGTCAACGACAAGGTCAGCTACAAGCGATGGCTCGATCTGACCAAGTATACCAATTGCGTTTTCCTGCAATGGCTCGTGCTCCGAAACACCATATACTCTTCCTCTTGGGTGTATGGCCGTAACTGTCATCCACAGATCTTGCATGTTCATAACCCAGGGGTATCTTATGTAGCATACCTGTTCCGCTTGTGACGTAAGAATGAATGGATTGTATTTTCGAAGTCACTTTCGAGAGTGGACAGAAGTCACACCGAATTTGTCCTAGCGTAGACCTTCCACAGGATCATAACAATCGCTATAGAACACAACGACCTTAAAACTGATCTTGCCTGGATAGTGGACTTCTAGTATTTTGCGGAGTATATCGTAGTAGACAAAGTCTCCGGTTGTAGACGATATACCGTAATTGCATAACCCCGAGTGCAGTACCCCGAGTGCAGTACATCGGATACGGCGTTGCAATAAACGTAGGGCCACACATCCTCTCAACTAGCCACGTGGGAAACGATACCCCTGTATTAGTCATCGATCCAACCTGTACCAAATGTGGATAATATTAATCATCACCAGTACCTAAAATTGCATGTCTATATAAACATGTAATTAAAACTTAGTTACAATCGAGCGTCATTAAACATTTACATGCCATTTCAACCATTCCGAAAACTCATTCTGTTTCCGAACCGTTAGCTCATCCTCTGTGTTATTTGGATATCACTCGCGTATTTGGGCCATGTATATCCTCTTAATCAACAAATACATTAGGAAAAAAACGTACGATGAAAAAATTCTTCACTACTTAAAAATAAAAATTAATTATATATGTACCTCTCATATTCCAAAACATCATCGCAGTTTGTCAGAATATATGTATGCAAGTGTCGTTTTTCCTCCTCTGTTAATCGTCGGGGCCCCCTTTTTCCACTAAGCTGTCCAATTTGTGTAAATATGTTTGGGACATAGACTGGATAACTCTGTGGAACTCCTCCATCATCATGATGTGTAGGTTGTCTGCTTTTAGTTTTGACCGAAGATAAAAAGTAGTAGCCGACAAAGTTCGAGGTTTCTTCATTAATTCTCTGTGCGACAATAGAACCCTTGACTCTTGCAAGATTTTTTATTTTCTTCTTTAGGTGGAACATATACCGTTAAAAAGTATACATCCATCGGTATTGAACTGGCCCGCCAAGTGTTGCTGCTTTAGGGAGATGAATAGGAAGATGTTCCATAACATCGAAAAAGGCCGGTGGAAACGTTTTTTCGGGATTGCAAAGGAGAACGGGCATATTTTCTCCAGATTTCGGATACCGTCTACTGTAAATGATCTCGTGCATAGATCCCGGAAGAAAGAACCGATCCCTGCATAATTGACCAAAAACAATTAAGATAATTACTATATATATATATATGGAATCAATAGATGGCAAGTAAAAATATATTAGTAATTAAATGTACCAGCAATAGCTCACTACAAGAAAACAGCGTTTTAGCGACTACAGTAGGAGTCGCTAAAATGTGTATTACGACTAAACTAAATCATGTAGTCGTTAATCTTTAGTCGCTAAAGTGCGTAGTGGTAAAAATATTCGCTAAATTGCGACTACTTTACGACTACATCACATGAACAGTGTAATAGTCGTAAAATAGTCGCATAAATTACCGACTATTATATGACTAATTTAACGTCTATTTAGCGACTATTTATAAAAAAATAATTAAAAAAAGAAACTCCAAATTTTTTATTTATTTATTAAAATTAATAATTACAAAAAACAAAAAAAAAACAAAAGAAGATCGAAGCTTCCTCCGCCGGCGAACTCCTCTCCGCAGCTTCCTCCCCCGTCCTCACCGGTGAGTCCCCAGCACGAGATCCTTCTAGAAGGAGCGCGATCGAAGAAGAAGCTTCGAGAAGGGTTCGCGGCGGCTACAACTGGAGGCGTCTCCTGGTTTCGTCGCAGAGATGACCAGAAGCAGAGGCTTCGAGTGGCCAAAGGGAACCGCTGTGGGATGAGCGACATCTACATAGGAGTTGCGGATTGGGCGGCGGTGGCGGCGCTGCAAGTTGAGAAGGAGAAGCTTCGGACAAAGGAGAACGCCGACAAATGAGAAGCTTCGGAGAACGCCAACGAAGGAGAAGCTTCGGAGAACGCTGACGAAGGAGAAGCTTCGGATAACGCCGACAAAGGAGAAACTTCGGAGAAGAACGCCATCGAATCTCTTTACTTTGAAGAAATCGAATGGACTTTGAAGAAATCAAATGAACTTTTTCAATCTGCAGAACATGGAGACGAAGATAGAGAAGAAAAGGAAGTGTTTGTGTTCTGGTCCGTTAGATATTGGGTTATCAACGGTTAAGATTGAGATCTGTGTGATGGGTTAAGTAACCAGTCAAATCCTGAGCATATATTTTATTCTTTTCATTTTTTTTCTTTTATTTCTTATTTAATAGCATTGTAGATTGAATTTTTAAAAACTGTAAAAAATCCCATAAACTTTTTTATGTAAATCTGTAAACTTTAAACATATCAAAAGTATAAATTATTAAACTTCTACTTTAAATGATTTTTTTATATAATGATTAGATTTTTTTAATTGTTAGATTTTAGTTTTCAGTATATATAATTAAATTCTTGATTTTAAGTTTTAAAATTATGATTTAGGATTAAGAAAATGAATATATTATAAAAAAAATTCTAAGTAAATAGTTTTTAAAAAGATTGATTTTATATAAAGTATATATGTAATTGGTTTTAAATATTATTTTATGTATATATAATGATTATATTTTTATTTAATGGTTTAGGATTTTATTTCTATGATTAATAGTTGTCACGCAAAAGCCACAAATCGTGTTTGTGACTGCATTATTCACTATTTTGTGGCTAAAATTGGGTGGCCAATTTGATAATTTAGCTAGCCACGAATATTTACTGGCTAAATCGTGATATCAATTTATGTTATTGAAACGAAAATTACACTGGAATTCATTTTAGATTTGGTTCTGCATCTCCGACATCATAATAGAGCATTGAGCCACATGTATATATAAGTTATACATATGTATATATATATATATATACATGTGTATAAGTTATACATATGTATATATATATATATATACATGTGTATAAGTTATACATATGTATATACATGTATATAATTTAGCGACTATTATGCGACTATTGTGCGATCTCCCGAAATAGTCGCCTAATAGTTGCTAATTTAGTTACTATTAGGCGACTATTGTGCGATCTGCCGAAATAGTCGCATATTAGTCGCTAATTTAGGGACTATTAGGCGACTATTATTTTCCGCCTGAAATGTAGTCGTAAATTAGTCGTAAAATAGCGACTATTTTAGCGACTATGTTATTTGGTCGTAATACAGCGACTCAATTACGACCAATTTGTATTAGTCGCTAAGTAGTCACAACTTTCAGCGACTAATTATTTAGTCACCATCTGTAGTCGCCAAAACGCTGTTTTCTTGTAGTGGCTATGTGGACGTTTTTAGGTAGAAGACCAGCAAAGGCAAATGGAAGGAGGCGTTGCATGACAACATGACAATCATGACTCTTCATCCCATAAAAATTCCCTTCTCCACTATCAACGCAATTACGAAGATTAGATGCGTATCCGTAAGGGAATTTGACACTCTCCTTGATCCACTCGAACAACTCTTCCTTTGAACGCACATCTAACCGGAAAGAAGGGGACATTGATCTTCCATTCGGTATTACATGCATCAATACAAGAAAACATGTGTATTTCCGACGGCAATTCCGACGGCAATAATTCCGTCGGAAAATTCCGACGACTTTCCGACGGATTTCCGACTAACTTCTCATCCGTCGGAAAAAGTAACCCGTCGGAAATTCCGACGGATTTCCGACGACAATAATCCGTCGGACACTTTTCGACAGATTTCCGATGACTTTTTGACGAATTCTGATGTTGCCGACATACTGCCGACGGATTTACGACGACGTTTATCCGTCGGAATTTTCCGACGGATTTCCGACAGATGCCGACATGGTTGCCGACATGGTTGCCGACATCGATAATATCTACTTTATATCCGTCGGATATCCGTCGGAAATCCGTCGGAAAATGCACAAAATTTTCCTTATAAAAACGTTTCCACGCTTCATTTATAATCACAACAAAAAAAAATCTCTGTTATCTAATTCCTTACGAAAATGTCTTCTTCAAATCCTTATAATTATTTTCGATCATGGATGGACAAGCCTCATCAAATTCCGGACACGGGCCTAGTTACGGAGGAATTCAAAAAAGGTCTACAGGAATTCATGGCATTTGCGGGTATGCAGAAGAAAGCAAAAAAAACCGGTAAAATCTATTGCCCTTGTACCAATTGTGGGAATCGTAGATTTATCGTGATAGATGAAGTATGGTCACACTTGTATTGTCATGGGTTTATGCCGGGTTACAAGATTTGGTATTATCATGGAGAAAATGATACAATGGTGGATAATTATGCTAGTACTAGTGAACATTATATTGGGGATAACACTAGCTTAGAAGAACCCGCAATGGAAGAACAAAGTACTGTAGGTCATGTTCAGATGGTGAACGATGCATTTCGTGAAAGTATACCATCGGTTGCTGAGTATGGAGATAGGGGAGAAGAACCTAATTTAGAAGCTCGGAGATTCTTTGATATGTTAGACGCTGCTAAACATCCGTTATATGATGGGTGTAGAGGTGAACATTCCCCTTTATCAACTGCAACAAGGATGATGGGTATAAAGACGGATTTCAATTTGAGTGAGGAGTGCGTGGATGCAATCGCTAGTTTTGTGGAAGAAATTTTGCCAGAAGATAATCATGCACCGGCATCATACTATGAGATACAGAAACTTGTTCAAGGTCTAGGATTACCGTATCAGATGATAGATGTATGCATAGACAACTGTATGCTCTACTGGAGAGAGGACGCAGATCGTACGACATGTCGTTTTTGTCGCAAACCTCGGTATAAGGAAACAGGTGGAAGAGTGTCAGTGCCATATAAACGGATGTGGTATTTACCGTTAATAGAGAGATTGAAGAGGTTATATCAGTCAGAGCGCACAGCAGGAGCAATGAGATGGCATGCAGAGCATACAACAGATGGACAAATCGCCCATCCGTCAGATGCAGGAGCATGAAAACATTTTCAATCCATTTATCCCAGCTTTGCGTTTGAGGCAAGGAACGTATACCTTGGATTATGTACCGATGGTTTCAGCCCTTTTGGGAAGCACGGCAGAAAATATTCTTTGTGGCCAGTAATTGTAACACCTTACAATTTGCCGCCATCTTTGTGCATGCGAAGGGAGTTCTTGTTCCTTAGCATTCTCGTTCCTGGACCAGAGCATCCGAAGAGATCACTTGATGTATTTTTGCAACCATTGATTTATGAGCTGCGAATGTTATGGGACCAAGGTATTGAAGCGTTTGATGTTTCTTGTCACCAAAATTTCATCATGCGGTCGGTACTTTTGTGGACTATTAGCGATTTTCCAGCATATGGCATGTTATCAGGATGGACAACGCACGGAAGGTTATCGTGCCCGTACTGTCAAGATAACACTGATGCGTTCCAATTGAAGCACGGACGGAAAACGTCTTGGTTTGATTGTCATAGGCGATACCTACCTAGCGATCATCCTTATCGTCGGAGCACCACATTGTTTAGGAAGAACCGGAAAGTATTTGACGGTCCTCCTCCTGAGTTAGATGGTGAGTATTTGTTGACTCAGTTTAGAGATTTTGGTGCAGAGAGGACCGTTGATTGTGGTGGTAACGGACATCATCCTGTTGATGGTTGTGGCAACGTTCATAATTGGCACAAGAGGAGCATTTTCTGGGATTTGCCTTATTGGAAGAACCATCTTTTGAGGCATAATCTGGATGTCATGCACATTGAGAAGATTTTTTTCGACAACATTATGAACACCGTTCTCAATGTCAAAGGGAAGACGAAGGACAATCTGAAGTCTAGATTGGACTTGCCAGACATTTGTTCTCGTAGAGCACTACATGTGACAGGGAACGGGAAGCCTCCGGTCCCGGCTTTTCGTTTCGATGAACCTTCAAAGGCCGAGTTTTTTTACTGGATTACCGAAAGTGTTAGATTCCCGGACGGATACGCATCTAACCTTCGGAACTGCGTTGATCATGGAGAAGGGAAGTTTACTGGGATGAAGAGTCATGATTGTCATGTGGTGATGCAGCGCCTCCTTCCATTTGCCTTTGCATGTCTTCTACCACGTAATGTCCACGAAGCAATTGCAGGTACAATCATGAAATTATTTATTTACTACTTTATACAATATATACTTCATTATTTAATTATTCATTTGTTATCCATATATTGCAGGGATTGGTGCCTTTTTCCGAGATATATGTTCTCGCTCTCTTACATCATACGGTATCCGCAATCTTGGGGATAATATACCTGTAATCCTTTGTAATTTGGAGAAGATATTTTCTCCTTCATTCTTTGATGTTATGGAACATTTAACAATTCATCTCCCTCGAGAAGCAGAGCTTGGGGGTCCGGTTCAGTACCGTTGGATGTATCCTTTCGAACGGTATATGTTACATCTAAAGAAGAAGGTGAAAAATTTGAGTAGAGTGGAGGGTTCTATCGTCGCACAGACCATCAATGAAGAAACCTCACATTTTTCCGAGTCCTACTTTCCATCACCAGTCAAAACAAAGAGTCGTAGAGCCGCTCGACATGATGACGGAGGCGTCCTACCTTTCTATCCGGTCGATGTACCTCATATATTTTTACAGATTGGATGACTTAGTGGAAAAAGCAAGAATAGGAGACTTTCACCACAAGAGCGAGAGCATTTGCATATGTATATTCTCACAAACTGCGACGGAGTTGATGAATATGAGAGGTATTATATATTGAACTTAATTTTTAATTACTTATTGGGTTCTTGATTATATATATATGTACTAACGTGATAATTGTTTCAATCTCACAAGATGTATATGGCTTATCAACGTTTTGCATTTCCTGACAAAACAGAGGACGAGCTAATCGAGCTCAAACAGGAAGAGTTCGGATGTTGGTTAAGAGATTATGTAAGTCTTTTAATTGCCTTGTTTTTAGCAATCATCATATGTAATGAAAGATTTAATTATTTGAAGTATTTTTATTTTAATTGTGCAGGTGACGACAGAGAAGGCTAACGGACAAACATTTCCCACGTGGTTAGAAGAAATTGTGAGATTTCCACTAGCAACCGTGCAGTCACATGTGATGTATAGCACACGGGGGTACGCTTTTAAGATTCTTCGGGATGATAGGAGTGCGACAACTTCAGATTACGGTGTATCAACTCAGTCAGGTGATCTTGTATACTATGGTGTCGTACGTGAGATTTTCGATGTTCAGTACCCGGGAATGCTCGGTCTAAGATGTGTTGCATTTTTATGCGACTGGAACGACCCATTAGTAGGAAGCGGTGTGCGACACGACCAATTTGGTGTTACATCATTACATAGCAGAAGAAAACTCCAGAGATACGAGCCATTTGTACTTGCATCACAAGCAGACCAGGTTTGTATTTCTTTTACGTTAATTTTTAATTTAGTTTTGTTGCATTCCCGTGGTTAAATTTGTACATGGTGTAGGTATGCTACATTCCCTATCCGCGGGTGACAAACAAGCAAGACCCGTGGGTTACAGTCACATCGATAAACCCGAGAGGTAGAGTTCATGGGATGTCTGATCATGAACCCCTCCAACAAAGCTCCGTAGGTTTGGGTTCAATAGAGCATTCCCTTGAGGTCGACCTTGTCGTTGATTTCACCATACAGTCAGACGATCGAGTATTTGAGGATTCAGAAGAAGAATTTGACGAATTTGGGGAACCTTCCGATTCAGGAGAATCAAATTACTCATCATCGGATTGACAGTAGTTTTAATTATAAAATTTGCACCGTAAAATATGTACATATATTTGAACTAGAATTCTAATGTGTAATATATCAGTTATGTCGAAGTTTTATAAAGTTAGACATTTGATTAAGTGTAACAAAATCGGAATTTTGCCACAAAAAATATTTTGGTTACAAGGTTAACCTATATTATAACTTCTATATAAATTCTATATAACACATTTTCTTGATGTATATACAAGGTTAACCTATTTTATATACATCATACAAGTGTTTGTAAACTTTTGCCACAAAAAAACCTATACCCTATACCCTAAACAAGATTTTTGAATATCCGTCGGAAATCCGTCGGAAATTTCCGACGGATTTCCGACCAATTGTAATACTCCCCACCCCCATCAACATGATAATGGCCATTACCACCACATGAAACCGTCTTCTCCGCACCAAAATCTCTCAACTGAATCACGATATCATTCCCATTTACCTCTGGAGGTGGACCATCAAAAAATGTTTTTGTTCTTCCTAAACAATATCGTGCTCCGACGATATGGATGATCAAGGAGTAGAAATCTTCGATGACAATCGAACCAAGAAGTCTTTCTGCCATGGCTTAATTGGAACGCATCAGTGTTATCTTGACAATACGGACATGCTAGCCTTCCGTGGGCCGACCATCCAGATAGCATACCATATGCTGGAAAATCACTTATGGTCCACATAAGTACCGCTCGCATTATGAAAAGTTGTTGGAGAGAAAAGTCGAACGCTTCAACGCCATCTTTCCATAACAACTTCAACACATAAATTAGTGTATGCAAGAAAATATCAAGAGATCTCTTAGGGTGCTCTGGTTCAGGGACGAGAATCGTGAGGAACAAAAACTCTCGTTTCATGCACAAACTATGCGGCAAATTGTAAGGTATAACGATTACTGGCCACAAAGAATATTGCATCCCATGCCTTCCAAAAGGGTTGAATCCATATGTAGATTACCCGAGGTATACGTTCCTTGTCTCTTACGCAAAACTAGGATAAACCTCTTGAAAATATTTCCACGCTTGCATCTGAGGGATGCGCAATCTCTCCATCTGAGTGATGTTCTGCATGTCATCTCATAGGTCCTGCCGTGCGCTCGGATTGATATAACCTCTTCAACCTCTCCATTAATGGAAAATACCACATCTGTTTATGTGGAACAGGTACTCTGCCACTCGTTTCCTAATACCGAGGTTTGTGAAAAAACGACACTTCAAGCGGTTTTCGTCCTTCCTCCAGTATATCATGCAATTTTCGATGCACACATCTATCATTTGATATGGCAATCCGAGACCGCCTACAAGTTTATGAATCTCGTAGTATGAAGCCGGTGAAATATTATCTTCAGATAAAATATCTTTCACAAAATCAGTTATCGCATCCACACAATCATCCGCCAAGTTGAAATCCGTCTTTATAGTCATCAACTTGCTTACAGTTGATAAAGGCGATAATCCCTCTCTACAACCTCCGTATAAGGGTTTCTTAGTTGCATCAAGCATATCAAAAAAAATTACTGGCATGTAAATTAGGTTCATCTATTCTATTACCATCTTGAACATATGATGCTATGTTTTCGCGAAACGCATCATTCACCATTTGAACAGTACCTACATTTGCATCTACTTCCGGTGTTGGTTCCTATATCCTACCCGAAGTATTGCTATAATAGTGTACCATTGAATCAGTTTCTCCGTGCGTATATCAAATCTTGTACCCCGGCGTAAACCCATTCCTATACAGGTGATTCCAGTATCCGCTAACAGTGACTAATCTATTATTCTGATATTTAGTACAAGAACAATACAATTTACTGTGTTCTGATGTCATGTTATTGTTTGTCGCAAATATCATGAATTCCTCAACACCCGTTGCATACTCATCCGTTACTTGACCCATCGTTGGATCAAGCCTAGGTTTATCAATCCACGATCGAAAATAATCATATGGGTTTGGATGTGAAGAAGACATTTTATTTGATTTTTTTGTTGTGTAAGTTGTGAATGTGGGTGAAGAAGTACTTATAATGAAATTTCAGCGGGTTCCCGACCGGTTTCTGATCGGTTTAAAATTTCTTAACGTCTATAAAATAGCTAATGCAACAGATATATTAACGGATTTATAATCCTCGGGATATTGTCGGAAATTGGTCGGGAAATAAATGTCATCGAGAAATCGTCGGGAATTCCCGACCGAATTTCCGATGAGCTAAAGACGGTCGGGAATTCCTTACGGGTTTCCGACGAGCTCAAATCGATCGGGGTGCCGTCGAAAAACCATCTCCAATTCCCGACCATCTTTAGCTCGTCGTAAATTTGGTCGGGAATCGGGATGTTTTCTTGTAGTGTATATACTCGACATGTAGCTTTCGTCTATGGTCGCCCAGAAGGTCGTGATATTCGCACTGTTTCTTCTTAGTTCATGGCACTCCATACGTATACTTTCGTATTTTACGAAGCGACACGCTCTTAGAGATGAACAATTTGGGTGTTTAGATTTAGCACTTTTGTTGGTTTTTGAACACCTAGGAATCAGACTCTAGTTCTTGACACTAGATTCATGCATTAACAACGATCTATAAGAAAGAGCTCTAGAATTCGGCTAGGGTTTTACCTTGTGAAATCCTTATCTAACATAGAATTCCCCTCGATAATCTCTTTAAATCCAACGAGGAAACTACTCACACATAATTGAAATAAAAGACATGATTAAATTAAAAGCAAAAGATTGATGAAAGAGGGTTCTCTATTTTAAGAACTAATTATGGAGAAAACCTCTTCACCAATCTCGAAGAGTATCGAACAAAACGTAAAGAGAAAAAGGTAAAGAGCAAAAAGTAAGAACAAAACTAAACTAAAAATGGTGTACAAGCAAGCATACAGTTTTTTTTTGTCTCTAAAACACATATTTATAGGTCTTCTCTCTTGCTTTTGACGGTCTTTAGGGTTTTGAGTTTACATCAATTGAACGGGCCTTGCAAATGGGCTTACGGGACCGAACAAGGGCTGGCCGCGGGTCCATTGAGTCTGGCCCCGGCGAACCACTCCTTGGCCACGGGTGGAAGGCTTCTGCCTATGGTGAACTGCCTCTTGGCCACGCATGGAGAGCTTCCGGGAGTGGCCGGATGGGACGTCTTGATCTTGATACATCTTTTGATTGTACCGTTGGATCGTCCTCAAATCAGATGGAATGGAAATGTAGCTTGTCTTTCTTGAATATCTCCAAATTTGGGCTAGATCAGACGGTGAGAAGAACCTCTTTGGCAGTTGAACTTCTGCCGGTTTGACTCTGAGCCAAAAAATCTGGTTTTTCTTCAATTTTCAATGTTTTCCCCTAAGTATCCTGAAAAGAGTCTTGAAACTACAAATATGTGAAAACCGCATTAAAAACATATAAAAGCGAATGAAACACTTATTAAAGTGCTCTAAAATATACAGTAAAACGGGTAAAAATACGGTGTTATCACTTGTCCATGCCACGTCCACATCCATATCCTCGTCCACGACCGCGATCATTGCCTCGACCGCGTCCACGTCTGTGTCTTTGCCAATTATTATAATTGGATGATGCAACATTCTCTTGTGTGAATGGAACTGATCCAGTTGGATGAGATTGATGGTTTAACGTCACAAATTTATTATTTTGTTTTGCCACCAAAAGAAATTGAATCAACTCTGAAACTTCGTGTATCCATTCGTCTGATATAGTTGCTGCATGATTATGTTTTCATGATGAAATGTTTGGAGATTTTTCTCGATCATATCAAAATCGCATATCTTTTCTCCACATAACACTATTCTGGAAGTGATTCGGGCTAGAGCGGAATTATATTCACTAACGCTCTTGTAATCCTGAAACCGGAGGTTTAACCACTCATGCTTAGCTTTTGGTAAGATCACATATCTCTGATTATCAAACCTATCTTTGAGTAATTGCCAAAGATCTGCAGGATCTTCTTTCGTGATATATTCATCTTTTAAACCATTGTGGATGTGATGGAATAAAAATATCATGGTGTTTGCCTTTTTCTTCTCATGAGTCGTTTTTGATTTATCAATGGTATCAAGAAGCTCTTTTCCTTTTCAATGAATCGTTGCAACTACTATATATCCATCTTCTATAATTGTTTCTGGATATATAAAGGGCAGCGATTCCGAGCTTCTCCAAATTTGACATGATATTTGTATCATAATATAATAATTCATTAATCATTAATTTAATGATAATTCAATTTAAATTTCCGATAATTCAATTTAAATTTCCAATTTTAAAGACATAATTTAAAACAATATAAGAGGCAAGTCTTTCATATAATTTACGATAATAAACAGAAATTAAAAAAACAATAATTTAAAACGTATGATATTCGTCTTCTGGACGAATCATTTCTTCAGGATCGCTTTCATGTATATCTTCTAGATATATTTTTTTTTTCATACAGTTATTCTGAAACTTTTTCATATATGTCTTCGAGACATTCATTTCATGGAGGCGGTGATCTGAAGAGGCAATGATCATAAACCAACTATATATTTAAATAGGCAGAACCTGCCATATGATCTAAGGAGGCATAGTCTACCATGATCATGATCGTGCAGGCATATCCTACCATAATGATCGGTTCGGAGAAAACAACGCTTCATCTCAAACCAATACATAAACGTAAATAGATTGAACATAAATTAAACCTCACCTTTTCGATATAGGAATAAATCGCCTTTTCGATATAAGAATAGATCGTGCTGATAACGTGTTATAAACTATGATATATTATATAGGTGAGTATATATATATAAAAGTACTTGTTCTGAGATGATAGATGGAGTGAGGAGTGAGGAGTCGAGAGAGAGAAGAGTGGAGAGAAAGTTTTTCTTTCTTCTCATCTTACTTCACTGCTTACATTAACCAAGCTTACATATTCATACTACAAAGAGATAGTAAAATATCCATTTGGATCATTATCCTTTAACACAGTCCAGTTTTCAAAACATCTCGTTTTATGTTTAGTTTCCACACCATCTACTTTATTTTTGACATATAGGATGTTGATGACGCTTGCATACTTTTCACTCAACGTACCACAAGCGTCGAGTGGTTCGCCAATCAAAGCTAGGTTTGGCCTCAGCCACTTCCCCCTCGTCGAACCACAAGTGTCGAGTTGTACGCCAATCAATTCTAGGCTTCCCTTTAGGCACAGATTCAGACTCATGATTCCGAACACAGGCATGATTTGAGCATCCAATGACCGGTCGAGGCCCAATCCTACGTTTGAGCTGGGCCTCATCGGTGAGGTTGTATAACCGTGGAGTTCGAAATATATGCTGTTTCTGCTGAGCCTCATGCGCTACAACTTTGCCGTCATATTCATTTACAAACCAGAAAATCGCCAAGGCCATGAATAGAATCAGAGCATATGATAACATGATTATCCTGCTCTTATTTAGGACGCCTCGTCCCACCTGTTATTAATTTTATCATCCTCACGAGTTATAAAAAAAAATACAATTAATCCACCAAATCTATGCCGGTTGACTGACAATATATGGTCCTGGATCTGTTCAATCCTAATCAATTTATAACCTGATCCCAAATAAACCAAAAGAAAACCAAACAAACCAATATGGGATTCAGTTTTTACATATATGAAATGAACCGCAACGGAAAAGAACAAAACATATCCAAAACCTAATTTTCTATGAAAAGTAGTGATATATTTGATAAAAAAACCAAAATGGGGACCATCAAATGATCCCCAAATATATATTTAGTTTTAACAAGTAAAAATATTAAACCGGTTAACTGCGATATATCAGCATACTCTTGTCCAACCCTTAACCCATGAATCAACATCGATCTAACCATATATCAGACCAATCATGTTTTGAAATCAAAGAGGTAAGAACTAAAAGATGAAGCAGAAACCTTGGATATGGTGAAGTTTCTTTTGGGGAGAAACCGAAGATTCTTATCAGCGTGTTCAAGACTATGTCGTAGCAAGTTGCAGATTGTGAGCACCGTGGTTGCGTTGTTGCTTTCTGTAAAACAAAAACTTTGTTTCAATAACCATGAAAACCATAAAAACCAAAAAACAATTGTGATTGCAATGCATATATTTGTGACCTGGAATGTCGAATATCTGTTTGTCAGGTGGGATACTGAGAAGTTCTCCAAGGAAAACTCGGACTCGGGCACGTTCTTCCCATAAAAGTATATCTCCATGAGTCATAACTACTGCTGGATTGTCATCTGGCAAACATATTCAACTTCATTAAGAGAAAGAAACATAAAAGTCTATAATGAAACTTACAGTCGGACGAACGAACCTTTAAATGATAGTAAAGGACAGTTCAAGACCGTGGAGATCATATGAGCATAGCTCGTTTCACTCTCCATCGATTTCAAGATTTCTACCGCATTAACAACAAAGATAACGGAATTCACTTTCCTTATCTCACAACCGGTACAAGCATCTCGGACCAGTCTATCCCTTAAATCAAAGCTGTCAGATGTCCTGAGCAAATAAAATCTCGGCATGTTAAAAAAAAACGATTTATGGCAAGAAGAATAATAATCAAGATAGAAAGAAGAACAAGAAGAGTCGAAACCAGATCACAGGTTCGCCGTGATGAACACCTCTTGTAATCCACTGCTCAATCTTACTAGTGTTATCAGATGAAAAGATTTGGCTCAAGCCACGTGTGTCACATAGGCAAAAGGAAGCAGAAGCTCCTCTTGGGATCATATATTCCTGAACAAAGAATGTGCCTCCACTAGACGACGAACCATCTGCAAATTGAGAACACAAAACCATTAATCTCGTCGTCTTCTTATAAAACAGAATAGAAATGAAAATTAAATTAATTATGCATAGCTTACATGATTCTTGAGCTCTAGCTGGCGCAAACTCGTCGTCTTTGATCACCCTTGTAATCCGGCTACTCTTCCCCGCCCCTTTCGGGCCAACTATGAGGATCGATGTCGTCTTTGGGATATCGTAATCGCTCAAATTGACATCAGCCCATGATCCAGGAGTATAGCTAAATTGTTTGCGTGAGAAATGAAAACAGAGACTGGTAAAAAAAAGAAAGAAATGAAAACAGAGATTTAAGATATTGAATAATCTCTTTTCTTGATCAAATATTAGTAGCAAGAAACATGAATCAAATCATCATAATATTACGTCAAAAATCTAATCTCACAATTTAAATTTGTATGATCTCGAAGTGAAACTAACACATGACTTTAAAAGCAAGCCCTAGAGATAATCCAATTTCAATCTATAATCGAAAAGTTGAAAATGAGTCAAATCATTTATAAACCTCAAGATTTGGCGTCTTGCGACTTGCGAGTTTCAGTTTCCGATTACTGTTTCTGAGTCTCTCCTGCAACAGATCATGGCTTTCAAGAATCTCTTGGTAAGTCTTCTCTCTCTTTCTCAAATCAGCCGCATGATTCGAAAATTTGGTGATACTCTCTTTAGAAACTCCATCTTTAAATCCTAGATCATCACTGGCACATAACAAAAAAATATGAAACCCATCACTTGGTTATTATATATGATCATCGTCAATACAATTAGTGATTAAGAGTAATAATTTTACCTGAAACAGCAAGGACAAGGTGATGATGATGATTGTGAAAAATCAGTGAACGAAGAAGAATTCTCCTCTACAAGAATTTAAATCATTCAAACATGCAAACAGTTTCCAGAAAGAAAATTGGAGAAAACTCGGAAAGAAATAGAAAAGAAATGAATGAGAAATTTACCATCTTTGACAGTATCTCCACCCATGGTTACGATTAGGGAGAAAGAGAGAGAGAGATTAAAACCTTTTGGTTCTTGTTTGCTCTTCGTCGCATAGATTTCTCACACTCACAAATTGAGAATATTGTTTCGATAAGATCATTTAAGAATCAAGAATCAAAATATTCTGTTCTCATAAATAAATAAATAAATAAATATATATATATATATATATATATATATATATTATTCTGTTCCATCCGAAGGCGATAAGGGTTAAGAATTAATAATTCGATATTGAAAATGGTTATTCTTGTTAAAGAATATAATTATCCACATCAATATTTTATTATTTTACTTGTTGTAAAAGTCTCGTTCACCGAGTCGGTAAAGTCGGTCACTAGTATAAATATGATTAATGTAATGAAAAGGAACACACACAATATATATTGGCCTTCATTCAAGACAGATTTCTTGTGGAGAATTGTTGAAACCGGTTCAAACTAAGTAAATTTCAAACAAAGAGGGATCGGGATATTTCGTTTTATTAACTAATTTCGGTGAGTACAAGGAAGTTTTGGTAATCGAAAAGCAAAAGACTAAAAAGTTAAACTTGAGTTCTTAGAGTTAGGGTTCTTAGGTCTCTTGCGGTGAAGTGGGTGTGCCTTGCGAATGAAGTGACATTCAGTATTTATAAGATTATGAGGCGGTTCGATTTCCTTATTCTTCGCGGTTCGGGATAAGGAAATCTTCATCTTCATCTTTCCTCGGAAATCTTCCTTATATCCTCGCGAGGTGAATAAAGGAAATCTTCCTTTACTCTCGCGAGATCGGTGCCGACTAAGGTTAGTCGGGTTTTGTGGGCCCGAAGGCTGGTTAATGAGCCGAGGTGGCGCGGATGGATATCGGGCCTTGATAGGCCGAGTTCGCCTAAAGCCAGGGATTGTAGATGGGCCGACATGAGCCTCGGTCGCGCGTCGAGGTTCGGGCCATAATGGGCCGATGTGGGTAAGTTAAAATAGATCCGTTCGAGTCAACCACTACAAGAAAAACCAGATTTAGCTTCGATTTTTTGCGATGATTTTTTTTCCATCCTAAATCAACATCGTCTTTACGACGATTTTACGACGTTTTTAAAAGTCGTCGTAACATTGGGACGAAATCTTTCGTCGTAAACTCGCTGTCAAATTCGGTCCGATTACCAACGATTTACTGAGGTTTTTAAAAAACGTTGTAATGTTGTCGTCAATTACCAACAAATTACCAAGGAATTATATTCATTGAACTTTACAACGATTTTCCGACGATATATGAGTTAGGTGAACACGTTTAAATTCACGTGTGTACGGTTAGGTAAACATGTTGTAAATTCGTTGTAAAATCGATGCTAAATTCGTTGCTAATTCGATGATAACAAAAATAAAAATCTATATATAGTGTCCAACCTCATAATAAAAATTTCATATTCAGAAACATTTACTCCTCTCTGACCAACAACAAATGTCAATATACGAAATTAGAAGATGGATATATAATCGTCTTGATTCAGATGGATCGCTAACAAAAGAGTTCAGTGATAGGGTTGAGGGATTCATGCATCAAGCGGGAAGTATACAAAATAAAATTACTAGTGGTAAGATGTACCGTCCTTGTCCAAAATGCAAGAATAGGAAATTTATCATTACCTCGAAGGTGTGGTCGCATATATTAAATAGAGAGTTTATGCCGTTTTACTATATCTGGTATTATCATGGAGATGGTCATGGGGGAAATGCAGCTAGTAGTAGTAACAATTATCAAGCATCAAATTTTGAAGAGTAAAATAATTTTAATCAATTTGATTATCATGCGGAGCAGCATGGTCAAGATCATGATAGGATTCATGACATGGTTATGGATGCATTTCATGAAACTGACGATTTTACGACGATTTTTTGTTTACGACGATCAGTTAACGACGATTTACATTTCGTCGCAAATTCAATGGTACACCTGTTTTGCAACGATTTTACAATGATATATGTCCGTTGCAAAAGGGGTATTTTTTTGTAGTGAACGTACAAAGTTGACCGCTTTAGATTCGATTTATGACATGTTTAGGGGGTGTGCTAAACTCACCTCCAACAATTAGCCCTCCCCCAATTCGGCGAAGTATGAGCGTTTAGTTGGTTTCGGCGGACTTCATGAAAACATGTGGATACGGAATAAACCAAGTCGAAAACGGTGCAGATTGGGAAGGGTCAAAAACAACCCCAACTAAATTCGGTGTGCCGAAAAAAACCCGAACTAAAATACAGTGCCAGTTACTACCTGAACTCAAAATTAATTCAATTTTTCTACCCGAACTACTAAAACCAACTTGAATCCAACCTTGACCATAAAACCGTTAGTCAACCTTTTCACTGCTGATGCGGCATACACATCGATGACACGGTGGATCCGGCAAACAAAACGACGCCGTTTTGCATCAATCTAAACTTGAAAAAAAAAACCAAAACTACGCCATTTTGAATTGGGGGTAAATTAAAAATACAAAATCGATTTAGGGTATCGACAAAACTTCTTCTTCCTCGTCGTGTTCTTCGTCGTCGTGTTCTTTCTGTCTGAGAGATTGAGAGGCTGCGATTAAGAGGGAAAAGAGTTCGATTTGGGTTCGGCAAAGGTTATTCTAGCGATACTGGTGAAGTATCAAGTGTTGTTTCATTGTCGGAGGATCGATTTGACTGAATTCGAAAATGAGGTAAGTTGGAACAGTGTATCCTAATTAGCGTTTTGATTTCGTGTAGAGAGTCAAATTGTCTAGTTGTTTTCATATGTTTGTAGTTTAACTAGATTCAATTTATCATCAATACAGAATCATAATTCATTTTAGCCACCAAGTGTTCGATGTAATGGCTGAGAGAGTTTTTAACTGTAATGTTTTTATTTTAAGCTTCTTCGATAGTGAAGTAACGTTCGGTATTTTCAGAAATGGGAATTGGGTAAAGAATCATTTAGGAGAAATCACATATCATGGTGGTGAAAACACAAGCATTGATTGTTATCCCGATGAGTTCTTCACCAAGTTGCATCATGATGAAGTTTATGGCTACAAGATATGGTACAAGTTGCCTTTTGAAGATAGCAAAGAGCGGAAGTTTTTGTGTAATGGGGATCATGGCCAGAGTTTTCGTAATATGGTTGAAGCGGCTAAATGGTGTGGTATCGTAGATGTTTTAATGGTTAATGAAGCAGATCATCCATGTGATTAGGAGTCTCACGAGCCATTTGCCGAAGAGCTTAGGGTTGAAAGAAATGTGCTTGGTTTGATTGATGACGATCCAGAGTTGGACTACCATAACGCACCTCCTAATTCTGATGGTGAAGAAAAAAGTCAGAAATTGGTGAGATGTAAAAAAAGGAGCGGTGACCTGAAAATGAACCAAGTGTTTGACAATTTAGAAGAGTTCAGAGATGCATTGGTGGATTATTCTCTAAAGGAAGGATGGAATATCAAGCAAAATATATGGGGAAAATAAAGTCAGGGGCTATTTGTGGGATTAGAGATGGCTGTCCTTGGAGAATCTATTGCTCTTATGAAGAACATATTGGAAAGTGGAAGGTGAAGGCATTTGAAGATGTACACAATTGCGTAAAGGATGGGAAAAGTAAGATATTGAAGAAAGCTGTGATTGCAAAGCTGTTTATGGATGACAATAGGACTGATCCGGATTACAAACCCAAAACAATGCAACAACAGATTCAACAGAGGTATAATCTCATAACCACCAATGATAAGTGTAAAAAAGCCAAAGGAAAAGCAATCGAAATCATCAACCGTGATCATGGAGAGCAATTTTGTAGACTGAAGGACTATCGCTTAGCAATCCTTGAGTAAGTAGTTACTTTGATTTACTTAAGTTAGCAATTATGTATTCTAAATAGACTGTATTCTGATTAATCTAGGTTTACATTGATTTACTGAAGTTTGCATAAATTTGGTTTACAGACAAAACAAAGAATCTAGTGTTGAGTTGGATACGGTGATTGATGATGCTGGAAATGAGATATTTAGAAGATTTTATGTATGCTTCGAAGTGCTTAAAAAGACATGGTCTATGTAGTGTCGGCCTATCTTTGGTGTGGATGGCTGCTTTATGAAATGCACGTTGAAAGGTCAGTTATTGGCTGCCGCTGGAAGGGATGCTAACAATGATATGTACCATTTTGCTTGGGCTGTAGTAGACGTGGAGAATGAAGAGAATTGGACTTGGTTTTTTAGGAAGCTTAAGGTTGATTTCAATCTACAAGAAGGTGAAGGTTACACCATAATTTCGGATAGGCAAAAGGTATAGATTCTGTTTCTTTTCTTTCTTGTGCTATGTTGTCTATTGCATATGTTATAATTGTTTCATATTTTCAGGGTTTGTTGAATGCGCTTGATAGAGAATTCCCTCATATTGAACATCGTATGTGTGCTAGACACATTTATGGGAATCTGAAGAAGAAGGCCTCTAGAGAGAAAAGGGTCATGCATTGTGGTCGTTGTGGTCAAGCTGGTCACAATGCTACAAAGTGTCAGAATATGGTAGCGGAGAACTACAAGAAAGCAAAGAAGAAGGCAAATGCAAGAAAAAGGCAGCATGGAGATGATGGTAATGAGTCTAGCCATACAGCACAAGATGAATACGAGTCAATGACTATGGAATTTGGAGAAGGACCAAGTCAACTAACTCAACCTACTCAAGACTAGGTATCATGATCGTTTATGTTTGCAAGTCATTCACGTCACAGTTTGCAATAGTCTTAGCTTTAATTTTCTGTTCAGGTTGTTAGCTGTTTTCGAGCAAAGAGGATGGAGCATGAGAAGGACTGTTTTTGGACTGATTTTTGGAGCAAAGAGATTGGAGTATGCAGTGGTTTATGATATTTCATGATGCTTTTGGGACTGTTTTAATGTCATGAATGTGTTTAGTAGTATGCTTTTTGTAACTCATAATACGATCCACGACATGGTATGTGTATGAATCTGCCTTTATTTCGGGTTGGCACACCAAAAATACAAAATCGATTTTTCATGATGCTTTTGGGACCTTTATTACTCTGTTTTGCTTGCTCAAACACCGGTTTTTAAAGCTTTCAGTTTGAATAACAAATTCAAAGCAGCATACAATCTTCCTTAAAACACATTGATGAGATAGAAGTTGTCTCAAACACATACATATATTTGTCTCAAACACATACATAAATTACTCTCTTACATACTTATTCTCCCCTACTCTCATGCTCAAAACATAAAAATATAGAAGAATCCCATAACCAAAGCAAATCTGAGAAGGTTCTTCAAGCTACGGAGCTGCAATTTGACCTCTCTGATCTCTTTCTCAACCACAGCCTCACACATACGAGTCTCCATCGTCAAAGTGTCAATCTCGGACTCACAACCGTTGAAGCTCTTTTGCAATGTCATCGAAGATTCTTCAACATTAGCGACTTTCTCTATCAAGTCCTCTAGCTCTTCAACCATACATGTATCAGTCCATTTGAATGTGTGATACCAATTCTGTCACATAAAAACATAAGTCAATGCACAAAACACACTAAACTATACTCAAACCAGAAAATGAGTGATCTTACTCCTTCCTTTGCACATGGACATGATATACTCATATATTGCATGTTTTAGCATGCATTTCATTTAGAGTTTTGAGTAATTCGCATGCATAATCATGGTCTTGCCTTGCATTTAGATCTCATTTAGAGTATTAGGTATTTGCATTAGGTTTAATGCATTCTTGCATGTTTTAGAGTATTCCCTAGGTGATTGAAGGCATTGGACATATTTGGAGAGTTGGACCTAATTGGAGTGCAAAACCCATCCGAGACGCCGGAAAGATGTAGTCGGACAAAGGCCCTCCGATATGAATCAGCCTTGAAGCTCTTCATAGGAGTTGTAGATGAGAGAGTTATCTATCTACAAGAGTTCGATTCAGGACATTTAGACATCTGGTTAAGGAGTTACTGTGGATTTACTGAAGAAATCTCTGCCTGGCCTAGGAGCTCTTTCCTTGCCGGATGAATGCACCGGCCCGGGACAAGACTTTCCCTCAGCCGGCACGAAGATTTCCCTCGGGCAGGGGATATACCGGCTGCGTGTGCCGGACTGATCTCCCCCAGGATGAAGATAATCTCCCTTGGAGATTTCCCCTCAGCACCGCCCGGGACAAGATTTCCCCTCAGAGCCGGTGCTGAAACTTTCCCTCAGCAGGGGATATCCCGGCTCCTCGTCCCGGACCAAAATCCCCCGGCATCACCAATCCCTTGGAGATTTCTCCTCAGCACCGCCCAGGACAAGATTTCCCCTCAGAGCCGGTGCTGAAACTTTCCCTCGGCAGGAGATATCCCGGTCTCTTGTCCCAGACCAATCTCCCCCGGGATCACTTCTCTCGGCTAAAACTCTTCATCCCGGCCTCCCACACCGGCCTGAAGTCCCCCGGGATCACTTCTCTCGGCTAAAACTCTTCATCCCGGCTCCATGTCCTGGATCTATCCCGGCCGGGATCGATTACCGACCCAAAAATATTCGGGCCAAAACCCGGTTTGTTCCGTGTCGACCCGGTTCTCCTCTTTTTATTATAAATATTCTAAAACCCTAATTTTATTAGGGATGCTTTTTGTAAGTCAAAAACCTTTCCCCTTTGAGGGAGAAGTTGGATTTTGTAAGATAGATCTTTGAAATTTATACATTTAGGTGTTTATCTCGTTGAATCTCTTCCATCTATCTTCTTTCTATCTTGATTATTCATCATCTATCCATGGATTCAACCTCTATCTCCATCGATTTTGGGTTGTTCTTGATGGGTCTTGAGTAGTCTTTTAGGATCTTGAGATGGGGTAGATTTGGGTGATCCAATGCATGATTTAGGGTGTTTAGGGTTAGATTATCCTTATTCCCTTCTTGAATAGTGCCCTTAATACTAGATCTAGCTTGAGCAAGTAGATCTAGATCATAAGGCATTTCATGCACACCAAGTGTTCGATGAAATGCCTTGATTAACTATTCAAGGGATTTATGCTCCTAGCCTAAGAGATTAGTTGTCTAGGTGTACTTTGGTTGATATTGTTATTATTCTTAATGCTTGCTAATTGTTAATCCACAAATGATGATTTGCTAATGGATTTGATAATTAACATAGTGATTATTTGCTTGAGAAAGAACTAATCAAGATTAGGGATCTATTTCCTAGGGAAAACTTATTTGAGTGAAAGAACTCCATGAATTGTGCTTGGATTACCTAAAGTCGATAACCCCATCATAGGATTCGCTTTTGCTTATTGATTTACAATCTTGTTTAATGCTTTTTCTTAATTCAAAATTGGATACTTAACAACAAACCACACTTGTTTAGCTTAACTTACTATAAGTACCTTGCATTCTCAGTGATTAGAATAATCCCAATTATGGATTGATAACCTCTTTACTACATCGTATTGGGGATATTGATACCTCCTAAAGAATAAAAAGTCTTGTATCAATTTGGCGCCAAAATTGATATGCTCAATTTAATACCCTAAGATACTAAAGCAGTTGTTGTAGTAAGTGTAGGGGTCGAACCACAAAGACTCACAGAGATCACACAATAAATTATGAAGTGTCGAATTACGCTAAGCCAGATAGATGTAATTAAAAACAGTGCAGAAATTAAACGAGATGTAAATCAATTGGGAAATATAGGCTCAGGGTTTTTCTCAGGAAATCAGTGAATGCAGACTAACTAACTAACAGGATTCAGATTTAGCGCAGTTCTTGAACTCAAATCACTAAAATATAGCTAACCAACTCTCGTTGCGAAAACTATCTAAATCTAAATCCTAGGAATTCCAAATCTCTTTGCGAATCCTAAAGTCTAAATCAGCTTTAACAACATGTTTGATATGTTCACAAATCAATTAAACCAAATCTCTTTGCGAATAATCAATTTGCTCACCTAGGTTCTATCAGGTAATTAATTGCACTCTCGTACCTAATCAATTATCCTAAGATTTATATTCTAGGTAGCTAATCTAGAACAAGATATGAACACAACCTAAGCGAAGAACTATAATTCAGATGGTGAATCCTAAAAGATATTTAACCTAGCATTCAAAGAAAACCCTTATGAGAAAACCCTAAACCTAAGGTGGATCTACTCAGACATGGAGAATGAAACAATCAACATGTTTGAATAAATCATCAATAGAATAGAAAGAAGGGTTTAGAGATCTGATCTCGGACGAAGGGAGATTCAGACTTGTCTCTCTAAAACCAAAGTAAAATCAAACACAGAAAATAAAAGCCTCGCCTAAACAATGGCTGTAAAATCCTATTTATAACCTAAATCACGATTTGGGGTCTTCTTGTAATTATCAAAGTCTTCTGGGTGCTTTTGCAATTCTCCAAGACTTCATAATTAGTCGCGGCCCATGAATTCTCGATGAGTGTCGATCGATACCAGGGGGTATCGATCGATGCTCGGTGCTCAGATCGGGCTCTTAGTCATCAGACTTCAGTCTCGCTCCAGAATGCTCCAGAAAAGCTCCAATAATTCCAATTAAGCTCCAGACGTGCTATAACCTGTGAAAGACTCTAAAAGACTCCAAAAAACAAGAAAAGACTCTATAAAAGGACTTATATCATGGCCTAAATAGGGTAAAAACCATGATATATCAGCGCCGTTGCCATATTGGGATTTGTTTTAACATTGAGATTTAGGTTCTTAGTGAGCTTAAGTATTATTTTCTACTAAGTTACTAATCTTCTTCACTTCCCATTGCTTTTGCTCTCTATAGGTGTATACATACCCATTCCCGTGGCAATACCAATCTCATACAACCAAGGGACGATATTGATCAAGTTGAGAGGGGTTCAAGAGAAAGAAGGGACCGTGTGAGAATGCAAGAAGAGGTTGGTAACGACATGGAGCACTTTGAGAATGTTCCACTTGGGAACATCAATGAATCCATTCCCCACCAAAGGAACGGTGGGAATGGGGATGGACACGACAAAAATCAAGGAGGTGGTGGCAATGGAATCCATCACCGTCCTAACCACCCGCATAGAGCTAGGCATGTCGTAGGAGAAGGTGATGCGGGAAATGCATACCAAAACCGTCAAGAAATTCAACCACCCCCGGTTGAAAACAACAATTTTTAGGTCAAACCCGGGCTAATCAACATGGTTCAAGCTAACAAATTCCATGGGTTGCCAATGGAGGATCCTCTAGATCACATTGACCAGTTTGACCGGATATGTGGTCTCAACAAGATCAATGGAGTATCCGAAGATGGTTTCAAGTTTCGTCTCTTCCCGTTCTCTTTTGGTGACAAAGCTCACCAATGGGATAAAAGCTTGCCTCAAGGTTCTATTACTTCATGGGATGATTGCAAAAGGGCCTTTCTAGCCAAATTCTTCTCACCGGCTAGTACCGCCAAACTTCGCAATGAGATTTCAAGCTTCACACAACGGTCCATTGAGTCTTTCAACGAGGCTTAGGAGAGATTTAGAGGCTACACTTCTCAATGCCCACATCATGGCTCACTTCTTAGTACTCTCTATTGAGGCGCTTTACTTAAGATTCGAATGCTACTTGATACGGCTTCGAATGGTTATTTCTTAGCTAAGGACGTAGAGGAGGCAATGGAGCTAGTGGAAAACTTGGCTCAAAGTGATGGTACCTATGGCTACGATTATGAACATGCCACAAGGACCACGAGTGACTTTGATGAGAACATGAGAGCCAAGGACATGAAAGCCTTGAATAAGAAGTTGGATAAACAATCCTCCATGATAGATATGCTTCTTGTGGCTTCAAAAGACTCTCAAAAGGCGGTCCATTTCATTGGTGACTGATATGCTCAAATTAATAACCTAAAAGTACTAAGCAGTAGTTGCAGTATAGTAGGGGTCGAACAAAAGGACTCACAGAGACACACAATAGATTATAAATATGAGAATTAAGCTAAGCAATTCATATGTAATTGAAAGCAGTGCGTAAATTAAAAGTATTGTAATTCGATTGGGAGAAAGATAGGCTCAGGGTATTTCTCAGGAGATCAATGAATGCAGATAAACCAACTAGTCAGGATTCAGATTTAGCACGGTTCTTGAACTCAAATCACTAAAGTATAATTAACCAACTGTCGTTGCGAGAATTATCTAAATCTAAATCCTAGGAATTCCAAATCTCTTTGCGAATCCTAAAGTCTAAATCAGCTTTTAGATAAGGTTTGATTTGTCCACAAAATAACTAAACCAAATCTCTTTGCGAATAGTTATTTTGCTCACCTAAGGTTCTATCAGGTAATTAATCGCACTGTCGTGCCTAATAAATTATCCTAAGATCTAAGTTCCAGATTCGTCAACCTAGAATTAGCTTTGAACACAACTTATGGTGAAGAACTAATTCAGATGGTGAATCCTAATAACTAATCAACCTAGCATTCAGAGAAAACCCTTATGAGAACCCTGAACCTAAAGTGGATCTACTCAGACATGAAAATTGAAGCAATAAACATGTTTGAGTAAATCATCAAATAAATCAGAAAGAGTAACAAGAGGGTTCGAAATCTTCTCTCGGACGAAGGGAGTTTCAGACTTGTATTCCTCACAAAGCGCTCTCTCAAAACCAAAGTAAAATAAAGCTTAGAAACAAAGCATAGCCAACAAAGTGGCTGTAAAATCCCTATAAATAATCTAAATCACGTTTTGGGGCTTCTTGTAAATAATAAAGACTTCTTGACCAAATTGCAATTCTTCAACTCTTCATTAAAGTCGCAGGTCGTGTCTGCTGCGATGGGTATCGAACGATACTAGGCAGTATCGATCGATACTGATGCTTCAAATCAGGTACTCAGCTACACGAATCTCTGCTTCGATCCAAAATGCTCCAGAAAGCTCCAATATCTCCAATAATGCTTCAAACGTGCTAAAACCTGTAAAAGACTCTAAACCACTACGAAATAGTAGAAAGACTCTATAAAACTGACTTATATCATGGCCTAAAAGGGATAAAAACCATGATATATCAGTGACTACGAGAACAATCAAGCTTGCTATCAAGAGGAAGCCGTGGAAACACAATAGGAAGTGAACTATGTGGGGAACCAAGGTAACTTCCAAAGACAAGGGTTCAACCAAACCTATAGGAATCCACAAGACCAACTCTTCCCTCAACAATATACTCAAGCTCAAGGAGTTTCACAACAACAATTCCAATCTCAAGGTCAATCTTTTAACTCTAACCAACAAGGTTTTGTCCCAAGGAACCAATTCCAAGGGAACCAAAGTGGATTCCAACCAAAGGCCCCACCGGGTTTTCAAGGTCAAGGTCAAGCACCTACGTCTAAACCGCAAGAGCTTGACTTGGCCTCCATGTTCCAATAACTAATCAAGGGCCAAACGGAAACCACTAACAAGGTCATTTGCTGTTATAATGATCTTAATATCAAGTTTGAGGCATTGAGCTCAAAGGTGAAACTAATGGAGCAAAGGAGTGTCGCCTCTTCCTCAAATCATCCTCAAGGCTCTTCAAATGGAAAGGCAATACTAACCTCTAAAGAGTCTTGCAACACCTTTTCCACTCTTAAGGAGCAAGATCACATAATTGAGGAGTTCCTCGGATTAGTCTCTAACCTCAATGAGGACATTGAGAAACAAGGTGGGGAGGTGACCCTTGGGTATGAGAATGATATGGTGTTGGTTGAAGAAAAGAATAACAAGGTTGAGGAGTCCATCAAGGACGTGGCTAGAGTGAAAAACGTAGAGATACTTGTTGGGTCAAAAAGAGAGCCCATTCGCACTTTACCTCCCCCATATGAGCCTCCACTTCCAGTTCCCGGCCGTTTCCTCAATAAGGCACAAGAGAAAGCGCCTCCAAGCACAACAAGGATCGAGCCTAAGACTCTCCCAAAGCTTGGAAACCCCGGAAAATTCTCAATATCTTGCACCCTTGGAAGCTTGGAAGTTGATGATGCTTTGTGTGACTCGGGGTCAACCGTGAATGTCATGACCTTGGAGATGGCCAAAAGTCTTGGAATAGACAATTTGAAATATTACCCCTCCACCATCACATTTGGAGACTCTTCCACGAAGAAACCTCTTGGCATGGTTGAAGACTTTGTTCTAAAGATTGGAAAGTGTCTTGTACCAACGGACTTCGTTGTAATGGAGATGGCACCAACCATAAAGCTCCCTCTACTCCTCGGGACTCCATTCCTCAACACAACTTATATACTCATATTTCACCACCTTCATGCATTCATTTAGAATAGGTTTCCTTATATTTGCATGTAGTTACTTAGCATTTCTTTGTTATTTTGTCTCATTTAGGGTTTAGAGATCTCATGCTATGTCCTAGAGAGTCCTGCACGTTTTCGAGTCCTTATTAGGTACTTTTGGAAGCTTTCTTGGACACTTTGAAGGAACCTCGGCAAACGGCTAAGGCACGAGAGCATCAGTACCGGCCCGGCTCGTCGACGAGCATGCAGCCGGTGCTGAGGGATCCCCCGGACAGGGATTTTATCGGCACCACGTACCGGCCTCGCGAAGCCTGGCATGAAGAAATCTCGGCAAAAGGGCTAAGGCATGAGCAAGACGATACCGGCCCGGCACAAGTCGAGCATGCAGTCGGTATTGAGGGATCCCCCGGACAGGGATTTTATCGGACGCACGTACCGGCCTCGCTTGCCCCGACATGAAGAAAATCGGCAAAAGGCTAAGGCATACGAGCATCGGTACTGGCCTGACACAAGACGAGCATGCAGCCGGTGCTGAGGGATCCCCCAGACAGGGATTTTATCGGCACCACATACCGGCCTCGCGAAGCCCGGCATGAAGAAATCTCGGCAAAAGGGCTAAGGCATGAGCAAGATGATACCGGCCCGGCACAAGACGAGCATGCAGCCGGTATTGAGGGATCCCCCGGACAGGGATTTTATAGGACGCACGTACCGGCCTCGCGTGACCCGGCATAAGAAAATTGGAAAAAGGCTAAGGCATAAGAGCATCGGTACTGGCCTGACACAAGATGAGCATGCAGCCGGTGCTGAGGGATCCCCCGGACAGGGATTTTATCGGCACCACGTACCGGCCTCGCGAAGACCGGCATGAAGAAATCTCGGCAAAAGGGCTACGGCATGAGCAAGACGATACCGGCCCAGCACAAGACGAGCATGCAGCCGGTATTGAGGGATCCCCCGGGCAGGGATTTTATCGGACCCGTGCACTGGCCTCATCCCATCCGAGACAACGCCCAATCGTCGACGACCCATCCATACCAGCCCCGTGCCGGCCGGAGCTTAACTTCGACCCACGATTGTCCGAGTCAATACCCGGTTTGTTCCGGGTTGACATGGTTAACTCCTCATCCATTTAAAAACTCAAAAACCCTAATTTTCATTTTATGCTTCTTTTGTCTAAGAAACCCTTTTCCCCTTTGAGAGAGTTCTTGGATTTGTAAGAGAAGATCTTCTACTTTTTATGAAATTTAAGTCTTTTTTCATTGATTCCTTCCATATAATCTTCTCTCTATATTATATATTCAAGATTCATCCATGAAAACCTCTCCTATCCAAATCGATTTTGAGGGGCTTTTCATGGGTCTTGAGTAGTCTTTTTAGAATCTTGAGATGGGATAGATTAGGGTAATTTGATGCATGATCTAAGGTGTTTAGTGATAGATTATCCTATACCCCTCTTTGTTTAATGCTCTTAATTCTAAATCTAGCTTGATGAAGTGGATTTAGATGATAGGCATTTCATTGCACACCAAGTGTTTGATGAAATGCCTTGATAAATTATTCAAAGGTTTTATGCTCCTAGCCTAAGAGATTAGTTGTCTAGGGCATATCTTTGGTTGATCTTGATGATAATCTTAATGCTTGTCAATTGATAATCCACAAACGACGGTTTGCTAATGGATTTGATAATTAGCATAGTGATTAGTTGCTTGAGAAAGAACTAGTCAAGATTAGAGATCTAATACCTAGGGATAACTTGTTGAGTGAAAGAACACATTGGGTCATGCATTGGTAACCCCAAATCGATTACCCTATCTCTTGATTCACCTTAGTTATTTGATTTAAAACTCGTTTAGTATTGCTTTTGTTTATTTGAATTCGGACACATAATCATAAATTACCTTGTTTAGCTTAATTTACTTATGATCCTTGCATTCTTAGTGTTTAGGACTATTTCCCAATATTGGATTCGATAACCTCTTACTACATCGGTTAGAGGGTATTGATACCTTGAGATACCGAAATATCTTGTATCAATTTGGCGCCGTTGCCATATTGGGATTTGTTTTAACATTGAGATTTAGGTTCTTAGTGAGCTTAAGCCTTATTTCCTACAAAGTTACTAATCTAGTTTGCTTCCTATTGCTCTTTCTCTCTATAGGTGCATGCATACCCGTTCCCGTGGCAATACTAATCTAGTAGAGCCGAGGGACGAAATTGATCAACTTGATAGAGGATCAAGAGCAAGACATAGCCGAGTGAGAGTTCAAGTCGACGTTGCTCAAGACATGGAAAACTTTGAGAAAGTTCCACTTGGGAACATCAACGAACCCAATCCCCACCCAAGGAACAGTGGGAATGGGAATGGTCACGACAACAATAAAGGAGGTGGTGGCAATGGAAACCATCACCGTCCCAACCATCCACCACGAGCTAGAAACGTTGTTGGAGAAGGTGATGCCGTTAATGCTCACCAAAACCGCCAAGACATTCAAGCTCCACCGGTGGAGAACTTCGAAGTGAAGCCGGGGGTTATCAACATGGTTCAAGCCAACAAGTTTCACGGTTTGTCCATGGAGGATCCCTTAGACCACATAGACCAATTTGACCGGATATGTAGTCTCACAAAGATCAATGGAGTCTCCGAAGATGGGTTCAAGCTTCGTCTCTTCCCGTTCTCTTTAGCTGACAAGGCTCACCAATGGGAAAAGACCTTACCCCAAGGATCTATAACCTCGTGGGATGATTGCAAACGTGCGTTTCTTGCCAAATTATTTTCACCGGCTAGAACCGCCAAGCTTCGCAACGAGATCTCAAGCTTCACACAACGGTCCAATGAGTCTTTCAACGAGGCTTGGGAGAGATTTAGAAGCTACACTTCTCAATGCCCACATCACGGCTTTAGCAATGCTTCTCTCCTTAGCATTCTATACCGAGGTGCTTTGCCCAAGATCTGTATGCTACTTGACACGGCATCTAACGGAAACTTCTTGGCTAAAGACGTTGAGGAAGCAATGGAGCTTGTTGAGAACTTGGCCCAAAGTGACGGTACCTATGGCGACGACTATGACCGCGCCACAAGAACCACTAGCGACTTTGATGAGAACAAGCGAGCCAAAGACATGAAAGCTCTTAACGACAAGTTGGACAAGCAAGTCAATTTGATAGATAAACTCCTAGTGTCTTCTCAAAAGACGGTTAACTTTGTGGATGCTTATGATGAGAACCAAGGTTGTTATCAAGAGGAGAACATGGACATGAACACTCAAGAGGAGGTGAACTACGTGGGGAACCAAGGGAACTACCAAAACCAAGGGAACTACCAAAGACAAGGGTTAAACCAAAACTATAGGAACCACACCAACTTCTCGTACCGGAACACAAATGTGGAGAACCCACAAGACCAAGTCTACCCTCCGCAACCTAATCAAGCACAAGGAGCCCCACAAAAGCAATTCCAACCTCAAGGCCAAACTTATACTACAAACCAACATGGTTTTGTCCCAAGAAACCAATTCCAAGGGAACCAAAGCGGATTTCAACCCAAAGCTCCACCCTGTTTTCAAGGCCAACAACAAGGGTTTGTGCCTCAAGGTCAAGCAACTACGTTTAAACCGCAAGAGCTTGATTTGAGCTCCATGTTACAACAATTACTCAAGGGAAAAGCGGAGATCAATACGCGGGTGGATTGCTCTTATAACGACCTCAACACAAAGATCGAGGCTTTGAACTACAAGGTCAAACACATGGAGAACAAAGGTGTTGCTTCTTCTACACGACCACAAGGTCAACTCCCGTGCAAATCCGAAGCTAATCCTAAGGAGTATGTAAACGCCATTACCTTAAGAAGTGGTACGGTTTTGACTCCAAGAGAAACTCCTTCTACTCTCAATGCGGACATTGAGAAGCAAAGTGGGGGGGGGGGGTGGAACTTCAAGAAGATGACGAATTGGTTGAAGATGAGGTAGTGAGAGAGCAAGACAAGGTTGAAGAAGTAGAAAAGGTCAAGCCTAGGGGTGTTATTGCTCAAGAGAAACCGAAGAAGAGTGTGTTTGTCCCTAAGCCATATGTTCTTAAGCTACCGTTCCCCAGGCGGTTCAAGAAGCAACTCATGGACAAGTATAAAGCCATATTTAATAGGCAAATGGAGAAGGTAGAACTCACAATGCCTTTGGTTGACGCCTTCTTGCTCGTCCCTCAATACGCCAAATTCTTGAAAGATGCCGTGAATGAGAGAGCTAAGGAAATGGAGTCCATGGTCATTCTAACTCACGAGTGTAGTTGCATCATACAAAAGAAGATGGTACCCAAGAAGCTAGGAGATCCGGGATCATTTACTCTACCTTGTGCACTTGGTCCTCTAGCTTTCAACCATTGTTTGTGTGATCTTGGAGCAAATGTAAGCCTTATGTAATTTTCGGTAGCCAAGAGACTAGGCTTCACACGCTACAAGGCATGCAACATCTCCCTAATATTGGCGGATAGGAGCGTGAGAGTTCCTATTGGTTTGCTTGAGGATCTTCCCATTGTAGTGAAGGGTTTCATTGTCCCCACGGACTTTGTGGTTCTTGAAATGGACGAGGAACCATAAGACCATCTTATCTTTGGTAGGCCATTCCTAGCAACCGCGTGGGCGATAATCGATGTGAGGAAAGGCAAGATAGACCTTCACTTGGGTAAAGGAGAAGTCCTCGAGTTCGATATCAACAAGGTGATGAAGAAACCCACCATAGATGGCCAATGTTTCTACATAGAGACCATGGATGAACTAGCCGATGAATTGCTTGAGGAAATGAGAGTGAAAGACGGTTTGGAAGTGGTTTTGACTAAGGAGCGTGGTGATCATGGGTTCTTGAGTAAAGAGAGTCAAGGGTATGAGCTACTCATGGATTTGCACAAGCCGGTTGAAAAGGATACTCCATTCGTTGAGTTGGGGGTTCGTGATACCGAGGTTCAAGATGAGTTTGTTCTAGCCGTCGGAGAGACTAGCAAGGGTAAGCCTAGTCTTGAAGATGACGATTGGAGCGAGCTCAAAGCCCCTAAGGTGGACCTAAAGAAACTTCCCGCAGGACTAAGGTACGCTTTCCTAGGTCCAAACGAGTCATACCGGTTATTGTAAATGATAGCTTGAATGAAAATGAACTATCCTCCCTTTTGGTTGAACTTAGGAAATATAGGAAAGCAATTGGCTATTCTTTGGATGATATCAAGGGTATTTCCCCTAGTTTGTGCATGCATAGAATCCATTTAGAGGATGAATCAAGGACCTATATTGAACATCAAAGAAGGTTGAACCCTAATTTGAAAGATTTTGTAAAGAGAGAGATTCTTAAACTCTTAGACGCGGGCATTATCTACCCAATATCGGATAGTACTTGGGTCTCACCGGTTCATTGTGTGCCTAAGAAAGGGGGGATAACGGTTGTTAAAAATGAAAAGGATGAAATGATACCTACTAGGACAATAACCGGGCATAGAATGTGCATTGACTATAGGAAGTTGAATTCACCCACTCGTAAGGATCATTTTCCATTACCTTTTATAGATCAAATGCTTGTACGTCTAGCTAATCACCCCTTCTACTGCTTTCTAGATGGTTATTCGGGTTTCTTTCAAATACCTATACACCGGAATGACCAAGAGAAAACAACCTTCACGTGCCCTTATGGCACCTTCGCATATCGAAGGATGTCGTTTGGGTTGTGCAATGCTCCCCCAACATTCCAAAGTTGCATGATGTCAATTTTCTCTGACCTTCTTGAAGACATGGTAGAAGTCTTCATGGACGACTTCTCCGTGTATGGATCTTCTTTTGTGTTTGTTTGTCCAACCTTTGCAGGGTCTTGCAACGGTGCGAAGAAGCAAACTTGGTGCTTAATTGGGAGAAATGCCACTTCATGGTTCGAGAAGGAATTGTGCTTGGGCATAAGATCTCCGAGAAGGGGATTGAGGTAGACAAGGCCAAGATCGAGGTGATGGTTAGCTTGGAGCCGCCTAAGTTGGTCAAGGACATCCGGTCTTTCTTGGGTCATGTGGGGTTCTACCGAAGATTCATCAAAGATTTCTCAAGGATCACAAGGCCTCTTACAAGGCTACTTTGCAAGGAGGTTGAGTTCGTGGTTGATGAGGAATGTATGGTAGCTTTTCTAGAGATCAAGAAGGCGTTGGTTAGTGCTACCATTGTTCAAGCTCCGGATTGGGATCTTCCTTTCGAGATCATGTGTGATGCTAGTGACTACGCGGTTGGAGCGGTTTTGGGTCAAAAGAAAGACAAGAAGACCAATGTGATTTACTACGCTAGTAGAACTCTAGATGATGCTCAAACTCGGTATGCAACCACGTAGAAGGAGTTGTTGGCCGTAGTCTTTGCCATGGAGAAGTTTAGATCTTATGTTGTGGGGTCGAAGGTGATTGTCTACACCGATCACGCGACTTTAAGATACTATCATGCAAAGAAGGACACGAAACCGAGGCTATTACGTTGGATCTTGCTACTCCAAGAGTTCGATTTAGAGATAGTAGACAAGAAAGGCATAGAGAACGGAGTAGCGGATCACTTGTCTAGGATGAGGATAGAAGACCTCATTCCCATTGAAGAAAAGTTGCCCGAAGAAAGCCTAATGTCGTAAAGGTATTGAAAAGGGGGATTGAGGCCGTGAATGGTATTGAAGATGCTAGTGGTCTACAAGATGAGAAACTACCGTTGTTTGCGGACCTTGTGAACTACTTAGTGTGCGGGAAGGAACCTCCTTTAGATGGGTATAAGAAGAAGAAGTTCTTCCACGACGTAATGAGATACTATTGGGACGAGCCCTACCTATAGAAGTTGTGCTCGGACCGGTTTTTGGTGGCCTTCATTATTCAAGGATGCGCACCTCTTTGTCTCCACATGTGATGCGTGCCAAAGGAAAGGGAACATTGGGAGGAGAGATGAAATGCCCCAAAACCCATTCCTTGTGGTGGAAATGTTTGACGTATGGGGGATCGACTTCATGGGACCTTTCCCGTCATCATATGGTAACCAATACATATTAGTGGCGGTTGACTACGTCTCAAAGTTGGTGGAAGCGATTGCGAGCCCGACCAACGACGCTAAGGTCGTGCTAAAGCTATTCAAGACCACTATCTTTCCCCGCTTTGGTGTGCCTCGTGTGGTGATAAGTGATGGCGGTTCTCACTTTGTGAACAAAGTCTTTGAAAACCTACTTAGGAAGCATGGTGTGAGGCATAAGGTAGCGACACCTTACCATCCTCAAACGAGTGGCCAAGTAGAAGTGTCTAACCGGAAAATCAAGGCAATACTAGAGAAGACGGTTGGGAGTTCAAGGAAAGATTGGGCCAACAAGTTAGATGATGCTCTATGAGCCTACCGAACCGCCTTTAAGACACCTATAGGGACTACACCATTCAACTTGCTTTATGGGAAGTCATGCCATCTACCGGTTGAATTGGAATACAAGGCTCTATGGGCGGTCAAGCTTCTTAACTTTGACATCAAGACCGCACAAGAAAAGAGGTTAATCCAACTTCAAGAGTTAGAAGAGACTAGGCTTGAAGCCTATGAGAGCTCGAGAATCTACAAGGAGAGAGCCAAGGCATTCCATTATAAAAGGATAGTGCACAGGGATTTCAAGGTCGGAGACCGAGTGCTCTTGTTCAACTCCCGGTTGAAGCTCTTTCCCGGGAAACTAAAGTCGAGGTGTTCGGGTCCGTTTGAGGTTAAGGAAGTAAGGCCTTATGGAGCCGTGGTACTTGTTAACAAGGAAGGCCAAGATTTAATTGCTAATGGCCAAAGGCTAAACTCTACCGAGCAAATCAAATCGTCGAAAAGGGAGGCTCGATCCCTCTAGATGACGTCCCTCTAGCTTGAGGATGGTAACAAACGTCAAACTTAGTGACGTTACACAAAGTGCTCTTGGGAGACACCCCAAGCTTATCGTTGTACATATTTCTTTTTATGCGTTCTTCGATCTTTGTTAGTTCTTTTTGATCTTTTTGTTAAGTACTCTTAGGAAAACGAAGTCCGTGAGAACACGATAGCTTGCCCTTGTATTTCCCCCGGGGAGAAAAAAATTCTCCCTCGATTCCGACCCATCGTGCCGGATGAAATTTCTTCCCGGAAAGAGAATTACCCCTCGATGCCTGCCCCGTGTACCGGCTGTGCTTTTCCCAGGATGTAAATTACCCACCGGCCCAAGCCTTTCTCCAACGGTCCATAGATTGGATCTATTACCCAATTGACCGGCCATGTAAGTCTTCTTCCTCCCTAATTTCACGGCCATAGATTCATTTCACACTCTCAAACTTCATTTGCTCACAATTTTCTCATTTCTCAACCAAAAATCACCATTCAAGTTGCTAAATTCGTCATTTCTCATCATCTTTCTGGATCTACCAATAGCTTTTCCATTTAAGGACTGCATCTCCAATGTATTTCACTTAAAATGTTCATGAAAATTCCAAGAACTTGAGCATAAATGAAAACTTTCATGATTTTGTTTGTGTAGTGTTTTTCTTGGATAAATACCTTGGGTTTATGCTCGAAAATGGTTAAGGTTTGTAGTTCTTGAGCTAATTTGCTATGCATTTGAGAAATTTTGGATTTTTGGCCAAGAACATGAATATATTTTTTTTGGTTTGTGACTAAAAGCTCCAACTTTTTGAAATTTGAATGAACTCTTGATGCATAAAGTTGGTGTCTTTGATGTTTCTCATGGAAATTTTATTGCATTTATGCCATTTGAGCAAATTTTCCTTTTATCTCAAAAATGCCTTGGCTTGAAATGATAAGAGGGTTGTTTCTTGGTTTCTTTGAACTTATGTACTCTTTGAGGCAACGTAGGTACAATGAAAACCAAAGAGAATCCAACACCGGCTTCAAGTTTACCGAGGAAGAAGAGAGAATTGGCATTAAGATCTTGTGCCGACGCAAGTGAAAGGAGAAAAAAGAAGACGGGTCAAACTAGTGATGAGGTTGAGACCGTGGTAGTAGTGCAAGCGGGAAAGAAAAAGAAAATGGATCAAGTTAGTGATGAGGTTGAAACCTTGGAAGAAGTGTTGCAAGAAAGAAAGAAGAAGAGAATTCCGAAGGGGAAGAAGAGAACTCCCACCTACAATGAGTACGTGAAGAAACTCAAGGCGGTGACATTTGAGGAGACAAAGTTCCCGGATACGGTTGTGATTGCAAAGATGGGAATCCTAGAGGAGGTGAGAATGATTTTCACCAACATGGGTTATGAAAGAGTCTTCGATGTGAGCAATGTCTTCCACAAAGAGCAACCTTTCCAATTTCTTTCATCATTGGAGGTGAAGTACTATGAGCAAGGTGATGATGACATCAATGAAGAAGATGGTTACGGTTTCTTAGAATTCAAGGTGGGGAGAGAAACCTACAAGATGTCCTTCCATGAACTAGCCAAGCATTTGGGTTTAAAGAAGAAGGAACCAAGAAAGGGATCACCTTTCTCTATGGGCGGAAAGACTTGCCACACTTATGGAGGATCATTTGCATGGGGGACTACAATCCCGGGGCCATCAAGAGCTCGCGCCTTGGCCACCCCGCCATCCGCTATGCTCATAAGATCCTTGCTCACAATTTCTTTGCCAAGAAGGAGTTTGGTACAGTCTCGGAAGAAGAAATGGAGTTGTTAGGAAGAGGGTTAGCACCATTCCTTAACACGCCTCGAGACAAAAAGTGTTTCGAAGGAGATAGTGCACATCCGTATCTAGCCGCCGTTCTTGCAAACCACTTGCTTAGTTACAAGGATTGGGCTTTCAACACTAGGAGCAAGGATCCCAAGATCTTCATAGGTGGTATCGTGACCACTATCCTCAAGGCAAAAGGAATCAAGTTGGGAGAGGAAACTACGAGTGTGGCACTCATGGATGAGGCATATCTTTCTAGGAACTCGTTTTTCAATGGCAAGAGAGGCAAAACTTTTTCTTACAACTTTCGGGTCACCGAGACTCAAACGGTGAAGATTCTCTTGCCTAACTCCCAACCCACAGCGCTCCAAGAGAGAAAGGATCTCTCCTTTTATCACACCAAAGACAACTTCTACAACCCGGCGACCGACCCACCTCTAGAGAAGATTTACTTTCGAAAGAAGAAAGTAAAGAAGGCAAATGTTGAGTCACCAACTAACCAAGAGGATGAAGAAGGGAATGGTGAACACTTGGTTCCCACTTGTCCCACTTACGGAAGTGACCGGTATAGCTTTGCCCCTTATGATGGGAAGATGTCGGACGTTGCTTCAAGGCATGTACACCACCAAACTAGGTTGCTTCAACGTTGGTGTAAGTGGCAAGACAAGACCATCCAGAAGCTAGTCAAAACGGTGAAGGGATTGAAAGACACGGTTAGGGTGCTCAAAGGAAAGAAAAGTGAAGCTAGCTCATCTCGGGACCAAGGCGAGCAAAACACGGTGAGGCAAGAAGAGGATGGCGAGTGCTCTACTCCATTGGACTGCCAAATCAACCTATACCAAGGAGAGTTGGCCGAAAACGACGAAGAACTCACTCCATCCCCTCACACGGTGAAAAAGGCCAAGAGGAAGGCAATGAAGTCGCCCTCACCGTGCTCTAGCAACCCGTCACTTTCTATGGGGACTTCTTCCCCATCCCAAAGCTTCTAAGGGAACTCCAAAAACCTTTGAAATATTTTTCTTTCAATTGAGTCTTGTATTTTGCTTTGTCTTATTTTGAGTCCCTTCTTTAGACTTCTTTCACACCGAAACGGTGTGATTTAAGTTTGGGGGAGGGACCGGTATCTAATGTCATTTGCTTTGTCTTATTTTGAGTTTTGCATTTTTGAGTCTCATGCATTCATTGAAAATTTTGAAAATTGAAACACAAAAAGAAGTCATTTAGGTTGCCATTTAGCTTGCATTTTCATTTGTACATTAAGTCTAGCCTTGCATACTTAGAATTCATTGCATATGCATGAGATTAATGATGAATTTTCCTTGAAAAGTAGCACTTTAAGAAGTTAATTCAATTCCCTCGTTCGTAATTGTTGAATGCAATTTAAGTGAGCATGAAAGTAAAGATGCGCCATTCTTAGTTCTCATGTATCATCATACTTGCCTTGATTGAAGCATGCTTGAGTTGCACCCAACCCCATTTAAGTGATAACCATTAATTTGACTTGTAAATATTGTGTTCGTGCAATTTTTAAATGAATTTGTGGTTCACATATACATACTTGGGCATTATTATTCCTTTTTACCAATCTTGTTTGTCCAAGTAGCCATATCCCCTCATTGGAATGGTTTCCCCTTCCCTAACCATAGCCTTCTTTCAAGCCATTGCTATTAGTGTGTGATTGTGAGCTCTTTTCTTTTCGAACAAACTTGGCAAAATGTGTTAGGTTTAGGGCGACAAGAGGGAATTCTTTGTGTAGACTTAGCTCCACCATCACGGAGTTAATCTAGGATTAGGCTAGCTAGGATTAGGCTAGCTAGGATGGCGGGTCTTGATTCAAGTTTGGGGGAACGGTTTTTGAAACTTGGTGATCGGATATGTGTGGAATGGTAATGTTAATTGGAAAAGATGAAAAAAGGAGAAAGGAAAAGGGGATCGAGTTTACATAGATTGGTTGGTGAAAAAATAAAATAATAAGACTAGATCTAAGAATAAGATAGCCTAAAAGATCCAAGAAAAAAGAAGAAAGCCGAAAAGGCCAAGCATCAAATATGAGAAGAGGCGTGAGCAAAAATGAAGAAACAAAGAGGTAAGTCAAAACAAGGAAGCACCAAACCATGACATCAAGGAAGAAGAAGTCGATCCCCAATGTAAGAAGAAGGTGAAGCAAAAACACAAGAAGCATGTGTGGGTTTGAGAAGGCAAAACGCCTTGGGATGAAAAGGGTAGCTTAGGTTGTGGGCACAACGGGTTAGAAAGCTTTAGGTTAGAGACATTCTAGGCTCTTGGGTAGATGAGAATTCTCCCTTGTATGCATAGATTGCCTTTTACCTTTAGCATTTTTCTAAGGTTTGTTCATTTCCATGAGAGATCCTTGAACTTAATTACCCATGCATGAAATGAGATCACCTTCATCTCATAACCACACCCTTAGCTAAACGAATTCAATTTAACCTTGCATAAACATGATTCATGGTTACGCCACTAATGAATGTTAAGGGATTGGAGAATATGATTGCTTGTGTAGATTGGGGTTTGGATTTGATACATGATGAAATAGGAATGGTTAACTCCTTTGGAGCTCCCGCCTTCGAACATCTCTCTCTACTTGTTCCTATTTATTTGCTTGAGGGCAAGAAAAGGAGTAAATTTGGGGGAGTTGATAGACTCATATTTCACCACCTTCATGCATTCATTTAGAATAGGTTTCCTTGTATTTGCATGTAGTTACTTAGCATTTCTTTGTTATTTTGTCTCATTTAGGGTTTAGAGATCTCATGATATGTCCTAGAGAGTCTTGTACGTTTTGGAGTCCTTATTAGGTACTTTTGGAAGCTTTCTTAGACACTTTGAAGGAACCTTGGCAAACGGCTAAGGCACGAGAGCATCGGTACCGGCCCAGCACGTCGACGAGCATGCAGCCAGTGCTGAGGGATCCCCCGGACAGGGGTTTTATCGGCACCACGTACCGGCCTCGCGAAGCCCGGCATGAAGGAAATTTGGCAAAAGGGCTAAGGCATGAGCAAGACGATACCGGCCCGGCACAAGACGAGCATGCAGCCGGTATTGAGGGATCCCCCGTACAGGGATTTTATCGGACGCACGTACCGCCCTCGCGTGATCCGGCATGAAGAAACTCGGCAAAAGGCTAAGGCATAAGAGCATCGCTACCGGCCCAGCACAAGACGAGCATGCAGCCGGTGCTGAGGGATCCCAAGGACAGGGATTTTATCGGCACCACATATCGGCCTCGCGAAGCCCGGCATGAAGAAATCTCGGCAAAAGGGCTAAGGCATGAGCAAGACGATACCGACCCGGCACAAGACGAGCATGCAGCCGGTATTGAGGGATCCCCCGGACAGGGATTTTATCGGACCCGTGCATCGGCCTCATCCCATCCGAGACAAAGCCCAATCGTCGACGACATATCCATACATGCCCGGTGTACCGGCCCCGTGCCAGCCGGCGCTTAACATCGACCCAATATTGACCGAGTCAATACCCAGTTTGTTCCGGGTTGACCCGATCAACTCCTCATCCATTTAAAAACTCAAAAACCCTAATTTTCATTTTATGCTTCTTTTTTCTAAGAAACCCTTTCCCCTTTGAGACAGTTCTTGGATTTGTAAGAGAGGGTCTTCTACTTTTTATGCAATTTAAGTCTTGTTTTCATTGATTCCTTCTATCTAATCTTCTCTCTATCTTATCTATTCAAGATTCATCCATGAAAACCTCACCTATCCAAATCGATTTTGAGGGGCTTTTCATGGGTCTTGAGTAGTCTTTTTAGAATCTTGAGATGGGATAGATTAGGGTGATTTGATGCAGGATCTAAGGTGTTTAGTGATAGATTATCTTATACGCCTCTTTGTTTAATGCTCTTAATGCTAAATCTAGCTTGATGAAGTGGATTTAGATGATATGCATTTCATTGCACACCAAGTGTTTGATGAAATGCCTTGATAAATTATTCAAAGGTTTTATGCTCCTAGCCTAAGAGATTAGTTGTCTAGGGCATATCTTTGGTTGATCTTGATGATATTCTTAATGCTTGTTAATTGATAATCCACAAACGACGGTTTGCTAATGGATTTGATAATTAGCATAGTGATTAGTTGCTTAAGAAAGAACTAGTCAAGATTAGAGATATAATACCTAGGGATAACTTTTATGAGTGAAAGAACACATTGGGTCATGCATTGGTAACCCCAAATCGATTACCCTATCTCTTGATTCGCCTTGGTTATTTGATTTACAACTCGTTTAGTATTGCTTTTGTTTATTTGAATTCGGACACATAATCATAAATTACCTTGTTTAGCTTAATTTACTTATGATCCTTGCATTCTTAGTGTTTAGGACTATTTCCCAATATTGGATTCGATAACCTCTTACTACATCGGTTAGAGGGTATTGATACCTTGAGATACCGAAATATCTTGTATCAACAACGATGCAAGCTTGGAGTTCATAACCAAGAGGGTTATTCGTAAGAACGTTGATGACAAGAAGTTTTACACAATGATGCCTTCTTCCACCGCTATTTATGGGACCATTATTTGTGGAGACAATGAAGCCCAAGCCCGAAAGGTTGAGTATGTGGGCGTTTGTGCAATAGTGAGTATTGGAAAGGTTGAAGAAGCCCTTGCTTTAGATGGATATTGCTTGAGATCCCTCTTTCACACCATGATGGAGAATGAGGTTGAAAGTGGCAAGGTTGCTAAGAAGAAGACAAGGCCTAGGTCCGAGGAGAGGAAACCGAGCATGCTCAAGGGGATTGGACCCTTGCTAGACCAACCTTCGATCGTAACTCTCATCCCATGGAAACATGGAGAAGGGATGATTGAGTACAAGGTCGAACGTAGAGGGCGTCCCAAGCCTTTTGCCAAAGCCATAGCAACCCTCACACCGGCGGCTAGGGAGCCAAATCACGCCGGTCTTCAAAGCTTAATGGGTAAAGTTCTCAAACTCGAGCTTAAGGAACCGCCATGGAGCGCTCGCGCTCCTCAATCACCCGCATAAAAGGGTAACAAACGTCAAACTTAGTGACGTTAAACAAAGTGCTCTTGGGAGACACCCCAAGCTTATCCTTGTATATACATTTCCTTTTATGCTTTTCTTCCGTTGTTAGTTCCTTTTGATGGGTTTTCTTAGTGCAAGAAGGTCTTCGATGGTCTTATGGGCATGGACTCTCGCTTATCCAAGTAGCCATATCCCATCATTGGAATGGTTTCCCCTACCCTAACCTTAGCCTTCTTTTAAGCCAATGTTATTAGTGTGTGAGTTGTGAGGCCTTTCTTTCGAACAAACTTGGCAAAACGTGTTACGTTTAGGGCGACAAGAGGGAATTCTCATGTAGATTTAACTCCAACATCTCGGAGTTAATCTAGAAATAGGCTAGTTAGGATGGCGGTTCTTGGTTTAAGTTTATGGGAACGGTTTTAGACTTGGTGAACGTTTGAGAATGGATTGTGGAATGGAAAAGAAGAAAAGGAGAAAGGAAATATGGGATAAGATTTGTGTATAGATTGGTTGGTACAAAAATAATAAGACTAGCTCTAAAGAATAAGATAGTCTCAAAAGATAGAAAGAAAAGAAGAAAGCCGAAAAGGCAAAAGCAGCAAAGAATGAGAAGAGGCGTGAACCAAAAAGAAGAAAAGAAGAGCTAGATCACAACAAAAGAGCACGAAACCATGAAAGAACAAAGAAGAAGAAGTGATCCCTTTATGAGAAGAAGGTGGAATGAAAAGACAAGAAGCATGTCGGTTTGAGAAGGCAAAATGCCTCAAGATAAAAAGGGTAGCTTAGGATGTGGGCATAATGGATTAGAAGCTTTAGGTTAGAGAAACTCTAGGCATTTGGGTAGATGGGAATTCTCCCTTGTATGCATAGGTTGCCTTTTACCTTTAGCATTTTGCTAAAGTTTGTTCATTTCATGATAGATCCTTGTATCTAATTACCAATGCATGAAAATGAGATCACTTTCATATCATAACCTTACCCTTAGCCAAACGAATTCATTTGATCTTGCAGAAACATGATTCACACTATTACACTTAATCAATGTCAAGAGGTTGTAAGATATGAACGGTTGTATAGGTTGAGGTTCGAATATAAGTCATGAAAGGATAAGTATGGCTAATAACTTTTGAGTAAGTTGTTTGATCGCATCAAGAAGTTCGCAACCTGGACATTGGGCTCGGATTCTTTTTATGGCACTTTTGGATTTGAGCTCCCATTTCTAGTCTTCTCCCTTTCTTTATTATTGTTTGCTTGAGGTCAAGCAAATGTTTAAGTTTGGGGGAATTGATATACTCATATATTGCATGTTTTAGCATGCATTTCATTTAGAGTTTTGTGTAATTCGCATGCATAATCATGGTATTGCCTTGCATTTAGGTCTCATTTAGAGTATTAGGTATTTGAATTAGGTTTAGTGCATTCTTTCATGTTTTGGAGTATTCCCTAGGTGATTGGAGGCAATTGGACATATTTGGAGAGTTGGACCTAATTGTAGTGCAAAGCCCTTCCGAGACGCCGGAAAGATGTAGCCGGACGAAGGCCCTCCGATTTGAATCAGCCTTGAAGCTATTCATAGGAGTTGTAGAGGAGAGAGTTATCTGTCTACATGGGTTATATTCAGGCCATTTCGACATCTGGTTAAGGAGTTACCGCAGATTTACTGAAGACATCTCTGCCTGGCCTAGGAGCTCTTTCCTTGTCGGATGAATACACCGGCCCGGGACAAGACTTTCCCTCAGCCGGCACGAAGATTTCCCTCGGGCAGGGGATATCCCGGCTGCGTGTCCCGGACTGATCTCCCCCGGGGCGAAGATAATATCCCTAGGAGATTTCCCCTCAGCACCGCCCGGGAAAAGATTTCCCCTCAGAGCCGGTGCTGAAACATTCCCTCCGTATGGGATATCCCGGCTCCTCGTCCCGGACCAACGTCCCCCGGCATCACCAATCCCTCAGAGATTTCCCCTCAGCACCGCCCGGGACAAGATTTCCCCTCAGAGCCGGTGCAAAAACTTTCCCTCGGCATGAGATATCCCGGTCTCTTGTCCCGGACCAATCTCCCCCAGGATCACTTCTCTCAGCTAAAACTCTTCATCCCGGCCTCCCACACTGGCCTGAAGTCCCCTGGGATCACTTCTCTCGGCTAAAACTCTTCATCCCGGCTCCTTGTCCCGGATCCATCCCGGCCGGGATCGATTTCTGGCCCAAAAATGTCCGGGTCAAACCCCGGTTTGTTTCGGGTTGACCCGGTTCCCATCTTTTTATTATAAATATTCTAAAACCCTAATTTTATTAGGGATGCTTTTTGTAAGTCAAAAACCTTTCCCCTTTGAGGGAGAACTTGGATTTTGTAAGAGAGATCTTTGAAGTTTATGCATTTAGGTGTTTATCTCATTGAATCTCTTCCATCTATCTTCTTTCTATCTTGATTATTCATCATCTATCCATGGATTCAACCTCTATCTCCATCAATTTTGGGTTGTTCTTGATGGGTCTTGAGTAGTCTTTTAGGATCTTGAGATGGGGTAGATTTGGGTGATCCAATGCATGATTTAGGGTGTTTAGGGTTAGATTATCCTTATTCCCTTCTTGAATAGTGCCCTTAATGCTAGATCTAGCTTGAGAAAGTAGATCTAGATCATAAGGCATTTCATGCACACCAAGTGTTCGATGAAATGCCTTGATGAACTATTCAAGGGATTTATGCTCCTAGCCTAAGAGATTAGTTGTCTAGCGTGTATTTTGGTTGATCTTGTTATTATTCTTAATGCTTGCTAATTTTTAACCCACAAATGATGATATTCTAATGGATTTGATAATTAACATAGTGATTAGTTGCTTGAGAAAGAACTAATAAAGATTAGGGATCTATTGCCTAGGTAAAGCTTATTTGAGTGAAAGAACACCATGAATTGTGCTTGGATTACCTAAAGTCGATAACCCCATCTTAGGATTCGCTTTTCTTATTGATTTACAATCTTGTTTAGTGCTTTTGCTTAATTCGAAATTGGATACTTAACAACAAACCACACTTGTTTAGCTTAACTTACTATAAGCACCTTTCATTCTCAGTGATTAGAATAATCCCAATCATAGATTGATAACCTCTTCACTACATCGTACTGGGGATATTGATACCTCCTAAAGACTAAAAAGTCTTGTATCAGGACACGCATGAAACAGTCTTCCAGGGTTTTTAGCAGTACATGATGTCTTCAACACGACATGTTCTTCGCACTTGCATCTCTTAGGGAAGCCTCGACCTTGATTTTCCATTAGAGATCCTCCGACAATAGAACTCGACGAAGAAGAAGAACTGTCTAACCCTGACGAAAACGGTGTTAACAATAGAACTTGACAAAGAAGAAGAACTCTCAATCCTCCGACAATAGAACTCTCAATTTCTCCGACAGAAGAACACGACGAGGAAGAAGAAGTTTTGTCTAACCCTAAATCGATTTTGTGTTTTTAATTAACCCCCAATTCAAAACGGCGTAGTTTTTTTTTTTCAAGTTTAGATTGATGCAAAACGGCGTCGTTTTGTTTGCCGGATCCACCGTGTCATCGACGTGTATGCTACATCAGCACAGTGAAAAGGTTGACTAACGATTTTATGGTCAAGGTTGGATTCAAGTTGGTTTTAGTAGTTCGGGTAGAAAATTTGGATTAATTTTGAGTTCAGGTAGTAACTGGCACCGTATTTTAGTTCGGGTTTTTTTCGGCACACCGAATTTAGTTGGGGTTGTTTTTGACCCTTTTCCCGGTGCAGATTATCCTTGAAGCTCGAGTTGCCGCCGGGAGATAGCAAATCCCTGGGGATTTCGAACTGTCTATTCGATAAAACTGGTTGGTTAAAAGATTTGGAATCACCGAATTTGGGGGGGGGGGGGGGGAAATCTCTAGAGATCTCGGGAAATAAATGGTTGTGAATCTTCGAATCTGTCAAATCAGGAAGCTGAATCGTCGTGACCAGTCAAATCGGGGATACTAACCGTCCGAAATTGTGGACCGTTATATCTATGCGATGGATTTCTCTTGAGCCGCTGGATCAGCGCGGAAGTCGAACAGTTTGTTTTGGAGTACTGGCGATGCTTCGAAATCAACTTCTCTCTTTAAATAGTTGCTCCTTCTCTCTACTTCTAGTCTTCGCAAACAAAGGTAGCTCTCCCTTTCTCCCTCTTCTTTCTCTTTCTAAGTTATTTTATTTCTTGTTCCGAGTGATTTTTCTCCGATCTACTTAAAGCGTTGATTTGATTAATGTTGGAGGTGAGTTTAACACTACCCGGTTTAAATTAAGTTTAGCCCAACTAGCAGTCTCAAGTCCATCAAGGCCGACCTACGGAATAAAAAGAAATCCCTTTGATTTGATAAATGTAATTCTCAAGAGAATAGGAAGTTATCCGTATCAACTCTGAGAAATAAGGATAATTGCCAATATCAATTCAAGAAAGAAAAAAAAAATCGACCGACCTCAAGACTTATAAATAATTATACGAACTACAAATGGCTTGATCCCATCAAAGGGCACGTAGCCAGCCTTCACAGGCACATCTATGATTCTAATAAAATAATTCTCCTACAATTCTCTATGTAATACGAACTACGAATGGCTTGATCCCATCAAAGTGTATGTAGCCAGCCTTCACATGCACATCTATGATTCTAATAAAATAATTCTCCTAAACCCTAAACTGATTTCACCGATCTAAGATATGTATGAAATCTGGTTCTCACAATTGGCGGTAGAAGGAAGGGATGAATCAACAATTGGCACTAGAAAGAGGTGGCAGAAGAATGAGGATAATGGAGAATTATTTTTAAACCCTAATAATCTGAATCCCTAGAAGACATCTCCAATGTTCTAACTCACCAGATAAGTTTTCTCAGATTTACTTTTTCACGATCTGCACGGATTTTTCACAAATTTGATTTCGCACATATTTTGCACGAATTCGACCTACACGGATTTTGCACGAATTCGACATGCACAGATTTTGCACGAACCAGCTTATACTTGTATTGTTTTTGTCTCGCGCTAACATTATTGTTGTAGAAAACGAAAGAACAGACCTCGTTCGCTAAAACGGATCCAAATTACCGATCTACCGAATCCATTAGCATAGCTCGTCAAACCGAGTTCCCCAAAATCCAGGTATCACCTATGGAAAACTTTATCTATTTTTCAAACATGTTATCCATTCTGGTTCAGTCACAGGGTCCGTCCCTCTTAAGCTGAACTACGGTTCGCACGCTCGTCTACTGAGCTACGACACGACCTTCTACCGAGCTACGCTCAATTATCGAAACACGCTTATTCGAGTCCGATCTGGAAAGCCTACAGATCGACCGAACATAAACGAACACAGCTTCGCACCTTTGCAATCGATCGACCGAACATAATAAGCCGAACAACTTCGTACATTCACGTTCGATCTGGAAAGCGAACAGATCGGCCGATCTCAGCGTCCCTCTGACTAACAAAGTCACGTCCGACCACGCGTCATTTTTGCAAAGATTAAGACGAGCTCAGTCTCGCACGAGCTATCAAGACCGAGCTTAAACTTCACTTGTAGGAAAAGCGGAAGACGACCTCGCACCTAACTAACAACGCCAAGCTCAACCTCGAGCTCAATCTATCATTTGCAGAATCAAAAGCAGAGTTCAATCCCTAATCTTTAGTCATTTTTGCAGAAACGACGCCGAGTCAAAGCTCAAGACAAGATGCTGACCTCAATTCCAATCAAGCTCTTATTATTAAGAACACTCAAGGATTACAAATACTCTCAAACTCTCTCCAACTTCTATTACTTACTTCACTTGGTTTATCCTTCACCCAAGCTCCCTTATTTATAGTACAAGTCTTAAGGAATATCTCATTGAATATTCCATAAGATATTTTACAACTTATTCTACACTCTCATTATTACACAACTTATTCAACACACTCATTATTACACAACATATTCAACACACTTAATAATTATTATTCTTATTATGAAGAACACTCATGTATTACAAAGACTCTCAAACGCTCTCTAACTTCTCTTACTTAATTCGCTTGGTTTATCCTTCACCCAAGCTCCCTTATTTATAGTACAAGTCCTAAGGAATATCTTATGGAATATTCCATAAGATATTTTACAACTTATTCAACACACTCATTATTACACAACTTATTCAACACACTTAATTATTATTATTCCCCTTGTCTCCAAAAGAGAGATGGAATCCACCTCATCCGAAGTCTGAGTCAGTGTCGTCTGCTTCACTGTTAGAAACGATTTCTGTCACATAGATTTTATGGCCCGGAATATACCTTTTGGTTCTATACATTTTCCCTTCAACCCTGTAAATTGGATGGTTTGTGTTATCTTGTGGCCACCGTACTGGTCATGGAAGCTTGTCAGTATTTGTCGTATTTCTTTGACAATGTCTGATGGGTACACCTCTCTGTTGTGCCAGTTTACAGTGTGTGGAAAGAAAAGCCTTGAATCAATTTTGGATTCTTCTGTGTGATTGAACTCTGCCATCTTACTTGTTCTTACAGAAGACCGTGAACACAATGAGAAAAGATTGGGCTACAAAGTTGGATGACGCTCTTTGGGCGTACAAGACTACCTACAAAACACCTTTGGGCACGACACCATTCCATTTTGTCTATGAAAAATCGTGTCACCTTCCTGTAGAGCTCGAGTACAAGGCAACATGGGCTGTAAAGTTGCTGGACTTTGGCATAAAACCTGCCTCTGAAAGACGGACGATGCAACTACATGAGCTGTTAGAGATTCGTCACATGGCCTATGAGAGCTCGAAGATTTACAAGGAGAAGACCAAGACCTATCATGACAGGAAGACCATTCCCAAGAACTTCGCTGCAAATGATCAGGTATTGCTTTTCAACTCTCTCCTCAAACTTTTTCCAGGGAAGCTGAGATCGAGATGGTCCGGACCATTCATAATCAAGGAGGTGAGACCGTATGGCGCTGTAGTGTTACTGAGCACTACAAGAAACGAGTTTGTGGTTAATGGTCAGCGCCTAAAACAATACCTCGCTGACGTAGAAATCGATGGGGATGAAATATTTCCCCTTGGTGACCCATCTCATGATTAAAACGCTATACAATCAAGATAACGACTATAAACAAGCGCTTGGTGGGAGGCAACACACCAGTGCGTTTTCTTTTCTTTCATTTTATATTTTTCTTGCGTCGGTTTGGCCTTCTTCTTGATTTATTTTCACACCGAGACGGTGTGAAGTAATTCTGTGGGAGAGTCTCTATCGTTACTAATGCTATTCCTTTCTTTTGTCTTCTCTTTTGAGGCAGTTTGATGTTTTCTTTGAGTCAATTTTTTTATTAAGTCAAAACTTGTTGGAGATTGGTACTCCTCTCCCTTATTTAAAATAAAAAGCAGAAAAGATGAAATGATTTTCTTTCGGGTAAAAGGCTAGGAAAATTTACATCGATCCCATTATTTTACTTCGGAAGAGATGATCACACTAAGGTTGGAAGCGATGTTAGGAAAATTTCCAGAGATACCACTATTCGCCTACACCTTAGAATAAAAGGGTGGCATTAAAATGAACATGAGATTCGGTGGCAAAAACCATCAATACTCGTGTTCCATCCACCATTTACCCTACGAAAAGGAAATGAAAAAAGAATAAGTATGGGGGAGGGAAAAGTACCAAATATTGTGTTGTTTTCGTGTCACGATATCGAAAGGGAAAGAGTCTAAAAGGTTCTTGGCACCATAATCTTTGATGAGACCCAGCGATGATGGCTTTTGATTATTCCGCGAAATAATGAGTTGAATCTGGGAGGCTGCGATGCTTGCATAAAAGTACATAGGGGTTCGATCTAGAGCTAGTTTGGCAATACGTGGATTATAAAGGTAACGGTCATTGTAGAGTTCTAAAGGAAATGTGAGTCTCACCTTTTCTTTTTGCTTAGTTTTCTGTTTGCTTGAGGACAAGCAAAAGACTAAGTCTTTTGGTGTTTGGTTTTTATCGTTTTCTAACACATTTTTTGGTGTTTCTTTTGAGTATTTTATCGAGTCATAGTCCGTTTTTAGAGTCTTTTAGTCCTTTATTCAGTTATCTCAAGTAAAAAGGCGTTTACGGAAGAAATTGGAGTTACGTGGACAAAAACGCATGGAACGGTACAAAAAGAGCAGAATAGATCGATGTAAGGAGTGCATCGATCGATGGAGCATGCCCCGAAGAGCCAAAATCGATCGATGCAACTTCAACAGAAGAACCAGAATCGATCGATGCAAGGAGTGCATCGATCGATGAAGCATGCACAGAAGAACCAAATCGATTGATGCAACATGTGCATCGATCGAAGCAAGCCGGCTGATATACTCATACATTGCAGGTTTTAGCATGCATTTCACTTAGAGTTATGTGTCATTTACGTTGCATAATCATGGTTTTATCTTGTATTAAGGGTTCATTTAGAGATTATGACATTTTCATTAGGTCTAGTGAGTTCTTGCATCTTTTGGAGTATTTTCTAGGCAATTGGAGGCAATTGGGCATATTTGGAGAGTTGGATCTAAGTGATGTGTAAAGTCCATCTGAGACGCCGGAAAAATGTGGCCAGACGGAGGCCCTCCCGTCCGAATCCGCCTTGACGACCTTCATCGAAGTTGCAGAGGAGTGAGTGACCTATCCAATAAAGTTTATATCAAGTCATTCGGACATCTGGTTAGGTAGTTACCGCGGATTTACTGAAGACATCTCTGCCTGGCCGAGAAGCTCCAACTCACCCGGTACTAAAGACCCTCGGACTCAGCCTTACCTCCTCATGCACCGGCCAGGGACAAGACCACGCACACGCCCGATGCTACTTGATGACTTGGGCAGGGACATTCCCGGACACATACACCGCCCATGATCCAACCGGTGTTGCACCTATCATCGAAGACTGTAGCACCGGCCAAAGACACCACGCATGCACCGGCCAGGTGCAAGCATGCAGAACACGACCACACCGGACAAGACACAGCCGGTGCAAAGACCTGGTTCCAGACCTTCACTTGACCAGGGAAATACCGGCCTCCCACACCGGCCCAACTTTGCCCGGTGTGGAAGCTCTGGCCAAAGCCAGCTAAAGTGTCTGCAATATCAGGCTGGACGAAGGTCCTACGCTCTGATTTAGCTTCTGAAGTATTCATAGATGTTGTAGGTAATTGAGTTAGCTGTCTTCTGGAAGTTGTTTCAAGTCGTTCAGATCTGTGGTTTGAGAGATACATCGGATTTAGAAGTGACATGTCTAACTGGCGCCCAAACGAGCTACACTCAAAAATGCAAAACCTCCCACATCGGCCACATGCACCTGCCCCAACCTTACCGGTGTTAGAAACTCGACCAGAAATTTACCGGGTCAATATCCAGTTTGTCCCGGGTTGACCCGGTCTGACCCACTAAGAAAAACACCTTTTTATAAGCCTAGGATCTCATTTTTAGATCTTTCTCCTTTTGATGCTTTTCCCCCTTTTTCTCTCCCTTTTCTCTCTACAACAAGACTAGGGTTCTTGAGATTTTTCCCAATGATCTCTAAGATTTTATGAAATCTAGTATTAATTTCTATCAATCTCATCCTTCTATCTCTTTTCTATCTTGATTATTCAACATTCATCTATGGATTCAAGCCTATCTCCTTCGATTTTGGCTTGGTTCTAATGGGTCTTGAGTAATTCTTTAGGATCTAGAGATGTGGTAGATTAGGGTGATCCAAAGCTTGATTATTGATGTCCTAGGTTAGATTATCTCATATCCCTTATTGTTTGGTGTTCCTAATGCTATATCTAGCTTGAGAAAGTAGATATAGATCATAAGGCATTTCACCTTGATGAACTATTCAAGAGATTTATGCTCCTAGCCTATGATGATAGTTGTCTAGGGTGTATTTTTGGTTGATCTTGTTTATATAATCTCAATGCTTGCTAATCATTAATTCACAAATGAGAGTTTGCTAATGAATTAGTGATTAGCAAAATGATTAATTGCTTGAAAGAGAATTAGTCTATATTAGGGTCTTATGCCTAGGGATTAGATTGATTGAGTTTTTGGACATCATGAATGAGACTTGGGTCACCTTATTTTAATAACCCCATCTTTGGATTCACTTTTTTTCATTGAATTGCATCTTGTTTATTGCTTTTACTTAATTTCAATTTAGTTACCTAATTACAAAACACCACTTTGATTGCTTAACTCATTTAGTTGTATGCATTCCTTGTGTTTGAAACTCTACCCTTGGATTTGATCCTCTTATGCTTAATAGGCATTATGAGTAATTGATATTGGTAAAAACCTTGTATCCATTTGGCGCCGTTGCCAATTGAGTTAAGCTTTCAACATTAGGATTTTACTTCTTTTTGAGATTAAGCCTTTTTCTTATCTTTTTTTTACTAATATCTCTCTCAAGCTCTGTCTTGTAGGTACATGAACACAAGAGCTAGAGGTGTACACAACCTTGTTGAGCCAATCAACAACATACACCTCTTGAACCGTGTAGTTAGAGAAAGGAGAGAAAGAAGACGTGCTCAACACATAGAGAGGTTGGGTATGGACCGTAAAGATGAACATCCGATGGATCACCATGAAAACGTGGACCAACACCAAGCACATGGCCATGTTGGTAATGAAAACCATCAAGGAGCAAATGGTGGTAATGGAAACCACCACACATCCGCCCATAATGCTAGAGCTCCAAACCACTTTACTAGAGCTCAAAACGTTCTTGGAGCGGGTGATGTAGCCAATGCTCATGTCAATCGCCAAGAGATTCATGCACCACCGGTTGAGTGCAATGACTTTGAGGTCAAAGCTAGCTTCATCAACATGGTGCAAAGCAACAAATTTCATGGCTTGGCAGTAGAAGATCCTCTTGATCATTTGGATCACTTTGACCGAATTCGTGGCTTGACAAAGATGAATGGAGTTTCGGAGGATATCTTCAAGCTAAGATTGTTCCCATTCTCTCTTGGAGACAAAGCACGGCAATGGGAAAAGAACCTACCCCAAGTTTCCATCACTTCTTGGAATCAATGCAAAACCGCCTTCCTTGCCAAGTTCTTCTCTCACTCACGGACGGCCAAGCTAAGATATGAGATCTCAAGCTTCACTCAAAGAGCAAATGAGAGTTTCAACGAAGCATGGTGATAAATATAATTTTTGTGTTAAGCTCATATAAATTACTCAAACCTACTCGTATCATTGTAGTATTTGAGGATCGAACCAAAGAGGTTAAAATTGAAGCACTAAGAATACATGAATCTTCCTAAGCTAGAGCAAATGTTTTTGGGTTTTTATGTTTTTAAACTAAAGAAAACAAATGCAAGAAGGAAAACAAAGATAGAAGTGTTGGATCATGGAATGAACTATCAAATGAATGATTAACAATCAAATAATGATGACAAAGATTGCATTAAACGCTATCCTAGAACATGGGATTCACAATTATGACTAATCCACTCTCGTGGCACTAATCACTTTGTTAATCACCAAATCAAGAACAAACCATCTGTTGTGATAAGATGATTAACAAGCATTAATCTTCAATCCCAATTAGTTCACTAATCACCCTAGACATCAACTCTCGTTGGCTAGGCAAGAAAAGCTCACAAAAGGTTTTGTTCAAGCAATTCATTTAAACTCGGGTTAGGAGTGAAATGCCTAAGTTCAAGACTCGAATGGATAAACCTAATCTAGCACTAACACCGTTTACTCGAATCTCTCCCTAATGCATGGGATGAGACCATAAATCCTAGGGTGTAGCTCTAGATTGGTTTGTCACGCCAACTAGAACTACCTAATCTAGGTGCAGTTCTAAACTTTGGTTTATCTTATCAAATATAGCATTAAGAACCAACCTAAGTGAAAGATTTAACAAAGATCAACCTAAATCATAATCATCTAACCATCAAGACAATTAACAAATGATGCAAATGCACACAATCTATGCTAATCCTTAGGTAAAGATCACTAATCTTGACTAATTCTCTTTCAAGCAACTAATCACTATGCTAATCACCTAATCCATTAGCAAACTCTCATTTGTGGATCATTGATTAGCAAGCATTAAGAATATAAACAAGATCAACCAAAAATACACCCTAGACAACTATTATCATAGGCTATGAGCATAAATCTCTTGAATAGTTCATAAAGGCATTTCATCAAACATTTGGTGTGCATGAAATTCTTTATGATCTAGATCCACTTTATCAAGCTAGATCTAGCATTAGGAACACTAAACAAGAAAGGAAAGCAAGGATTAAGAACATAAGCATCACAAATCAACCATCAAACCATCAAAATCAAGCATAATCCAAAATCCAACAAAAAGGCAACTCATGAAAATATGAAGAACAAAAGAGAAAAAGACATAAAGATAAAGAAGATGAAATAATATAAAGATAGAGTTGAAGAAATCTTCTCTAGAGTGGCATTTGTGATGAAGATCCATCCAAAATCATAAGAGGAGTTTGGGTTAAAACCCAACTCTAGAAAAAGAAAGCTTAGATCTAAAAATTAGGTTTTTCACTATTTAAAAAAGATTGGATCGGACTGGGTCAACCCGGGACAAACCGGGTATTGACCTGGCCGAATATGGGTCGTGGCCAAGAATGCCTGCAGTGAATTGATAGATCATGGTTTTTACCCTGTTTAAGCCATGATATAAGTCCGTTTTATCGAGTCTTTATTCTATTATAGAGTCTTTTAGAGTCTTTTACAGGTTTTAGCACATTTGGAGCATTATTGGAGATATGGGAGTTTTATGGAGCGTTCTGGAGCAAAACTGAAGTCTGGTGACTAAATGTCTGATCGAAGCGTCAAGAATCGATCGATAACCCCTGTTATCGATCGACACCCATCGAAGCAGATTACAAGTCGTGACTTTAATGAAGTTTGAAGAATTGCAGAACTTGCCTAGAAGACTTTAATATTTATAAGATGACCCCAATTCGTGTTTAGACTATTTAATTACGTTTTACAGCCACTTTGTTGGCGAGGCTTTGTTCTATGCTTTTGTTCTAGGCTTTCATTATTTATTGATTCTACTTTGGTTTTTGGAGATCTATTCAGACATGTTGTTTTCATTCTCCATGTCTGAGTAGATCCACTTTAGGTTCAGGGTTCTCATAAGGGTTTTCTCTGAATGCTAGGTTGATTAGTTTATTAGGATTCACCATCTGAATTAGTTCTTCACTTTAGGTTGTGTTCAAAGCTTGTTCTAGATTAGCTACCTAGAACATAGATCTTAGGATAATTGATTAGGCACAACAGTGCGATTAATTACCTGATAGACCCTAAGGAGAGCAAAATAACTATTCGCAAAGAGATTTGGTTTAGTTGTTTTGTGAACAAATCAAACCTTATCTAAAAGCTGATTTAGACTTTAGGATTCGCAAAGAGATTTGGAATTCCTAGGATTTAGATTTAGATAACTCTCGCAACGACAGTTGGTTAATTATACTTTAGTGATTTGAGTTCAAGAACCGTGCTAAATCTGAATCATGTTAGTTAGTTTATCTGCATTAATTGATTCCCTGAGAAATACCCTAAATCTATATTTCTCCCATCGAATTTACAACTCGTTTACTGTTTATTGCCTTTACTTTCATCTGAACTGCTTAGCTTGATTTGATACTATACAATCTATTGTGTGATTTTTCTGAGTCCTTGTGTTCGACCCCTACTTTACTGCAGCAACTGCTTTAGTACTTTTTAGGGTATTAATTTGAGCATATCATGAATCAGCCATAACTCCTGTACCTGGCATCTGAATGACCTCAAACCACCTCCAGAAGACAGCCGACTCAATTATCTACAACTTCTATGAAGAACGAAGAATCTGAATCGGACTGGAAACCCTTTGTCTGGGTTGATCTTTCAGACGTCGTATTTGGAGCATAACTCGTTTGGATGCCAGACTGACACGTCCTTGCTATATTTACCATATCTCTTGAACGGCCGATCTGAATGACATGACACTACCACTCAACGAAATTCAGCTCGCTTTGCTATGACTTTCATGAAGACCTCAGATTAAAATGGGCATGGGAAGGTGTTTATTTGGCCTAATCTTTGAGTCACTTCGGCTGGTGCTGTATCTTGAATGTTTGGAACGACCAGAGCTAACCGAGTGGATCTTGGTCGGTTGAGATTGGTCTTGTCCTTAACCGAGCATGTTCTGGACGGTGTGATTTGGTCGGTCAATTTCCCTGTGCTAGTACCGACCCGATTAGACCGTGCCGATGGTGCAAGGTGCGGTTGTATCGGCCAGGCGGATACGTCTTCAGTGAATTAGCCATAACTCCTGAACGTGACATCCGAATAGCCTGATACGACCTCCCCTGGACAGCTAAATCACCCCTATATAATATTGATGAAGGTCATCCAAGCCGATTCGGATCTTAAGGTCTACGTCCAGCCACGTCTTTCCGGAGTCTTAGATGGACTTTGCATTCTACTTTGGCCCATTTCTCCAAATATCATCAATTGTCTCCAAATCACCTAAAAACACTCCAAATGCATACAAAGAATCACTAGGACCTAATTCAAACACCTAATACTCTAATAAATACCAAAATGCTATAAAAAGTATGCAAGACACATGCATTAGACACAAAACAATAACAAGAATGCATGTTAAAAAGAGGTAAAATATGGGAATATCACATGGGAGCGGTTTAGGAGCTATACATCGCAATGCACTCATTATGGATTTTTGGATGCTTCTCTCTTAAGCACTCTATACCATGGAGCATTGCCCAAGATCCGTATGTTGCTTGACACCGCTTCAAATGGAAATTTCTTAGCCAAGGAAGTGAATGAGGCGATGAAGTTGGTAGAGAACCTTGCATTGAGTTATGGAACTTATGGAGATGACTATGATCGGTCTACAAGAAGCACAAGTGATTTTGGAGGCTCTAAGTGAGAAGTTGGATAAGCAAGCCATGATGATCGACAAGCTCCTCAATGCTCCCACAAAACCGGTTCACTTGGTGGAGGGTTTGTGTGTTATCTAACTTTGTTTTTGGTGTTCTTATTTTACCTTTTTCATCTTGAGTATCATGCATGTCATGCATTTTCAATAAATTTGAAATTTTTTTGAACTTTTGTGCATTCCATATAGGATTGAGTCTAGATGCATATCATATTAGGTAGCTTTGCATGATCATTAGGAGCAATGATAGAGTTATCTTTGTAAGTATCATTTTTAGAGCTTGATTCAATGTCCTCATTGCTTGTTGTTTGATACTTTTGATCTCGTGTTGAAATCAAGGATGAACCATATTTCGATCTTGCGTTTCATTACTAGGGTCTTAGCTAAAGCAAGTTTTGATTTGATTCCAATCCTACCTAAGTGAAAACCATAATTTTGACATTGAAATTATCATGCTTGTGCATTGCATAGTGAATTCATGGTTACCATATACATACTTGCACTCTCTTATCCTTTTCACCACTCTTTTGCTAGTCCAATTTCCCGATTCCCATCATTTGAACGGTTTACCACACCTTTAACCTACCCTCCTTTCAAGCCAAAATCTTTAGTGTGCGTATGTGAGGCCTAATTTTTCGAGTAAGCTTAGCAAAACGTGTTGAGTTTAGGACGACAAGGATAGGTTTGCATGTTGATCTAGCCGAACATCAAAGGCTAGACTAGGTTAAGCTCGTGGGAAAGGGAAGTTTGGGGTTTGGTGTGTACGAAATGGTGTGACTAATAGGATTGTGGATAAGAAGGAAGTGAGTTCAAGATAAGGAAGTGAAGGTGAAAGGGGAATGCAATATTGTGATGTGGTAGTGCAAGTTATCAAGAATAGCTCTTAGAGATAGTTATAGCCTCATAGAAACAAAAGAAAAAGCCAAAAATTGGCTAAAGCATCAATTGGTAAATGATGAGGCAAGGCAAATAAAAAGAAAGAAAGAGGAGCTAGAGAAGCAACAAAAAGAAGCACGAAACCACAAGATTCAATGGAAAAGAAGAAATTCCCCAAGTAAGAAAGGATGAAGTGGAAGAAGGAGTTCAAGTATAGGACATGACGGCAAAAAGGCCAAGTGAGAAAATGGTAGCTTAGGATGAAGACTTCATGGGTAGATATGCTACGGTTAGACGCGATTTAGGCATTGGGTAGATGTGAGTCTATCCTTGTATGCATAGATTGCCTTTTACTCTTAGCATTTTGCTAAAGCTTGCTCATTCATTGAGAGATCACTTGCATTGGAGTAATCCCATACATTTGAGATCATCTTTATCTCAAGACCTTCACCATAGCCAAATGGATTCACTTACCTTGCATGAGCATGATTCACTTGTAACGATTAATGAATGTTAAAAGATTGGATGACCTGAATACTTGTGTAGGTTAAGGCTTGAATTTGATTCGTATAAGGAAGGATATGGCAAGCTCTTTTTGAGTAGACTTTTTTGATCGCATCTTAGAGCTAGTCACTTGGACATTGAGTTGAATTCTTTTCGTGGCACTTTTGGATTTGAGCTCCCATTGTTAGTTTTCTCCCTTTCTTTATTCTTGTTTCCTTGAGGACAAGCAAAGGTTTAAGTTTGGGATAATTGATATACTCATACATTGCACGTTTTAGCATGCATTTCACTTATAGTTATGTGTCATTTACATTGCATAATCATGGTTTTATCTTGCATTAAGGTCTCATTTAGAGATTAGGACATTTGCATTAGGTCTAGTGAGTTCTTGCATGTTTTGGAGTATTTTCTAGGCAATTGGAGGCAATTGGAGGCAATTGGCCATATTTGGAGAGTTGGACCTAAGTGATGTGCAAACACTACAAGAAAATGATGATATTGTGACGACATTTTCCGTCACAATAAGCACAATTTCGTAGCAATAAAATCATTGTGACAGATTTGTGACGTTTTGTGGACGGTCACAATAAAGTCATCACAAATTCTTTTTCATAGCAAAAACATCACATCCGTTGTGCAGAATATATCTAGTAACTACTTCCTCATCAATGGCCACGAGAAATAAAAGTAACAAAAATGTGTCAATTATAGACTAAAGAAAACGTATCGAAACCGTCATATTTCGTGACTGTTATAATGTCCCAAATATGTCACTCATTTTGATGAAACTTTAGTACCAAATCGTCACAAATAATGACCAGAGAGTCGTCGTCTGTTTATTACACTTACATACTAAAAACATAGTCCTAAAACCGTCTTATTTTATGACTATTGCAATGTCATGATTCCATCTGAGATGTCGGAAAGATGTGGCCTGAGGGAGGCACTCTGGTCTGAATCAGCCTTGATGACCGTCATGGAAGTTGCAGAGGCGTGAGTTACCTGTCCAAGGAAGTTTAAATCAAGTCATTCGAAGATCTGGTTAGGAAGTTACCGCGGATTTACTGTAGACGTCTCTGCCTGGCCGAGAAGCTCCAACACACCCTATACTAAAGACCCTCGGACTCAGCCTTACCTCATCATGCACCGGACAGGGACAAGACCACGCACACGCCCAGTGCTACTTGAAAACTCGGGCAGGGACATTCCCGGACACATACACCGGCCATGATCCAACCGGTGTTGCACCTATCATCGAAGACTGTAGCACCGGCCAAAGACACCACGCATGCACCGGCCAGGTGCAAGCATACAGAACACGACAACACCGGCCAAGACACAGCCGGTGCAAAGATCCGGTGCCAGACATTCACTTGACCAGGGGAAATACCGACCTCCCACACCGGCCCAACTTCGCCCGGTGTGGAAACTCTCGCCGAAGCCAGCCCAAGTGTCTGAACGACCAGGTTGGATGAAGGTCCTACACTCTGATTTAGCTTCTGCAGTATTTATAGACGTTGTAGGTAATTGAGTTAGCTGTCTTCTGGAAGTTGTTTCAAGTCTTTTGGATTAGTGGTTTGAGAGATACATCGGATTTAGCAGAGACATATCTACCTAGCGCCCAAACGAATTACACTCAAAAATACAAAACCTCCCACACCGGCCACATACACCGGCTCCAACCTGACCTGTGTTAGAAGCTCGACCAGAAATTGACCGGGTCAATACCTGGTTTGTCCTGGGTTGACCCGGTCCGACCCACTAAGAAAAACACCTTTTATAAGCCTAGGATCTCATTTTTAGATCTATCTCCTTTTTGATGCTTTTCCCCCTTTTTCTCTCCCTTTTCTCTCTAGAAAAAACTAGGGTTCCTGGGATTTTTCCCATGGATCTCTTTGATTTTATGAAATCTAGTATTAATTTCTATCAATCTCATCCTTATATCTCTTTTCTATCTTGATTATTCAACATTCATCTATGGACTCAAGCCCTATCTCCTTCGATTTTGGTTTGGTTCTAATGGGTCTTGAGTAGTTCTTTAGGATCTAGAGATGGGGTAGATTAGGGTGATCCAAGTCTTGATTATTAATGTCCTAGGTTAGATTATCTCATATCCCTTATTGTTTGGTGTTCCTAATGCTAGATCTAGATCTTAAGACATTTCATGCACACCAAGTGTTTGATGAAATGCCTTTTCAGAGGAATGACTTTGAGCTGAAACCTGCATACTTCACTCTTGTGGGTCAGCATCTTTTTCATGGTTTTCCTCATGAAAACCCTATAGATCACATTGAGAGGTTTGAGGATCTGGTTACAAGCATCAAGAGCAATGGAGCGTCCTATGATTACCTCTTCTGCAAGCTCTTCCTATACTATCTTGGTGGAGATGCGACCTACTGGCTAAAGCAGTTACCTCCTGGATCACTGACTACTTCGGAAGAAACTAAGAATGCCTTCCTGAACAACTTCTATGATGATGCACGATCCGAGGATCTCAGGAACAAGATTTCTCAGTTTTCTCAAGGACCGACTGAGGCACTCAAGGCTGCATGGATTCGTTTCAAGTCATATCAGAGAGATTGTCCGCACCATGGTCTCACTCAGGTTCAGCTGCTGGGCACTTTCTACAGAGGAATCGATTGGAGGTGTCAGATGGCTCTAGATGCTGCGAGCAATGGAAATTTCTACACGAGATATCCTGACGATGCCTATGTGCTTATTGAGAACTTGGTTTCTAGCAATAGTACCAAGAATGAAGACATGGAGCGCAAGAAGCAAGCTGGTAACTTGGGTTGCAGTCAGATTGCTGAGGTGAATGCTAAGTTAGATTATTTGATGGACAAGCAGCAGAAGGCTGTTCGTTTTGCTAAAAAAGATGGAGTGGAATTTGTTAACCACATTGATGGAGATGAATTTCAAGATCAAAGGTATCAATGCCCACCCACACCACCCAAAACTTCTGAGAGTAAGATGGAATCCATGCTTGAACAACTTCTTCGGGGACAGCAGAAGATGACACTAAACCTCAATGGGAAGATGGACGCTATGTACACAGATCTGAATGGGAAAATTGAGTCTCTCAGTATTCATCAGAAGATGCTGGACACTCAAATAGCAGAAAATTTCGTGTTGACATAAAATCTCTGTGTATCGATCGATACCAGCCAGTGTCGATCGATACCAGCCCATACACCTGCACGAGAGGATCCAAAATCCCGTGTATCGATCGATACTCCTTCTGTGTCGGTCGATACTGAGGCGCATATCGAGAAGGAACCAGAAATTGTCACGGAGAGGGTGTACAAACCCAAAATACCTTATCCTATGCCTCCTAAGATTACAAAGAAGGAATGGGAGGATGCCAGATGCAAAGCTATGCTGAATAAGCCTGTTGTGGAGCTTCCTTTTGTTGATGATATGTCGGACGATGAGACTTCTAACACCACCCCTGTATTGACCGATACCCTTTTGTATCGATCGATACAAGTTCAAGAATCTGTATCGATCGAAGGAGCAAGCATCGACCGACACCATCCCTGTATCGATCGATACTCATCCAGATATTGCAAAGGAGCTGTGTATGAGTGTTGATAGACTTCGCAAGCCCAAGAAGCTTAATCATATTCCCCAACACCTCCGAGCCCCCATCACTCCGAAGCAGCTGCGTGGCTTTGAGAAGATGGTACGAAGGATACCCCACTCGTCCACTTTTGAAGAAGCTCTAGAGTGCTGGCCTCTGCTAAGTCACTTCAAAGATTGCAGAGAAACCTTGGAAGAGATCGAAATACTCTTCATCAAGGCAAGAAGCAAGTCACTACCGCTGAGGCAGTTGACCAAGAGGGAAGACCCATGCATATTCTCCGTTACATGCTTCATCTCTGGAGTTGCATTCAAAGAGTCTCTCGTTGACTCAGGGGCTAGCATCAATGTCGTGTCAAGGGCAATTGCAGAGAGATTGGGAGCTGATATTCGACCGCCCTTGTCATCTATCACATTCGCAAATTGTTCCACCTCACTTCCATATGGTATAATCCCTGATTTGCTGGTTAAAGTAGGAGACTGTCTGGTTCCTGCTGATTTACATGTTGTGGAGATGAGTGAACAATCTCGTACGCAGTTGATTCTTGGAACACCGTTCATGGCTACGGTTGGTGCCATTATGGACACACCCAGCAAGCAAATCTCGTTCTCATACATTGACAAGGAGGTGTACTACAAAGCTATCCCTAGAGGAACTCCCACACGTGTCTCTTGCATCGATGTTGTTACAGATGAGACGTTGGTAATTTATCTTTTGGAAGAGCCTCCTGACGAACCAACTGTCACAGACGTTCTAGATAGTCTTTCTATCATCACCAAGAAAGACGTCAAAACGTCTAAAGGAAAGAAGAAGGCGAAAAGCAAAGGAGTGAAGGGTGCTGCTTCTATGACTTTAATCCCTCTGAAATATGATGGAGATTCGATTGAATACAAGGTGAAGTGCAAAGGTGCCTCGAAACCATTCTCTAAGGCTAGAGTTCTTCTTACTTCGGAGCTGAAAGAGTAAGGAAGGGAGTTTGTGGAGGGCATGATGAGCAGAACTCTGAAGCTGGCGATGTCAAATTGTGGAGCTTGTTTTGGAGTCAGCTCTCAAGTTGCCCCTGACTGATCGTCCGTACAGTCAAGCTCGTGACGTAAAACAAGCGCTTGGTGGGAGGCAACCCACTGGTGAGTTTATCTTTGAGTCTTTTTCTTTTTATTTTTCGTTTTGTGTCTGTGACAAGATAAACAAGAAGCAAAAACTCGGAATCGCCTGAGTGTCGATCGATACCCTTGAGTATCGGTCGACACCCTACGCGGATGAAAGGATATGTATCGGTTTAAGCTTGGTATCGTCCGATACCAAGCTGTGTGTCGATCGATACTCAATATTCCAGCACGGTAACTTCTTGTTTCTCTTCGTTCTATTCTGTTCTTTTGTTTTCTTTTACCTACTCTAGGCTAGATAACACTGGGGACAGTGTTGTTCAAGTCTGGGGGAGGAAGTCGCTGACTTTGTTTTGTTTTTCTTAGAGACAGTCCGTTTTTGAGTCATTCGTTGTTTTATTGAGTCAAACTTTTGTTGGAGACTGTGATATTTTTCTTGAATCTTTTGATCTGATCTTGCTTCTAAGTGACCATTGTTACAGAATCAGTTCTAGATCGACTAATGAAAAATCCAAAGGCTGACCAGTTAACTAGAAGACACTCATGTTTCCAGCAAACTTCCTTAAAGCCTGAGCCAAATTTTTGCACTTCATCGATGTGGTTAGTATCCATAGAGCTTGATTCCTCATTCGTATCTGACAAAAGAACCCATGTGTTTGAAGTATGGTATTTCTCTCCCTGTTAAAAGTTAATAATATGCATTAAAAGATGAAATGATTTTCTTTTGAGTAGAGGGTTAGAAAAATTTCATGCGATCCCATTATTATACTTCAGAGGAAATGATCACACAAAGGTGAAAGCGAGGTTAGGAAAATTTCCTGTGATACCATTATTCGCCTACACCTTCGATTGCTTTTAAGGAAAGAACCGGGGATTTGGTGGCAAACACCATTAGTACTCCCGTCTCAAACCTTAATTTGTATATGCAAGGAATATGATAAGAAATAAGTCTGGGGGAGTGAAATAATACCAAAAGTGTGAAAAAGGGTGGTTCCTTGTCATGATATTGTATGGGAAAGAATCTAGAAGGTTCTTGATATTAATTCACAGCGATGAAACTGGCGAGGAAGGCTTGATTGAACGATGCTGTGAGATAATGTGTGTAGTCTGGGAAGCTATGAATGTCTAAGGAGAAGTACATGGTGGTTAGATCAAAAACTGGTTAGGTGACATTTGGGTGCTTGGGAAAAGGGTCATTGCAACGTTTCATGAATAAGTGGGTCTCTACGTTTTCAAACCTCTTTCTCTGGTTTAGTCTTCTATTTGCTTGAGGGCAAGCACATGCTAAGTCTGGGGGAGTTGATATATCATGGTTTTTACCTCGTTTAAGCCATGATATAAGTCCGTTTATCGAGTCTTTTAGAGTCTTTTACAGGTTTTAGCACTTTTGGAGCATTATTGGAGATATTCGAGTTTATAAAGCATTCTGGAGCAAAACTGAAATCTAGTGACTAAGTACCCGATCAAAGCGTCAAGTATCGATCGACACCCATCGAGGAAGTTACAAGTCGCGACTCTTAATGAAGTTTTAAGAATTGCAGAACTTGCCCAGAAGACTTTAAGATTTATAAGAAAACCCCAATTCGTGTTTAGACTATTTAATTAGGTTTTACAGCCACTTTGTTGGCGAGGCTTTGTTCTATGCTTTATTCTACTCTTGATCTTACTTTGGTTTTTGGAGAGACAACTCTAAACTCCTGTTTTTATTGATTTCTTTGATGATCTATTCAATCATGTTGTTTTCATTCTCCATGTCTGAGTAGATCCAGTTTAGGTTCAGGGTTCTCATAGGGGTTTTCTCTGAATGCTAGGTTGATTAGTTTATTAGGATTCACCATCTGAATTTGTTCTTCACTTTAGGTTGTGTTCAAAGCTTGTTCTAGATTAGCTACCTAGAACATAAATCTTAGGATAATTGATTAGGCACGACAGTGCGATTAATTACCTGATATAACCTAAGGAGAGCAAAATAACTATTCGCAAAGAGATTTGTTTTAGTTGTTTTGTGAACAAATCAAACCTGATCTAAAAGCTGATTTAGACTTTAGGATTCGCAAATAGATTTGGAACTCTAGGATTTAGATTTAGATAGTTTTCGCAACGACAATTGGTTAATTATATTTTAGTGATTTGAGTTCAAGAACCGCGCTAAATCTGAATCATGTTAGTTAGTTGACCTGCATTCATTGATTTCCTGAGAAAAACTCTGAACATATCTTTCTCCAATTGAATTTATTACCGTTTTAATTTAAGTCTTGTTTTTAATATTATTGATTGCTTAGATTAATTCTCTACTTCATAATCTATTGTGTGTCTCTGTGAGTCATTGTGTTCGACCCCTACTTTACTGCAATTACTGCTTAGTACTTTTAGGGTATTAATTTGAGCATATCAACTATTCAAGAGATTTATGCTCCTAGCCTATGATGATAGTTGTTTAGGGTGTATTTTCGGTTGATCTTGTTTATATAATCTCAATGCTTGCTAATAATTGATTCACAAATGAGAGTTTGCTAATGAATTAGTGATTAGCAAAGTGATTAATTGCTTGAAAGAGAATTAGTCTAGATTAGGGTCTTATGCCTAGGGATTAGCTTGATTGAGTGTTTGGACATCATGAATGATATTTGGGTCACCTTATTTCAATAACCCCATCTTTGGATTCGCTTTTGTTCATTGAATTGCATCTTGTTTATTGCTTTTACTTAATTTCAATTTAGTTACCTAATTACAAAACCCCACTTTGATTGCTTAACTCATTTAGTTGTATGCATTCCTTGTGTTTGAAACTCTACCCTTGGATTCGATCCTCTTATGCTCAATAGGCATTATGAGCTATTGATATTGGTAAAAACCTTGTATCAATTTGGCGCCGTTGCCAATTGGGTTAAGCTTTCAACATTAGGATTTTACTTCTTTTTGAGATTAAGCCTTTTTCTTATCTTTTGTTTACTAATATCTCTCTCAAGCTCTCTCTTGTAGGTACATGAACACAAGAGCTAGAGGTGTACACAACCTTGATGAGCCAATCGACAATATACACCTCTTGGACCGTTTAGTTAGAGAAAGGAGAGGAAGAAGACGTGCTCAATACATAGAGAGGTTGGGTATGGACCGTGAAGATGAACATCCGATAGATCACCATGAAAACGTGGACCAACACCAAGCACATGGCCATGATGGTAATGGGAACCATCAAGGAGCAAATGGTGGTAATGGAAACCACCACCCACCCGCCCATAATTCTAGAGCTCCAAACCACTTTGCTAGAGCTCAAAACGTTGTTGGAGCGGGTGATGTAGCCAATGCTCATGTCAATCGCTAAGGGATTCATGCACCACCGGTTGAGTGCAATGACTTTGAGGTCAAAGCTAGCTTCATCAACATGGTGCAAAGCAACAAATTTCATGGCTTGGCAGTAGAAGATCCTCTTGATCATTTGGATCACTTTGACCGGATTCGTGGCTTGACAAAGATGAATGGAGTCTCGGAGGATATCTTCAAGCTTAGGTTGTTCCCATTCTCTCTTGGAGACAAAGCAAGGCAATGGGAAAAGAACCTACCCCAAGGTTCCATCACTTCTTGTAATCTATGCAAAACCGCCTTCCTTGCCAAGTTCTTCTCTCACTCAAGGACGGCCAAGCTAAGAAATGAGATCTCAAGCTTCACTCAAAGATCAAATGAGAGTTTCAATGAAGCATGGGAGAAGTTAAGGAGCTATACATCGCAATGCCCTCATCATGGATTTTTGGATGCTTCTCTTTTAAGCACTCTATACCGTGGAGCATTGCCCAAGATCCGTATGTTGCTTGACACCGCTTCAAATGGAAATTTCTTAGCCAAGGAAGTGAATGAGGCGATGGAGTTGGTAGAGAACCTTGCATTGAGTGATGGAACTTATGGCGATGACTATGATCGGTCTATGATATGATCCTGGATGAGCAGCTTGAACCAGAGCATGGAGCTAAGCATGAACCTGTTGGAAAGCTAAGGAAAACACTTGAACAAGCTAGTTCGAAGATCGGAGCTAAAGCCAAAAGATTCAAGAAAGTCTTGGGGAAACTATTTCATCAAGTTGGACTCGACGCCGTCACTTGGGCCAGGATGAAGAAGGTGAATTGAAACCTCATTGGTTTTGAACACAGGCCCAAGTAAATCAATAAACTGTTCAAGTGATTTTCTTGTGCTCTTTTCCTCCTCTTTGGTTTTGTCCCAACGGGTTTTCCAAAGAAAGGTTTTTAACGAGGCAAGTAGATCACTTCCAATAAAACCCGTTTGTTGATCTATGACACAAAGCCCAGCAAGTTAAATCTCGACCAGAATACCAAGGGGCATGGCGTGGAGAGTCTTTTATTTTTATTCAAACTTGTGTTTAATTTTTGTGTAATTTTCGAAGCTTGTTTAATTGCTGTTCATGCAAGCCTTGTGTTTTTCTTTATATTTCTTGTATTTTCATTTGAGAAATCTATCTAGTCTTTTTATAAAACTCTCTCTGAATTTTCTAGATCATCTTGTTGGTGAGTAATATCCAGCAAAATCCTTTGTATGTTATGGTGTGTAATATCCTTAAGATTCAAAGAGGAATATCAAAGGCCTTCCGCATCCTTTGTGAGACCAATCGATCCACATTCACGAAGTAGCATTTTGGGCAAAGGATCTTCTCACTAAGATCGTAACGGGTGGTATCAGAGCCTGCTTCGTGATCAGGTTATGTTTTTCCAAAACTGTTCGATTGTAGGAATCTGAAACGTTTCTGTCTGTCGATTTGCTAGAATTTTCATAATTAATTGGTGTTTGATAAAATTGTGAAATCAACTTCTGGTGAATTTAGGACGAGTCTATTATTTGTTAAAATTATTTCTGGGTATTTTGAATGTGTTTTGATATTTTATTCCGTTCGATCAAGTTTAACAGTCAGGTTACAGTTCTAGACGAGTTTAGTGGCATTTGAAGGGTTATTTTTATGATCGTTGTGTGAAATCATTTCTATTACCCAAGGAACTTTTTACTGGTGTATTTTTTCTTTGTTTCAGGTCTCAATGTCTAATACACATAATGAACAAAGCGTGAACCAAGCGAATCAAGCGATGATGGACGATCTTATGGCTAAAGTGTCGACCTTGTTGGATGAGAAACTTGCTGCCCATAAAATTAATACTGCGCAATCAGAACAGGAAGGTTCATGATCAAGGCAGCACATAAAATTAATACTGCGCAATCAGAACAGGAAGGTTCATGATCAAGGCAGCACCATTCAGCCACAGAAAATTACTATAGCAACGCCTCACGGTCCCATGATTCAAGGAGAAGAAGAAGGCGTGACCAAGAAGAAAAGCAACCAAAGAATATGGATCCTTTGGCGGGTTTTAAACTCAATATCCCTGCATTTCATGACACTAACAATCCAGAAGAATACTTGGAGTGGGAGAAGAAGATTGAGATATTGTTCAACTACTGAAATTGCACCCAAGAGATCATGCTCAAGATCGCACCCACAGAATTCAAAGACTATGCGTTAAGTTGGTGGGATCAACTTGTCACTACTAGGCGACGGGTGGGAGACTTTCCAGTAGAGTCATGGACGCAACTAAAGGTACTAATGAGGAAGAGATTCGTACCAAGTCACTATCACCGGGAACTACACTTCAAGCTAAGGAATTTGTCCCAAGAAAACCGAACCGTAGAAGAGTACTACAAAGAAATGGAGACTCTTATGCTGAGGGCGGATATTCAAGAAGATAATGAAGCAACAATGGTGAGGTTTATTAGTGGACTCAATAGAGACATTATAGATATATTGGAGGTTCATCACTATGTGGAGTTGGAAGAACTCCTTCACAAAGCGATCATGTTTGAGAAACAACTAAAAAGGAGAAGTGCTTCTTCTCGATCTTCTTATGGTGCTGGAGCAGCACCTAAACCGAGCTATCAAGATGATGAGAAGCAGATTATTAATCCCAAGATTGAGCCAAAACCGTTCACACCTGTTCAAAACTACAAGGACAGAGCTGAAGCTTCAACTTTACGGGTCGTGATGTAAGGTGTTTTAAGTGTCAAGGCAAGGGACACTTTGCAAAAGAATGTCCAAACCAGAAGATCATGGTTCTGTTGGACCATGGCGAGATTGAAGAAGAGGAAGTTCTTGCTGATTCATCCGAGGAACATGAAGAAGTTGCTATTAAAGGAGATCTTTTGGTGATTCAAAGAGCTTTGAACGTTCACATCAAGTTGGACTCGACGCCGTCACTTGGGCAATGATGAAGAAGGTGAATTGAAACCTCATTGGTTTTGAACACAGGCCCAAGTAAATCAATAAACGGTTCAAGTGATTTTCTTGTCCTCTTTTTCTCCTCTTTGGTTTTGTCCCAACGGGTTTTCCAAAGAAAGGTTTTTAACGAGGCAAGTAGATCACTTCCAATAAAACCCGTTTGTTGATCTATGACACAAATCCCAGCAAGTTAAATAAGACGTAGCCAAAGTCTTCCTCACAAAGATCTCTCTCAAAACCAAAGTAAAATAAGACGTAGCCAACAAAGTGGCTGTAAAATCTCTATAAATAACCTAAATCACGTTTTGGGGCTTCTTGTAAATAATAAAGACTTCTTGACCAAATTGCAATTCTTTAACTCTTCATTAAAGTCGCGGGTCGTGTCTGCTGCGATGGGTATCGACCGATACTATTGAGTATCGATCGATACCAAGCATGAAATCGGGTACTCAGCTACACGAACGTCTGCTTTGCTCCAAAATGCTCCAGAAAACTCTAATATCTCCAATTATGCTCCAAACGTGCTGAAACATATGAAAGACTCTAAAACACTACGAAATAGTATAAAGACTCTATAAAATGGACTTATATCATGGCCTAAAAGGGGTAAAAACCATGATATATCAGACACTCACTCCATGGAAACACAAGGATTGAGTGATCGAGTACAAGATCAAATGTAAAGGTCGACACAAGCTCTTTGCCTCGGTCAAACAATCTTCACACCCGAGCTCAAAGCAAAAGGAGAAGCCGGTCTTGAAGAGGTAATGAGCAAGGTGATCAAGGTCGAGCTCAAAGATCCGCCTTGGAGTGCTCATACTCCTCTCTCACCCACCTAAAAGGGTAACCAAAGTCAAACTTAGTGACTTTAAATAAATTTCTCTTGGGAGACGCCCCAAGCTTATCATTGTACATACTTTCGTTTGTATGTATTTTTATGTTTTCTTGTTCTTTTTGATGGGTTTGCTTAGTGTGAATAGGTTTTTGATGGTCTAATGGTCATGAACGTAAGGACAAAGATGTGAAGGATTGAGGTGATCACTCTCGTTCCCTCCATTCATTTCCAAGGTAATACTCCAAACTTTGTAGATAGCATTTAGAATCATATCTTCTTTCTTTCTTTCATGCATTGTTTAGCTCTCTCTTAATCTTCTATTACACAAGGGACTGTGTAATTTAAGTTTGGGGGAGGGTTTGTGTGTTATCTAACTTTGTTTTTGGTGTTCTTATTTTACCTTTTTCATCTTGAGTCTCATGCATGTCATGCATTTTCAATAAATTTGAAATGTTTTTGAACTTTTGTGCATTCCATATAGAACTGAGTCTAGATGCATATCATTTTAGGTAGCTTTGCATGAGCATTAGGAGCAATGATAGAATTATCTTTGTAAGTATCATTTTTAGAGATTGATTCAATGTCCTTATTGCTTGTTGTTTGATACTTTTGATCTCGTGTTGAAATCAAGGATGAACCATATTTCGATCTTGCGTTTCATTACTAGGGTCTTAGCTAAAGCAAGTTTTGATTTAATTCCAATCCTACCTAAGTGAAAACCATAATTTTGACATTGAAATTATCATGCTTGTGCATTGCATAATGAATTCATTGTTACCATATACATACTTGGACTCTCTTATCCTTTTCACCACTCTTTTGCTAGTCCAAGTAGCCGATTACCATCATTGGAACGGTTTACCACACCTTTAACCTACCCTCCTTTCAAGCCAAAATCTTTAGTGTGCGTATGTGAGGCCTAATTTTTTGAGTAAGCTTGGCAAAACGTGTTGAGTTTAGGACGACAAGGATAAGTTTACATGTCGATCAAGCCGAACATCAAAGGCTAGACTAGGTTAAGCTCGTGGGAAAGGGAAGTTTTGGGTTTGGTGTGTACGAAATGGTGTGACTAATGGGATTGTGGATAAGAAGGAAGTGAGTTCAAGATAAGGAAGTGAAGGTGAAAGGGGAATGCAATATTGTGATGTGGTAGGGCAAGTTATCAAGAATAGCTATGAGAGATAGTTATAGCCTCATAGAAACAAAGGAAAAAGCCAAAAATTAGCTAAAGCATCAATTGGTAAATGATGAGGCAAGGCCAAGAAAAAGAAAGAAAGAAGAGCTAGAGAAGCAACAAAAAGAAGCACGAAACCACAAGATTCAATGGAGAAGAAGAAATTCCCCAAGTGAGAAAGGATGAAGTGGAAGAAGGAGTTCAAGTATGGGACATGACGGCAAAAAGGCCAAGTGAGAAAAGGGTAGCTTAGGATGAAGAGTTCATGGGTAGATATGCTAGGGTTAGAGACGATTTAGGCATTTGGTAGATGTGAGTATATCCTTGTATGCATAGATTGCCTTTTACTCTTAGCATTTTGCTAAAGCTTGCTCATTCATTGACAGATCACTTGCATTGGAGTAATCCCATACATTTGAGATCATCTTTATCTCAAGACCTTCACCCTAGCCAAATGGTTACACTTACCTTGCATGAGCATTATTCACTTGTAACGATTAATGAATGTTAAAGTATAGGATGACATGAATACTTGTGTAGGTTAAGGCTTGAATTTGATTCATATAAGGAAGGATATGGCAAGCTCTTTTTGAGTAGACGTGTTTGATCGCATCTTAGAGCTAGTCACTTGGACATTGAGTTGAATTCTTTTCCTGGCACTTTTGGATTTGAGCTCCCATTGTTAGTTTTCTCCCTTTCTTTATTCTTGTTCGCTTGAGGACAAGCAAATGTTTAAGTTTGGGAGAATTGATATACTCATACATTGCACGTTTTAGTATGCATTTCACTTAGAGTTATGTGTCATTTATGTTGCATAATCATGGTTTTGTCTTGCATTAAGGTCCCATTTAGAGATTAGGACATTTGCATTAAGTCTAGTGAGTTCTTGCATGTTTTGGAGTATTTTCTAGGCAATTGGAGGCAATTAGGCATATTTGGAGAGTTGGACCTTAGTGATGTGCAAACACTACAAAAAAATGATGATATTGTGATGAAATTTTCCGTCACAATAAGCACAATTTCTTAGCAATAAAATCATTGTGACGGATTTGTGACGTTTTGTGGACGGTCAAAATAAAGTCGTCACAAATTCTTTTTCGTAGCAAAAACGTCACATCCGTTGTGACGAACATATCTAGTAACTACTTCGTCATCAATGGCGACGAGAAATAAAAGTAACAAAATTGTGTCAATTAGAGACTAAAGAAAACGTATCGAAACCGTCATATTTCGTGACTGTTATAATGTCCCAAATATGTCACTCATTTTGACGAAACTTTAGTCTCAAATCGTTACAAATAATGACTAGAGAGTCGTCGCCTATTCATTACACTTACATACTAAAAATATAGTCCTAAAACCGTCTTATTTTGTGACTATTGCAATGTCATGATTCCATCTGAGACGCCGGAAAGATGTGGCCGGACGGAGGCCCTCCGATCTGAATCAACCTTGACGACCTTCATGGAAGTTGCAGAGAAGTGAGTTAACTGTCCAAGGAAGTTTAAATAAAGTCATTCGATCATCTGGTTAGTAAGGTATCACATATTTACTGAACACGTCTCTGCCTGGCTGAGAAGCTCCAACACACCCGGTACTAAAGACCCTCGGACTCAGCCTTACCTCCTCATGCACCGGCCAGGGACAAGACCACGCACACACCCGGTGCTACTTGAAGACTCGGGAAGGGAGATTCCCAGACACATACACCGGCCATGATCCAACCGGTGTTGCACCTATCATCGAAGACTGTAACACCGGCCAAAGACACCACGCATGCACCGGCCACGTGCAAGCATACAGAACACGACCACACCGGCCAAGACACAGCCGGTGCAAAGACCCGGTGCCAGACCTTCACTTGACCAGGGGAAATACCGGCCTGCCACACCGGCCCAACTTCGCCAGGTGTGGAAGCTATCGCTGAAGCCAGCTGAAGTGTCTGAAAGATCAGGCTGGATGAAGGTCCTACGCTCTGATTTAGCTTCTGAAGTATTTATAAACGTTGTAGGTAATTGAGTTAGCTGTCTTCTGGAAGTTGTTTCAAGTCTTTCGGATCTGTGGTTTGAGAGATACATCAGATTTAGCAGAGACATGTCTAACTGGCGCCCAAACGAGTTACACTCAAAAATGCAAAACCTCCCACACCGGCCACATGCACCGGCCCCAACCTGACCAGTGTTAGAAACTCGACCAGAAATTGACCGGGTCAATACCCGGTTTGTCCCGGGTTGACCCGGTCCGACCCACTAAGAAAAACACCTTTTTATAAGCCTAGCATCTCATTTTTAGATCTATCTCCTTTTTGATGTTTTTCCCCCTTTTTCTCTCCCTTTTCTCTCTAGAACAAAACTAGTATTAATTTCTATCAATCTTTGATTTTTCCCAAGGATATCTTTGATTTTATACAATCTAGTATTAATTTCTATCAATCTCATCCTTCTATCTCTTTTTTAACTTGATTATTCAACATTCAAGCCCTATCTCCTTCGATTTTGGCTTGGCTCTAATGGGTCTTGAGTAGTTCTTTAAGATATAGAGATGTGGTAGATTAGGGTGATCCAAGGCTTGATTTTTGATGTCCTAGGTTAGATTATCTCATATCCCTTATTGTTTGGTGTTCCTAATGCTAGATCTAGCTTGAGAAAGTAGATCTAGATCATAAGGCATTTCATGCACACCAAGTGTTTGATGAAATGCCTTTATGAACTATTCAAGAGATTTATGCTCCTAGCCTATGATGATAGTTGTCTAGGTTGTATTTTGGTTGATCTTGTTTATATAATCTCAATGCTTGCTAATCATTGATTCACAAATGAGAGTTTGCTAATGAATTAGTGATTAGCAAAGTGATTAATTGCTTGAAAGATAATTAGTCTAGATTAGGGTCTTATGCCTAGAGATTAGCTTGATTGAGTGTTTGGACATCATGAAAGAGACTTGGGTCACCTTATTTGAATAACCCCATCTTTGGATTCGCTTTTGTTCATTGAATTGCATCTTGTTTATTGCTTTTACTTAATTTCAATTTAGTTACCTAATTACAAAACCCCACTTTGATTGCTTAACTCATTTAGTTGTATGCATTCCTTGTGTTTGAAACTCTACCCTTGGATTCGATCCTATTATGCTCAATAGGCATTATGAATAATTGATATAGGTAAAAACCTTGTATCACCGGCGAGAAGGAATATGAAATTTTTGATTTTCTTGTTTTGCCCCGGCAACTACCTATTCTGACCTAATTCACCCATAACCCTATTTATACTTTATTTTCAGCCACGTTTTAGGCTATCTATCTTTTAACGGCTCTCTGTTCTACTCAGTTTTTGGCTATTGATTTTGTAAGCAATGAGAAGAATCTCTGCAACTATTGAGAAGAATTCTAAACCCTTTCATCTCTTTCATTATTATTATGAGTTTCTCTATATCTCCTAGCTTGTTTTCCATTGCCATGTCTGAGTAGTCTCATAGTTAGGTTTAGGGTTTCAAGGGAATCCATGAACCATTGAATTAGCCATATATAGAGATTTATCTTTTGTGGTTTTCGCTTATTGTTGTGTTTATTGCTTATGCTTAAATTGACCGCTTAATTTCTGAACTAGGGCTTAATCTGTTACACGGAAGTGTTCGTAGGTTGCTAGAAAGAACATAAGCGAGCGAATTGTCCTTAGCCTGCAGAAGTTGATGTTAAGGCGATTCGTGAACATATTGAACCTTCTCATTAATGCTGATCTATAATTCTATGCAAACGAAAGTTAGGATTTTAGGTTGCTAGGTTTAGTAATCAATGCCACGAAAGTGGATTGGTGAGACATATATGTTTGAGTTTGAAACTTGTGTTTAGTCGTTCCCTGAATAGTTGTCTGATTCGTGATCTCTGGATTTCCGAGAATACACCCTTGACCTAACGTTTTTCCTTTATAGAATTTACATCGTTTTAATTGCTTTCTTTACTTTTCAAAAACCAACCATATTCTTGTCTTAGCTTAGTTTCATAATTGTGAGATTTGTAGTGTAACCTTGGTCTCTGTGGATTTGATCCTAAAGTACTTGTATTGACAACCGTTACGATTGCGGTAGTGTACACTTTAGTTAATTGACTACGTGGTAAAACACCTAAATCAGTTTGATTTAGGGTTTCTAATCTTCTATGAGTTCTTCGTTTATTCTTATTCGTTAATGCATGATTCTTTGTTCCAATTAGACTCTGATCCTAGGTTGAATTAGATTCGCGGAAGTGTTTTCTAATTGCTTGAACTAGAATGAAACAAACAATTTCGTTATAAGAGACGAAAGCGAATTATAGAGTATTGTGAGCGATGACGAATCCTAAACGAAATAATGTGGTACCTCCTTCGCGGCCAAAGACGAAAGCTACTGGTCGAGTTGGTCGGTAACAGTTGGTTAGGATCACAGTAGTGACATAATCATACATTCGTGATTCGAGTTCAATAATTCTCATAGTTGGTTACCTTTATCATTTATTTTTACATTGTCTTAGCCATGAATCCCTGCGAATACCCTTAAGCCCAACGTTTAGTTTAATTGACTACAACCTCGTCTTTTCCACCGTCTAGTTTAGATTCTAGTGATACAAAACCAACTCTAATTTATGTGCGTTCCAATTTGATTTAAGTATCCGATTGATTCGGACCGAAACAAAAAGATCTATGTGGTTCGACCCCTAAGTACTACACCGCACATTTGTGCACTTGCAGAAAACTAGGGTTATAAATATAAAACCTGAAGCTTAGTTACAATATGTACGCATCATTTTGTGAAAGCTTTATATGGGTTAAGTAAGGGTAATTGGGTAACAGGGACATTGCAATCTTCACTTACATATTCTATTTCATATAGATAGTCTATTTTACTAGCGTTTCATTTTCTGAAATAATGTGAGTTTGTCAAAGAAGAAGATGTACTTTCCATGGTGTGTAATGAGACCAGAGGCCAAGACAGAATGCCTTGGAGTAATATTGGACCATGAGTTATTTCTTTTTATATGAGGTGCTAAGAATATGGAGAGAAAATACGTGAGGTGTTTATGCTACATAACCGAGGCAATACTTTCTTTGTTTGGAGCCTCAAGGTACTTTGAGCATTGTATACCTCATGGATTTTTCTCTATGGTCTTCTTTTCTTAGCTTAGTTGGATTTCTGGTGTGGAGGATCCACTAGGTGGCAACCACAGAGCATACTTTCTATACTAGCTTACGGATGAAAACAACTCATGGGAATAGTACCCCTTAGGAAGATAAGAACCAAATCTTATACTGCCATGGTAGGTACAACCACGAAGGAGGTGATTGTCATGCGTGCTTAATAGACATCTCAGATGAAGGATAAACTTTAAGTCAAAAGAGGAGGAAAAAGAAATCATCGCAACAAATACTCAAAGAACGATACGAATCTGGAGATCCACAAGTCGGCCTCCTCAGAGAACCTAATGGAAAGAACTTTGAATACTATATGTCCTGTATTCAAATAGATCAACCCTGACAACTCTTGATCAAGAAGATGTTCGAACGTGTTATATGTTTGGTCCTTCGTCCTCTCAAGACGAAGAGATTTACCAAAAAACACTATGAAAGGATGTCAAAGAAATTATATGCCTTAAATGGGATATACGACGTCAACCTCAAGCTGGCATACTTAAATTCTCTTCCAGAACCTCTTAAACCTCTTCATCCATGGCCTAGCAAAATACAGGTCAATCCTCTCGACACAGCTAAAGAAAGACGCTCCTCCATGGAACAAAAGTGCACAGAAACAGTGAAAGAGTTTAAAAGAATCTCGAAGCCCCCCAACATTGAAAATTCCGTCCAAAGGAAAAATGATTCTACAAACAGAGGCAAGTGATTGCTATTGGGGAGCAGTTCTCTTAGAAGAAGACGAAAAGGGAAAGCGAAACATTTGTGGGTATAAAAGTGGCGCTTTCAAAGACAGCGAGAAGCATTATCACTATACTTACAAAGATATACTTGCAGTCAAAAGAGGAATTGAGAAGTTCGAGTTCCATCTTGTCGGTCAAGATTTCCTCATAGAAATGGACATGTCCTCATTTTCAAAAATGATCCAGTTCAAGCAAAATATCATGCCACAAGCACAATTACTCAGATGGGCTAGTTGGTTCTCACAATGGAAGTTTGACGTAAAGCACATCAAAGGCAAAGACAACTTCCTCCCAGATTTCTTATACAGAACCCAACGGCAAATCTCAGCAATCATTCCAATGATATACATCCTTAATCCAGAAAACCCGACAGTGGAGTCCTTAAGAAAGATGATTGCAGGAATGCCACAAGGAATACAAGAAAAACTCCTAGACACTACTATGGTCTATCAAGGAGTCGACACACTCCATGGATTTATGAAACTCTACGTCAACATGTATGGTCTGAATCAAGAACCACTCCTCGGGCTGCCCTACCATCCGGTATATCCTTTCCTTAATACCATAGACATGAATCCAAATCACTATGGTAAATTTCCAGAAGAAGCATATTTCCTACTATGGTACCTAGCAGATCTGTATACCATTGGAGTCCTCATTGACAAAAGCAGGCTACTTCAGTACTTGGCAAAGTGCATCATGTCAAGGAGAAAACCGCACTACAAGTTGTTGTACAAATGGCTCACACTGTTCCATGACGTGACATGGTGCAAAGAGAATATTCGCACATAGGGACCAATGGCAATTCTCGTCACGTTCAAAATATTTATGGAGCAAGACCTAAAGGAAGATGACGTAATAATTCAGGGAAGATATGAAGCTCAAATCCAGACAAGCTACAATGACAACGCTTTTGAAAAAATCAACTTCCACCAAACAACAAGTAAGATGGCAGAGCTCAATCACATAGAAGAATCCAAAATTGATTCCAGGCTTTTTTGTCCACACACAACAAACTGGTACAACAGAGAGGTATACCCATCAGACTTTGTCGAAGAAGTACGACAAATACTGACAAGCTTCCATGACCAGTACGGGTGGCCACAAGATAACCATGACCATCCAATTTACAGGGTTGAAGGGAAAAAGTATAAAATCAAAAGGTATATTATGGGCCATAAAATCAATGTGACAGAAATCATTTTTGACAGTGAAGAAGATGACACAGACTCAGACTTCGGATGAGGTGGAAACCATATCTTTTTTGGAGACAGGGGGAATAATAATTATTAAGTGTGTTGAATAAGTGTGTTGAATAAGTTGTGTAATAATGAGTGTGTTGAATAAGTTATGTAATAATGAGTGTGTTGAATAAGTTGTATAATAATGAGAGTATAGAATAAGTTGTAAAAGATCTTATGGAATATTCCATGAGATATTCCTTAGGACTTGTACTATTAATAAGGGAGCTTGGGTGAAGGATAAACCAGGCGAAGTAAGTAAGAGAAGTTGGAGAGAGTTTGAGAGTCTTTGTAATCCTTGAGTGTTCTTAATAATAAGACTCTCCCCCTTTTGTTAAATACTCTTCTAAATACTTATTTGATCCTGATAAACCTCCTTCGTGGTTGTACCTACTATGTGTTTGTAATTATCACACAATTCTCTATGTAATACGAACTACGACATGTGTGAAATCTTCACATGCACAATGATATATCATGGTTTTTACCCGCTTTTAACCATGATATAGATCTTATTTATAGAGTCTTTCTAGTATTTTTGGAGTCTTTTCGAGTCTTTACAGGTTTCGGTACGTTTGGAGCTTAATTATAGATATGGAAGCATTCTATAGCATTATGGTCCTTGTGTCGAGTGATACACCTGGTGTCGGTCGATACAGACAACACAGAAGCTGTGTATCGATCGATACCACTTATGGTGTCGGTCGATACTGATCGCATGAAGAGAAGGATCGCGACTTTTTACATGTCTGAAGATTTTACACTTTGGTCCAGAAGACTTTAATAATTACAAGAAGCCCCAAAACGTGTTTTAGCATTATAATTAGGTTTTTCAGCCACCTTGGTTGGCTAAGTTCTACTCTAATTTTTATTCTTAGCATTATTCTATTTTTTGTTTTGGTTGAGAGAGCTTTTGAGGGAGACAAGTCTGAAACTCTGTTCGTCCGAGAGAAGATTTCGAACCCTTGTTTTCTTTCTCCTTTATTATTGATTTCAGAGATTTATTCAATCATGTTGTTTTTTTCAATCTCCATGTCTGAGTAGATCTCCTGTTAGGTTTAGGGTTCTCAAAAAGGGATCTCTTTGAATGTTAGGTTAATTAGTTGGTTAGGGTTCATAATCCGAATTAGTTCTTCACCATAGGTTGTTCTTAAAGCTAATTCTAGATTGATCACCTGGAAATTAGATCTTATGTTAATCGATTAGGCACGACAGTGCAATTGATAATCTGATAGAACTTAGGGTGAGGAAAATAACTATCTGCAAAGAGATTTGGTTTAGTTGTTTTGTGAACAAATCAACCTTGAACTTAATGCTGGTTTAGACTTTAGAATTTGCAAAGAAATTTGGAATTCTGAGGTTTAGATTTAGATAATTCTCGCAACGACAGTTGGTTAGTTATAGTTAAGTGATTTGAGTTCAAGAACCGCGCTTAATCTAAACCCTGACTAATTGGTTTACCTGCATTGTCTGATTTCCTGTGAAATACCCTAAACCTATCTTCCTCCATTGAATTTACAACTCTTAATTACTTTATTGCTTCATGTTTTATTGATTTACTTAACTTAATTCGAACCTATTTAATCTATTGTGTGATTCTTGAGTCTCTGTGGATTCGACCCCTAAATACTACACTCGACAAAGCTGTTAGTACTTTAGGGTATTACATTTGAGCTTATCACACAACTATGATTCTAATAAAAATAAATTTTCTAAACCCTAAACTGATTTCACCGATCTACGATATGTGTAAAATCTGGTTCTCACAATTAAAGCTCCGATATGTTCTAAATCGACCTTGCTCTTTAGTTATTTTTATTATGGCAATTAGAGCCGAATCTAGTTAGAATTCGGATTCCGATGGAAGAGACTCAGGTCTGGGATGAGTGATCCTAGAAATGGACCCGGTACTCAAATTAGGTCGGCAAATGAAGAATCCGACTGTCATGTCGCCATAGTCCAGACTGGCGTTGATGGTGCCACTTGTCTCGTCAATCGATCGTAGTTCTTCACCTAAAGGATCACGAAACAGACTCTAACTCGGGGGACGATGAACCTATCATCCCTTCCAGATCGACAAAGAGTAAGAAACGAATTCGGAAGAGGGCTGTCAGCCTTGTTTCTGATAACAACTTCGGCATTTGGGAGTCCTTTTACACTCACGATTCCGTGAATGAAGATTTGGCGATCGGAGGTGCTGGTGTTGGCCGCGAAATTATCACTCTGGATGAAACCACGCGACCTTGGGATGCTCCGAAAGGTTTCATGTGCATCTACGAGTCTTATTTCAGATAGTGCAGTCTTCGATTTCCTCATTTACTACTCGCCAAATGCGATCGCCGAGGTGCGGCGATCTCGCAACTGTTCTGGTCATCGGTCAGTAATGTAGTCAGACAACTTATCCTAGCAGCCGAGAGTGGGGTCATCATGACTGTCGACCTCTTTGAAGCTTTGACTTCGGTCAATATTTCAGAGAAAAGGCCGGGTTATTTTAATGCCAATATGAGGTCGGGTGTTAACATCATTACCGGGAAAAAGGCCAGAAGTGAACAACTGACATCGATATTACTTTTTCGTGACGATAGACGAGCAATTGGTTGGGTGCTTTACCAGGACAATTCACACTAAATGGGCCGATGAGATCGGTAGATCCTCAATTATTTTGATTTTATTTGAACTCTGATTTTGTCGTTGTTCTTGCTAAGTCGACATTCCGTTGCAAAGGAGCTCTCCGATAGTACTTCCGAGAAGAAGGAAAAACTTAAGGCGTTGAGTCACCGTACGTGGCCGCAAGTTCTCAGCGATGCCCGAATTCGAAAGTATCAAGCTCGCCGTAAATCAGGTCGGTAAAATAATATTTTATTGTGTATACTTTTACGCATATTTTTCTTAATCATTTTCTTTTGCATCTTGCACCTTCAGGAAAAATGGGGAAATTTAAATTGGACTCAATCACTGACTACTCGGAAGATATGAGGATGATTCTGCCAAGTTCAGGAGGACAGGAACAGGAAGCGGAGCCTACCGAGGTTGCCTTGACAAGCTTAGTTGAGGTGCAGGTTAATCAGTCGGGGGAAGAGCTTCCCGAGGTTGGACCTCGAGTCCCTTCGACTATTGAATGAGACCTCGATCTGGCGAGGAAAGAGGAAGGTCTCTGGGGCCGATAAATCGACCGCGGCGAAGCATATTGCTGAGTTTAGTAAAGGCAGTGTTGCCGATGTGGCGGGAAAGGCTGCTTTGGCTAAAAAAGCAGCTGAGGCTAAGAAGGCTGCCGAGGCGGCGAAATTGAAAGGAAAAAGGTCGCTGTGTCGACCTCAATAGACAAGACCCCCAATCCCCCACGGATGAAGAGGAATAGCTTGGCTCGAAACGCGGAAGCTGATAAGGACCTGCGAGGCGGAATGGTACCCCTGCCCATGGTGAGGGGCTCAATGCTTTGGGTCGGGCTCTGTCTTCTGTACTGACCCTGGATGCTGGTCGATCCAAGAAGAGGACTCCCGAAGAGGCCGGTCTTTCCGGGACCGTGGATCCGAAAAGACCTCGCGCCGGGGATGTCGGGCTGGATCACAGATGGCCATACATATATACATCGAAGGATGTGCCCTTTGTTAACAATGTGTTGGAATGTGCCGAGCTGTATCGGCGGATTTGGCGTTCTTCAACTGATATCGTCCCGTTTTCTAACGATTCTGCGGATGAAGAAGACTGTCGGGCATTGGCCTACGGTACTGTGCGGGTGAGTTTGAGTTCGGGAGTTCCCTTTGTTATTATTATTATATATATTTTTTTTATTCATTAATTTTGTCTTTGACTAGTTCTTCACCTAAAGGATCACGAAACCACCTCTATTTTATGTGCAGATTCTCATAGGAAATCTGGTCCAACTTGGTTCGCAATATATTATTGACGAACTACACAACATCTTGGGATCAAATCATCAAACTACAGGTGGATAGCTCTCTGGATAAAATCCTCCTCTTCCTTATACGGTATACTTTCCAATTCTCTCTTCACACCATATGGCGAAAACGGAACAACAGGAGACATGGAGAATCTCCAAGACAAGCCTCGCAACTAGCAAAGATGATTGACAAGCAGATTCGGAACCGATTAACATCCATTCGACAAATGGGAGATACAAGATATGAAGGTGGGATGCAAACATGGTTTGCCTCAAGATGAATCTTTTTTAATCAATTTCTAAATTAAATAGAGTATCTAACTTATGTAAGTAGAAATAAGACGCACTCAGATGTAAAAACGTTTTTTGGTTTGAATTAATTTTACATTCAATTCAAAAAAAAAAAACTACTTTCTTTATCCGACTTTGCTCATTTCTCACCAACAATCAAGGCCATATATTCATTCACTCATGTTGATCTCAGACGACTTGCAAAAGTAATCAAGAAAATTATGTCCACATTCATCCCCCTTTAGTCAATGATCCTTCATCAACCCCCCACAATTAAGCTTCGTCATTCAAGCACGAAATATAATAGTACTTTATTTTTTCTTGATTCTTGTTTTCAGTTTAAGGTATTTTATTGTGATGATCACAACTTGTAAGAGCTATAAAAATCTCATTTTATTCATTGTAAAAATCACCTATCGTTTTGCGAAAATCAATAAACTTGTTAAGTTTTCTTCTTCAAAGCGTGAGTCTTTGAGTTTGTGCATTTGAGTCTAGTGTGGATTCACTATTATCTTGTGTGTTGGGGATTAAATAACATGCGGATACAAGTTGTTTGTTTGTGTGTTGAGTGTGGATTCATTCTACAAAACACTATCTTCATCTCTACTTTTGAACATCTTCCACGACAAGTTTGAAATCTCTTGATCATCATGTGACCATAAGGTTGGTGGATTCCAATCTTATATCATTTGTTATCAATGTTAAAAACCAGTCAAAGTTTAACACTTTTAATATTATTACAAATATCATAGAGGTCCAACAATTTATCCTCGCTACTCTCCTCGTATATCTCCGTGCCACATATGTTAGTCTCATCAAATATCTCGGCCGCTAGCTTTTCCCTAATAGCTTTGATGTTGGCATCACACAATGTCGAAGGAAATGTCATTCCAAGTGCATGGCATTCAATATACTTCAAACAATACACTCCACAATCACCAGTTTGATTGTTTTGGGGTACTCCTGAGCCTTTAATCCGCTCATGTCTGAATGCATCGTATGGGTACTTGCCTTTTTCCTCCACAAGAGCTAACTCATGAAGTAGATAAGGCAACATGACAGCAATAGGCTCCACTGCCTCATTCATTTCTTGATCATTAGTGTGAACAATTAAACTGTCCCAAACAACAATGTGTCTCTCCGGAATTGATATCCACATGGCGACCCAATGAATTTTTTTACGTGTAAGACCGAGTATATATCATCCACTTCCAGCCCCCATCTCTTCTTTGTTTTGCAATAAGAAGGATAGTCACCTACATGGTAATCCAATGCCCCATTAGCTATCAATTTACCTGATCCGTCGGCATTCGAGAGAGAGTCAACGAAATCCTTGTACTTGGTAGTCCACATCGTGGAAAAAAGAGAATCCACAAAGCAAATTATTGAAGTCCTAAACCATTCTGGATGCTTCACGGATCGAAGCCTCAATAGACTCATCCCAGCATCCATGTGCTGAGTTTACAAAGCCATATGTTAAAAAATATGTTCAAGAAGTATGTTCAAGAAGTCTGTTCAAGAAGTCTGCAACAGTCTGAATTAATTCAAATTGCATAGAACCAAAGGAAAAACTGTCTACACCGTCTCACGAAGCCATTTCTCTGGAGTTCGTAGAATCCAAAACCACTCAATTGAAGAGAAAGAGGTTTTCTTGTTGGATAGTGGCTGTAAAACAGAAACATGCAGCAAGTGTTAGGTTGAGTAATATAATACCTACCATTATATTAAAACATAAACATAAACATTTAGAGAGTGGTGACTTATGGATCATGTTTCAACCAATCAACTAGCACCTTCACCTTTTGCTTATCAACGAGATCAAAAGGATCATATCCACGGCCTTGTATTCTCGGATATGGAATGATTTCCTTTACAATGCTATTTCCTTGAAAAGGATGCACATGTGAAGACGCAAGCCTCCTAAGCCTGTCACTCTTTGCACGTTTCAAAATCAAGACCGCTTTTGTTTGTTTCTGTTGTTTCTATTTTTGAAGCGCGTCAAAATCTATGTCACAAAGTTTTGTTGTCAAGAAGCACAACACTTGGTTCTCTTCCACCATTCACACTCTCACTTTGCATGTAAACACGATTACTCTGCATTTTTCGAAGAACCATAAAAATATTTAGCAAAACAAACTAGACTTGAATCCACATAAGAGCAAACCAAACATAAAGCAACGTTTGAACAAAGCAACCATTAGTTTTGTAATAAAACAACTAGTCTGTTCAACCAAAGCAACCACATGGTTTGAAAGCAACCACAAGTTTTGAAAGCAACCACAAGTTTTGAAAACAGTCTATTTCTTCTTTTTTCTGCCCTTTTTTTCTTGGGAGAGGGTTTCAAACTAACCCCAATATCAGGATTGCTGTTGCCCTCCTCATCATTACTGGTTTTGCACTCCACTGGATTTGCATTGGATTTGACCTGCTCATAATCACCAACGTTCTCTATTGGTCCACCTTTCACTGCCTCTATTGTCCGCTCAACAGCTTCTACCTTCTTGCTAAGGAGCTTGATCTGATTTTCACAATTACTCAACCCCACCATCATCTTCGTAGATAACTCGAGGAAGCAGTTGTCCATGCTTTCATTGTGGCAACCATGGACCTACCCTCATCCACATTAGATCGAGACCTCTTTCGACTTTCTTCATCCGAGTCGAAGCTCCTTTTGTTGTCCACCGTATTCTCTGACTTCACATTATTTGAGGTCTTAACACCAGCCTTATGCCAATGACTCCGAGTCCAGTTCTAGGGAACACGACCATAGTGTCCACACATTGCTTTCACAATGTTCTCAATCTTCACATCTTCTTCATCATCGTCCCACAGTGGGAACATCTCCTCGAATTCCTTGACAACATGGATCAGAACGTGGACAGTTAGATGAGAACTTAAACAAAACGTGATCAGAACTTCTTAACTTTTAAAAACATAGAAAATTACATGTTTTAGCATATTATCTTTGACATATTTGCTGCCTCTGGATCCTTTGTAAGCCAGCAGCAGCGGAGTTGGGTCATTTGTAATGTGTTCTCCAAATACATCGCCAAAATCCGGGAGAGCATAATATACCCAAATTTGGAGAACTTGTACAAACCCTTCAATGGTATACGCCTTGTTCAAATCTTTCTCCTTCGCCGACCCTATCAAGTTCTTAAAAGCAACTCTTCCCCACAGGTAATTCTCAAAAACATCTAGATCCATGACTAGTCTAGCCATACTAACCCGTGTGGATGTTGAGCTTTTATGTGCTTCAATGAAACCCGCATAGATGGCTAGATATCCCAACCTAACCCAATTCTCCCGAGACCATGTTCTACTAACCTTACACGCTACCACCAAATCATCAATACTTGGACCCATCTTAGAATCCACTCCCATTTGTTCCCAGAATTCTACCATCTCCTCTGTAACGTCTACCTTAGGATTTTCCAGATTGTCAATATAATCACAGTTCAGTCCCGTAAGATATTCAAATTTATTCAATGAAAATCTCAATGGGTTTACACCAATGAGACTCCAAATCTCATATTTCCTCTTACAAACGAGCTGAAAACTGAGCATATGATGTACTAGCCTGGATGCCCAACCAAAATTCAGTTGGTTAAACTTTAGAAACACACCTAACCGTGAATTAATAAGCTCTTCCCATTCATCTTCTTCTAGTGCTTCAGCTACCGCAGCAAACAACTTTGTCTCACCGCTATAGTAGCCTATACTTTTGGCCGGAATGGGCTCACCACCTTTTGTGAAAACCCGTAATGGGAATTCTGGCTCATCCATTTATGATGGAAAGTGAAGTCTGCAGTCATTAAATAAATATGAATAAGAAATCTGTAAAAATTAAAGAAGTCTGAAAATTGAGAAGTCTGCAAACGAAGTCAATCTACAAATGAAGTCAGCCTACAAAACTGAACAAATCAAAACAAGTCAGTCTACAAAACCGAGCAAATCGAATCAGACTGCACCCAAAAATACACTGAACAAAAATGAGCAAATGAGAAAATCGAATCAATACCCTAACAACTTCGAACAAAGCAAACAGATCTAGAAAAGAAAAACTAAAGATTTAGATATCTGGAACAAATCAAAACAGACTTTACCCGCCGTTGGTTTACTTACAAAAAAATTGAAACTTGAACAAACTGATAAATGAGACATCTTTTTTTATCAGTACCCTAAGAACTTCGAACAAAAACAAACTGATAAATGATAACTGAAAATCGAATCAATACCCTAAGAATATCGAACAAAGCAGAGAGATTCGGAGGACTTTACCTTTGTTGTAAGTAAACCAGCGGCGGCAAGCGAAATCGGCGGCAACTTACTGTTCGCCGGAAACCACAAGAAATCCGGCAGCGACAAGCGATTCCGACGGCTGGGAAGAAATTTGAAATCGCCACTCAGATCTGGCGGTGGCTTCTTGTTTTTTTTTTTTTACCAACAACAAATGTATGTATCTTGTAAAATCGATTTTATATGTGGGTAATTTTTCTGGGTATGTTAAAATACACTACACCAAAACAGCGTTTTTCCGACTGATTGTTGCTACTTGATGATCTTCAATGGATACTGAGGTCACTCCTCGGTACCGTTGCTCGGTATTAAGGGATTTTTCCCCCGGGTTTCACTACACCAAAACAGCGTTTTTCCGACTGATTGTTGCTACTGATTAGGCAGTCGGTAAATTTACCGACTGTTTCGCTACTGATTGCCGACTGATTTGCGACTATTTTCAAAACAGTAGCACATCAGTAGGTATTTAGTGACTAAAAATATCAGTCGTTAATGCATAGCAGTTTTACGACTGATTAGTGACCGAATTGTATTCGGAAACATGCAGTAGCTAATCAGTAGTTATTTAGCGACTGATTTGCTACTGAATTCGGTGGGTCGTAGAACAGTAGCAAATCAGTAGCAAAAAGTAGTTGTAAATCACGTTGAATTAATTTAGCGGTTGGTGTACCTATTTTTATTTGCAGTCGGAATTCAGTCGGGAAACAGTCGGGAAATTGTCTATATATTTGCCATACGCAAATTTTCTTGTCACAATTGTAGAAACACAAAGCAAACAAAGAGTTTATAAACACAAATCAAAGAGAGAATAAGGTTTCTCAACTTAGAATGTCGGGAAATTACAATTATGGTAATTTCCGGGAGTGGATGTATAATAGGTTTGATGAAGCGACGGGAAATCTCTCTGTAGAGTTCACAGCGGGGGTGGATCAATTCGTGGCATTTGCAAATAGCCAGCCTCTAGCGCAGAGAAATCGCGGTATGTTTCACTGCCCTTGTCTTGTTTGCGAGAATGAGAAATTTATCCCCGGTACAAGAGTTTTGAGACATTTGTATAGTAGAGGATTTATGCCAGATTATTATATTTGGTATAAGCATGGTGAAGAACTGGATATGGATTTAGGAACGAGTTATGTTGATAGGACGCATGTAAGTGGGACTAGTGATGATGTGGGTAATGTAGTAGAAGATAGATATGTGGATATGGTGAATGATGCGTTTCGTGATAGCGTTAGTTTTGATAACAACTATCATCAGGATGTTAGTTATCAAAATGTAGAAGAACCGGTACGTAATCATTCAAAAAAAATCTACAACTTGTTAGATGGAGCGAATACTCCATTATACGATGGTTGTCGTGAAGGTCACTCGCATTTATCTTTAGCTGCTAGAATCATGCAAAATAAGGCAGATCATAATATGAGTGAAAAGTTAGTGGATTCAGTATGCGGTATCTTGAAAGATTATTTACCAGAAGGAAACCAGGCACCCAGTTCACATTACGAGACAGACAAATTGATGCGCAATTTGGGGCTCCCATGTCATGCAATTGATGTTTGCATTAACAATTGTATGATCTTCTGGAAAGATGATGAGCGGTTAGATAAGTGTCGGTTTTGTAATTCAAAAAGATGGATGCCTAACGAGCAAAACCGTAGGACCAATGTACCATATAGTCGTATGTGGTATATGCCTATTGCTGACAGATTAAAGAGAATGTATCAGAGCGAGAAGACTGCAGCGGCAATGAGATGGCACGCCGAGCACGAAGCAAATGAGGAAGAAATGTGCCATCCGTCTGATGGGGCGGAGTGGAAATATTTTCAAGATCAACATCCCCAGTTTGCCGAAGAACCCCGAAACGTCTATCTTGGATTGTGTACAGATGGGTTCAATCCATTTGGCATGTCAAAAAACCATTCATTGTGGCCCGTGATCTTGACTCCGTATAATTTACCCCCTGGTATGTGCATGAATACGGAGTACTTGTTTCTAAAAATTATAAATTCTGGGCCAAATCATCCTCGAGCTAGTCTCGATATCTTCCTCCGACCTCTCATTGATGAGTTAAAAGAACTGGGGTCTACTGGAGTCGATGCATACGATGTCTCGTTGAATCAAAAATTTAAACTAAGAGCAGTGTTGTTGTGGACGATAAGCGACTTTCCGGCGTATGGCATGTTATCAGGATGGACCACCCATGGAAAATTGTCTTGTCCAATTTGCATGGAGGATACACAGTCTTTTTATCTTAAGCATGGAAGAAAGACGTGTTGGTTCGATTGTCACCGAAGATTTCTTCCTCATGATCATCCTCTAAGGAAGAATAGAAAAGACTTTTTGAAGAAGAGAAACGCTAAGAAAGACTATCCACCAGAGTCTTTAACCAGTGAGCAAATTTATTTATACAGGTTGAAACGTGTAAAGCCACCGAAAACAGAGGATGTTGGTGGCAACGGTCATGATAAGAAGAAACCTGGCTTTGGGAAAGAGCATAACTGGCACAAAGAAAGCATATTTTGGGAATTGCCGTACTGGAGGGAGCTCACTCTTCGACATAATCTCGATTTGATGCATATAGAGAAGAATTTTTTTGACAACATCATGAATACTCTTATGTGTGTGAAGGGTAAATCGAAAGACACCATCCCGTCAAGATTGGATATAGAAGAATTATGTTCTCGGCCACACTTACATATTGATGATGACGGTAGAGCCCCTTTTCCTGAATACTCATTGACAGACGAAGCAAGAAGAAGCTTATTGGAATGTGTGAAAAAATCGGTAAAATTCCCAGATGGTTATGCTTCAGACTTAGCTAGTTGTACTGATCTGGCGAATGAAAAGTTTTCTGGGATGAAGAGTCATGACTGCCATGTTTTTATGGAGCGGCTACTTCCATTTATCTTTGCAGAACTACTAGACCGGAACGTCCACACTGCGTTATCAGGTACTAATTAATTACTTATAATTTATAATTTTAGGAAAATAAATTACGTAAATATGATTATCGTAATTTATATTAACCATTTGCTGTTTCAATTTGTATTGTAGGGGTTGGAGCATTTTTCCGGGACTTATGTTCGAGAACTTTGCAGAAAAGTCGCGTCCAAATTCTTAAACAAAACATAGTTTTAATCATATGCAATTTGGAAAAGATCTTTCCTCCATCCTTTTTCGACGTGATGGAGCACCTACCTATACATCTCCCATACGAAGCTGAATTAGGAGGCCCCGTGCAATACAGGTGGATGTACCCGTTTGAAAGGTTTTTCAAAAAGTTGAAAGGGAAAGCAAAGAACCATAGATATGCAGCAGGATCGATTGTTCAATCATATCTAAGGGAGGAGGTATCTTATTTTACAGAGCACTATTTTCCCTCGAGTATACAAACGAAATCAAGGTAAAATCTATAACTATTCACATGTTCACTAAGCCATTTGGTATATATACGCCTGGTAGCTTTTATAAAATGATTTTCACTACTTTGGTCAGGTCAAGGCGATTTGCTGAAGGTGAAGTCCCCCAATATCATTTCGATGGAGTCCCCGATATATTTACTCACGTAGGTCGGCCTAGTGGCGAAATGCAGGAAATATGGCTTCCAGATAAAGACTATCGATGCGCACATGCATATGTTTTGCGAAATTGTGGTTATTTCGAGCCACTTGAGAGGTATAAGTTGTAATGGCTTTAACTTAAAATGTTTTATATTACATACTCGATTTCTCATATATTTTTATGGTGTTACATAGTTTCTTCGAAGATTTTATTAGTACACAATATCCGGATCTCTCTGAAAAAGAAATCATGGCGAGAAGAGCTGAAGAATATCCTTCATGGATCCAAGAATATGTATGTCTATAAATTTTTGATATCTGACTATTGGTACTTCAATATATTTTATATTGACTTTTCATATGCAGGTTTCTTACTGGAAGGCCTCAACTCCGTTTCCAACGTGGGTGCACGACATTATTCATGGACCCCTGAAAAGGGCCAAAACTTGGCCCATCTACTATACAAGAGGATATTTGTTTCATACCCAGAATAACAGCGCGGGAAGAAAGACATGTAACTATGGTGTATGTGTTACTGGAGAGAATTACAGCAATGCAGCTGACAGAGCTGATTTCCACGGTATCTTAACTGATATCATAGAACTCGAGTATGAGGGGGTGGTTAATTTGAGAATCACACTTTTTAAGTGTAAGTGGTATGACCCTGTGATCGGTAGAGGCACTCGGATTGGTAATGGTGGCATTGTAGACATTCTTCCATCGAAAAGCTACAATAAATACGAACCATTTATTCTGGGTACGTTCGCCCGTTTATCACTTTCTCGATACCCTATATATATGTCTGATTTTATACATTGATATTACACAGCCTCTCAAGCGGATCAAGTTTGTTATATCCCTTACCCATACAAGAAGAAACCAAAGAATGTGTGGCACAATGTTGTTAAAGTTAACCCGAGGGAAAATATTTCAGTAGAATATGTAGACGCGGAACCTACTCTTTTACAACAAGAAACTGATGATCATGTAATGCTGACTACAATTGAAGATCTCGTAGTCGAGAATTCACAACTACGAGTAAATCCAGTAAATCTCGATTACGATGTTGGCGATGCGGAACCAGATGACGAATTCCAGTGTAACTTATCCGATTCTGATGATGAAGATGTAGAAGGTGTAGCACCGTACTAATTATGTTATGTGATATCTTAAGTTTTGTAATTTGTATTGGATTTGCTCATGTATTATCAACTTTTGTATACGATTTAAAATCAATGAGATGTTAAAGACAAAAAAGTGTCTTAACAACAAAAAGTAAAACAATATTTGCATGATTTAATAGTCTGTTAGAGTATGTTGCGCTTAACCACTCAATATTCAGAACCAAAAAAAAAACCACCGTATTAATTTCTGTTCTGAAATCCTGATTTTTGTTTTTGTTTTTGTTTGTTTCCTACACAAACCTTAAATCAGGAGATTATTGTTAATTTTATCCGACTGTACAATTATTAAAACCAAACTAAAAAAACAATTTTTTTCTTTTCTAGAGGAAAAACACAAAGGCGACAGACAAAAATGTCCCCAAATCTCCATTTCCTCTCCTCCTTCTTTCTAATTTCTTTGTATTAATTACCCAAATTCCTTTTCCCTGTTCGAAGAAATTTCGATTTGGTTGCTCAATTTCCGAGTCAAATCCATCAAAAAAGTTTGTGCTTTTCGTTTGTAATTTCTCTCGGATTAGCTCGATTCCTATTCTGATTAGGGTTCTCATTGGCTGATCAATCCGGCGTTGAATTGGCAAGCGATCGGTCTCCTTCGATGAACTGTCTGGGGTTCCAAGTTTATGATCGGTCTCCTTCGATGAACATCAGACCAGGGTTCGAGTCTCGTGGTACGGGGTTATTCTCAAACCCAATTTTTTTTTAATCGAGGTTGGACACGAGTCACGACTGTGTAATGTAAAAGATGAGTAATCGTCAGTCGGTCAAGGTTCTCATAATGTGTAAGTGTGACGAGTCACGACTGTGTAAGAGAAGAAAAAACGATTCGCTTTCTTTTCAACTCTGAATCGTCAGTCGGTCAAGGTTCTCATAATTAAATAACTTGAAAATAACAAAAACCTTCTCGTGAATCGTCAGTCGGTCAATCGACATCAATATATTTTCTTTTCCTTTTCGGTTTCATTAAGCAAAACAAAATCATAACTTCCTGCTTGTAGCAGTTTCCTTTGAACTTCCTGCTAAGCAAATCAAAATCGTAACTTTCCTTTTAATTTCAACTTCAAAAATGGCTTCTCAGGCAATATCGATGCAACTCAAAGCAATCCGCCGGAATCCATCGCCGTTTTTCACCGCAGGTAAGTAGTCTGGATTTGGTAGAACGATTTAACAATTGTTTTCCTATTTATAGTAATGTTTTTGTTCCATTTTTTCCTAGGACCATGTGGTGATGACGATCACCATTGGGAAGCAATTCTCAGGGGGCCTGAAGACACACCTTATGAAGGAGGAGTCTTCAAACTCGATATTTTCTTCAGTCCACAATATCCTATCAGACCTCCGACGGTAAGTAGTCTGAAATTTTGCTTTATTTTTGATATTGATTCCTGATGTTTCTTAATCGTACCTGAAAGTGGATACTCAATCAAACTTGCTCTGTCTTTTCAGAGACAACTATTTATTTCTCACCGGTACTTAGTTTCAGCTTCATCCAGTTCCTGACTCTTGTGACTTCATTAGCTTTAGTCATTGCAATTTGTACATTCGCATGTTCTGTTTCTTAGTATGTCGCATGTCTTAATCAAGAAACTTATATGGTGAACCGTGTTCATAAAATGTTTCGATTTACTTGTATGGTTTTACAGATCCTTTTCAAGACCAAGGTGTTTCATCCAAACGTTGATGACTATGGGCACATCTTCCACAAACTGTTGACGATTGACCATTACAATCCTTTCTATACCATCCCCCGTGTAAGAAAAGCCTTACGATTACTTGTGTATTGAAAAATAAACTATAGAGTAATCACTTGATAATGTTAATTTTTGTGGTAAACAGCTTCTCACTTGCATTTACGAGATGTTGGCTGAGCCATTGATAAGTGAAGACGACCATGTGGAGAAGGAGGTTGCCAGGCTCTACACAGAGGATAGGGCGGTTTTTGAATCTAGAGCGCTTTCCTGGACTCTGGAGCATGCTACCGATTAGAGAATGCCTGGACTCTGGTTTTTACTTTGAACTTCTGTTATGTGTTTGAACTTATGTTATGTGTATGTTATGTGTTTGAACTTAATTTAGTTTGTACTTGTGTTAAGACTCTGGTTTTGCGATTTAGTTATGTTACCTTGCTTCCACTCTCTACGAAAACAAGATTTATGGAGCTGCTACTTTCATGGTTTTGCGATTTAGGGTTCTTAACTTGCTTCGATTTGGGGAAATTAAGACAAAGGGATTTTACTCTCTTAAAGCGTTAGCTAAATAAAAGCTGATGTAAGCTACCTGCACCATTTCACTAACAAAGCTTAACCCACCCGGCCCAATGACAGATCCAGCCAATAGATACCCAGTAATGACCTGCCATATAAGCTCTGCAATGCAAGTGAGTGCTCACCGGTTGACCAGCACAAACAAAGGCAATTCCACCACAAGTAGCAGAAACGATGACGACGACCAAATCTGATATCAGCCTACAAATGTTTAAAGAGAGATGTCCCCAACAAAAAAGTGTAAGGTAAATTCTTACAAAATATAAACAAACAAAGAACTTCCCTTACGAATGATATAGTTACCTTAAATCCAGCTGCAGTACAGGGTACTTGGATTTTGGATTGGACATGATAAAAATGTTGTCCTGAATTGGAATTGCAGCAAATTCACATTACGGGAATGTTTTAAGAGTAAAAATGATTTAAGAGTATATAAGCTTTTACCTTCCTATCTATCAGTCTCGGAGTATCTTCTACACCATTCTCATTATCCAGATTAAAGAATGATCTAGAATAAAAGGCAGCCTGTTAAAACAAAAGTGTAGATAACAGCCAGCCAGTACTTGCACGTATTAACGTATTGACTTGCTTAAAGCGTTAGCTAAATAAAAGCGTTGTTGAATAAATCCCGAATGAGTTACCTAGCCTAGCGGTAACGCGCACCACACATAAGACCAAGGTTCGAGTCTCGTGGTGCGGGGTTATTCTCAAACCCATTTTTTATTTTAATCGGGTCTGGAATCGGATCCTAATCGGGTCTTAAATTTGTTAATGTTTGGTAGGCCTGGGCATAAAATCCATACCCGAAATCCGAACCCGAATCCGAACCGATCTAACCGAACCATTTAGGCTTCGGATATATCCAAATAACCGATCGATTTTTGATTTCCTGTTTCTTCGGTTTCGGTTCGGTTCGGTTAATATCTGAAATCCGTTCGGATATCCGAACTTACCAAACATATAATATATCGGTTATACTCCATACAAAGCCGGCGGAAAGACATGACTAATCAAACTTTTCTTTTTTGGTGTTGTTTGGGTTTATGATCAGGTCGTGGCAGTGAAACAACTTGACAGGAATGGATTACAAGGAGATAGAGAGTTCTTGGTCGAGGTTTTGATGCTTAGTCTTCTTCATCATTCAAATCTTGTGAATCTCATTGGCTATTGCATCGATGGAGACCAAAGACTTCTTGTTTACGAGTATATGCCTCTTGGGTCCCTCGAAGATCTTCTCCTCGGTAAATCATCATCTCAATCTTTCATAACCAAAAGATAATCGTGATGTTTAAGAAAAAAACAATAGATAACCAACCGGTTTGATGATGTAATTAAAACAGATATTGAACCGGATCAGAAACCACTAGACTGGAACTCGCGTATTAAGATCGCTTTAGGAGTGGCAAAAGGACTAGAGTATCTCCATGACGTAGCCGATCCTCCAGTGATTTATCGAGATCTTAAATCATCAAAAAAAAAATTCTGTTTTTTCGGGGTTTTTCGGTTTTTTGTATATTTTTCGATTTTTTTATTGTTTTCGGTTACAATAAATCATAATAATCCAAATAATCCGAATAATCTGAATTTTTTGGATTAATTTCGGATCTTGATTTCAATATCCAAACCGAACCGAATCCGATTAAAACCGAACCGAACCCATCCGAAAAATACAAAATATCCGAATGGATATTATATTCATGAATCCGAAAATCCGAACATCCGAAAGATCCGATCAGTTCGGGTTCGGATATCCGAATTCCCAGGCCTAATGTTTGGTTATTCTCAAACCATGAAAAATTTATAAAAAAATTAAAAAACTTTTGCTACTAATTACCTACTGATTACCGACTGATTGGGCCAAAAAAAACAAAAATTTCGGATCATTCACCCGGGAAATTAACCCTTCAAAATTTTGGGCCCAAATTTGGTTTCACCCGCGACAATTTTTGGCCCAAATCTCTTGGTATTTGCGAGTTGTAACCCTTAATCGTCTTCCTCCTTCGACATTATCGAAACCCTCTCTCTGCGATTTGAAACCCTAATCGTCTTCCTCCTTCCTCCTTCCTCCTTCCTCGAGTTTGTCTCTCTTCGTCTTCCTCGATCTGTCTCTCTTTGTCTTCCTCGATTTTGTCTCTCTCACTCTGCGATGGGTGGAAAGAGGAAGAATGTTCTTCTTGTGAAACCAACAGCATCGAGAGCCAGACCGGCCAATCTACCCACTCGGTATGATTTCTCTCCAAAACCTCCATCAGAAACTGTCCCGCCGGTTCTCCCCAACAACAATCGTCCGTCTGTCAAAGATTACCCTCCACCGAGGAAGCTCTTTCCGACGTCAACTAGTCCGTCTAGATCATCTCATTCTGTTCAACCTCCACTGCGTGCATCGTCTGCAAATCCACACGCTCCACCTTCTGGAGCATCTCCAACGGTTCACACTCCAGCACCTGTTTATTCCGCGACTCGAGCAGCTCCAACGGTTGAAGATCCGCTACGCCCAGCTCAATCGAGTCACCAACATCCATCTGCAGTGCCTCAAGTTCAACCATCTCAATCGCCTCCATATCTAGCATCTCAATCTCATCACAGTTCTCAAGCCCAAAATTCCCACAACACAGTAGAAGAAGATGGAGGTTTCCCTAATGTCGAATCTCCGATAGAGCCTAATCTCTCCCAAGACCAGATGGAGGCTCTGAACTCGCTGCTACTTGCGCCAAGGCCGAAGATAATCACCATTCTCGATCCCGACCTCGTCCAGCCTAATTCAACATGGTAATTTCTTGCTTTCTTTTTATAGGTTTATCAATTACAGAGAAACAATTGTATTTTTATAGGTTTAACTACGAAAACAATTGTATTTTTATAGGTTTAAGAGATTAGTATGTTTTGGTTGTCGATAATTGTTCAAGATATATATTCTAATGCTTTGTGATAGTATCGATGCTGTGTCATCATTCGGGCTCAACCCTACATGATACTGTGTGCTTTGGTTTTTGTAGGTTTGGTTTTGATCGATCCTCACTGACCAGGAAGGTTACAAAGTGTTTCACTAATAAGTTTGATGGCCCCTACTACAGTTTATCCTCTGTGCCTAGGGAAAGAGTAGAACGATGGTTCGTTGAATTCGCGGTAACATTCTCTCACACTAAACACTAACTTCTGTTTAATACATGTATGTGTTTTGTATAGACTAACACCAATCTTTCTTTTTTTGTTTGTAGAAAAAACACAGATGGGATCCTTCTTTAACAGGTTTGGTTCAAGGGCATTTCGAAGCCATACTTCAAGTTCGCTTGAAAGACATGGTGAGCTCTGCAAGGAGTAATGATGACCAACCTAGATGGATCACTGATAAGATATGGGAAGAAATGAAAGCACATTGGAGGACTGATGAACAAATAACAAAGAGTACAACAACCTCAGCAGCTCGGATGTCTGACCGTAAAGGTCTCGGGCCTCACAAACATGCCTCTGGACAGAAGTCTTACCGCCAAATCGAACAAGAAATGGTAAGTCACTTGAAACTATTTTGTGATATTTCAATATGTGATGTTGTTATTTCTTGAGGCTGGATATTGAGGTTTATCTTTATTTTTTGAAAAATCATTAGACATCTTTGAGGCTTGATTACAGTGGTTGCTAATGGTCTTGCAAGTGTAAGACTATTATGCATGAGCAACACTTCAAAGTTACAATCATAAGTTACCATGTTTTAGTGTATTAAGATGAATTATTTCCTTAGAAACCTTTGAGTATTCATTGCTCTTGTCAATCAATATTGTTCAGAACTGTATCTTGTGGAGTTCTTTCAATCTGTGATATTTTGTTATATTTCAATCTGTGATTTTGTTATGCAGTATTTCAAGTTCACTGAGTTCTTTCTCGATTGGCTATTGGTGATCTAGCTATTCAGGTTTAAATCTGATTGAGTTCTTTCTCGAGTTCTTTACAGTGGTTGCTAATGGTCTTGCAAGTGTAAGACTATTATGCATGATGAACACTTCAAGTTTAAATCTGATTGATTTCCATGTCAGGTTGAGGAATTAGGCAGACCAGTGAGTTTCGGTGAGGTTTTCATCAGGGCTAATACGAAGAAGGATTGGACCTTTGCAGATAAAAAAGCAGAGCAAGTTGCTGGGCTCTATATGCAGAAAAAGCAAGAGAAGATGTCTAACCTCGAGTCTGGGACCACAGAGATTTCTGATGGTCGTCATCCACAACTATCCATTGAAGAGGATAACGAGCTTTTTATTCAGGTTAAATGCTTCCTTCCCTAAGTTGTTATGTTTTTGATTTTGATTGATGATAGTGTTTGGTATTAATTTTATTTCTTTTCTTTTCGTAGTCTACGTTCACAAACGATAGAGGAGACCTCTTTGGCATTGGAAGCCTCAAGAATCAGCTCAAGGGAAAGGGAAAACACCATGAAACCTCTGCTTCTTTCCAGCATATGCAACAACAGCTTGAAGCGGCTCAAAGGAAATTGGAGGAACAAGCTGCTCATATCTCCCAGAAAGAATCAGATAATGCTCGACTTGCAGCTGCTCAAAAGGCCCACACCGCCGAGCTTGAGATTATGAACAAGTTCTTGAAAACGGACAACCGATTCCTCGCTTTCCTTGCCCAAGAAACAGATGCTGAAGGTCCATACTCTCCTCTCCACTGATTTAGCTAACTTCTTTCTCCCTTGAAACTTTAAACATCAAACTTATGTTATCTTTTGGAAATGGAAAGAACTTGTTTTTCCATTTTGGTTTAGAACATGAAAGTTATGTTATTTTGTTGTATGAATTCGTAGCTTGGTGTATAATATTTGATGTTGATGTTTATGTTTATCAGATTGTTTCACTTCTGTTTAGAGTTTAGAGTTTCAAGTTTTATTGCCAACCCAATTTAACTGGTAAACAAATTAAGAACTCGTAGGTTTTCAGTAGCCAAAAAATTAAATAAACAGTCGGTAAACAGTCGGTAAACAGTCGGTAAACAGTCGTAAATATGCCAAGATATACAAAACCGATGCTCATTTCAGTCGTTAATAAGTAGCAAAATTAGTAGATACTCAGTCGTAACGCAGTCGTCATATTTAACGGTTGATTACCGATGACCGTAAGTAGTAGCAACCTACAGTCGCTATTCAGTCACTAATCGGTCGTATATTTTTACGACTGAGTACCGACTACAAGTGTAGTAGTAGCAACATTCAATCACTATTCAGTCACTAATCAGTCGTAAACGTTTGCAACTGATTAGCGACTGAATAGTGACTGCCTGATATCAGTCGTAAATCAGTAGCCATTTTGTGACTGATTTTTTTTGCGACTAGACCTTTACCTACCGCAGAAATCAGTCGGTAATCAGTCGTAAAAGGGTGTTTTGCTACTGATTCCCGACTGTTTTTGCAGTCGGAAAAACGCTGTTTTGGTGTAGTGATACACTGGTTCAATTTTGGTTATGTGCAAACCAATTTGGGTCAGTCTAAATCAACAATTCGATTACGTTTATTTTTCTGGTTAGGTTTGGTTAATTAACTTAATTTAATGAGGTAAAATTTCGGTTAGGTTAATTCTTTTCGGTTTAGCAGACTTCATATGAAGTCTCCTATACCCTAAACTCTAAATAGACTTCATCCGAAGTCTGCTCAACCCTAGCCTATGAATAGACTTCACCCGAAGTCTCTAAATTGGTGCAGACTTCATTTGAAGTCTCTAAATTGGTGCAAACTTCATTTGAAGTCTCTAAATTGGTGCAGACTTCATTTGAAGTCTGCTAAATCCAAACCCTAAATCGAATATTTTGCACTCAATAGTCAAAACCCTAAATCAAAACCTTAACCCTATATGCATAATCAAATACATAACTCAAAATATCATGAAACTTATAAATATGAAACAATAATAACTACCAACACATGACCACATGTTTAAACCTATGGTTATGAACTATATATTATGTATTCATTTTCATTAGTAGTATGTATGAGACTATAACCTAATTTATATTTGTTTGTTTAATTTGATTTAATTGTATGAAATTTTAATTTATATACATCACAATTTTTTATATTTAGTTTATGCAAACAAATTTTTAATCAAATTATTTTTATTTTATTTTTAATTTAAATATAAGATTTAATTAAATAGCAGACTTTTTGATGAAGTCTATGTAGTAGACTTCTCTATTCTTTAGTAGACTTCACAAGGTTATAACCGTAATTGAAACTTCTATTTTTTTTGTTTGGTCATAAGGGATGTAATTATAATTTCTCTACCCCTTTGAGTTACTTTTGCTTTAAATTGAAAAAGGGGTCTACTTTTGCATTTGGAATCAAATTGTGGGTCATTTTTGGCAATTCCCCCATTTTTCTGTGTGAGACTTTGAAAACTTTTACTTTAATTTAATTGTATTATAATTATACATTAAAACCGTTCAAAATCTCAACTCAACTATTGTAATCCGTCTCTTCATATTCTCAGTTTTCTACTTAAACTCAATCTTATCGGTTTTTATTTTTGTAATTTCATGTCTAAATCGTTCCTTTTTCTGTTTTTCTGTGTGAATATTTGAAAACTTTTATTTTATTTTAATTGTATTGTGATTATACATTAGAACCATTCAAATCTCAACTCAACTATTGTCATCCGTCTTTTGCTTATACTCTGTTTTCTACTCAAACTAAATTTTATCAGTTTTTTCATTTATAATTTCATGTATAAATCGTTCATTTTTTGCTATCTTTACTTTTTTTTGTGTGAAACTTTGAAAACTTTTACTTTATTTTAAATGTATTGTGATTATACATTATAACCGTTCAAAATCTCAACTAAACTATTGTCATCCCACTACAAGAAAACATACCAATTTCCGACAGGGAAAATTTGGTCGGCAATTTTTGAATTCCCGACGCATTTCCGATAAAATACCGAACAAACAAATCCGATCGGTAATCCGTCGGAAATTCCTGACCGATTTTTATTCGTCGGAATTCCAGACCGAATTTCGAGGACATAGCGGCCGATTTTGAATTGTCAAAATTCAGTCAGAAATTCCCGACCAATTTTCGACGAAATAGATCTGTTAATGTTCCCGTTTCACTAGTCGTTTTATAGACGTTAAAAAAATAGAAATCGTTCGGAAATCGGTCAGGAATTCCGACCGATTTTTGACGAAATAGATCTGTTAATCTGCCCATTGCACTAGCCGTTTTATAGACGTTAAAAATTAAAAACAGTCGGAAACCGCTCGGAAATCAGTCGGGAATCCGTGGAAAATCCATTATAAATACATCTCCACCCTTATTCACAACTTCCAAAAACAAAACTCAACTTACAAAAAAAAATGTCTTCTTCAAAGCCAAACCCTTATGATTATTTTCGATCGTTGATGGATAAACCACGGCAGGATCCAGCAACGGGTCAACTGACGGAAGAGTATGCACAAGGTGTTGAGGAATTCATGACATTTACGACAAACAATAGCATGACGTCGGAATACGGTAAAATGTATTTTCCATGTACTAAATGTCGGAATCATAGATTAGTCTCTATTAGGGAAGTATGTAATCACCTTTATAGGAATGGGTTTATGCCGAGTTACAAGATTTGGTATACGTACGGAGAAACTGATTCAATTGTGCAGTATTATAGTAGTAGCAGTAGTTATTCGGGTAGGATAGAGGAACCAACACCGGAAGTAGATGCAAACGTAGGTACTGTTCATATGGTGAATGATGCGTTTTGTGAAAACGTAGCATCGTATGTTCAAGATGGTATTAGAATAGAGGAACCTAATTTAGAAGCTCGGAAGTTTTTTGATATGCTAGATGCAGCTAAGCATCCACTATACGAAGGATGTAGAGAAGGAATATCGCCTTTATCAATTGCAAGCAGGTTGATGACTATAAAGACTGATTTCAACTTGGCGGAGGATTGTGTGGATGCGATAGCTGATTTTGTGAAAGATATTTTACATGAAGATAATATCTAACCGGCTTCATACTACGAGGTTCAGAAACTTGTAGCTGGTCTTGGATTGTCGTATCATATGATAGATGTGTGCATCGACAATTGTATGATTTACTGGAGAAATGACGAAAACCGTGTGAAGTGTCGTGTTTGTCACAAACCTCGGTATCAGGAAACGGGTGGCATATTACATGTTCCACATAAACAGATGTGGTATTTACCGGTAACGGAGAGGTTGAAGAGTTTATATCAATCTGAGCGCACGGCATGACCTATGAGATGGAATACAGAACATAACTCAGATGGAGATATTGTGCATCCCTCAGATGCAGAAGCGTGGAAACATTTTCAAGAAGTCTATCCTAGTTTTGCGTATGAGCCAAGGAACGTATACTTCGGGTTATCTACAGATGGATTCAACCATTTTGGAAAATATGGGAGGCAATATTCATTGTGGCCAGTAATCGTCACACCTTACAATTTGCCGCCTTGTTTGTGCATAAAACGAGAGTTTTTGTTCCTCACAATTCTCATCCCCGGACCGGAGCATCCTAAGAGATCCCTTGATATTTTCTTGCAGCCAATAATTTATGAGTTGAAAATGTTATGGAAAGAAGGTGTTCAAGCATTCGATGTTTCTCTCCAACATAATTTTACGATGCGTGCGGTACTTATGTGGACAATAAGTGATTTTCCAGCATATGGTATGTTATCTGGATGGTCGACTCATGGAAGGTTGGCGTGCCCGTATTGTCAAGATAACACTGATGCGTTCCAATTAAAGCGTGGTCGAAAGACTTCTTGGTTTGATTGTCATCGACTATATCTACTGCATGATCATCCATATCGTCAGAACTCGACATTGTTTAAGAAGAACAAAAAAGTATTTGATGGTCCACCTTCTGAACCGGATGGGAATAATATCATCACCTAGTTGAGAGATTTTGGTGCTGAGAAGACAGTTTCATGTGATGGTAATGGGCATTTTTCCGTAGATGGTTATGGCGAGTACCACAATTAGAACAAGAGGAGTATTTTTTGGGATTTGCCATATTGGAAGAACCATCTGCTGCACCATAATCTAGATGTCATGCACATTGAGAACATCTTTTTTGACAACATCATGAATACTGTTTTAAATGTGCAAGGGAAGACGAAAGATAATTTTAAGGCTAGATTGGACTTGCCATATATTTGTTCTCAGAATGACCTCCATGTAATGGCGAACGGAAAATCACTGTCCACCCCCCCCCCCCCCCCCCACGCTTTCTGTTTGGATGAGCCTTCAAAGCATGAGTTCTTCGACTGGATTACACATAGTAATAAATTCCCTGACGGATACGCATCTAAGCTTCGTAATTGCGTTAATGTTGGAGAATGAAAGTTTTCAGGGATGAAGAGTCATGATTGTCACGTTGTCATGCAACACATCCTTCCATTTACCTTCCATTTGACATTGCATGTACATTTACAAAATTATATATATATAAGTCGATATATATTATCTAAATTTTGCTAAATTTATTTAGCATTTATGCAGGGATCGATGCTTTCTTCTGGGATCTATGCACGAGATCACTTACATCAGACGATATCCGAAACCTGGATGAGAAGATATCGGTTCTCCTTTGGAACCTCGAGAAAATATTTCCACCAGCATTTTTTGATGTTATGGAACATCTTCCTATTCATCTCCCTAGAGAAGCAGCACTTGGTGGGCCAGTTCAGTATCGATGGATGTATCTTTTTGAGCGGTATATGTTCTACCTAAAAAAAAAGGTGAAAAATCTTGCAAGAGTCGAGGGTTATATTGTTGCACAGAGCATTCATGAAGAAGCATCGAACTTTGCGAGCTACTACTTTCCATCTTCGGTCAAGACTAAAAGTAGACGTCCTGCACGGCATGATGATGGAGGAGAAAAACCGTTGTATCCGGTCTATGTCCCAAATCTATTTGCACAAATGGGAAGGCTTAGTGGAAAAGGGAGACCTCGGCGACTAACTGAGGCATTTGCATAAATATATTCTAACAAACTGTAACGATGTTTTGGAATATGAGAGGTAAGTCCCTGATTTTGATGTTTATTAATTTCCATAAATCATTAAATTATTTTGCATAATGTATTTAATTTTTTATTCACATTATATACATGGCCCAAATTCGTGAATGGTTTCCAAGTTATATCGAGGATGAGCTTGCGGTCCAAAAACAGAAGGAATTCTCGGTTTGGTTGCAATATTATGTAAGTGCTACAATTCCCTCAATTTAACTAAATTTGACATGCTTACATTTGCACATATTGTTTATTATTGTCCACAATTTGTACAGGTTGATCAGATGACTACTATAGGAGCAACGTTTCCCACATGGTTAGTTGAAATGGTGTGTGGCCCTACTTTTGTTCCAATGGTTTATCTGATGTATTGCAATCGGGGGTATGCTTTTAAGTCTTATCGTGAGGGGAGCTCAAAGACAACATGAAATTACGGTATATCGTCTACTTCTGGAGAATTTGTCTACTATGTGTACTCCACAAAATATTAGAAGTCAAATATCCAAGAATGATTGGTTTGAGATGCATTGTGTTCTATTGCGATTGGTATGATCCAGTGGAAGGTCTATGTCATGACGAATTTGGTGTAACATATGTTCACTCTAGAAAGCAACATCGGAAATACGATCCATTTATTCTTGCTTCACAAGCGGATCAAGTTGCCTACATTCTATATCCCCGGGTTAGAAACCGGTTTTGGTATGGCCTTTATTGTTGTGGATAAAGCTAATCTTGAGGGTTCTCCACGTTCAGGTTTCGATAAGAGAGGTTGTTGAAGTTGGCGTTGCGAAAGTTGTTGTTGAATCCATTGTTGAAACGGCTTTGGTATTGACATTGTGCTCCAACATAGTTAACTTCTTCTTCTTGAGAATATGAATCGTTGTTGTCGGGTTCGTAATAAGTGTCACCATCGACTCCAACAGTAGCTTCACAAGCATGTAATTGGCAGTTTTGGTTGTTGAGAAGTCGATTCATAATGACTTTTAGATCGGATATCTCTTTCGATTCTGACACGTTCGATCTAGTCGATTTATCGTAGTCGGAAGAATTGTTGCTATCTGACATAACAAGATTTTTGATGAGTGCTCTTCCTTGGTTGATGGTCTTCATGGAGAAGTTTCCATTGCTGGCCGTGTCGAGAGAAAGTTGATATTTTGGTAGTAATCCTCGGTAGAAAGTGTTGAGTACATTCGGACCGGAGAAACTGTGATAAGGGCAATCTCTCTCGTACTCCTTGTAACGTTCCCACGCTTCATAGAAAGATTCCACCGATTGTTGATGAAAACTTAGGATTTTGATTCTTAGCGCGTTGGATCTCGACTTCGTGTAGAAGTGGTTCAAGAAGGCGGCTTTGCACTCTTCCAAATTAGTAATAGATCATGCGAGCAAAGATTTCAACCAACGGTGAGCTTTATCGGTTAAAGAAAAAGGAAAAGCTTACACTTCAAATAATCGGCATGAACTTGGTTCGTTCTCGTCATTCTGCATATCTCTTCGAACAACTCGATGTGCTTCATCGGATGCTCGGTTGCAACTTAATGAAACTGATTTTGCTTTACCAAAGCAATGATTTGAGGTTTGATCTTTAAGTCTTCAGCCATCCTTAAGTTTCTTTTGAGTCTTCGGAGTTCTCTCTCATGTTTGTCGATATCATCTAGTAGCGGTACGGTTCCTCTAGGAGTTCTCCTAGTGTTCATGCACTTTAGAACAAAAGACAAAGATAAAGGAGAAAGTAAAAAAAACAACAAAGAACTTGAAAATCAAAAGTGTATAGAGCAGAAATTAGAATACGAAATCAAACAAGCTAAACTATCCCCGGCAACGGCGCCAAAAACTTGACACACCGGAAATTAACACCGGCGTGGGGTTTTACTCTATATATTTAAGTCTAAAGTGCACAGCACATAAAGTAGTATTTAGGGATCGAATCCACATGGATAGACGTTGTCCAATTTCTAACGAGTTCTAACTTATGTCTAGACGTAAAATATATTTTGTGTTTTGTCACGGTCATATCTATGGAATCTAAACTAAACTAAGAAGGGCAGTAGCTAACTAATTATTTTATCGAGGTTGTGAATCAATTAAACGAAGCATTGGGCAATCGGGAATTTCTAGGGTTTATGGCCGATTTTTACGAGGATATTTCTAGGATTTCTAAAGCGACTTTTTGTCGTCTTTGGGTTCTTGAACTTGGAACACGTACGCTGCGTGTAGTCTACTACCGTAATCCTACACACCTACTCACTTCAGTACTTAAACGGTAGCTTCCGACTCCGCCCTTGCAAGAAGTCAATGATACTCTCAAAGGTCGTTTACGCCCACAATTTCTCCGTAAATATACTTTCAAAATCTTACGACGGATTTGCTCGTCTATCCTAGGTCAAGCGATTAGATACGCACTTCCTTGGCTCTAAAACACCTAATATCGATTGCTAAGACGGTTAGTCAAACAACACATTAACAACAAGGATAGAAAGAAGAACCCTAATTAATCGGTATCCTAGACTAAAAATCTAATAAGAACCATAAGCTCTCCTTCAAACCCCTATGCCCAACAAGGAGATTACTCAGCCATAGTTGAGGTAATCATATTCAATAAATCAAATAAAAACAGTAAGTAAAATGGGATGAAGAAAGTTTCTCTATCGAAGAACACGAATCGAGAATCCTTTGCTCCAAACCAAAGATAACAAGTGCACAAGTAACAAGACCTTCGCTTCTGCCTTCAAGCTTAAGAATAATGTAACACGTCTGTCTATGAGGCATAAAATAAGTAGCTATCGAGCTAATCTCGTTTAGGGTTTGATGGGAAAAGATGATTTTGGCCTCGGGTGAAGAAACAAGTCGATTTGGTCGCGCATGGTGCTGGCCGTGGGTCCGTCCTCTCTGGGAGTGGCGAAATGCCACTTGTCCGCAGGAGGAGGTTCTCCAGAAGTGGCGAAATGCCTCTTAGCCTCGGGTCCAGCTCCTCCAGACGCGGTGGCTTCGTCTTCAGGGCAGCTTCATCTGCCTTCAGTGCTTCGGGTGTATTTAAGGATCCAACCATTGGATTGCCTCCAATCCAATTGCATTTGAAACCTGATTTTCTTTACTTTGTTTTGTCCAAATTTGTGGATGCTAAGACGGTGAAAAGGTCTCTATTAGCTAAAAGACTTCTTGACGGTCCAAGTTTATCCAAAAACGTACTTTTGCTCTGAAATGCACTCTTTTATTCGGAGTTACCTGAAACGTCTTTCAAATCTCTAAAATATGAAAATCACTTGAAAACCTTTGAAAACAAAGTTAAAACACCTGCAAAAGAATATCAAAGTGATCCATAAAACGGTAAAAAAACGGTGTTATCATTGTCAACTTACTCAGTCGTATCTTCCATTTTGCACAAAATTCTTCGAAGAGGTTCTAGGTGAATTGAGTTCCGTTATTCATGACGACCTCGTAAGGAAACCCATGTCGGCAGATGATGAATTTCCAGACGAACTTTTGAACGTCCAAAGCGTGTAATTTGACATAAGTTTTCGCTTCCACCCACTTGGTGAAGTAATCTATCATGACTATAATAAATCATTTTTGGCGTGATCTCGGCAATGGACCGACGATGTCCATTGCCCATCTCATGAACATATATAAGGAAGTTGCCAACAATAGGAGCTCGGTATGCACGTGAATTGTAGGTCTGTGTCGCTGGCACATTTCACACCGAGCTTCAAATTTTTCACAATCTGTTACCATGGTTGGCCAGTAGAAACTGTGTTTCTTGATTTTCAGAGCTAGAGCTCGGTTGTCAGAATGATTTCCGCTTTCTCCTTCATGAGTTTCCTTTATCAGGTTAGTAACTTCATCGCCGTGTACGCATCCTAATAGTACTCCCCTAGCAATCCATCGGAAGAGGTGTTCCTTATGCAGGATGTGATGTGCAGATCTTACTTTAAGTCATCGAGCTGCCCACTTATCTACTGGTACATCACCATCCGGTGTACATACGGATTTCGTCCCTCTCATCTGCAGTAGGGGGTTCTTCCTCGACTGTTGGTGGATGGTGTTATGGCTCGGCATCATCCATGCCATCTTCAACCTCGTTGATGATACATACTCCTCGAGGCAACTAGATACTTTGTGAAGCGATGTTAGCGATATGAATTATCTTTCAGAGGTTAGAATTGGAGGCTGATGCGCGAGCTAATAGGGCATCGACTGAGGTATTATCTTCGCGAGGTATCTTGGTGGCGTGAAGAGGTCAAACTTCTTTGCCAACTCCTGAACGGCTTTGAGATAGGCATCCATTTAGTTGTTCTTTGATTCATACTCGCCATTGAATTGATTGGCGACGGTTGTGAGTCGCAGAAAGTTTGGATTCTTTTAGCTCCAATTTCTTTAGCGAGACACAAGCCTGCGATCATTGCTTTGTATTCAACTATATTTTTTGAAGCTGTAATGCTGAGGCGAAAGGATTGTTCCAAGATTTCTCATGTTGGTGATTCAAGCTTCACTCCTACTCCCGAGCCATGTTTGGATGACGAGCCGTCCACATGTAAGGTCCAAGTATCTGCTACTGGAAGATCAGACATGGGGAGTTCTGGGGTAGTTCAATCATGATGCCGGTGAGGACCTGAGACTTGGCACTAGTTCGTCTTCGGCACTCGATATCGTACTCGCTTAGCTCGATTGCCTATTTTGCCATTCTGCCAGATTGGGCCAGGCTATGTAGGATTGTTCGTAACGAATGACTTGTGAGCACGACGATGGAGTGCGACTAAACGTAGGTCCGAAGCTTTCTTACTGAGATGACGACTGCGAGGGCCAGTTTATCCAAGGTCGGATATCTTGTTTCTACCCCATCGAGAGTTTTACTTATGTACTTGGTCTTCTCTTACCAGGACTCCGCTGACTGTCGCATTGGATATGGAAATGTGTAAGTACAAAGTTTCACCTTCTTCTGACTTTGCTAAGATGGGCGGGGTGGAAAGGTACTCTTTGACCTTTTTGAATGCCTCCTCGCATTTCTCGTCCCATTCGAACCGTTTGTTTCCGAAGAACAGTTGGTAGAATGGGAGGCATTGTCCATAGATTTGGAGATAAAGTGATTGAGTGCGGCAATTCGGCATGTGAGGCGTTGGACTTCGTGAGTGTTCTTCGGTGATGGGAGTTTGATTATAGCATTGATTTGTTTAGCATTGGCTTCGATTCCTCGCTGGGTGACGATGTACCCTAGGAATCCGCCTAATGTTATGTCGGGGTTCAACTTCATGATATATTGGTTCAAGATGTAGAAGTATGTCCTGAGATGGCCGACATGGTCCTTTGCTACCGATGATATGATGATCATGTCGTCAATATATACCTCCATCGTATGTTCTAGTTGATTGGCGAACATTACATTGACCAGATGTTGATACGTTGCTCCTGCATTTTTGAGTCCAAAAGGCATGACCTTGTAGCAATAGGTATACCTCGGTATGTGATGTAGGCTGTCTTCTCGCGATCGTCTGGATGGATCATGATTTGATTGTACCCGGAGAAAGCATTCATAAATGAAAAGAGCTCGTTTCCAGGGGTGGCTTCAACCAAGGGATCGATAAAGGTCGGTACAGTCGACACAAATCCTCCACTTTCCATTCTTCTTTTTAACAACAATCAGGTTTGCCAACCATTGCAGATATTTCAGTTTTGTAATAGAACTTGCACCTAGTAGCCGTTTTACTTCGTTATTGGCTGCTTAGGCTCATTCAAGGCCGAGCTTCCGTTGCGTCTGCTTAACTGGCTAGTAGATTAAGTCGACATTCAACTCGTGTGATGCGACTCTTGGATCGATTACTGTCATGTGTTCCGTCTTAGCGGAGAAAACTGACTAGGTCGTTCATTATTTCTTCGTCCAGATTGGCTCCTCAGCTAACGCAACGTTATGGGGTTTTCTCATCTATGTTCACCTGGGTGACGACTTCGGGCTTTGGATTATCATGAGGAGGAAGTATTCCATGCGTCCTTAGTTCGGTTAGTACACACGTCTACTGTGTTTTCCGCAGCTTATGTTATGTTATGAAGCAGGTCCGAGATTCTCGCTTATCACCTCGGATCGTGAAGACTCCGGTTTCCGTTGGGAACTTGAGACACTGATGATAAGTTAATGGTACTGCCTTCATTGAATGTAGCCATGGTGTACCCATTATGACGTTATAAATTGCCGGCCTGTCAATCACGTCGAATTTGACGATCTTAGTTATTTTTCCAGCATATACTGGGAGCTTTATGGTTCTGACCGTTTGGATAGAATCGCTTCCGAATCCGGTGAGGGATCTGTCGACTGGTTTCATAACGTAATCCTTGAACTCGGCCCTTTTTAGAGTTTCCTTGTAAATCAAGTATATCGAGCTTCCGATGTCTATCAGGACGTGTGATATTTTGCACTAACCAATGCGCAACTCGATCACTACGATGTCGTTGTGAGGTTAATGTACCCTCATGGCGTCCGATTCCGTGAAGGTTGCCCCGTGGGTGCTTGTGGTTTTGTCCCTAGTAACGCACTCCCATTCTTGCAGTGCAGTTATCTTTCTTTCGTACCGCTTGATCGATATCATGGAGTGATAACACCGTATTTTTACCCGTTTAACTATCTATTATAGAACACTTTAATAAGTGTTTCACATGCTTTTACATGTTTTTTTGTAGTTTTCGCATATTTGTAGTTTCAATATTTTAATAATGTTCCTTAAGGCAAAACAACGCAAATTGGAGAAAAACCAGATTTTAGATAATTTTGGACCGTCAGAGGTTCGAAATCCGATAGAGACCTTCTAACCGTCTGATAACGCCAAAATTTAGACACAGGGTAGAAGAGAGAACCACCTTTCAAACCCACTTGGTTTCAAGACAATCCAACGGTTAGATCTCAAGATACATCTAATATACTGTATACATGTTCTACAGTTTCGCGAAAAAAACAAGAGAAGAATTGAAGTTTCAGCCTCATAGGACAACCACCGTGGTTCAAGGGCTCATGACCGCGGTGACGACACTCCTGGCCGCGTGCAGAGGCTCTCCAACTGCAGTGAACGTACCCGCATCCAGCCTAGGTCTGCCCAAAACCTTCTCGTTTGAAGTCCGCTTCAAGCCCACTTCGTTTTCTCTTCAAAGATACATCTAATTGATTGGATACATGTTCTGCAGTCTCGCGAAAAAAACAAGAGAAGAATTGAAGTTTCAGCCTCATAGGACAACCACCGTGGGTCAAGGGCTCATGACCGCGGTGACGACACTCCTGGCCGCGTGCAGAGGCTCTCCAACTGCGGTGAACGTACCCGCATCCAGCCTAGGTCTGCCCAAAACCTTCTCGTTTGAAGTCCGCTTCAAGCCCAATTCGTTTTCTCTTCAAAGAAACCCTAAGGACGACCAAAGCAATAGCGGAAGACCTATAAATACATGTTTTACAGACAAATTTTTGTGTTACTCATTGTGCCTCTTTTTAGTTTACTTTTTTCATTACTTTTTGTTCTTAAGCTTTTTTGTTTTTTACTTTCGAGATTGGTGAAGAGGTTTTCTACGGACTTCGTTCTTAAAGCTTCTTCACCAACCTCATGTTCTTTATCTATTCATATCTTTGCTTTCTTTAATCGTGTCCGAGTAATTCTCTTGTTGAGCAAATAGATCTCAAGGGGCTCTCATGGATCGATTTATCGTTTGGTTTTAAGATTAGGATATCGATTAGGGTTCTTCGTTCAATCCTTATTTTTAATGCATGTTTGCTTGATTAGCTATCTTGCAATTGAAATTAGATATTTTTAGAGATACGAAAGTATGTGATCTATATGTTTGATCTAGGGTAGACGAGCAAAAACATCACAAGATACGAAAGTATACTTGTGGAGGGGTTGTGAGCGTTAACGACCTTGCTTGTTCATCATAACTTGTTGAGTACTCAAGTACCGATCGAGCACTCAAGTTATCGGTTTGTAGGATGTACGAAAGTAGGCTACACACAGTATTCGTGTTTCAAGTTCAAGAACCAAAAGACGACAAAAGTCTCATTAAAAATCCAATCAAAATTCCTATGATTTTCGGCCATGATTCCTAGAGAGTTGCCGATTGCCCAACGCTTAGTTGATCTATATGTTTGATCTAGGGTAGATGAGCAAAAACATCGCAAGATACGAAAGTATACTTGTGGAGGGGTTGTAAGCATTAACGACCTTGCTTGTTCATCATAACTTGTCGAGTACTCAAGTTATCGGTGTGTAGGATGTACGAAAGTAGGCTACACACAGTATTCGTGTTCCAAGTTCAAGAACCAAAAGACGGCCAAAGTCTCATTAAAAATCCAAGCGAAATTCCTATGATTTTCGGCCATGATCCCTAGAGAATTCTCGATTGCCCGACACTTAGTTTATTTGTTTACAACCTCGATTTTAATTATTCGCTTGCTTACTTGCTTTCTTATTTACTTGCTTGCTTTCTTCTTTTCTTGCTTAATTTAGTTTCGTTTAAATTCCTAGTTTTAAATTCGTGACAAACCAACATTAAACAAATTCCTAGTTGAAATTCCTAGTTTCAAAATTCCTAGTTTAAATCTCTTTTGTTCTTTGTGAACATATTTCGATTATTGGTGAGTCATATCCGACGATTAAACCCGATCCATATTAGTGTGTCATATATATGGGATCAACCGAAATATCAAGAGCTTTCCACAACTCTTGTGTGACCAAACAATCCACATCATTTGATCATTGAAAGTTTACAGTTTCTTTGTTGAAAAGCTTATCCCCTACCAACTTCTAAGTGTCGATTCTTGGGAGGATTGTATCAAGTTGTTTCAAAGCACACTTTAAATTCGGTATCCATTATGTATCATCTTCTCATAATTTCACCTTCTTCTTTCAATTCTTGTCTTCTATCTTCCTCGTCGATCAAGCATATTCAAAAAAATATATATATATATATATCTCTAGTATCATAGATCTGGTCGATTAACATTCAAAAAAAAAAAGAATTCTTATTGCTTTCTATCTCGTCTATGTTCTTGTGATCGTTTGATTTTGCTCATTTAGTTTGATTGGAATATGTTCTATTAGAACCCTTGAGAAATCGCTTTGTGAGGACATTTTGAGAGTTGAGTGAAGCACGTGAGACATAAAAATAATTTGGAGAGTTAAACACTTGAGAGAGCTTGCTACTTTGATTCGTTTACTTTTCTGTGCAGGTATAACATGTCGAACAATGGAGAAGGCAATAACAACAACACTCAAAATCCCTTTCTGCCCGGAGGAGGAGGTCTATTCACACTACAAGAAACCTACCCATTCTGCCCGGCCAAATCCGTCGGTATCCCGTCGGAAACAGCATTTCCCGACGGATTTGAGTAGTCGAATCTATCTCCCCCGAAATCGAAATCCGTCGGAAATTCCTATGAATTTTCTGGGGGATAAATTATCCGACGAATTTTTGATGACCAGTCCGTCCGGGATAATTCCGAGGGATTACCGAGGACCATTCCGTCCAGAATAATTATGAGGGACTTCAGAGGACTAGCCCGTCCAGGTATTTCCGAGGACTCGTCCGTCCAGGTATTTCCGGGTGATTTCCGAGGACCAGTCCGTCCGTATAAATCCGATGGATTTCCGAGGGCAATATTTTCGACGGATTTCCGAGGGTCAACATTTCCGACGGATTAAGTTTTTCTGGCTAAACTTAATCTGTCGGAAATATGTCGCTAAACCGTCGGAAATCCCTCAGCAAAAACTATATAATTACTGACATTCCTCCGGCTAAACATCATCCGTCGGAAATCCCTCGGAAAATTTTGAGGGATTTCTGACGGATTTTAAAAAAAAACTAATTTATTTTAATTAATGAATTATTCATTTTTTAAAATAATTTATAAAAGACTAAAATAAAAACTAATTAATATTTAAAGATGTATTAAAATTATAAAATATTATTAAAAGTTTTAGAAATTGTTGGGAAATTACAAAAAAAAAAAACTAAATCAAAATAAATCATCCTGAAAATCATCGAACTTCGATTTAAAGTAATCTGCCATTTTCCCGCTCTTCGTTTTCAGAGTCGAGAGCTCGTCCTCCAAAGCCGTGACCTTCTCCTTGAGCTCTTCGTTTTGCCGGATATTGTCTTCATCCATCGAGAAACCGGCCGAAGAAGATGCTCGTTGGGTCGCAATCATACCCAACCCTGGCCTACGACCTTTTTTAACGGGTACCTCCTACAAAAAATACAAAAATATTAGATCTTTTATTATAAAATAATTATCTAAATTGAAATGATAATCTATAATTTTTACTTACCCCGAGCACTAGGTCGTTGATCTCGATCCGAGTGAGGTCGTTGGAATCGGTGATGCCGTCCTGCGATCTCTGGGTCAGGATCATCCCTTGCGCACTCGTCACCTTTTCGACGATCTCCCATACAGCCGGATTTTGAATTTGGCCGGTTTTCTTGCTGGTGTGCGTCCTCACCATCACTTTTATGTGATCGGGAGCTTCGCCGTCTTCCTCGGTCTACAAAATAACTAAAACCGCCAGTTACTAATAAATATATTAAAAATGATATTTGAAAACAACTAAAAACACTAAAATACTTACCATTTGGATTTCCGTTTTTTGAAGCTCTTCGCCCCGTTGTTGTGGACAGCGTGTCGCTTCCCTTCTCGGGGACTCTTCTTGTTCTTGGAGTTAGTCTGAGAGAGAGCTTTGGTCTCGGGCTCCTCCCAGTACGGGATGTAGTCCTTCCACACATCCGCGTTCAAGCCTTTTGGCTTATCTCCACCCCTTCTCCAAATATGCTTCCACTCGTACATGTTGCGCGAGAATTACGTGGAGGCCTCCCTGAAAAATTCCGTCTCCACCGTTTTCATGATGGTAGATCATCAATTAAATTATAGTTACAAAAGAAATAGAATTAAAGATGTTAAAAAATCTTAAATTATATAACAAAAATTAAATAAATTATAACTTACCGGAAACGTTCGAAACCAAAGGTTTTTTTTGTCTGACGAAACGTCCAAAAATTTCTTGTGAGCTTTGTCGAGGATGGAGTGCAACATCATCAAAACCGACTTGTTAATGCCATTTACGGATATTCCAAACCTATAAAAAACATATTAAGAATCGGTCATAAAACAAAAAAAAATTATTAAATAAGAAAAAAAATATATTACCAAGTAGATTTCGGAATGCGGAGGTTCGGATCGAGAACTGTGAGCAATACTCGTCCCGGCTGTCAGACTAGCTCCTCAACGGTCATGATCGGAGGAGGAGCTTCACTGTGACTGTCCGGTATAGGAGGTGCATGAGGCGGAAAAGTACTCATGTTCGTAGTTGCGTAAGTGCTCCTCCGGCCCAGTTTGCCTCGAACCGGCAGGACGGCCATGATCAAATTGAACTTAAGACCTACATAAATAAAACCAGAAAAACCAAATTATTTAAAAAAACATCTAAATAATCATAAATATTTTCCTAAAAATTCAATAAACCATCATCAATATTTTCCTAATACATTAAAAATATATATATAATAAAAACGTTTTATAAAATAGATTTATAATAAACATTTATTAAAATATATTTATAAAAACGATTTATAAATTAATATTTATAAATATATTATCAAAAAAAGTTTTCTTATAAATTATATTTATAAATATAATCACGGATTCAACAAAATTTAACAACCTAATTAACCTAATTAAATCTAACAATTCTAAAAATTTCAACTAAATCTAATCTAAAATCTAATTACAAAGTCAACATAATCCACACAAAAAATCCACAAATCCGCAAAAATCAACATAATCTAACAACCTAATCTAGTCTAATTCCACAAATTCCACAACCTAATCTAACAACAAAAAACAATTTGTGAATTACATTTGTGGTGGTGGGCTGCGATCGGCGGCTGCGGTGGGTTGCTGTCGGCGGCGGCGCTGGTCTGCGATCGGCGGCGGCCGCGTGGTTGAGCTCGGACGAAGAAGAAAAGAAGAAAAGAGAAGAAGAAAAGAAGAAGAAAAGAAGAAGATAGAAGAAGAAGAAAAGAAGAAGAGAAAAAGAGATATGATCGGAGAAGAAGAAAAGAATAGAGAATATCGGAGAAGAAAATGAGAGAGAATATCGATATTTATAAAGGTTTCCGACGGCCCATTTCCCTCGGGAATCCGTCGAAAATCAAATTTAATTAACTGCCTCGATTTTGTGCAATTTTCGTTTGGCGGTTTAAATTTGTGGGTATATTTCAGGATCCGTCGGAAATCCCTCAGAAATTCCGAGGGATTTCCGATGGACATTGAAATTGCTTGCTTTCTCATTGGCCAGTCAACACGGTCTTATCTTGAAAAATTTCTTAATCCGTCGGAAATCTTTGACGCATTTCCGACGGATTAAGAATCCCCGGCTAAAATTGATACCCTTGGCTAATGTAAATAATTAGCTGGGGGAATGTCAGTAATTATATAGTTTAGCAAGGGATTTTCCGACGGATCTTGATATTTTGATGTTTTACACTTAGCATTTTTTCGAGTATAAATCAATAAAATCTCAAAGTCAGTCGGAACTCCCTCGGAAGTTTCCAAGGGATTTCCGACGGTTTAGTGTATAGGGTATAGATTTTTAAGATTTCATGAAATTTAGTGTTTAATAGCGATTAATATCACTTAGTAATAAGGAAAACCTTTTAAAACTAAACAAAAGACGTTATTCTGGATTTTATAACAATCGATCGAACAACCAGGTCAAGCTTTCATAAACACACATAGAACATCTAAGAACACTTATGTGTTTGATTAGGGTTTCAATTAGAAAGTTCAAAATATTTGATTCTTAAAAATATTTCACATAAAGTAGTTGTAATTTGTTACTTCAACATTTATCAAGACCAAACATGTTCAAAATTCGGCATATTTGAGGATTATTACCCTAAATCGTCGGATATGCGTCGGATAAATCTGAGGGATTTCTGAAGGACTTTGAGATTTTATTGATTTAGATTCGAAAAAATGCTAAGTGTAAAACATCAAGATCCGTCGGAAATCCCTTGGAATTTTCCGACGCATTTCCGACGGATTAAGAATCCCCGGCTAAAACTGATATCCTCGCCTAATTATATAGTTTAGCCGAGGGTATTAGTTTTAGCCGGGGATTCTTAATCCGTCATAAATCCCTCAAAAATTTCCGGTGCATTTCCGATGGATTACAAATCCCAGGCTAAAATTGATACCCTCGGCTACACTATATAATTAGCCGAGCATATCAGTTTTAGCCGGGGATTCTTAATCCGTCGAAAATCCCTCGGAATTTTCCGACGCATTTCCGACAGATTAAGAATCCCTGGCTACAACTTATACCCTTGGCTAAACTATATCATTAGCCCGGAGAATGTCAGTAATTATATAGTTTTAGCCAGGAGTTTCAGTTTTAGCCAACTGATTTAGATACATTTCCGGGGATTTCCATTCTAGCCGGGAAAAACTTGTTTTTTATTTCATGAAAAGGTGAAAACTAGGTTTTTATTTCATCAAAAGGTGAAAACATTACACGGCTGCAAGGGGAGCTTATATAATGGTCCTATCAGCTTAGACTAAATGAAATAAAAGACTCGAAACAACATGACTTGTGAAAAGAAAAACTACAAGGCGTTTAATCGCCAAAATTAACTCAGTTTCTAAATATAAAAAAAAAATACATAGAGAAATATAATTAATTACTCAGAGTCCGGCAAATAATCTAACGTAGCTGAATCGGAGACCTCGTCAAATTCACCGATCTCTTCCTCATAATCCTCAAATACCTCGTAATCCCTGTCCATGGTGAAATCAACCACGAGGTCAACTTCAAGAAAATACTCGATCGAACCTAAGTTACTAATTGCGTTTTCCTGCAAAGGGTCGTGCTCGGAAACACCATAAACTCTTCCCCTTGGGTGTATCGACGTAACAGTATCCAAGGGTCTTACTTGTTCCTATCTTATAGCGAAATCCGCTCCATATAGACTTGTTCCGGTATTTAGATTCAGCACTTTCGTGGGTCAAATCTACCTCGGATGAGTCTCTACTTCATGACGCTAGACCCATGCAATAATAATTAATCTATATGAAAGAGTTCTAGAATACGACTAAGTTTACCTCGTGGAATATTTATCGAAGATATAGATCCCCTTCGATGATCCCTTAAACCCAACGACTAAACTACTCGAACATAACCATGCAAGACAAAATTATGTTTCTGAATTGCATAATCAATATATAAGAAATAAAACAAGAGGGGTCAAGAGAAATCTCTATCTCCCGAAACTAAGAACTAAGAACAAAAGTTTGGTGCAAAAATTAATCTAAAGGTGGCACAAAAAAGCACACAAAATAGGGTTTCTAAAATTACATATTTATAGGTCTTCTGCTCTATTTTCGTCGGTCTATAGGGTTTCTCTGAAGTTGGACTTGACGGGATTCGAACAAGCTTGCAAATGGGCTTCAAGGACATTTTTAGCTTGGCCATGGGTACGGAGCTTCTTGACGCGGAGAACTGCCTCTTGGACGCGAGTGGAGTTTCTCCAGGGGTGGCCGGCTGGGAACTTTCGAGGAGTGGCCTAACGGGACTTCTTGATCTTCATGTATCTTTTGATTGAACCGTTTGATCATCCTCGAATCAGGTGGAATGGAAAGTTAGCTGGTCCTTCTTGAATATCTTCAAAATTGGGCTGGATCAGAAGGTGAGAAGAACCTCTTTGGCAGTTGAACTTCTGACTGTTTGACTATGAGCTGAAAATCTGGTTTTTCTGCAATTTGCATTGTTTTTGCCGAAGTAACCTAAAAAGTATCTTGACACTACAAATATACGAAAACCATGATAAAAACATATAAAAGTAAACAAAACACTTATTAAAGTGCCTAAAATCATAGGTAAAAGTGTAAAAATACGATGGTATCACATGTCCATACCGCCGATGATACTCGAAGTATGCTTCTTTGTCACTCCTCCTTGAATCTTTTTGAAACGCAAAAGAGTTTAATCATTTGGACTGAATTTTTTCCTTGTGCTCCCTTCTATCACTTCGGGGAGCAGCTGGAGTCCCCGCAAGTTATGGTTTTGAGTTCTTATGTCTTTCCGCCAAAACGTTGCGTTCTTCTTCGGATGTTGCCCAGCTCGCACCTCGGTGAAGTGCATCCTGAATTGTTGCGGGCTAATTAACCATAAGATCATCCATGGATCTTGAGTCAAAGCACAATCACATTTTTAAGGCTGCTCAGGCCGTTTCACCGTGCACAACGGGCATTCCGGCAATGACTTCCCTAAATTTGGTAGTGTATGATCGGAGTGAATCTCGAGGTTCTTGTGAGAGAGCCCAGAGTTCCGCTCCTAAAGCGGTATTCTGAAAGAATACCATACATTGCTTCAAAAAACTGACTAAGAGTTAGGACAAACTGTCAATAGATTGTTCCTCCAACCGAGAGAACCAATCGAGGTGCTCAGCGAAGAGTTTGCATAATCCGGCATCCTTCTTGTACTCGCTGAAGTGAGATCTTCCTACTGTGATCCTAAACCTAGTTAAGTGCGACCTAGGATCTGCCTTTCCTTCATAAATTAGAAGCATGATTTTCCTTACGTCTTTGACTGGTGTGTTCTTAATCCTGTCGGAGAACGTTGTGTGTTTGGTTTCTTCAACTACGCGGTCGATTTAGGAGCCTTTCTTATAGTGTTGTGTACCCTCAAACTCTTGGTCTGTAGTCCTTCTCTTGTCTATGCCAGAGCCTGATGGAGGGATTCCAAGCTCATGGAATCTATGTCTCTTCTAGGGTTTCCGACGAACTGGTCTTAAATTCCCACTGCTTAATGACCGAACTGGTCCTTGTCACTTCTGTGTCCGGACTCTGGAGTCTATAGTGTCCTCTGGTCCTGGCTTTAGTGAAGCAAATTATATGGACCAAAAGGTGGTAGGGGAGGAAGTCTCACGGGATGGATGCGACTTCCACCTCATGGAGGTATCGCCACACTATGGCTATTATGGTCGGGGTGGAATGTATTATTCCTGAGGTTGAAAGCGTTCGGGTTCAATGTTCCATTCCGATTAATATCGGTTGGTGGTGTTGATGTCACGAATGGAGCTGATGGCTCCCATGATCGTTCCACTTCGGGCGAAGCTCATAAACTTATTGGGACAAAGCTGCTTGGTCAGTGGCCACTTTCTCTGCATGTTGGGTCATTGTGGCCATTGCCCCCATTGACCCTTTCAGTCAAGTCGTTATTGGCCTTATTCTGATTTTCAAGGAACTTGTTTAGGGTTTCTTAAACGACATTGTGGTTGTCATCAATTATCGATATTTTTTGTTGGAGTTAGACTTGCATATCCTCCTCATTCTAGCGCCAAACTGTTGTAGCTAGAGTTACAACGGTCAAAATTTGTAAATAGGAATTATCGAAGGACTTTGGCTTATCTTTAAATAACAAAAGATCGAATGGCTTTTGAGCAATAAACACAAAGTTGATTGTTGGGAACGAGCTGAGTGGATCAAAAATGGATTTAGATAGAAATGAGGGAGTAAATGAGTTTAGTATTTCGTTCTCGGGAACATTTACACAAGAACAAGAACAAGAACAACGAGATTGTAAGTAAAATGTGTAGTGCTTGTTACGTATAGAAAGAGTTGTTGAGTATGGAAAAAGTTGCCCTCTTCTCCTTACTCTTGTCCTTGCTTTTATACTTCGAGTTTGTATTTAACATTGTCATTTACTCCTTATGATTCATCATTGATGGCATTTAATCTGATGTATTTGGCCATTACTTTTTGTTGCTTTTAATCAATGGTTTGAATAAGTCTTCGGTCCATTTCGAGGTTGACCGCGAGTTCGGCGTTTATTCTCTTTGACCGTGGTTTACCCTGGCGTGTCTTCCAGCTTGGTGCTTCACTTCGCCTTTATCATTCACTTCTCCGTCCTTTTTACTTCTTGTTTAATGGGTCTGTTTAACTGGGTCAGGATTAACACGCCCACATATCCTTACTAAAATGAAAGACTCTTCTTATTCAGATAGTGAGACTTAAGCCCAAAAGAGGGGGAAAAGCCCACAATTTTGTCATTTTTCCACTAATTTTTATTTTCTTTTCGGTGGAGTTATTGGCTTTACTATTTAGGGAATTCACATTGAAGAAAACGAGATTAAAATAAGAAGCCAATTGGTGGAAGTCCCATCGATCGAGTGATTGATTTTCAGAAGATATGGAATTTGATTCTCAGAAAATGTCGATTAATAGAGACAAATTTTACATGATATTTTTAGCGTGATGCAAGTAGAGTCGTTCGTTATGGTCCCGCATGTTAAGGGTAAAACTGTCAATCATACGTATAGTATAGGTATAACCGTCTGGTATGGATCTTTGTAGCTATTGGAGAGTATAGACTGGTTTAGTATGGTTTAATATCTGGTTATATTAAACCATCGTAAAATTGTAGAGTAAAAGTATAGCGATTGTATACAGTGTCGTGCGAAGGTTTATAGGGGTTTAAGACAAATTAAAAAAATCGGGCTTTTTAATAAAAATATAATATAATTTTAAAAATATTAAATATTCAAAAACAAAATCTTAATATAAAAAAACTAAGACATAATATTTCTTCCTTCTTTTTCAATAAACTCTTTTACCAAACTCTCATAATCGAGGTTCCTAACCAGTTTTCTTTCTATAGATATGATAGCTAGGCCATTCAATCTTTCTTGTGACATAGTTGATCGCAATTAAGATTTTATCAACTTTAACTTTGAAAAACTTCTGTTGGACTTTTCAAGCCCATGTTCAACTCCCCCATTAATATGATATTGTCCGCTTTGGGCCCAAGTGGCAAAGCCCGCACGGATTTGTCTTTGGGCTCCTCCAAAAAAGGCCTCATACTAATCAGAGTTGGACATTACTTATATACTAGACAATATTTGTCTAAACTTCCGATGTGGGACTTGGATTGATATCCCAACAATCCTCCCCTCAAATCAAGGACCACACAAGCCCTTGGCCTCTCCTCAAGCGAAACCTGTCATCCATCTTAATTTTACAATTGTAGAGTAAAAGTATAGCGATTGTATACAGTGTCGTACGAAGGTTTATAGGGGTTTAAGACAAATTAAAAAAATGGTGCTTTTTAATTAAAATATAATATAATTTTAAAAATAAAATATTCAAAAACAAATCTTAATCTAAAAAAACTAAGACATAATATTTCTTCCTTCTTTTTCAATAAACTCTTTTACCAAACTCTCATAATCGAGGTTCCTAACCAGTATTCTTTCTATAGATATGATAGCTAGGCCATTCAATCTTTCTTGTGACATAGTTGATCGCAATTAAGACTTTATCAACTTTAACTTTGAAAAACTTCTATTGGGATTTTCAAGCCCATGTCCAACTCTTCCATTAATATTATATTGTCCGCTTTGGGCCCAAGTGGCAAAGTCCGCACGGATTTGTCTTTGGGCTCCTCCCCGAAAGGCCTTATACTAATCAGAGTTGGACATTATTTATATACTAGACAATGTTTGTCTAAACTTCCGATGTGGGACTTGGATTGATATCCCAACAATCCTCCCCTCAAATCAAGGACCACACAAGCCCTTGGCCTCTCCTCCAGCAAAACCTTGCATCCATCTTGTACCGTTGTAATCACCAACGGAACCCGCCGCCTGACCTTCTGCTTCGTCAGGAAGAATTTCAACACAAGGCACCGACACCCCTAATCGCGAGGTCAACTTGAGGGCTCTCCCTCCCACAACGAATATGCAGCCCGCAACCCACTTCTCCAGGTCTACCTTTTCTGAACCCGGGCTCTGATACCAATGTTGGGCTTTTCAAGCCCATGTCCAACTCTTCCATTAATATGATATTGTCCGCATATTCTCTTGATCATTCACATCTTCATTCTCTTCTTCAATGAGATTTTCATCCTCTTCTATGCCAATATTCTTATCTTTTCAGTTAACATTCTCAGCATCTTGTTTATTCTCATCTCCCATTTTATCATTAAACTCATCATCTATTCTCACAGATTAAGTAGGGTTTCCAATTGCAGATTTTATAAGAAACTTGTGAATATCACATTGTTGTGATCTCACAAATGCATCATCTTTATCTTTCTTTTACTTTTTTTGTTTGCTCCACTTGGATACGTTATTGGAGGCATCTTTTCTAAAATCAATGATGACAATAAACAATATAGCAAATCAACACTTTCATAGACAAATCTATAGAACAAAGAGATGAAACAAAAGAATAAAAAAGTGAAGTAAATATGCATAGTATAGCGATTGTATTTGTATATATTACTTTGTACCGATACATTTTCAAATCAGAATCAGAAATTATATTTTTTCACAACAAACTTTCTCTTCTTATTACCGATCCCTGGGTTGGAGCTTTAGAGTCCGGTTTGTTGGTTTGAATTTCGCATATTGCTTTGGCTTTCTGACGATTGGTTTCTTCGGCTTCGGTAGGTTTCGTGTTTGCACGTTGCTTTTAAAGGTTTCGCGGAAATCGCAGAGTCGCCTTGAGACGCGGGTCCATGCAATAGTTGGAGGCGTGTCGTTCTGGTGCGGGAATCGATGAGTCGTTATGATTGCATTTTTCTTTATAAATATCCCTCGGATCCCCTAGAACTGGCTTCACTTCTGCTTTCATAAGGTACGCCCACGTTCTCTCTCTAGCGCTCCCCCTTCTCTCGAGATTTTTATTTTGTTTAGAGTTTTCCGGTCAGTTTCCTCCGTGACTCCGCTGATCTCTCTGAAGATCTTCGCGTTTTCCGATCTATCTTCAAGCTGTTCTTCTATATTTCATCGTTGATTCTGATCTGTTTGATCGAGATGAGTTCAAGTCCCTCTTCAGCTTCTGTGAATGACCGAACTCCCTCTCCTAAAGAAGCTCGCGCCGATCTAGAGTTGTTTATTAGGTCGTCAGATCCCAACGATTCATCTGACGACGACCGAAGTGATGTTAGGCCAGAGTTGATTCAACGCTACTCTCATCTAAATTATGATGTTCCTAATAGTTCGCGAGCTGCTACTCAGGTTCCGGACGCCACAGATAAATATGTTCGCGAGACGAATACCCAAGTTCGGCTTGTCGACGAGCATAATGTTCATGTGATCGATCTGGGTCACACCGAAGACAAGGAGGTTGCTCCACTAGCCGAGCCCGGAGAAGAAGAAGTTCGTCACCACGAGGAAGTTACTCCGATCTTGACTCGCAAGGTCGTTACACCGGCTTGTGTGGGGCTGACCCGATCTCAAAGGAAGACTATCCTGAACACTTTGGAGCGATGCAGGGCTCCTAATGAGATTGTTTTCTGCATCCCTAACGCCGATCAAAGACCATGGGATGCACCCGAAGGTTACATTTGCGTGTATGAGGACTACTTCAAAAGTTGTGGTCTTGAGTTCCCTCTTCCCGAGCTGCTATACAGCTACTATACAGCTACTGTAAGCGCCGACGTATCGCCATCTGTCAGCTTCAACCCGCCACGGTTATCAACCTTGTCGGCCTTCTGACTGGTGGGGAGGAATGTGACATACTGATCAACGCGAAGGTCTTCGAGAGGCTGTTCCGAGTGAATATTACGAAATAAAAGCCTTGGTTATTATCGGCGAATGCGAAGCTGGAGTACAATCTTGTCACAGTGAATAAACCGAGCAAGGTTAACAATTGGGGGTCTCGTTATTTTTATGTCCGGATTGACGAGCTCTCTGTGTCACGGCCTGATGGGAATTACCGGAGTCAATGGAGAATTCCTATTGGTAGACATCGGTTTATTCTTTATTGCATTCCTTGGTTTCTTTTCTGACTATTTTTTATCTCTTATTCCAGTTCGTCATACTCCGAGCTAATTTCTTACAACAATCTCGGGCTTTACTTATGAGCACGTGAAGCAGTTGAGTTCGGCTGGAAAACATTGTTGGCCAGAAGCGTATCATGAGAAGATCAGTTTGAAAGCGAAGCGAGCGCTTAGAGGTTCGATTCGGTGTTTTTATCTTATATATATATATATATATATATATATATATATATATATATATATATATATATATATATATTTATTTATACTTATGATACCGAACTCCTTTTTTTTGCAGCTAAACCAAACAGCCAAAGTAGGAGGATGAAGATCAACGATATTCCTGACCTTGATTACGGTCTTGACGATCAACAAGATCTTGCCGATGTTTCCCAGGTTGAGATCGTCGAAAGGGATCAGGCTTCAGAGGGCCAAAATCTTAGGCTTACAAAAAGTTGGCTTGTACCACGGCGGACGTAAGTGAAATTTTAGCTCCTTTTTTACGAATATTTTTGCTTTAGACTGATATCGTTGGGGCGTACAACCATGAACTGAGTTTAGCTTGTCGTGAGGCTCTGGACGTCGCTGTCGCTGCTAAGGAGCTGCGGGCCGAGCTTGCCATCGAACGGTCTCGGTCTGATAACACCGACCTGGCTGTGGCGGGATTAAAAGAAGAAATTGCTGTGCTGAAGACGGCTAACACTGAGCTGAAGACGTCCAATGCTGAGCTTGTCGTGGATAGGGACTCTGTTATCCGTACTCTGAAGAAAGAGACGGCTCGTTTGAGGGCAACTCGTATGCGCAAGATAATGAAGCGCAAGGAGGTGACCGAGAAGTGCCAAGTTCATCTCAAAAAGGTGAAGGATCATCTTTCTGCTACCGAGAAGATGAAGGGGCCATTCCTTATGCTCAATCAGCTTGACGGGGTCCACAACTTTTGTGACGTTCTCCAGAAAACAAATGGCCTTTCTATAGCACCAGCTCGTATCGAGAAGCTGCAAAAGCTCAGAGCTGAGAAGTCGGCTTTCCTCCTTGCGACCTGACTGATGAGGATCTTTAGTATCGCCTTTTACCAAGAATGTCCATCCAGAGGTTTATTTGCATGTTGGAGTGAAGGTCCCGACCGGTCTTGATATGTTCGGCTCGAATCATCCGACGATCTCGGGAGATCGGGCAAGTGTTATGAGGGAGCAAGCCCCTTGATTGCCATGTCGGCATATTCATTTTGTTTTTGTTCGGTGATTTCTTCCTGAGGGGCTCTATGTAATATTTATGTTTGAACCTTTTAATATTTTGTTACGATGATTTTTATAATTGACCTCGTTTTTTCTTCGTATGTTGATCTTTCAAATCTAATTTTATTCCGAGTTCGGCCGTTGGGAGATCGTAATATGGTACGAACCTCTCGAATTCATTATACACGAAATTGGGGCCGTTCATAGTATGGTCTTAGCCTAGGTGTAGAGGATGAATTCGATTCTTCGACCTGTTTGAGGTCGGCGATCATTAGGAGATCGGCTTACTAACTTGCGATTGTTGACAAATTGGCTTATTAATGTGCGATTGTTGAGAAATCGGCTTATTAAGCTGCGATTGTTGAGAAATCGGCTTAATTTTGCGAGAGAAATCGTTCGGCTTTACCATGGAGCTTAGCATAAGAGTGCGTAGAGAGCTGATCTTAAGATACTTCAGGTCTTCCTAGATCGAATCGGAGTGTGCGAGATAGACTCGGCTTATTTAGTTCGAATGATCTAAGATCGTATTTAGTGCGGGGCTGATCCCGGCTTTACATGGAAGGTGTGTTATCCATAGCACAATGAGGATGTATGCGAGACGAAGCTCGGCTTATTTCAGTGTACCGATCGTCTGGCCAGGATGTCGATGTGCGAATATGTAATGGTTCTTACGTGAATGAGAGTTTCTATGTTTCTTTGATTGAGTTCGGTTATCATGGATACTATCCATTCGAGTTCGGATTTTATGGATATGATCCATGCGAGTTCGGATTATCATGGATACGATCCATTCGAGTTCGTTTTTTTTGTTTTGAGTTTTTCTGAAAAAAATTAATTTTATTGAAGTCACAGTTGAACCCTTGTGGGCTGCCTACATACCTTCATAAGAAGGATCAAGCCATTTGTAGTTCAAATTACAACAGAGTTAACAAACGAGTTCGACCCGCTTTATCTGGTAGGGACCTTCTCAACTAGTGCCAAGCTTGCCGACATTCTTTTCTTCATTGCCTTGGAAGACCTTTTGTAAGATCAGGTCGCCATCTTCAAAGTGCCGACCTCAAACTTTTTTATTGTACTATTGTGCCGCTAAATGTTGGTAATTCTGAATTCTGACTAATGCCTGTTGATGTGTCCATAATTTTCATAGTTTAAGCATGCATATCATGTAGGTTTTAGATCATTTACTTGGATCTTCATGGCATTTCATACTTGTTTTGTCCCATTTAGAGTATTAGGTGCTGCATTAGGTCCTAGTGAGTCTTTTGCATGTCTTTGAGGAGTTTTCTAGGTGTTTGGAGACACTTGGTGGCGTTTGGAGATTTGGTGCTTAAAGACTAGAGAGGAACCATCCGGAATGTCTCAAAGAACCAATCAGACGAAGGTGATCAGATTTGATCCAGCTCTTAGAGTCTTCATGAGAGTTGTAGCCTGATGAGTCCTCTAAACACATGAATTGGATTCATGTCATTCGGACAAGGGGCTGAAATTTGTGCTTGTGTTTCTGGAGTGTGTCCGTCTGGCCGCTAGGACGAACGCATGTACCGGCCCGGGATGATTCTATGCACCTGTCCGGTACTGGACTCTCACTCAGACAGGGCCAATACCGAGCGATAGTGCCGGCCCATGACTGCCCGGTACAAAATAACCCCTCAAAATGACTAAGGCACCAGCACACCCATACCGCCCCAGTATCAGCACACCATACCAGCCTGCACAAGCCAGGTACATGGACCCGGTACCAAAACCCCAAAACGGCAAAAAACCATCTCAAGCAAAAACTGTCCCGACCAAGATTCAACCGGTGATTTTTAAGGTTTTCAAGTTTCAATACCGGCCTCGTGTACCTCCCAACACCGGCCAGGTATGAAGACTTCGACCAAAAGTCAACGCTTCACTCTTATGTTGACCGGGTCAATACTAGGTTTGTTCCGGGTTGACCCGGTCAACTCCTCATCTATTTAAAAACTCAAAAACCCTAATTTTCATTTTATCCTCTTTTTGGTCTAAAAACCCTTTTTTCTTTAGAGAGAGTTCTTAGATTTTTGTAAGAGAGATCTTCTATTTTTATGCAATCTAGTAGTTGTTATCATTGAATCTCTCCTTCTTATCTTCTTTTCTTGTTGATTATCCAAGATCCATCCATGAATTCTTCTCTTATCAAAATCTATTTAGAGGGGTTCTTTATGGGTCTTGAGTAGTCATTTTAGGATCTTGAGATGGGTTAGATTTAGGTGATTCAAAGCATGATCTAAGGTTTTTAAGATTAGATTATCTATTATCCTTCTTTGTTTAATGTTCTTAAGAAATCTAGCTTGAGAGAGTGGATTTAGATCATAGGCATTTCATGCACACCAAGTGTTTGATGAAATGCCTTGATCAATTATTCAAAGGATTTATGTTCTTAGTCTATGAGAATAGTTGTCTAAGGCATATTTTTGGTTGATCTAGTTTATATTCTCAATGCATGTTGATTGATAATTCACAAATGAGAGTTTGCTAATGAATTTGATAATTAACATAGTGATTAGTGCCTTGAAAGAGGACTAATCAAGATTAGAGATCATTAACCTAGGGATAGCTTGTTTGTGTGAATGAATGCCTTGGATCATGTTTTGGTTTCCTAATATCGATTACCCCATCTTAGGATTCGCTTTGCTTATTTGATTTAAAACTTGTTCAATTGCTTTTGCTTGTTTCAATTTGGTTACTTAATCAAACATCCTTAATTAGCTTAACTCATTTAGTACCTTGGATTCTTGGTGCTTGAAATCATTTCCCAATAGGTCCGATAACCTCTTATGCTCAATAGGCATTTAGAGTAATTGATCTCTAGACTTGCAAAAGTCCTCTATCAATTTGGCGCTGTTGCCATATTAGGATTTGATTTTGACATTAAGATTTAGGTTCTTTGTGAGATTAAGCATTTTTCTTTTCTTTTGGATACTAATCTCTCTCTCTAGCTCTCTCTTGTAGGTACATGAAAACAAGGTCTAGAGGTGAAGCAAATCTTGTTGAGCCTAGGGACAACATTCACCTATTGGATCGTGGTATTAGAGCAAGAAGAGAGAGGGAACGGCTTGCACACCTTGCTAGGCTTGATATGGAGCACGTGCAAGAACACCAAGCTCAAGAGCATGGTCAAGAACGTGGCAATGGAAACCACCAAGACCAAAACCCCCACGCCCACCTTCCACAACCTCATGGCCCCAACCCAAACCCACCCGTCTATCAAGCTCAAAACATTGTTGGCGAGGGTGATGCGGCAAATGCTCATTTCAACCGCCAAGGGATTCATGCACCACCGGTTGAATGCAATGACTTTGAGGTCAAAGCAAGTTTCATCAACATGGTGCAAAGTAACAAGTTTCATGGCCTTGCGGTAGAAGACCCTCTTGATCAATTGGATCACTTTGACCGTATTTGTAGCTTGACAAAGATGAATGGAGTGTCGGAGGATAGCTTCAAGTTAAGGTTGTTTCCTTTTTCTCTTGGAGACAAGGCAAGGCAATGGGAAAAGAACCTCCCCCAAGGTTCCATCACCTCCTGGAATCAATGCAAAACCGCCTTCCTTGCCAAGTTCTTATCCCACTCAATAACGGCCAAGCTAAGGAACGAGATATCAAGCTTCACTCAAAGAGCGAATGAGAGCTTTAATGAAGCATGGGAGCGGTTTAGGAGCTATACATCGCAATGCCCTCATCATGGATTTTCGGATGCTTCACTCCTAAGCACTCTATACCGTGGAGCATTGCCCAAGATCCGCATGTTGATTGACACCGCCTCTATGATATGCTCAAATTAATACCCTAAAAGTACTAAGCAGTAGTTGCAGTATAGTAGAGGTCGAACACAAGGACTCACAGAAACACACAATAGATTATGAAGTAGAGAATTACGCTAAGCAATCAATAATATTGAAGACAAGACTTAAATTAAAACTGTTGTGAATTCAATTGGGGAACGATATGTTAAGGGTTTTTCTAAGGAAATCAATGAATGCAGGTAAACTAACTAACATGATTTAGATTTAGCGCGGTTCTTGAACTCAAATCACTAAGATATAATTAACCAACTTTCGTTGTGAAAACTATCTAAATCTAAATCCTAGGAATTCCAAATCTCTTTGCGAATCCTAAAGTCTAAATCAGCTTTTAAATCAGGTTTGATTTGTTCACAAAACAACTAAACCAAATCTCTTTGCGAATAGTTATTTTGCTCACCTAAGGTTCTATCAGGTAATTAATCGCACTCTCGTGCCTAATCAATTATCCTAAGATCTAAATTCCAGATTCGTCAACCTAGAATTAGCTTTGAACACTACCTAAGGTGAAGAACTAATTCAGATGGTAACTCCTAACAACTAATCAACCTAGCATTCAGAGAAAATCCTTATGAGAAAACCCTAAACCTAAAGTGGATCTACTCAGACATGGAGATTGAAACAATAAACATGTTTGAATGAATCATCAAATAAAATAGAAAGAGTAATAAGAGGGTTCGAAATCTTCTCTCGGACGAACAAAGTTTCAGACTTGTCTCCCTTAAAAAGCTCTCTCACAAAACCAGAATAAAACAAAGCTTAGAACAAAGCATCGCCAACAAAGTGGCTGTAAAACCTAATTAAATAGTCTAAACACGAATTGGGGTCTTCTTGTAAATATTAAAGTCTTATGGGCAAGTTCTGCAATTTTTCAAACTTCATTAAAAGTCGCGACTTGTAACCTCCTCGATGGGTGTCGATCGATACCAAGGGGTATCGATCGATGCTTGACGCTTTGATCGGGTACTTAGTCACCAGACTTCAGTTTTGCTCCAGAATGCTCCATAAAACTCCAATATCTCCAATAATGCTCCAAAAGTGCTAAAACCTGTAAAAGACTCTAAAACACTACGAAATAGTAGATAGACTCTATAAAACGGACTTATATCATGGCCTAAAAGGGGTAAAAACCATGATATATCAACTCCCTCAGACTTAGCCTTTTGCTTGCCCTCAAGCAAAACAGAAAACTAAACCAGAGAAAGAGGTTTGAAAACATAGAGACTCACATGTTCTTGAAACGTTGCAATGACCCTTTTCCTTAGTGCTCCACATATTACCAAACCAGCTTTTTGATCTAACCACCATGTACTTCTCCTTAGACATTCGCAGCTTCCCAGACTACACACATTATCTCACAGCATTGTTCAATCAAGCCTTCCTCGCCAATTTCATCGCTGTGAATTAATAACAAGAACTTTCTAGATTCTTTCCCATACAATATCATGAAAATGAACCACCTTCTTTCACACTTTTTAGTATTATTTCTCTCCCCCATACTTATTTATTATTATGTTTTCTTCTTTTTCTTTTTATATCATGCATATACATATCAAGGTATGAGACGCGAGTATTAATGGTGTTTGCCACCTAATCCCCGGTTCTTCCCTCTCAACGTATCAAAGGATGTAGGCGAATAATGGCATCATATGAAAATCATAGCCTCGCTTCCAATCCTCTGTGTGATCATTCCCTCTCGAGTAGAATAATGGGATCGTTGAAAATTTTCCTAACCCTCTACTCAGAAGAAAATCATCTCCTCTTTTAATGCATCTTATTAATTAACTTGTAACAGGGAGAGAAATATCATTATTTTAAAACACATGGGTTCCTTTTTCAGATACGAATGAAGAATCAAGCTCTATGAATACTAACCACATCGATGAAGTGCAAAAATTTGGCTCAGGCTTTAAGGAACTTTGCTGGAAACATGAGTATCTTCTAGTTAACTGGTCAGCCTTTGGATTTTTCATTAGTCGATCTAGAACTGATTCTGTAACAATGGTCACTTACAAGCAAAGTCAAATCATAAGATTCAAGAAAAATATCACAGTCTCCAACAAAATTTGGACTCAATAAAACAACGAATGGCTCAAAAACGGACTGACTCTAAGAAAAACAAAAACAAAGTCAGCGACTACCTCCCCCAGACTTGAACAACACTGTCCCCAGTGTTATCTAGCCTAGAGTTGGTGAAAGAAAACAAATGGATCAAATGGAATTAGGAGAAACAAGAAGTTACCGTGCTGGAACATCAGGCATTGACCGGCACACGGCTTGGTATCGAGCGATACCAGGCTTAAGTCTATACGTGTTGTCCTCATCGCGTAGGGTGTCGACCGATACCAAAGGGTATCGATCGACACTCAGGTGATTTCGTATTTGCTCCTTGTTTATCCTGACACAGACACAAAAACGAAAAATAAAAATAAAAAGACTCAAAGATAAACACACAGTGGGTTGCCTCCCACCAAGCGCTTGTTTAATGTCATTAGCTCGACTGTACCGCCGTTGAGGCAGTGGGTGCAACATCCAGAGGCATCATGTGTCCTTCTGGAATCTCGGCTTTCGCCCAATAGTGTTTCACTCTTTGCCCGTTAACAGTGAACTCTTCTCCTGTAAGATTTGTCAGGACAATCGCACCGTGTGGTCGAACTTCCTTGACTGTGAAAGGACCTGACCAACGAGAATTCAATTTACCAGAAAACAATTGCAAACAAGAGTTATACATAAGTACCTGATCATTTGGTTCAAAGTGTCTGGAGATGATCTTCTTGTCATGGTAGGCCTTAGTCCTCTCTTTGTACAGCTTGGAGTTCTCATAGGCAAGATGCCTAATCCTATCGAGCTCATTCAGCTTGATCAATCGCTTCTCAGCAGCAGGCTTGATGTCGAAATTCAACAACTTTGTAGCCCATGCTGCCTTGTGCTCGATTTCCACTAGAAGATGGCACGATTTTCCATACAGCAAGTGAAACGGTGTAGTCCCAAGTGGTGTCTTGTAAGCAGTCATGTATGCCCAAAGTGCGTCATCCAGCTTCACAGACCAATCCTTCCTTGTAACATTCACTGTTTTCTCTAGAATTTCTTTGATCTGCCTGTTGGAAACCTCAACTTGTCCACTTGTCTGAGGGTGATACGGAGTAGCAACGCGATGGTTCACACCATACCTCTTCAACAACCTTTCGAAAATTTTGTTGATAAAGTGAGAACCACCATCACTTATCACAATTCGAGGCACTCCAAATCGAGGAAAAATGATGGTCTTAAATAGCTTTAAGACCACCGAAGAATCATTTGTTCTGTTAGCAATGGCTTCAACCCACTTAGACACATAATCCACAGCAACCAAGATGTATGTGTGTCTGTATGACGAGGGAAAAGGACCCATAAAATCAATGCCCCAACAATCGAAAATCTCAACCTCAAGGATGAAATTTTGTGGCATCTCATGTCTCTTACCTATCTTCCCTCTCCTCTGGCATGCATCGCACTGCGAAACGAAAGCATGTGCATCCTTAAACATAGTAGGCCACCAGAAACCTGCTTGAAGAACCTTGGACACTCTCTTGAAATTGGCAAAATGTCCTGCATAGTCGGATCCATGGCAATGAAACAACACATTCGGTACTTCTGATTCAGTAATGCATCTTCTGTAGATACCATCAGAACAGTGCTTGTACAAGTAAGGTTCATCCCAGAAGTATCGCCTTATGTCTCGCAAGAACTTCTTCTTGTGATAGCTCTTGAGGTGCTTTGGTTCTGCATCTGCAGCGAGGTAGTTGGCAATATCAGCATACCATGGTTGATCAGAATCGGCTGCAGCTACTAGATACTCCTCTGAAACATCAATGTGTTCAACAGTCAGAACAGGTTCGGGAATCGCATGGTATCGACCGATACCATAGGAGTATCGATTGATACCGAGACCTGCAATTCGTGGGAATTACTGAGTTTCAGCGAAACCCATCCAAAACTCAGTTTCAATGAAGTAAATGGATTCCTCTGGTAGTTGATCATTAATAGGGACGTCTGCATCGATCCGAATCCTCGAGAGATGGTCAGCGACCCCGTTTTCTATTCCCTTCTTGTCCTTAATTTCGATGTCGAAACCTTGTAGCAAGAGAACCCAACGACAAAGACGAGGCTGGAGGTCCTTGTTCTGCATCAGATATTTGAGAGCAGCATGGTCAGTATGGACAATCACCTTGCTCCCAATCAAGTATGATCAAAATTTCTCAAAAGAGAAAACGCCCGCAAGTAGTTCTTTCTCTGTGGTGCAGTAGTTTCTCTGAGTATCATCCAAAGTCCTGCTGGCATAATAGATGACGTGAAGCTTCTTATCCTTCCTCTGACCCAGAACAGATCCAACCGCAAAATCACTAGCGTCGCACATGATCTCAAAAGGCAAGGCCCAATCAGGAGGTTGCACAATAGGAGCACTCACCAATGCCTTTTTTATCTCCTCAAAGGCTGCAAGACAGTCATGTGTGAAATCGAATTTGATTTCCTTGCATAGTAAAGCAGTGAGTGGGCGTGCTATCTTGGAGAAATCCTTGATGAAACTCATGTAAAATCCAGCATGACCAAGGAAACTTCGAATATCCTTCACATAATTTGGTGGTTGGAGGCTCGTCATAACCTGAATTTTTGCCTTGTCAACTTCGATCCCAGCCTCAGAAACCTTGTGCCCAAGCACGATGCCATCCTGAACCATAAAGTGACACTTTTCCCAATTAAGGACCAAGTGTTTCTCTTCACACCTCTGTAGCACTTTGCATAAGTTAGCCAAATAGTCCTTGAATGATGATCCATACACTGAAAAATCATCCATGAACACCTCCATAAAATCCTCAATCATGTCTATGAAGATAGACATCATGCATCTCTGAAAAGTGGCTGGAGCGTTACACAACCCAAATGGCATTCTCCTGTATGCGAATGTGCCATATGGACATGTAAAAGTCGTCTTCCCTTGGTCACCTGGATGTATTGGAATCTGGACGAAACCTGAATATCCATCGAGAAAACAGTAGTAGGGATGACTAGCCAACCTCTCCAACATCTAGTCAATGAATGGCAGTGGGAAATTATCCTTTCGTGTAGCTGCATTCAACTTCATGTAGTCGATGCACATTCGATGTCCAGTGATAGTTCTAGTAGGAATCATCTCATCCTTCTCATTCTTCACTACGGTTATTCCTCCTTTCTTTGTAACAACGTGCACTGGACTGACCCAAGAGCTATCCGAAATAGCATAGATAACACCAGCTTTCAAAAGCTTCATCACCTCCTTTTTGACCACTTCCATCAGATTCGGAATCAACCTCCTCTGATGCTCAATCGACGTCTTTGACTCGTCCTCAAGGTGGATCCTATGAATGCACAAGTCTGGTGATATACCTGAAATGTCATCAAGAGAATAGCCAAGAGCTTTGCGATACTTGCGCAGCTTGCTCAGCAGTAAGGCAATCTCTGTGTTGTTCAAAAGAAGCATTGACAATTACTGGGTATGTAGAATTATGACCAAGAAAACTATACCTCAGGTTTGGTGGGAGTGGTTTTAGTTCCACCTTAGGAGCGTTCTCTGCACTCCAATCTCCAAGCCCAGCAGCTTGCTCAGGACGTTCGACCAACTCTCCCTCGAGTCGCAGGGTATCGACCGATACCAACGGGGTATCGATTGATACCGGCGGTGCTGAATCGAGCATCCTTGAGTATCCAGCTGTATCATCACACGAATGCACCTCTGAAGTGGCTGAACAGAATAATGCTCTTTCTAGTGGGTCCTCAGGATGTATCTCCAGAAAGTACTCTTCAGCTATGTCGCTGAAGGTGTCGACTAAGAAAGTCTGCCCATCAATGGTTGGTCTCTTCATCATCTTATCCATGTGGAAAGGCATAACCAAGTCACCAATGTTGAGGTCGATCTTCCCATTCTTGCAATCAATCAAAGCACCAGCTGTTGCAAGGAAAGGTCTGCCTAGGATAAGAGGATCCTTAGGCTCAGCATCATACTCTAGAACGATGAAATCAGTTGGGATCAGGCAATTACCAATCTTAATCGGGACGTCTTCGAGTAGTCCTTCTGGAAGTCTAACTGAACGATCAGCAAGAACCAGGGATATCCTCGTGGTTGTGAAGTCTGTCATCCCCATCCTTTTGGCAACTGAATACGGCATGAGGTTGACACTTAGATTCAGAAAATGCTGAATTTAAAGAGAATCGTGGAATTTTAGATATTTATGATCTTGAAAACTTTGGAAAAGTTGAGCCTGGATTCAGAATTATCATTGTTGAAAAAGGTCCTGCTGCAAGACAACCAATTGATTTTATTTTTCCATAGCAGAAGGTTAGTGGTCGACATTTCTCTCATTCATATTATATAAGACCTTTGACTAATGGGAAACATTAGGACATGCGTTGGCTAGTTTATTCAAAAACATTAGATAAAATCTTCTGTTTTTGTTATAAATTGTTCACTCGAGACCAAAATCCTAGTCACATGGCATCTAAGGGATTTAATGTTTGGAAAAATATTTTGGAAAGGCTTAGACACCACGAGACTAGTCGTGAACATATCAAATGCCTGAGCTAGTGGATGAAACTTGAATTGAGGCTGCAGAAAAACCAAACAATTGATAAGCATGTGCAACAAAAACTCTACAAAGAGAGGAATCATTGGAAAGATGTGATGATTATAATTGTTTCGTTGGAAAAACTCTGGCTAAATAAAATTTAGCATTTCATGGGAGAAACAGAAAGTTAAGAGTAAACGGTAATGGAAATTTCTTAAGTTTCATTTATTCGATGGCTGAGTGGGATCCAGTAATGAGAGAACATGTTAGACATTTTGAAGATGGGGAATCTCGCTATCATGATCTCAGCAATAGAATTCAAAATGAGTTGATTGCAACGATAGCTGATGAGATCAAAGGTATTATCATAAAAAAGATTTAACGTGCGAAATTTTTTTCTATCATTGTTGATTGTACTCTAGATATTAGTCACCATGAACAAATGACTCTTATTCTTCGATGTGTTGATGTTTCAACAACTTTAGCTCAGACAGAGGAATTTTTCCTCAAATCCTTTATAGTTGATGATACGTCTGGAGAAGGCCTTTTTCGTGAGATTCAGAAAGTCTTGGTTGCTCTTGATTTGAATATTGATGATGTGAGGGGACAAGGATATGATAATGGGTCAAATATGAAGGGAAAGCATAACGGAGTACAAAAGAGATTCCTTGATGTTAATCCACGTGCATTTTATACACCGTGTGGTTGTCACAACCTTAATCTTGCACTTTGTAATAGTGCAACCACATCTGAAAAAGCCATTTCGTTTATCGGGATAATCCAGCGTATTTTTTGCCTGTTTCCATATTCAACTAAGCGGTAGAAGATATTATAAGATATTGTGGGAGGTTTGACAGTTAAATCTTTATCGCATACTCGGTGGGAGAGTCATGTTGAATGCGTTAAAGCAATAAGATTTCAAGCTCCAAAAATAAGAGATGCTTTAATTTATATAGCAGAAACATCTGATGATCCAAAAACACAAAGTGATGCTGAGTATCTTGCGACACGTGAAACACATGTGATTAGAAATTATGAATTCTTGTTGTCTATGGTGATATGGTACACACTTCTATTTGATGTTAACAATGTAAGTAAAAGTTTGCAGTCAGAAGACATGGATATTGAAGTGGCTGTTTCTTAGTTGAAAGGACTTGTTACTTCTTTTCAAAATTATAGAGAAACAAGATTTGAGAGTGCAAAATCAGATTTTAAACAAATAGCATAATCTTTGGAAATTGAGGCCATGTTCCCTGAAAAAAAAGAAAACGTGTCAGGAGAAGAAAAATGTTTTTTTTACGAGGAATCAGAGACAATTGACGAAACTGTGAATTTATCTCCTGAAGAGAGCTTTAGAATTTCTTATTTCCTCCAAGTCACGGATCAAGCTCTCTATTCTCTTGAGACAAGATTTAAGCAATTTTAGAAGTACGAACAGACATTTTTTCCTTTTTGATTTGGAGAAATTGAAGTCAGCAAGTGATGATAGTTTGATGATATCGTGTACCAATCTTGAAGCCTCTTTGAAGCATGGAAATGATAGTTTGATTTGTTTTTTGAACTCACAATTCTAAAAGTGTCTTTGCCAAAAGACAACAAGAGACTCGTTGAAGTGTTGAATTATTTGAAAGGAATGGAAGAGTGTTATCCATGCCAAACTCATGGATTGCTTATCAGATATTGCTGACGATTCCAGTTTCAATTGTTTATGCTGAAAGAAGTTGTTGGGATATCAATCCAAATCCCACATTGGAAGTTTAGACAAATATTGTCTAGTATATAAGTAATATCCAACTCTGATTAGTATGAGGCCTTTTGGGGAGGCCAAGATCACAAAGAGAACGCTCAAACCTGTATGTGAATATCGTACAGTCCAACACAAAACTCCCTGGGTCTGGCAGTTTCCTTGGGATTATGTTGGTCAGGATTGCACTGCACTCATGAGTAATCAGCAAGCATCCCTCTTCAAGGTTTACGTTGCTGGATACCATCCGCTTGACATATCTCCTAAAGGCTGGAGAAGTTTTGATGGCATCGATAAAAGGAAGTTCAACGATCAACTTATCCATAATTGCCTTGAATATAGAGTCTTCTACCTCATTCTTAGTCTTTCCAGCATCTCTGGGATAAGGTATCCTCGGCGTGTAGACTCTTTCTGCAGCTACATTAGGTATTTCTTTCGAAACCTTAGGAGTTGATTCGACTGCGGGATCTGTATCGACCGATACTGAAGTGGTATCCATCGATACACGTGTTTTGATTTATCCCGTGAAAGTATCCTGATAGGTATCGACCGATGCTGACTAGTGTCGATCGATGCTAAGGCGATTTTGGTATTCTCGTCGTCAAGAGCGGCGAGAATATATGTAGTCTGGCCAATTTTTGCTCCCGACGTGACCTCCTTTCCACTTTTCAAGGTGATTGCATTGATGTGAGCCCTCGGGTTCTGTACTTTCCCTGGAAGAAAACCTTCCGGTCTTTTCACAGCCTCTGAACTCTAAGCTATCTGAAGTTCCAGCTTCTTCTGCTGGATATTAATAGTATCGATCCTTCCGCTCAGATCATTGTATAGGACATCGATCTTCCCATTGAAATCCACTGTAAGCTTCTGCTGTCCCTGGAGAAGTTGCTCAAACATAGCCTCGATCTTGCTGTCCGGAAGCTTAGCAGGTACGGGTTGATAAGAAGAATTTCCATAGTTCCTGGTGTACCCACTATTCTGAGATGGTTTCTGACCAAACTGATTTGAACCTCCTTGCTGATAGTTGTTGTTAAAGTTCCGGTTGTTGTTAAATTGATTCCGCTGTCCTTGAAAACCAGAACCACCAATGTAGTTAACATCCTCTACTTCATCCTCGTTAAATGCCTCAACTTCTTTAGCAAAGTGAACAGCCTTGGGTGTTTTGCCCATCAGAAGATTTGCATAGAATCCAACTTGGCTTGCACATCAGCTATTTGCGTACCATCCATGCTACCAGCTAGCTTCTTTCTCTCAAAATCAGCATTCTTGGTGCTATTACTAGACGCCAAGTTCTCAATCAACGCATAAGCATCCTCAGGATACCTGGTGTTGAAGTTCTCATTGCTCGCAGCATCCAAGGTCTTCTGATACCTCCAATCGAGCCCTCTAAAAAAGAATCCCATCAACTGAACATCAGAATACCCGTGATGTGGACAATCTCTCTGATACGATCTAAATCTCGTCCAAGCAGCCTTGAACGCCTCAGTAGGTCCTTGAGAAAACTGGGAAATCGTGTTCCTCAGATGCTCAGATCGTGCATCATCATAAAAATTGTTCAGAAAAGCAGTCTTAGTTTGCTCCCAAGTAGTCAGCGATCCAGGAGTCAACTGCTTCAGCCAGTAAGTCGCTTCTCCACCAAGTGAGTATGGGAAAAGCTTGCAGAAGAGGTAGTCATAGGACACTCCATTATTCTTGATGCTTGTGACCACGTCCTCGAACCTCTCAATATGATCCATGGGATGTTCGCTGGAAAGACCATGGATAGGATGCTGTCCCACAAGAGTGTAGTATGCAGGCTTCAGCTCAAAGCCATTCCTCTGGTATGGTGGAGGACGAATCGCTGATCGATTTGCATAGAATTTATCAGGTCTGTTGCACTCACCAATCGTTCTACCACGATTAACTACAGCATTCTCAGCGTTCGCGTTCCCAGCGACAATCCCAACAGCAACAGGAGCAGCGGGAATAATGTTCCCCTCTCCATCCAGACATTGTCCCTGCGAATTGCACAAACGACCCTCTTTGTCTCTGTAAGCACCAGCCTTATCTCGAACCAACCCTTCCTAATTGTTGTTCATCTCTGCTGGTTTCTTTGCTTTTCTGTTTGTGAGTTCCACAAGTGCTAGCTGCTCCAACGTCAGTTCAACTAGCTGAGTGTTCTTGTTTCCTCTTGTTTTGTGACTAGGCATACACCTGAAAATAGAAGTGAAAAACGTAAGTAATAGGTAACACGATGAGTATCGACCGATACCAAGTGGTGTCGATCGATATCAAAAAAAGAGAACGACGAGTATCGACCGATACTAGTGAGTATCGACCGATACTAGTGAGTATCGATCGATACGAACTTAGTCGAAATTCTTAAACGAAAATCTAATGGCGAATTGAGTCCCCGGCAACGGCGCCAAAATTTGATATGCTCAAATTAATACCCTAAAAGTACTAAGCAATATTTGCAGTATAGTAGGGGTCGAACACAAGGACTCACAGAAACACACAATAGATTATGAAGTAGAGAATTACGCTAAGCAATCAATAAGATTGAAGACAAGACTTAAATTAAAACTGTTGTGAATTCAATTGGGGAAGGATAGGTTCAGGGTTTTTTTCAGGAAATCAATGTTAGCAGGTAAACTAACTAACAGGATTTAGATTTAGCGCGGTTCTTGAACTCAAATCACTAAGATATAATTAACCAACTCTCGTTGTGAAAATTATCTAAATCTAAATCCTATGAATTCCAAATCTCTTTACGAATCTTAAAGTCTAAATCAGCTTTTAAATCAGGTTTGATTTGTTCACAAAACAACTAAACCAAATCTCTTTGCGAATAGTTATTTTGCTCACCTAAGGTTCTATCAGGTAATTAATCGCACTCTCGTGCCTAATCAATTATCCTAAGATCTAAATTCTAGATTCGTCAACCTAGAATTAGCTTTGAACACTACCTAAAGTGAAGAACTAATTCAGATGGTAAATCCTAACAACTAATCAACCTAGCATTCAGAGAAAACCCTAAACCTAAAGTGGATCTACTCAGACATGGAGATTGAAACAATAAACATGTTTGAATGAATCATCAAATAAAATAGAAAGAGTAATAACAGGGTTCGAAATCTTCTCTCGGACGAACAAAGTTTCAGACTTGTCTCCCTTCAAAAGCTCTCTCACAAAACCAGAATAAAATAAAGCTTAGAACAAAGCATCGCCAACAAAGTGGCTGTATAACCTAATTAAATAGTCTAAACACGAATTGGGGTCTTCTTGTAAATATTAAAGTCTTCTGGGCAAGTTCTGCAATTCTTCAAACTTCATTAAAAGTCGCGACTTGTAACCTCCTCGATGGGTGTCGATCGATACCAAGGGGTATCGATCGATGCTTGACGCTTTGATCGGGTACTTAGTCACCAGACTTCAGTTTTGCTCCAGAATGCTCCATAAAACTCCAATATCTCCAATAATGCTCCAAAAGTGCTAAAACCTGTAAAAGACTCTAAAACACTACGAAATAGTAGAAAGACTCTATAAAACGGACTTATATCATGGCCTAAAAGGGGTAAGAACCATGATATATCACTCTAATGGAAGCTTCTTAGGCAAAGAAGTGAATGAAGCAATGGAGTTGGTAGAGAACCTTGCATTGAGTGATGGCACTTATGGTGATGACTATGACTGGTCTACAAGAGCCACAAGTGACTTTGAGGAGCAAAAACGAACCAAAGCCATGATGGCTCTCCATGAGAGGTTAGATAACCAATCATCCATGATGGAGAAGCAAGCTACCATGATGGACAAGCTTCTCAATGCTTCCACTAAACCGGTTCACTTCGTTGGTGAAGAAATGGTAGATTTGAGCAACACCGAAGAAGTGCATTACATTGGGAACAATGGTGGCTATCAAAGAGGTTTCACCAACACCTATGGCAACCAAAGTCAAGCCCCTCTTAATCACCAACAAAGCTATGCTCCAAAAAACAACTTCCAACAAAACCAAGGTGGTTATCAACAAATATTTGTCCCACAATCTCAAGGCAATAACTCCATGCCTCAAGACCTTGATGTGAAAAATGTTCTTCAACAACTTCTCCAAGGCCAAGCAAGTGGAGCATTGGATATAAGCAAGAAGATGGAGGAAATAAATACCAAGGTAGCTTGCTCATACAATGATCTCCACAAGAAGATTGAGGCATTGAGTTCCAAAGTGCAATAAATGGAGACCAAGGGAAACAATGGAGACAAAGTACAACAAAGCTCTTCAAATGGGAAAGCAAAGGAGTATTGCAATGCCATCTTCACAAAGGAGCCACGTCCCATTGAAGATCATGAAGCCGCCACTAATCAGATTGAGCTTCTACTCTATGGATCTCAAGCTCCCTTGAAGCTCAATGAGGACATTGAGAAACAAGGTGGGGGAGTGACCCTTAAGAAGAATGAGAACGTGACCTTGGTTGAATGCAAAGACTCACCAAGCTCACCTAGGATCGAGCCTAAGTCTCTCCCCAAGCTTGGTAATCTCGGTAAATTCTCTATTGCTTGCTCTCTTGGTGATTTAGACATTGAGGATTCTTTGTGTGACTCCGGGTCAAGTGTGAATGTGATGTCCAATGAGATGCTCAATCGTCTAGGGATAAGGACCCTCACCTATCATCCATCACCTATCACCTGTGGAGATGCTTCTTCGAGAAAGCCATTGGGTCTTCTTTAAAACTACCCACTCAAGGTAGGGAATTGCATAGTCCCAACCGACTTTGTGGTCATGGAGATGAGAAAGACCAACAAACTCCCTCTTCTCCTTGGAACACCGTTCCTCCTCACTACCGGTGCTAGCATGAACTTCAAAGAGCAAAGGATAGTTCTCTTGAATGTGGATGATAAAGTGTACTACCCAATGAGGACTTCTTCCAATAAACTTTGTGATACAATCACCATGAAGGATGATGAGTCTCAAGAAGAAGAAATATTATATGTCGGTAGATGTGATATGGTTGAAGAAGCTCCACCCCCAAAGGTCTATGAAGAGGAAGAGAAGTCTCTTGAGAGAAAAGATTTGGGTTATGGTAATGACAAGGAAGCTTTGGAATTTGACATGATCAATTGTTTGGAACCGATCCCTCCCACCACAATGGAGAAGGACGTTGAGGGTAGCAAGGGCGCAAAAAAGAAGACAAAAGCCAAGGCTAAGATGCGAAACGGATCGAGTAAGCATCATGAGTTTAAATCCGAGCCGAGCCAACCTTGTATGATGACTCTCACTCCTTGGAAGCACAAAGATGGAGTGATTGAGTACAAGATCAAATGCAAAGGCCGATCCAAGCCCTTTGCCTCGGCCAAGGCAATCCTCACTCCCGAGCTCAAAGCAAAAGGAGAAGCCGGTCTTGAAGAGGTAATGAGCAAGGTGCTCAAGCTCGAGCTTAAAGATCTGCCTTGGAGTGCACACACTCCTTCCTCACCCGCCTAAAAGGGTAACCAATGTCAAACTTAGCGACGTAAAACAAAGTGCACTTGGGAGACATTCCCATGTTTATCCTTGTATATAATATTTCGCTTTCTAGTTTTATTTTGTATTTCTTGGGCGTTTTTGATCTTTTGGTTAAGTGGTTGCAAGGTCATTGATAGTAGAAAAGTGATGGCAAGGTAGCCAAGGGCGTTTGATGTTGGAAAGCTTATCAATTCTCCATGCTCTCCATTCACATAGTGGCACTCCTCCATGTAAGTATCTCTTTCCCTTTTAAAGTCTTAGGATATTATATTTTGTTTTAGGTCTCTTCTTTGAATTTATTTCCCACCGGGACGGTGTGATTTAAGTTTGCGGGAGAGACCGGTATTTGACCTCGAGATTTATGCTCTTATCTTCTCTTTTGCACTTGAGTCTCATGCATATCCTGCATTATCAATAAATTTGAAAATTTTAGAACATTTAGGATTGCATATTCACTTGTAGGTGGTGTCTAGTTTGCATTTTAGCTTGCATTTGCATAAGCATGGAGTAATGACAACCATGAAAGTAGCTTAATTAGCAATTGATTCAACGCCCAAGTTATTAGTTGAATCTGAAAATCAAGGATGAACCATTTGTTAGAGCACATGCATCATTGCCTTTCCTTGGTTGAAGCAAGCTTGAATTGAATCTAGCCTCATCTAAGTGATAACCATAACTTGACATGTAATTATTGTGCTTGTGCAAACTTAAATGGAATCGTGGATCACTTATACATATTTGGACATTCTTCTTCCTTTTCACCACCCTTGCTTGTCCAAATAGCCAAATACCATCTTTGGATTGGTTTTCCCACCATGCCAATTACCTCCTTTCTAGCCCCTAATCTTTTGTGTGTGTCTTGTGAGGTCTTTTTGGAGTGAACTTGACAAAACATGTTAGGTTTAGGGCGACAAGGAAGCACTCTTGTGTAGACTTAGTTCCAACATCAAGGAGCTAATCTAGAACTAGGTTAGATAGGTGGCGGTTCTTAAAGTTTGAGAATGGGGAAAGGTTAGAAATATTTAGGGGAATGGCTTGATCTTTGATGATTATGGTGGAATGAAAGAAGGAAGGAAGGACGATGAAGAGGGGAGTACAAAATGAATGGTATGGTTGGTGCAAGTGTGATTAACAACAAGCTCTAAGTAACTTAGAAAAGCCTCAAGAGACAAAGAAGAAAAGAAGGCCAAAAAGGCCAAGCTACAAAGAAAAGAAGAGGCATGAACCAAAAAGAAGAAAAAGAAATGAGCTAAGTGAAAACGAAAAGGAGCATCAACCATAACAAAGATGAAGAAGCAAACCCCTAATGAGGAATAAGGCAAAAAGGAAAGCAAAGAAGAGCGTAAGGGTCTAAGAAGGCAAAATGCCTTGGGATAAAAAGGGTAGATTAGGATCGGGCAAAACCGGGTTAGATTGGGCTAAGGTTAGTGACACTCTAGGCATTCGGGGTAGACGAGAGTTTTTCCTTATATGCATAGGTTGCTTTTTACCTTTAGCATTTTTTTAAAGTTTTCTCGTTCATTGAGAGATCCTTGTGTTTATTTACCCTTGCATATTTATGAGATCACCTTCATCTCATGAACCGATCCTTTAGCCAAGTTTCATCTAATTTTGCATAAGCACAATTCACAGATAAAACCAATAATCAATGTTAAGAGGCTAGAGAATAGGATGGTTTGTCTAGGTTGAGGTTTGGCTTTGTTGCATGTTGTGAAGGAAATGGCTAACTCCTTTCGAGTAGACAACTTTGGTGCATCCTAGAACTAGTAACTTGGACGTTGAGTGCGATTGTTTCTTATGTTTCTTATAGGTTCGAGCTCCACTTGCATTGCATTGCATCTCTCATTCTTTATGTTGTTTGCTTGAGGACAAGCAAAGATTTAAGTTTGGGGGAATTGATGTGTCCATAATTTGCATAGTTTAAGCATGCATATCATGTAGGTTTTAGATCATTTACTTGGATCTTCATGGCATTTCATACTTGTTTTGTCCCATTTAGAGTATTAGGAGCTGCATTAGGTCCTTGTGAGTCTTTTTCATGTCTTTGAGGAGTTTTCTAGGTGTTTGGAGACACTTGGTGGCGTTTGGAGATTTGGTGCTTAAAGACTAGAGAGGAACCATCTGGAACGTCTCAAAGAACCGATCAGACGAAGGCGATCCGATTTGATCCAGCTCTTGGAGTCTTCATGAGAGTTGTATCCCGATGAGTCCTCTAAACACATAAATTGGATTCATGTCATTCGGACAAGGAACCTGGAAGTTGTGCTTGTTTTTTCTAGAGCGTGTCCGTCTGGCCGCTAGAACAAACGCATGTACCTGCCCGGGATGATTCTATGCACCTGTCTGGTACTTGACTCTCACTCAGGCAGGGCCAATACCGAGCGATAGTGCAGGCCCATGACTTCACGGTACCAAAGAACCCCTCAAAATGACTAAGGCACCAGCACACCCATACCGGCCAACACATGTCCGGCACACGGATCCGGTATTGAGAGTTCCCCGGGGCAGGGATTTTACCGGCCCTATGTCCCGGGCAAAACACGCCCGGTGTCAGCACACCACCCTCCTATACCGGCCCGGCATCTCTTTATGCACACAGCCGGTGCTGAGACATCTCTCGGGCAGGGATTTTACCGTACCCGTATCCCGGCACACGTCCTCTCGGCAAGACTTCAACACCGGACCAATGGCACCTCCTCACACCGGCCCGGTATCAGCACACCATACCGGCCTGCACAAGCCAGGTACATGGACCCGGTACCAAAACCCCAAAACGGCGAAAAACTGTCTCAAGCAAAAACCGTCCCGACCAAGATTCAACCGGCGATTTTTAAGGTTTTCAAGTTTCAATACCGGCCTCGTGTACCTCCCAACACCGGCCAGGTATGAAGACTTCGACCAAAAGTCAACACTTCTCTCTTATGTTGACCGGGTCAATACCCTATTTTGTTCCGGGTTGACCCGGTCAACTCCTCATCTATTTAAAAACTCAAAAACCCTAATTTTTCATTTTATCCTCTTTTTGGTCTAAAACCCCTTCTTTCCTTAGAGAGAGTTCTTAGATTTTTGTAAGAGAGATCTTCTATTTTTATGCAATCTAGTAGTTGTTTTCATTGAATCTCTCCTTCTTATCTTCTTTTCTTGTTGATTATCCAAGATCCATCTATGAATTCTTCTCTTATCAAAATCGATTTAGAGGGGTTCTTTATGGGTCTTGAGTAGTCATTTTAGGATCTTGAGATGGGTTAGATTTAGGTGATTCAAAGCATGATCTAAGGTGTTTTGGATTAGATTATCTATTATCCTTCTTTGTTTAATGTTCTTAATGAGAAATCTAGCTTGAGAGAGTGGATTTAGATCATAGGCATTTCATGCACACCAAGTGTTTGATAAAATGCCTTGATCAATTATTCAAAGGATTTATGTTCTTAGCCTATGAGAATAGTTGTCTAAGGCATATTTTTGGTTGATCTAGTTTATATTCTCAATGCATGTTGATTGATAATTCACAAATGAGAGTTTGCTAATGAATTTGATAATTAACATAGTGATTAGTGCCTTGAAAGAGGACTAATCAATATTAGATATCATTAACCTAGGGATAGCTTGTTTGTGTGAATGAATGCCATGGATCATGTTTCGGTTTCCTAATATCGATTACCCCATCTTAGGATTCGCTTTGCTTATTTGATTTACAACTTGTTCAATTGCTTTTGCTTGTTTCAATTCATTTAGTGCCTTGCATTCTTGGTTCTTGAAATCATTTCCCAATAGGTCCGATAACCTCTTATCCTCAATAGGCATTTAGAGTAATTGATCGATAGACTTGCAAAAGTCCTCTATCACCTGTCTGCGTTGTTCCTCGAGTGTGTCTAGGTTGTCTAACATCATTTCCTCGTTGAGGTCGGGGTTTGATACCAGCATCATTCGGCGTATTGTCGGGACAACGAGTTCGGCCGGGCATAGCCTCCATGTCCTAGGCTAAGAAAAAGGGTGATTGTCCAATGGATCTCCGAGGTGTAGTTCTGTGCGACCAGAGGACTCCACCGAGTTCGTCAGCCCAACGTCCTTTCTTCGTATCTAATCGTTTCTTGAGTCCGTCGATAATGGTTTTATTAGTTGCCCTTGACTTGACCATTGCCTTGTGGGTATCTCGGTGTGGAAAAACTTAGTCGGATTTATTAGCGCATAAATCGCCAAATAATGTCGAAATGAATTGTAGTCTGTTGTCTGTTACGATTTCGTATGGTATTCCATGTCGGCATATTATGTACTTCCAGACAAATTTTTGGACGTCAAGGGCGTGTATTTCGGCGTATGACTCTGATTCAACCCATTTGGTGAAGTAATCAGTCATGACGAGGATAACTTGCTTCTGTGTCGTGGAGCGACGGAATGGGCCGATGATGTCCATTGACCATCGCATGAAGGGGTAGGGTGCCGATGAAGTTGTTAGCAGTTCGGTAGGTAAATTGATCATTGGACCATGTCGTTGGCATTTGTCGCATTTAGCCACGAATTTTTCACAGTCTCCTAACATGGTCGGCCAATAGTAGCCGGCTTTCTTTATTTTTTAGGGCTAGAGATCGACCTCCGGCATGATTGCCGCCCGATCCTTCGTGTACTTTTCTCATGACCTCAACGGTATCGTTGCTTGGAACACAAATTAACAGGATTCCTGCGGCACTCCATCGGTATAAATCCCCCTTGTGAACAATGTAAGAGGCAGCTCGCATTTTAAGTCTCCGAGCTTCCCATCTGTTTGGTGGGACTATTCCATCGTGGATGTACATTTTGAGCTTGATAGTCCAATCTTTTGGGTCTTCTTCGTCTTCAGCTTCGATGTCCATTGGTGTGTGTAATCCCTCGGACTCTTTGTCATTGTCGGATGTATTCCGGAGTTTGGGATCATCTGCGATGTTCGGTTCGGGGTTGGTGTTCATGTCGGTATTTTGTGTTGCCTTTTTTCTTGTCTTCCAAGGTTCGTGAATGGTGGCTGTTGTTCTTCATATTTACGTCTGCGTGTTGCTACTTTGCATGTTTCTGATATTTCGATACTCGGTTTTATGATGCTCTCGACCAGGATGGTTCGCTTGAGATGGGGGTCCGAGCTGGACGCGAGTGCGGCTAGCGCATCAGCTGGTGTGTTATTGCCTCGTGGTATTTTCGTGAGGTTGAGCTCCTTGAGGAGTTTGAGGTATGCATCCATCCGTTCGTTTTTAGCATCGTATTCTCCGCTGTATTGGCTCGCAACGAGCTGGGAATCTCAGTATGCATGTATGTGGGTTACTCCGATGGCTTTGGCCAAGCGTAGGCCAGCGACCAATGCTCGTATTCGGCCTCGTTGTTTCAAGCGTTGAATTATAGGCGGAATGATTGTTCCAAAAGCTCCCCGGTTGGGGATTTGAGGCGTATGCCTACTCCCGATCCTCGATGAGACGACGATCCGTCTACGTGTAGGGTCCATTTATCAATAACGGGAACATCCGTATTCAACAACTCTTGGGGTAGTTCGATGAGGAAGTCAGCCAGGACTTGTGATTTGGCACTTGTTCGGTTTTTATAGTCGATGTCGTATTTGCTCAGCTCGATTTCCCATTTGGCCAGTCTACCGTACTGACTTGGGCTATGCAAGATGGTTCGCAATGGTTGATCGGTCAAAACGGCGATTGAGTGGGATTGGAAGTATGGACGAAGCTTCCGGGCTGCAGTAATGACGGCTAGGGCGAGTTTCTCAAGTGTGGGGTATCTCGTTTCGGCTCCGTCCCAAGATTTGCTGATATAGAAGATCGGTTTTTGTTCACCTCGGTCTTCACGAACGAGAACTGCGCTAACTGCCGAGTTTGAAACTGCGATGTATAGGTAAAGGGTTTCGCCGTCTTTCGGTTTTGCCAAGATTGGAGGAGTCGAGAGATATTCTTTAAGTCGTTTGAATGCTTCCTCGCACTTATCGTCCCACCCGAGGTTTTTGTTTCCCCGAAGAAGTTGGTAGAATGGCAGACATTTATCCGTTGATCGAGAGATCAAACGATAGAGTGCGGCAATGAGGGCGGCAATGCCGCCGATTAATCGCTAAACTTCACATTTTGTTTTCGGAGAAGGAAGATCTATGATTGTCGAGATCTGTTTGGGGTTAGCTTTGATTCCTCTCTGTGTTATGATATAGCCGAGGAATTCTCCGGAAGTCACCCAAAATGTGCATTTGGTAGGGTTAAGTTTCATACCGTACTCGTTGAGTATATCGAAGCATGCGTTGAGATGACAGATGTGATCTCTGGCGATGAGTGACTTGACAAGCATGTCGTCGATGTATACTTCCATGGTTCTGCCGAGCTGACTTGCAAACATTCGATTCACAAGGCGTTGGTAAGTTTCGCCGGCGTTTTTTAATCCGAATGGCATGACTTTGTAATAATAAATGCTGCGGTCGGTAATAAAGGACGTCTTATCGCGGTCGCTTGGATGCATAAGTATCTGGTTATATCCTGAGAAGGCATCCATGAAGGAGAGGAGTTCGTTCCCGGCGGTAGCTTCGACTTATCTATCGATATGAGGTAGCGGAAAGCTATCCTTTGGGAAAACTTTGTTGAGATCTGTGAAGTCGACACAAATTCTCCATTTACCGTTCTTCTTTTTTACAACGACTGGGTTGGCTAACCAGTCTGGGTACCGGACTTCTGTTATTGACCCTGCGCTGAGTAGTCGTTCAACCTCATCGTTGACGGTTTGGGCCTTCTCTGGACCGAGCTTGCGTCTTTTTGCTTAATTGGTTTGAAGGTCGGATCTATATTGAGTTCGTGGCACTTTACTTTCGGGTTTATTACAGGCATTTTTTTGATAGACCAGTCAAAAGTCGAGACATTTCTTTTGAGGAAGCGGACGAGGTCGTTCTTGATTTCTTCATCCAGTTCAGCTCCTATCCCTACGCATATGTCGAGATTGAGTTCGTCAAAGTTGATTTGGATGATGTTCTCTTGCCTCGGTATGTCAGGGTTGAGTTTCTTGTTGAGTGGGTCTTTTAATGCCGTTTCGATAACACATGTATGGGACGCCGTCCGGATTTTGCATTCGTTGATATAACAAGTTCGAGACATCAGCTGATCGCATTTCAGTGTAAATACTCCGGATGGTGTTGGGAACTTCAAGCATTGGTGGTAGGCGGAAATGACGGCTTTCATTGCATAAATCCAGGGTGTTCCGAGTATGACGTTGTAGATCGCTGGCCTGTCGAGGACCAAAACTTTGACCATTCTTATAAGGCCGCCGATGTAGATGGGTATTTTGACTGTTCCCGCAGTCATTGTCTGTTCTCGTGTAAAGCCGGTAAGCGGTTCGGTGTTTGTTTTAATCTCGGAGTCCGGGAAATCCATGTCTCTTAGTTTCTGTCTAAATATCACGTTCATCGAGCTGCCTGTGTCCACCAGGATTATTCTGACTGCAACGTCTCCGATGAGTAGATTGACGACCAGAGGGTCATTATGCGGCATATGGAGTCCCTCTGTATCGGCTTCGGAAAAGGTTACAGGCATTCTGCATGTTGTGACCCTATTTTGTCGTCGTGCGGCAATTACTTCTCTGATTGCTCTGACCGAATAGTTGCAGGATTCTAATGCTCCCATTATCATGTTCACTCGCTTCCGAACTTGAGGAATGTTATGATTTTCGTTTTTGTCATCGCGGTCTCGTTTTGGTTGTTCGACGGCAGTATTGGTGCATATTTGCTCAGGGTTCTTGGTGGGGTTTGGTCGACGAGCTTGTTGGTTATCGTTACGGCGAAACCTGATGTCGGGGCGAAATTCACCTTCGACGGGGATTTCGCCTTTCCTGAACTTTAGCAAAAGGAAGTCCTTAAGATGCATGCATTCTTCCGTACTGTGACCCTCCCTGTTGTTAAATTGACAGATGGGTCCGTCGTTGCTGGTCGGTCCGTTTGAATTTGCGAAGGTATTTTCGGGTCGGATCCAGGTGTTCCATGTTTTTTGCCGCTGGATACTACTGACTTGCTAAGCCGTAGATCGTATGTCGTAGTAATTTTGGGTCTCGCGATTTTCTTCTCTCGATTTGTCTTTTGGAGCGACTGGCTTGAAGAGAGCGTGTTGTTTATCTTTTGTGGTTTCTTCTTCTTCCTCAAGGATATAGATATGTGACTTGTGTAGGATATATTCGAGGGTATTGGGCCAATTGCTCTTGATTTCCTTGTGTAAATCTGATTTGCACCATGTCGCCTTGTATAGGGCTTCGATTGCGGCTTCGTCGTCGATGGTGCAATGAGACACCACTGCTTTAAACCGGTTCATGAAATCTCGAAGTGGTTCGTCACTTTTTTGCTCAAGCGTCTACAGATCGGCATTCTGAGTTTTCTGCTTGATGAACATTGTAAAGCGCTATCGTCGAGAGTTCGGTATAGTTATCGACCGAGTGAGCGTATAACTGTGAGAACCAGTCGAGTGCGATCCCGCAAGGATTTTCCACGAAGAGCTATCATGTGGCGGCGTCCCTTTCTTCTTCAGTTTGAAATCGGAAACGATTCATCATTATTCCGAACAAGGTCATAAAGTGGCGCGAATTGGTATGTCCGTCATACGATGTGATTTTGATTTTGTTCAAACGCCGAACTGAAGTATTGATGATCCGATGAGTGAATGGTGTTTTCTGTGTCTGTTGGATTACGCGATCGATCTCGGGTGCTGAGCTTGTAGCTTGATGAAATTTAGATCCCATGTCCTGTAGTTGGTTCTTGAAGTTGTCAAACTCCTGATCTAAAGATGCCTGATCTGTGATGCGCGTTCCGTGACTGCTGGTAGCTCGTATGATAGGGGGTTGGTTCGTCGTGCTTCAAGGTTGATTTAATCCGGTGAAAAGATTGCAGTGAAGGAGGGGGGGTCGATTCCTCGAATCAGGGAGACCTGAAGTTTGTCTGATTTCTCCGATTTGGTTGCGGAACTCGGTTTGGTTTACTAATAAGGAATCGAACCTTTCATCGTTTTTCTTAGTGAGTTCGGCAAGCTATGCTGCCATTGCTTACATGAGAGCATATTGATCGGGCTGAGCTATTGTGGTGACTTCAGCATCGACCGCAGCTGGAGGTGGTATGTCGTTTGGTTCGTTGTTGAGATCATCGCGGTTGTCGTGTTGTTCGAGGTTATGGTTATCCATCTGATCGTCCAGTAGTTTGGACATTACCGAGCCACTCACCGAAATTCGAATAAGTTAGGTTGCCCTTTTGTCCCCACAGTCGGCGCCAATTGTTGATTATGAAAATCACACAAGGGACAAAGCAGTAAACTTAAGTCGGGATCTCGTTTATTGATATCGAACTCGATAAAAAGTACATGATTATTTTAAGATCGGTAAAAAGACTAAGGAAACAAAGATCGGTGCGTTCGAGCTCTCTATTTCCTCTGTCTCGCTTGTAGAGATTGTGAATGAATGAGATGTGATCGTGGCTCTCTTATTTATAGGATTTAATGTCGGTTGCGAACAAGAAGATTTCCTTTTCCTCGTTCCTTCAGGAAAATTTCTCTCCGAGATCAGGAAATATTCCGTAGATCTCGGAGGTTGGTCATTACTTTAGACGGGTCGGGCCCTTTTTGGGCTCGGAATTCGGCGTCACAACGTATAGGGCTTGAAATTCGGCGTAACAATGTGTTGGGCCTTTAACGGGCTTGAGAGCCGATTTGCAATGAATCAAGGATCGGGTTCCTTTCTGTTTAAACTGGTCTAAACCGGGGAGTCCTCAACTCACCACTAACAAGTGTTCTGCTTGGTTAGCTATGCTTTTATTACGCGTTTTGCATATTTGCGGTTTTAAGACTCTTTTCAGGTAAATCGGGATTAAAAAGTGCATTTCGGAGCAAAAATATATTTTTGGATAAACTTGGACCGTCAAGAAGTCTTGCAATCAAATAAGACTTTTTCACCGTCTGATCATCACCAAATTTGGATACAACAAATTCGAGACAACCAGCTTTCAAATGCAATTGTATTGGGGACAATCCAATGGTTGGATCCTTAAATATACCCGAAGCACTGAAGACCGAAGAAGCAGCTAACCGCGCCATGAGGGCTCCAAGCCAAGGCCAAGCACCATTCCGCCGCCCCTAAAGCCACTCCACCCACGGCCAGAAGCCAGTTCACCACGGCCAGAAGCCAGTTCGTCGCGGCCAGAGGCGACGGACCCACGGCAAAGCCTATTTCCGCCCAAGATTATATGTTTCTTCACCTGAGGCCAAAACAGTCTTTTCCCGTCAAACCCTAAAATGACCTAAGCTTTTTGAAGACCTATAAATACTTGTTCTAGAGAGCAATTTCGAGGAGCAAACCCTAGACACATTGTACCCACTATTTTGCTTTCATTCTTGTACTCTTGCATCGAGATTTTCGGGATTGGTGAGGATGTTTCTCACCGAGGTTACTTCTTGTTCGTGAGGCTTCTTCACCAATCTTATGCTTAATTTAATTATGTCTTTTTCCAGTATGTGCGAGTAGTTTAGATTGTTGGATTTAAATGATCATCGAGGGGAATTCTATGTTCGATAAGGATTTCACTCGGTAAACCCTAGCCGATTTCTAGAGCTCTTCTTGTGGAAAGTTGTTAATGCATGAATCTAGTATCATGAACTAGAGGCTGATAGGGGGAGTTTAGAACCACGGAAGTGTTGCATCTAATCACCAGCAAAGTTCATCCATAAGGGGTGCGCGTCGTAAGATTTCAAAAGTATACTTACGGAGTGCCGTGGACCTATGGACCCACTAGCATATCACAATCTTACGCGCGGCCAGACACGGAAGCTACTGGTCGAGTGAATATATTGTAGGGCGTTGGTTATACGGAAGTAGACTACGTCATTATTTTGTCCTGTTCGTGGAGTTATAATCTAGAAACACTGATTACTAATGTGCTAGGGGCCGTTTGATTGAATCGAGCATACCACAAGATATTCCTCTCGACCCAGCAACGTTTTAGAATAGTTACAACTGTCTCTATTAGTTTAGTTTAGCAATAGAGTCCGTAGAAATAGTTTAGTTATCGATTTCATTAGGTTTGGGTTAGTAGTCGATTTTCGTAGGTATTAGGATAGTTTTAGTTTTTCTTAGGATAGGTTTAGTTTCTCTTAGCATTAGTTTAGTAGTTAAAATTCCCTTAATTTAGAGTAGCCATCGATTTTCTTAGATTAGATTAGTATAAGTTTTCTGTTTCTCATTCTTTACAATTATAGTTACAAAAACCCTATAAAAATATATTCGTTCTAGGTTTATTTACTATACATTGTCTAAGGTCTCATAGAACAGCACCCTCTCCCTGTGGATCGATATCTCAAGTAGTACAACGCACATCTGTGCACTTGCAGGCTTTAAGGTTTATAAATTTAAGACCTGAAGTTTCGGAGACGAATCCGATACGCATCACCTCCTCACCAATCCCGAATATCTCGATGCAAGAGTACAAGAATGAAAGCAAAATAGTGTGTAGAATGTGTCTAGGATTTGATTCTCGAAATTGCTGTCTAAAACAAGTATGTATAGGTCTTCAACAAGCTTAGGTCATTTTAGGGTTTGACGGGAAAAGACGGTTTGGGCTTCGGGTGAAGAAACGGATCATCTTGGGCGGAAATAGGCTTGGCCGCGGGTGCGGTGCGTCTCCTCTGGCCATGACGAAGTAGCTTCTGGCCGCCGTTGGAATGGCTTCAGGGGCGGCGGAATGGTGCTTGGCCGCGGCTGGGAGCCCTCCAGGCGCGGTGAGCTGTTTCTTCGGGCAGCTTCATCGGTCTTCAGTGCTTCGGTATATTTTAGGCTCTAACCATTGGATTGTCCCCAATCCAATTGTATTTGAAAGCTGGTTGTCTCTACTTTTTGTATCCAAATTTGGTGATGATCAGACGGTGAAAAGATCTTCTTTGATTCCAAAACTTCTTGACTGTCCAAGTTTATCCAAAAAATGTAATTTCGCTCCGAAATGCACTCTTTAATCCCGAGTTACCTGAAAAGAGTCTTAAAACCGCAAACATGCAAACCGCGTAATAAAAGCATAGAAAACCAAGTGGAACACTTATTAAAGTGTTCTAAAATATATAGCAAAACGGGTAAAAATACGGTGTTATCACAACCCCCAAACTTAAACCTTGTTTGTCGTCAAACAAGACAAAGCTCAAGCTTGGAAATGATAAAACAAAAATCATCGGGAACTAGAAATCTCAGAGACCGTCCTTCTAAACCATAACCATCGAACTACATCAATCGCAATATAGCCTAGAAAATTCTCACTAGAAGTTCCTGTAACACTAGTCTACGGTATCCGTCATACGAAATATAAACTTTCAAAATATAAAAATCTGGTCAACTAGCTCTCTACATTCATTAAGTATAGGCGTGAGTTTCATCAAAAGGAATAAACCAAGACAATCGAGGCTAATAGTGTTTCGGGTTACCGTAATTTTACCGGAGGGTGCAAGATATTATGCAAAACAGCAAGAGAAGAAGGACCTATTGATGACCACAACTTCCAGTTACTTCTTCTTGCGTAAAAATGTTGCAGTTCCTCCTTCTTTCGAAAACAGAAGTTTTCTATCATTCCCCCAGACTTAGAATTTTCTATGGGCCCGGAATGACAGACTTCTCACGAACGAACCATAGATGCCTCATAAGTATTTCGACCAACCTAGACTCTTTTAAGGCTTTTGTTTCCTTTCCCTTTCACTTAATTTTGATTGTTTTGATTTTTTTTCGAAAGGGGGAAACGTTTTTTTATTGAAGTAGAGTCTTAGGGGCACGAAAATTTACCATGATTTTGAGTTTTTCCAAGGCATAACCACGCTCGCATCTTTGTTGAATTCACCACCACCGATCGCGTATAGTCTTCGTCTTTAGTGACTGAAAGATGTGTCGTTCCTCCCTCTCCGGCGTTTTTGCACATATATTCACATAAGTAACAATGAGAGTTGCATGAGGTTTGAACAAAGGTTTAGTTTCGGGTGGGATACCAACTAAAGATTAGATGGCCATTCATGTACGATAAAGAGTGGTAAAAGGTGAAAGAACGTCATGAATGTATGATTCGTTATCTTTGCCTAAACCTTTGATGAGAAAATTAAGTCAAGATTAAGTCTAAATAAAATAGAGCTACCATATTCCATCCTAGAGAATCTCTACGGTCTAAATTCCTCTGGGGATTTCGCAATAACAGAAACTCTAGCCACCACCTAGTCTAGAACAAAATTACGAAAGAGCATGTTACTAGGAGATAGCGTAGAAGCACACTGATCGGTTATCATCATGGATTTCTTTCATCATTCCTCTAAACGTATTCCTCCGCTTTTCGAAAGACTTGAAATTTTTTAAGAAAAACGTCGAAAAATGCAAAATGCAAAAACAAATAAAAGAAGTGGTGGTTAGTAAGGGATGGAATCCTCCCCTAGACTTAAATCACACTGTCCTCAGTGTAAAATAAATCGAGTAAGGACGAATAATAGATGTATGTAATAATTGAGAAAGTTTAAGGAAAAAGAAAACTTACCCGGATGCGGTCGGTGAATGGATGTGGGGATGGAATGGTGGTGAATGTGGGATGGTAGATGGTGATATGGTGATGGGAATGGATGTGGGGTGATTGGGAATGGATTTTGAATCGATCGAGGAACGAAACAAATCGTTTAGGATCGTCAAGAGGCTTGCCGCGGGTCAAAGGCTTGCAGCCACGGCTAATGGCAAGCTGGCCGCGGGTCAGTTGATCGCGACCGCGGCCAAGGGCTAGCTCACCGCGGTTCTGGCCTGTGCAGCCGCGGCCGAGCTTCTTTTGCTGTCAAGTCCTTCCTTGCGGTTCGGGCTAGACTGAGCAACTTCGAACCGTGTCTCCATCTTTTTGTTTTTTCGGTTTTTTGATTTTTTTGGGTTTTCTTGGTTTTTAAGAAAACTGAAAACTAAGAGAAGAAAAAGTTAGTAGAAAAATAAAGAAAAACTATAAAGAAAATCGTACCTAAAATGGGTTGCCTCCCATTGAGAGCTTTTGTTTAAATTCGTTTAGCTCGACGTTGGTATCGAGGTGAGCTTAGTCGTAGAAAGACAGCGTCTTACGACAAGTCTTCTTTGATCTTCTTTGGGTTTCCTGTGTGACGATTTTTACTTGTCGTAAGACGCTGATGCTCAAGCAAGCTCCGAAATCAGCAAGACGATTTTGACATGATGCTCAAGCAAGCTCCGAAATCACAAAGAACGTTCTTAAATTCAACTCCACAGATGCTACAAGTGATAAGGAACTGACCTTGTTCTTCGATTTTGTGGAGACTCCTAACGGGTTTTCCGTTGAAGGCATTGTCGAAAAGATCTTCTATCTCCGTTATGGACTACTTGCTTTCACAAAAGAAATGACCAATCATATGATCCATGTAAGCTCTAGCAAAAGTAGTACCTCTAGGTATATTATGAACCACGTTGTTGAATTCTTCTAACTTCTCTCGGCTTATCTTGTTCGGGTACTCTCGGTACTTCTCGGGATGGTAGATTCGAATAGCATGGGAAGCGGCATAGGGTGTTATGGGTGTGTCACTCTTTTGAAGTAAGTGTGAATGTCCTTCTTGCTCTCCAAGCTATAATGGAATATCCATGCTATAATGGAATATCCATGCTATAATGGAATAATTCTTGTAGACGGCCTCTTTCCCAAACTTCTTCGAAATAGGTGTGCTGAAATCTGATTTTCGAAAGAATAACCTCGAGTCTTCTTCTTCAGAGTATTGTCCTTCGCCTTCATTGGAGGATTGGGCTGATAAAACCATGTTGCGTGGTGCTATGAAGTCTTGTTTCAGGTTGGTTGTAGGCTCTGTTGAGGCTTCAGAATCAGTAGAGAGTGCAGCTTGCTCGAAGAAGAGCATTCGGGACTCGAACAGTTCGGAGGGAGACGAACAGGAGATGGCCGCGGATTGAAGGCTGGACGTGGGTTTGGTGGCTGCACCTGCTGCGGAGGGAGAGCTGGCCACGGCAGGAGGGCTTGCGCCAGTAGTGAGAGGAGTCCGTGGGGACTTGTTCGGTTCGTCGTCTTCTTCATCTCCTTCGGTGTTTTCTTGTTCTCGGGAGTCATTTGGCTTCTCCTCTAGGTCAGGGATATGGGCATCAAGAGTTGAATCATGCTTCTCATGATCTTTAGATAGTTTCTCCACTTTCTCTTCTACTTCGTCTAAATGAGTCGGTCTAGTGTAAGATCGATCTCTCTCCTTTTGTCCTCAACTTCTCCTACTCCTTCCCACAGCTCAAGTGTGTAGTTGTAGGTGGTGTTACTGTTGTCATTGCCGGAGTTATTGATAACACCGTATTTTTACCCGTTTTGCTATATATTTTAGAACACTTCAATAAGTGTTTCGCTTGGTTTTCTATGTTTTTATAACGCGTTTTGCATGTTTGCGGTTTTAAGACTCTTTTCAGGTAACTCGGGATTAATGAGTGCATTTCGGAGCAAAAGTACGTTTTTAGATAAACTTGGACCGTCAAGAAGTCTTGCAATCAAAGAAGACCTTTTTACCGTCTGATCATCACCAAATTTGGATACAATAAAGTAGAGACAACCAGCTTTCAAATGCAATTAGATTGGGGACAATCCAATGGTTCGATCCTAAAATATACCGAAGCACTGAAGACCGATGAAGCTGCCCGAAGAAGCAGCTCACCGCGCCTGGAGGGCTCCCAGCCGCGGCCAAGCACCATTCCCCCGCCCCTGAAGCAACTCCACCCGCGGCCAGAAGACATTTCGCCGTGGCCAGAGGACACAGACCCGCGGCCAAGCCTATTTCCGCCCAAGAAGATATGTTTCTTCACCCGAGGCTAAAACCGTCTTTTCCCGTCAAACCCTAAAATGACCTAAGCTTGTTGAAGACCTATAAATACTTGTTTTAGACAACAATTTCGAGACTCGAACCCTAGATACATTCTACACACTATTTTGCTTTCATTCTCTTACTCTTGCAATGAGTTTTTTGGGATTGGTGAGGAAGTTTCTCACCGAGATTAGTTCTTGTTCATGAGGCTTCTTCACCAATCTTATGCTTAATTTAATTATGTCTTTTTCCAGTATGTGCTAGTAGTTTAGATTGTTGGGTTTAAAGGATTATCGAGGGGAATTCTATGTTCGATAAGGATTTCACTCGGTAAACCCTAGCCGATTTCTAAAGCTCTTCTTATGGAAAGTTGATAATGCATGAATCTAGTATCATGAACTAGAGGCTGATAGGGAGAGTTTAGAACCACGGAAGAGTTTCATCTAATCACCAGCAAAGTTCATCCACAAGGCGTGCGTGTCGTAAGATTTGATATGCTCAAATTAATACCCTAAAAGTACTAAAGCATTAGTTGTAGTAAAGTAGGGGTCGAACCACAAAGACTCAAGAAAATCACACAATAGACCAAATAGTTTCAAATCAAGCTAAGCAATTCAGTTGAAACAAAAGCAATAAACAGTAAAAGAATTGAAAAATCGATGGGAGAATATAGGCCCAGGGTATTTCTCAGGAGATCAATGAATGCAGGTAACCAATCAGTCAGGATTCAGATTTAGCGCGGTTCTTGAACTCAAATCACCAAGTTATAATTAACCAACTGTCGTTGCGAGAATTATCTAAATCTAAACTTCAGAATCCCAAATCTCTTTGCAAATTCCTAAGAATAAATCAGCCTTAATATCGAGTTTGATATGTTAACAAATCAACTAAACCAAATCACTTTGCGAATAATTAATTTGCTCACCCTAGGTTCTGTCAGATTACTCAATTGCACTGTCGTGCCTAATTGATTAACCTAAGATCTAAGTTCTAGGTGATCAATCCAGAATTAGCTTTTCGAACAACCTATGGTGAAGAACTAATTCAGATGGTGAATCCTAACTAATCAATTACCAGCAATCAGAGAAATCCTTATGAGAAAACCATAAACCTAAGATGGATCTACTCAGACATGGCGAATGAAACAATCAACATAACTGAATAGATCATTAAATTAAACAATAAGAAAAGAGTAACAAGAGGGTTCGAAATCTTCTCTCGGACGAAAAGAGTTTCAGACTTGTCTCCCTCAAAAAGCTCTCTCTCAAAACCAAAGTAAAATAAAGCGTAGCCAAGCGTAATCAAGCGTAGCAGCCAAAGTGGCTGAAAAACCTAATTAATACTCCTAAAACACGAATTGGGGGTAATTCTAAATAATAAAGTCTTGTGGGGCAGATTGAAAATTTTTCAATCTTCAAAAAGTCGTTATCCGTGTCTCTCTTCAGTGGGTATCGATCGATACTGTTGATCCGTAAATCACACAAAAAGGGGGTAAAACAGTACTTTTAGTCGGAATCTCGTTTATTGATCTAAGTCGGCGATTACAACAGAGTTTAAGTAAGAAGGCAAAGACAAAGACTTGAGATCGGTAATGAGCTTTCTCTTGTATTCTCTGTCTCTGCGGAAGTTGTGGATGGCTTGATGAATGAACCTTCTCCTCTATTTATATTGTCTTGAGGCGGCTCTAAATGTGAATATTCCCTTTTCCTTGCTCGATTAGGGAATGGAAATATTCTGGATTCCCCTCCGAGATAAGGATATATTCCTTATTCTTCGGCGGTCTGTTCGCAAGGAATATTTCCATTTCCGAGATCGGCGGGAAAGAGGAAATATTCCGATTTTATCTGTTGTAACGGATTGGGCTCGCGCTGGGCCTAGATTGTAACCGAGATTGGGCTTTCAGCGAGATTCCGAGCTCGGCCCAAAGTTTTCGGGCCGACTTGTCTTTGATCCGAACCATCGTAGACCAGTCTTGATTGAACCGATCTCGGTTCGAACCGAGTTAAACCAGGGGGTGCTAATCCCCCCTCTAACAATTGGTCCCCCCCTCAGTTCGGCGAGGGAGTTTATGAGTTCGGTGAATTTTTGGGGAGTATTCTTTAGCTCGGTTAAAACGGAGATCGGTACGATCTGATCAGATTCTATTTCGAGTGCGGCGGATTTTTTAGTTCGGTGAATTTTGAGTTCGGCGAACTTCTTTCGAAAGTGAAGATCGGAATTCTCGCGGTTTGACTAGTCTTTTGAATTTTCGAATTCGGCTGATTTTTCTCGGGTTGTTGAGCTCGTTTCGTCTTCTTCGGCTACGGAATTCGAAGAGCCGCGTGTCGATTCGTATTCTTCGGCTACAGAATTCGAAGAGCCGCGTGTCGATTCGTATTCTTTGGCTACAGAATTTGAAGAGTCGTCATCATTGCGTTTTTCTTTATAAATACCGCTCGATCCTCCTTCATTTCTCACTTCTGTTCATTTTCTTCAAAAAGGTATTTCTCTCTCTCTCTCTAGAGCTCTCCCTTCTCTCTAGTATTTATTTTTCTTTCCGTTCTCCGATCATTTCTCCGCCGTGATTCTTCCGATCTGTTTGAAGATCTTCGAATTTTCTGGGCGATCTTCAAGCTGTTCTTCGTTAGTATTCAAGTTGTTCTTTATCATTTCTTTCTTTCGATCGAGATGACTTCTGAAGGTGACTCTATTTCTGTTGGGGACCGATCTCCGAATAAAGACTTCCCAGACCTCAGACGTTTTATGGATGATTCCGTTTCGAGTTCGGATATGCAAGAATTATTCAGACATAACTCGCGTCGTGGTGATGCAAGTAGTTCCGGGGTTACTGCCGCTGGGCCGAGAAATCCAAGGGTTACGATCGAAGTTCCTCAGCTTATTGATGAGGACGAACTTGAAGGAATTGTCGAACCAGACGAACAGATTCGGGCAGATCGGGAATTTGCAGCTCGGCTCGCGGAGGGCGATGAAGCTGCCTGTCCGGACGATCACGCTGTATCGCCAGAAGTTTGTCAGGGTGATGTTCCCAGATCGGCTACCGGACGTGTGATCGAAAGGCATGCGATCATTAGACCGTCTCGTTCTACCGTGGAGACGGTTCGAGTTACGTTGGAGAGGTGTAATGCTCCAGATGATCTTATTTTTAAGATCCCGAAGGAGACCGATCGTCCGTGGTATGCTCCTGCTGGGTATGTGTGCGTTTACGAGGAGTATTTCAGAAGCTGCGGTCTCCAATTTCCTATTCCCGAACTCTTCTACAAGTACTGTAAGAGACGACATATCGCGATCTCCCAGTTGATGCCAGCCACGGTAATAAACCTTATGGGTCTTATTTCTCTCGGCGAAGAGTGCGGTATCCCGATTACGGCTAAGATTTTCGAGAGGCTTTTTCGGGTAAACCTGTCGAAGGTGAAGCCTTGGTACCTATCGGCTAGCGCGAAGCCGGAAGCCGATCTGGTTACCGGGAATAAGCCGAGCAAGGTTAACAACTGGAATGCGCGGTACTTTTTCCTAAAGATTGACGAATCTTCCGTAGAGTGTCCGGATGGGAGTTACCGGACTCAGTGGAGGACCCCTATCGGTAGATCTTGGATCTTGATTTCTATTTACCATGCTATTTTGCCTAAATTATATTTCTTCTTTTTCTTTTCAGATCGTCACACGCCAGGCTTCCTTATCACCACACCGGGGTTCACTTTCCTCCACGCGAAGCAGTTAAGTGAGGCTGGTAAAGTTCGGTGGCCTGAAGCCTACCAAGAGAAGCTTGACTTGAAAGCGAAAAGAGCTCTTAGAGGTAAATTTCGGTAGATTTTTCTTCTCAGTTCCGCAGTCTCCTTTATCTGTGTTCTTTCTTTTTCCAGCAAACCCATCTCGTTGTCGAAAAATGAAGTTCGATGATATCCCTGATCTCTCTGCCGAGATGGATGGTGATGAAATGGATGCGGACATTCCTCTGGCAGCCGATCAGGCAAATCCTGAGGCTATGGCTGAAGGAATCGGCCAAGGAGAGGTTCCTGTAATGGCCGAACCCGAGGCTCCGGCTGAAGAGATCGGTCAGGACGAGGTTCCTGTACTGGCCGAACCTAATGCTCCAGTCGAAGAGATTGGCCAAGGAAGGGTTCCTGCTGGGGAACGCACTTCTCTTCCGGCTGAAAAGAAAAGGAGAAAAAAGACAAAAAAGGGGTCTCGGCAGGCTGCTGATCCAACTGCTAGGGTCGGTACCGAGCATACCGAAGATGGTGAAGGCGGCGAGGGGAGTACCGAACCCCAAATTGCTGAAGGAGAAACAGTTGTCTTATCGGATGACTCTCCAGTGCCAAAGAGGCGTCGGGCGTCCGATCCCGAGGCCAACTCTTGGGATTACGTCGAATCGTATCGGCGCTTGAGTTTCGGCCCCGACTTCCTTCCGCCGATCGATTGCCTTCGCCAATCTGAGGCCTATAAGAAACTGGCTCAGACTACTGCTGAGGTAAACCCTTTTCCCCTTTTATTCTTGAGTTCGTCGTTCCTTGTCCTTCTTTTTTCTAAGGTTCGTTATTTTGACAGATGGTTGCCCAGACGAACGAGATCGTCGGGTCTTACGACCGCGAGCTCGGAGAATCGCGCCGTAAAGCTTTCGAGGCGAAGGTTCAAGCGGCGGAGCTTCGCAAGGAGCTGCACATATCCGAGGACCGAGTGGAGGCGGGCGATCGTGCGGTGGACCAACTGACTCGCGAGATTGCCGCACTTAAGAGATCCAATGCCGAGTTGGAAAGAGACGCTCTCTCGATAAAGCTGTTCGCGGAAACTTCGCGATTGAGGGCTGGTTGTACCCAGCAGATCTCCAGGAGAAAAGCGGTCACTGAAAAGTGCCAAGTCCGGCTTCAGAAGGTAAAGGACCATTTGTCGGCGGTAGAGCAGGCGAAGAAACCGTTCCTCGTTATCAATCAGGTTCAGGGAGTACTAGATTTCTGTGAGGGCCTCAAGAAGAAGCACGGTATTGTTGTTCCTTCGTCTCGTATCGATCGGCTCGAGAAGCTTAAGGCCGAAAAGGTGAAGGAATATGCCGCGATCGAACTCTGTGAGCTAGATGAGGCGGACTTGGTTGTCACGCCTTTTAGTGATCCGTTGCATCCAGAGGTTTCGACGTCGATGGGCAATGAGGTTCCACCGGGCCTCGACGAGTTCGGATCCAATCAGGCTTCCATGTCGGCTGATCGCGCTGATGCGATGCGGAAGCAAAATGTCTAAGCCCCCCTTTTTGTAATATGTTTAGTTTTCTTTTGCCCGAATGGGCTTATAACTAGACCTCTTGGACCGGAGGGTTTTTAAAATCCGGTATCCGTTTTGTGGTTTTGCCCGAGGGGCTTTTTATGAATCCGACTTTTATCGATCTCCTTTTTTTTTTATTTTGAGTGTTATACTTAGTTATTTCTCAAGTTATTCTTATGCCGAGCTCTGAAGTATTTGAAGTCGTACATAATACGAACCTCTCGAATTTATTGTACACAGTGGTGCCGTAAACTGTACGGTCTTAGCCGGGTGAAGAGGATAAATTCGACTGAACCTGTTCGAGGTCGGCAATCCCTATCGTAGATCGGCTTACTGCTTTTGCGATTGTTGAGAAATCGGCTTACTTGTTTTTGCGACTGTTGAGAAATCGGCTTACTAGTCTTGCGACTGTTGAGAAGTCGGCTTAGATTTGCGAGGAAGGACGTTCGGCTTGACCCTAGAGTTTAGTTTAAGAGTACGTGAACAGCCCATCTTAATATGCTCTAGGGTTCTCACATTGAATCCGAGTGTGCGAGACGGACTTGGCTTATTTAGCTCGGATAATCTGAGAATTTGGTGCGAGACTGATCTCGGCTTTGAATGTGGAAAGTGTATTATCCATTGCACCATGAGGATGCGTGCGAGCTAAGCTCGGCTTTATCAGATCGTCTGGCCAGGACGTTGATATGTAACCGTTGGTGGTTGAAAATGCGAACTGTTGAAGTTCGGCAAACTAAAAGTTTGACTTAGAAAATACGAACTGTTGGAGTTCGGCAAACTGAAAGTTTGACTTAGAAAATACGAACTGTTGGAGTTCGGCAAACTAAAAGTTTGACTTAGAAAATACGAACTGTTGGAGTTCGGCAAACTAAAAGTTTGACTTAGAAAATACGAACTGTTGGAGTTCGGCAAACAAAAAGTTTGACTTAGAAAATACGAACTGTTGGAGTTCGGCAAACATAAAGTTTGACTTAGAAAATACGAACTGTTGGAGTTCGGCAAACATAAAGTTTGGCTTAGAAAATACGAACTGTTGGAGTTCGGCAAACATAAAGTTTGGCTTTAGAAAATACGAACTTTTGGAGTTCGGCAAACATAAAGTTTGGCTTTGAAGGTACGAACTATAGGAGTTCGGTAGAATGCCTTGGTAAAATTTTATTAATGTTATAGCTGCGCCTTGTGAGGGCTGCCTACGTACCTTCGAAAGAAGGATCAAGCCATTCGTAGTTCATATTACATATTAGAATCGAGCGTATGTGTAGTAGCTCGGTGATCTTTTTTTTTTTTTTTTTTTTTTTTTTTTTTTTTTTTTTTTAGCGCTTGATGGTTGGCCTAGATGTAGTACCGCTTGAGGTTCATGGAATTCCGCGAACGGGGAATGGGGGTTCGTGGAATTCGCTTAAATCTGCTTTGATGTCCTTGTCGAGCTCGGCTCCGATTCCTACGCATCTCTCCGGATTGAAATCGTCGATATTGACTTGGACGATCGTTTCGCGTCGCGGTAAATCGGGATCGTTTGGATTTTTCTTCTTATTGATCACGCAGGTGCGGGGAGTGGTCCTCAGTTTGCATTCGTTGATGAAACACGTTCGGGACATCACTTGGTCGCCTTTAAGGGTGAAGATTCCGGAAGGTGTTGGGAACTTGACGCATTGGTGATACGTTGACACGACTGCTTGCATTGAGAATATCCACGGCGTGCCAAGTATCACGTTGTAGATCGCTGGTTTGTTTAACACCAAGAACTTGACCATTCGGCATATTCCCCCGGTATACATAGGAATTTTAACCGTTCCTGCTGTCATGGTTTGCTCGCTCGAGAATCCGGTGAGTGGTTCGATGTTCGGTCTGATTTGGTTGTCGGGAAAATCCATATTTTTCAGCGTATCCTTGAAAATCACGTTAACCGAGCTCCCAGTGTCGATCAAAATTCGCCCGACTACGACATCACCGATGAGTGTCTCGACGACTAACGGGTCGTTATGCGGCATATGAAGTCCTTCCGTGTCGGCCTCAGAGAAGGTGATCGGCGTTCCGCAGGGTGTAGTCTGATGTGACTGTTTTGCGGCCACTGCTTCCTTACTGTATGTCTTCAGAGCTCGGACGGAGTAGTTGCATGTTTCCAACGCGCCCATGATCATGTTGATACGTTTCCGAACCTGCGGAGGTTGCTGAGCTTCCACGTTGTCCTCTCGATCCCGTTTTGGCTGTTCGTCGTCGGTTTTATTTTTAGGCTGCTCGGTAGCCTTGTTTGGTCTGGAGTTACGTCTCCTACCGTTATCGTTACGGTGCGGTCTGTTCGAGGGTTGGAAGGCTCCTTCGACTGGAACTTCCCCCTTTTTGTACTTCATCATCAGGAACTCCTGTAGATGTCGGCACTCTTCGGTCGAATGATTTCCATACCGGTTATGGAAATTGCAGTACAGTGCGGATTCAGTGGTGTCGGGCTCTTTTGGCTCATCCGACCGAACCCAAGTGTTTGACCAGGATTGCTGAGTTTGGACCGTATTGACGGGTTGTTTCGGGGGAACGCACAGTTTGTCCTTAGTGGCGGGCTGTTTCGTGATTGCGTATCGCCTATCTTTCTCGGATCTTTCCTCCTCCTCTATGATGAAGATATGCGCCCTGTGCAAGATGTCCTCCAATGTCTTTGGATTATTGCGTTTGATCTCCCTGTGAAAGTCCGATTCGTACCAGGTGGCTTTGTAAAGAGCCTCGATTGCGGCTTCGTCGTCGATCGTGCAATGGGATACAACCGCTTTGAAACGTTCCATGAAGTTGCGTAGGGGCTCGTCCTGCTTCTGCTCGAGGGCCCAGAGTTCGGCGTTCTTTGTTTTCTGCTTGATAAACATGGTGAAGCGTTTGAGGAATTTGGTGGTGAGCTCGTTATAGCTGTTTACCGAGCTTGGCTCGAGCGTTGAAAACCAATCGAGCGCGGCTCCGGATAAGTTCTCCACGAATAGTTGGCACATGGCTGCGTCCTTCTCGGTTTCCGAGCCGAAACGAAATCGGTTCATTGTGATGACAAACAAGGTCAAGAAGTGTTTAGGATCGGTAAACCCGTCGTATGATGTGATCTTGACTCTTTCCCATCGTCGGACTGGAGTATTGACGACTTTGTCGGTAAACGGCGTCCTCTGTGACTCTTGAATTACCCGGTCGATCTCCGGCGCCGAACTCGTAGCCTGATGGACTTTGGTCCGCATATCTTGTAGTTGGGCCTGGACCTTGGCGAATTCCAAATTCACGGCGGCTTGGTCCGTGATGTTGATTTCCGAACCGGTCGCGGAGGATCTTCTTGTCGGCGGGTCGATCATGCCTGGGGGTTGAGCGTCGGTTAAGTCGGACAAGAGGTTTCGGCGTAACGTGTGTTCTCCGGCGGGCGTGATCAGGTTTGGATCGAGGGTGCCAATCTGGTTTCGGCGTTCGAAGTGGGATGCTATCAGTGAAGTGATCCGCTCTTCGTTCTTTCTGTTGATCTCGGCGAACTGCGCTGTCATAGCTTCTATGAAGACGGTTGGATCCGTAAATATCGAAGCAGCCGGAGGCTGTTGAAGAGTCCGAGATGGATTGACCTGATTGTCTTCTCTAACAGGTATGGTCGGAGGGGGTCCTCCTCCGGTTGTCTGTAGTTCGGTATTGATAGGATTGAGCTCGTCGATCCGTGGGTTTTGATCATCGGTTTCTGAGCTGTTGACGAGGGCTGCGGTGGTATCGACTGGAAGAACCATTGCCGAACTTCAATCAAACGATATCCGAAAGTACTGTTCTATTACTCCCCACAGACGGCGCCAATTGTTGATCCGTAAATCACACAAAAAGGGGGTAAAACAGTACTTTTAGTCGGAATCTCGTTTATTGATCTAAGTCGGCGATTACAACAGAGTTTAAGTAAGAAGGCAAAGACAAAGACTTGAGATCGGTAATGAGCTTTCTCTTGTATTCTCTGTCTCTGCGGAAGTTGTGGATGGCTTGATGAATGAACCTTCTCCTCTATTTATATTGTCTTGAGGCGGCTCTAAATGTGAATATTCCCTTTTCCTTGCTCGATTAGGGAATGGAAATATTCCGGATTCCCCTCCGAGATAAGGATATATTCCTTATTCTTCGGCGGTCTGTTCGCAAGGAATATTTCCATTTCCGAGATCGGCGGGAAAGAGGAAATATTCCGATTTTATCTGTTGTAACGGATTGAGCTCGCGCTGGGCCTAGATTGTAGCCGAGATTGGGCTTTCAGCGAGATTCCGAGCTCGGCCCAAAGTTTTCGGGCCGACTTGTCTTTGATCCGAACCATCGTAGACCGGTCTTGATTGAACCGATCTCGGTTCGAACCGAGTTAAACCAGGGGGTGCTAATCCCCCCTCTAACAGATACCATAAGTGGTATCGGTCGATACTCGGGCTTCAAATCGGTGTCTCAGCTACACGAACTTCGCTTTGCTCCAAAAAGCTCCAGAATGCTCCAATATCTCCAATTATGCTCCAAACGCGCTAAAACCTGAATTTACTCTAAAACACTACGAAAACACTAGAAATACTCTATAAAAAAGACATATATTATGGCTAAAAATGGGTAAAAACCATGAAATATCAATTCCCCCAGACTTAGCATTTGCTTGCCCTCAAGCAGACAGAAAGCTAAACAAGAGAAAGAGGTTTGAAAACACGGAGACTCACCTGTTCCTGAACCATCGCAATGGCCCTTTTCCTAAGCACCCAAATGTCACCTAACCAGCTATAGGTCTAACCACCATGTACTTCTCCGTAGACATTCGCAGCTTCCCAGACTCCACACATTATCTCACAGCATTGTCCAATAAAGCCCTCATCTCCAGTTTCATCGCTGCAGCCAATGTTCAAGAACCTTCTAGATTATTTTCCATACAATATCATGACAAAAGAACCACCCAATTCTCACACTTTTTGGTATTGTTTTTCTCTATCCCAGACTTATTTCACATCATGTTTTCTTGCATATACATATTTAGGTTTGAGACGCGAGTATTGATGGTGTTTGCCACCAAATCCCCAGCTATTCCCTCTCTACGTATCAAAGGTATAGGCGAATATTGGTATCACAAGAAATTTTCCTAACCTCGCTTTCAACCTTTGTGTGATCATTCCTTTCAAGTAGAATAATGGGATCGCTGGAAATTTTCCTAACCCTCTACTCAGAAGAAAATCATTTCATCTTTTTATGCTTTTACTTATAACAAGGGAGAGAAATACCATTACTTTCTACACATGGGTTCCTTTGTCAGATATGAATGAGGAATCAAGCCCTGTAAACATCAACTGCATCGATGAAGTCCAAAAATTAGCTCAGGTTTTAATGGAACTCTGCTGGAGACATGGGTGTTTTCTAGTCAACTGGTCAGTCTTTGGATTTTTCATTAGTCGATCTAGAACTGATCATTTAACACTGGTCACTCAAAAGCAAAATCAGAACAATAGATTCAAGCACAGGATCATAATCTTCAACAGGTTTTGACTCGATAAAACAATTTTTGACTCAAAAAAATGACTGACTCTAAGAAAAACAAACACGCTGTCAGCAACTACCTCCCCCAGACTTAAACAACACTGTCCCCAGTGTTATTTAGTTTATAGTTGGTAAAAGAAACCAAAACAGCTGAGTGGAGACGTGAAAATCAGAGAAGTTATATGTGCGTTGGGTATCGACCGATACCATTACGGTATCGATCGATACAAGGACCATTGGTCGATGCAACGTCTGTTTATCCCGGTGTCGATCGATACTAGTGGTGTCGATCGATACTGCTCCTTCGAATCTGATTCACGTGACACAGCATAACAAAAACAAAAACTGGAAAAATAAAAGACTCATATGTACAGACTTACCAGTGGGTTGCCTCCCACCAAGCGCTTGTTTTACGTCATGAGCTTGACTTTACAGACGATCAGTCAGGATAAGAATGAGAACTTACTCCAAAACAAGCTCCACAATTTGACATCTCCAACTTCAGAATTCTGCTCAACATACCCTTCACAACATCCTTTCCTTTCTCTTTCAGCTCTGAAGTGAGAATATCTCTAACCTTAGAGAATGGTTTCAAAGTTCCCCTGCACTTCACCTTATATTCAATCGAATCTCCATCACACTTCTGAGGGATTAAGGTCACATGGATAGCACTCTCGACCCTTTTGTTCTTCACATTCTTCTTTGCCTTAGCCGTTTTGATGTCTTTCTTGGTGATGATAGAAGGCCCATCTAAAATGTCTATGACAGTTGGCTCATCATAAGTCTCTTCCAAAAGATAAACCATCAACAGCTCTCCTGTGACAACAGTGATGCAAGAGATATGTGTGGGAGCTCTTCCAATGGGGATGGCTTTGTAGGAGATCTCCTTGTCAATGTATGAGAACGAGATCCTCTTATTGGGCGTGTCTATAACTGCATCAACTGTAGCCATGAACGGTCTTCCCATAATCAAAGGCGTACTAGATCTTGCACTCATCTCCACAACCTGAAAATCAGCAGGAACCAGGCAATCTCCTACTTTAACAAGCAATTCAGGGATTGTACCGTACGTAACTGAGGTGGAAGAGTTCGCAAATGTGAGAGTCATCGTAGCAGATCTAATATCACCAATTTTCAACCTCTCTGCAATTGCCCTTGACATGACATTGACACTAGACCCTGAATTAACGAGAGATTCTTTGAATTCAATCCCAGAGATAGAAAATTTTCCTGGGTCTTCCCTCTTAGTCAACTGCTTCATTTGTGGTGGTGTGCTTCTTGCTTTGATGAAGAGTGTCTTAATCTCTTCTAGAGTTTCTCTGCAATCTCGGAAGTAACCAAGCAAAGGGCAGTTTTCCAAAGTTTCGTCAAAATACATAGTATGGGGAATCCTCCTTACCATCTTCTCAAAACCGAGCAACTTCTCTGCAGTAATGGGAGCTCTGAGATGTCTAGGTGGTAAAGGATATGGCACCTTAGGCTTGTAAACGCGTTACTCAGTCATCTCCAGTTTTTTTCATAATTTTTGGCTCAGTCTGCGAGGGGTGTCGCTCGATACCAGGTTGGTGTCGATCGACACAAGGCTTATGTGTCGTTTCTTCAGGTCGGTATCGATCGATACCAGGAGTGGTGTCGGTCGATACAGATGAATCAGGCTTAAAATCACCTTCAATCTCTGCGAATTATTCTGCATCCAAACCCTTTTCTACCACTGCAGTGACCTCTTCAGCACTTCTTGAGGTGATTACATTGACATATTCATTCTGTGAATGAACCATCTTTCCCTTGATAGATGTTGTAGTCTGAGCTATTTGATTTTCCAGCATCTTCTGATGAATACTGAGAGATTCAATTTTCCCATTCAGTTCTTTGTACATAGCATCCATCTTCTGTTGTCCCTCAATAAACTGTTCCAGCATAGACTCAACTTTGTTTTCAGGAGTTTTGGGTGGTCGAGATTGGTAGGACGAATTTCCATAGGTTCTAAAACCAGCTGGGTTGACATCAGATTTGTACCCTCCTTGCTGAGCATTGTTGGTGAAGTTTCGGTTGTTGCTTTGCTGGTATTGATTTCTCTTACCTTGAAAAACAGAACCACCAATGTAGTTAACACCTTCCACTTCATCCTCATTGAAGTTCTCAACCTTATCAGCAAAATGAATAGCTTTCATCGTCTTTCCCGTCAAGAGATTGTGCACTGAATCCAACTTAGCTTTAACCTCAGCAATCTGTGATCCATCCATTCCTCAAGACTGCATCCTTCGCTCAAAGTCTGCATTCTTGGTACTATTGCTAGATGCCAAGTTCTCAATAAGCACATAAGCATCGTCGGGATACCTGGTGTTGAAGTTCCCATTACTCGCAGCATCTATGGACATCTGATACCTCAAATCAATCCCTCTGAAGAAGATACCCAGCAACTGAACATTGGTGAACCCGTGATGTGGACAATCTCTCTGATATGACCTGAATCTGGTCCATGCAGCCTTAAACGCCTCAGTCGCTCCCTGAGAAAACTTGGAGATCTTATTCCTGAGTTCCTCGAATCTTGCATCATCATAGAAATTATTCAGGAAGGCATTCTTATTCTCCTCCCAAGTAGCCAGTGATCCAGGGGGCAACTGCTTAAGCCAATAAGATGCATCTCCACTAAGATAGTATTGGAAGAGCTTACAAAGAAGGTAATCGTTGGATACTCCATTGTATTTGATGCTAGTGACCAAATCCTCAAACTTCTCAATATGATCCATGGAGTGTTCATGAGAAAGACCGTGAAAAAGATGTTGACCCACAAGAGTGAAGTATGCAGGTTTCAGCTCAAAGTCATTCCTCTGAAAAGCAGGAGGGCGAATCGCATAACGATTGGCATAGAATTGATCGGGCCTGTTGTACTCACCGATTGTTCTACCACGATTAACCACATCATTCCCAACATTCGCAGCAACTGCAGGGACAATGATGTTTCCAGCTTCATCAAATTGTTGCCCTCTCTCATTGCACAATTGACCCTCTTGGTCTCTCAAATCAATACCACTGGATTGTTCATCTCTGCTGGCTTCTTTGCTTTCCTGTTTGCACGTTCCAAATTTATTAGCTCCTTGTTGGAAAGATCAACTAGCTGAGTGCTCTTGTTCCTCCTGGTTTCGCGAGTGGGCATACACCTGAAACACACTAGACAAGGCACGTAAGTAACAACAACAAAAAACAAAAAACGATGAGTATCGACCGACGCTGGGAGGTGTTGATCGATACCAAAAAACTTAAACGACGAGTATAGGCCGACACCAATGGTATCGATCGATACCGATGAACTTAGCCGAAACTCGATAGCTAAAATCTAATGGCGATTTTTAGAGTCCCCGGCAACGGCGTCAAAATTTGATAAGCTCAAATTAATACCCTAAAAGTACTAAAGCAGTAGTTGTAGTAAAGTAGAGGTCGAACCACAAAGACTCAAGAAAATCACACAATAGACCAAATAGTTTCGAATCAAGCTAAGCAATTCAGTTGAAACAAAATAAATAAAAAGTAAAAGAGTTGTAAAATCGATGGGAGAATATAGGCCCAGGGTATTTCTCAGAAGATCAATGAATGCAGGTAACCAATCAGTCAGGATTCAGATTTAGCGCGGTTCTTGAAATCAAATCACTAAGTTATAATTAACCAACTGTCGTTGCGAGAATTATCTAAATCTAAACTTCAGAATCCCAAATCTTTTTGCAAATTCCTAAGAATAAATCAGCCTTAATATCGAGTTTGATATGTTCACAAATCAACTAAACCAGATCTCTTTGCGAATAATTAATTTGCTCACCGTAGGTTCTGTCAGATTACTCAATTGCACTGTCGTGCCTAATTGATTAACCTAAGATCTAAGTTCTAGGTAATCAATCCAGAATTAGCTTTGAGAACAACCTATGGTGAAGAACTAATTCAGATGGTGAATCCTAACTAATCAATTACCAGCAATCAGAGAAATCCTTATGAGAAAACCCTAAACATAAGATGGATCTACTCAGACATGGAGAATGAAACAATCAACATAACTGAATAGATCATTAAATTAAACAATAAGAAAAGAGAAACAAGAGGGTTCGAAATCTTCTCTCGGACGAACAGAGTTTCAGACTTATCTCCCTCACAAAGCTCTCTCTCAAAACCAAAGCAAAATAAAGCGTAGCCAAACGTAATCAAGCGTAACAGCCAAAGTGGCTGAAAAACCTAATTAATACTCCTAAAACACGAATTGGAGCTAATTGTAAATAATAAAGTCTTATGGGGCAGATTGCAATATTCTTCAATCTTCAAAAAGTCGCGATCCGTGTCTTTCTGCAGTGGGTATCGATCGATACCCTAAGTGGTATCGGTCGATACTCGGGCTTCAAATCGGTGTCTCAGCTACACGAACTTCGCTTTGCTCCAAAAAGCTCTAGAATGCTCCAATATCTCCAATTATGCTCCAAATGTGCTAAAACCTAAAAAGACTCTAAAACACTACGAAAACAATAGAAAGACTCTATAAAAAGACCTATATCATGGCTAAAAAGGGGTAAAAACCATGATATATCAACTCCCCCATACTTAGCATTTGCTTGCCCTCAAGCAAACAGAAAGCTAAACAAGAGAAAGAGGTTTGAAAACCCAGAGACTCACATGTTCCTGAACCATCGCAATGACCCTTTTCCTAAGCACCTAAATGTCACCTAACCAGCTCTAGATCTAACCACCATGTACTTCTCCGTAGACATTCGCAGCTTCCCAGACTCCACACATTATCTCACAGCATTGTCCAATAAAGCCCTCATCACCAGTTTCATCGCTGTAAACCTTCTATATTCTTTCTCATACAATATCATGACAAAAGAACCACCCAATTTTCACACTTTTTGGTATTGTTTTTTCTCTCCCCCGGACTTATTTCACATCATGTTTTCTTGCATATACATATTAAGGTTTGAGACGCGAGTATTGATGGTGTTTGCCACACCGTACTTTAATAAGTATTCCGCTTGGTTTTCTATGCTTTTATTACGCGTTTTGCATGTTTGCGATTTTAAGACTCTTTTCAGGTAACTCGGGATTAAAGAGTTCATTTCGGAGCAAAGATACGTTTTTGGATAAAGTTGGACCGTCAAGAAGTTTTGCAATCAAAGAAGACCTTTTCACCGTCTGATCATCACCAAATTTGAATACAAGAAAGTAGAGACAGCCAGATTTCAAATACAATTGGAATGGGGACAATCCAATGGTTGGATCCTAAAATATACCCGAAACACTGAAGAACCATGAAGTTTCCTAAAGAAGCAGCTCACTGCGCCTGGAGGGCTCCCAGCCGCGGTCAAGCACCATTCCACCACCCCTGAAGCCACTCCACCCGTGGCCAGAAGACAGTTCGCCGTGGCCAGATGAGACGGACCCGCGGCCAAGCCTATTTCCGCCCAAGACAATCTGTTTCTTCACCCGAGGCCAAAATCATATTTTCCCGTCAACCCCTAAAACAACATAAGCTTGTTGAATACCTATAAATACTTGTTTTAGACAGAAATTTCGAGAATGGAACCCTAGACACATTCTACACACTATTTTTCTTTCATTTTTGTACTCTTGCATCGAGATTTTGGGGATTGGTGAGGAGGTTTCTCACCGAGGTTAGTTCTTGTTCGTGAGGCTTCTTCACCAATCTTATGCTTAATTTAATTATGTCTTTTTCAAGTATATGCAAATAGTTTAGATTGTTGGGTTTAAAGGATTATCGAGGGGAATTCTATGTTCGATAAGGATTTCACTCGTTAATTAAACCCTATCCGATTTCTAGAGCTCTTCTTGTGGAAAATTGTTAATGCATGAAATAGAGGCTGATAGGGGAGTTTAGAACCACGGAATTGTTTCATCTAATCACCAGCAAAGTTCATCCACAAGGCGTGCGCGTCGTAAGATTTCGAAAGTATACTTACGGAGTGCCGTGAAGCTATGGACCCACTAGCATATCACAATCTTACGCGCGGCCAGAGACGGAAGCTATTGGTCGAGTGAATATATTGTAGGGTGTATGTTATACGGAAGTAGACTACGTCATTATTATGTCATGTTCGTGGAGTTATAATCTAGAAACACTGGTTACTAACGAGCTATGAGCCGTTTGATTGAATCGAGCATACCCCTAGATATTCATCTCGACCTAGCAACGTTTTAGAATAAGTTACAACCGTCTCTAGTAGTTTAGTTTAGCAATAGAGTCCGTAGAAGTAGTTTAGTTATCGATTTCATTAGGTTTAGGTTAGTAGTCGATTTTCTTAGGTATTAGGATAGTTTTAGTTTTTCTTAGGATAGGTTTAGTTTCTCGTAGCATTAGTTTAGTAGTTAAGATTCCCTTAGTTTAGAGTATCCATCGAATTTCTTAGATTAGATTAGTAGAAGTTTTCCGTTTCCCGTTCGTTACAATTCTAGTTACAAAAACCCTATAAAAATATATTCGTTCTAGGTTTATGTACTATACAGTGTCTAAGGTCTCATAGAACAGCACCATCTGTATTTGGATTGATACCTCAAGTACTACAACACACATATGTGCACTTGCAGGCTTTAAGGTTTATAAATTTAAGACCTAAAGTTTCGGAGACGAATCCGATAATGCATCAGAAGTTCGCCGATCTGAAGACCTCTACACAATGATCAAGAAATTAGCAGATCTCAATTCCATCCGAGCTAAACAAATCTTCATATAAATCGCCGAACTCAAAATATTCCTTCGCCAAACTGGGGGGGATTAATTGTTAGTGTTGAGTTTAGCACTCCCCAGTTTAGTCCGGCTCGATTCATCCCGGTTTACGACTGCTCGGGCCGAGAGAAGAAAAGCCCATGATTGCAGAACCGGCCTGCAAATCCGAGTTAGGCCTATCTCGCACAGCACCGACCTATGAGCCCAAGAAAGGCCCGACCCATCACAGTAAAGACCGGCTTCCGAGAGTTACTGAATGTACCCTGATCTTAGAGGGATTTTAGGAAACTTTCCTTTTCCTGAAGGAACTAGGAAAAGAAAGTTTTCCCGTTCGAAACCGACTTTAAATCTTATAAATAGGGAGGCCTTCGCTTTGTGAGGCTAAAAACAAGTATATCATAAAGTCGACCTAGTGTTTCATTAAACCAAAAAAGGAAGTTTTTGGGCAGCAAGTGTCGCAGGGTCAGTCAAGCTTCTGGGCCGAGTTCAGGCCCAATTCGGATGCGTCTTCAGTAAAATCGGTGTATCTTTCTGACCACTGCTCCAAATGACTTGAAACCATTTCCATATGAAAGATGACTCAGAATGATATCTTTTCACCTAATTTCATCTCAATCCATCAACGGTAAGGCATCCAATAGAGGTGAAACTTCCGGTGCATATGTGTAATCCAATTGGAGAAATCCGCCTTTTTGAGCTTTAGGTGCTTGGCTGATCTTTTGTACTTGGAAACATGTCTTGGACGTGGTAAACTCTTTTTTGGCTCCATTTTGCATCATTTTTTATGACTTGACCTATATAGACATTAAAACTACAAATACGAGAAAATTACCTCAAAAAGTACATAACCGAATGAAAATGCTTAGATAAAATACAAATATCCGTAATAAAAACAGTGAAATAGAAAGTATATCAACTCCCTCCAGACTTAGCTTTTTGCTTGTCCTCAAGCAAACAAAGAAACTAAGAACAGAAAAGTGGTTTGAAAACGCGGAAACTCACTAATTCTGTAGAACGTCGTACTAACCTTCATTCTCGTAAACCAATTAGAACATATTTGACGTTAGATAGAAAACCACCATGTACTTCGCCGTTTGCTTCTCAACTTCCCAAGTCTGACCCACATTCTCATAAGGTTACCTAAATTCTACATTGCTAACTTCTTTAGAGTTAGAGACGTGCGGTCTCATCAAGGGAGTATCGATCAAAGAACATGTAGACTTTCCTTAATCAAGTTTCCTGCTTACCTTGACAGTCTTAATTCAGGTTTCTTCCCTCTCCCTTTTTTCTCTCTTCCTTAGATCGATTTTCTTCTTTTTCCTTGACACGCGAGTACTGATGGTGTTTGCCACAGAATCCCCGGTTCACTTATTTTGGCATACTTCCATGAGACACGAGTATTGATGGTGTTTGCCACCGAATCCTCGGTTCACTTCCGCGCCATCCATATCCTTTTTTCATTGAAGTACTTAGCTGAAGGGAAAAGAGAGGGAAACCATACTCACACAGACTTGTCATGGCAGGCTTGAAAAAGGTATCCTGGTCGATTTATACCAAGCCCCAAGATGAGAAAAATTAAGTTCATTAGGTTGAAGCCAGCGCTAAATCCTTCAGTTTCCTTAGAGAAATGGGTGTTTTTATGGTAAGTCGGTCCACTCACGGGTTTTCCATTTGTAAGAATCTGCTGTCAATCTCTATTAAAACGGTCACTAAAAGTTGGTGTCACACGGTTAGTTCCAAGAAAAGTTCATAATTTCCAACATTATAGTTTTGACTCAATAAAACGACTCAAGAAAAATAATTAAAATGACTCAAAAAAATAAAAATAACATCAAAGAAAAATAAAATGTGTTAGTAAACAATAAATTCCCCCCCCCCCAGACTTAGCTCGCACCGTCTCGGTGTGATAGTGAGCGATAGAAGGGAGCGGACAGACTCGATAAAATAAAAATAATAATAAAGAGAAAATTAAATAAAAATTGTGATGAAGGGACCTGGATCAGAACGTTATGGAAACGGAAGATGAAGTCTCGTTGTCGTCGGATTCGCGAGAAAGCACCTCTGTCTCGTCAGAATCAGCTACGTACTCATCCTCTTATGGCGTATGGCTTGTGGCATCGTCATCGGTAGCCTCTGTCTGATCAAAACCAGAGATGAGTGAGAGACTACCTAGCTCGTTGTCCACTTTCTCGGCTCCTTGGGTTGTTCGAGATTTCTTGAAGAAATGTGGTACAAACTTTTGACCACCTTGACGAGCTTTGAGATAATCTCTCCTTGAGTGCGAACCTGGTCTTGAAGGAGTATCCTCTCCTCTCGTTCCTTTGTGATAGTAGCATGGAACCATTGGTCCATGCGGTTCCTCATTGGTGCGGTGATAGGTTGAACCAAAGGAGTAATACCGAATGATGATGCACCTAACACTGCGGGGCGTCGAGGCTCTACATCAAGGTGAGAGTTATGTGCTGGTTTTGCTTGAGGTTTGTAGAAAAAGCTAATCCCTACAATAGGATCTCCCGGTGTACGTATGAACCATATATTTTCAGGAGGGATGAAAGAAGGGTTACCGTCTCGTAAACGAAGAAGGGTGATAACACCGTATTTTTACCCGTTTTGCTATATATTTTAGAACACTTTAATAAGTGCTCCGCTTAGTTTTCTATGCTTTTATTACGCGTTTTGCATGTTTGTGGTTTTAAGACTCTTTTCAGGTAACTCGGGATTAAAGATTGCATTTCGGAGCAAAAGTACGTTTTTGGATAAACTTGGACCATCAAGAAGTCTTGCAATCAAAGAAGACCTTTGCACTCTGATCATCACCAAATTTGGATACAAAAAAGTAGAGACAACCAGCTTTCAAATGCAATTGGATTGGGGACAATCCAATGGTTGGATCCTAAAATATACCCAGAGCACTGAAGACTGATGAAGCTGCCCAAAGAAGCAGCTCACCGCGCCTGGAGGGCTCCCAGTCGCGGCCAACCACCATTCTGTCGCCCCTGAAGCCATTCCACCTGCGGCCAGAAGCTACTTCACCGCTGCCAGAGGAGACGCACACGCGGCCAAGCCTATTTCCACCCAAGACGATCAGCTTCTTCACCCGAGGCCAAAATCATATTTTCCCGTCAAACCCTAAAACAACCTAAGCTTGTTCAAGACCTATAAATACTTGTTTTAGACAACAATTTTGGAGAATCCAACCCGAGACACATTCGACACACTATTTTGCTTTCATTCTTGTACCCTTGCATCGAGACTTTCGGGATTGGTTAGGAGGTTTCTCACCGAGGTTAGCTCTTGTACGTGAGGCTTCTTCACCAATCTTATGCTGAATTTAATTATGTCGTTTTCCTGTATGTGTGAGTAGTTTAGATTGTTGGGTTTAAAAGATTGTCGAGGGGAATTCTATGTTCGATAAAGATTTCACTAGGTAAACCCTAGCCGATATCTAGAGCTCTTCTTGTGGAAAGTTGTTAATGCATGAATATAGTATCATGTACTAGAGGCTGATAGGGGGAGTTTAGAACCACAGCAGTGTTGCATCTAATCACCAGCAAAGTTCATCCACAAGGCGTGCACGTTGTAAGATTTTGAAAGTATACTTACGGAGTGCCGTGAACCTATGGACCCACTAGCATATCACAATATTAAGCGCGGCCAGAGACGGAAGCTACTGGTCGAGTGAATAGATTGTAGGGCGTAGGTTATACGGAAGCAGACTACGTCATTATTCTGTCATGTTCGTGGAGTTATAATCTAGAAACACCGGTTACTAACGAGCTAGGGTCGTTTGATTGAATCGAGCATACCCCGAGATATTCCTCTCGACCCAGCAACGTTTTAGAATAAGTTACAACCGTCTATAGTAGTTTAGTTTAGCAATAGAGTTTGTAGAAGTAGTTTAGTTATCGATTTCATTAGGTTTAGGGTAGTAGTAAATTTTCTTAGGTATTACGATAGTTTTAGTTTTTCTTAGGTTAGGTTTAGTTTCTCTTAGTATTAGTTTAGTAGTTAAGATTCCCTTAGTTTAGAGTAGCCATCGATTTTCTTAGATTAGATTAGTAGAAGTTTTCCGTTTCTCGTTCGTTACAATTCTAGTTACAAAAACCCTATAAAAATATATTCGTTCTAGGTTTGTTTACTATACAGTGTCTAAGGTCTCATAGAACAGCACCCTCTCCCTATGGATCGATACCTCAAGAACTACAACGCACATATGTACACTTGCAGGCTTTAAGGTTTATAAATTTAAGACCTGAAGTTTCGAAGACGAGTCCGATAACACATCAAGTTTTTGGCGCCGTTGTCGGGGAGAGAACTCTACAGCTTCTATCACACCTTAGAGGTTAGTAAAACGACTCTAGAACAAACTTTTTTCTATTTGACTTTTGGTTTTGTTTTTCTTTGTTTCAGGCTTTGCAACATGAACTCGCCTCTGGAGCGAGATTGCTACTTCGAGCGGGGTTACTATGACCTATCTTGCGCTCACCACCGTCATGACTCACATGATGTGTGTGACTCGTTCTACATGGATCAGAAACCGGCACCGACCAACTACTCTCAAGGAAGCCACGAGCCTCCTTACTCTACCGAGACGAGCCTTTTTCGTCTCCCGTTTTCAACTCTAGACAACGTTCATACCAATAACACCATCAATTCTCGGACCAGTACGTGTTCAACTCGGAGATTAGCGTACGTCTGGACGCGATCAACGTCATGCTTAATCAATACCTCGATTGCCAAGTCGTGACCGAGCCGGCCATGAACAAAAGGCTAGATACAATCTACACCGAATTCAACGAGAAGTTTGATGACATTGCTACTCACATCACCATTCTTGAGGAACAAACTCTAAAAGACGTTGATGCTATTCAAGAAAAGACAAAAACCATGGAGGAGAAACAAACGAAGCAAAAATACGACTTTATTCAGAATTCCATGGAGATTCGCGATTCAAAGCAAGAGATTAAAGAGACTAGTGAGTTTGCCTCTTGGTACAGAGAGAAGACTGATGATGAACTTCAAGAAGTCGAGTATCGTCTCAGCATACTCGAATACAAGGCTAGAGAAACCGATTCTTTGGTTAGTCACTTACCCGACACACAAAAGTCAAACAAGCCTTGTTTGGAGGAACTATTTAAAGATCATGAGAAGCATGATTAAACACTTGATGACCATGTTCCTGACCTAGAGGAGAAGCCAGCCAAATGACTCCCAAGAACCAGAAAACACCAAAGGAGATGAAGAAGATGACGAACCGGTCAAGACCCCACGGACTCCCCTCACCATAGGCGCGAGCCCTCCGGCCACGGCCAGATCTTCCTCCACCGCGGGTGCAGCCACCAGACCTGCGGCCAGCCTTCAATCCGCCGCGCCTCCGATCCTTGGACCCGCGGCCAGCTCCTATTTGTCTCCCTCCGAACCGTTCGAGTTCCGAACGCTCTTCTTCGAGCAAGCTGCACTCTCTACAGATTCTCAAGCCTCAACAGAGCCTACAACCAACCTATAACAAGACTTCATTGCACCGTGCAATATGTTTTTACCAACCCAATCCTCCAATGAAGTCGAAGGACAATACTCCAAAGAAAAGACTCAAGGTTATTCTTTCGAAAATCAGTTTTCAGCTCGTTGAGTAACTTTGACCTTGAACCATCACCTCCACCAAGTCCAATACCGGAAGAGCCAAGGACAGAATACATCAGAGATCGATCGAGTTTAATAGATTTGTGAAATCAATCCCGATGTACACCTCCTTAGAAGAAGTTTGGGAAAAAGGACCTATATACGCTATCTTCCGCTACAGCAATGAGAGCAAGGAAGACATTCATGGCTATTTCATGAGAGCGAGACGTTCAACAACACCCTATGCCGCTTCCCATGCTATCCGAATCTACCATCCCAAGAAGTACCGAGAGTACCCGAACAAGATAAGCCGAGAGAAGTTAGAGGAATTCAACAACGTGGTTCATAATATACCTAGAGGTACTACTTTTGCTAGAGCTTACATGGATCATATGATTGGTCATTTCTTTTGTGAAAGCAAGGAGTCCATAACGGAGATAGAAAATCTTTTCGACAATGCCATGAACAGAAAACCCGTTAGGAGTCTGTGGAGTTGAATTAAAGAACTTTCTTTGTGATTTCGGAGCTTGCTTGAGCATCATGTCAAAATCGACCGCAAAGCGCATCGGTATTAACCACATACACCGTACCCGGATAAAAATCAGCATGGCCGACGAGACTTGTGCCACACCAAAAGGGATTGCCCGAGACATGCCAATAAGAATAGGAGATTGCATAGCCCCCGTCGATTTTTACATCGTCCAAACAACGAAGAAAGATGCAACACCGATAATTCTAGGATGGCCATTCTTATAAGCCATTGGAGCCATAATGGATTGGCCAAATCGATGTGTTTCATTCGCTAACATCGAAAAAGATGTGTTCTACACTGCCATACCATTCAAAAATGAGAAGAAAGACGTTCTAGCACGATGGATCCCGAACTTGATCCCGATCTCGATCCACGAACAATCGATGATTCACATGACAAGGAAACACAAAGAAGATCAAAGAAGACTTGTCGTAAGACGCTGTTGAATATTTGGTTACACATGTTTTGGTGTTTCTTTTGAGTATTTTATCGAGTCAAAGTGTGTTTTTAGAGTCTTTTAGTCTTTTATCGAGTTTTTTTAGGTTTTAGGAGACTTTGGGAGAAAAAGAGCCATTTTGGATGAAAATGAGCATATGGAGGTACAGAATCATGCAGAGACATAAGACATTTAGCATTCTTTGAAGGTCATCCCACCAATGGATCGAGCTGCAATTTTGACACAAGATAGATCTATGAATTAGCTTTCATGAAGAAACTCCAACGGTGCAATCAAGAGTTATACCCGATTTGCTGAAGACAGGTCAATCTGCCTCGCAGAAGAAGCATGCGCAGAACATGGAGGCTTGCATCGATCGATGCAAATGTTCAAGAGCTTCAAAATCAACCGATTCATACCTTGCATCGATCGATGCACTTTCCAGACGAAAAAATGTAGTTTCCGCAGTTTCTAAACTTCCTATTTTGCCCCTGAATCATCCTAACTTAATATAATTCGTCCCAAGACCTATATATACTTATTTTAAGCCACTTTTGAGGCTAAAATTTATTTTTCTTAGACATCTTTCATCTCTTTCAATTGTATGCTCGAGAGAACATCTCTGAACCACTTCTGACAAACTTAGAGAAGATTTCTGAACCCTTATATTACTTTTATCAATTTAATTATGTCTTCCTTTTCATTTCTTTTTTATTTATCTGATTCCATGTCGGAGTAGTCTAATAGTTTGGTTTAGGGTTTCAACGGAATCCATGTATCATTGAATTAGACACAAAAAGGGATTTATCTTTTGAGGTTTTCGCTTATAGTTGTGTTTATTGCTTAGGCTGAATTAATCACTTAGTCTCTGATCTAGGGTTGCCAAACTAGCTCCAAATCGAATCACCATGTACTTCTCTTCAAGCATTCACAGCCTCCCAGATTCAACTCATTATTTCACAGAATAATCAATTTTCTGGAAACATGGATGCCTCTGATTGACTGGTCAGCCTTTAGATTTTTCATTAGTCTGGTCTGAAACTAGCTCTCCAACAATTGTCACTTAGATGCAAATCACATAAAAATTCAAAGGTCGTGATCATAATCTCCAACAAGTTTTGACTCAATAAAACAAAATGACTCAAAGAAAACATCAAAATGACTCAAAAGGAAAAACAAAAGAAAGAAAATAGCGTTAGTAAATGACAAAGACCCTCCCCCAGACTTACTTCACACCGTCTCGGTGTGAAAATAAACCAAGAAGAAGGTAAAACAGACTCAAAGAAAGAAAATCAAGAAAAAGTCAAAGTTGGCTTACCTGGGTCTGTATCGGTCGATGCAAGATATGCATCGATCGATTTTTGTTTCTCTGGACGCCCTGCATCGATCGATTTCCGATTTTCTGGACCCTTGGCATCGATCGATGCGTACACTGCATCGATCGATTTCCGAATCTCAGGACCCTTGGCATCGATCGACCCATATGGTATCGATCTATTCTGGGAAATTTTCCATCGATCCCATTATTTTACTTCGAAAGAAATGATCACACTAAGGTTGGAAGCGAGGTTAGGAAAATTTCCAGATACACCACTATTCGCCTACACTTTAGAATAAAAGGGTGGCACTAAAATGAACCGGGGATTCGGTGGCAAAAACCATCGATACTCGCGTTCCATCAGCCATTGACCCTGCGGAAAGAAAATGAGAAAATAATAAGTCTAGGGGAGGGAAAAAGTACCAAAGGTTGTGTTTTTGTCTCGTCACGATATCGAAAGGGAAAGAGTCTAGAAGGTTCTTGGCATTATGATCCTTGATGAGACCCAGCAATGATATCTTTGGATTATTCTGTGAAATAATGAGTTGAATCTGGGAGGCTGTGAATGCTTGAAGAGAAGTACATGGTGGTTCGATTTGGAGCTAGTTTGGCAATACGTGGATTACTAAGGTAATGGTCATTACAGAATTCTAAAGGAAATGTGAGTCTCCGTGCTTTTTCAAACTTTTTCATCTTGCTTATTTTTCTGTTTGCTTGAGTACAAGCAAAATGCTAAGTCTGGGGGAATTGATATACTTGGTTTTTACCGTTTTCTAACACATGTTTTGGTGTTTTTTTGAGTATTTTATCGAGCCAATGTGTGTTTTTAGAGTCTTTTATCGAGACTTTTCAGGTTTTAGGAGACTTTGGGAGAAAAAGAGCCGTTTTGGATGAAAATAAGCATATGGAGGTGCATAATCATGCAGAGACGTTAGACGTTTGGCATTCTTTTAAGGTCTTCTTACCGATGGATTGAGCTGCAATTTTGACACAAAATAGATATGTGAATTATCTTTCATTTGCAAGTGGTTTGAAGAAGCTCCAACGGTGCGATCAAGAGTTATACCCGATTTACTGAAGACATGTCAATCTGCCTCGCAGAAGAAGCATGCGTAGAACTTGGAGGCTTGCATCGATCGATGCAAATGTTCAAGAGCTTCAAAATCGACCGATGCATACCTTGCATTGATCGATTCACTTCCCAGACGAAAAAGGTAGTTTCTGCATTTTCTAAACTTCCTATTTTGCCCCAGAATCATCCTAACTTAACCTAATTCGACCCAAGACCTATATATACTTATTTTTAAGCCACTTTTGAGGTTAAGCTTTATTTTCTTAGACATGTTTCATCTCTTTCAGTTTTATGTTTGGGAGAAGATCTCTGAACCACTTTTGACAAACTTGGAGAAGATTTTTGAACCATCTTATTACTTTTATCAATTTAATTATGTCTTCCTTTTCATCTCTTTGTGATATTTTTGATTCCATGTCGGAGTAGTCTCATAGTTAGGTTTAGGATTTCAACATGATCCATGTATCATTGAATTAGACACATATAGGGATTTATCTTTTGAGGTTTTCTCTTATTGTTGTGTTTATTGCTTAGGCTGAATTGATCACTTAGTCTCCGATCTAGGGTTTAATCTATACCACGTAAGTGTCGTAGGTTTCTAGAAAGAACATAAGCGAGCGAATTGTCCTTAGCCAATGGAAGTTGGTGTTAAGGCGATTCGTGAACATATTGAACCTATTTGTTAATGCTGGTCTAGAACTCTAGGTTCAACGGAAGTTAGGATTTTAGGTTGCTAGATTTAGTAATCAATGCCACGTAAATGGATTGGTTAGATATTTATGTTTGAGTTTGAAACTTGTGTTTAATCGTTACATGAATAGTTGTTTGATTCATGATCTCTGGATTCCCGCGAAGAAACTTTTGACCCAAAGTTTTTCTCTTATTGAATTTACACCACTTTTAGTTATTTTCATTGCTTTTCAAATCAAACCATATTATCGTCTTAGCTTAATTTCATCTTGTGAGAATCGTAGTGTAACATTGGTCTCTGTGAATTTGATCCTAAAGTACTACATTGACATACTGTTATGATTGCAGTAGTGTGAACTTTAGTTATTAATTGACTACGTGGTAAAACACCTATATCAGCTGTTTTTCTACGACTAAGCTAACCTCGATACCAACGTCGAGCTAAACGACTTAAAACAAAAGCACTCAATGGGAGGCAACCCATTTTAGGTACGATTTTCTTTATAGTTTTTCTTTCTTTTTCTACTAACTTTTCTTCTCTTAGTTTTCAGTTTTCTATAAAAAACCAAAAAAGCCAAAAAAATCAAAACAACCGAAAAGACAAAAAGATGGAGACACGGTTCGAAGCTGCTCGATATAGCCCGAACCGCAAGGAAGGACTTGGCTGCAAAAGAAGCTCGGTTGAGGCTGCACAGGCCAGACCTACGGCGAGCTATCCATTGGCCGCGGTTGCGATCAACGGACCCGCGGCCAGCTTGCCATTAGCTGCGGCTGCAAGCCTTTGACCCGCGGCAAGCCCCCTAACGATCCCGAACAATTTGTTTTGTTCCTCGATCGATTCAAAACCCATTCCCAATCTCCCCCACATCCATTCCCATCACCATATCACCATCTACTATCCTACATTCACCACCATTCCATCCCCACATCCATTCCCCGACCGCATCCAGGTAAGTTTTCTTTTTCCTTAAACTTTTTCAATTATTACATACATCTATTATTCGTCCTTACCAAATTTATTTCACACTGAGGAGAGTGTGATTTAAGTCTGGGGGAGAATTTCATCCCTTACTAGCCACCACTTCTTTCATTTGAGTTTGCATTTTGCATTTTTCGACGTTTTTCTTAAAAAAAATTCAAGTTTTTCGAAAAGCGTATGAATACGTTTTGAGGGATTGATGAAAGGAATCCATGACGATAACCGACCAGTGTGCTTCTACGCTATCTCCTAGTAACATGCTCTTTCATAATTTGGTTCTAGACTAGGCGGTAGCTAGAGTTTTTACTAATGCAAAATCCCTAGAGGAATTTAGATCGTAGAGATTCTCTAGGATGGAATATGCTAGCTCTATTTTATTTGGACTTAATCTTGACTTAATTTTCTCATCAAATGTTTAGGCAAAGATAACGAATCATACATTCATGACGTTCTTTCACCTTTTACCACTATTTGTCATAATTGATTGCTAATTTCATCTTTAGTTGGTATCCCACCCGAAACTTAACCTTTGTTCAAACCTCATGTAACTCTCTTTGTGACTTATGTGCAGATATGTGCAAAAACGCCGGAGAGGGAGGAACAACACATCTTTCAGTCACTAAAGACGAATACTATACGCGATCGGTGGTGGTGAATTCAACAAAGATGCGAGCTTAGTTATGCCTTGGAAAAACTCAAAATCATGGTAAATTTTCGTGCCCCTAAGACTCTACTTCAATAAAAGGCGTATCCCCGTTTGGAAAAAAAAAATCCAAAATAAGTGAAAGGGAAAGGAAACAAGAGCCTTAAAAGAGTCTAGGTTGGTCGAAATACTTATGAGGCATCCACGGTTCGTTTGTGAGAAGTCTGTCATTCCGAGCCCACAGAAAATTCTAAGTTTCGGGGAATGACATAAAATTTTTATTTTCGGAAGAAAGGAGGAAGTGCAACATTTTTACGCAAGAATAAGTGACTGGAAGTTGTGGTGATCAATAGGTCATTCTTCTCTTGCTGTTTTGCATAATATCTCGCACCCTCCGGTGAAATTACGGTAACCCAAAACACTCTTAACCTCACCTCTAAATGCCTTAAATACATAGCATCGATTGTCTTGGTTTAATCTTTTTGATGAGAAACCCACGCCTATACTTAATGAATGTAGAGAGCTAATTGACCTGATTTTTGGATTTTGAAAGTTTATATTTCGCATGATGGATATCGTGGACTAGTGTTACGGGAACTTATAGTGAGAATTTTCTAGGCTAGATTGCGATTGATGTAGTTTGATTGTTATGGTTTAGAAGGATGGTATCTGAGATTTCTAGTTTCGGATGATTTTTGTTTGATCATTTCCAAGCTTGAGCTTTGTCTTGTTTGAGGACAAACAAGGTTTAAGTTTGGGGGTGTGATAACACCGTATTTTTACCCGTTTTGCTATATATTTTAGAACACTTTAATAAGTGTTCCGCTTGGTTTTCTATGCTTTTATTACGCGTTTTACATGTTTGAGGTTTTAAGACTCTTTTCAGGTAACTCGGGATTAATGAGTGCATTTCGGATCAAAAGTATGTTTTTGGATAAACTTGGACCGTCAAGAAATCTTGAAATCAAAGAAGACCTTTTCACCGTCTGATCGTCACCAAATTTGGATACATTAAAGTAGAGACAACCAGCTTTCAAATGCAATTGGATTGGGGACAATCCAATGGTTGGATCCTAAAATATACCTGAAGCACTGAAGACCGATGAAGTTTCCCGAAGAAGCAGCTCACCGCGCCTAGAGGGCTCCCAGCCACGGCCAAGCACCATTCCACCGCCCCTGAAGCCATTGCACCCGCGGCTAGAAGCTACTTCGCCGCAGCCAGAGGAAACGCACCTGCGGCCAAGCCTATTTCCGCCCAAGACGATATGTTTCTTCACCCGAAGCCAAAACCATCTTTTCCCGTCAAACCCTAAACGACCTAATCTTGATGAAGACATATAAATACTTGTTTTAGACAACAATTTCGGAGTATCCAACCCGAGACACATTCTACAAACTATTTTGCTTTCATTCTTGTACCCTTGCATCAAGACTTTCGGGATTGGTGAGGAGGATTTTCACCGAGGTTAGTTCTTGTTCGTGAGGCTTCTTCACCAATCTTATTCTTAATTTAATTATATCTTTTTCCAGTATGTGTGAGTAGTTTAGATTGTTGGGTTTAAAGGATTATCGAGGGAAATTCTATGTTCGATAAAGATTTCACTTGGTAAACCCTAGCCAATTTCTAGAGCTCTTCTTGTGGAAAGTTGTTAATGCATGAATCTAGTATCATGAACTAGAGGCTGATATGGGGGATTTAGAACCACGGAAGTGTTGCATCTAATCACCAGGAAAGTTCATCCACAAGGCGTGTGCGTCGTAAGATTTTGAAAGTATACTTACGGAGTGCCGTGAACCTATGGACCCACTAGCATATCACAATCTTACGCACGGCCAGAGACGGAAGCTACTGGTCGAGTGAATAGATTGTAGGGCGTAGGTTATACGGAAGTAGACTACGTCATTATTCTGTCATGTTCGTGGAGTTATAATCTAGAAATACCGGTCACAAATGAGCAAGGGGCCGTTTGATTGAATAGAGCATACCCCGAGATATTCCTCTCGACCCAGCAACGTTTTAGAATAAGTTACAACCGTCTCTAGTAGTTTAGTTTAGCAATAGATTCCGTAGAAGTAGTTTAGTTATCGATTTCATTAGGTTTAGGTTAGTAGTCGATTTTCTTATGTATTAGGATAGTTTTTGTTTTTCTTAGGTTAGGTTTAGAGTAGTCATCGATTTTCTTATATTAGATTAGTAGAAGTTTTCCGTTTCTCGTTCGTTACAATTCTAGCTACAAAAACCCTATACAAATATATTCGTTCTAGGTTTATTTACTATACAGTGTCTAAGGTCTCATAGAACATCACCCTCTCCATGTGGATCGATACCTCAAGTACTACAACGCACATCTATACACTTGCAGGTTTTAAGGTTTATAGATTTAAGACATGAAGTTTCGGAGATGAATCCGATAACGCATCAAAGGGTCTCGCATGGAAGAAGGATGCATTGTGCCTCCTTTCAAGAAGGTGGCGTGAATATGTAAGCGAAAATCGTGGACTCTTCAAGCCAACCAGCGAGATAACCTTTCCTTTGAAGCCCGGCGAGGTCGAGTTTGTTCTCATATTGAAGTGGTTCTTCAGTCCCGAAGTTAACTCCACAATGTAGAAGGATCGCAGTGCTAATGCCTCCAAAGTTGTTGTAAGCATTGCTTTCCTTGCTTTCCTTTGAAGCGTCATGCTTAATCGCGATGAAACGTCTAGCAATGATTGAGCCAGGATTTTTTGTTTCGGGCATGTCCACAAAAGGGGCGGTAAGAATGAAGAACTCATCTCGAAGGACCGAACTATGCTCATTCCGATTAAAACCGTTTTCGTGATCATTCGATGCATGTAGCAGACAGCGGGGTTGATACAAGATATTTTGGTATCTCTAGAGTCAATTCTCTGAATGCAATTGTAGCATAAGAGGTTATCGAACCTTATCGGGATTTATCCTAAACACTAAGAATGCAAGGTGCTTATGGTAAGTTAAGCTAAACAAGTGTGTTGTGATTAAGTGATCTAATTAAAACAAATAAGAAAATAAGCAAGATATAATTCAATAAGCAAAAGCGGAACTAGAGATGAGGTTATTGATATAAGGTGATCCATGTCCAGTTAGTGGTGTTCATTTACTCAAAGAATCTAATTCCTAGGCAATAGACCTCTAATCTTGATTAGTTCTCTTTCAAACAACTAATCACTATGTTAATTATCAAGTCCATTAGCAAATCATCATTTTTGGATTAACAACTAGCAAGCATTAAGAATCTTAACAAGATCAACCAAAGATATGCCCTAAACAACTAATGTCTTAGGTTAGGAGCATAAATCTCTTGTCTAGTTCATCAAGGCATTTCATCAAACACTTGGTGTGCATGAAATGCCTTATGATCTAGATTACTCTTTCAAGCTAGATCTAGCATTAGAGACACTAGAAAAGAAGGAATATAAGATCATCTAACCCTAAACACCACTAATCAATCCTTAGATCACCCTAATCTACCTCATATCAAGATCCTAAAAGACTACTCAAGATCCATCAAGAACACCTCAAAATCGATTTGGATAAGAGATGAATTCATTGATGGGTGATGGATTATCAAGATAAAAAGAAGATAGATGGAAGGGATTGATGGAAACAAATACTAAATTGCATAAACAAAGAGGATCTCTCTTACAAATCTCTCTCTCTCAAAGGTGAGGGTTTTAGACTTAAGAAAAGCTTGATAAATAAAATTAGGTTTTTAGAGTATTTAAACTAAAAATAGAAGGGAACCGGGTCAACCCGGAACAAACCGGGTTTTGACCCGGACATTTTGGGTCGGAATCAATCACGGGTTGTTTCAAGTCGGGATGAGGGACCGGGATGAGAGGTTTTAGCCGAGACATTTGATCCTGGGCTGATTCTAGCCGGGACAAGAGATCGGGACAAGAGGTTTTAGCTGAGACATGTGTGCCGGGTTGATTCTAGCCGGGATGATGGGCCGGCATATCTCCTGGTCGAGGAAAACTCTTTTGCCGGCTGAGGGATTTCTTCTTGCCGGGTTGCTTCAAGGCGGGACGATGATGAGGATATTTTAGCCGAGACATGTGTGCCGGGTTGATTCTAGCTGGGATTATGGGCCGGCATATCTCCTGGTCGAGGAAAACTCTTGTGCCGGCTGAGGGATTTCTTCGTGCCGGGTTGCTTCAAGGGGGGACGATGCTGAGGAGATTTTAGCCGAGAGATTTGGTCCCGGGTTGATTCTAGTAGGGACACGCAGCCGGCATATCTCCTGCCGAGGGAAAACTCTTGTGCTGGCTTGAGGGATTTCTTGTGCCGGCTAAAATCAGAGCGGGACAGTGCTGAGGGACTTCTTGCCGAGAGATTTCGTGCCGAGGGAAACGGAGACTCCTTAGCACATCGGCCATATCTCTCAAACCACATATCCGAATGGCCTGAATCTAACTCTGGTAGACAGCTAACTCCTTCCTCTACATCTTCCATGAAGACCATTGAGGCTGATTCAGATCGGATGGCCTTTTTCCAGATACATCTTCCTTGCATCTCGGATGGGCTTTGCATTCCTCTTATGCTCCATAACTCCAAACATCATCAATAGTCCCCAAGATCAATAGTCCCCAAGATACCTAAAAGGGACTCCAAAACATGCAAGACTCTCTAGGACATATCATGAGACACCTACACTCTAATTTGGACAAAACAATTAAGAAAAAGCTATGAAACCATATGCATATGAGATGAAACTTATGCTAAATGAATGCATGAAAGGGACAAAATATGAGAATATCAGGGGTGCGTAATTCGTGACTCCTTTGACGAGCCGGGGTCGAGTTCTTTGTTAGCGAATCGGTTCCAAATGCCATAAGAAGCGATGCTCCTCGTGAAAGTCTTCTTCTCATCACAAGCAAATCCAAATAGTTCACAAAGATCACCAATGGTTATGGAGTAAGATTGCTCATCAATAGAGAACGAAAAGATCTCGTCTTTTTTTGTGAACTTCTGTCCAACGGGATAAGCGAGAGATACGGTACAGAGAAACTCCTTTGTCAACTTCTCAGAAGTCGGATGAGAAAGCTCCATGAAACGTCGGAGTCCAAGCGCATCTAAATACCACTCGATATCATCGCGAAGGCCGAGATGATCAACGGTTTCCCAATCAAGACGAAGCGACGGGATGATCTTCATGCCGTTCAGACCAGCCATGTAATCGGTATCCTCGTGTAGAGCTGGTCCAACGAGTATAATTTCAGCACTCAACGTGTTTTCCCTTCTTCTATCCCGACTAGCTCTTGGCTTCCTCGGTTTGTGAACCGGTTTAGGAACTTGTGCAGTGCAGCCACTCGCTCGACCGTCACGAATCGCGCTTGGACTTCTTCTAACTTGTCATCCTCATATCTCAAGTGGTAGCTCAATGTCTCCTCACTATTTTGCACAACATCTTTTCCATGGCTTCTTCCTTGTTGATTTTGGGTCTTCCGTTGGACTTGAGGAATGATTTCCTCCGGTTCTCGAAGCACCAAGGGTTTGTCGGTTATCCGAGTAAGCCTAGTGGAACGTCGTCGAGAGGCATCATCCGTTATTGGAATTTCCTACAAAATAAAAATTCTTGAAGAACACCATTAGTAAACAATTTTCTAAAAATCGAGGAAGTTGTCTCAATGTTTATCATAATAAATTAAGAGCATGATGAGACAATCTAAATCAACAAGAATGGAAAAACCAGATTAAAACCAGTTTTTCTCAAAAATATTTGCAATTTTCGGAGTTACTGTTCATGGCATAAAAAATTTCATCAAAAACTTGTATCTTAAGTCCTAGAGTGCCAAAAATCAAGCAAATCCCAAATGCATATGATAAAACATTATTAGTGAATGCATAAACAACTCATAATTCACCAAAATTTGTTTTTAATGAAGAACACAATTTTATTTTTGTGTAAGTTTAATTCAAAGTGAATACAAGTCATAAATCCATCAAAATTGTAAAATCTATGGGTAAACATGTCCAACTAAGTTAATTCATTCATAATCTAGCAAGATTTAGGTAAATCCATGGGAAACTCAAAAAGTTCATAAACTTGTAAAGTTGAGAAAATTGAGTTTAGAGAGAACATACCTTGGATTTTGATGATGAATAAGAGAATAAAAATTCCTTGGTTAATTCACTTCAAACCAAACAAATTAAACAATATCCCCAATTTTTAGGTCTTTGGGTTTTGGACTCAAGAACACTCTCTCAAGAACAAAGAGATGAGGTTTTTGTGTTTTTGATTCAAAAATCTCATTCCTTATACTTAAAAATCGTTTTTATGAAGTGGGGAAGGAAAAATTCGGTTTAAATCGGTTTAGGATCGGTTTGGGAGAAGTTAAACCATGGGGGGAAGAGAAACTTACCTGGGATCGGCCGGGAGCAAGGCGGGGCTGGGCCGATGCTGGCGGTCGAGGTTTGCCTCAATTGGATGCTCGGGCTCGGGCCAGTAGGGATCGGGTTGGAGGTTGTCTTGTTCCGAGTCGAGTTCTGCCACAGTTTGAGGCACGAGCTCGGGTCAGGAGGGGTCAGGCCGAAGTTTTCTTGCCCTGGGTCGAGTTCTGTCTCATTTTGAGGCGCAAGCTCAGGCTGGAACTCTTCTAGGCCGATTTCAGCACCCAATGTTGGACCTCTTCTCGTTTCTTCTCCGTTCTTCGTCAAAAACTTATTTTTTGTATTTTTAAAACTTTTTTGAAAATTTCCTAAAACTGAAAATCAAATAATTAAGCATATAATAGAGGGGAAACGGTCATTTATTATACCAACTTACACGTTTTTGCCAAAACAAAATACAGACTCTGTAATAAGCCAAAAAATGTATCAACTAGTGTTGACCGAGCCATTTTAGATATAACAATTTTAACAATTTAACGCCGTTGAAAAATCCGTTAATATAAAACGACGTCGTTTTGGTAAGACATTCAAAACTCAAAATTTAGCTTGAAACGACGTCGTTTTGGTAAAATCAATTAAATTGAGATTTAGATGGATCGAACATGGGTGGATGATGAGCCTCAAACATAACACTACCACCGTGACAAGCTCCACTTCTGGTTTTAACATATATTTAAATATATATATATAGGTGAGTCAAAAATGTAAAAATCTCATTTTTCCGTCAAAAATATAAAATCCCGATTTCCCGTCAAAAACATAAAATCTTGTTTTCCCGCCAAAAACGTAAAATCCCGTTATTCCGCCAAAAACGTAAAATCCAGTTTTCCCGCCAAAAACGTAAAATCTCATTTTCCCGCCAAAAAACGTAAAATCCTGTTTTCCCGTCAAAAACGTAAAGTCCCGTTATTCCGCCAAAAACGTAAAATCCCTTTTTGGCGGAATAACGGGAAAACATGATTTTACATTTTTGGCGGAATAATGGGATTTTACGTTTTTGGCGGGAAAACGAAATTTTACGTTTTTGGCGGAATAACGGGATTTTACGTTTTGGCAGGAAAACAGGTTTTTACGTTTTTTGGCGGGAAAATTGGATTTTACGTTTTTGGCGGAAAAACGGAATTTTACGTTTTTGACCGGAAACCGGGATTTTACATTTTTAAGGGAAAATTGGATTTTACGTTTTTGGCGGAAAAACGGGATTTTACGTTTTTGACGGGAAACCGGGATTTTACATTTTTGACGGGAAAACCGGATTTTTACATTTTTGACTCACTTATATAAATATATATATATATATATATATATATATATATATAGATATTAAAACTAGAAGTGGAGCTTTTCACGGTGGAGTGTTCTGCTTGAGACTCATCATCCACCCAGGTTCGATCCATCTAAAGCTCAATTTAATGGAATTTAACAAAACGACGTCGTTTCAAGCTAAATTTTGAGTTTTGAACGTCTTACCAAAACTACGTCGTTTTATATTAACGGATTTTTCAACGGCGTTAAATTGTTTAAAAAGTTGATTTTTGTTATATCTAAAATGGCTCGGTCAACACTAGTTGATACATTTTTTGGCTTATTACAGAGTCTGTATTTTTTTTGGCAAAAACGTGCAAGTTGATATATTAAATGACTGTTTTCCCTATAATAGAGTTATAAATATTTAAATTAAATTAAAAACCATTGTGGGTTGCCTCCCACACATCGCTTGTGTTAAGTCGTTAGCTCGACTCCTCGTCTTTTGCATCCACATTTTGGATGTACTTGTTTATGTCGATGATATCAACATTACAATTACTAGTGATGATATTGCAGCTCATTTGACTAAAGCTTTGCAGAATTGTTTCAAGTTAAGGAATCTGGGTGCTTTGAAATACTTTTTAGGACTGGAAGTTGCTCGCACTTATGATGGTATCTCTTTATGCCAGAGAAAATATGCTTTGGAGATATTTACAAATGCTGGGATGAAAGCGCCTTCTTCCACTCCTATGGTTCCTAATCTGAAGTTGTCTAAAAGTTATGGAGATTTGCTTTCTGATAGAGAAATGTATCAAAGTTTTGTGGGCAGACTGATGTACTTAACAATCACCAGACGTAACATTACATTTGAAGTCAACAAATTATTTCAGTATTCCTCTGCTCCTCGAACTTCTCATATTAAAGATGTTTACAAGGTTCTTCAATACATCAAGTGAACTGTTGGAACAGGTTTGTTCTATTTTGCTGATCCTGATCTCACCTTGAAGGGTTTTGCAGACTTTGACTGGGCATCTTGTCCTAATAGTAGACGTTCCACTACTAGCCTCGGCATGTTTCTTGGCTCTTGTCCAAGAAACATGATACATTTTCTCATTCATCAGCTGAAGCAGAGTATCGATCCTCATCTCTTGCTTTTAGACGACAAAAAAGAATAAGACTACTTAGAATGATTCTTGTTTGTTAAATCTTATCTCTTGCTTCTAGGATAAGAATTAACAAACATGCTTAGAATGATTCTTACATTTTCGTCAACAAGTAAAGCGATTAAGGCTAAATATTGAATGATGAACGATGAAAGATGAAAGATCCAACATTCACTAAGCGATCTCAAAGAATATATAAATTTATAGAGCAAGGCCACAACAGATTTTAATGATTAGTTATTATGAAACCCAACAATAATGGTAATCCAATGTCAACAACGACGTCTTTATACAAGAGAAAGAAAAAGGACAAAACATAAGCAAATCTCTATCATATATTATACAGAGACAATAATTTGGAGATAATCTGTTCTCAAGAATGGTTGATATGATTCAAGCACAGGATTTAAGAGGAAATTGCATCACCCAAACCCAATCTTTACAAAGGTCACAAAATCTACATCATCCTCTATTTTCCTTTTTCTGTCTTCTTTGAACTCATCTTTCTGAGTTTTTGACAATGTCTGTGTTATTTACTTTTTACTAGTTATGGATCAGGTCAGAGGTAATGACTTTGCTGAAACGGCGCAGCCAAGGCCATCCACGGGCGGTCCAACATATTTGGTTGCATTGATGATGTCGCGAAACCAGTCAATTGTGGAGGTCCCACTGTTTTGTGTTGCTGCATCGGGCTGCTCACAATAAAAGTTTCTGATTAGGCATTTACATAACTTAATGGATGCATAGAGACAAGGAATCTGACCTGAACGACGGAGATAAAGGAGATGATTCAAACGGCGTGTGGAGGTGATTTTGATCAGGAGAGAGCAGAGACCAGAAAACTGTAAATGTTCAGAGAGATTAAATAACCTTTCCCAGAGTTATAAAACCGGAATCTGCAGTTTATCATATATGCTCAAGTTTTCATCACCTGATGGTTCTCGATCGTTATTAACCCCGGGGAAAAACAGAAAATTCTGCATAGTAAACCATATTCATGAGAGGTTAACAATGCTATATAAGTGACATCCATGGCGTCTAAGCTTACCTCGCTCATGTCCTGAGATACATTGCAGACCATATCTGCAAAATAAAGATTTGAATCCTTGCAACGTCAATGTCAAATATCGTGACCACGCACGCACCCACTCTACACAAGAGAAAGATACTTACCCAGTTTTGGAGAACTTGGTTTTACAGCCAGTGTCAAGCCAAGAAAACATTCATCAGGTTCTGTGTTAAAGTCCCAGAGATTCAGCTCAAGATTAGGCATTGCCGCTGCAGAATACCGCAAATTTAACGAAGCGTAATCTTAAGGTCATGAAAGCAGAGCACATGAAGCAGAAACAAAGAAAAAAAGCTCACCCATGGTATTAAGCCTCAGCTCAAGGTCATGGAGAGGATATGAAACCTGAGTAGCCATCTGTTCAGAATAAATCAATACATTTCAATTGTACAGACAGAAAGAGTGTGTGAGAGATAGATTCAATAGGAGCAAGGAAATAGTAAAAATTACACTGAAGAACGGATGATTTAGTGCCTGATCAGCAGTTGGTCGTTTCAATGGATCCCATGAGCAAAGTCGCTGTTGAGTCAAAACAGATACATATGATATAAAGAAATCAAGATATTGAAAGACGATAATTTTCTTTAAAGTGGTAAGAAATGTCCATAGGAAGAGTGAAAACAAGGACTCACAGTGATCAAATCAATAGCTTCAGGAGTAGCATTGGGGAGTAGATCAGCAATCCGTGTCTCTGGAAACTGACACATGAAATTCAAAGAGCAAAACCAATATCTAAGTATAATTATGTTTAACAAGCACCTTATCTTTTCATTTAGAACTCTTACCTCTGTGTGACTAATACTCATAATTCGAGAAATGCTTTTTGCTTCAGGGAACGTGGTCCAGTCCGGCTTGCCAAGAACACAACAGATCTTGTATAATTGATCTATCTCACTGCTCATAAGAAAATCATAATATCAGATTCCAATTCTGATAGAATCACTTGAGTTCATTAAGTAGCAACTAACTACACACAGATGAAAATTACCACGAAAGAAAACTATGTAGAGAATAAGTTTAGCATTTGGTCAAAGGGCAAAGAATTCACCTTTCACCAGGGAATAACGGGGATAAAGCAAAAAGCTCAGCTAATATTGCCCCCACTGCCCACATATCTGCAGTTCTTTTAAATGTTAGTCTATAAACAATTGCAAAGCAATCAAATGGAAGAAAAAAGAGAGAAAAGTTTTGAACTTTTCAACTCCACCAAATATTTAGCCGTTGGACATGATACTAATGTAATGTGATGTGATAAAGCACAGAAAGATTTTGCAAAAGTACCAACTGCAGGAGTGTATGACGAAGACTGTAGCAAAACTTCTGGAGCTCGATACCTGTTGCAACAAGAGCCGGTTCTAAGCTATAAGTCTATATCACCATGCCACATACGTTCTAGCATGAATTCAAGGCAATCTCGAGGAAAACACTTACCAACGTGTGGACACATATTCAGTGTAAGGAGGCATAGATGCAACTTCTCTAGCCAACCCAAAGTCAGCAATTTTAAGGATATTGTCAGTCACCAGCAAATTCTCTTCAGAAAAACCGAATAAAACTTGTTATCAAGACATTCGAAATATGAAAACCTTTTCAGTTACATGAATGTGATAATATAAAACACACATACCTGGTTTCAGGTCCCGATGGAAATAACCATTTTTATGCATGTGTGCGAGCCCTTGCAGCATCTGAGACATAAAGCTTCTTATTTCTCCCTCAGAAAAAGGTCGTTCCCTTTCTCTCATTATTTGGTAAAGATTGTGGTCCTAGTCAAATCATTATCCAAGATCAACGAGAATATAACAGTATAAGAGTAAACTATCCTACAGAGGAAAAGAAACCGGAGATCAATCTTATACCATGCACTCGAAGATGAAAAATAGCTCGTTATGTTCCCTCACAATCTCCTTCAACTTTATGATATGCGGATGATTTAGCTTACGAAGGGCCTGCATAGCAAAACTATATGATCATCCATGAACACAAACATAAGGATAATTATAATCAAATACAACACCTTTACTTCTCGCAGATTCATACACTCTTCCCAATAATAAAATTTCCTCTTCATCATCTTAACAGCAACCTGAGGGAAACATAAGATAGACAAGAATTAGCCACACTACTATATGAGCAAAAACAAATATATATATATACTTTCAACAACTTACAACTTCATATGTTTCGAAATTTACGGCTTTATATACACTACCACATGTACCAGCTCCAAGCTCTTCAAGAATCTTAAACCTGCACAGAGCAAAACCAAATTTGGTAAACCACAAGATTGTCGGTTCTCTCGCATAAGTCTAAAATGTGCTGCAAGAAAGAACTAACCTTTCCATTACTCCTATTTCCGGGCGATTCGATAGTGAACAACAAAACCGTCACCTCCACCTTGAATAGGTGTCTACTCTGTGAACACAAGAACCGTCACTAGTGTGCATAAACGGTTTACTTCTTGACTGTAGCATGAAATGTAGATTGTAAACAGGAACCAGCTTCTCATCGTTAGACTGATTGATTATAATAAGCTTAAAAGTTATCAACATTGTTCAACAAAAAGCAGCTTCTACAAGCTGCAATCACCAAGCTTCATCCAACAGAACCACAAGGAACAAATCAATCCACCTAACAAAGTTTATCCTGCAATCAAGAATGAGAATCGATTCTTGAAGTTGTAGCGAGTTTAATCAATCAAGTAATTTTGGGTTTTGAGAGAAATTTAAACATAAAGATGGTTAAAATCTTAGATCGGTTTTGGGTTTTGAGAGAAACCAATTTGCTACCTACATATGAAGAAGTCTTTATAGCCTTTATCCTCAAAACTGTATTAATTTGAGTCAGTCTCAAGAAGAATAATCACTTTGTGATATGGGCAGATTACAAGTAGAATTTTCTTTAAAAAATCTATCCGAAATTGATAAAAGTTTGAGATAAAAAATCGAAATTAATGAGAAACAGATCAAATCCTATTAAAAAAAAAACACAAACACACAAAAGAAAAAGAAAAAATTACATGCTCTGTTCCATTAATGGAGGAAAAAAGCTTACACGAACTCAACAAGAAAAACAAAACGCTTCTAATTGAAAACGTGTTTCTCTTTGGAAAATTTATTGATAAAAATTGGATTAGTTTTATCGAAATTTTGCAGATAAATTCAAAAACTGACAAACAAAAAGAGAAAAATAGATAGAAATATATGGAAATAGTTATAAGATCGAGAAAAATCGCCCTCACCATTGACTCAACGAGAATAAGAATTCGATTGAGGATCTGATGAACAAATTGCACGAATCACCAATGTCGTTTCTCTTACGAAGAGAAGGAGAATAAGATAAATTAGAAAGGGAGAAAGAGAGAGAATAAAAGAAAAATTGTAAAGAGAGAGGAAAGCAGATTGCTTAGGAAGCTATGGGAGAAAAAAAAAATTGAAGAAGACGAAGAAGAAGGGAAATAAATTAATTTAAATTAAAAGTATAATTTATTTGACGAAATAAAATATTTAAGAAGATAATTTTTGATTTTTGATTTAAATTTTTGTTTGTAGATATATATTAAAAAGTGGTAAAAGAGAAACGGAGGAAAATGCTTGGTTGTGGTGGGGACGGGTGGTCCCCTCAATAGTGATATTAAATTTAATAAAATTTAAATTACGAAAAAGCCCTGAAGGTAATCTTGTATTTACGTGAAGATTCCACTTCTATAAGAATTGACGAGGTCACAAATGGACTCGAATGGGCTTTAGACCCATTATAACTTTTCATCTCATCAATGAATCCACCAATCAATTAGTTATTGGCTGTGTTCAAAATTTTGTTAGGCATTAATTGGACAACAAATTAAAAAGTATATCAAAATTTTATATATATATATATATATATATATATATATATATATTATAGCTGAAATTACAACCACCAAAATTTGTAAATAGTGATAATTGGAGGATTTTGGTTTATCTTTAATAACAAAAAAATTGAATGGTTTTTCAAAGACAAGGGCGAGGAACAACAACTTTCTTCCCACGCAAAAAACCACTCTCAATCCATTCAATTTGTGCTCAATCATCTATTGAATGGATTGATAGTGGTTTTTATACAAGAAAATAGGAGAAAATGAGTTTAGTATTTCATCTTTGAAAGCGTTTACACAAGAACAAGAACAAAGAATTGGAAGTGTCAAAGTGTAGTGCTTGTTGAGTGGGAAGAAAGTTGTTGTTCCTCCTTGCCCTTGCCCTTTCCCTTGCTTTTATACTCTGATTCCATGTTTAATGTTGTCATTTACTCTGCTTGATTCATCATTAATGACATTTAATTTGGTGGATTTGGTTGTTACTCTTCGACGCCTTTAATCATTGGTTTGAACAAGTCTTCAGTTTACTTTGGGGTTGACCATGACGGTCTAGTTGCACACGCAAAGCTAGTAGGGAGTCGACACGTGTCCCACGCGGCACGATTTTTTGGAAAAGAAGAGATAAGCATTGACGCTTTTCGGAATTTGTCCACGCGCTTGGAAAGAATACACTACAAGAAAACATCCTTTTTGCGAGGACATATATCGTTGTAAAATCGTTGCAAAACAAGTGTACCATCGAATTTGCGACGAAACGTAATTCGTCGTTAATTGATCGTCGTAAACCAAAAATCGTCGTAAAATCGTCGGCAAATTACGAGTGGCAAAAAATCGTCACAAAATCGTCGGTAAACAATCGTCGTAAAATCGTCGTAAATTAACAACGATTTTACGACGATTGTTAATTGTCGTTAATGAATCATAGTAAATTAACAACGATTGTAAATTTTTTTAGTTTAATTAAATTGAATTATAAAATTAATTTTATTTTTATTATTTAATTAATTTCAAAATTATAATTTGAAAATTTAAAAAATATTATATAATAAATTTTTCTTACAAAAAAAATTATTATATAAGAAAATTTAGATATCAAAATTCTAATCTAAAGTTATTTCGAAATCCTCGATACCCAAATCGTCTTCGGGAGGTGGCTCCCCATCTCTCGGCAAACCAGTTGTCTGCGGCGGTGGCTGATTGCTTGGCCCCGTTCCTTGTGCCGCTGCCGCGTCTTGTTGGAGGTGGGTTTCACACCCCCCCCCCTTTTTAAGGCCCTTCCTGAATCAAGATCGGCCCATTCAGTAACCGGCCCATTAAGTAATCAACTCATCAACCGACCCAAGCCCACTGAACTCGGTCGTACCGACCGTACGAAAGATGAGGTGGATCGCAACAAGGCTACTGGAATAGGGTTGGTCAGCATACTCTATCCAAACCAGCGACATGTCCTGCCCCACGATCGATCTATCCTGTCACACCATCGACCTGTCCTGACCGACCGTACGACCTAGGGTTTAAGAGATAGGTTTATATATTTCTACACGATCGTCTCAATTTCAGTATGAATAGTAATGTACCCTCATTATGAACATGATCCGATTTTGGAATAAATGCTCTGACAACTACTTTCACCGATCTCAGACTCACTTATGTTATAATCGTTACATAAACCGACCCGTTCTATCTTATTTGTCATCGATCTCGAAAGACCATTATATGAACCGACCCGTTCTATCTTATTTGTCACCGACCTCGCTTGTTCCTGTTATTACCGACCTGTAACTTTATTCTAATCGAAATTCTTCGAGCCTCTTCTTTAACTTCAGACTCAAGTTACTCGGTTGCCCTAACCGATACAACAATTGGCGCCCACCATGGGGCTCAAAGATATTTCTCAACGCAAAAAGTAACTCGGAAAATAGCAAATCAACGATGTCAGGACAGCTACCCACAGCTACCACAAGTGCAACGATCATAACACCCCGATTCATTGGACCCGAACTGCCTCCGAGCCAGAGAAACGACGGCATACCAATTTCTACTGCGGAGTTCGACACATCACAAGCAATACCAGTCACCAGCGACGTCTCTACCATCGAACAGATCAACGTCCCAGCTCTCTTTGGAACGCTTCTTGCATGACTAGACGAACTGACTCGTGGGACGAACACACGCTTCGATCAAATAACCGTAGTACAAATGGCCTGCTAAGATCAAGTTAACGACCTCCATTCTCAAGAAGCCCAGACTCCTGAGCATCAATCTGCACAAGATCACCATCGCTTACGTCGCCATCTGTTCGGCGATCAACCATCTCCCCCGATCAACTTATTTCGACACCCGGTCTACACCAAAGACCGAGCACATCCCCCAAACTTCGAAACGCTAACGCCTCCTCGTCAGATCAGAATCCCCAGACGGGACCAAGAGATGGAGGAGATGAATGCTAATCTCCAAGACATGACATCCCTAGTCCATCGGGCAACCAGCTCGGCCCCGAAGATTGATCGCGTATTAATAGAAACACAAAATACACCTTTCATAACTAGGGACTACCAGTCCAAAATCCGGGAAAATGAATTTTCCGATTTATACGGGGAATTCAGACCCTAGCCAACACATGATGGCATTCCGAATAGCGATGGGGCGAGCTCGTTACTATGCCGAAGAGCGAGACCCCAGTTACTGTCAACTCTTCGTAGAAACTCTTGGTGGAGATGCTCTGATCTGGTTCTCAAAGCTAGATGCAAACTCCATAGATAGTTATCACGCACTATCTACTGCCTTCCTCAAGCGCTATCACATGTTCCTTCAACATCCAACCTCCTACGCCGACCTCTATACCATCGCGCAAGGAGAGAAAGAGACCCTCCGATCTTTCATGAACAGATTCAACTCTTTAGCATCCCGAGTCTCGGTGCCTGACGGTCCAAATTTATCCAAAAACGTACTTTTGCTCCAAAATGTACTTTTTATCTCAAGTTACATGAAATGTCTTTTAAAACTCTTTGCTAGCAAAAGAATTTTACATCAAACTTCATGTGTTTATAACCCACAATAAAATGTACGGATAGAACGCAAACACCGACATATTCTCGATATGGCTCGAACACTACTCTTTTAAGCTGCGCTACATACCACTTTTTGGGGTGAAAGTGTTCTCACTGCTGCATATCTAATCAATAGAACACCTACACCATTACTTGGAGGAAAGACACCATATGATGTTCTTCATAATAACCCGCCATTCTATGAGCATCTCCGGGTCTTTGGTTGTCTATGTTATGAAAATAAACATTCATCTAGCAAAGACAAGTTTCAAGAGCGGGGTCGACATTGTATTTTCAGGGGATATCCTCATGGGCAGAAAGGATGGCATGATCTTGAATCAAATGATTTTTTTGTCTCTCGGGACATAACTTTAAAAAAAGACGAGTTTTCTTACGCCTCTTCACAGTCGCTGGTTCATGACGATTTACCACCAGCTCCTAATCCACATCCGACTTTCATTGATGACGATATCTCTATGCCATCTCCGCCTCTTCCGCAGCTACAAAATAGGGGGAGCAACGACACAATAACTTCTTTTTATGCTGCTCTTGATTCGTCTCCTCAACATGATATTCATCAAGAAATCACCACTACTACTACACCAGAAACAGTTGAGCTTGGTGTTACTACCCTGCCTATTGAAAATCTTGGTTGTGGACTGCGAGAACGCATACCTTCAGTTCGTCTTGCACCGTGCTTTACATATTCAGCACAAAGTGATATAAACCCCCACTCCTCTCTCATCGGCTTCTCCATCAGTCTCTTCTGGTACGTATATATATCCTATAGCTAACTTTTTCTCATGTGAAAGGTTCTCGGAGAGTCATCAACGTTTCTTGACGGCTGTTTGTCTCTTTGATGCACCTATGACTTATGCTCAAGATGTTGAAGACGAAGTATGGCGCAACGTTGTTTCCTTCGAGGTTCATGCTCTAGAAGACAATCACACTTGGGACATCACAAAGCTACCGACATATCAAAGCTTCCTTCGAGGTTCATGTTCTTTAATCTCTTCGAGGTTCGGAGGTTCGCCCCCTCCTTCTAGCGCCAATTGAAGGAACCAGAATTCGCACATATAGTAGATCGGCGAATTCGGTTTAGGGTTTAGGAGAATTATTTTTATTAAATTTATAGATGTGCCGTTGAAGGCTGCCTACGTACCCTTTGAAGGGATCAAGCCAAAACGTAGTTCTTGTTACAAAGTATGTTGGGAGATTTCTCTCTAATATCTGAGATTGTCCGGTGATTATTATGAATAGGGGGTTCCCCTATTTATAAGTTCTGAAGTCCCTAGCTCTTTCTTTTCCTTCTTGACTTTGTATTGGCAATTGTCCTTTTTCCTTTAAGCCGATAAGGATAATCTCCTTTCTTCCCGGGATTTGCCTTTTTCCAGTAAAAAGAAATCTTCTTTTTATAAAATAAAAAGAAACTTCCTTTTATTTCGTAGATCGGTCTTGATGAACCTTGAAGTCGATTGTTGGGCTGATTTAAACTCAAACCGGGTTAAACCGGGGGAGTGCTAAATCCCCCTATAACATCCGGGTGTTAAAGCAATTGGCTCCAAGTAGGTCTTTCGTATTAAGTACAACTCTGATGGTACTATTGAACGCTACAAAGAAAGACTTGTAGCTTTGGGAAATCATCAAAAAGAAGGTACCGATTTCAATGAAACCTTCACACATGTGGTGAAAATTCAAACTGTACGACTTCTTCTTGATGTTGCGGCAGCTAAGAATTGGGAACTCCATAAAATGGACGTTCATAACGCTTTTCTGCATGGTGATTTAAAAGAAGACATCTATATGAAACCGCCTCCTGGATTCAAGACAAAGGATCATACTCATGTGTGCAAGTTAAAAAAATATATATATGGGTTAAAACAAGCGTCATGTTCCTGGTTCGAAAAGTTATCTACTTCGCTTGTCAAGTATTGTTTTGCTCAATCTAAGAAAGACTACTCTCTCTCTTTACTTCGCCCCCATTGTTCTTCATATCATTGTGTATGTAGACTACTTGGTCGTCAATTGTGGAAATGATGCCTCTGTTATTGCAAAGTTTAAAGTCTACCTTAGTCAATGCTTCAAAATGAAGGATCTCGGTCCTTTGAAATACTTCTTAGGCATCAAAGTTGCGCGCAGTTCTGAAGGCATCTACTTGTCTCAACGAAAGTATTGTCTTGATGTCATTGAAGAATGTGGATTATCTGGTTCGCAGCCTGCAGAAACACCACTTGAACAAAATCATAAGTTTCCTCCTTAACTAGTCTGCGTTATCATGATCCAGAACAGTACCGCAAACTCGTTGGCCGGCTTGTTTATCTCACTCACACTAAACCTAAGATATCATACGCAGTCAACATGCTTGCTCAGTTTATGCAGATTACTCTTTATGATCATTGGAATGATGCTTTTCGCCTTGTTCGATACTTGGAAGGATGTCCTGGCCAAGGGATTCTTCTTTCGTCTATGTCTTCTTTACATCTTACGGCGTTCAGTGATTCCGATTGGGCAGCATGGCCCCTCACACGATGCTCTTTGACTGGTTATTTGGTACTCCTCGGTGACTCCCCTGCCTCTTGGAAAACAAAGAAACAAGATACCGTTTCACGCTCTTTCGCTGAAGCCAAGTATCGGGCTATGGCTTGTCAAGAACTAATGTGGGTGAAAGAAGTGCTTCTCTCTCTCGGCATTTCACACGATTAGCCTATGAAGTTAGTTTGCGACGATAAATCTGCTCTTCACATTGCTTCTAATCTCGTGTTCCACGAGAGAACAAAACACATTGAATCGGACTGCCACTTCATTCGTTATGAGATCACAGTTGAAAATCTTGTTACCTCACATGTCCCTACTATTGAACAACCCTCTGACATTTTACTAAAGTTTTGGACCGACAACGGTTTTGATTTCTAATGGGCAAGTTGAGCGTTTGTGACTTACACACTCCAACTTGAGGGCCGGGGAGTGTTACGTATAAAGATACATTACTTATTAGATATTGGACAATATTCTTGTATATTCATCTAGATCTATAAACTTAATCCCTTGTACTATATATACTTGTTTCATCTATTATATAAAGAATGGGTAGGTATACACATCAGCTTCCCTGCTTATGACAGCTCAACTTTAAAAAAAAAAAAAATGGGCTTCCTCTCTGCCTTAACAATGCTCCAAATTGGGCTTAACTTTGACATGTGCTTTCTCTCTCGATTAATAATGCTCCGTTGAAACATGGGCTTAACTTTGGATTACTAACTTTGACATGGGCTTAACTTTGAAATTGGGCTTACAATTGAGAAAAACATTAAACCCTAGGCGGAGCTCCGTTGAAACATTGAACAGCCGCTCGCGACGCGGAGTTCGTACAATAAGAAACCAGTGCCGGAGAAGAGGGAGAGGAGAAGAAACGTAACGGAAGCCGACGGTGTGGATGAGGAAGAGAGAAGGATCTGGTTTGGTTTTCGAGGAGTGAATTGACAGTGATCGGCACCAGCTTCAAGATCTGGAAATCTGATCGCGGGTTGCGATGAAGAAGAAGAATAAGACGCAATGCGACGTCGACGATTGTAAAATCTCTGGGAAATGCAAGAAGATGAAGATTTCAGGATCAGTTCCAGACAACGTGAGTAACCCTTTTTGCACAATCTCCTTAAATTTTACCATGGAAATTGCAAATTCGATATCTTCACCGTAATTAGTAAGATGCTTCGATTTAGTCGCAACATTGAGCTCGAGCGACCTTAAGAACATCGGACATTGTTTATCTTTGTGTTCTGATGAATTGTAATTTTTTTTCTAATATTCTTTTATTTGTTACACGTCTATCTCTTTTACTGGTTTTTGCATTATTCAGAAGATATATGGTTTCTGAATTCTTTTATATGAAGCTGTACATGTTATTGGTATTCTAAGTGTGCAGTAAGTTTTTCATGTTTGTGTCGCATTTTTGTATGTCAAGTTTTAAATCTTTAACAGCTATTATGATTAATTTGTTGTATATTGGTGTGAAATGATTTTCTCCTCATCCCATTTCCCTTCTCTCTGCCATTTTGCAGGTAAATACGAGTTTAGTCCCTTAGTCTCTACCCTATGGCAAAGGTAAATACGATTTCTAACTAAGGTTTGTATTTGGTCAATAACAACTATGAAAAAATAGAAATTTAGATAAAAAAAACTATAAAATTTATATCTGTGTTTCCATTTAAATAAATAAAACTAAAAATCTAAAAATGTGTCCTGCAAAGAAACAACAAACTTAAACATATTTCAATTCATGTATTCCATGAAACGATAAATTTCCTTGCGAATGAAACATTCATCGCACACTTCGTCGAGATTTCCATCCTCACAATCTTCCCCAACTTCCATTAGACTAAGTAGAATGTCGTATTCTCGGTACTGCCTCACACTCATCTCTAAAATAACCCGCCGAACGTTCATATGACATTGCCTCACCGTTTGTAGTCCTTGATTTCTCCATAGTTGAGTTAGATAGTTTGAACCCTCATTGAAATCCCCTTCAATGAGTAAGATCATTCCATACAAGTACATTGCTTCTGAATGAGTTTCTTGAGCCGCCATGCATAGTTGCTTCAAACCTTTGGCCACATTCTTAAGGTGGAAGAAATTAAATAAACCACATAAAAATATCGCATGTAAATTACCATTCTCTGCACACTCTTCCAATAGCTTCATCTCATTTGGTACTCTCTCATAAGGTGGTAAGATGATAGCATCTAAAGAAAGACTTCGTAAAACTTCTGGATACTTCGAGACTCCACGTAACGTCTTGCATGTCAACATGCAAGATCCTAAGTCTAGATGAGAAAAAGAAGCAACTTTTGTTAGTATAACCATTAACATGTCATATGGTAACATGGTAAGACTTGTTTTACAATTGTTGCGTTTCATGTTTTTGTATAGAGAATTTCTATTTGTTTGTTTTGAAATAAAAGTTACCCAAAACCCTCTTTTTATAGCTCCACCCAAACGATTGTACACTGAATAATTTAGTCAATTTACAATAATTCACCCACAATTAAAATATTTATTGTCGTACATTGCATTTATCCCTTTCCATTATTTTTTAACTATGATACATTTGCTATACCTCATATTAAATATTATCTCAAAATCATAAAACTTTGACTGTCCACATTTCAGTGTCTCTTTATTATGTTTCTCTCATATCGAACAGTCACCTCAAATCTAAACCACAAACCACAAAACTATTATAAATACCCTCAAAAAAATCTATCCACTCACATAATCTTTATTCTCCCCTCTCATTCTACGTAAGGATATGAGACTTACAATTAACCATCTCATTTTTTATCAAACAAAGTATTGAAACTCATTGATTGGCTTCCTTTCTTTTACAGATTCGTAACAAATTATAGCTATGGAAGAACATAATCTTGGTTCTATACTTCACACATCAATTCCGTTACAAAAACTGGAGCAAGGTAATTCCAACCAAAACATAGTTGTCCGTCTATTGCGTTTTTGGGAAGTTCGAAATTTCAAACAAAATGGAGCACTTATGAGTTTTGACCTACTATTCTTGGATGAAAAGGTACGGCATTCGCTTACTTAAAAATCATTTTTACAATTTAAAATTGTATTAATATTTGTGCATAACCTCACGTAAGCTCCTTTTTAAATTATTTCAAATATGATACTCTTGTGCAAGCTTCGATTTACCATCGACGGATGGATAGATTCAAAAGCCTACTTAAAGATGGAAATCTGTACTCTGTCACCCAATTCGAAGTAGTCCCGAGTTATAGTCACTATAAGATAACAGACAACCAATTCTTAATCCGGTTTACGGACGCAACTCAAATACTTGAAATACCTGATGATGTGCTTCCTACTATCAAGGAAGAAAAATTCAGATTGCGCACGTATTCGGAGTTTGAAGCTCTTGCTGACACCAACTTGCAACTGCCTGGTAATTATTATCGTTTGCACCAAAAAAATTATATATTATACTAACAAATGTTTTCAGATATTGTTGGACAAGTGTTACATGTCCAAGGATCAAATCTCGAAGACACAAAGTCAAAACAAAAGATTGTTGTCCTTCTCCTGCTAGAAGAGTAAGGCCATTAATCTCTATATATCTCTTTAAAATTGAAATACAATAACACTATAATATGTTTGCTAAAAAAAAAACAATATAATACTATGAAATAACACAATTTTTCCCGTAAACCAATGTTATAGTGGCGTAACTGTAAGAATGACGCTATGGGATGATCAGGCATCTTCATTCCGCAAACTTTTTCATCAAACTGATCGCAAAAGCAGTGTAATTGTGGCGACGTGTTTGAACCCAAAGAAATTCGCAGGTAAACCCCTTTAAATCACTACTTTGCAACACTATATCTTAAATCACATTTCCATTTGCTAAACATCTCTGATTTTAGGAAAACTCCAACTAAGCTCCAGTGGATCAACAAAGTTCTATATTAATTACGATTTAGAAGCGGTACAAACATTTATGGCAAGGTAAAATTGCTGAATTCAAGTTTAAAATAGTCAATTCTATAATACATTTTCGTAAAAATAAGTTCCTAACCATCTCATAATTTTGGTCAAAGCGTGGGAGTAAAAGATAGTTCTGTTCAAGCAACTGTTGAAGAAGACAAGAACATCACAAACACATTTGAGACTTGGACAATTCCCCAAATGTTGGATTATATATCCAATGGTAAACAACAGGTACTAAAACAATCCATAATTATTAGTAGAGTAATATGTTTTTGATTATGTATTCTACTTAGAAAAAATAATAATTAAACACTATCACAGGACAAAGAGGTTATCTGCCAAGCCAAAATCATTGAAATCGTAGATCACAATGGATGGAAATATTTGTCTTGTGCTAAATGTTCAAAAAAACTCGATAAGACTGCCACATCTCTGCAATGCAACATATGCAATGAAGTTAACACCATTGGAGTTGTCAGGTAAACCCCAATTAAAACATATCACTCATGGAATATCGTATAAATGAAATATTTTATAAAATTATATTTTTCAGGTTTAGGGTGGAGATACGTGTCCAATACGGAGTTGCAAGAACCAAGTTTGTCTTGTTTGACAAAGACGTCCGAAAACTTACAAACACTACCGCTGAAGAGATTACAACTTCAGAGGTAAAATTTTCTAAAAAAATATAAGTCTTTACAAAATAATTAACTTATGATTGTTTGTTATGTAGTTCGATCTTGAGAAGGCAGAGGATGACAAAGATATCTTCAATCCCAATACAATTCCAGATTGTCTTCTTGGGTTAATCGGGAAGACAATGGACTTTCAAGTGAAGATAACAAAATATAACTTCAGAACTTCTTTCCAATCATTCACAGTTTCAAGAATTGTGAATGAAAACATAACCAAAACTACAACGATGGAGAGCCCAAAAACAAAGGTATAATATAATCTCAAAGAATAATCACTAATATTTAATTTAAAAATACTTATACAAATTAAAACTACGTAGGATACCACAAAGAAAAGAGGAGATAATGTCTTTCATGAAAAGCTTGACATGGAGAAGATTAAACAAGAAGGTGGAGTCAACTCTCCCAACTTTGAAGAGGGAATTGAACATCAGGCAAAAAAGAAACGGTCGATGTAATAGCCAACCATGGAGGCGAACGCTAACAAGAAGTTGGCATTATTTCTGTTTTAAAACACATCTCTTTCTTTAAGAAAACTATTTTCTTTGTTTTTATACACATCTCAAACTTTTAAAAAATTTGTAGTAGTCTCAAACAATATCTAAACGTTATCTTAATTTTCTTTTCCTTTTAAGTCAAAACACAATTTCAAATATTATATTCTATGTAATAGTATTTTATAATACAAACATGAATTAATGGCCTATTACATTCGACGTTTGTATAGTTGACGAAACTTCAAATTTGTATAGTTTTGTTCATCATAAAAATTATTATTAAAACAACAAACGAAACAATTAATGTTAACAGTACGGGAAATTTATAAATGGTACGTGGACTCCATCTCATCACACATGTAGTATGGAATTAAAGTATATTTTATTATATAACTAACATTTCCACATTAAAAACAAACTAAAAGTTGTAACCGGAAAAACAAAAACCTTCTATTTAACTCGTAAACGGTAGATCAGTTCATCACCAAAATACATCCATAAAGACTCTGTTATCATTAAAATTACTCAAAATTAACATAACCGCATCTAATTATCTTCACAATTGATTATGAACTTCCAACCGGAACTGTAATCGAAGTTTTCGTATTATGATACTATATAAGAATTATATATTCCTATATCAGGTGAACAAACAAATTTAGAAACTGAAATGCTAAATCAGATAAATATAAAATTTCCTAAACAAGTTTTATTTTTTAAAATATACATTCTAATAATTTAAAAAACCAGTCCTCACAATTTTGGATCATCCATTTTGTAAAGAATTAAAAACTACGTTAAGAAAGCAATGTATTTTTCCTAACACTCTTATTCCTACGATCACTTAGCCTTTTTTTTGGTAACATATATATCTTTTTCATAAGCAAAAATTATTAAATATCAAATTCGAGGTTGGATATATTGGCTATATCGCATATGCATATCTACCTCAAAAAAGATTTTTTAAATTTTTAAAAATATTCTAGGACGAACGAATTTTTGATGTAGTGCATATAAGAAAATAATTTTGTCCTTATAGTAAGTAATTGCATTAGAAATGGTACGATTTATTTTAAAAATTCTGTAATGCTTTTTGTGTTCGATACATTTCTTAATACATAATATCACTTACAATTTGTCATAAGGCAAATACAAATAAAACAAGAATTTCCCAAATGAAATAAATTCTTCTCATTTAAGTAAACATATGTCGTTGGTTTATCATATATAATAATAATTTAAATACCTCCAGATATTCAAAATTATAAAACAGTAAAAACATTCCAACTCCTTTTTAAACACGTTCCACCTTCTACCTTATTTAAATAAAATAAAAAAACTTTCCAACTTACTTGCAATAATTACACCATAACTACACCTTTTAACTCAAATACATTGAATTTAAAAGTCACCGAAGACTTGAAAGAGCAACAACATTACAATATCCATTGTCAAAGAAAAAACAGAGAAATATAAGAAATCTAACCAAAAAGAGGTCGTGAAGTTGAAGAAATTTCAAGATTCCAAAGTAAGTTATCTCAGTTCAATGAAATTTGATAGTTCTTCAAATCTATGTTATCTTTTACCAAATTTTCATGCCGAACGAATACTTGATCGTATACTATTCAAATATCTGTTATTTCCCAACTTTTCAAAGACTTATATGAAATCTATATTATATTGTTGCCAAATTTCTATGTCCAACATATGTTTTTGTACAAATCAAACTTCTCCCTTTATTTTGAAAAACATAAAAACGCAAAACTTCGTAACTGTTTGATAACTTCATACATGTTTAAAATATAAACTCTATATCTGATTTTCATACATGTTTCTGTTCTCTCTGTTTTGTAGAATGTATTGTTTTTGACAATGGATGTATGCTTTGGTTGTGCCCATTGTCGATTAGGAGTTATATAATTTTCTTAAAAAATAATGATTAATCAAAGTTGATTCCTCTGTCTTTATAGTTCAAATCATAACAGCACTTTACAAATTATAGTTATATTATTACAAATGCTCACAATCTAACGATGATTTTATAACATAGATTGAATAAAAACGTGAAAAAACATTCGTCATGGACACCCGTAAACGTAAAGCAAATACAATTACTCCAGACGAATCAAGATCAAATAGGAACAAAAGAGCACAAATACTCCGACAAAAAAAAACAGGTTGATTGACAAATATTATATTAAATTATAGCTTTTATATTGCTTTAACAACAAAGCTTACATTTTCCGTAGATCATACTCTGAAATTCATCGAGGCATGCACAAGAGAAACACCCGATATCATTTCTAGCCGTAAAGGTGACTCAATTCACTATATATAAACAATCTTCAATAAAAAGATTAATTTACTATTTTTTCAAACAATGCTATAACTTTGATTACTATATTTTTAGCAGAGATTTATAAAAGAGCAAGAGATCATAGACGTGCAATTCTTCAGAGCAAGAGATGGTACCAAACAAACAAAGGTAACTACCTAAATATATTTTCTAAAAAAAATATTTAAAAATAAAAAAATTCTAAAAATTCTACAAAAAACAAAAAAAATTAATATATCAACAATCCTACCACAATCCTATAACAGGGAAAACGAAAAAAATCACTGCAGAGGGAGTATCTAAAGGTACATAATCAATTCCTATTTATAATAATGTTAAACTCTCTATCTAAGTGGTGTCATTTTCTTAATTTAATTTAAAATATATACAATTAGGGAAAAAACCATATCAAAAAAAGAGGGATAATATTCTTCAAGAATGTTCTTCGTGTAACGCATTAGTTTGGAGCACCGAAAGCACCGAAAAATCGGATGATGGAAAACCATTGTTTTCCATATGTTGCCAAAGAGGAAGAGTTTCTTTTCCCAAAGTGAAAGAGCCACCAGAGGTCTTAACAAGATTAATGAATAAGAGAAGTTTCAAAGATAGTATAAGAGTTGCAAACTCATTACTATGTTTCACTTCTATCGGAGCAAATGTGGATAAGTCGGTTATGTCAGGACAAGGTCCATTCACATTCAGAATTCAAGGCCAAAACCACCACAAAATGGGATCAATACTACCTGTTGCAGGAAAACCTCCAAAATTCCTCCAACTATATGTTTTCGATACGGAGAATGAAATTAAAAACCGTATGAAAATAATATCTCCAAAAAGTGGATCAGAAACTCTCCAAGAAAAAGTGGTAGAGGAGTTGATTCGCATGGTCGATGAAAATAATTGCCTAGCTAAAGAGTTTAGGAAAGCTCGCGATAAATTCAAATCAGGAAACTGTGAAGAATTTACCATCCGTCTTATTGGACAAAAAGAAAAGGGAAGGCAATATGATTTGCCTACTTCTGAAGAAACAGCGGGGCTGATTATTGGAGATTTACAGGAATCATCATGGGAACGAGATATCATAGTTGAATACAAGACTTCGAAATTGCAAAGGATTAGTAGTTTGCACCCATACTATATGGCTTTACAATATCCATTATTGTTTCCATATGGGGAAGAAGGATTTAATTTGAGAATCCCGTATGCGGCTGATAACCAAAGGAAGATAGCAAGAAAACATGTTACAATTCGAGAGTATTATGCATACCAGATCCAAACAAGATTGTCTGAGGGAATGACAATTATCAAAGGAGGTCGTCTGTTCCACCAATATGTTGTTGATGCGTACACAGCTGTTGAAGAAGAAAGATTAAAGTTTCAAAGAAACAACCAAAAGAAATTAAGAGCAGACCTCTACACTAATGTTTGTGACGCGATTGGAAAAGGAGACAGTGATTTGAAATCACTTGGAAAAAGGATAATCTTACCATCATCTTTTACAGGTGGACCAAGGTATATGATTGACAATTATCATGATGCAATGGCCATATGCCGTTTTTACGGTAATCCCCACTTGTTTGTCACGATAACTGCAAATCCAAATTGGGAAGAAATTAAAGCACATTTGCAAACATACGGTAATGACCCGCCGAATGATAGGCCTGACATCAGCTCACGAGTGTTCAAGATGAAGTTAGATGAATTGCTTTCAGATTTTAAATCTGGAGAATTTTTCGGACCACTACGTTCAGGTAAAATTTTTTAATTAAAGATTTATTTCAAGAAACTATCTCATAATATTAAAACAAACAAATAAATCATATTTAACTACAGTGGTCTACACAATCGAGTTCCAAAAAAGAGGGCTTCCCCATGCACATATTCTGTTATGGCTTCAACAACCACCAAACAGTCCGACACCATCGGATATTGATCCTTTTATATCAGCAGAGCTACCCAATAAAGAAGAAGACCCAGAAGGATATGATCTTGTAAAGAAACATATGATGCATGGTCCATGCGGTCTAGATCGTCCCAAAAGTCCTTGCATGGAAAATGGAATTTGTTCAAAAAACTATCCACGATCTTTTGTTGGAAGTACAACAATTGATAATGATGGATATATTATCTACAGAAGAAGAGAGGACAAGGATAATTTCGTCATCAAGAATGACACAAGGCTTGACAATCGTTATGTCATCCCACACAATATGGCTTTGTTAAAGAAATATAAATCACATATCAACGTGGAGTGGTGCAATACTTCAAAAGCAATCAAATATCTTTTCAAGTACATCACCAAAGGAGTTGACAAAGCGACAATTGTTTTCCAAAATACCTCAACCGGAGAACAAAGTCAAATGAAAGAAAAGACGCAGATAGACGAGATCTCAAATTACCAAGAATGCCGATACTTATCAGCATGCGAAGCCGTGTGGCGTATTTTCAGTTTTGACATACACCATCAGAAGCCTTCAGTTCAAAAGCTAACTTTACATCTAGAAGGACATCAAAGTGTGGTGTTTGATGAAAGAGAGAACCCCAAAAATGTCGCGTATAGAACAGAAGGCCGACATACGATGTTAATTGGGTGGATGGAAGCAAATAAAACCATACAACTCGCACGAAAACTAACTTACGTTCAGTTTCCTACGATGTTTCTATGGAATACTAAAGACAGGATATGGACGCCAAGAAAGCAAGGCTTCACAATCGGGAGAATAGTTAACATTCATCCATCATCAGGTGAGTTATACTACCTAAGGATGATGTTAAATCACGTCAAAGGATGTAAAAGCTATGAAGAGATTCGAACAGTAGGTGGAATCATATATCAAACTTTCAAAGAAAGTTGTCATGCCATGGGTCTTTTGGATGGAGATAAAGAATGGCATGAAGCAATGGTAGAATCATCACAATGGGCCACTGCTAACCAGTTACGAGAACTGTTTGTAACAATGTTGTTATACTGTGAAGTAACTGATCCTTTGAATCTGTGGACCAAATGCTGGAAAAGCCTCGGAGAAGATATCTTATACAAGCAACGAAAGAGGTTCACCTTCAGAGGAATGAATTTGAACGATGACCAAGTCCAACAATATACTTTGATAGAGATCCAAAAGCTACTTCTCCAAAATGACAAGTCCCTATCTGATTTCTCAAAAATGCCTGTGCCAAACAAAAGCATTCTGAAAGATATAACAAGCTCAATGCTAAGGGAAGAACAACGTTACAATGTCGATTATGAAAAGGATGTACATTGCCAATCAATTTCAAAACTCAACGAAGAACAAATTTCTGTTTACGAAGCTGTGATGGACTCCGTCAACAATGCCAAAGGGAAGCTCTTCTTTATCTACGGTCCTGGCGGAACTGGAAAAACATTTGTTTATAAAACAATAATTTCCAGACTATGTTCAGAGGGACTATTCCGGTCGCAAGCTCGGGTATTGCAGCAACACTCTTACCAGGAGGAAGAACAGCTCATTCAAGGTTTAAAATACCAATAGATCTTCACCAGCATTCAATGTGTGATATCAAACCAAAAACAATGCTTGCGGAACTACTTATCAAAGCAGATTTAATTATTTGGGACGAAGCACCGATGGCACATCGTCACACATTTGAAGCATTGGATCGTACCCTCAGAGATCTAATGAGTAATACTAATCCCCATGCTATGGAAGAACATTTTGGAGGGAAAACAGTATTGCTAGGTGGAGATTTCAGACAAATATTACCAGTCATCCCAAAAGGCAGTAGACAAGATACAGTTTCGGCATCTATCAACAGATCTTACTTATGGGATAAATGTCATAGATTTATCCTTAAGAAAAACATGAGAGTCAGAGCTGAAGAAAAAGGGTTTGCAAAGTGGATCTTGGAAGTAGGTAATGGAGAAGCAAAAATAGTGCCCTCCACGGAAGAAAATTCTTTGGAGAACGACAATATTGAGATCGATAAAAGGTTCATGCTTGATAAAGGACAAAACCCTATAGAAGAGATTCAAAAGGCCACTTTCCCAGGTCTGGACAAAGCTTACAGAGATCGAGATTTCTTACAAGGCCGCGCAATCCTTACTCCAAGAAATGAAACTGTCGACGAATTAAATGAACACTTCCTGACAAAAATCGAAGGCGACATGAAAGAGTATCTTAGTGCTGACAGCATAGCAAGTGATGATACGGATGTGAATGGAGTCAATCTATTATACACAACAGAGTACCTAAACGCCCTCAAGTGCTCAGGATTACCAAATCACCGGCTACGCTTAAAACTTCATGCACCGATTCTTCTTCTGCGAAACATAAATCAAAAAGAAGGTTTGTGCAATGGTACAAGGTTGGTCGTTACCCGTCTAGGTGAAAAAGTACTCGAAGCAGAGATAATGACTGGCTCAAATGCTGGGAAAAAAATCCTCATACCAAGGATAATCATGACAACTGCAGATACAGATTGTCCGTATAAGATGAGAAGGCGTCAATATCCAATAAGAGTATGTTATGCTATGACAATCAACAAAAGTCAAAGGCAAAGTTTGGAGAACGTTGGAATTTATCTTCCTAAACCAGTTTTCAGTCACGGACAACTATATGTTGCATTGTCAAGAGCTACATCAGAAAAAGGACTACACATTTGGAGCGAGTCAAAAACAGAGCAGTCATGTGAATCATTGAGAAATGTTGTCTACAAAGAGATTTTCAACAACCTCAAAGCTAATGATACATGTATGAAAAAATCAGTCATAAATATTATATTATATTACAAAATCAATACTAATTACTAAACAAAACAAATAGGAGAAGAAAACGAGGAAGACTAATTCGGTGAAAGGAAGATTCAACAAGAAAAACATCTAACAAAAAAACTAAAACCAGGTACATATTATAATTACAAAAAAAATAACACTTCATTAATAAATTATAGCTAATGAAGTGTGAAAAAAGAATGTACAACTAACAATCGATCTTTTTCCTTCTTTTTAGCTGAAGACAGACATAAGAGTGGAGCTTTATTATGGAAAAGGCTTTATTATTACTACAACATTTAAAACTTTTTATTAAACATGATATAATATAATTTCTCATAGCAAATGAGTGAACATATAAATTCAAACAATTTCTATATATTTACATGAAACATACTATGCTATCTCTCGAATTAAGTTGTTTCTTTTACGGTATTTTATAAAAAAATTAACCCCTAAAATTAAATAACAAATATATAATATTATACTAAACATAATTTAAAAAAAATATATAAAATATACAAACCCGCGTGTACAGGCGGGTCTTCTCCTAGTTATCAATAATACTCAAGGAATTCATAGAATTTGGCACTTCCTCCACCTGTCTAGCTTCTCACACGCCACCTCCAGGGCTCTTCGATCTCTTCTCCTCCGCTTTTTTTTTTTAAATGTGAGGGTTTCGATTTTCGGGTTTTGTTCAAAATCCTTCTGAATTGATTATATGGTTCCTCCCTGTGATTAAGAATTTAGGGTTTCGATCTGTGGGTTTCGTTCAATTTTTCAGAATTGATTACCATTATATGATTCCCTTATGTCATTAAGAATCATGGTTTCGATTTGAGCATCGATTTCGTCAGATTTCTTTGTCCCTTACAATTGGTGAATCTCGACATGAACGAATTGTTATTCTTTTGGTTTTTTTTTTTTTAATAATAATCAAAATATAAACGTTGGTTGGTTGCCCATGTTGGTTAGTTTCAAAAAAATAAAAATATCTTGATTGACCTGTTTGGCAACGGATATTATAATTATCCAGATAAATTATAGCTTTATTTTTTTTTACGTCAATTATAGCCTTATATCGATTTTTTTTCTTCTATTTAGACACAAAATTTTTATTTTATTTTAATAGTATAGATACTTTTGACATGTATCAATATCTTATCAAGATACATATCTGGCTCATGTTAATTATAAAATTAGAAACATCAAACTTTATGATATAAAATAATATCATATTATTTCAACGAAGTATTCATTTGTAAACCAAGAGGATGTGGTGAGGTGGTTCCCATCCGGGGAAAGATTCAACCATGTTGGTCCAGGCCAGGGATCGAGTCTTCCCGAATGTGGAATTATCAAACTTATTCTGGGCCAAATGAAGCATCATAAATGGGCATGTGTCACTCCCACTCGGGAGATTAGTCTGGGCCTGTTAAGGGCCTGAGATTACTTCCGTGTTTGGCGGCCGTCGCGGATCTAACCGGGGTAAACCATCATGACCCGGCGAACGCAAAATATCCTCGATCGTCAATTCCGTATATAACAAAGGGGGTCGAGGTGCTGGTGCTGGTGGAGGTGGCGGCGGCGGCGCTGGTGCGGACGCAGAATCCGGAACCGCGGACGGTGTGGCAGAAGATGACGGGACCTCTGAATAAGGTCCCGACTCATGACCCATAAACATCCGATAGTACATGTGTTTGATGAATATTTAGCATCAAACTATATCAAATTAGAATATAGTTTGATGAGACCATTAGCATCAAACTATATTATGCGGGATTTATATCTCAATAATCATTAGTACGTGTATGTGAACTATAGTATATGCTTTATATCTCAATAATCATAACAATAATATGAATGCTAGATTTTATATTATAATTTGAATTTGAATATGCAAAATTTTGTATGAAATAAAATATAACTAAGAGATTTTGCAAAAACAAAAAATAAATAAATTGAGCAAATCATATATAGTAAAAGCGAAGTAAATTTTGAGAATGGAGCTCTCTCATTCACCCTAAACCGTAAAGTTCGGTTAATATACCCTTAAAATCGGTTCAAATTAAGTTTTTTTAGATTTCAAAATTTGCCGTACCGATTATCGATAGATCAAATTAAACAAAAAAATTAATTATTTTTATAAAATTAATCTTAGATAAGTTTCGTTTTTCGAATTTTTTTTTTGATTTTCGTATCTAAGATTTGTACTTATCTTAATTAAGAAAACTATGAAAACCCTTGTGTAAGGCTATAAGTATCACGTCTTCTTCCTTTTATTTGTCTCTATCTGTTTTACTTTTGATCTCTCTCTCTTTTAATTTTCGTTTGTGTTAAAAAATTGTAAACCCTCGCGATGTATATATCATTAGTTTCTTTTCTTTTTTATGATGTTCTTGTATTTTATGTCCGTTTTAGTTTTTGAAGTCATAGATGTGTGACCTACTGTTATTTGTTTTTCTAATCTGATTGTTTGTTTAACATCTCCTCTTATTGATTATCGTTTTGTGTATTTTTGGTTTTTTTTGTTTCGATGTTGATAGTTTGTTTTATACGGATCTAATTTGATCGTGGATTTTTATTTATTTATTTGAAGGGTGCGTGGTGAATAATCTGGATACAGAGGAGCTAGCTAACAATCGGTGATAGAATTCAGAAAAGTGTTTGAGGTTCATTCTGTTTTTTTCCTTTTTTGTAATGTGTTTTTTTCTTTCACTAATGTTGTCTTTAAAGTATTTATTTTTTAATCATCTTCTCTTGGTGTTTTTGCTTTGTGTATTCTAGAGTTCCTTATTTTCATGTTAGTTGTTTGATTAATACGAATACAAATTGATGTTGATATTTCACTACAAGAAAACACCCTTTTTGCAACGAACGATATCGTTGTAAAATCGTTGCAAAATAGGGTTTGCATCGAATTTGCGACGAAAAAGAGATCGTTGTTAACTGATCGTCGCAAACCACAAATCGTCGTAAATTCGTCGGGAAAGTACGAGGGAAAAAAATTCGTCGCTAAATCGTCGCTAAATTACCGTCGTAAAATCGTCGTAAATATTACATTGAAATTACGACGAATATGAATACGTCGTAACATCGTTGCTAATTCGAAGGGAAATCTTTCATTGTTAAATCGATGGCAAAAAATTATCGTCGTTAATTCGTTGCAAATCAATCGTCGTAAAATCGTTGCTAAATAATCGTCGCAACATCGTTGCTAATAAATCGTCCTAAAATCGTTGCTAAATAATCGTCGCAACATCGTTGCTAATAAATCGTCGTATAATCGTTGTAAATTAGCCATGATTTTATGACGATTAATTTAGCAACGAATCAACGAGGATTATTGTTTACCATCGAATTAACGACGATTCTATATATGATTTTAATTATTATTTTTAAAATTTTATTAATTTCGAAATTATAAAATAAAAATTTTAAAAATAATATATAATAATATTTATTAAAAAAATATATTATAATCTGTTACAAAAAAAAACCAAAATTAGAATTCGAAATCCTAAATCTAAATAACTATATCGTAATCGTCGAGATTCACATCGTCTTCGGGACGTCTCGACGAACCGGATGTGCCTGCCGCTGCCTCTGCCTCTGCCTCTGCCGCTGCATCTGCCTCTGCTCGGAGTCTTCGCTTTTCCCGTAGCATGGCCTGCATTGTCGGGTTCCCTGTTGCCAAGATGTCGAAGAGTTCGTCATTCTGCGTAGCATCCAGTTCAACCCGCTGCTGAAGACTCGCAATCTTCGCCTGATATGCCGTAGACCGAGTAGCCTCGGTCTCAACCCGCTCCTGAAGACTCGTAATCGTGGCACGTAACACGACTGGATCATCTTCTGGCGATCGTCGTCGCGGAGCATATGAAGAAGCAGCCGAGACATCTCGAATAGATTCCATCCCGACAACCTTCCCCTTTCTCTTAGGGGCAACCTATATTTAAATTTACAATTAGAAATTTTTAAAAAATCAAAAACTAAAAATTAATAAGTACTAACTATTATATATACCTGCTCGAAGATCCGGTCAATATCGGGTGTGGTCAACCCTCCAGACATGACCGACGAACCACCGGGAGATAGCTGTTGAGAGAGCTGTGTCTCTCGTTCGGTGACTTTGGAAGTCACCTCATTGAAGATGTGCTCGGCAGTCTCGGAAACAAAGGAACCATCCTTCTTCCGGTGCGTCCGCTCAAAAACCCTGGTCATCGGAGGGAGTACACCTCCGTATTCGGCGTCCTAAAGAAAAAAACTATGTTATTGACAAAGTAAATTAAATAAATTTAATTACCATCTGTAGACGAACACCCGCAAAAGGTGTTTGCCCAGCTGTATGAGGCAGAGCCTTGAGTCTCCCGTCCGAATCAACGGTGTTGCGGGAAGCCGAACACTTCTCAGCAGTGATGATGGATTTCGGATCCATCCAATACCGCACCAAGCCGTCCCAAACGGCTTTATCCATGTGCAGGGGCTTTGCTGCATCGCCATCCTTCTTCCATGCTTTCTTCCACTCACCAACCACGCCTTGGATACGAAACTTCACTCTCTCGAGAAATAAAGTTTCAACCTCGCCATGAAGCGAAAGATCCCAGTGATATTTTTGCTGCATGAGAAACAAAAATAATTACATATTTTATAAAATTAAATTAAATATATATTTAAATATAATTAAAATAATTAAGGGAGAAAAAAATATGTTTTCCATACGTACCGCAAACATCTTGAACCATGTCTCCTTGACGTGTAGAGGAAGCTGGGTAAAATTGGTATGCGGCTCGATAAAATAAGACTTGATGATGTCGGAAACGGTGTGTCAAACTTTGGATTCAACTCCAAACCTGAAACAAAAAATTGTAAAATTTTGAATTGTTAGAAATAAATATAAATATGTAATAATAAATGTAAAAAATATATATTTATATATATTACCATTCCGACCCGTCAGTATGATCCGGATCTAATCTTTTAAGCCTATGACGGCCCGGCTGCGCAAGCAAATCATGAACCGTCATGTGTGCATATGGGGCCGGGGCATGGCCTCCAGGTTGCGGAATCTGAGGTGGTAGTGGAGGCGGCGGAGCACTCTGTGGTTGCGTCACCGGGACGAAATCCGTCTCTGTAGCCTCAGAAGACACGGGCACCCCGGTACCCGAAGCATCACCAATCTCTCTCAAAAACTGAGCGTAATGTGCACGACGTTGGCCCATCTGCATAATAATGAAACAAAATTACTATCTATAAACATCAAGGCATTTATATATAAAAAATTACTATATAAAAAAATTATCTATACTAATTAATTAAAAATATTTTAAAAAAAAATTTACCTTTTTTCGCAAAAATTTCGATAGGAAGTTATGAGTAGTATTTTTTTTTGAGGAGTTTGTAAATGAAATCGCAAGGAACTCGCGTGTATATATAAGATTACTTGTCGTCGCTAAATCGTCGCTACTTAGCGACGATTTTGCGACGAATCGTCGCTATATCGAGGCAATCGAACCGTAGCGAATTCATCGCTAACTTTGCAACGATTTTGTGACATTCATACAAGCGGAGTTTAATTGACCGACACGCAGTATATTTAATGACAAATCATCGCTAAACCGTGGCAACCTTGCATCGATTTTGTGACATTCAGTGTTTGCGACGATTTAGCCACGATTAGTTCAATTCGTTGCTAAATCGTCGCCAAATTGCATCGATTTTATGAGGATATTTGTAAAATCGGTTTCAGGGTTTAGGGTATAGGTACAAAATTGTACCGTCGAATACAACGTTCCATAAACAACTTGATATGTTTACTGTAAATCCAAATTCATGAAATTATCAATAAGTTCATCGATATTGAAAATAAGTAAATCATATAGTTTGTGTATATGTTAGAGATTATTAATACAATGATTCAGTTTGTGGATATTACTGTGATTGACCGAGTTTTCATTTTCGGACAATTCTCTAAAGTCACGATCAATTTCATTGAAAGATGCATAATACAATGAGATGGTAATACGTTAGGGTTTAGGGTTTAGGGCAAAGGGTTTAGGGTTTAGGGTTTATGACAAATCGTTGCCAAATCGACGCAAAGTTGCATCGATTTTGCGACATTCAGTGTTTGCGACGATTTAGCCACGATTAGTTCAATTCGTTGCTAAATCGTCGCCAATTTGCATCGATTTTGTGAGGATATTTGTAAAATCGGTTTTAGGGTTTAGGGTATAGGTACAAAATTGTACCGTCGAATACAACGTTCCATAAACAACTTGACATGTTTACTGTAAATCCAAATTCATGAAATTATCAATAAGTTCATCGATATTGAAAAATAAGTAAATAATATAGTTTGCGTATATGTTAGAGATTATTAATACAATGATTCAGTTTGTGGATATTACTGTGATTGACCGAGTTTTCATTTTCGGACAATTCTCTAAAGTCACGATCAATTTCATTGAAAGATGCATAATACAATGAGATGGTCATACGTTAGGGTTTAGGGTTTAGGGCAAAGGGTTTAGGGTTTAGGGTTTATGACAAATCGTTGCTAAATCGTCGCAAAGTTGCATCGATTTTGCGACATTCACTGTTTGCGACGATTTAGCCACGATTAGTTCAAGTCGTTGCCAAATCGTCGCCAATTTGCATCGATTTTGTGACTATCACAATTAGCGACGATTTCTTTGAAATCCCTTAAACCCCAAACTAAATCCAATTTCCGATCACCACTCATTTCCCACCGTTGTTGGGGCAATTAATAAATTACATGACACATAGACACATATATATGTCTCGTAATTTATTAATCGCCGCACCTACGGCGGAAAATGAGTGGAGATCGGAGATGGAATTTAGTTTGGGGTTTAAGGGATTTCATAGAAATCATATCACTTAAATTTTACAATAACTACTTGATCACAATATTATATTAATACATTAAATTCACAATAATTACTAGCTAGCGCGGTCACTCTGATTCATTTTCGGACGAAGAGTAGTACACATCCATTTCTTGATCATCTGGTTCATCACTTTCTTCGAACTCATCTTCCTCATCTTCTTCCTCTGTATCGTCTGGGAGATATTCAACTTGCCTGTTTTGAGGATCTATCAAAAGGATGTCTTCATTGCTCTCATTTAGTTCTGGCATATCAGAGCAATTATCTTGCTGCATTGGTAGTTCATCATCAACCCCCACAATTCGACCCCTCGGAGAAACTTTTATAACTGATAACCATGAGATACGGGTGGTTCGAACTCGCGGATATGGAACAAAGCTGACTTGTTCTGCTTGTGATGCTAGGATAAATGGCTCATACTTATTGTAACGTCGTGATTGGTTGACATCTAATGCCCCAAATTTGTTTTTACGGACGCCTCGATCAACTGTTGGATCAAACCAGTCGCATTTGAACAGAACGCATTTCAAACCTAAGCAACCAGGGTACTCAACTTCAATTATGTATTGCAACACTCCATAAAAATCTATTTCGCCCCGCACACATACCCCGTAGTTGGCAGTAGCTCTTTGATTTCCGTATTTGAATGTATGAAATATATATCCGCGTGTGCAATACATGGGTGCACTCGTTATCTTCGATATGGGGCCTTTTATTAACTCATGAAACCAGAGTAGATATGCGGTATCCCCATACTCGACCTATATTTCATTAATTAATTTAATTAAAAAAGTAATCAAAATATGTATTAGGTTAATTGTCCAAGTTAGTAATTAATCAGATCACTTAAAATTTTACGTACTTGCGTCTTCAACCACGGGGCAAAATGTTGATCTTTACGCTTGTTGATTTCATCGTCTGAGATTCCTTCAATGACTTCTCGGACTTGTCTAACAAATTCACTGCATAAAAAAGTATTTGTAATTGGTATAAAGCTAGCATATATATAATTTAGCCATATATATAAGACATATGTTTATACACTTACGTCTCAAATTGACTAACTTCTTCGCAATTTAAGAGGATATACGTTTGTGCACTATGATGGTCTTTTTCATTGGCAAACCAAACTGACTTCACTCTTCCACATAATCGACCGATTGAAGAAAAGATATCTGGGACACCTTCATTAGCATATGTTCGGCCTACACCTCCATCATCATATCGACGTGCTGCCCTTTTCCGTGTGCGAACCTTCGAGCCAAAATAGTACCCCGTGAAGTGAGAAGTTTCTTCTGTTAAACTTCCTGCTACTATTGAGCCTTCAACTTTGGCTAGATTTTTAGCTTTCCGCTTCAAATGTCCCATGAATCGCTCGAATGGGTACATCCATCGATACTGCACAGGTCCCCCAAGTTTTGCTTCGTGAGGTAGATGAATAGGTAGATGTTCCATAACATCAAAAAAGGCTGGGGGAAATATTTTCTCCATGTTGCAAAACAAAATAGGAATACTAGCATCAAGTTGTGCAATAACATCTTCTGACAAAGTACGGGTACAAAGATCCCGAAAAAACCCTCCAATGCCTGCAATTGCTTCGTGTACATTTCCTGGTAGAAGTTCAGCAAATGCAAAAGGAAGTAGTCGTTGCATAAAGACGTGACAGTCATGACTCTTCATCCCGGAAAACTTTTGGCCATTCTCAACACATTTAGCTAAATTAGATACGTACCCGTCCGGGAACTTCACATCAGATGTCGCCCATTTGAACAAAGCTGACTTTTCTTCCGCACCCACTCAAAATATGGGGACAGGTGCTTTCCCATTGCTTGTAATATGTAACTCATTCCGACAACAAAGATCAGGCAAGTCTAACCTTGACTTACCGCTGTCTTTAGTCCTTCCACGCACGTTTAACAATGTGTGCATGATGTTATCAAAAAAGTTTTTCTCAATGTGCATGACATCCAAATTGTGTCTAAGCAAATGATCCTTCCAATACGGAAGCTTCCATAATATGCTTTTCTTATGCCAATTGTGATGCTCCCCATATCCATCCGGCATATTAGCTGGAGTGTGCCAATTTCCACCACGATTGACTGTTTCCAATGCACCATAATGATCAATTTCTGCTTCTAGATCTTCCCCGGAAATATAAACAGGAGGAGGAACACAAACAGTTTTGTTATTTCTAAACAACCGCTTATTTCTTCGATATGCATGATGAATCAGTAGAAATCGGCGGTGACAATCAAACCAACTTGTTTTCCGACCATGTTTCAATTGAAACGCATCTGTCCGATTGAGACAATATGGACAAGACAATCGCCCATGCGTAGTCCAACCTGATAACATCCCGTACGCATGGAAGTCGCTTATTGTCCACATAAGCACCGCACGCATTGTAAAAAAAAATTTCCTTGCTAAATCATATGTCCGAACCCCGGTATACCACAACTGCTCCAATTCCTGTATCAGAGGCTGCAAAAACACATCAAGGGAACGCTTTGGATGCTTCGGACCTGGTATTAAAATACTCATGAATAAAAATTCCCTTTGCATGCACATATCTGGGGGTAGGTTGTAAGGCGTTAGGATTATTGGCCATAAAGAATATTGCCTACCAGACATACCAAACGGACTAAATCCATCTGTGCAAAGACCAAGATACACATTACGTTTCTCTCTAGCAAAGTCTGGATGTACCGTCTTAAAGTGTTTCCACGCTTTAGCATCTGAAGGATGAGTAACCTCCTCATCTGTTTGCAAATGATCTGCATGCCATCTCATCGATGCAGCTGTCCTCTCAGACTGATACATTCTTTTTAATCTATCAGTTATAGGAAGGTACCACATCCGCTGGAACGGTTCCTTACTCCGACCAGTACCTTGCGGCTTATATCTTGGCTTATGGCAAAATCGACATTCCAGCAACTTATCATCATCTTTCCAAAAAAGCATGCAATTGTCAACACAGACATCTATCATCTCAGAAGGCAACCCAGGACTATAAACCAGCTTCTGTATCTCATAGTAAGTTTCAGCAGCTAAATTGTCCTCTTGCAAATACTCTTTAATAAAATCAGCCCAATCATCCATGCAAACCTCAGCTAAGTTATGATCAGTTTTAATAGTCATCATCCTAGCCGCCAACGACAATTTAGAATGTCCTTCTCTACATCCATCGTAGAGTGGCTGATTTGCAGCATCTAGCATATCATAAAAAAAAAATTTCATCTAGATTGGGTTCCTCATCATGATGATCATGTGCAAATGTACTTACGGTTTCATGAAATGTCATGAATCCTATCATTATCTTCACCATGCTGCTCCGCATGATCATCAAATTGATTAAAATTATTTGACTCATCAATATTCGATGCTTGATAATTGCTACTACTACTAGCTGCATTTCCCCCATGACCCTCTCCATGATAATACCATATATAGTAATGCGGCATAAACCCTCTATTTAATATATGCGACCACACCTTCGAGATAATGATAAATTTCCTATTCAAGCATCTGGCACAAGGACATTACATCTTACCACTGATAATCGTATTATGTATACTTCCTGCCTGATGCATGAATCCCTCCACCCCATCACTGAACTCCTTTGTTAGCGATCCCTCTGAATCAAGACGATTATACATCCATCTTCTAATTTCGTATATTGACATTTTTTGTTGGTCAGAAAGAAGTAAATATTGTTTTTGAATATGAAATTTTTATTATGAAGTTGGCCACTATATATAGATTTTTATTTTCATTACCTTCGAATTACCTACGATTTTACATCGATTTCACATCGATTTTACAACGAATCTAAAAATGTTTACATCGACTTTACAACGATATTAAACATGTTTACCTAACCGAACACCGGGAGCTTAAAACGTGCTCACCTAACTTATTAATCGTTGGGAAATCGATGTAAAGTTCAACTTATAATAATCATTGGTAATTCGTGGGTAATTTTACGACGATATTGCAACGTTTTATACAAACCTCGGTAAATCGTCGCTAAGTTACAACGATTTTACAACGATTTTGATTATCGTCGTAATGTCGTCGGTAATCGTTGTATAATAGTCGCTAATTCACGACGATTGTACAACGAAACTTTTCGTCCCAAGTTTGCGACGATTTTACGACGTCTGTTAGAATCGTCGTAAATTCGTCGCAAAAACGATGGCAATTTGCAACGAAATAAAATCGTCGCAAAAAATCGTTGCAAATTGCCTGTTTTCTTGTAGTGTTTTCTTTAGTAGCGTGGTGAAAAATCTGATCACTAAGGGGCAGTGATATAATACACATAAGGAATAGAGGTTCGATTATCTTCTCGGATACCGGTGTTACAAGCAAGACTGGGTCGGTGGTCTCTGTTCTGGTTTCGGGTACTTTTAAACTTGATTTCACTCTTAAAGCCCTCAGATTTAGATTTTTACTGAGAAAAGACGAACAAAGTTGTGAATAATTTTTTGAGGTTTTGCAGGATTATAGCACCAACAACATACATTTTTTCACCTCTGCACTTCCGGTAATCGCCTTGGGCGAGCAACTCAGCCGCGACACATGTCTATTTCTTTGGGTTTTCTCTCTTAAAATCTCTCATCTTTCTTTGATTTTTTTTTGTGTTCTCAGTTTGTTGTTTACGTTTATTTGGTGGAATATGAGTCTTTGAGTTGCACACGTTTGGTCTGCTTTTTTGGGGGTTTTTAGTTTTGCATTCTCGGATTTCTAGAAAAACCCAATTCAAATTTGTTTTGTTTTTGTTTTTTTTTAAATATATTTGGGGTATTTGTAGAGGGAGAGTTGAGCACAGTAGATACGTTAGCATCAACAACGTTATGTGGAGCGATACACTCGATATTGGGAGGACAGCAATTATTGATACTTGGAATTGCAGAATCAACTGTTTTAATGTACATTTACTTGTACAAAATCGCTAAAGCAAGACCAGAATTAGGCAAAGAACTCTACTTAGTTTGGGCTGCTTGGTAATAATTACTTTAAAAAAAACACTATTCTTTTATGTTTTTAATTTCTGTAAAGTTATATGGTTTTCTTTGTTGTTACATTGAAGGGTTTGTGTGTAGACGGCTCTGTTATTGTTCCTAATGGCGATCCTCAATGTGGCTGATGTCATTAACCGGTTTACGAGGGTCGATGGTGAGCTGTTTGGTATGTTGATATCCGTTCTGTTCATCCAACAAGCCATTAAGGTATAAATACCAAAAGGTCAATCACCTTTGAATTGTGTTGATAAGTCAAAGCTTTATATACATATGTTTTCATATAAAAATTGGCAGGGATTGGTGAGTGAATTCAGGATGCCGAAAGATGAAGACTCAAAACTTGAAAAGTATCAGTTTCAGTGGCTCTACACAAACGGACTTCTCGGTCTCATTTACACCTTTGGCCTTCTCTACACCGCTTTGAAGAGCAGAAAACCGAGGTCTTGGCGATACAGAACAAGTAAGAGGGACTGATCTTGTCATAGTTTGGTGGTCTTTGTGTGTAAAATCAAACCAGGCCTTAAAAATCTGATTTCTTTGAAAAGGATGGTACATGAGCTTCATCGCAGACTATGGAGTGACTTTTATGGTTGTGGTTTGGACAGAATTGTCTTTCAGTACGCCATAAAAACTCCCCTCTGGTGTCCCGAGAAGACTCTTTAGTCCTCTTCCATGGGACTCTGCTTCTTTAGAACATTGGATTGTCATCAAGGTTACAACACAAAAACATTGAACTTAAGATCTTGATTTCATCATCTGAACCTCTTTAAGATATGGCTTTGGTCTGTACAGGAGGACATGGGGAAAGTCTCTCCGGGCTACATTTTCGCGGCATTTATACCCGCAGTGATGATTGCAGAGCTCTACGTCTTTGATCACAGTGTTGCATCGCAGCTCGCGCAGCGTAAGGAGTTCAACCTCAAGAACCCTTCTGCATATCACTATGACATTCTCTTGATGGGTTTCATGGTATAATCAATCAAGCTCTCTTCCGTTCTCTGCAAGGTCACCTGTACAACATTGAATCTCAGGTTAAAATATTTAAAACTGTGTTTTCTAATTTGTTGTTATTTGTTTTATCGTGGATTTTTTTTATTTGAAGGGTGCATGGTGAATAATCTGGATACAGAGGAGCTAGCTACCAATCAGTGATAGAATTCAGAAAAGTGTTCGAGGTTTATTCTATCTTTTTCTTATTTTTTTGGTAATGTGTGTTTTTTTCCACTAATGTTGTCTTTAGAGTATTTCTTTGTCAATTACTTTGTTACAGCTTTTGATATATTTTAAACATTTTTTGCTCTTTTTCTTGGTATTTATCTGCAACTTTAAGAACTGATCATTGGACTTTCACATTTAACACAAAAGGCTTTCGGACTTGATGATTTCCACAAAATTTAAAACGGCGTTGATGGTAATAGCGGTCTTGATTGGTTCTTACTTTTTGTTATAATTGCCTCCTTTTCTTGATTTATTCATGTAAATAGTTGAAATATGTCCATATGCTTAGGACTGGGGTAGGGGTGCACCTTTCTGTATCATAACTCAGGGGCTTGGCCAGATCTCTGCTACTGATTTTGTCGAATAGAAGGAAAGTTGAGGTGAGAGGTCTCTAGGGTGAAAAGAAGATTCTTAGCCGTTCTGTAACGGGTACAACGCCAAAAGGATTTCTTGCGGTGTATGTTGCACAGGAGAGAATGCTCCAATAACTCCGTGAATAACCAATGAATCTCCAACATACATACCGGGATGTGAAATCAGGACATGATTCACTTTGGCTGTTCTTGATATCGATTGTGGAGATTTCAACGCTTTTTTTTACGGAGAAGCGTGGGGAGAAATTCCTTGAGGCTTCTTGAGAAGGTCTTTCATCGGAAGCCTTAAAGGGAATGTGTGGTACTGAAAATGATGTTTGAGAAACAGAGAAGGAAGCGATGACGTGTTGAACAAGGAAGAGTTGTCCATTGAGAAAATGGTTGTGTTGGTAGAAGAAGAGAGAAATATCTCGAGAGATTTGTGAATGAGAGTAGCGATTGCTTTGAAATTGGATCTGCTTAGAGCGTTTGAGGCATTTAGGGAGAGAGGATGAGTAATTTGGAATCTGTTTAGTTTTGTCAAGTCGGAATCTGGAGGTGAACGTGAAGTGGTAGAGACGGCCATGAAAGCTAATGCAGCGGAGAGGACGAAGTAGACAGAGCTATTTAGTTCAATTTTTATAAATGATTCTTAATTTGCGAAACTCGCATTAGTTATGAAAATAGCATGTGCAATGTTGGCGCTTGAAGCAAGTTTTGATTTTGGTTTTCCCATTTTAATGTCTTATTAAACACCAAAAAGGAACAATTACACTTTTACATGAGACATAATAATTGGTGAAACCTAAACACGGAATTTCCTAATACGATTTTGAGACGACAGCAAAAAAATCCAATATTTATAACAATACCAACCATAGTCAAGAGGATAACCAGAAGGTGAACTTCATGTTGGATTAGCTAATGTGTACAAATATGGGCTTCCACGATAACTTGCGTTTTGGTTTTGCAGCGACGCATTATGTCAACCATTTGGTGGTGCTAAAGCGGAGACTCCGAATTTTTTCGGGGTCACGAGTACGCTTAGATCATGCAGTGTGTAGTCTCTGGTTTTTTCGCCAAAAGCTTTCACTCAAATACCGAAAAAAATAAAAGTTAAAAACTATAAAGTGGATTTCAGATTTGGCTAAATTGTTGAAGAGAAAGAGCATATGGTTCTTGCAGGTATTCGTTAAAATTGCAGATGTGAAGAGTGATATATTTTTACCCCATATTTAATGATTGCTCTAAGAATCGTCATGTTTCTTGATACATTATTAGAATAGTCAAAAGTACAAAATTAAATTAAATTTGTATCTATCTTGAACTAAATCGCTTTAAGAAATCTTTATAATTAATGACTTTTAGGTAAGTCATTCTCTTAAATTAAAATCACTATAATATCATATATTAGGTGAATAAACTATCGTTTTGACATAAATTTTGATGGTTAAAGTACATCCACTCGACTAACGTTATTCATGGGGGTTATAAACCAAACAATATTCTCATGAACGCAAATTGTGATATAAAGATATGTGATTTTGATCTTGCTAGGCCGACTTCGGAGAACGAGTTTACGACATAGTATGTTATTACGAGGTGGTATAGAATTTCACATACGACATGCTCACCTTGAATATGCTATATCTTTCATTTCCGAACCACAAAATGATTCTTCTTGATTACAAAACTATACTTAAACAGCTTTGCATCAAGTGTTTGATCGCCTAAAACTGGTTATTTATATTAATGTATTGGTATATTTTTCTTATGGTTTTAATTAATATTATGCATTGCCTGCGCAAAGCTACCAATGAGCTCCACCTTAAAATAATGCCCATGTCACGTGTAATTGATCGATATTATATCACCGTTGGTTCGTCTCTTACGTGTTTTTAATTTTTGTTTAATATGGTCGACAAGGGAATCAAAATCTTCAGGTACATGTATGTGTTGATTTTAACCGGTCAGAAGGAGAGAAAAAGCTACCAAATGAATTGTTTATAAAAAAAATTGGTTGAAGACCTTGAAGGAGGAGAAGATGAAGAATTTGGAGAAGAGGAGGAATAAGACAAAATAATAGAATGTGAATATGAGGAAAAAGAGGAAGAAAAACCAGAAAATAGGAAGTCAGAGAGAACGAAGACGTGAGAGAAGAAGGAAAGATTAAGGCAGAAGAAGATGATGAAGAATAAGGAAAAGATGATAAAGAAGAAAAGCTAAAAGATAAAGAACAGGGGAAAAAGACGAAGAACTCCCGTTTATCTTAGTTCAGTTCACTACAAGAAAACAGGCATTTTGCAACGATTTTTTGCGACGATTTTATTTCGTTGCAAATTGCAATTTTTTTTTGCGACGAATTTACGACGATTCATAAAGACGTCGTAAAATCGTCGCAAAATTGGGACGAAAATTTTCGTTGTAAAATCGTCGCTAATTAGCGACGATTTTACAACGATTACCGACGACATTACGACGATTATCAAAATCGTCGTAAAATCGTTGTAACTTAGCGACGATTTATCGAGGTTTATATAAAACGTTGTAATATCGTCGTAAAATTACCGACGAATTAGCAATGATTATTATAATTTGAACTTTACATCGATTTCCCAACGATTAATCAGTTAGGTGAGCACGTTTTAAGTTTACGGTATTCGGTTAGGTAAACATGTTTAATGTCGTTGTAAAGTCGATGTAAATATTTTTAGATTCGTTGTAAAATCGATGTGAAATCGATGTAAAATCGTAGGTAATTCGATGGTAATGAAAATAAAAATCTATATATAGTGGCCAACTTCATAATAAAAATTTCATATTCAAAAACATTTACATCTTTCTAACCAACAAAAAATGTCAATATACGAAATTAGAAGATGGATGTATAATCGTCTTGATTCAGAGGGATCGCTAACAAAGGAGTTCAGTGATGGGGTGGAGGGATTCATGCATCAGGCAGGAAGTATACATAATACGATTATCAGTGGTAAGATGTACTGTCCTTGTGCCAGATGCTTGAATAGGAAATTTATCATTATCTCGAAGGTGTGGTCGCATATATTAAATAGAGGGTTTATGCCGCATTACTATATATGGTATTATCATGGAGAGGGTCATGGGGGAAATACAGCTAGTAGTAGTAGCAATTATCAAGCATCGAATTTTGATGAGTCAAATAATTTTAATTAATTTGATGATCATGCGGAGCAGCATGGTGAAGATAATGATAGGATTCATGACATGGTTACGGATGCATTTCATGAAACCATAAGTACATTTGCACATGATCATCATGATGAGGAACCCAATCTAGATGCAAAATTTTTTTATGGTATGCTAGATGCTGCAAATCAGCCACTCTACGATGTATGTAGAGAAGGACATTCTAAATTGTCGTTGGCGGCTAGGATGATGACTATTAAAACTGATCATAACTTAGCTGAGGTTTGCATGGATGATTGGGCTGATTTGATTAAAGCGTATTTGCCATAGGACAATTTAGCTGCTGAAACTTACTATGAGATACATAAGCTGGTTTATAGTCTTGGGTTGCCTTCTGAGATGATAGATGTCTATGTTGACAATTGCATGCTTTTTGGAAAGATGATGATAAGTTGCAGGGATGTCGATTTTGCCATAAGCCAAGATATAAGCCGCAAGGTACTGGTCGGAGTAAGGTACCGTTCCAGCGGATGTGGTACCTTCCTATAACTGATAGATTAAAAAGAATGTATCAGTCTGAGAGGACAGCTGCATCGATGAGATGGAATGCAGATCATTTGCAAACAGATGAGGAGGTTACTCATCCTTCAGATGCAAAAGCGTGGAAACACTTTAAGACGGTACATCCAGACTTTGCTAGAGAGAAACGTAATGTGTATCTTGGTCTTTGCACAGATGGATTTAGTCCATTTGGTATGTCTGGTAGGCAATATTCTTTATGGCCAGTAATCCTAACGCCTTACAACCTTCCCCCAGATATGTGCATGCAAAGGGAATTTTTATTCTTGAGTATTTTAGTACCAGGTCCGAAGCATCCGAAGAGTTCCCTTGATGTGTTTTTGCAGCCTCTGATAGAGGAATTGGAGCAGTTGTGGTATACCGGGGTTCGGACATATGATTTTGCAAGGAAACAAAATTTTACAATGCGTGCGGTGCTTATGTGGACAATAAGAGACTTCCCTGCTTACGGGATGTTATCAGGTTGGACTACGCATGGGCGATTGTCTTGTCCATATTGTCTCAATCGGACAGATGCGTTTCAATTGAAACATGGTCGGAAAACAAGTTGGTTTGATTGTCACCGCCGATTTCTACCGATTCATCATGCATATCGAAGAAATAAACGGTTGTTTAGAAAGAACAAAACTGTTCGTGTTCCTCCTCCTGTTTATATTTTCGGGGAAGATCTAGAAGCAGAAATTGATCATTATGGTGCATTGGAAACAGTCAATCGTGGTGGAAATTGGCACACTCCAGCTAATATGCCGGATGGATATGGGGAGCATCACAATTTGCATAAGAAAAGCATATTCTGGAAGCTTCCGTATTGGAAGGATCATTTGCTTAGACACAATTTGGATGTCATGCACATTGAGAAAAACTTTTTTGATAACATCATGCATACATTGTTAAACGTGCGTGGAAGGACTAAAGACAGCGGTAAGTCAAGGTTAGACTTGCCTGATCTTTGTTGTCGGAATGAGTTACATATTACAAGCAATGGGAAAGCACCTGTCCCCATATTTCGAGTGGGTGCGGAAGAAAAGCCAGCTTTGTTCAAATGGGCGACATCTGATGTGAAGTTCCCGGACGGGTACGTATATAATTTAGCTAAATGTGTTGAGAATGGCCAAAAGTTTTCCGGGATGAAGAGTCATGACTGTCACGTCTTTATGCAACGACTACTTCCTTTTGCATTTGCTGAACTTCTACCAGGAAATGTACACGAAGCAATTGCAGGTATATAAATTTAAACTAATCACATATTAATTGCGAATTTAAGATTTTATATAATTAATATATATATATATATATATATATATATATGAAATGGAAAACTAACATTATTACCTTATATATCATGTGATTGTTATTGTAGGCATTGGAGCGTTTTTTCGGGATCTTTGTACCCGTACTTTGTCAGAAGATGTTATTGCACAACTTGATGCTAGTATTCCTATTTTGTTGTGCAACATGGAGAAAATATTTCCCCCAGCCTTTTTGATGTTATGGAACATCTACCTATTCATCTACCTCACGAAGCAGAAATTGGGGGACCTGTGCAGTATCGATGGATGTACCCATTCGAGCGATTCATGGAACATTTGAAGCGGAAGGCTAAAAATCTAGCCAAAGTTGAAGGCTCAATATATAGTAGCAGGAAGTTTAACAGAAGAAACTTCTCACTTCACGGGGTACTATTTTGGCTCGAAGGTTCGCACACGGAAAAGGGCAGCACGGCGATATGATGATGGAGGTGTAGGCCGAACATATGCTAATGAAGGTGTTCCAGATATCTTTTCTTCAATCGGTCGATTATGTGGAAGTGTGAAGTCAGTTTGGTTTGCCAATGAAAAAGACCATCATAGTGCACAAACGTATATCCTCTTAAATTGCGAAGAAGTTAGTCAATTTGAGACGTAAGTGTATAAACATACGTCTTATATATGGCTAAATTATATATATGCTAGTTTTATACCAATTACAAATTTTTTTGTATGCAGTGAATTTGTTAGACAAGCCCGAGAAGTCATTGAAGGAATCTCAGACGATGAAATCAACAAGCGTAAAGATCAACATTTTTCCCCGTGGTTGAAGACGCAAGTACTTAAAATTTTAAGTGATCTGATTAATTACTAACTTGGACAATTAACCTAATACATATTTTGATTACTTTTTTAATTAAATTAATTAATGATATAGGTGGAGTATGGGGATACCGCATATCCACTCTGGCTCCATGAGTTAATAAAAGGTCACATATCGAAGATAACGAGTGCACCCATGTATTGCACACGCGGATATATATTTCATACATTCAAATACGGAAATCAAAGAGCTACTGCCAACTACGGGGTATGTGTGCGGGGCGAAATAGATTTTTTTGGAGTGTTGCAAGACATAATTGAAGTTGAGTACCCTGGTTGCTTAGGTTTGAAATGATTTCTGTTCAAATGCGACTGGTTCGATCCAACAGTTGATCGAGGCGTCCGTAAAAACAAATTTGGTGCAGTAGATGTCAACCAATCACGACGTTACAATAAGTATGAGCCATTTATCCTAGCATCACAAGCAGAACAAGTCAGCTTTGTTCCATATCCGCGAGTTCGCACCACCCGTATCTCATGGTTATCAGTTATAAAAGTTTCTCCGAGGGGTCGAATTGTGGGGGTTGATGAGGAACTACCAATGCAGCAAGATCATTGTTCTGATATGCCAGAACTAAATGAGAGCAATGAAGACATCCTTTTGATAGATCCTCAAAACAGGCAAGTTGAATATCTCCCAGACGATACAGAGGAAGAAGATGAGGAAGATGAGTTCGAAGAAAGTGATGAACCAGATGATCAAGAAACGGATGTGTACTACTCTTCGTCCGAAAATGAATCAGAGTGACCGCGCTAGCTAGTAATTATTGTGAATTTAATGTATTAATATAATATTGTGATCGAGTAATTATTGTGAAATTTAAGTGATATGATTTCTATGAAATCCCCTAAACCCCAAACTAAATTCCATCTCCGATCTCCACTCATTTTCCGCCGTAGGTGCGGCGATTAATAAATTACGAGACATATGTGTCTATGTGTCTTGTAATTTATTAATTGCCTCAACAACGGCGGGAAATGAGTGGTGATCGGAAATGGGATTTAGTTTGGGGTTTAGGGGATTTCAAAGGAATCGTCGCTAAATCGTCGCTAATTGTGATTGTCAACAAATCGTTGCAATATTTGCGACGATTTAGCAACGAATTATGACTAATCGTGGCTAAATCGTCGCAAAATATGAATGTTACAAAATCGATGCAAATTTGCGACGATTTAGCCACGATTCGTCCATTAACCCTAAACCCTTTGCCCTAAACAATAAACCATAATTAACCTATTACCATCTCATTGTATTATGCATCTTTCAATGAAATTGATCGTGACTTTAGAGAATTGTCCGAAAATGAAAACTCGGTCAATCACAGTAATATCCACAAACTGAATCACTGTATTAATAATCTAACATATACGCAAACTATATGTTTTACTTATTTTTCAATCTCGATGAACTTATTGATAATTTCATGATTTTCGATTTACGGTAAATATGTAAAGTTGTTTCTGGAATGTTGCAATCGACGTTACAATTTTTTACCTATACCCTAAACCCTAAAACAGATTTTACAAATTTTCTCACTAATTCGTTGCAAAATTAGCGACGATTTAGCAACGAATTAAGACTAATCGTGGCTAAATCGTCGCAAACTATGAATGTCACAAAATCGATGCAAATTTGCGACGATTTAGCAACGATTCGTCAATAAACCCTAAACCCTAAACCCTTTGCCCTAAACCCTAAACCCTAATTAACCTATTACCATCTCATTGTATTATGCATCTTTCAATGAAATTGATCGTGACTTTAGAGAATTGTCCGAAAATGAAAACTCGGTCAATCACAGTAATATCCACAAACTGAATCACTGTATTAATAATCTAACATATACGCAAACTATATGTTTTACTTATTTTTCAATCTCGATGAACTTATTGATAATTTCATGATTTTCGATTTACGGTAAATATGTAAAGTTGTTTCTGGAATGTTGCAATCGACGTTACAATTTTTTACCTATACCCTAAACCCTAAAACAGATTTTACAAATTTTCTCACTAATTCGTTGCAAAATTAGCGACAATTTAGCAACGAATTAAGACTAATCGTGGCTAAATCGTCGCAAACTATGAATGTCACAAAATCGATGCAAATTTGCGACGATTTAGCAACGATTCGTCCATAAACCCTAAACCCTAAACCCTTTGCCCTAAACCCTAAACCCTAATTAACCTATTACCATCTCATTGTATTATGCATCTTTCAATGAAATTGATCGTGCCTTTAGAGAATTGTCCGAAAATGAAAACTCGGTCAATCACAGTAATATCCACAAACTGAATCACTGTATTAATAATCTAACATATACGCAAACTATATGTTTTACTTATTTTTCAATCTCGATGAACTTATTGATAATTTCATGATTTTTGATTTACGGTAAATATGTAAAGTTGTTTCTGGAATGTTGCAATCGACGTTACAATTTTTTACCTATACCCTAAACCCTAAAACAGATTTTACAAATTTTCTCACTAATTCGTTGCAAAATTAGCGACGATTTAGCAACGAATTAAGACTAATCGTGGCTAAATCGTCGCAAACTATGAATGTCACAAAATCGATGCAAATTTGCGACGATTTAGCAACGATTCGTTCATAAACCCTAAACCCTTTGCCCTAAACCCTAAACCCTAATTAACCTATTACCATCTCATTGTATTATGCATCTTTCAATGAAATTGATCGTGACTTTAGAGAATTGTCCGAAAATGAAAACTCGGTCAATCACAGTAATATCCACAAACTGAATCACTGTATTAATAATCTAACATATACGCAAACTATATGTTTTACTTATTTTTCAATCTCGATGAACTTATTGATAATTTCATGATTTTGGATTTACGGTAAACATGTAAAGTTGTTTCTGGAATGTTGCAATCGACGTTACAATTTTGTACATATACCCTAAACCCTAAAACAGATTTTACAAATTTCCTCACTAATTTGTTGCAAAATTAGCGACGATTTAGCAACGAATTAAGACTAATTTTTGTCCCTCGTACTTTCCCGACGATTTTACGATGATTTGTGGTTTGCGACGATCACTTAACAACGATCTCTTTTTCGTCGCAAATTCGATTCAAACCCTCTTTTGCAACGATTTAACAACGATATCGTTCGTTGCAAAAAGGGTGTTTTCTTGTAGTGGTAGCCATCAAAGAGGCTAAAAATAGAGTATATATAGGTCCTAGGTCGAATTAGGTCGAAACAGGCAGTTTTCGGGGTAAAACAGGAAATTCAGAAATTTCCTTTTTCTTCTCGTAGGCACACATCGGTCTAATTCCAATCTCTCGGGCAAGCCTAAACACGCAAAATCTACTTTTTTGCAATTAAAAATTTCTTGACCCGCACCGCCCCGCGGCGGATTAAATGGGGGCGGGACCCACGGGTTATGAACCAACTCTCTAGTCCAATACTGCTTGTGAAGAAGAAGGACGACATTTGGAGTTTTTGCGTTGATTATCGGGCTCTTAACAAGGTAACTATCGCAAATAGCTGTTGATTATGAAAATCACACAAGGGAGAAAACATTATACTTAGGTCGGGATCTCGTTTATTGATATCAAACTCAGTAAAAAGTACATGATTATTTTGAGATCGGTAAAAAGACTTAGAAAACGAAGGAAACAAAGATCGGTATGCTCGAGCTCTCTATTTCCTCTGTCTCGCTGGTAGAGATTGTGAATGAATGAGATGTGATCATGGCTCTCCTATTTATAGGACTCAATGTCGGTTGCGAAAAGGAAGATTTCCTTTTCATAATTCCTTCAGGAAAAGGAAAGTTTCCCGATTTCTCTCCGAGATCAGGAAATATTCCGTAGATCTCGGAGGTCAGTTATTACTTTAGACAGGTTGGACCCTCTTTGGTCTCGGAAGTCAGTGTCGCAATGCGTTGGGCTTTTAACGGGCTTGAAAGCCAATTTGCGACGTGTCAAGGATCGGGTTCCTTCTTGGTTTAAACCGGAAAATGCTCAACTAACAATAAGCCTCCCCCAGTTCGTCGAAAGAGTATCTTGAGTTCGGCGAAATTCATGAAGAATTTGTTTAGATAGGTTATGGACCGAGATCGGTAAATTTGTGGTGGGATCCTCGTATTACCGATCTCTGGGTTGAAGCTCAAGAGTCCGATTTGTGGGTTTGAATCCGGTATATTGCCTTGGCTGTTTGACAATTGGTTTCTTCGGCTTCGGTAGGTTTCGTGTTTGCGTGTTTTTTTAATGGTTTCACGGAAATCGAAGAGTCGCCTTGAGATCTGGATCCATGCAACAGTTGGAGGCGTGTTGTTTTGGTGCGGGAATCGAGGAGTCATGATGATTGCTTTTTCCTTTATAAATATCCCTCGGATTCCTTAGAACTGGCTTCACTTTTCTTTCAAAAGGTACGCCCACTTTCTCTCTTTAGTGCTCTCTCCTCTCTCTAGATTCTTATTTTGTTTAGAGTTTTCCGGTCAGTTTCATCCGTGCCTTCTCCGATTTGCTGTGAAGATCTTCAAGTTTTCCGATCTATCTTCAAACTGTTCTTCTATATTTTTTATCGTTTCTTCGATCGAGATGAGTTCAAGTTCTTCTTCAGCTTCTGTGAACGACCGAACTCCCTCTCCTAGAAAAACATGCGCCGATCTGGAGTTGTTTATCAGGTCGTCAGATCCTAATGATTTGTCGGACGACGGGATGAGTGATGTTAGGCAAGAATTGATTCGACGCAACTCGTGTCTGACTTCTGCTGTTCCCAGTAGTTCCCGAGCTACTACTCAGGTCCCACGCGTCTCAGTGGAAGTTGCTCGCGAGACGGACGCCCAAGTTTGGCTCGACGACGAGCACAACGTTGATGTGACCGATCTGGGTCATTTTGAGGAGGAGGGTGTTGTTCCACTCGCCGAGATCGGAGAAGAGAGAGTTCATCACCACGAAGAAATTACTCCGGACCCGACTCGCAAGGTTGTAACACCGGCTTGTGTGGGGCCGACTCGATCTCAAAGGAAGACTATTTTGAATACTTTAGAGCGATGCGGGGCTCCTAATGAGATCGTTTTCCGCATTCCTAACGCCAGTCAAAGCACTACTTCATAAGTTGTGGTCTCGAGTTCCCTCTTCCCGAACTGCTATACATATACTGTAAGCGCCAACGTATTGCCATCTCTCAGCTTCAACCCGCCACGGTTATCAACCTTGTCGGACTTCTGACCCTTGGGGAGGACTGCGATATACCGATCAACGCAAAGGTCTTCGAGAGGCTGTTCCGGGTAAAAATTTACGAAACAAAAGCCATGGTTCTTATCGGCGAATGTGAAGCCGGAGTACGATCTTGTAACGGGTAATAAACCAAGCAAGATCAACAATTGGGGATCTCGTTACTTCTATGTCCGGATTAACGAGCTCTCTGTATCGCGGCATGATGGGAATTACTGGAGTCAATGGAGATTTCCTATTGGTAGACACCGGTTTATTCCTCTTTGCTTTCCTTGGTTTCTTTTCTAACTGTTTTTTATTTCTTATTTCAGTTCGTCATACAACAATCCCGAGTTTTACTTCAGAACACGTGAAAAAGTTGAGTTTTGATGGGAAACGTCGTTGGCCGGAGGCGTATCAGGAGAAGATCAGTTTGAAGGCGAAGCGAGCGCTCATAGGTTCGATTCGGTGTTATTATTATAATGTTTTTTTTTGTTTTTTTAATAAACTTCTGACGCCGAACTCCTTTTTGCGCAGCTAACTGAAAAAGCCGAAGGAGGAGGATGAAGATCAACGACATTCCTGATTTTGATTACGGTCTTGACGATCCACAGGATCCTGCCGATGCTTCCACGATAGAGATTGTTGATGGGGATCAGGCTCCAGAGGGACATCAGCTCTTTGTTGAAGAGGAGCAAGCTCTAGCTGACGGAGCAAACACCGGGGCCGAACTGGAGGCCGATAGACAGAGAAAAAGAAAGAGGAAAAACTCGACCCGTCGTTCATCGAAACGTGGCACCCGGGATCCGGTTGATGACGCGATTATAACGGCCGTTCATGAAGATGATGGTCGAGATGAGGGTGCTGACCTTCAGGTTTCGGTACGAAATGAGGCGGCTGAGGGCAGTCGTTCGGGTCGGTCAGCTTCTTCTCAAAGGCAGCGTCCTTCTGTCCCTTCTATTCATTCTGTCAAGTTCGACTATGACAAGGATGAACCGGTTATCAACGACGAAGTGGCATGCGCCGAGCTGTACCGTCAGCTGACTTTTGGCTCCCAGGGTCTGCCTCCGACCGAAGAGTTATTCAAATCTGAGGCTTACAAAAAGTTGGCTCGTACCACGGCGGACATAAGTAACATTTTAGCTTTTTTCACGAATATTTTTGCTTTATTCTGATATCTTTATTCTTTTTTTTCAGACGGTAGCCCAGTTGATATATCATGGTTTTTACCCATTTTTAGCCATGATATAGGTCTTATTTATAGAGTCTTTATAGTATTTTGGAGTCTTTTAGAGTCTTTTCAGGTTTTAGGTATGTTTGGAGCATAATTGGCGATATTGAAGCATTCTGGAGCTTTTTGGAGCTAAGCAAAGATCGTGTAGCTGAGACAGTCGATTTGATGCCCGAGTATCGACCAATACCACTTATGGCCAATTGCAGAGAGACATGAGTCGCGACAATTAGAAGATTGAAGAATCTGCAATTTGCCCCAGAAGACTTTATTATTTACAAAAAAACTGAGAACGTGTCTTAGGTTATTTATTAGGTTTTTCAGCCACTTTTGTTGGCTGAGCTCTATTTTATTCTTAATACTTTGAGAGAGATTTGTTCCAGGGTTTTTGGGAGACAATTATGAACCCTTGTTTCTTATTGATTTCTTTTATGCAATTCTATTCATCTATGATTTCTGTTCCATTGATCATGTCTGAGTAGATCTCCTTTAGGTTTAGGGTTCTCATAAAGGATCTCTTTGAATGTTAGGTTAATTGGTTGATTAGAGTTCATAATCTGAATTAGTTCTTCACCATAGGTTGTTCTCAAAGCTAATTCTAGGCTGACGAATCTGGAACTTAGATCTTAGGTTAATCGATTAGGCACGACAGTGCAATTGATAATCTGACAGAACTTAGAGTGAGCAAAATAGCTATCCGCAAAGAGATTTGGTTTAGTTGTTTTGTGACCATATCAAACCTGAACTTTAAAGCTGGTTTAGATCTTTAGGATTTGCAAAGAGATTTGGGATTCAGGGATTTAGATTTTGATAATTCTCGCAACGATAGTTGGTTTGCCTGCATTCTCTGATTTCCTGAGAAATACCATGAGCCTATCTTCCTCCATCGAATTACAACTTTCTAATCTGCGTTATTGCTTTCAATTCCATTAATTTACTTAGCTTAATTCAAGTATATTTAATCTATTGTGTGATTCTTGAGTCTCTGTGGATTCGACCCCTAAATACTACAATCGACAAAGTTGTTAGTACTTTAGGTTATTACATTTGAGCTTATCAAATTTGGCGCCGTTGTCGGGGATTCTTAATTCGTCATTAGATTTTAGTCAAGAATTTCACCTAAGCCCGTGTATCGATCGATACTAGTCAGTGTCGGTCGATACTCATCATTTAATTTTGTTGGTATCGATCGACACCACCCAGTGTCGGTCGATACTCATCATTTTTTTTTGTTACTTACGTGCCTTGTCTAGTGTATTTCAGGTGTATGCCCACTCGCGAAACCAGGAGGAACAAGAGTACTCAGCTAGTTGATCTTTCCAACAAGGAGCTAGCAAATTTGGAACATGCAAACAGGAAAGCAAAGAAGCCAGCAGAGATGAACAATCCAGTGATATTGGTTCGTGATGATGCTGGAGTTTTTAGAGACCAAGAGGGTCAATTGCGCAATGAGTGAGGGCAACGACTTGATGGGGATGGAAACATCATTGTCCCTGCAGTTGCTTTGAATGTTGGGAATAATGTGGTTCATCGTGGTAGAACGATTGGTGAGTACAACATGCCTGATCAATTCTATGCCAATAGATCAGCGATTCGCCCTCCTGCTTTTCAGAGGAATGACTTTGAGCTGAAACCTGCATATTTCACTCTTGTGGGTCAGCACCTTTTTCACGGTCTTTCTCATGAACACCCCATGGATCACATTGAGAAGTTTGAGGACTTGTTTACTAGCATTAAATACAATGGAGTGTCCAATGATTTTCTCTTCTGTAAGCTCTTCCCATACTCTCTTGGTGGAGATGCATCTTATTGGCTGAAACAGTTGCAGCCTGGATCACTGACAACTTGATGGGAAAGACGATGAAGGCTGTTCATTTTGTTGACAAGGTTGAGAACTTCAATGAGGATGAAGTGGAAGGTGTTAACTACATTGGTGGTTCTGGTTTTCAGGGTCAAAGGTATCAATACCAGTAAAACAATAACCGACACTTCACCAACAATGCTCAGCAAGGAGGGTACCAATCTCCACCACCCAAAACTTCTGAAAGCAAAGTTGAATCTATGCTGGAATAGATTCTTGAGGGACAATAGAAGATGACAATGGATTTCATTGGGAAGATGGATGCTATGTACATAGACATGAATGGTATAATCGAGTCTCTCAGTTTTCATCAGAAGATGTTGGACACTCAAATAGCTCAGACTACATCAGCTGTCAAGGGAAAGATGGTTCATTCACAGAATGAATACGTCAATGCAATCACCTTAAGAAGTGCTGAAGAGGTCACTACAGTGGTAGAAAAAAGGTTGAAAGCAGAAAAATTTGCAGAGATTGAAGGTGATTTTGAACCTGATACGTCGGTATCGACCGACACCCACCTGAAGAGACGACACATGAGCCTTGTGTCGATCGACACCAATCTGGTGTCGGTCGACACCCCTCGTAGACTGAGCTGGAAATTGTGAAAACACCGAAGATTGTTGAGGAGAAGGTTTACAAGCCTAAGGTACCATATCCTAGACTACCTAACCATCTCAGAGCTCCCATTACTGCAGAGAAGTTGCTTGTTTTTGAGAAATGGTAAGGAGGATTCCCCATACGATGTCTTTTGAAGAAGCTTTGGAACACCGCCCTTTGCTTTGTCACTTCCAAAATTGCAGAGAAACTCTAGAAGAGATCGAGGCACTCTTCATCAAGGCAAGAATGACACCACCAATGAAGCAGTTGACTAAGAGGGAAGACCCAGGAAAATTTTCAGTTTCATGCTCTATCTCTGGAGTTGAATTCAAAGAGTCTCGAGTTGATTCAGGGTCTAGTGTCAATGTCATGTCAAAGGCAATTGCAGAGAGGTTGAAAATTGGTGATATTAGATCTGCACCAGGAGAAACAGACGTTGCATCGACCAATAGTCCTTGTATCGATCGATACTAATAATGGTATCGGTCGATACCCAACACGCAGTAAAGTTCGCTTTTAAAACCCTCGGGTTTTCTTCTTTTTCACTCAGTTCTTTTGGTTTTTTTACCGACTCTAGACTAGATAACACTGGGGACAGTGTTGTTTAAGTCTGGGGGAGGTAGTTGCTGACATTGTGCTTGTTTTTCTTAGAGTCAGTCGTTTTTGAGTCAAAATTTGTTTTATTGAGTGAAAACTTGTTGGAGATGATGAACTTTTTCTTGAATCTATTGTGCTGACCTTGCTTCTAAGTGACCATTGTTACAGAATCAGTTCTAGATCGGACTAATGAAAAATCCAAAGGTTGACCAGCAACTAGAAAACACCCATGTTTCCAGTATAATCTATTAAAGCCTGAGCTAATTTTTGCACTTCATCGATGTGGTTGATGTCCATAGAGCTTGACTCCTCACTCATATCTGACAAAGGAACCCATGTGTAGAAAGTGATGGTATCTCTCTCCCCTGTTACAAGTTAATAGATAAAAGCATGAGAAGATGAAATGATTTTCTTCTGAGTAGAGGGTTAAGAAAATTTCCAGCGATCCCATTATTCTACTCAGAAGGAATGATCACACAAAGGTGGAAGCGAGGTTAGAAAAATTTTCTGTGATACCATTATTCGCCTACACCTTTGATACGTAGAGAGGGAAGAACCGGGGATTCGGTGGCAAACACCATCAATACTCGCGTTTCAAACCTTAATATGTATGTGCAAGAGAACATGATGTAAAATAAGTCTGGGGGAGAGGAAACAATACCAAAAAGTGTAAAAATTGAGTGCTTCTTTTGTCATGATACTGTATGGGAAAGAGTCTAGAAGGTTCTTGGCATTGAGTAAATCGATGAAACTAGCGGTGATGGACTTTATTGGACAATGCTGCAAAATTATGTGTGTAGTCTGGGAAGCTGCGAATGTCTATGGAGAAGTATATGGTGGTTAGATTTGGAACTGGTTACGTGATATGTGGAGCACTAAGAAAACGGGTCATTGCAATGTTTCAAGAACAAGTGAGTCTCCGTGTTTTTCAAACCTCTTTCTCTTGTTTAGCTTTATGTTTGCTTGAGGGCAAGCAAAGGCTAAGTCTGGGGGAGTTGATATATCATGGTTTTTACCCGTTTTTAGCCAATGATATAGGTTTTATTTATAGAGTCTTTCTAGTATTTTGGAGTCTTTTAGAGTCATTTCAGGTTTTAGGTACGTTTAGAGCATAATTGGAGATATTGAAGCATTCTGGAGCTTTTGGAGCTAAGCAAATATCGTGTAGCTGAGACAGTCGATTTGATGCCCGAGTATCGACCGATACCACTTATGGTATCGATCGATACCAATTGCAGAGAGACACGAGTCGCGACAATAAGAAGATTGAAGAATCTGCAATTTGCCCCAGAAGAATTTATTATTTACAAAAAACCCCATAGCGTGTCTTAGGTTATTTATTAGGTTTTCAGCCACTTTTGTTGGCTGAGCTTTATTTTATTCTTGATACTTTGAGAGAGATTTGTTCCAGGGTTTTTGGGAGACATCTCTGAACCCTTGTTTCTTATTGATTTCTTTTATGCAATTCTATTCATCTTTGATTTATGTTCCATTGATCATGTCTGAGTAGATCTCATTTAGGTTTGGGGTTCTCATAAATGATCTCTTTGAATGTTAGGTTAATTGGTTGATTAGGGTTCATAATCTGAATTAGTTCTTCACCATAGGTTGTTCTCAAAGCTAATTCTAGGTTGAAGAATCTGGAACTTAGATCTTAGGTTAATCGATTAGGTACGAAAGTGCAATTGATAATCTGACAGAACTTACACTACAAGAAAACACAATTTTTGTGACCACTTTTTGCCACTCTTTTTTTGGTCACAAAAATGTGGGACGAAAGTGTGACTAATTTTCGACTACTCATAATGCAGTGGCAAAACAGTAGCAAATTAATGAAGAAACAAATGAGTCACAAAAGAGTCGCAAATTTGTGACTGGTTTGTAGTCTAACTTTGTAGTCGCAAAAGTAGTCCCAAATTTGTGACTGATTTGATTCGGTTTTGCCACTCCAGTCGATTTTTTAAAGCAATTAACGACGAAACATAGTAGTCACAAATGGGTCGCAAATTTGTGACTGATTTGTAGTCTTACTTTGTAGTCGCAAAAGTAGTCACAAATTTGTGATTGATTTGCTTCGGTTTAGCAACTCCACTCGAATTTTTCAAATAAATTCATCAATATATAATTGTAAATATGTTAATTTATAAGTGTTAACATATATTTGAACTGTTATATACACAGAGTCATTGTAAAGTCATATTCAAACCTTCTAGGTTCTTAAAGGTTAGGGTTTAGGGTAAATGTTTTTGATTTTAAATCTAAATGAACTTTGATTTCACCTTAATGTTATTTGTGTAGAAGTTATTTTCATTTGAATTTATTACAATATGTTTTCATTTGAATTAGAATTTATTACATATATTAACAATTAGCACCTAAAAATGCAGAGTCATGTGTTTATGTTATTTGTGTAGAAGGTGTGCAATATGTTTTCATTTGAATTTATTACATATATTAACAATTTGCAAACATGAGTTTCAGAGTGAGAATGTCAATGGTGACATGGTACTATCTGTTGAGGTGATAGACAAAAATAACTGTGACATTTATTTTGATGCGATTCAAGAGGAGAAAGACAACCAAAGCAGAGTAGCAGCTCAGGTTGTGGCCCGTGCGAAGAGTGAGAGGCAAAGGAAACTGGCTGGTACACAGAAGTCTCCGTTTCAAGGTAATAGCACCGCAAAGGGGATCATTCCAAACCATATAATGCAAGGTTGTGGATATGATCCCTTTGATGTGAAAAGTGCTAACCAGAAGCTGAAAGTGTTAGTGGATTTCCTAAAACTTGACCCGTAAGTTACTATTTCACTATAAGATGTTTGTGTTATTTGTGTTTTTAAACCTGTTTGACAACAAAATGTCGATTTTCCAGCAAATACAAGAACCCGGGAAAATGGACTTCAGGCCACTGGTATTGGATTCTCCGGACGCCAAAGGAATGGTTAGCAGACTCGGTAAGTCATTTCTAGTAGACATCACTAGCAGACTTCACTAGCAGACTTCACTAGCAGACTTCACTTGCAGATAAATTTTCATTTAAGTAACATTGATTATCTCTTAACTGCAGCACATGGAAGCTGCGATTAACCTTATGAGGCTTCGACAGGCGAAGCAATCCAGAGTGGATTAGGTCGGAACAGATTTGCTTCCTTGATTCCTTATTTTCAACGGTGTTGAGGTCCAAGTTCGCGGAGTTTGAATACTCTCCGCCGAATGAGGATGGTTCGGGCAAGAGACTACCTAATGGTTCATATCAATACTATACCGGTGAAGCACCAGCTTACTGCCGAACTGATAAGACGTGGGCATATGATCTTGATCATATGTACTCAATATTGCACGTCACATGCGATCATTGGGTAGTTATGTGGGTAGCCAAAGGAAATATCTGAAAGTTACCATCCTGTGCTGTTGCCACTAGCATAACACCTTCATACTTCCCAGTAAGATGAGATCCATCAACCACAATAACCCTTCGCAGATAACGAAAACCAGCGATTGATGCTTCAAAAGTTAGGAAACAATACTTAAATCTATTTTGATAATCAAGTTGAAGAGCAGTGACAGTTCCAGGATTGGCTTTCTTTAGTAGATGCAAATAAGTAGGCAAATTCTGATATCCATCTTCAGCTGTTCCCCTTACCATTCCTTGGGCATATATCAAAGCTCTATAAGAAGTGGAATAATCCATCTTGATACCAAACCTATGCTTCATTGAATCTTTGATATGCTTAGGAGTTATCCCATCAATCATCCCAAATTCGTTCAGAAATATCTCTGCCACATACTTCGGAGTACAATGTCTACGTTGAGCCATTCTGTCCGCCACTGAACATGTATGGACTTTCAAATACTTTGTCACCCAAAACGTTCTTGCTTCACTCTTCACACCCGCTCTAAGCTTCCATTTGCATCCTTTCACGCGACATATAGCCACAAACAACGTCTTCGTAGATTTGTAAATGCGGAATGCAAATTTTAACATTATCGTCGTCAATCGCAACTCTGATACCAACTTATCCTTGCTAGGAAAACTCGTCGTGACATATATATTGTCAGACCATGTCAACACAGATTTGTCTCCCTTACCAACAGGTTTCTCAATATCAAATTCATCATCATCCTCGTCCTCACCTTTCATTTTCCCATACACGTTGTAGTCTTCACCGTCAGATTAGACTGCAATACCATCTCCTGCATCATGATTCACATCCGCTTCTTCATACTTAGTTTCTTCGTCTGAATTTTCCATATCTTCTTCATCCGCATCTTCGTCTGAATCTTCCATATCTTCTTCATTTGCATCTTCCATAGCATCTTCCCCAACCATATGGTCAGCTTCACAAACCATATGTTCAGTCTCGGTATCCACCTTGAATCGACTCGAGACACATAGACGTACAACATGCGTTCTACAAAGCTCCATCAAACTCCGAACTTGTCTATCATTTGTGACATGCATAGGAGGGGTATCCGGATCCATCTTTTGGAGAATTTTTTCCGGCAAAGAATAGGTTATAACCGCAAATTCAGTCTTGTCCATATCATAATCACCTTGTGCCATGTCAACGAGTTCCTCATGCGTACAACCATCACTCAAAAAGAACATCCTTCCTCCCTTGACTTTATCAACCGCAAACTCCCACGTCGAGTATTTAAACATCCATTCTCCGTAAACAGCAGGTATGTTAACCATTTCCTGTAAGAAAAACAAGAACAAACCCCATTAGTATTCGTGATTACAAATTCAATGAAATAGTACGTAGTAGACTTCTACCGAAAGTCTTATATTACGAGCTAAATGCCTAACCAATCAATAAATTTGATTCACTCATAATTGTGTAGTTAAAAGACATAAAATTCATACAACAGCAAAAGCACTAATAAAAATGCATACTAGAACAAAACAAACTAAAAGATTCGTTATAAATATGCTCTAAATAAGTTTTTTTTAAAACGTTGGAAATCTTCTATTACGAGCTAAATGCCTAACCAATCAACAAATTTGATTCAACCATAATTGTCTAGTTAAAACACATAAAATTCATACAACAGCAAAAGCACTAGTAAAAATACATACTAGAACAAAAAAAGCTCAAAGATTCGTTATAAATATGCTCTAAATGAGTTTTTTTTAAAAACGTTATACAATAGACTTCTATGAGAAGTTGACAAAGAAGATTTCAATTGAAGTCTACATAAATTTTTAGAAGTCTGCGTGTGAAGTCTATTATGGAACAGGTTATTTTTGCATTTGACCAAACTGTTGACTTTATAAAAGTAGACTTCTTCATAAAGTCTGCTGAAAAATAGGTTAATTTTTCAGTTGACCAATCTCATCAGTGTTTGACTTTTAAAGTAGACTTCATTTCAAGTCTACTCTGTTAAAGAAGACTTCTAATGAAGTCTACGTCGTTAGAGAAGACTTCAGACTGAAGTCTACTGAAAATTGGACACTTTTGCAATTCAAATACTGAAAGTAGACTTCGTTTGACGTCTACGAAAAATAAGGTTAGTTTTGAGTTTGACCAAAAATATTCATTGCAGATTTCGTTTGAAGTCTACTTCAATTTTTGAAAAAAATAGACTTCTTTTAAAGTCTACTCTAAATTTGTATACTTCATATGAAGTCTACTCTAAATTTTTTTTTTTTTAAGTTTGAAATTTTTGTCAAACGCAAAGCTAACTTTCATAAAAAGTCAAAATTTTGGCCAAATACCAAACTGACTTAAAAGAAGACTTCTCTTGAAGACTTCTCCAAAAGATTTCAGATGAAGTCTGCCATATAAAAGTCAAAGTTTGGTCAACTACAAAAGTAGCCTCTCTTTTTCGGAGACTTCATATGAAGTCTACGGGTGAGTTTTTTTGTTGTCAAAGGATAACTCACAGGCTTCACCTGAAGTCTCACCTGAAGTCTCCTTACAAAAGCGAATAAAATAGTCAATTGCAAAACTAACCTATGGTTGACTAGGAGATTCCAAATGAAGTCTACGATGAAGAGTAGACTTCAAATGAAGTCTACTATCGCGAAACAGATCTGAAAATTAACGAAAATCAAGTGAATAATTACCTAGATCCGGTTTGAGGCTGTTTTGAGCTTCGTCGAGTGCCCAGAACACTGTGATTAACCAATATCAAAGAAGTACAGTCCTTCTTATGCAATAGCTACCGAAACAAGCAGGATCTAAGAATTTGTAAATTTTGAAAACGAAAATGAGAGAGTTTTTTGGATGAAAATGGAGAAGAAATGGAATATTATGAGGTTATGAGCATAAAGATGAGGAGTTGGGTTTATGGCCGATTTTTACGAGGAGATTTCTAGGGTTTCTAAAGTGACTTTTTGTCGTCTTTGGGTTCTTGAACTTGGAACACGTACGCTACGTGTAGTCTATACACACCTACTCACTTATGTACTCGGACGGTAGCTTCCGACTCCGCCCGCGCACGAAGTGAATGATACTCTCGAGGTCGTTTACGCCCACAATTCTTCTGTTAGTATACTTCTGAAATCTTACGATGGATTTGCTCGTCTACCCTAGGTAAAGCGATTAGATACAGCACTTCCGTGGCTCTTAAACACCTAATATCAATTGCTAAGATATTTAGTCAAGCAACGCATTAACAACAAGGATAGAACAAATAACCCTAATCAATCGGTATCCTAGACTAAAAACCTAATAAGAAATGGAACCATAAGCTCCCCTTCAAACCCATATACCCAAAAAGGATATTACTCAGCCATAGCTGAGGTAATCATATTCAATAAATTAAATAAAAACAGTAAGTAAAAAGGGATGAAAAAGCTTCTCTATCGAAGAACACGAATCGAGAATCCTTTTCTCCAAACCAAAGAAAACAAGTGCACAAGTCACAAGAGCTTCGTTTCTGCCTTCAAGCGTGAAATAATGTAACGTGTCTGTCTAAGAGGCATAAAATAAGTATTTATAGAGCTAATCTCGTTTAGGATTTGATGGGGAAAAGACAGCTTTGGCCTCGGGTGAAGAAACACGTCGGTTTGGTCGCGCAGGGTGCTGGCCGCGGGTTCGTCGTCTATGGCCACCGCGAAATGGCCTATGGCCGCGGGTCCGTCATCTCTGGCTGCGGCAAACTGGTGCTTGGCCGCGGGTCTAGCTCCTCCAGGCGCGGCGGCTTCATCTTCGGGGCAGCTTCATCTGCCTTCAGTGCTTCGGGTGTATTTAAGGATCCAACCATTGGATTGCCTCCAATCCAATTGCATTTGAAAGCTGGTTGTCTATACTTTTTGTGTCCAAATTTGGGGATGATCAGACGATGAAAATGTCTATATTAGCTGCAAGACTTCTTGACAGTACGAGTTTATCCAAAAACGTAATTTTGCTCTGAAATGCACTCTTTTATTCCGAGTTACCTGAAACGTCTTTCAGATCTCTAAAATATGAAAATTTCTTGAAAACCTTTGAAAACGGAGTTAAAACACCTGCAAAAGAATATGAAAGTGATCCATAAAAATGGTCAAAAACCGGTGTTATCAACTCCCCAAGACTTAGATCTTTGTTTGTCCTCAAACAAAACAATAATCTAAACTCGAAAAGAGGTTTTCAAAAATATAGGAACTAACAAAATTTTCAGCGACCGTCCTTCTAAACCATAACCAACGTAATGCATCAATCAGACTTAGTCTTGAAAATTCTCACTAAAGTACTACAATGCTAATCCACGGTATCCATCATACGAAAGTCTAACCACATAGATCCTAACTTTCAGTCAACTAGCTCTAAACATTCATTAAAGATTGCGTGATTCTTACCAAAAATATTAGACAAGACAATCGATGCTAGGCATTTAAGGGCAATTTAGAGGTGAGGCTAAATGTGTTTCGGGTTACCGTATTTTCTTCGGAGGATGCTAGATATTATGCAAAACAGCAAGAGAGGATGGAGCTGTTGGTACCCACAGTTTTCAGACACTCCTTGCACGCATAAGTGTTGCTGCAAAACTCCTCCTTCGTCGGGACTTTTCTCCCTCTGACAGAACTTTTCTGTCGTTCCCCCGGACTTAGATTTTTCTCCAGGTAATAATTTGAACGGCTTCTTACTCCTCACATATTGAAACATAGTTGCCTTGGTAAAAATATAGACTACTCTAAGACTCTTAGGCTTTTATTTCCTTTCCTTTCAGTTTTTTTTTTGAAAGGGGAAACGCCTTTAAACGGGAGCCTTAGAGTGTACAAAAATTATCGGTTATAAACGGTTCCCAAGGCAACTTTTTAGCTTGATTTGTCGATACCTCCACAACCGAATCCATCTAATTTTTCGTCTTCTCGAGTGACTGAAAAACTGTGTCGTTCCTCCCTCTCCTGCCTTTTTGCACATATCTGCACATAAGATAACACAATAGTTGCATGAGGTTTGAACAAAGGATAAGTTTCGGGTGGGACACCGGCTAAAGATGAACCGGCCATCTAGGACAACAAAGAACGGTACAAAGAAAAAGATGTCCTAGATGTATGACTCGTTGTCTCGCCTAAAACAATTGATAAGAAAATTAAATATAGATTAAGTCCAAATAAAATGAGCTAGTATATCCTGTCAGAAAGAATTTCTATGGCTCGAAATCCTCTGGGGATGTCGCATTGAAAGCACTCTAGCTACCGCCTAGTCTAGTACTAAACCACAAAAGAGCTAGCACGAGGAAATAGCGTAGAAGCACACTGGTCTATAACAACATAGATTTTTTTCTTATGTTCCTGAAAAATACTTAATAAAAAATATTACACGAAGTTTTAAAAATTCAGCGAGAATTAAAAAGATCCGAAGAAAAGAAAAATAGATTAGTAGTGGATAAACATCCTCCCCCAGACTTAAATCACATTGTCCTCAGTGTGAAAACAATTGGTGAAAAGATGGTAAAATTATTAAAGTAAAAGATAAGGTGAAAGAGATCGATTAAACCGTGGTGATGAAGTGCATGGCTAGGCGTCGCCTGAGCCATCTGTCTCGGAGTCGGGCGTGCTGCCATCGAACTGGTGGTGCTCTTCGAGGAAACGCATCATGTGCATGTATCGTCTCTCTTGTCATGCTATCTTCTTCTCCATGGCTGCGTATCCTGGTCTGTGTTCGTGAGATAAACTCGCGGATGGTACACGAGCCTGTGATTGTTTAAGTAGTCGAGCGCGCTCTGTCTCGGCCTCTCGGTTGGCCTTGGCTGCTAGGAACTGTCCAATCGTGTACGGTAGGCATGGGACTGTAGGTACGTAGTCCATCGCCTCCGGTATCCATCTAAGTGCTGCTCCTTCTCGGAGTCTAGGGACAAAGTAAGAAGGTAAGAAAATAATGTAAGACTCACCGACATTAGTGCAATATTTGTAACCAAATCTGTCGGGGTCGAGTGAAGCGCGAGAGATCGTGCGGTCTCGGGAGAATTGAATCAAGTCGAACCAGCTTCCTTGGAGTCGAACCTCGTTCGAGAAATCAAAGTGCACGGCTTATAGAATCACTGTAATGATGCTTTCGAAGGCGGTAGTAGCGTCTTCGGGTTTCGTGAAGGGTGCGTCGTGTTTCACCTTCACCAAGTTCTTCGTGATGATACAAGCATAGCAAGCATAGTGCGGGTCATTGGTGAAAGGTAGTTGAAGGGTGACTAGCTCTCCTTCGAGGAAACTCCCCACGTTGGCTCTCGAGAATATGGTGTGCGCTAAGAGCTTGTGTGTATAGCGGACAGCGGGATGCGTGAGTAGGGCGGCTTTGGACCGTCTGTTGTCGTAGATGCCTTGTCCTATTACGCTCCATAGACCTTCATCGGGATCCTCCTCGGGGAGAATCTCGTCGAGATATTGAAGCTTCAAAGCTTCACAAAGTTTTGGGATCGTTAGAGAATAAGAATATCCGCGAACGGTAAAAATAAGTGTACCGTCGTTCGCTCTCATATTAGAGCGTCTCTTGTATCACATGGTGTTGGTTGATAAGAATTCTTTGGTGAGATCTTCATAGGTAGGGAGGTTGAGCTCCATGAAGGGTCGAAGGTTAAGTGCGTCGAGATACCAAATCACGTCTTCTCTAATCCCGAGCGCGTCGAGAGTCGAGTAATCTATGCGAGGTGTTGATTAGATAACCAATTTGTTGAGCTTCTCAAAGTAATCAATATTCGGATTCATAGGTTTCCCGACATATCGTACCTTCGGTCTTCGTTCCGGAGGTGGTGTTGGTTCGCGAGGAGGAGAAGGTGTCGGGTCACGTCGCGGTGGTGGCACACGAGTTCTAGTCGAGCGTTGTCGACTCACCAAGAACTCGCCAAGATTTGTGTCATCTCCTACGCTTCGTGTATCCGATCTCTCTTCGCTCCCCTCGGTTCGATTAGTGGTTAATCTCTGGGATGACTCTCCTATGTAACAGCTCTTCTTTGAGTGAGTTATTATCATTCTCTCGTGGTCCATTTTTCCTACAAAATAGAAAACAATTTTCGGAAAAAGTATGAATATGGTTGTGATTGAAAAAAAAATTCTTTATACGAATATATTAATTCTAGTATCAATTCAATCAATCAAACGAGAAAAATTGATCACAAGTTTAAACAAATCGAGTTCATGATCGTGAATTCCGGATTTTGACGTTCTTGCATAAAAAAATTTATATATCGATTTTAAGTTCAACTTTATGCAAATTTCAGTAGATTACCGTTTGTTAATTTAAGATATAACTAGACTTATTTAAATTAATCAAAATTAATCTCCAAATTCGTTTTTATTTAAGTTTGAAAATTCCAAATCACAAAAATCTCAAATCCAAGGGAATTAAGTGCTAAAATTGAAGTTCTAATAATTCTAGAAGTTAAATCTAGAGTTCTCTAACAATTTCTAACCATCAAAGACATAGATCTAGTGAATTCAAGAAAAACACTAGGTTTTTGTTCATATGAAAAAGTAGAGATTTCGGTTCGTACCTTGTTGGAATTGACGGGATGAGTGATGAATTGAAATCTTCTCCGAAAAAGAGTGGGAATGGACTTAATTTTTTTCGAAAAAGCTTTCGAATTGAAAAATGCTGTTCTTTCTCAAAATCTCCAAGTATTTTGGAAGAGAAGAAGAAAGAGAGATTGAATCTTGAAATTCAGTTTTTGTTCTTTGAAAAATTGTTTTTATGTAAAAAGAAGTTTTCTGTTTTTCAAAAACTTTTTTGACTTACCTTAACGGGACACAGGAATTAAACCGGGTTTCGTTCAATTTCACGTCGGGAACATGTTCGGGATTGCACGGTTTAGTGTCGGGAACGGTTAGGAATCGACGGGACGAAGTTCAGGAAAAAACGGGGCTTGGCGCGGGTCCACCTTGCGCGACACCGGCCAAGAGTCTTCTCGCCGCGGTCTGGCTAACGCCGGCATGGTCGACTGGCCCTCCGCTGCGGGTCCGTCACTTCCAGCCGCAGCAGACGACCTTCTTCTTGGGTCGTTTTCTCCTTCGTTCCTTCATCTTTTCACGATCCGTTTCGAACGCCGTCTTCATTTTTTTGTGTTTTCTGATTTTTTTGAATGTTTTTGGGTTATTTGGTTTTTGTATAAAGCCTGAAATCCTAAAAAGAAAAACGTCAATAGAAAAAGAAAGAAAAATCAAAAGAAAAACGTACCGAATGGGTTGCCTCCCATCAAGCGCTTTTGGTTAAAGTCGTTAGCTCGACTTTTTGGTGAGACTAGGCATGAGCAGTAGATGTCTCGGGAACGAATATTCCTTTCGCATCGTCTTGTTTATGACGTGTTTCGCCTTTCTTCGGTATCACCTTCTTCTTTCCGCGTTTTTTCAGAATTTTCACTTCTCAAAGAACTTGTTTCGTCTTCTCAATCATTCCTTCCACTTTCTCATCCTTGGTGTCTTTTAAATATGGTGAAACTTTAATTGTGATTTTTGCAAATGGTTTAGAAGTGAACAGTGGACTTACCTTGGGTGATACCGTTTTAGTCGACTCATCTTTCTCTTTTCCTTTAGGTAAAATCGAGTTTTTCATCTTATGTTTGTCCCTCGGGTTTAAGATTTCATCTGGGACAGTAGGATAGAGCATCCTTTGATCCACATTTAAGAAGACGGCTTGACGGTTGGCGGATGGCTCCAACGGTAGCTAAGAAGGATTGACCACAAATCAACGGTCTATCCTTGTCTCGTTCCATTTCGAGAACTTGAAAATCAGTGGGAACGATCTTGTTTCCAATAAGTATTTAAAGATCATTGATCGCTCCTTCGGGTTTCTTTTGTGATGAGTCCCCAAAAATTACGCTCACGGTAGATGGTGTGAGATTCATTATACCGAGTTTCTCGGCGAATGTCTTAGACATGATGTTGATGTTGGCTCCGGAATCACACAAAAAATCTGCAAAATAAATTCCCGAAATCCAACAAGAAAATGAAAAATGTCCCATATCATCGGCTTTTCTAAGCCTTTGAAGCGGGATTAGTTTTGGTACCTCATATGGTGATTTTTGGATCATCTTGGATTCGTTAATGACTTGCCCATAGAGTGGGAAAAATTTTGGAACTTTTCTAGGTTCCATCTTAGCATCGACTTCCTTTTCGGGTATGGTGGAAATCACGTTGCAAAATCTCTTCGGGTTATCTTCCACTCTTCCGGGTAAAATTCCGCTCGGTCTCTTAGTGAAGTCCGCAGTTTGAGAGACTTGCATATCCAACTTCTTGACATGGGTTGAAATAGATTCAAATTTCCCATTCAAGTCGTTGTACATACAATCGACCTTGATGTTAAAATCTTTCGTCGTCTTCTCGTTGCTTTGAGCGAGGAGTATAATTGATTGCTCGAGTTTCGCTATTTGGGCAGCAAGTTGAGAGTTATAGTTACCTTGTTGCTGCGTGTTTGAGTTTTTGTGAGGAGCGGCTTGAGCGTTGAACGGCGGTCTCGGTTGAAAGTTCCCATTTCCTCCATAGTTCCCGTTTTGGTACCGGTTTTGGTATGGCCTTGATTGTTGTGGATAAGGCTGATCTTGAGGGTTTTCCACGTTTGGGTTTCGATACGAGAGATTGTTGAAGTTGGCATTGCGGAAATTGTTGTTGAATCCGTTGTTGAAACGGCTTTGGTATTGACCTTGTGCTCCCACATAGTTAACTTCTTCTTCTTGAAAATATGAACCGTTGTTGTCGGGTTCGTAATAAGTGTCACCATCAACTCCAACAGTAGCTTCACAAGCATATACTTGGTGGTTTTGGTTGTTGAGAAGTCGGTTCATCATGACTTTAAGCTCGAAAAACTCTTTTGATTCTGACACGTTCGATCTATCGTAGTCGGAAGAATTGTTGCTATCCGACATAGCAAGATTTTTGATGAGAGCTCTTCCTTTGTTAATGGTCTTCATGGAGAAGTCTCCATTGCTGGCCGTGTCGAGAGAAAGTTGATATTTCGGTAGTAATCCTCGTTAGAAAGTATTGAGCACATTCGGACCGGATAAACCGTGATGAGGGCAATCTCATTCGTACTCCTTGAAACGTTCCCACGCTTCGTAGAAAGACTCCACCAGTTGTTGATGGAAACTTTGGATTTTGTTTCTTAGCGCGTTGGATCTCGACTTCGTGTAGAAGTGGTTTAAGAAGGCGGCATTGCACTCTTCTCAATTAGTAATAGATCATGCGGTCAAAGATTTCAACCAACGGTGAGCTTTATCGACTAAAGAAAAAGGAAAAAGCTTACACTTCAAATAATCGACGGGAACTTGGTTCGTTCTCGTCGTTCCGTATATCTCTTCGAACAACTCGATGTGCTCCATCGGATGCTTGGTTGCAACTCCATGAAACTGATTTTGCTTTACCAAAGCAATGATTTGAGGTTTGATCTCAAAATTGTTTATGTTCGGTATAGGAAGTTGTATGGCTGCTCGGTTTTGGAAGTGTTGATATGGTGCATCAAAATCAGCAATGATGCTGTTACGCGCTTGTCTGCTCGGAGGATTAACGGGAAGTACGGGACGGTTGGCGTTCACGCCATTAGGAGGAATCGGTGCATTAGATTGAGCATCGTTCCTTGGTGCATCACGATCGACGGGAAGTTGTCGCCTCAGATTTTCAGCATTTCGGTTTTGGTTGTGGTTTTCTTCGGGATCGAGATGTGGCTGGTCATTAGCGCCATGGACAGCATCTTGATCTTCCTCGTGATCCAAAAAATCACGGTTATCCTCGTGATCTAGTTGATCACGGTTTTGTTGATCTTTCAGGTAGTCGTTTTCGGCCATCCTTAAGTTTCTTTTGAGTTTTCAGAGTTCTCTCTCGTGTTTGTCGATATCGTCTAGTAGCGGTACGGTTCCTCTAGGAGTTCTCCTAGTGTGCATGCACCTTAGAACAAAAGACAAAGATAAAGGAGAAAGTCAAAAGAACTACAAAGAACTTGAAAATCAAAAGTGTCTAGAGCAGAAATTAGAATACGAAATCAAACAAGCTAAACTATCCCCCGGCAACGGCGCCAAAAACTTGACACCGGGAATTAACTCCGGCATGGGGTTTTACCCTTTATATCTAAGCCGCAAGTGCACAGCACACGAAGTAGTACTTACACTACAAGAAATCAGGGTTTTTATAGCAGGACAGTATAGCGTTTTTTTCGATTATGCTATGGTTGACATACCTCTAGTTTTTACATAGCGTTTGTATATTTGTAAACGCTATGATAGAGTCATAGATGTTAAAAACAAAATTAGGCGTTTCGTTTTATAGCAGAACCATAATTGAAACGTTATGGAAGTGTTAGGCGGTATACTCTCCCGTGACACTTAGAAAATTTTCCCCCAAAATCACTTAGAATAGACCATTCGTGCAAAAAAAAAAGAACTCTCATCTTTACCTAGATCTAAACATCTTTGTTTCATCTCGAAATCTCAATTCCCCACTCCAATCCTCACTCTTCCTCGCGAATCCTCACTCTCCCTCTCGAATCCTCACTCTCCATCTCGAAATCTCAATTCCCCAACCTGAAACCTTATGTTACTGTTTTCCAGGTAGCTTTCAGGGTGCGAGTGAGTGAAAGGTATGTGCAATTTATTGGGTTTTTGTTTCAATTTGTGTTTTTGATCCACTGTTTCTCTAATTGCAATCGATTTAGGGCTTAGCATCTCCAAGTCTAAGTGTTGTATATCTTTTATAAGTGTTTTTTTCTAACTGTAATCGATGCTTCCATTTTTTTGCAGAGAGGTTTGGGTTTGCAGTCAACAAATACGGACACAAATTTAGCAGGTGATTCATTAGTTCTGTGACTCATTTCTTCTCATATTCTCTATGTTGAATGGTATGGTGTTTGAGTGTCCGTTCACTACAAAAAAAATCTTAACTGATTTCTTCTCATATTCTCTGTGTTGAATGGTATGTTGAAAACACCCTAATGTAAATGGTAGCTACCAAGTCTCACAATTTACTTCACTGTTGTTGTTGTTGTTTGAAGTTAGCTATGACATTGATATGGCTTGGCTTTTCAGTGTGATTTTTAAGTTGCCTAATTGTTTTGGGTATCAAGATTCTTTTGTTGATGATCTTTGTTTTGCACCTGTAGTATAGTTTTAAGTCTCTTTGAGATTGAGATTGGTACCTAGCTAGTCTCACCTCTAAAATAGCTTAATAAGCTTTGCATTGTGAAGTTACATAATATGATTTCTCACCACCTGCATAATAAGCTTTTTCTTTGCATTGTGAATTAATTGTATGCACATTTGCTTGGAGCTGTTGTAAAATGGATAAAGCTTCGCATTTCACTTCTCATTTATTCTGACTGCTATGATTGCAATCGTTTAATGACAACGGACCGATGATGGTATTCCCATGAACTGTTTCACTATGATCTTTGTTTGCCTTTTGGACCAGTAACAAAAAGGAGGACATAATGGAAGCAAGGAAAGAGATCATTTGTGGACTACCAGCGTATGGAATCATACCACACTTCCTCCAACAGGCACGACAAGAATCTCAAGTTGATACAGGAAGTAATGTGGAGGAGATCACGCAACTAGAGTATAGACGCTCTCTCGCTCACCGTGGATACTTGATACGGGCTGAGGAAGACGATGAAGACATCGAAACTGATTTCTGAAGAATTATTCCACACCTCATAAAGGAAGAACAAAGGCTCACAAACCAACTCAACTCCACTTCAATGAAACGACCAAAACAAGAACAAGGAGAATCCTCAAGAGGCAAGGGTCGTCGTCGAGACTAAGGAGCATAAGCTATGTATTTTGTAATGTGTAAAAAGACTAGTTGGTTTAATGGGAATATATGTATTTAGTTTAAACTATGTATTTTGTAATGTGTTTGATAATATGAAACCTCGAGTTAATGTGAATCTTTTATTTATTTATAATTTTTCTTTTTAAATTAAACTAATATTTACAGAAAATTAGGGTCGAAAAAATAAAAATATGTTAATGACGAACCGAAATATATTAGTGTATAATGCATAAGAGTTAAATTTTATCTTGATCATAAATTCTATATTTTAATTCGTAAGACTCTTTAAAATAAACATCAAATACTATACTTATATAAAATATTTTTTTAGCAAAAATTTAAAAAGGATTTAAGCGTTGAGTATTTTATTTAGGGTTTAGGGTATTGTCGTTTAGGGTTTAGGTTATGTTGATTTAGGGTTTAGGTTCTATTGATTTGTTAAGTTATGTTGTCAATTAACAAATGAAAATGATTGCCAATGATTGGAAATGATTGCAAAATCATTGCAAAATAAAATGATTACAAACACATATACAAACCTTACAAACTAATGCAATGAACTAAGAGTTTAGGGCATAGGGTTTGAGATTTAGGGCATATGGTTTGAGATTTAGGGTTTAGGGCTATGATATTTTTAACTGTTCTACTAACAATAGAAATATAATTTTAAGTATTAATGATTTTAGGGTTTGAGATTTAGGGCATATGGTTTGAGATTTACGATTTAGGATTATGATATATTTTCTTGTTTTACTAACAATAAAAATATAATTTTAAGTATTAATGAGTGTTTGATATATCAAACACACTTGTAAGAATTTTGTTAATATTTCTCAATAAATTGTTTCATACTAATACCTAATATAGAACAGAAAAAAAAAAACACTTTAGACAAAAAAATTCATCAAAATTTTCCCCCAAAAATTATCCCTCTTAGACACTCTTAGACCTTTGATCAAAAAAAAAAACAAAAAAGAGAGTCTCGGAACAAACCCGCGACACTTAGCCAAAATTTGGGGAAATTTTTTCCCTCTTCCCTCTTCCCTCTTCCCTCTTGCCCCTTTGGCTCCAATTTTCTTGACACTTAACCCGGAATACGAAAATCTATTGTGATTTTCAGAAAATCTCAAACTCTCTCTTTCTTCCTTTGGCGATTATTTCCCATCGATTCGAAGCTTCATTGTTCAATCAAAAAGGTTTGTTCTCATTCAATCAGAGAAACAAGAGTCTCAGCAAGAATTGATTTTAGACACATCAATTTTGAGGTTTAGACACATCGATTTTAGACACATCGATTTTCATTCTGAGTTTCTGTTTGAGTTTTGATTTTTGTTTCTGTTTGAGTTTTGATGCATGTTGGGTTCTGTCAATTTCTGTTTTGATTTTTTTATTAAGATTGAGTTTGAGATTCATTATGTTTTCTTTGTAAGTAATGAAACACAATTTTCACTATGCTGTTTTCGTTTATACATCAGTTTCAGAAATGGAAAAGCCAATACGAGGAGGAAAAGTTGTAATCCGTCGTAGTAAACGTAATCAAGGCTTGGAGGCCACACCTGCAACAACACTAAAGGTGATTAAGAGAAGAACTGGTTGAAAAAAGACAGTGGTTGCTCAACCTGATGATGTAGAAGATGTTGTGGAAGAAGATGCTGTGGAAGAAGATGTTGACGCTGAAGTTAATGAAGTTAATGAAGATGATGAGGATGAGGCTGAGAAAGTAATGTCTGAAGATGAAGTTGCTGAGAAAGATATTTCTCAGAAAGAAGTTACTGAGAACCAAGGGTCTTAGCAAGAATTTCCTGAGATAGAAGCAGAAGGTTGTTTGACTGGACATGAACAGAATGAGAATGAAGAAGAAGCTGTCAATATGGAACTAGATGGAGTTAGCAATGCTAATACTGATGATGTAGTGAAAGAAAAAAAGAAAAGAGGACCAACAAAGATGCGTAAAGTGGCTGAAAATCCTCATGAAAAGGTTGTAGTTACATTCACTGACTTTGGTGATCATGTTGGACCTGGTTCAGTAACACTATCATCTTTTCTTGGTCCTCTTGTGAGGGAACACGTTCCGGTAACACTTACTGATTGGAGAAAACTTGATGCAGTGACAAGAGACACAATGTGGGAGGAAATTCAAGTATATATGCAACTAAGTTTTTTTTTAATAACTATGAAATTATAAACATTTTTGACCTTTGCATAGTTTGATGCAGGGGAGGTTTAACGTGCAAGAAGAGTGGCAGAAAGCTGTTATTTTGAAGCAGTTGGGATGTTTGTGGAGGGCTGGGAAGTCAAGGCTAGTGACACAAGTACGAGATGCGAAGAATGCTGCTGAGAGAATAGCTTTAAAACCCAGCAACATCCCATCCATTCAAATATGGAACTCTTGGGTTAGGAGCAAGACTACCACAACTTTCAAGGTTAATTATCCATGTTTAATAAGTTACTTTCTTGTTTATAGGTCATGTCTTATAGATTTAATCACACTCAAATTTATATTGTAGGAAATAAGTCACAAGTACAGAGAGCTAAAAAGAAATCAGATTCCTCACACCACCAGCCGCAAAGGAATGCTTCGATTAGCTGATGATATGGTAAAAAGAGTACTCAATCATCTATATTGTATGGTAGAATTAAATGGTACTCAAATATGTCTGTATTTTATATAGAGAAAAAAGAGTAAAGACCCAATTAGGGTAAGTAGGAGTAAGATATGGATTGCGGGACACACTCATTCTGATGGTAGACCTGTGAATCCTCAATTTGCTGAGACTATTGTAAAAATTCTGAAACTTGTTATCTTGTGTATAATTAATGGATTATGTTCAATGAGTTATCTTGTGTATAAATGTTTGTATCAGGAACAAATACAGTCACTTGATAGTCAAATGGACTCTACATCAGCTTCTGATAATATAAGGGAAGCTGCTGTGAGCAAGATTTTGGGAAAAGACAAACCTGGCCGAGTAAGGGGATTTGGCAGAGGGATTACGGCTACTAAGCTAGAATTTCTGAAATCTAGAGACACAAAGATTGCTGATATGCAAAGTGAGATTGAAAATTTAAAGGCAATGGTCCCAGACTTGGCTGGAAAGAAGGTAAGTATTTTCATATGACACTTGGTCAACTAGTCTTATGACATTTAATAATTCCTTTTCATTCTGTCAGAAAATTAATGGTGATACTGAAACATCTGAGAGTGTTTCTTATTTCAAAGAAGGAGTGAGAGTACAAATACTGGATTGGTTTGAGTCAGAAGATGTTGTTATTGGTGAAGGATAATTATGTTCTTGTGAACCGATGTACAAAATTGGTCGTATACCAATTGGTCCTAATGCAGTGGCTATTCTTGTTAAGTCTGCATTAACCTCAGAAACTTATCTCTGGAGGCCTACACCAGATGTGTCATCTCTTTAGGAAGCTGTGGGATGCAAAATAGTTTGGCCAATAGTTAAATTGATTTTAGACAGGACTCCAAACTCATCTCCTGTTGTATCCAAGGTAAAGTTTTTCAATCTTGTTTTGTTTCCTTTTCATAACTATAATCATTACCTTTTTCCATTTTAGGAAACCAATGAAGATGAAACTCGAAGATGCAATATATATGATTGGACTAATGAAGACGAGGAGGTTATTGCTAAAGGAATCATGTGCTCATCTAATTCAAAAGAGATGGTTAACAATATACCTCTAGGTCCAAATGTTGTTGTTATTGAAGTTGTGAAGGTGTTTAATAATGATGCTCATTTGTGGAGGCCAACTGCTGATATGTTTTTGATTGGTGATGCAATTAACAAGAAAATCGCATGGCCAGTCCTGAAGGTTGAACTCATGCCTATAACCACTGCAGATGCAACACCAATTACAGTGGTATGTTATTGATATGAAGTTATTTTATTTGTTTGTCTGTTGTATTGATGTTGGAACTTGCTTATATTATCTGGTTTGAAATGTAGAGTCCAGTCACCAGCAATAGTTCCACCAAAAGTGCAAAGAAGAAGTGTATTCTTTTAGAATGCAACAACTAGGGACGCAAGGTAGCTGAAGGGAGAGTAACTTCAACTGATCCGAAAGATGTGTGCCACTTTGTACCCCTAGGTCCAAATGCAAGCAAGGTTTGGGTTGAAGTGGCTAAGCTTGGTAATGCAAGGGTCTGGAGACCAAATTCAGAGATTGCATACATTTCTGATGCAATAGGTTCAACTGTGGCATGGCCAAATGACAAACTATTGTTCATTTGAAACTTAAGACAGGGTTTGGTAGTCTAAGATGCTGGTCCTGTTTGGTAATTAACATATATGTGTATTTCCGGTTATGCTTCATGTTCAAATCAAACTTGATGTATTTTGGTACTAATGTAATATTATGTGATATATGTTTTATTTAAACCTTAAAACAAATTCGATAAATTATTTCAAATTATACCGATACTTTTGGTTTCATATTTAGTGATTGAATCCTAATCCCTAAACCTTAAAAATTATACTTATATTTTTTTGATTTAAAACCTAAAATACAAAAATACTATTACAAAATACAAAAAATGTTAGTGAATTTGATTTAGAGCTGAGGGTATAGGGTATATGGTATAGGGTTTGAAATATTTTTTAGTTTTATTGTTTCATATTAAGATTTAGGGTTTAGGGCATTGGAGTATAGGGTTTATAATTTACACTTGAAACATATTTTTACTATTTGTCTCTTAATAAAAGAGAATACAGTAACATTATTGTTTCGTACTGTAAAAACATATTTGGGGTTTAAGTATAAATTTTAAGCTTTATTAAAATAAAAATAATTAGAAGAATTTCCGAATTTGATTTAGTGTATACCACAATAGACTTAGTGTATAAGGTTTAGAGTTTGATTTAGTTTATAGGGTTTAGGTTTAGGGTTTGAATTAGTGTATAAGGTTTAGGATTTATAGTATTGGAGTATAGTGTAAACGATTCACGTTTGAAACATATTTTCCATATTTGTCAATTACAAAAAATATAAATCTTAAAATCAAATATATTCATTTTTAAATCTTAAAACCCCAATTCCCAAATCATAAATTATGAACTATAAATTTTAGATGGTAGATTTAAACATCAAAATTAAATTAAAAACTATATTACCAAATGAAAGCACCTGATTGTTTATCCATATTCACAAGGATTCCACTTTGTTTTAATCTCAACCATTGATAAAATTCAATCCAACGAACATTAATCAACTCCTTTTTCTCCTCTTCTCCTACTCTTCGTCTCCTTCGCCGTCGACCCACACTAAGCCTTCTCTCTTCTTTCTCTCTCGTTCCCTCTTACAGTGGTTCATCTCGATCCATTCCTTTCTTATCGGCTTTTATTCAAACCACATTCTATTGCTTCGATTTATGTTTTCGAAAAATTTCATATTACACAAATCGTTTTCCTTCTCCCACGCCTCATTCTTCGTTACATAAATATCACCACGAACAAAACGCACTCGAGCTCAATCGTTTTAAAATGGATAAGGCATGGATTTGGCTGCGAAGGTATGAACTCAAATCTCTCGAGTTAACTTTTATTCGCCGATTAAACTTGTTAGGCTAACTTGTATTTTTCCGATTTAACATGTAGGACTAGTCTTGAGTACTCAGAAGGAGCAACTAATTTCGTGAATTCATCAGCAAGAAGATTGGGTAATCTGTCTGAAATGCTATGCCCCTGTAGAGATTGCCGCAATTTATGCCATCAGTTATTAGATAAAATAGTTGAACATCTAGTGATTAGGGGTATGGATAAGAAGTATAAGAGTTATTGTTGGAGTATTCATGGTGAAAAAAGAGATGATACAAAAGACAGTGCTCTTGAATCTGAAACTGAGGCATTTGATTTGTTGAAGACATCATTTTGTATGGGTGAAGGTAGTTCAAGTCAGACAAATGACAATGGGGAAACAAATGATGATGATGACGAAACAGAATTTAGGAAAAAGTTAAGAGAAGCTGAAAACTCCATTGTACTCTACTTGTATCAAATACACAAAGGTTGCAGCTTGTTATATTCATGTATTATTATGTTCTGATTTTAGTTTAGTTAATTAATAGCTTGTTTGCTTGATGATCATGCTCTGATTTTAGTTTAGATAATTAATAGCTTGTTTGCTTCATGATAATGTTCAGATTTTTAGTTTAATAAATACACAGATTGTTTGCTTGATGTTCATGTTCAGATTTTTAGTTTAGTAACAAATGTTTAGCTTGATTGCTCATTTAATTAACAAAACTGATTGTTCTGAAATTGGTGTATTTCCTGCATCAGATTCATTCAGACTCAACAGAAAGTCATTCTAATGATATAAGGTGGTTGGCATTTGGACCAAGAAATTATGCTTTAGCACATAGAGGATTTATCATTAATGGACAGCGATTTCATACCGATGCGGTTAAGCGGAAGACATAAAACAGTGGAGTGACTTATGAAGCATTTAGCATGTGTAGATCAAGTGCTCGAGATACAAGACAAGTGGTTGATATGCTTACATATTATGGAGTGATAAAGGAGATTTTACTTATGGACTACCACATGTTCAAAGTACCACTGTTTAGATGCAATTGGGCCAACACAGGGAACGGTGTGAAGGAAGAAGATGGCTTCACTCTTGTGAACCTTCATATGAACCAAGCAACATATTTTAAAGATCCATTCATTCTACATTCTCAAGCGAAACAGGTTTTATACTCTAGGGAAGATGATTCTTCAAATTTGTATGTTGTTATGAGAGCACCACCTAGAGGCTATCATGAGTTGGAAACAGAGGAGGATTTAGGGTGTAGCTTTGCCCGTCCAAGAAGTCGATGATCTGGATGGTCAAGCTTCTGATGATGATAGTGTTTATGTTAGGAATGATTGTGAAGGGTTATTAGTGGTAGATTGATAGGTTTATGGTTTATGGTTTTGTAAACATGGATTAATTGTTTTATGGTTTTTATAATATGAATTAATTGTTTTTATTATTATTATTACAAATATTCCAATAATATATTACAATTAAAAAAAAGAAATTGCATTTATTAATTTTTGGGTAATTATAAAATAAATTAATAACACAAATAAGTTGCTATCTATGTAAAACAAACTGCTATAGGTACAACCCAATTATAATACAAATCCAATGCTATAGAAAAGAAAATACCAAACGCTATTATTAATGAGTTTTAATAACAATTATCAAACGTTATTATAAATATTAACAATTGCAGAGAAAAGAACGCTATCGTTCTTTAATTAACTATAGCGTACGTCAAGTCCGCTATCTAAAGTGCCCGACCTACAATGACGGGCGCTGTCAGAGCGTTTTAGGAAACGCTATGGTAGTTGAATCATAGCATTTAACAGCTGCTATTAATACCCACATTTCTTGTAGTGTTAGGGATCGAATCCACAGGGATAGACGTTGTCTAATTTCTAACGAGTTCTAACTTATGTCTAGACGTAAATATATTTTGGGTTTTGTTACAGTCGTATGTATGGAATCTAAACTAAACTAAGAAGGCCAGTAGATAACTAATTATTTTATCGAGGTTCTGAATCAATTAAACGAGGCATTCGGCAATCGGGAATTATCTAGGGTTTATAGCCGATTTTTACGAGGAGATTTCTAGGATTTCTAAAGCGACTTTTTGTCGTCTTTGGGTTCTTAAACTTGGAACACGTACGCTGCGTGTAGTCTACTACCATAATCCTACACACCTACTCACTTTTGTACTCGGACGGTAGCATCTGACTACGCCCGCGCAAGAAGTGAATGATACTCTCGATGTCGTTTACGCCCAAAATTCCTCCGTAAGTATACTTCCGAAATCTTACGACGGATTTGCTTGTCTACCCTAGGTCAAGCAATTAGATAGAACACTTACGTGGCTCTAAAACACCTAATATCTATTGCTAAGACGGTTAGTCAAGCAACACATTAATTACAAGGATAGAACGAAGAACCCTAATCAATCGGTATCCTAGACTAAAAACCTAATAAGAAATTGAACAATAAGCTCCCCTTTAAACCCATATACCTAACAAGGAGATTACTCAGCCATAGCTGAGGTAATAATATTCAATAAATCAAATAAAAACAATAAGTAAAAAGGGATGAAGAAAGCTTTTCTATTGAAGAACACGAATCGAGAATCCTTTTCTCCAAACCAAAGAAAATAAGTGCACAAGAGCTTTGCTTCTGCCTTCAAGCATGAGAAAAATGTAACGTGTATGTCTAAGAGGCATAAAATAATTATTTATAGAGCTAATCTCGTTTAGGGTTTGATGGGGAAAAGACGGTTTTGGCCTCAGGTAAATAAACAAGTCGGGTTGGTCGCGCAGGGTGTTGGCCGCAAGTCCGTCGTCTCCGGCCGCAGAGAAATTGGTTTTGGCCGCGGGTCCATCGTCTATGGCCTCGGCGAACTGGTGCTTGGCCACGGGTCCAGCTTCTCCAGGCGCGACAACTTCGTCTTCGGGGCAGCTTCATCTGCCTTCAGTGCTCCGGGTGTATATAAGGATCCAATCATTGGAATGCCTCCAATCCAATTGCATTTGAAACCTGGTTGTCTCTACTTTGTTGTGTCCAAATTTGGGGATGATCAGACGGTGAAAATCTCTCCATTAGCTGCAAGACTTCTTGATGGTCCGAGTTTATCCAAAAATGTACTTTTGCTCTGAAATGCACTCTTTTATTCCGAGTTACCTGAAACGTTTTTCAAATCTCTAAAATATGAAAATTACTTGATAACCTTTGAAAACGGAGTTAAAACACATGCAAAAGAATATGAAAGTGATCCATAAAAATGGCCAAAAACCGGTGTTATCAACTTCTTAGAACCATAAACCACCAATTGAGACGAAGAAGAAGACGAACCGAGCAAGTCACCACGAAGCCCCTCCACCGCGGTCGCGAGCTCTCTGCCTGCGGCCAAACCACCATTCAGCGTGGGCGCGTGCTCTCTGCCCATGGCCAGCCACCTTTCCACTGCCGGTGCGTCACCTCTGCCCGCGGCCAGCCCATTCTCACCTCTCTTTGGACCTCTTGTGTCCTGATCATGCCTCTTCGAGCAAGCTGCCTTCTCCATCTATACACAATCTTCAGAAGAGCCCTCAAGCAACTTGCAACCATTCCCTTATGCACCTTAAAAAGTGATCCAAGCTCATGACGAAGTCGCATCCTCTTCTTCAACGTCACTTCAAAGGCGCCCACTGATGAAGATCGATATGCCTTATATCGACTCTTACTATTGTTTTGACACCACATACTCTTACTATGAGTCCTTCTAGGCCTTTGAACCAACACCTCCAGCAAGTCCAGTACCCGAGGAGCCAAAGACAAAAAGCATCTCCCGAGAAAGATTGATCGAATTTAACAATTTCGTGAAATCGATCTCGATGTTCATACATTTCCCGAACGTGTGGGAAAAAGGTTGTCTATAAGCTTTCTTCCACTACAACAAGGAGAGCGGAGAGGCCATTCTTACCTACTTTATGAGAGCAAGGCATTCATCCACAACATATGGTACATACGTCTTATGTTATTCGTTTATTTCATCCCGAGAGACACCGAGGATACCCGAACAAGATTAGTCAGGAGAAGTTAGATGAATTCAACAGCGTGGTTCGCGATCTACCTCAAGTAACCACATTTTCCAGAGCTTGCATGGACCACATGATTGGTCACTTCTTTTGTGAAAGCAAAAAATCCATCTCGGAAATAGAGGATCTCTTCACGAACGCTAGGAACGGAAGACCCATTCGAAGCCTCCATAAGATTCAAGACAAAGGGCAATTTCTAATCACTTGCAACATCCGAGGAGTCGAGTTCAACGACATCCTTAGTGACATCGGAGCCTGCCTTAGCATCATGTCAATATCAACCGCCAAACACCTTGGTATTAAGCACATGCACCATACTCGAAGGAAAATAAGCATGGCTGATGAAACTTGTGCTACACCAAAGGGGATCGCCTATGACAAGCCCGTAAGGATCGGAGATTGCATAGCACTACAAGAAAACAGTCGATTTGCAATGGAATTTGCGATGGATATAATCCGTCGCAAATTTGCGACGGATTTGCGAGGGATTTGCGACGGATTTGCGAGTGACTAACTTGTCGTCGCAAATCCGTCTCTATTTTGCGAGGGAAAAAGTCGTTGCAAATTGCGACGATTTTGCAACAAATTTGCGACGAACGTGCGAGGGAATATCTAGGGTCGCAAATCCCTCGCAAATTTGCGAGGGCCAAACGGGCGTCGCAAATGCGTTGCAAAATTGCGACGAATTTGCGAGGGATTAGCGAGGACTACAGTGGTCGTCGCAACTCCGTCGCAAAATTGCGACGGTAAATGTCCCTCGCAAAATTGCGACGGATTTGCAACGGATTTTTGCAAGGGATTTGCGATGGAAGTAGTTAGGTGGAGTTAGGTGAGGTAGGTGGAACACGTTTAAAAGAAAAATTAATTTCCATCGCAAAGTTGTTGCAAATCCCTTGCAAATCCTTTTCCGTAGCAAATCCATTGCAAATTTCCGTAGCAAATCCGTCTCAAATCCGTCGCAATTTATTTTGAAATCCTATAAATACAGATCACGTTGAGAGCTTTCATAACACAAAAAAAAAAATTCGAAAAAAAAAAAAAAAAAAAAAAAAAAATTTTTTTGATATATATATTTTGAGTGGTGAATGTTTAAAAAATGTCTTCGGGGCACGAAATATACGCATTACGATCATGGATGTACAATCAAAGAGATCCAGAGACGGGTGAAGTGACGAAAGAGTATCGGGACGGGTTGCGAGCATTCATGTACCAGGCGACAAGCCAACCATGTGCGACTCGTGACGGTAAAATTTTCTGTCCATGTAGAAAGTGCAAGAACACCCAATATGTGGATATTGATACTGTGAAGAGGCATCTATATAATAGAGGATTTAAGCCAAACTATTATATCTGGTTTTCGCATGGGGAAGGTTGTAGTGTTGATGCTGGAAGTAGTAGTACGAGTCATGGCGTTGATCAACCTAGTTATAATTATGGGAATGATCATTTATTCGGAAATATTGGTGAAGGGTATCAACAGGGAAATAGGTTTCATGATATGGTTACAGATGCATTTCATGAAAGTACAACTGCATTTGCTGATGATAATACTAGGGAAGAACCCAACATAGAAGCAAAGCGTTTTTATGATATGTTAGACGCTGCGAAGCAGCCCATTTACGATGGATGTAGAGAAGGGCAGTCTAAACTATCATTGGCATCTAGGATGATGACAATTAAAAGTGATCATAACCTAAATGAGATTTGCATGGATTCATGGGCTGAGCTAATTAAAGAGTATTTGCCACAAGATAATATTTCCGCTGAGAGTTACTATGAAATACAGAGGTTGGTTGCGAGTCTTGGGTTACCATCAGAAATGATTGACGTATGCATAGACAATTGCATGATTTTCTGGAAAGATGATGATAAGTTGCAGGAATGTCGATTTTGTGGGAAGCCGAGATATCAACCAACTACTGGAAGGACCCGCGTTGCATACCAACGTATGTGGTACTTGCCAATCACCGATAGGTTGAAACGGTTATACCAATCAGAAAGGACATCGGCGGCAATGAGATGGCATGCACAACATACCACGGAGGATGGGGAGGTTACGCATCCGTCAGATGCAAAGGCGTGGAAACACTTTCAGACTGTACATTCAGACTTTGCTAACGAGAGCAGGAATGTCTATCTTGGCTTATGCACCGATGGGTTTAGTCCATTTGGTATGTCCGGGAGACAATATTCTCTATGGCCTGTCATTTTGACGCCATACAATCTTCCTCCAGAAATGTGCATGCAACGGGAATTTTTGTTCATGAGTATTCTAGTACCCGGTCCTAAGCATCCGAAGCGATCCCTTGATGTATTCCTCCAACCTTTGATTCATGAGTTGAAACAGTTGTGGTATACAGGTGTTCGCACATTCGATTATTCGCAGCAAAGGAACTTCAAGATGCGTGCTGTGCTATTGTGGACCATTAGTGACTTCCCGGCGTATGGAATGTTATCGGGGTGGACTACGCATGGAAGGTTATCGTGTCCATATTGCCTTGATCGGTCAGAGGCCTTCCAGTTGAAGCATGGAAGGAAACCATGTTGGTTTGACTGTCATCGTCGGTTTCTTCCCATGCATCATCCGCATCGCAAGAACAAGAAGTTGTTTAGGAAGAACAAGGTCGTGCGTGTTCCCCCCCCCCCGTCTATCTTTCAGGGAATGATTTGTTAGAGCAGATTGATTATTACGGTGCTCAAGAAACATGTAAACGTGGGGGCAATTGGCACACTAAGGCAAACATGCCTGACGGATATAACGTTTCTCACAATTGGCACAAACAAAGTATTTTTTGGGAACTGCCATATTGGAAGGATCTTCTATTACGGCATAATCTTGATGTGATGCACATCGAAAAAAATTTCTTCGATAACATCATGAATACGATTTTGAATGTCAAGGGAAAGACTAAAGACAAAATGAAATCAAGGTTGGACATGGCCGAAATATGTGTAAGAAGCGAGTTGCATATTACACAAAACGGAAAAATGCCGATTCCAACTTTTCGATTGTCTACGGATGCGAAACGAGCGTTGTTTGACTGGGTTGGTTCAGAAGTAAAGTTCCCTGATGGATATGTGTCCAAATTCACAATTAGATGCATAGAGCAAGGCAATAAATTTTCCGGTATGAAGAGCCACGATTGCCATGTATTCATGCAGCGATTACTACCATTTGCATTACTCGAGCTCTTACCGACAGCTGTTCACGAAGCAATTGCGGGTAAACAAGTATTAATTTAAATATGTATTTATAATATAATTTTCTTATTTAATTACTGATATATATATTATTTGTAGGCATTGGAGCATTTTTCAGGGATCTATGCACTCGAACACTGACTGAGGATGGCATAGCGCAATTACTCAATAATATACCTGTTTTGCTGTGTAATTTAGAAAAAATATTTCCACCTTCATTTTTTGACGTAATGGAACATCTCCCAATCCACCTACCACATGAAGCAGCTCTTGGGGGGCCCGTGCAATTCCGATGGATGTACCCGTTCGAGCGATTCATGGGACATTTGAAAGGAAAGGCCAAAAATCTTGCAAGAGTGGAGGGTTCCATCGTTGCAGGTAGTTTGACCGAGGAAACATCTCACTTCACGTCATACTACTTTAGCCCAACCGTCAAAACGAAAAAAACCGCTCCTAGAAGATATGACGATGGTGGGGTTGCACCTAAGTATAACGTTGATGTCCCGGATATCTTCGCCCAAATAGGGAGACTTGCTGGAAAGTTGAAAGAAGTTTGGTGGGAAGACCATGAACATTGTCGTGCAGCTCACAATTATATATTGCGAAATTGTGATTATGTTCAACCGTTTGAGAGGTAATAATTAATTAGCTGCACTTAGATTACTTACATTTATATATCTCACTCGTTGTTTAATTAGTTTTATAAAAAATTATTGCAGCGTTTTCGACATCCAGATCCGAGAAGCCTATCCCGGTTTACTTGAAAAAGACTATGAGAAGTACAAAGAACGTGACTTTGCTGGATGGTTAAAATACTATGTACGTAAGATATATATATACATATATATATATAAGTTATCTATCATTTCACGAATATTTTTAATATAATTTGTTAAAATTAATTAATTGTTATTCAAATTATGTATATGTAGGTAATGAATGGATGTGCAAACCAGCCCTTGCCACTATGGTTGCACGAGGTTGTTCAAGAACCAATTGCGAAGATCACTACTGCCCCAATGTACTTCACTCGCGGATACACATTTCATACATATAAGCATGGCTCTCGAAGGTCAACCGCAAATTATGGAATCCATGTGCCAGGTGAAAACGACTACTACGGCGTATTGCAAGAAATTATAGAAGTCACATATCCTGGAATTATCGGTTTGAAATGCATTTTATTTAAATGCGATTGGTACGATCCAACAGTCGGTCGAGGGGTCCGCACAAACAACATAGGGGCGATCGATGTCAATGCAAACCGACGTTTTTCCAAGTTCGAACCCTTCATCCTAGCATTGCAAGCAGAACAAGTGTGTTTCATTCCATATCCTCGGATTAAGCAAAGACGTGAGACATGGTTATCGGTGATAAAAGTGAACCCAAGAGGCCGTATAATTGGGTTAGGCATCGAAGATGCTCTGCAAAATGAAAGAGTCGGAGAAGTCTCCATCGCAGTCGAAACATCAGAAGATATCATACATATCGATCCACAAAACAGAGAAGTTGAAGACATCGTGGATGATTCAAGCGAAGATGCAGCCGCATCTGACGAGTTCGAGGAGAACGATAGCGGAGAAAACAATGATGAGCATAGTGAACACTCTAATATGTCTGAAAATGAATCTGAAAACGATTCGGAATAATGTGTTAAATGTACTATAATGTAATTTTTAAAATAAAAATATGTATATGTTGTAAATCCGTAAAAAAATAAAAACTTTATTATGATGATAATACATATACCATAAACCATAAATCTTATAAAAATAAAACATTATTATGTACTATTAAACGTATACCCTAAACCCTAAACATTAAAAAAAAAAAAATCACGAATTTGCAACGGATTTGCGATGGATCCGTCGCAAATCCGTTGCAAATAAAGACCCCATCGCAAATCCATTGCAAATTTGCAATGGAATTGCGATGGATCCGTCGCAAATCCGTTGCAAATAAAGGATCCATCGCAAATCCGTTGCAAATTTGCAATGGAATTGCAAGGGATTCATTCCTTATTTCCGGAGAAGATAAAAACGTGATAAGCGTCTAACGGTTTTAAAAGTGAATCTCAAAAAATTATATTTCTAAAGTTATTTAATCATGTGCATTCAAAAATTGTGAAAATTTGGAAATGTCCCCGTATGATATATAAAACGTCATATATCCGTATATGTTGTTTATGAATATATATATATATATATATATATATATATATATATATATATATAAGTTCAACATTCCTCGTACCCTCAAATTCATTATATTTGTGAAAAAAATATGCTTATGATCATGACTCTTATGAGATTATAAACCGTAAACTTTATTATGTACTATTAAACGTATACCCTAAACCCTAAACATTTAAAAAAAAAAATCACGAATTTGCAACGGATTTGCGATGGATCCGTCGCAAATCCGTTGCAAATAAAGACCCCATCGCAAATCCATTGCAAATTTGCAATGGAATTGCGATGGATCCGTCGCAAATCCGTTGCAAATAAAGGATCCATCGCAAATCCGTTGCAAATTTGCAATGGAATTGCAAGGGATTCATTCCTTATTTCCGGAGAAGATAAAAACGTGATAAGCGTCTAACGGTTTTAAAAGTGAATCTCAAAAAATTATATTTCTAAAGTTATTTAATCATGTGCATTCAAAAATTGTGAAAATTTGGAAATGTCCCCGTATGATATATAAAACGTCATATATCCGTATATGTTGTTTATGAATATATATATATATATATATATATAAGTTCAACATTCCTCGTACCCTCAAATTCATTATATTTGTGAAAAAAATATGCTTATGATCATGACTCTTATGAGATTATAAACCGTAAACTTTATTATGTACTATTAAACGTATACCCTAAACCCTAAACATTAAAAAAAAAAAATCACGAATTTGCAACGGATTTGCGATGGATCCGTCGCAAATCCGTTGCAAATAAAGACCCCATCGCAAATCCATTGCAAATTTGCAATGGAATTGCGATGGATCCGTCGCAAATCCGTTGCAAATAAAGGATCCATCGCAAATCCGTTGCAAATTTGCAATGGAATTGCAAGGGATTCATTCCTTATTTCCGGAGAAGATAAAAACGTGATAAGCGTCTAACGGTTTTAAAAGTGAATCTCAAAAAATTATATTTCTAAAGTTATTTAATCATGTGCATTCAAAAATTGTGAAAATTTGGAAATGTCCCCGTATGATATATAAAACGTCATATATCCGTATATGTTGTTTATAAATATATATATATATATATATATATATATATATATATATATATATATATATAAGTTCAACATTCCTCGTACCCTCAAATTCATTATATTTGTGAAAAAAATATGCTTATGATCATGACTCTTATGAGATTATAAACCGTAAACTTTATTATGTACTATTAAACGTATACCATAAACCCTAAACATTAAAAAAAAAAACTCACTAATTTGCAACGGATTTGCGATGGATCCGTCGCAAATCCGTTGCAAATTAGTGATCCATCGCAAATCCGTTGCAAAATGTTTTTTGGAAATTTGGTACGAAAATTGAATTTTTTCAGCGCATGTTGGGCCAAAATTTAACCGCGAATTTTGCGATGGATTTGCGATGGATCCGTCGCAAATCCGTTGCAATTTTTGGATCCATCGCAAATCCATTGCAAATCCATCGCTTTTTAGTTTATAAACCGACTGTTTATCTTCTTCTTCCTTTCTCCCTTCTCAATCCCTTCAATCTCCCATTGCAAATCCGTCGATTCCTGCGATCCCACTTCTCCTCCTCCGGCGATCGGTTCCTCTTCCTCCGGCGAACGGTTCCTCTTCCTCCGGCGATCAGTTTCTCTTCCCTTCCTCTCTACTCTCCTCCGCGACCTCCTCCCTTCACCTCGCGAGCGAGCTCTTTCTTCTCCTCCTCCGCCGGCGAGCACTCCTCTCCCTCCGGCGACCTCCTCTCCCTCCGGCGACCTCCTCTCCCTCCGGCGAGTCCCCTCCTCTCCCCTCTCCCTCCGGCGACCTCTTCTTCTCCTTGGCGAAGGTAAGTTGATTTTTTAATTTCATTTTTAATTTCATTTTTTATTTCAAAATTATATGTTGTTATCTTAGAAAAAAAAATTATTGGATTTGTGAACTTTGTTTGATTTGTTAGATTTGTGAACTTTGTTAGATTTGTGAAAAAAAAATTAGATTTGTTAGATTTGGATTTGTATTTAATTTAGATTTTTAGATTTTTAGAATTGTTAGATTTTGTTAGATTATTTAGTTTCTTAGATTTGTTAGATTATTTAGTTTTTTAGTTTTTTAGTTTTTTAGATTTGTTAAAAAATTATATTTATTATATTTGTATTTATTAGGATGAATTTAGATTGTTAGATTTAGATATGTTATATATTAGGTTGTTAAATTTGTATTTTAATTAGTATGAATTTACATTAGATAATTTTATAATTATTATGACATTATATAAAATTATTAGTTTGATTGTAATTTTTTTGTATTTTCTAAATTATAATATAATTATATGAATTAATTATTAAATTTTTTTTTGTAGATGTCGGGATTTCGAGGTAACGACTATACTCGATTTCTTTCGATGGGTTCCACAAGTACTCCTCCTGTTATACAGATGGATTTTGCGACTACTGCTGTTCCTGAGACCGTGGAGCCTGCCCCAGCACCGGAGGATCCCGCACCGTCTAACCCCGCGGCTGACTCCATCCCCATTGATATTGTGATAGAGCAGATTCTCGAGAGTCCTGGTCATGATAGTCTACCACGACTCGATCCAGGCCGTCCTCCAGGAACGTTATGGTAAAATTTATATTTTCTAAGTTATTTATGTTTTTGTTTACAATTATCATAATTTTATTTTTAAAATTTACTATATTTTCTAATTTCAGGTTTGATGATGACGGAGTTGTGGCTGCTCAGATCCGTTCGATCTTTGAAACGGATTTCAAAGAACCGCATGCCAATTACTCGCAAACACCGGAATATATCATTGAACGTTGGTATAAAACGTTTGCTGTAAGTTTTCTAAATTTTATTAAATTTATTTTTATTATTAATAATAATATTTTTTATGCATTTAACTTCTTATTTTTTTTGTTATAGCAATCGTTTCATTGGGATTTTACAATTAACGGCGAGGTCCGTAAAAAATTTGAAAAGAAGTTGAAGGCTCGTATGTGCGGTCAGGTTGGGCGTTGGAAAGAAAAGTGGAAGATTAAAGGCGATGAGTCGAAGCCTAAGTGGATGGATCCGACTGTTTGGAACGGTCTTGTTCGATATTGGATGGATCCAAAGAGCAAGAAGAAGAGTGACGATAGTCGCAAGGCCCGATACTCTGATCCTGATGGTTACGGGCCTTCTAAGCATCGTTCAGGACAAACCTCGTTTAAAGCACGGGGCCGAAACATAGTAAGTTTTTTTTTAAAAAAAAATCTTACATACGTAATTTAATTTAATGTTATGAATTTATGAATTTTTTTTAGGCCGCAAAGACCGGATCATCAGTTCCGGATTTGTTAGCGGTTCTCGAGGAGACAAAACGGAAACCGGATGGCTCTTTTATCGATGGACGCTCGGAGAAGATCTACCACGATGTCACTTCGCGGCTCGAACTGTTATCTCAGACCGTCGATAGTGATGATCCCGAGAGCACAGCATCTTGCGCCCTTACTCCTTTCGTGAAGAACCAAATTTTTACCGAGGTACGTATTTAAAAATTAAATTGTTGTATTGTATTTAAATATTTCTAATTATAATGTTTGTTTTTTTGTCTTTCATAGGTTGCTCCCCGCAAAAAAGGAAGAATTTACGGTGTCGGTTCGCTTCAACCGCAAATTGAAGCTTCTTCTACATCGGCATCGCGTCCATCCCATGACGATTTACACCGGATCATAACGAGTCAGGCCGAGATGCTATCGAGTCAGGCCGAGATGCTAACGAATCAGGCCGAGAAGATTAATTCCTATGATGCTTTCATGGATTACTTTGCTGAGAAGGATCCGGCTTTTGCAAGACTTCGCGAAGCACGTAACTCTTCGGGATCGGGATCCGGAACCGGTACCGAAACCGGAACCGGAACCGGAAGCGGAACCGGAACCGGAACCGGATCCGGAACCGGAACCGGATCCGGAACCGGAACCGGAACCGGATTGTAAACATTTTATTTTGTTTTTTTTTTAAAACAATTATGCACTTTTTGTAATAACTAAATTATATAATTATGTTTTTAAATTTAATATGTTAATTATTTTAATTATTATTCAATTTTTAAATTAAATTTTTAATTTACAAAATTCAATTTTCCTTGCATTTCCATTGCAATTTTGCGAGGGATTCGCGAGGGAAAGTTGCCTTCGCAAATTTGCGAGGGAATTATCTCGTCGCAAATTTGCGACGGATTTGCGAGGGAAAGTTGCCTTTGCAAATTTGCGAGGGAATTATCTCGTCGCAAATTTGCGACGGATTTGCGAGGGAAAACTGCCTTTGCAAATTTGCGAGGGAATTATCTCGTCGCAATATTGCGACGGATTTGCGAGGGAAAGTATCCGTCGCAACTTTGCGACAGACTTGCGAGGGAAAGTATCCGTCGCAAATTTGCGAGGGATTATTTATCATCGCAAATTTGCGACGGATTTGCAACGGATATTTGCCGTTGCAAATTTGCGAGGGAAAATGGTTCGTCGCAAATTTGCGACGGATTTGCGAGGGAAACTGTTTTGCGACGACTGATTTGCGACGGAAATCGTGTCGTCGCAATTCCGTCGCAAAACGTGATTTGCGACGGATTTGCTATGGATTTGTCCATCGCAAATCCGTTGTTTTCTTGTAGTGTAGCTCCCGTCGAGTTCTATATCGTCAAGACGACGAAAGTTGATTCTACACCGGTGATCCTAGGATGGCCTTTCTTGTCAACCGTCGGAGCCATTATGGATTGGCCAAATCGACGTGTCTCCTTTGTCAACACCGACAAAGTTGTGTTCTACACCGATTTCCCGCTCAAGAAAGAAAGAGACCTCAAGTCAAAGGATCCCGATCCCGACTCACAATGGAGCGATGAGACACATGACGAAGAGACCGAAATGAGATCGAAGAAGACTTGTCGAAAGACGTTGTCTTTCTACGACTTAGCTAATCCTGCTACCAACGTCGAGCTAAACGACTTTAAACAAAAGCGCTAAATAGGAGGCAACCCATTTAGGTATGCTTTTATTTTTTTTATTTTTTTTTCTATTAACGTTTTCTTTTTCTTAGTTTCAGCTAGTTGACCTGAATTTTGGATATTGAAAGTTTATATTGCGTATGATGGATACCGTGGACTAGTGTTACAAAAACTTATGGTGAGAATTTTCTAGACTAGGTTGCAATTGATGTAGTTCGATGGTAATGGTTTAGAAGGGCGGTCTCCGAGATTTCGAGTTTCCTATGATTTTTGTTTGATCTTTGCGAGCTTTTGTTTTGTTTTAATTGAGGACAAACAAAGTCTAAGTTTGGGGGAGTTGAAAACACCGTATTTTTACCCATTTTACCGCTTATTTTAGAACACTTTAATAAGTGTTTCACTCGATTTTATATGTTTTTATCATGGTTTTCGCATATTTGTAGTTTCAAGACTATTTTCAGGTTACTTAGGCAAAACCCAGATTTTTGGCTCAGAGTCAAACTGTCATAAGTTCAATTACCAAAGAAGTTCTTCTCACCGTCTAATCCAGCCTAATTTTGGAGATATTCAAAAAGAACCAGCTACATTTCCATTCCAACTGATTTTAGGACGATCCAACGGTTCAATCAAAAGATATATCAAGATCAAGACGTCCCATTCGGCTACCCCCAGAAGCTCTCCACCCGCGGCCAAGAGGCAGTTCACCGTTGGCATAAGCTCTCCACCTGCGGCCAAGGAGTGATTCGCCATGGTCACATTCCATGGGCCCGCAGCCAGCCCCTGTTCGGTCCCGTAAGCCCATTTGCAAGCCCGTTCGAATCCCGTCAAGTCAAAACCCTTAAGACCGACGAAAGAAAGAGAGAAGACCTATAAATATGTGTTTTAAGAGACCTAATTTCATGTGTTATTCTTTGTGCTTGCTTTTACACCACTTTTAGATTAGTTTTGTTTTTACTTTTTGTTCTCTACTTTCGAGAATGGTGAAGAGGTTTTCTCCGGACTTCGTTCTTAAAATCGAGAAGCCCCTTCATCAATCTCACGCTTTTAATTTAATTATGTTTTCACTTTAAAATATGTTTGAGTAGCTTTATCGTTGGGTTTAAATGGATTATCGAAGGAGAATCCTATGTTCGATAAGTATTTCACAAGGTAAACCTAGCCGTATTCTATAACTCTTTCTTATATATCGTTGTTAATGCATGATACTAGCGTCATGAACTAGAAGCTGATTCCTATGTGTTAGAAGAACCACCAAAAGTGTTGAATCTAACCACCCGAATCGTTCATCTATAAGAGCGTGTTGCACAATAAGATACGAAAGTATACTTATAGAGTGTCGTGAATGTTTACTAACCAGCTCGAACATCATGACTTTTTACTCGGCCGGAGACGAAAGCTACTGGTCGAGTATATAAGTTATTGGTGCGTAGGATGTAAGAAAGTAGGCTACGCCATTTATTATGTTCTAGTTCGTGGAGTTTACTAGAATCAATGTTACTAAGAGCTTAGGTACCGTGTTTGAATCGAATATCCCCTAAGATATCCATGTCGACCCAACATCGTTTTATTATAGTTTACAAATCGCTTTTCCCTTTTTAGTTTATGCCATCGATTTTCATACCTCAATTTACAAGCAATTTTCCGTTTTTCGTACTTTACAATTTTCTATACAAAAACCTTATTCTCGTTTTAGACTTTCTTGTTAATACTATGTCTAAGGTCTCACATAAAAGCATTCCCGCCCTGTGAATCGATACATTAAATCTTACAACACACATATATGTGCACTTGCAAACTTTTAAGGTTTATAAATTTAAAACCCGAAGTTAGGATAACACATCCGACCGCATCAGCTTGCACCACATCCAAAACAATCAAAGGATACCCTAGTAAATAATACAATTCAAAATAATGTGTCTCTATGGTTACTCCAAAAAGGAAAATACCTCTTTCCCTTCATAGGATGGAGAATATGGAAGGTGCAGAATGACCAGTTTTTTAAGAATATGAGATGGTTAATTCAAGATCAAATCAATAAACCCACCATAGACCTTAAATTATGGTCGGAAGCACTGCGTGCTGAAGAAATACAAATGAGGCTTAAACAAGAGTTTGCCAAAGAGATGCAATGAAATGATGAAAACAACAAAAGCACATACACTTGAAGAAACTATCTCAAAATCTAACACACTCTATTGTTTTGTAGATGACTCTTGGATAACTTTTGATCAGCCAATAGGTTTTAGATGGTTGATCAAAAAAAGAAAAAAGAATGCAAATAGTTAAGGGTTCATCAACTACAAACTTAAGAACATGCACATTGGAAGCGGAAGCAGAAGCTTTATTAATGGCTGTCATACAAGTAAAAACGCTGGGTTCCCAAAGAGTAACATTTTGTAGAGATTCCACCTCGCTATACAAGTTACTACAATACAACCCAATAAGGCAAAGTTCTAGCGGGAAAACGGCCAATCCCTGCTCGAACTATTCTAAATGGTGCAGATTCGTACCTGAAAAATTTAAGTGTCCAATTTCATACCCAGACTCTTAAAACTTTGAAAATCCATACTTAGACTATTTTTTTTTGGGCCAAAACCAACTTTGACCCAAACTCCGTTAGTCAAACCCGTCAAATTATTAACGAAAAATTTGAGTTGGCACTATAAATCAAAACGTCGTCGTTTTCGATGGATTTTAAGTTTTAAAAAAACACAATAAGGGGTCCGAACCCGCAACCCCAAAGTTTAATAATATGCACTTTGCTAGACGGACTTTTGAATTATGAATATCAAATATAGTTTATATTGACATTATACAATCTTCTTCTTTATGTTTTTTTTTTCCAGATTTTGTTTTCCAAGGAAATCTGGGATTTTTCCAGAGCTCTGATTATTCTTATTTCTTCTTCAGATCTGATTCATCCCTTCTCTCTCAACTTCGATTTAGTTTTTAGGGGTCAAACTTGATTTTTCTTCAGATTCGATTTATCACCTCTCTCTCTCTCTCTCTCTCTCTCTCTCTCTCTCTCCTTCTTTTTGATAAAAGTGGCAAATAAAAGTGTCGGTGACGTCTTGACCGGCGAGATTGAGGATAGCTGCTTCGCCTCCGGGATGAGATTTAAACCAATCGGAGACGTCGTAGACTTTCCCTTGAATGGAGATCCATAAATCTCCAGGTTGGTTATGGTTTTGTAGATCCTCGCTTGATATGTACCTTTTCCTTGTTTGCTCCGCCATTGTTGAAGCAGAGAAAGAGAGATCGAGAGAGTGACCAAAATCCAAAATCCAGAAATTAACAGAACCCAATTTGAGATTCGCAATTCACAAATTCTGAATCGAATTGTCGACCCCTTTTATTTCTTCGAGCAACACATGGCGTTTATCTCCTCCGATCGGAGAAGATGAAAGAGCTGCAAAAGGATTGATACAAACTAAACTAACTAAAGAAAATTCAAACACAGTCGGAGATGAAATTCGAAAGTTGGAATTATTAAGTCTAGATTAAACCAGAAAGTCACTCGATGTTAATCGGAATTTACATCAAAGTTGAGAAAAAACTCTCTCACTGAAGGATGAAGATGAGAGAGAGAAAGAAAACAAATCTTAAACTATATTTGATATTTTTCGTTTTAAGGGGGAAAACGAAATATACGTTTTTGACGAGAAAAATTAAATTTCATGTTTTTGGCGGGAAAACGAAATTTTACGTTTTTGGCGGGAAAACGGAATATATGTTTTGGCAAAAAAACATGATTTTACGTTTTTGGCGGAAAAACATGATTTTACGTTTTAGGAGGGAAAACGGAATTTTACATTTTTGCGGGAAAACGAGATTTTATGTTTCATACCTCAATTCACAAGCAATTTTCATACCTCAATTTACAAGCAATTTATGCCAAAAACGGAAAATTGCTTGTAAATTGAGGTATGAAAAGTAAAATCTCGTTTTCCTGCCAAAAACGTAAAATCTTATTTTTCCGCAAAAATGTAAAATCTCGTTTTCCCGCCAAAAACGTAAAATCATGTTTTTCCACCAAAAACGTAAAATCCTGTTTTTCTGCCAAAACATATATTCCATTTTCCTGCCAAAAAACATAAAATTCCGTTTTCCCGCCAAAAACATGAAATTTCATTTTTTACGCCAAAAACGTATATTCCGTTTTCCCGTTAAAAACAAAAATTTTGTTTCTCGCCAAAAATGTTAACTCCCATTTTCCGTTAGTAAAGCAAAATTGCATTATCTCTTATTTTTCCATCAAAAATGTTATTTCGTGTTTTCACTCCTAAAAAAGTAAATCCTTTTTATTAGTGTATTTTTAAATTTTATAAAAATAATTTATTAAATGTAAACATTTCATGAAAATAGAAATCTATAAATTATAAATTTATATGATGAAATGTCTTATAAAAAATATTTTTCATGAAAATGAAATCTTACAAATGTCAAAAGTAATAATTTGAAAAATATTTAGTTGTAAATATTGTTTAGATCATGAATTAAAATTAATATTGTTAAGATTAAGACTAAAAATATGATTAGATTAAAACAATGATATTTTAGTCATTTTCTTATTAAAAATATCTAGATGGAGATAAAATGACCAAACAAACAAATGTTCTTATTAAAATCATCTAGATGGAGATGTAAATTCAGATTAAAATGATCAAACAAACAAATGTTCATTCAGATAAATCATCCAGATAAATCATTTAAATGGATCATATAGATGCAATGTCAGATGAACAAACGAACATGGCCTAAACAAATATCAATTCTCATATTTATCCACATAAATCATGTAAATAATAAAACGAACAAGTCCTATGTAATGAAATGGTTTAATGACCGGAAAAAAAAAAAAAGAAGAAGAGCAAGAAAACAAAAAAACCCTATATCCCGTTCTCGCGCCACCGACATCGGTTTCTATGACAGACCACAACATTAGTTCCAATATTGTCTCAAGACGATTCGTTACAAAATTGATCGAACCCTAGCTTGCATCCATTCCCAATCCTCTTTTCCTATGGATCTCTTAAAATCAGTTCTCTCCGAATACGATCATCAACAACCCGATTCACCAGAAGATTCCACTCAATCTCCTCTATACGATCCCACAACTTCTTCTTCTTCTTATTCTTCTTCTTCTTCTTCTTCTTCATGGACCTTCGGCAATCTGATCAAAACCCTAGCAACCAAATCCGGATCTGTAATCGGGTCCTACCGTCGCGATTTGGAGGAATTCGGATCCGAATTGAAGAAAGAAACCTCTGTGATCCGACGAGCTGCTTCTCGTGCCGTCAAAGACTTACCTGACTCTCTCGAAATCGGCGCCTCCGTCGCCCAAGAATCGCTCGAATCGGTTGGTCAAGCGATCGACGATATCGGAGCCACCGTTTGGAAATCAACGGCTAAGATCATTTCTCATGGTAAGGAATCTCTGTTATCGTCTTCATCGGAAGTTTCCGATAATCGTAGAAATTATCAGGTCTTATCTGTAAAACCGTATAGTCGATTCGAGATGCAGTTGCTTGCGATTCAATCGGATAAAGGGACGTATGTTAGAGAACCAGATGATTTAGGGGATTTTGAGAATTGGGTTTTAGGGTTTAAGCTAGAGGAGAAAGAGAGTGAGATTGTTGATTTAATCAATGAAAACAAAGATGTGAAAGAGATTTACGAGCACGTTGTGCCTATGGAAGTTGATGCTGAGACTTTCTGGAGTAGGTACTTTTATAAAGTGTATAAACTTGAGCAAGCAGAAGAGGCTAGAGTTAAGCTTGTGAAGAGAGCTATTTCAGGAGAAGAAGAGGAGGATTTGAGCTGGGATCTCGATGAAGAGGGCGATGAAACCGGTGGCGAGTCTTCATTGATTCCGGTCTCAGAGGGAAAATGTTCAGTCACTAAGAGAGGTTCAGAAAATGTGGTATTCGAGGAGGAGGAGAAGGCAGAGAGCAGAGAAGTGTCGTCTAAGGACAGTGATATCTCGGTGATTTCCACACAGCCATCGTTACCTGAGGTTGAAGATCTTGGGTGGGATCAGATGGAAGAAGATATCAGAAGCAATGAGGATGAGATTTTGGAAGCTGGTCAAGGGTCTGAGGAGAAATCTGATTGGCGAAGACGGGTATGTGTAGCAGAGGAAGAAGAGGATTTAACTTGGGATATTGAAGATGAAGATGATGAGGACTCTGTTAAACAATAAAAAAGAGTAGTTGTGATATAGAAAAGGCGAGATTTGGAATCGAAGTGTGATCATAAGTCTTAAGTTATCAATGCTGAAGACAATGAGTGTGCTAAAACTCAGAATCTTGGGTGTTCAAGAATCTGCTGTGTTCTTCAACAAGCAGAAACAGACGATCGCTGCATATCTATAGGTAAAAAAGTGAATACGATTCTTCATAAACGTGCATATTAACAAATAATTTGTATAATACTCTGATCCGGTGAATATAAACGAATTTGTACAATACTCTAGATATGTCACAACTCACAAAACAGTTGTTCAAGAAACAAGTTAGCATTAAGTGAATCGTCTTTGAATATAATACTACATCATAATATAAGCCATATGTTTTTGTTGTATTCTGCACTTTTGATAAGATCTCACATCTTTCTATGTATCTATATTTTGAATAACAAGAAGAGCCAAGTCTTAGGTGGAGTAGTGACTGCGAATGTAGAGGAACAAAGCCGTGGATGCAGCCACCATATACGGGAAGATTGTCCATATTCCCTGCATAAAGATAGGAACCAAAACTTGCGTCAAAGGCTCAAAGATATTCACAATCTGTTTTCTCTCTCTCTCTCTCTCTCTCTCTCTTTCTCTCTCTCTCTCTCTCTCTCTCTCTCTCTCTCTCTCTCTCTCTCTCTCTCTCTCCCACTGTCGCTCTACTTACCACTGCAGTTGCTACTGTTGCAACAGCAAACATGGGGCGTTCTCTAAGGAGAAACCCGATCACAAGCTGAAACATGTGTTAGAATTAGAACCATCTAGTTAGTCCTGGATTCATAATAGAACAAAGAATCGGATCGAATGTAAAGAAAAGCAGATACCTGAAGTGGAAGAGTAATCAAGCCGCCGCAACAAACTCCTGCAAAGAAACATTCTGGAGATATTCCCTGTAAATATTCACGTGGATAGGTTTGAGTAACCACTTGCTGCATATTGAATCAATTCCGCAACAGACTTACAAGAGCCCCGGCAAAGAATGCTGTAGGATTCCTCATTCCAAGAGAAAATCTTTCCACTGTATTCGATGTTCGTAGAATCAAACATTAGTCAATATATAATATAAAGTCATTCATCACATTCTAGATAATCTTTCCACTACATTCAAATTGTAACTTACCAAAACCTGACAGGTTTCCGTATTTTTGGACGGCCTGAGTGATACTCAGCGCTTTCTCTTTACCTATACCGAGCTTTATATCAAAAAGCCGGTACCAATGAGAAAAGTAGAAAACAATCAGCTTTTGGGATGCAAATTCTAATTACAAAATAACAAGAATGGATTTCACCTAAGGGAAAGTAACCTTTGAACAAACATCATCTGATGCTCCACTCTGTCGGAAGAGCTTCCCAAGGTAAAACGGTATCATATCGCTTATACAAACTCCCCTTTTCAGTTATTTTCAAGTTGCCAACAAAAACACCAATGAATAAAGCTGGATGATAACCATTGAGAACCAAGGAGGCTATGTTGTTTTAACCCGAGATATTGCTTTTACCAGTAAACCCATGATACTGTAGAAAGTATATAAGGAGCATTCTGAGAGAAAGACTCCGCAAAGGATTGCCACGTCCCATCCAGAGTTAACATTCGAGCCAATGTTATCCCAACCTGCATTTAACATTTACAAGAAACTGTCATCAAAATGAAATCTGATTAGAAGCATTTTAATGAAGCAGAGTCCAAAAAGATAAAAAAGGAAGACGAAACAGAAGTACCGGCGTAAACCACAAACCCATATATTTAGAGCCTCTTCGCTAATAAATAGCCCGCACCCGGCTGCCATTAGCAACCAAAAGTAAACCCATCTGCAGAAAGAAAGACACTAAAGCAGCTAAAAGGTGCAATCTTTTTTCGTAAGGAAGATTAACTAGGAGTAGTGTTACGGCTAACTGTTACATTACCCCGGCGCATTCCCTGGAATCATGAATCTGTTTCCAAAAGCATTGAAAGTAAAGCCTACTGAAGATGATGAAGCTTTGGCCAGGCTCTTAACCTCAAAAAGTGAACCACCAGAGCCCTTCAAAGTTACACATATTACAGTAATAGTCAGAGCCACGCCTAACCCCAAACCTAACTTTGCTATGAATGGGACTCTCTTCTTTTTCAGAAACTCTTGCGTTTTCGGTTTTAAGTATCTCATCGACATTTGGTTTTTCATCTTCACTATCTTGATACTTTGCAGAGTCATTATTTCCGACATTTTCTTTCTGAAAGCTTCTCATCCTGATCCTGTCACAGTATAAGCAATTAAGCATCAAACTGAGACTCGTTTTTTCTACTGATTCCGATCAAATTGGCATTTAAATCGACACAACATTTTGATATCCAACAGGAAAATGTTGAAACTACTAAAATGCCTCAATTTCTTCCTATTCCAGAACTGTTTCCATGAGATGATTCTAGTTGCAAACTAACCATTACCTAATCAAAATTTATTTTCCAGGAAGATCAGATTCTACAAAAGAGTGCCCAAATTCCACAATCAGAACATATCGAACTCTTTCAACCAAACTAAAAACGATCGAGATTTCGATGGGAGTTCACGAAGTAAACCTGTAAGAAGAAGATTTTACGAGCCGTGACAAGGAGAAGTTTTCTGCAGCAATGTACAAAACTCTGCTCCTCAATACAACAACAAGGTTGGGTTTAGCAAGTTTAAAGGAAAACCCATTTACCAGAACCGCCCTGGAAGACAACATTTTTCGGGTTCTACGATTTTGGTTCGAATACGGAGAAGAGAAGAAGAGGAAACAATGTGTGAGTTATGGATACAATTTGGCCTTGTTTGAGTGGTGATCTGCGACACTGAAGATACGCATATTCTCTCTTTGATTCAACGAGCGTCGAGGATCAAATGCGACTTATTGGTGAAATAATCACAAACCCAACCACGATTTGGATGGGGTCCATTGGATTCGGGTTGGGTTATAATAATAACATTTTTGGTATTTTTTTTGTTTTTCCTAACAATTTCGAGAAAAAAGCTGAGTTATATAAAAGCAATTTTTTTTAAAAAAATTATCCGCAAAATGGTGATAAAAAAGCGATTATTCGACAGTTTTTCCGACAGTTTCTTTTCCGAACTTTCCTCACCATCCCGGTGATGGTTTCTGAAATTTATCCCGGCGAGTGGAGTAATTGGTGGCAAATTCTTCAAACGTGGCGAGTTATCTCCACTTCTAAGCCCACGTTTCGTAGTGATGCCCATTTACTGATTCTACCGACGATCTACTATTCCTATAAATGGAACGATCTGAAATCTTTCTTGGCATTCCTCACGATTTGCAATTTGCACACTTACTTCCCATTTCGATTTTACAAAACTTTGTTGAAAATGGCGAATAACTTGAGAAGAGCGATTATTCGACAGTTTTTCCGACAGTTTCTTTTCTGAACTTTCCTCACCATCCCGGTGACGGTTTCTGAAATTTATCCCGGCGAGTGGAGTAATTGGTGGCAAATTCGTCAATCGTGGGGAGTTATCTCCACTTCGAAGCCCACGTTTCGTAGTGATGCCCATTTACTGATTCTATCGGCGATCTACTATTCCTATAAATGGAACGATATGAAATCTTTCTTGGCATTCCTCACGATTTGCAATTTGCACACTTACTTCCCATTTCGATTTTACAAAACCTTGTTGAAAATGGCGAATAACTTGAGAAGAGCGATTCAAGATCTTGAATTAGGGATTGAAGATGCGCCGTTCCAGTTACCGGAAGATGTAACCAATCAAGCTGTGAATGAGAACCGTTTTGTTCTTATCGGAAGACATGCATTTCCAAGGAGGCAAAACCTACGATCCATCATCGCAACATTGCCGAGAACATGGGGACACGCTGGTCTAGTTCACGGTCGTATCGTTGCAGGTCAATGTTTTCAATTTGTTTTTCCCTCTGAAGATTCTATGGAAAATGTTCTAAGGAGAGGTCCATGGGCCTTTGCAATACATGAATGGATCCTGTTATGTTCTGATTATTCTCCAAAGATGGTCTCCATTGATGGATCCCGTTATGTTGGATTTCATACCGTTTTGGATCAAAATCCGTGGTATTCCTCTGCAATACATGAATCAAGATGTTATTGCGCATATCGGACGAGCGATGGGAATGCTGATGGACGTTGATTACAATGCAGAGGCGGCAGCGCATGTTGAATATGAAAGGGTGAGGGTTAATTGGGATGTCACATAACCGCTGAGATTTCAGTGGAACTTCCAATTCACAAGAGGTGTGAACACACTGTTGAGGTTTAGATACGAAAGGCTTCGTGGGTTTTGTGAGGTATGTGATTTGATCACCCACGATTCTGGAAATTGCCTGATACATAATGGTGGGATGGATCACCATTCAGACAATGATGATGAAGATGGAGACCAGCATCAGGATCAAAGGCCAAATCAAGGAGTTCAAATCCGGGAACTGAATGTTGATAAAGTCCAAGAAGAGATTCAAGGTAATGGAAAAAATCCAGAAAATGTTCAAAACCCAATTGGAGACGATATGCAACATGATTTGAGTGATGAGGAAGAAGCAGAATGGCTGCTGCCAGCGGAGGAAGTGTTTGCTTTGGAGGATGTTGGTGAATTTGGTTTGGATAAGGATTATCAAAGAGAAGACAAAGGTGAATATGAGATGAATGAACTCTTCAATCTGATTCCTATCTTTGAGAACAACACTGGTGATGTACCAGGGAGAGCTTTGGAACCACGTGAACTATCAATTGCAGAGAAAGAAGCATTGCAGAATCATATTGATATTGTGGGATCTGATCTGAAGGAGACATGAACTGCAGAACAAATGAACAGCATAGGTCAGAGCAAAAGAAAGTTCTACGAAGGAGAAGAGCCAGATACTGGAAACAAAATTATCGTGAGAGGAATTGGTGAAAGCAGTGGACAGAATGGGGATGACTCCAACAACGATTTTGTGGGAGGCGCGGTGGACCCTGAACTACCTCTTCTGCCATGAGGACAACCTGCTGGAACTGTCGAGGTCTAGGCATTGACTTGATAGTTCTACGCCTAAAGGAGATAAACAGAAAATATCTCTCGGACATCATATGCCTATCTGAAACAAAACAGCAAGATAATTATGTTCGAGATGTAGGTTGTCAGTTAGGATTTCTGTATTATGTTTCTGTTCCACCTATAGGCCTTAGCGGTGGTTTAGTTCTGTTTTGGAAGCAACATGTTGAGTTGGCTGTTTTATTTCAATCCCCTAATGTCATTGATTGTGAAGTTAAAATCAATGTGAAGTTTTTCTACTTGTCTTTTGTCTATGGAAACCCCAATCCCAGACTTCGTAATATCACTTGGGAAAGACTCAAGAGGTTTGGTATCACGAGAAGAGGCAAACCATGGTTCCTGCTTGGTGATTTCAACGAAATACTGGAGAATAGTGAGAAAAAAGGAGGTAGAAAGCGACCTGAGAAGTCTTTTGAGAATTTTCGAAGACTGGTCAGAAATTGTGATTTGGATGATCTGAAATTCAGTGGTGATCGATTCTCTTGGGCTGGTCATAGAGGGGTTCATCATGTTTTATGTTGCCTGGATCGTACAATGGAAAATACTGAATGGTTCACAATATTTTATAATTCTGAAACAAAGTATTTAGAGTTTGCAGAATCGGATCATAGACCCATGATCACGTTTATTTCATATTAAGTTGAAGATAAACGTGGATTTTTCAGATTTGATGGTAGGCTATTGACTAAAGAAAGGTTTAAGGAATCTGCTCTAAAAGGATGGAATGATTCTACAGAAATGTACACACAAATCATTGAGGCAAAGATTAATAAATTGCAAGAAGAAAATTTCAAAGTGGAAGAGGAAACATCGTTATAATGCAGAGGATAGAATATCTATTCTCAGAGGAAAATTAGATAATGTTGTATCTATTGGAACCTTGAATCTTTCTGGAAGGGCAAAACTCAAAAGATAACTACATCAAGCTTATATCGATGAGGAAATTTTTTGGAGACAAAAGAGCATAATTACTTGGCTAAAAGAATCGTAATACGAGATTTTTTCACAATATTGCGAAGACACGCAGAGCAAGGAATAAATTAAAATCCATTCAAGACAGTAATGGTGTGTTTCGACGAGGAGATACTTAGATTGGAGAAGTTGATGTACAATATTTTCAACATTTATTCTCCTCTACCATGATTGATGACAACTTGTTCACTGAAGTGTTCACATATTTTCAAAGAAAAGTTTCAGAAGAAACCAACCAAGATTTAACTGGAGATGTAACAGAGGAAGAGATTAAGAAAGCTATTTTCGACATTGGTCCACACAGAGCACCTGGTCCTGATGGTTTCTCAGGCGATTTCTACCAAAAGTTTTGGAACGATATCAAAGACGATATTTTTCAAGAGGTTTCTACTTTCTTTGCAACAGGAAGGTTGGATCCAAATCTTAACCACACAAACATTTGCCTTATTGCAAATGTTCAACCAGCGACAAATATGACTGATTTTCGGCCTATTGCTCTCTGTAATGTTGCCTATAAGATCATCTCCAAGATCTTAGTCAACCGGTTAAAGAAACATCTTTCTAGTATTATCTCAGAAAATAAAGCAGCCTTCATACCATGAAGAATGATCACGGATAATATCATTGTTGCACATGAGTTTTTTCACAGCCTGAAATCCAGAAAAAGATAAGCTAACTCATACATGGCGATCAAGACATACATCACAAAAGCCTATGATCGTCTTGAATAGAAAATTTTGGAGGAAATAATGAAATATATGGGATTTGCTCCAAAGTGGATTCAATGGATTATGAGTTGTGTCTCTACAACTAGCTTCTCCGTTCTAATAAATGGTTCTCCTCATGGCTATATCAACCCATAACGCGGAATTAGACAGGGAGATCCCCTCTCACCCTATCTATTTATACTGTGTGCTGAGGTCTTATCTCATATGTTGAACAAGGCAACCAGAGAAAGGAAACTACAAGGAATTAAGATCAGCAATACAGGCCTGAGCATAAGCCATCTGCTCTTTGCTGATGATTCATTATTTTTCTCTTTAGCAAATGCTAAATCATGTCGTACTATACAACGACTTCTGAGTTTATATGAAGCAGTTTCTGGGCAAGCCGTTAACTTACGGAAGTCCTCTATCTGTTTTAGTGCAAAGGTGCAAGCAACAACAAAAACCAGAATGAGAAATATTCTAGGAATCCACAATGAAGGAGGTGGAAACAAATACCTTGGCTTGCCTGAGCAATTCGGATAAAAAAAACTGAAATGTTTCAGTTTATTACGGACAAGTTCAAAGAGAGAACACAAGGATGGAATAAGAAATTTCTATCCCACAGTGGAAAAGAAGTATTGCTCAAAACAGTGGCTTTGGCAATGCCCATTTTCTCAATGAATGCCTTCGAGGTTCCAAAAGAAATTTGTGAAGACATCAACACATTATTGGCTAAGTTCTGGTGGATTAAAGGTGATGATCAAAAGGGTATGCATTGGCTATCATGGAAACGTATGAGTCTTCCAAAGAACGAAGGAGGAATGGGTTTTCGCTATCTTGAACATTTCAATTTAGCTTTACTTGGAAAACAGGTGTGGAGAATCCTGCATAATCTAGAATGTCTGATGGCTCGTGTCTTGCGAGGACGATATTTTCCTGATTGGAATATATTAAATGCTGCTGTAAGAACCAAAAGCTCATTTGGATGGAAATCCTTAATCCAGAGGAAATATTTGTTGAGGAAAGGCCTTAGATATGTTATTGGAGATGGTAAATCCATCGATGTTTGGAAAGACCCTTGGTTACCAACTCATCCACCACGATCTCCTCGGCCTAATGGAATGCAGAGTATTACTATTATGGTTAGTCAATTGCTTAATTCTACTGGTATTGGTTGGAATGAAGAAAAAGTTAGAGAACATGTTGTTTTTGAGGATGTTGATTTAGTTCTTGGAATCAAAGTTTGTTCTATGGCGAATCGAGAACTCCTTGGATGGCACTACAATGACGATGGTATGTATTCAGTTAAATCCGGTTATTGGGTGTCTACACATCTTCCGGATCTGCCCATCATAGAACCACCTCTAGAAAATCGAAACCTTAAGAGTGCTGTATGGAAATTAAAAACTGCACCGAAGATAAAGCACTTTATATGGAAGATACAACAGAGATATTGGCTACAGGGGAATAGGGGAATTGATACGAAGAAGACATATCAATCCGAACTCTAGATGTAAACGATGCTACAAAGATGAGGAAACAACAAAACACCTATTTTTTGAATGTGAGTGCGCTCAATCCACCTGGAGAGCCTCCGGTCTTCCCAATCCAATTTTCTTTGATCAGAATGCTACATTGGATGCAAAGCTACAAGCCATTTTTACGTTCAATCACTCAGGAAATCTCAAACAATTTCGACAACTTCCGTTATGGATACTATGGCGTTTATGGAGGAGCATAAATTCTTTAATTTTTCAGAATAAACATATACCATGGGGAACAAACTTGGGGTATGCACGAGCCGATGCAGCAGAATGGATGAATACATAAGAGTATCTTGACAATCAAGATCGCTATGGAACTGCTACATATGATAACATACCTATAATGTCACGATGGACTCGACCACCTGATTGATGGATTAAATGCAATTTCGATGCATCTTTTGTTTCATGGAATATTCCGTCAAAGGCATGCTGGATCGTGAGAGATGATAGAGGAATGTATTATGGCTTCGGACAAGCAAAAGGAAGAATACTTCGGAATGTTTTAGAGAGTGAATTTACAAGCTCTGATTATTGCAATGCAATACTGTTGGAGTAAAGGTTACATGAAAGTGATATTTGAAGGGGATAATAAAAATCTGGTGGACATGATCTACGGTAGAAAGCTGAGTTTTAGTGCGCATAATTGGATTCGTGAAGTAAGAGTATGGAAAGATAAGTTCGAAGAATCAAAATTTATTTGGGTTAGACGAGATCTCAATAAGGCGACGAGATCTCAATAAGGCAGCAGAGTTAATGGCCAGGAAGCATCTTTCAGATAATCTTTGCTATGAATCTCATTTCTTTGTACCAAAAGTTTTATATGATGTATTACATTCTGATTTTGTAAACTCTTAAATCAATTAATGAATTTTTTTCAAAAAAAAAAAAAACTGAGTCATTAGGATTACTAAGGAATACTGGGAACGACTGAGAAAAATAAAGATGCATTAAATATTGTATCTGCATTAATGCATATATGCGGGTACTTATCTAGTACAATATAAGGAGAACATATACAATATTTAATGCATATACAATATTTAATGCATCTTCATTTTTCTCGGTCGTTCCCAGTATTCCTTAGTAATCCTAATGACTCAGTTTTTTTTTTTTGAAAAAAATTCATTAATTGATTTAAGAGTTTACAAAATCAGAATGTAATACATCATATATGCGGGTTTGTAATATAATATTTTATAACCCGTGAAAAAAATTAAAGACAAAAAATTGAAAAAACAATTAAATCATCCGTGAAAATATATAATATATAAATTTAGAAATAAAATTTACGATGAAATAAATATATATCTTGAAAAAAAAATTTGTTGAAGGGGTGTAGTAAATAGATTTTGATACGATTATTGGACTTTTAATTTTTTACTGTGTAATTGACATACTACCAAATTGTGGTTTATATGAAGGTGAGAAGTTTATGATTAATTTTTTAATCTAAATGGAAAAACTAATGAATATTGGAAAAACACGTGTCATTCCTCCTCTCAGCTTACTTGCCTTTTAGGATAAATTTATTTTTTAATAACTTTATCTTTTAAGATTATGAATCATAATTTTTTTTTATTTATCGATTTAAAAATTTTCCAACTTTGACTTGACATTTAGTTTTATATAACAAGATTTACTTATTCTAAACTGAAATATGGTTTTTCTTTTTTCTTTTTAATTTTTAATTTTTAATATTTTTTGGTTTTTATTCCTTTTCTTCTTATGATCTATTGTTTAATTTCCTTATTCTAATCTTAAATATTGTTTTTCTTTTTTTTTTGTTAACTTTACTTTTTATTTATAGTTTTTGTTTAATTTCTTTAATATGAACATAACTACTATTTTTTTCCTCATACATTTTAGGATTATGAATTGATTATAAATTTTACATTTATTGTTAATATTATGTGTTAAAATATAATTGGAAATTTATTAAACATATGTCAAAATATAATTAGAAGTTCTTTTTACATATGTCAAAATCTGATCGTTTGACTTGATACGTGTCGTGATCATGCGAGTTATTAACTTTGAAACATTCGGATTTAGCGAAATCCTAGTAATTTCGAAGTCAAAATTTTTCAAGAGTTATTTGAGAAAATTGTTGCCCCACAGAGGCTATTTTTGTTCTTTCAGTTAATCTTATAATAACTTTATGATGAGAGACTTTGCAGCTTTTATTGAAATCTTGCACATTGAAATTGCAAATTTCAATAAGATTTCCTTATTTCAATAATATTTCCTTCACATAATTAACCTCCAAACTTTTCAAAGGGAATGGTGAACAAAATCTTGAATAGTATTTTCATGTATTCAAAAATAATTTAGATTAGAGTTATATAATAAGTTTATAAAATTAGGATAATATATTTGTTAAAAAAATTACAAATATATTGACCTTCTCATCAAGTAAGAGGAAATTCATTCCTATTAGCTCATTGTTTTTAAAAAAAAAAAATTCTTGTCTCCCATTTTCTGATAAGACGAACTACGTTACGACGATAAGAGTGCTTTCTGTTTAAGTTTTTTTTGTTGTAAAATTGAGAAGCTATCAAATTGGTTATATAGATGTGAGGAATTAGAATTTGTTTTCCTTATAAGATTGCATTCCTTTTTTGAATTTCTTTAATCTAAATAGGAATAATTTGATTTCCTTTTCTTAAACTTAAACTTTTATCCTTTTTTAACTTTATATTTTAGGAAATTTTTGGTTTAATTTTTCTTTATTTACTTTCCTTTTGAGGATGTTAATCTATTGTTTAATTGCATTATTATAAACAGGAAAACTAGTTTTTTTCCCTTTTTAAAAAAAAATTAGTCTTTATGATAAATTTCCTTAATCTAAAACCAAATTTTTGTTTTTGCTAACTTTACTTTTAGGATTAAGTCTAGATTAGATTTTTTTTCTTTATTGTTAATATTATGTGTCAAAATATAATTGGTAATTTTTTTTACACGTGTTAAAATCTGATGAATTAACTCGACTCGTGTCGCAATCTTGCAATTTACTAAATTTGAAACATTATGCTTTATATATATATAGATATGAGTATTAATGGAGTTATCTTTTCCAAATACTAAGAGTCAAATCGAATTAATTTAATGCATGATATTTCAAATTCTGGTTTTGGTAATGCTGATTTTGTTAAGGGACAACTATATGTTAGTATTTATGGTTTGTTGTATTACTGGTAATATTAAGAACAACTATATTTTAGATGCATTAAATCGTGTCAAATCAATACTATATTAGTGATAATATTTGAAAAAACTAAGAGTATTAATGAAGATGCATTCAAGCATTTAAGAACCCAAACCGCATTAACCCACCAAAGTCAAATCGAATTAACTTTGAAGAGAGAGTTATCTTCTCTTCAAAGTCTCCAAAGATCACGTCTTTAAGAACACCAACCGCCTATAAAAAAACTTAGAAAATCAAGAGTCTAAAACTTCATCTTCTCCAAAACTTCTAAACTTTCAAAAACTCTTCGAAGATGAAGAGATTTTCAAAGGTAGCAAGCTCTAGCATATCAAATTTTTGAAAGGATCAAAATCCGGCTCCTCCTCGCATGTAATTCTCGATTTTCCTCAACAACTTCTCCACAACATCATCTTGTTCCTCGCATGCAACTCCTTCAGAGATCTGAAAAGAGCGAAAGTGGTATGCAATATCTTCAACAGTGTGATCGAGGAAGATATCTTCTTTAAGGAAGTGGACCTGTTCGCCATGGCAGACCAGGACTGGTATGTCCCTCTCCCTTTACTCACTCAGTTCAGGCTTTGGTATTTGGAGCTTGAAAATACCTCCGCCTTTTTCATGAGAGGTATGTGGGAGTATTTCCGCAACGGTCACTTGGAAGAAGGCTTGGAGTCCATCAGAGTTGCGGCTGAAAAAGGCTACGATGAGTTTAAATACACTTACGCAATGATATGGAGAATAATGACTCCGCATTCTGTAAGTGATTCTCCAATCATCAATATTCTTAGCATGGATTTCTATATCCAAACAAGGAGGAAGACCAATGAAGCAGGGAACGGTATCGCTTGGGGGGAGTGGAGACTCCACCATTGTTCTAAGAAAAACTCGATCTAATCAGTATTGCTCCCCTCTATTCTTGCAAGTGTGCTCCTTACACTCCAGTGGGTTATGATTATGTTAATGAGTTCGATGAGAGAGTTAAAGGAGGAAGAGCAATGTGTGATCGGTGTTTCTGGATCATACAATCTTTATCTTTCTGTCATGTGATTTTGAAGAAAGTTTTTAATTGGCATGTGTAATGAAAAACTATGTAATGATCCGTTTCTATATTATCTATATAATTTGAATGTTTTGGAATACTAGATATACTATGAACAACTATGTAATGATCCGTTTAGATATTATTTCAAGTATTACCGTGATACTAGAAATACTATGAACAACTATGCTTTGGTTATTATTTGAAGTTATTGTGAATGTTGAAATACTAGAGATACTATGAACAACTATCTTTTAGATGCATTAAATCGTGTCAATTTAATAGTGTATTACTGGTAATATTTGAAAAAACTAAGAGTATTAATGAGGAGAGAGAGTAGGCACTAACCCACTAAATGAAGATTCATTCAAGTTTTTAAGAAACCCAACTGCACTAACCCAATAAAGTCAAATCGAATTAATTTCGAAGAGGGAGTTATCTTCTCTCCAAAGTCTCCAAAGATCACGTCTTTAAGAAGATCAACCGTCTATAAACCAAAAACTTGGAATATGAAGAGTCCAAAACTTCATCTTCTCCAAAGCTTCATCTTCTCTAAAACTTCCAAAAACTCTCCGAAGATGAATAAATTTTCAAAGGGAGCAAGCTTTAGAAGATCAAATTTTCGAAGGGATCAAACTCCGGCTCCTCCTCGCATGCAACTTCTCGATTTGTCTCAACAACTTCTCCACAACATCATCTTGTTCCTCGCAAGCAACTTCAGAGATCTGCATAGAACGAAAGCGGTATGCAAGATCTTCAAGAGTGTGATCGAGGAAGATATCTTCTTTAAGGAGGTGGATTTGTTCTCCATGGGTGACCCAGACTGGTACCAACATCTCCCTCACCTCACTGAGTTCAGGCTTTGGTGTTTGGAGCTTGGAAATCCCTCCGCCTTTTTCATGAGAGGTCTGTGGGAGTACTTCTGCAACGGTCACTTGGAAGAAGGCTTGGAGGCGATAAGAGTTGCGGCTGAAAAAGGCTATGATTTGGCTATAAACACTTACGCAATGATACAAAGAATACTGACTCCTCAATCCGTAAGTTATTCTACACTCATCAATAATCTTAGCATGGATTTCTATACCCAAACACGGAGGAAGATCGATGAAACAGACAACCGTTTCGCTTGGAAAGTGGAGAGTCCACCATTGTTTGAAGAAAAAATGGATCTAATCAGTACCGTTCCCCTCCAGTCTTGTGCTCCTTACACTTCTGTGGGTTATGCAATGAGTTCGATGAGAGAGTTAAAGGAGGAAGTCCAATGTGTGATCGTTGTTTCTGGATCATACAATCCCTTTCTTTCTGTCAAGTGGCTTTGAGGAAAGTTTTGAATTGGCCACATTGAAAAACTATGTAATGAATCGTTTAGATATTATTTGAAGTTATTGTGATACTAGAGATACTATGAACAACTATGTAATAATCCGTTTAGATATTATTTGAAGTTATTGTGATACTAGAGATAATATGAATAGCTATGCTTTGGTTATTATTTGAAGTTATTGTGAATGTTGAAATACTAGAGATAATATGAACAACTATGCTTTGATTATTATTTGAAGTTATTGTGAATGTTGAAATACTAGAGATACTATGAACAACTATGCTTTAGATGCTTTAGATACAATATTACTGGTAATATTTGAAAAAACTAAGAGTATTAATGAGGAGAGAGTAGGCACAAAAGTTGATACAACGATACTAGAGATACTATGAACAACTATCGAAATACGAAGAACAAACAAACCTCAAACTAAACCATCCAAGAATCATCATCATTTCTCCAATATCTGCTTCTCGAGCTTCATTTGAACCTTCTCAAGCATATTTTCAAGATGTTTGTTAGTCTCTGAAGTTATCTCTTTAAGCTCATGTTCAAGCTTGGCGTATTTGATTTCCAATGACTCAGTCGCGTTTAAGCATACCTCATCAACCCATTTGAAGACATGGTTATCATTGCTAAGCTACAAATTGGAAAAACCATTCACAACCATAAGACGGATAAGACTCATACACAACAAATCACAAGCAAGGTACAACAAATCAAAACGTATTCAAATCACATTTTTTGCTACATCATAACCACAACGGAAGTATCTCTGGTAAGGATTGTTGTCGGATTTGGATATCAACGCCAAAATTTCCTCACCACACCAACAACTCTTCCACTTCTTGGACGAGCACCTCATGATCCACTCGAACCTGTAGCTCCAGACATTCTGCACAAAGTATTGCAAAAGCCTATAACAACATTTTAGAAGGCTCTGTTAGTACCATATGAAGGTTTTAAATGTGAGAAACAACCCACAGAACTATCAATATCAAGCTTAAAACCAAGAAACAATTGATGCATGCTCCTAGGAAAACAATATGAAATTCAACATGCTAATAAAGAAGTAGAGAGATTGTCGAAATTAAGAGCAGACCTAAGAGAGCGAGAGAGCAAGAGACGACATGAGAGTGGTTCTTAGAGAGAGTTTGAATCTTAGGGTTCTTAGTGGAAAAGTTTGAAATCAATTTGGGGATTTTGTGGATTTAAGTCGAGTCGGGTTGAATGTTGGCTGAATTCCCGATGTGAGCAATTGATTTTGAAAAATCGAGTTTAGGGTTCTTAGAGGGGGAGAGTTTGAAATCGATTTGGGATTTTCCTGTGGAATCCCTCCTCATTTAACTCTCAAGTTTTTTTTTTCGATTGTGAGAAATGAAAAAAAATAAAATAATTTCCCCCTTTTAATTAGGAGTTTATTCGGAAAAAACTATTTTCCCCCATTTAATTCGGAGAAAAATCCAAAATCTAAAAAAATTTGAATTTAACATAGTTATACTTTATAGTTGTATAGTTGTTCTCTCTTCCAAACAATTGTACTTTGGGGATATTTCACTTATATTAGTATTACCGTGAATTAAACTTTCATTTGTTGGTTGTAACAATAACATTTGATACATTAAGTACATTTCCAATGTTTTCATGCAATAATATGTCTTATAGCACATTCTCCCTATATTTTGCATCATAAGGTGGTTAAAATTAACAAAGTCATCATAAAAGTAAAGGTGTTTCATGGGAAAACAAGAATATGATAAAAACCATTATCCAAAAAATAATATTTTGTGTAACTAATAAATGTTATATCAATTTATTAATTGTGTATGAAAATTACATATACAAAACATAAAATTCCCGAATTTCGCCACATTCATCTTATTTTTCTCTTAGTTTGGGGTTTGTTTTTCTTTGTATTTCGAAGTATTTCCAGTATTTCTAGTTGTTCTTAATTTGGGATACCCAAATAATTATTGTCTTAATTGTTCGTAGTATTTCTAGTTGTTCCTACCGTTTCTAGTCAAACCAAAACATAATTGTCCATAGTTTCTCTAGTACTCCAAAACATTCAGATTATATAGATAATAAAGTGAAAGAATCAGATCATTACAAAGAAACGGATGATACACATAAATTTGATTCATTCTTAATTCTTAATAGTACAGATATCGATTCAATAATGCCCAAGCCGGAAAATAGTCTCGCATCTTATAGCAGAACGCAAAACCTTCGATAGCACTGAAGCAAGGATCACACATTTTTGATCCCGGAAATTGGATCTGGACACCGCAATTGCATTCGTCTAAGCGATCCATATCCATGCTACAAAAAAGACTCTGAAAGGCACTCTATCCACTCCCTACCGTATTCCTTCTCCATTGACAACCGCGTCGCTACAAAAAATTCCCGGGTTATAGCATATTTTGGACCGTTATCAACCCCATCAATCCACAAAACTTTCTGAATAACACCATAACAATACTCAGCTATATCGAAACTAGCATCCACATACCGTTTGATTTCATTGATTATCTCTTGAGAGTTCTCCCCAAACATGAATTCCGACATCCCTATTAGCAGGATTGCTGAAGGATTACCATGTACATAACATGTTTGTTTGAGAGCAAGCGACTGGGGATCCACGAATACCCTAGGCTCATACATGAACATTAAACTGATCGACCTATATCATGTAATAGATAAAGTTATCGGTTTCAGATCCAGTTCAATTTGGGGGGGATTTTAAAAATAAACCTTACTTGTAGAAATAGGGAGTTTCCAGTAGATTCTTCAAATGTTTGCAAGTAATCTTGGAATTGCACATATCTCGAACCGAATCGCTACATGCCGTGACGAGAATCTTGATCTGGATTTCCGATGGTAGAGCTAGGAGACGGAAATGGCGATTTGCGAACCCATCACCCATATTTGAGTTTTTTTTTACTAATTGGGAAGGGATTGGGACGATTGGCGATTTGCGAGCGAACCCTAACGCTCTAGATATATATAGGGAGTCATGATTTTTTGAAAAGTTGTGATTGTAATTGTAACTTCCCTTGTTTATAATATTACGTAGTTGTACCTATATTACCTTTTTGGAAAGAGTATATTATCAATTGAAATTAGTTGTGTCCTTATTTGTTCCAGTGATACTCAAGAGTACAATACAACAGAAAACAATACAAATTACACCGTAGCGTTTGAATTGCTAATACAACAACCAACTCACTTATTTCTGCGGCGATGTTCGTCAATGTAAACATTTTTCCTTGCTTTCTTCCCTTTCACCTCTTCGTCTAGTTCTTTTGATGTCTCCTCGTCACCATAATTCACACCAAATGAACTATATACAGATCCCTCTATATCTTATATCACCTCTACATGCAAAACATTTCTACATAGCTCGTTATCCACATCTGTTAGATAAACATAAACTTCTTCATCATCATCAATATATACATAAAGACTATCATGCACTAGCACCGGAAGGTAACTCAATTTCAGCTTTTTCATAGATTGATCTACCCCAATCTTCCTGCATATCCTATGCACTAACATCGAATACGTTATCTCATCCATATATGATTTCCTAAAAAATATCACGTACATAAAATTGTCTTTAGAGTTCCATCGGAAATCATCACCAATATTATATCCTCAAATAGAGAAAGTTATGTTGCTCATTGTCTCCTGAAAAAAATAATTAAAAAAACTACATTACAACGAACCTACAACTTTGTATCAGTAATACTAGTTGTTCTAGTTTAACTTCTTCTCTCAGCTTATTCTACTTCTCTCAATAATACCCAGTTGTTCCCATTATTTCACTTCTCTTAGTAATACCCAATTGTTATTCCTTATAAAGGTTTGCAACTCCCTTCGGTGAATTCGGAGGTTCGGACCAGTCCTACGATTCGATACAATTCAAACACTACAATCCTTGAATTACCAAAGCAATGTCCTAATCGACCCAGAACATGAGTTCCGTTATCGACCTCCAATGTCCATTAATTACAAACACCCAAAGCTCCCTCCTCCTCCCTAAATTGCAAATACAAAAACGAAATTCGTTTCTAGGGCAAAATCGAATAACAGACTCAATAGATTTAATCTAAAACATATTAAAATTAGAAGAACTAATCTAGATTTAGAAGAATCGGCTTCAATGGCTTCCAATCTCGTCGTCGGGATGGTGTATGTTGTCGTCGTCGAGTGTGGGATTTGACCGGTTTCCTATTTTTTTTTTAATTAAATAAAATTTGTTTTTATACAATTGTTTATTATTTTTTTTAGAGTAGACGAGTATGTTAGAATAAAATAGATATGTGAGAATAGATTTATATCAATAAGGGTCCTTTAGAAATAAGTCCATTTGGTCTAAACATATTCTCAAATACTCCTCCAATAACAATCAATTTTGTTTTGATTTTTTTTTAATTACATAAATTGGTAAAAATCCCAAAAAAATAATCAAAGTCTCTATAATTACAGACCAAACCACGATTTGGATCGAGTATAGTCGAAATCCGGTGGAATCGGGTCGGGTGTAGCTTTAATATAATATATAATTTTTGGATAATATTTATTTTTGTAACAATTACGAAAAAAAGATATGAGTCTCATGGGGACACCTAAGTAATAGTGGTTTTGTTAAGGGAAAAATATATGTTAGTATTGATGGTATGTTGTATTACTGATAATATTAAGAACAAATATATTTTAGATGCATTAAATCATGTCAAATCAATACGGTGGTTTGTTGTGTTACTGGTAATATTTGAAAATAATGTATCAATATTAATGAGAATATGCACTAACCCACTAAATGAAGATGCATTAAATACTGTATATGTACTCCTTATAATGTATCTTAGTATTAATAGAGTTATCTTCTCTAAAGGCTAAGAGTCAAATCGAATTAATTTAAGATAATAACTTCCTTTCGAAGAGTTATCTTCTCCAAAGATGACGTCAGTTTAAGAACCCAACCGTTGCATCCCAAGGAAACTAAAACGTCCACTGTAAGACACGTCAGTCATTTCCCTCCAAAGATTAGGAAACCTAAATGTCCACTGGAAGACATGTCAGTCTTCTCCCTCCAAAGATTAGGAAACTTAAACGTCCACTGTAAGACATGTCAGTCGTTTCCCTCCAAAGATCACGCCAGTCTAAGAACCCCAACCGTCCACCGCTCCACTATAAAACAATAACTTGGAAAATCAAAAGTCATTTCCTCCAAATCTTCCAAAACTTCATCTTCTACAAAACTTTCAAAACTTCCGAAAAACTGTCTGAAGATGAATAAATTTTCAAAGGGAGCAAGCTCTAGCAGATCAACCTCAAGCATATCCAATTTTCGAAGGGATCAAACTTCGGATCCTCCTTGCATGCAACTCCTCGATTTGCAATTTAAACAACATCCTCTTGTTTGTCGCTTGCAATTCCTTCAGAGATATTACTAAAGCGAAAGTGGCATGCAAGACCTTCAAGAATGTGATCGAGGAAGAGGTCTTCTTTAAGGAAGTGGATTTGTTCCCCATGGCAGACCAGGACTGGTACATCCCTCTCCCTCAACTCATTTAGTTCAGTCTTCGGTGATTGGAGTTTGGAAATCTATCCGCAATTTTCATGAAAGGTTTGTGGGAGTACTTCTGCAACAATCAATTGGAAGAAGGCTTGGAGGCGATCAGAGTTGCGGCTGAAAAAGGCTACGATTTGGCTAAATACACTTAAGCAATGATACAGAGAATAATGACTCCTCATTTCGTAAGTGATTCTCCACTCATCAATAATCTTAGCAGGGATTTCTATGTCCAAACACGGAGGAAGGTCATTGAAACGGACAACGTTGACGCTTGGGGAGTGGATGCTCCACCATTGTTCCAAGAAAAAATAGATCGAATCAGTACCATTCCCCTCCGTTTTTGTGAGTGTGCTCCTTACATTGAAGTGTATTATGTTAGTGAGTTCGATGAGAGAGTTAAAGGAGGAATAGGAAGTCCAATGTGTGATAGTATCTCTAGTATTTCAACATTCACAATAACTTGGAATAATAACCAAAACATAGTTATTCATAGTATATCTAGTATTTCAACATTCACAATAACTTCAAATAATAACCAAAGCATAGTTTTTCTAGTATGACCAATTAAAAACTTTCCTAAAAATCACTTGACAAAAGAAAGAGATTGTATGATCCAGAAACTATGCTTTAATTGATTATTATTCAAAGTTATTGTGAATGTTGAAATACTAGAGATACTATGAACAACTATTCTTTGGTTATCAATTGAAGAACAATTATTACGAACAATTAAGACCAATTATTATGAACAACTAGAAATACTTCGAAATACAAAGAACAACAAACCCCAAACTATTAGTTAAACCTATTAGTTTAGTGAACCCAACCATGATCATACATCCAATTACTATAAGAATCATCATCATTTTCATCCTAGATTTGACTTCCATTAACACATCTTCAGCCCTTTCCATTATCTCCTTCTCGAGCTTCATTCGAACCTTCTCAAACAGCTCGTTAGTCTCTGTAGTTATCTCTGTAAGCTCTTGTTCAAGTTTGGCGTTTTTGAATTCCAATGACTCAATCTCGTTTAAGCATGCATCATCAACCCATTTGAAGACATGGTTATCATTGATAAGCTACAAATCGGAAAAACCATTCACAACCATAAGACTCACACACAATAAATCACAAGCAAGGTACAAAAAATAAAAAGGCATTCAAATTACCTTCTTTGCTACAACATAACCACAACAGAAGTATCTCAGTAAGGATTGTGGTCGGATTTGGATATCAACGACACAATTTTCTCACCACACCAACATCTATTAGGCACACCAACAACTCTTCCATTTCTTAGACGAGCACTTGATGATCCACTCGAACCTCCAGACACATTAGTCGTAGCTCCAGACATCACCAATTTCTTAGAAGGAGAATTTGAAATCGTGATTCTGGAATAGGAATTACAAGCATACCACTAGGATAAGCAAACCCTAACAATATAACAATATACTTACACTAGATTTCATGAATTTTTGATGTGAGCAATCGATTTTGAAAAATCGAGTTTAGGGTTCTTAGAGGGAGAGTTTGAAATCGATTTGGGGATTTTCGGATTTAAGTCGAGTTGGATTTGGATTAATTCCCGATGTGAGCAATCGATTTTGAAAAATCGAGTTTAGGGTTCTTAGAGAGAGAGTTTGAAATCGATTTGGAAATTTTCCAGATTTAAGTCGGGTCGGGTTGGATTTGGATGGATTTTGGTTTTCTCTCAAGCTTTTTTGTTTCGATGTGAGAAATGAAAAAACAAAATATTTCCCCCTTTTAATTTGGAGTTTATTCGACTTCTCCAAATGGAGGGAAAACCAAAATTTTAAAAATGCGAAGTTTATTCTACTTCTCCGAATAGAGGGAAAAAGTGGCAATGGTCCAAAATAGTACAAAATGACAAAAAATTGCTAAAATAGTACAAAGTTTGAGAAAATTGCTAGAATAGTCTTTTTCAAAAAAAATTTGAACTTTTTTGGGTTTAGGGTTGGGTTGTTTAGTGTGTATGGTATAATTTTAAGGGTGTACGAAGCCCTAAACCCTAAAAACTTTTCCCAAAAAGACTATTTTTACAATTTCCCCAAATTTTGTACTATTATAGCAATTAGGTTATCATTTTGTACTATTTCAAAAATTCTCTAAAACAAAATCTAAATTTTTTTGAATTAACATAGTTAAACTTCCTAGTTGTATAGTTGTTCTCCCTTCCAAACAGTTGTACTTTGGGGGGGGGGGGGGGGTATTTCACTTATATTAGTATTACCGTGAATGAAACTTTAATTTGTTGGTTGTACCAATAACATTTGGTACATTAAGTACATTTTCAAAGTCTTTATAGAATAATATTTGTTATATCACATTTTTGACGATATTGCATCATAACGTGGGTAATAGTCACAAACTTTTATTAAAAGTATACGGTATTGTATGTGAAAAGTATATGTATGGTAAACATGAATTTGAAATATGTAATTTAATTTGAAATTAGAAATCACTTAATTTATTTGAAATGTGAAATTTGAAATTTGAAATTGAAATTCAACACCATACAATATAACTTATTTGACCTCAGCAATTCTAGTTATTCGGTTGTACCACTTAAACAAGAAGTTGATACATTCTTAATAATACAGAGATCCATTCATTATGCCCAAGCCAGAAAGTAGTATTGCATCTTAAAGCAGAACGCCCAACCTTCGATAGCCTAGAAGAAACGATCACCCATTTTCGATCCCGGAAATTGGATATGGACACCGCAATTGCATTTGTCTAATTAAGCATGATATATCCAAGCGATTCCAGCGACCTTTGAAAGACTCTGAAATGCACTCTACCCACTCTCTACCGCCATCCTTTTCCATTAACTACCGCGTCGCTACACAAAATTCCCGGGTTATATCAGAATTTTGACCGTTATCAACCCCATCAATCCACAAAACTTTCCGAATAACACCATAACAATACTCAGCTATATCGAAACCTGCATCTGCATACCGTTTGATATCATCGATTCCCTCTTGAGGATTTTCCCCAAATATGAATTCCGACATCCCTCTTAGCAGGATCGATGAAGGATTGTGATGCAGCAGCATCATGAGATGTTATTTCCATTTTTCAGAGCTTTCGTATTTTCCTTTCTTTTAAACATTGTTTGGCTTTCAAGTTCAGTCTTTTAGTATTTTCCCTTTTCTTGCATCGGTTGCAACCAACTTAGAGTTCTATTTAAAGGTTTCGTTTCATTCATTGTAAGGGGGATTTTGAGGATTAATAATAAGAGAATTAATAATAAGAGAGCTTCTCTTTTATCCTTGTGTCGATTTGATTAAGTATATCGAGGCAGGAAGTTCGGTCTCAAAAGATTTATCTCAAGTATTTTGATCGAGCGAAGTAGGTCTCAAGAAATTTTATATAATCCCTTGATTGAGCTACAACTCACGTTTCTTAAGCTGCTTTAGGTTAGTATCAGAGACAGAACTCGATCTATCCTCATGGCTAGGCCTAAGAAAGTTATCGCCCCAATTGAAGCTGGAGTTACGAGTCAAACGCTTGATTCTCTTCAAGAACAAATTCATGCCCTCACCACTGCAATTCAGGCCATGAATTTTCAACCGGCGGCTAACACAGACGTAGTTAACGCTGAGCACGATGAAGAAGATAACGATGCGGAAACTGATATCAATCTGTTTGCCGGTGGGAATCAGAACCAAATTATCGCAAAGGATGACAATTCTCGTTGGGAATTTGGATTCAAGCTTGAAATTCCAGAATTCAATGGTTGCTCGTCGGCGGACGAATTTCTCGATTGGTTATGCACGGTCGAAGAAATACTTGAGTTCAAGCATGTTCCTCTCGATCGTTGTCCTTCATTGATCGCTAGCCGCTTTTGAAACAGAGCTGCAGCTTGGTGGTCTCAACTCAAAGCGTCGCGTTCGCGACTTGGGAAATCAAAGATTACGTCATGGGATAAGCTACAAAAACACATGAGAAAGACGTTTCTTCCTTATAACTATGACCAATTACTCTACCAGCATCTACAAAACTTGAGGCAAGGCAATCGTTCAGTTGAAGATTATGCAACATAATTTGTTTCCTTGCTTAATCGTATTGATATTCGGGATTCTGAACAACAACTTGTGGCAAGATTTGTGGGAGGCTTACGATAACAGATTCAACATACTTTAAATATGTTTCGTCCACTTTATGTATCCGAAGCGCATCAACAAGCAATTACGATCGAAGCACAAACGCGTGGAAATTTTTCAGCTTGGAGCAATCCTCGGCCTCAGCATATGAGCAGTACTTCTGCAACTCCCTCTGTTGAATTCTCAACTCAGCGTAATTGTTGAGATTTGATCCGTGTCTCGATAATCACGGAATTGAGCAATAAGTAAAAGACACAGAGAGTTTAACGAGTTCGGATCACGGTGTGTGATCCTACGTCTCGGCCTGAAGTTTTCCAGTAATCCACTATCACCACAGATTACAAAGCATTAGGGTTCCTCACAATCTCTCTAAGAACAAGAAAGATCTCTCTAGTTTCTCTCTAGAATTTCCAGGATTCAAAAAACCCTCACACATGCCTGTCTTTATATAGACTAGGGCAATTACAAAGTTAAGACGATTTAAACCTAAACCAAAGCCCAATAGGAAAAACACATTCCTAATTGACTAACCCAAGTCGCGGGCCTAGTTAATACTCATGATTTTCATCACCAAAGCCCAACAAACTCCACCTTGATGACAATCATTTCCGAGTATAACTTCTTCATCTTTGCATTCATGTGCCGCTCCAGACAGTCCAACACCTTAGTGCTCTTTTAAGTTGAGAAAACTCAAAACCTTCTCAAACTTATCCACAGGAAGTACCTTTGTCAACATATCAGCCGGATTCCTCTCAGTCGGGATATTTTACAGCTTCACTTCACCAGAAGCAGCAATATCCCTGATGAAATGCATCCTCCTGTTAATATTCTTTGTCCTCTCATGATGAACGTTGTTCTTAGCTAAACTCAAAGCACTCTGAGAATCACACCAGATCTCTACCGTGTCTTGTTTGAATCTGAACTCCTCAGTCAAACCCCTTAGCCAAATAGCTTCTTTTACAGCTTCCACCAACGCCATATACTCTGCCTCAGTTGTAGACAACGCGACGACATGTTGAAGACTCGATTTCCAGCTTATAGCCGTCCCACCAGCAGTGAAAACATAACCTGAAATCGATATACTTCTGTCCAGATCCGATGCAAAGTCAGAATTACAGAAACCTTCAACCTTAAAATCCTTTTTCTTCCTGAACACAATCTTTCGATCCTGGGCACCTTTCAAATACCTTAGCACCCACTTCACAGCAGTCCAATGTATCATGCTTGGCTTACTCATGAACCTACTAACCAAGCCAACCGCATACGCGAGATCACACCTAGTTCCTAACATCGCATACATGATACTCCCAATAGCATTTGAGTATGGAATATCATCCAAAATTGTCTCTGCTTCATCATCTTTCACAGCAGACAACTTAAAGTGCGAACCGATAGGTGTAGAAACTGATCTAGCTTCATCCATATTGAATACCTGCAGAATCTTCTTGATGTAACAAGATTGAGACAAGGTGAGAACTCCACCTTCACAATCCCTCGCTATATCCATCCCAAAAATCCTTCTTGCAGCTCCTAGATCTTTCATCTCAAATCTACTGCTCAACAAATCTTTCACAATCTGTATCTCCTTCATATCCTTTGAAGCAATTAGCATGTCATCAACATACATGAGTAGGTAGATGAAACAATTACCTTTGCTCTCCTTTATGTAAACACAGTGATCGAACTCACTCCTTTTGATTCCATGACTTACCACAAATTGATCAAAGCACTTGTTCTATTGCCTTGGAGCTTGCTTAAGTCCATACAATGCCTTTTCCAACAAGCAAACATGGTCCTCTTTTCCCTTAACCACAAAACCTTCAGGCTGCTCCATATAGATCTCCTCTTCAAGTAAACCATGAAGAAACGCAGTCTTAACATCAAGCTGCTCCAATTCCAGATCCATATTTGTTGTAACCGATAGGAGAAACCTGATAGAAACATGCTTCACAACCGGAGCAAACACTTCTTGATAGTCAATACCCTCTTTCTGAGAATAACCCTTGGCTACCAATCTAGCTTTATATCTTGGTTTTTCTACCCCTGGGATACCCGGCTTTAACCTGTAAACCCATTTGCAACCAATCACTTTTCTAGCTTTAGGTCTTTTAACCAACCTCCAGGTCTTGTTCTTATCCAGAGAACTCATCTCTTCATCCATACCTCTATTCCAGAAAGTTTTATCCCTGCTTTCAACAAACTTCCTGATAGTCCCTAGGTTCTTCAGAACTTATCTTGACAGCAGCGATTAAGGCAAAACTCGCTAAATCATAATCAGCAAGATATTCAGGTCGCCTTGTTACTCGTTTAGACCTGTTCCGAGCTAACTCCCAATCTTCTAGAGGTACATCATCAGTTTCCTGATCTCCAACAGCTCCACCTGAAGATCCAACTTGCCCATTATCTTCAGTAACAGAAGTTGTCGCATATGGTCCTCCTCGGTGTCGATCGATACTCGGGATGGCATCGATCGACACCACCTCAGAAGGCTCACGAGACTTTTCTTTTTCGTGTCCGTTTCGATTGATACTTGGGGTGCTATTGGCTTTCAGGAAGCTTTTATCCGTGAAAGCCTTAGTCCTTGTGCTGTTCCGGCTTTACTCGTTCCAAAAAAAGATGGCTCTTGGCGAATGTGTGTTGATTGTCGCGCAATCAATAAAATCACGTTGCGTTATCGATTTCCCATTCTTCGACTTGATGATTTGCTTGATCAGATTGGAGCAGCTTTTATCTTCTCTACACTGGATTTAAAAAGTGGTTATCATCAAATTCGAATTCGTCCTGGTGATGAATGGAAAACGGCGTTCAAGACTCGTGAAGGATTGTTTGAATGGTTAGTTATGCCATTTGGTTTGTCCAACGCCCCAAGCACATTTATGCGTGTGATGAACCAAGCTTTGCGACTATTTATTGGGAAGTTCGTGGTGGTGTATTTTGATGACATCTTAATTTTCAGTTCATCATTGGCTGACCATTTACGTCATCTTACAGAAGTTTTGGAGGTTTTGCGGCGTGATAATTTTTATGCGACATTGAAGAAATGTGAATTCGGTGCAGACAACGTTCACTTCCTTGGATATATTGTCTCAGCTCGTGGTCTAGCCGTAGATCCAAGTAAAGTCTCTGCAATTCAATCTTGGCCTCAACCAACAACGCTTTCGGATACACGAAGCTTTCACGGCTTAGCATCATTTTATCGGAGATTTGTTCCTCAATTTAGAAGTATAATGGATCCTCTTACAGATTGTATCAAGGGTAAACAATTTGTTTGGACACCAGAGGCATCGAAAGCATTTGCGATAATCAAAGATAAGTTGAGTTCGACACCTATCTTAACACTTCCCGATTTTACTCAAGTATTCAAATTGCATTGTGATGCATCTAAAGCGGGAATTGGAGCAATCCTTAGTCAAAGAAATCGTCCTATTGCTTTCTATAGTGAAAAGCTTGCGGGTGCGCGTTCTCGTTATAGCACATATGATCTTGAGTTCTATTATATTGTTCAAGCTGTTAAGCATTGGAGACATTATCTGTTTCACAAGGAATTTGTCTTATACACAGACCATGATGCGCTCAAATACCTTGGAAATCAAGACAGAGTTTCAGCCCAGCATGCTTCTTGGATTTCATATCTCCAGCAATTTACTTTCGTCATCAAACACACTTCGGGTGCTTCTAACCGTGTGGCTGATGCGCTGAGTCGTCGTCACAATATCCTGGCTGTTCTGAATATTTCGGTTCCAGGTTTTAGTTCTTATGCTGATTTTTACGAAACTGATTCGTATTTTGCTACTATATTCGAAGATATACGTGCTGGACGATCTACAGAGTTTAGCATCTCCGATGGGTTTCTATTTCGTGGAACACGTCTTTTTATTCCAGATTGTAGCATGCGACTTCAACTTATTTCGGAGTTGCATCGAGAAGGCCATATTGGAAGGGATCGTACACTTCATCTTCTGACATGTTCCTATTTTTGGTCTACACTTCGTCGCGTTTTTGAGCGCTTTGTAGAACGGTGTGTTGTTTGTCAAAAAGCCAAAGGACATGCTTCAAACGCGGGTTTGTACATGCCATTACCGATTCCTACCCAACCTTGGACAAACATAAGCATGAATTTTGTACTCGGCCTTCCGCGTACTCAAAAAGGTTTTGATTCTATTTTCGTGGTCGTTGATCGTTTCTCTAAAATGGTGCATTTTTCGGGACATATATAGACTTCATGGCCTTCCATCATCGATTGTTTCTGATAGAGATTCTCGATTTTTTAGTCATTTTTGGCGTTCGTTGTGGAAACTTCTTGATACAAGTCTTGATATGAGTTCGGCATATCATCCTTAAACTGATGGTTAGACAGAAGTTGTAAACCGTTCACTTGGAAATTTCTTGCGTGCTCTTGTAGGCGATCATATCAAATCATGGGATTCCAAAATTCCTCAAGCCAAGTTTGCGCCCATAATCATTCCATTAATCGAAGCTCTAGATTCAGTCCATTTCAAGTCATATATGGGATTGTTCCGCGCGGACCAGTTGATCTTTCTTCGCTTCCAGATAGGACACGGATAGATGGTGATGCAACAACCTTCATTGACAACATTACACAGGTTTATGAGTAGACGATTGCAAATCTTGAAGCTTCAACATTAAAATACAAAGTGGCTGCGGATTCTCATCGACGACGTCTCGTCTTTCAAGAAGGGGATTTGGTATGGGCAGTTCTTACTAAAGATCGCTTCCCGTCGCGAGATTACTTTGACCTGCGACCCAAAAAAGTGGTCCTCTTGAGGTGTTAGAGAAAATTAATGATAATGCTTACCGTCTACGTCTTCTTGATGATATCAACACATCCGATGTGTTTAATGTACGCTACTTATCTCGTTATGCTCCAGAAGATCCCCTACCTGATTTGAGGTCGAATCCTTCTAACATGGGGGACCTGATGCATCAGCATCATGAGCTGTTATTTCCATTTTTCAGAGCTTTCGTATTTTCCTTTCTCTTAAACATTCTTTGGCTTTCAAGTTTAGTTTTTTAGTATTTTCCCTTTTCTTGCATCGGTTGCAACCGACTTAGAGTTCTATTTAAAGGTTTCGTTTCATTCATTGTAAGGGAGATTTTGAGAATTAATAATAAGAGAGCTTCTCTTTTATCCTTGTGTCGATTTGATTAAGTTCATCGAAGCAGGAAGTTCGGTCTCAAAAGATTTATCTCAAGTCTTTTGATCGAGCGAAGTAGGTCTCAAGAGATTTTATCTAATCCCTTGATTGAGCTACAACTCACGTTTCTTAAGCTGCGTCAGATTGCCATGTACATAATTGATCGTAGTATTTCTAGTTGTTCCTAACGTTTCTAGTCAAACCAAAACATAGTTGTCCATAGTTTCTCTAGTATTCCAAAACATTCAGATTATATAGATAATAAAGTGAAAGAAACAGATCATTACCAATAAACGGATGATACACATAAAGTTGATTTATTCTTAATTTTTAATAATACAGAGATCGATTCAATAATGCCCAAGTCGGAAAATAGTCTCGCATCATATAGGAGAACGCAAATTCTTCGATAGCCCAAAAGCAAGGATCACACATTTTTGATCCCGGATTTTGGATATGGACACGGCAATTGCATTCGTCTAAGCTATCCATATCCATGCTATTCCTTCGACATTTGAAAGACTCTGGAAGGCACTCTATCCACTCCCTACCGCCTTCCTTCTACACAAAATTACCAGGTTATATCAGAATTTGGACCGTTATCAACCCCATCAATCCACAAAACTTTCTGAATAACACCATAACAATACTCAGCTATATCGAAACCAGCATCCGCATACCATTTGATATCATCGATTCCCTGTCGAGGGTTCTCCTGAAATATGAATTCCGACATCTCTCTTAGCAGGATCACTGAAAGATTACCATGTACATAACATGTTTGTTTGAGAGCAAGGCACTGGGGATCCACAAATACCCTAGGCTCATACATGAACATTAAATTGATCGACCTATATCATGTAATAGATAAAATTATCGGTTTCAGATCCAGTTCGATTTGGGAGAATTTTAAAAATAAACCTTACTTGTAGAAATAGGGAGTTTCCAGTAGATTATTTAAATGTTTGCAAGTAATCTTGGAATTGCACATATCTCGAACCGAATCGCAACATGCCGTGACGAGAATCCTGTTCTGGATTTCCGATGGTAAGGCTAGGAGATGGAACCCATCACCATCACCCATATTTGAGAGAGTTTTTTTTTACTGATGGTAGAGCTCGCCTACGCTCTAAATATATAATCGTGATTTTTTGGAAAGTAGTGCTTCATAGTTATAATATTACTTAGTTGTACCTATATTACTTTTTTGGAAAGAGTATATTATCAATTTAAATTAGTTGTCATTAGTTTGTCAAGTTTTACCAGATTGCAAACAAACGTTCTTATTTGTTCTAGTGATACTCAAGAGTACAATACAAATAGTATCATAGAAAAACAACACAAATTACACGGTAGCATTTGAATTGCTACTACAACAACCAACTCGCTTATTTATGCGGCGATGCTCGTAGATGTAAACGTTTTCCTTGCTTTCTTCCCTTTCACCTCTTCATCTAGTTCTTTTGATGTCTCTTCGTCACCATAATTTATACCAAATGAACTATATACAGATCCATCTATATCTTCTATGACCTCTACATGCAAAGCATTCTACATAGCTCTTTATCCACAACCGTTAGATAAACATAAACGTCTTCATCATAAACAATATATACATGAAGATTATCATTCACTAGCACCGGAAGGTAACTCAATTTCAACTTCTTCATAGATTGATCTACCCCAATCTTTCTGCATATCATATGCACTAACATCGAATATGTTATCATCCATAGATGATTCCCTAAACAGTATCAAGTACATGCAATGGTCTTTAGAGTTCCATCGGAAATATTTACCAGTATAATATCCTCCAATAGAAAAAGTTACGTTGCTCATTATCTCTTGAAAAAAACAATTAAAATAACTACATTACAACCTATTGCGTTGTATCAGTAATACTAGTTGTTCTAGTTTAACTCCTTCTCTCAGCAATCCTAGTTATTATACTTCTCCCAATAATATCAAGTTAATCTAGTTATTCCACTTCTCTCAGTAATATCCAGTTGTCCGTTATTATAAAGATATGAGCAACTTCGGTGAATTCGGAGGTTCGTATCGGACCAGTCCCACGATTCGATATGATTCAAACACTATAATCCTTGAATTACCAAAGCTATATCTTAATCCCCTGATCGACCCCCAATGTCCATTAATTACAAACTCTACACCAATCAATTCCAACTCATGCTCCTCCCTCCCATTGCAAATATAAAAACGAAATTCTTTATAGGGAAAAATCGAATAACAGACTCGATAGATTTATGGTAAAACACATTAAAATTATAAAAACTAACCTGAATTTGGAAGAATCGGCTTCAATGGCTTCCAATCTCGTCGTCGAGATGGTACGGTCATCGTCGTCGTCGAGGGTGATTCAAGATCCAGGTTGGGATTTTTTTAAATTAATTAATTTATTTAATTAAATAAATTTTGTTTGTATTCAAATTTTTTATTATTATTTTTTTAGTGGGATTGAGAGTAGGAGAGTATGTTAAAATAAAAGAGATACGGGCAATAAGTCCGATCAAATGCTCATATGTCTTTTTAGAAGAACCAAATTATCAGATGTCCCGTTATAAAAAACTAATTTCTTATTTATTTTTAAAAAAATCGATAATGCGTTAAAAGACGTGTTAAAAGACTACTCAACCTTACAAAACTTAATTAATTACGAACCCAACCAGGTTTTATTTGGATCGCCCATCCAAATTGACCAAAATCTGGATCATCCATCCAAATGATAATATGATCCAGATGAAATGATCCAGATGAAAAATTAGAAGAAGAGATGAGATAAGATGGATGATCCAGATGAAAAATTAGCCATCTCATATATTCTTCTAATTTTTCAGATCAGAAATTCGCCCGAATCCTCAGCTCCTCCTCTTTGCCTTCTCTAATCTTTCTTCTTCTACTCCATTTCTTTCTCTTTACAATTCTTCTTATGACTTAATTCAAAATATCCGCTTCCTGCCTATAGCATGAATCGGATACAAACTTGCGAAAAACATTTATACTAATTTTTTAAACGTTTTTTTAAAATATCAAAAACATGGCAACGCTTTTTAGTGACTACGCTGATCGTTTCCAAGATACAAGGAAAAACGATATTCACATTCTGAGAAACGATTTCCGCGAAGGACATTGGCGAGTTTTGCGAAACGTTTTCAAACAGATCAAAAACGATCTCAAAAGCTTTACGGGAACGTTTTATAGCGACTTCCCTAAACGTTTAAAAGTGATTTTCGGAACGCCTTCTAGCGATATCCATAAACGCTTATTCTGAGTTTTGAGAAGAAAAAAAACTCAAAACTCAATACTCAAAAGCGATTCTGGGAACGTTTTATAGCGATCTCCACATAACGCACCCGTTAGCGTGTTATACATTTAATAGCTATTTGTAAACCTGTTCCACGAATCTGACCTCAGTTTCTGTCTTTTCTGAACAATTGTCTAACAACGTTGAGAAATCGACCAATGGAGCAAATGATGAATCGAGTGAGTCGACGCCCCAAAAAGTTTGGAATGGTCTCACTACAGGAAAAGAGCGTTTTAACGACTACATCTGGCGACTACAAAATTAGTCGCTACGAATTGTGACTAATTAGCCACTATTTTCCGACTATTTGGCAACTAGTAAGGTTTAGTCGTAATGTAGTCGCTGTTTTACGACCAAACAGAATAGTCGCTATAGTAGTTGCTATTTTACGACTATTGTACGAATATTTTAAGCTCAGTGGCCAAATTACGACTACGGTTACGACTAATTTTCCGACGGGACTTAGTAGTCGCAGAATAGTCGCCAAAATAACGATTAATATGCGACTATTTGGGCGGGTCGCATAGCAGTCGGTAAACAGTCGTACAAAACTGGTGAAAAACACGTGTTATTTGTTGTTTGGGTTGGTGTACCAGTTTTATGCGACTACAATATGTAGTCGCCTTTCAGACGCCATGTAGTCGCTATGTAGTCGGCAAAAACGTCTATATAAGCAAAATTTACCCCATTTCTTCTCCTCATTCGATCTTAAACACAAAATCAAACATATTTCTTCTCGTCATTTGATTTTAAACACAAAATCAAACATATTTCTTCTCCTCATTCGATTTATTAGTTATAAAATGTCGGAAAATTACAATTATAGTAATTTCCGGGAGTGGATGTATAATAGGTTCGATGAAGAGACGGGAAATTTCTCGGAACAATTCAGAACGGGGGTGGAGCAATTCATGACATTTGCAAATAGCCAGCCTCTAACACAGAGTAATGGCGGTAAGTTTTTTTGTCCTTGTAGTGTTTGCAAGAACGAGAAATTTATCCCGAGGACAAGAATTTGGAATCATCTTTATAGCAAAATATTTATGCTAGATTATTATGTTTGGTATAAGCATGGGGAAGAATTCAATATGGCGGATTTAGGATCGAGTTATGTTGATACGACGTATATAGGTGGGAGTGAAGAAGTGGGTAATGTAGTAGAAGATAGATATGTGGATATGGTGAATGATGCATTTCGTGATAACGTGAGTTTTGATAACTATCATCAAGGTGGTATTAGTTATCAGAATGTAGAAGAACCGGTACGTAACCATTCAAAGAAATTCTACGACTTGTTAGAAGGTGCAAATAATCCACTATACGATGGTTGTCGTGAAGGTCACTCGCAGTTATCCTTAGCTGCTCGAGTCATGCAAAATAAGACATAATATAATATGAGTGAAAAGTTATTTACAAGAAGGAAACAAGTCAACTGGTTCACATTACGAGACAGAAAAATTGATGCGCAATTTAGGTCTCCCATATCATACAATTGATGTTTGTATTAACAATTGTATGATCTTCTGGAAAGAAGACGATAAGGAAGATAAATGTCTGTTTTGTGGAAAACAAAGATGGAAGCCTAAGAACGACCGGCGTAGAACCAACGTACCATACAGTCGTATGTGGTATCTACCTATTACTGACAGATTAAAGAGATTGTATCAAAACGAGAAGACTGCAACGGCAATGAGATGGCATGTCGAGCACCAAGCAAAGGAGGGAGAAATGGGTCATCCTTCTGATGCGGCGGAGTGGAGATATTTTCAAGATCAACATCCCCGGTTTGCCGAAGAACCCCGTAACGTTTATCTTGGATTATGTACGGATGAGTTCAATCCATTTGGCATGTCTCGTAATCATTCGTTGTGGCCTGTGATCTTGACGCCATATAATTTACCCCCGAGTATGTGCATGAATACATAGTATTTATTTCTTACAATTCTGAATTCTGGGCCAAATCATCCGCGATCTAGTCTCGATATCTTCCTCCGACCTCTTATTGAGGAGTTAAAAGAGTTGTGGTCTAATGGCGTCGATGCATACAATGTGTCCTTGAATCAAAATTTTAATCTCAAAGCAGTGCTGATGTGGACGATAAGCGACTTTCTGGCGTATAGCATGTTATCCGGATGGACAACCCATGGTAAATTGTCTTGTCCAGTTTGCATGGAAGATACAAAGTCTTTGTATTTACCTAATGGAAGGAAGACGTGTTGGTTTGATTGTCACCAAAGATTTCTTCCTCATGGTCATCCACTGAGGAGGAATAAAAAAGACTTCCTAAAGGGAAAAGCCGCTTCGAGAGAGTATCCACCTCCGTCTTTGACCGGTGAGCAAGTTTATTACGAGCGGTTGGCTGGTGTAAATCCATCGAAAACAAAGGATGTTGGTGGAAACGGTCACGAAAAGAAGAATCCGGGCTATGGGAAGCACCATAACTGGCACAAGGAAATCATATTTTGGGAGCTGCCGTACTGGAGGGACCTCAACCTCTGTCATTGTCTTGATGTGATGCATATAGAGAAGAATTTTTTTGACAACATCATGAATACTCTTATGAGTGTGAAGGGTAAATCGAAAGACAACATCATGTCAAGATTGGATATAGAACGATTTTGTTCTCGGCCACACTTACATATTGATAGTGAGGGTAAAGCTCCTTTCCCATCCTTCACATTGACAGAAGAAGCCATAAATTTTTTACTGGAATGTGTGCAACATGCGGTTAAGTTCCCAAATGGTTATTCGTCAGACTTAGCTAGTTGTGTTGATATGGACAACCAAAAGATTTCAGGCATGAAGAGTCATGACTGCCATGTTTTTATAGAGCGGTTACTTCCATTTATCTTTGCAGATCTCCTAGACCGGAATGTTCACCTTTTGTTATCAGGTACTAATTATGACTATTTCTTTAAATATGATTATAGTATTGTATCTAGTAACCTCATGAAATTTTCACGTATATTATAGGGGTTGGAGCATTTTTCCGAGACTTATGTTCGAGAACTTTGCATGAAAGTCGCGTTCAAATTTTGAAACAGAACATAGTTTTAATCCTATGCAATTTGGAAAAGATCTTTCCACCTTCATTTTTGATGTGATGGAGCACCTGCCTATACATCTCCCATACGAAATTGAATTAGGAGGCCCTGTCCAGTATAGGTGGATGTATCCTTTTGAAAGGTTTTTCAAAAAGTTGAAAGGGAAAGCAAAGAACAAAAGATATGCGGCAGGATCGATTGTTGAATCATATATCAATGACGAGATTGCTTATTTCTCAGAGCACTACTTTGCTGCGAATATACAAACGAAATCAAGGTAAATGCTAAAATCAATCACACCATGTCCACTTTAGAATTTAATTTGTATAGACGTGCTATGTATTTTAATGTGAATTACTTTTATACTCATTTGGTCAGGTTAACAAGATTCGATGAAGGTGAAGTCCCCGTATATCATGTCCCTAGAGTACCTTCTATATTTACTCAAGTAGGCCGTCCAAGTGGAGAAATGCATGAAATATGGCTCTCAGAGAGAGACTATCAATGTGCACATGCATATGTTTTACGAAATTGTGACTATTTTCAGCAAATTGAGAGGTATATAAGTAGGCATCTCTCTCAGATTACATTTTACTATATATAATCCTTGTTTAATTTCTCATATTTGTGTTGGTCTTGTGTAGAATGTTCGAGGAATTTATTTCTGCAAAATATCCAGGACTTTCCGAAAAAGAACTCTCTACGAAAAGAGCTGACGAATATCATTTATGGGTGAAAGAATATGTATGTCTAAAAAACATTCATAACTATGCATATATTTATACTTATATATATATATTTACACTATTTTTATATATATGCAGGTTTCTTACTGGAACGCCACGAATCCAATTCCTACTTGGGTTCTAGAGATAGTGTATGGACCTTTGAATAAGGTCAAAACCTGGCCAATGTATTTTACAAGAGGCTATTTGTTTCATACGCAAAATCATGGCGCTGGACGAAAGACATGTAACTATGGGGTCTGTGTTAAATGTCAAAATTACACTGATACATATGATGAAGCGGATTTCTACGGGACCTTAAATGATGTCATAGAACTCGAGTACGAGGGGATGGTCAATTTGAGAATCACACTTTTTAAGTGTAATTGGTATGACCCTGTTATCGGTAGATGCACTCGGAGGAGCAATGGTGGTGTTGTAGACGTTCTTTCATCGAGAAAATACAATAAATACGAACCATTTATTCTAGGTACGTACTTATTAATGTCGATATCGTATATATATATAAACATATATACTGATGTATAACTTATTTATACATTTTATATTACAAACAGCCTCACAAGCGGATCAAGTTTGTTATATTCCGTACCCATACACAAAGAAGCCGAAGCAGTTGTGGCTCAATGTTCTAAAAGTGAATCCGAGGGGAAACATTTCAGGGGAATATGAAAAAATGGAACCGGCTCTTTTGCAAACAGAAAATGATGATGCTGTATTGATGACTACAATTGAAGATCTCGTACTTGACAATTTCGTACAAGGAGACCAAATAAACTTCGATTACGATGTCGGAGATGCAGAACCAGAATATGAATTTCAGTATAATTTATCGTCTTCTGATGAAGAATCAGATGACGAAGAACCCTACTAAGTAACTATGTTACTTATGTCACAATTTCGGTGTAATTTGTCTTTTATATTATTTTTCTTTTTTGTGTCTTTTATATTATTTATCGTTTTAGTCAAAAAGAAAAAAAAACCCATCCTCAACCGGACTTGAACCCGGGTTCGGGGGACCAAGTGTGCGATATTTACCACAATTCCATAGTATTTAATCAGTATTTATCACACACACACATTTAAAACTCGACCATATGTATTCAGGATAAAAAAACAAAAACTGTCCTCAACCGGACTCGAACCCGGGTTCAGGTGAACATGTGTGCGATCTTTACTGCTAGGCCATTGTCTTTAATCAGTTTATAACACACAGACAAATTATTAAGTTGACCTGCTTTATTCATATTAAACAAAAAAACCTACGAAATCCCTAAATCCCTAAGTCATTCTTCTCCTTCGCGAAAGCCCTAAATCCCTAAGTTTTTCTTCTCCTCTCGAATCTCTTCTTCTCCTTCTATTTCATTTTCTTTCCATTCGATTTCATCTTCTTCTCCTTCAATTTAATCTGATTCTCCTCTCGAATCTCTTCTACTTCTTTTCCGGCCAATCTCTCACGATGTCAGAAGCTAAGAAGGGTAAGAATCAGAAGAAAAAACACGCTCCCAATCTTTCTCAGAGACGCGGAGGTTCCAATCCCTCTCCGACAATGTCGCGAACACCGAGATCTCTTCCGCCGCAGTAAAACATCACGCCGGCGGCTGATATAACATGGTTTTAACCCCGTTTAAGCCATGATATAAGTCCGTTTTATAGAGTCTTTCTACTATTTTGTAGTGGTTTAGAGTATTTTACAGGTTTTAGTATCGGTCGACACTCATCGAAGCAGACACGACCCGCAAGTTTAATGAAGAGTTGAAGAATTGCAAAATTGCCCAAAAGTCTTTATTATTTACAAGAAGCCCCAAAACGTGATTTAGGTTATTTAATAGGATTTTACAGCCACTTTCATAAAGAGGCTAATTTTATTATGGTTTTGTGAGAGAGCTTTTGAAGGGAAACAAGTCTGAAACTCTGTTCGTCCGAGAGAAGATTTCGAACCCTCTTGTTACTCTTTCTATTTTATTTGATGATTTATTCAAACATGTTTATTGCTTTAATTTCCATGTCTGAGTAGATCTCTTGTTAGGTTTAGGGATTCTCATAAGGGATTTCTTTGAATGCTAGGTTGATTAGTTATTTAGGGTTCATAATCTGAATTAGTTATTCGCCTTGTGTAGAATGTGTTTATGGATTTGATTAGAATGTGTTTACTGGATTTGATTAGAATTGTATTTGTGTTTGATTAGAATTGTGTTTGTGTCTGAATTGTGTTTGTGTTTGATTAGAATTGTGTTTGTGTCTGAATGTGTTTGTGTCTGAATTGTGTTTGTGTCTGAATGTGTTTGTGTCTGAGTCTTAGCGTAGACACTGTTTGATGTGTTTAGAAATGTGTTAATCTAGCTTAGTTTATAATGTGTTTGAATGTGTTTCATGTCTGGTTTCATGTGTCTATTAGTGTTAGTTCTCTGAAGTCTTAGGTTAGTTAAACGTTTTAGGTCTTAGGTCTCTGAAGTCTTAGGTTAGTTAAACGTTTTATATTTCTGTGTTTGTGTTTAGAATTGTGTATGTGTTTGAATGTGTTTGATGGATTTGATTAGAACGTGTCTGCTTAGATTAGAATTGTGTCTGGTTTCATGTGTTTGATTAGAATTGTTTCATGTCTGGTTTCATGTGTCTATTAGTGTTAGTTCTCTGAAGTCTTAGGTTAGTTAAACGTTTTAGGTCTTAGGTCTTCTGGTTTATGTTTAGGTCTCTGAAGTCTTAGGTTAGTTAAACGTTTTATGTTTCTGTGTTTGTGTTTAGAATTGTCTCTGTGTTTGAATGTGTTTGATGGATTTGAATAGAACGTGTCTGCTTTGATTAGAATTATGTATGGTTTCATGTGTTTGATTAGAATTGTTTCATGTGTCTAGTAGTGTTAGGTCTCTGATGTCTTAGGTTAATTAAATGTTTTATGTCTTAGGTCTTAGGTCTTCTGGTTTCATGTGTTTTGAAGTCTTAAGTTAATTAAACGTTTGCTTTATTTCATGTGTGTTTTTGCAGGTTTACTCGCGACATGGGATCGAAACTGGTTAGGAAAATCACTAAAGTGTTTACAAAAAAAATCGATGGTCCCTACTATAGCTGGACATGTGTGCCTCGGGATAGACAAGAACGATACTTCCTCGAGTTCGCGGTACAGTTTTCTGTTCTATAGCAGTGTGATGTTTTGTGTCATATAGGTTTAATTCTAATGTTTTCACTAACATTATATTGTCTTTGTATTGTAGAAAACCCACACCTGGGATCCCTTGATAACATGGACAGTTAAAGAGTATTTTGATGAAATCTGTCAACGCCGGATGAAGGACATGGTTAGCAGTGCGAGGACTAGTCGAGACCGACCTAGTTGGATCTGTGACACGCTCTGGAATACGATGACTCAGTACTGGGACACTGAAGAAGCAAAGCTGAGGAGTCTCACCTATTCCAATGCTCATATGTCTGACTGTTATGGTCTCGGTCCTCACATCCACTTGTCAGGGCCAAAGTCATATCAACAAATTCAACATGAAATGGTAAGTAACTTTTACTTTTTCTTACACCTTAACAACTTAAAAATATTTCATAATCATTGTTTATTTTGTAACATTGCAGGAAGCGGAATTGGGACGACCGGTTAGTCTTGGTGAGGTTTTCATCAAGACACATACAAAACTAGATGGTACCTATGTCGATAGGAAGGCGGAGAAAATCGCTCAAAGATATCAGGAGAAGCTGCAACATAAGTTGTTTGAGCTCGTGACAGAGGCTTCAGATGTTTCTGACGGTGCTTCTCGACCTCGAAAGCTAACAACATATGACTATACGAGCATCTTTCTTGAGGTAAGTAACATTTTCAGTCCACATTTATATTGTCTTGGATTTTGTCTACTTTAATTACGTTTTTCTCTTACTTTTTCACAGTCCACTGAGTTGGATTCATGAGGAACTCCTTATGGAGTTAGAAGCCTGAAGGAGACTCTTATCAATGGCAAGTGCAAGCAACCGGGAGACTCTTCCTCGTTTATTGCACTGCAAGAGCAAGATCAACGGAAAATCAAGGAGCAGGCTGCCTATAATGAACGGCGTGATGCTGAGATTGCTGCCCGTGAAGCAGAGCACTCCCGAGCTGCGATTGAGCAAAAGGACAAGTTCGAGCACTTCTCCTTGGTGGAAAAGTACTTGCGCCAAACTGATCCGAGGTTTCTCGACTTCTTGTATGCTAATTCACCTCCAGCAACAACCAATATGCTTCCATCAACCGATAAACCATCTACTTCTTAGGTTACCTCTGTTTTTTTATCACTTGTTTTACCTCTGTTTTTTTAGAACTTGTGTTGTGAACTTGTTATTTTTGTATATGTTGTACATTAGTTATGGAGTTTGAATACATTGGTTAATATTTGTAATCAAATGGTATTTTGAATGAAATTTCGTTTGTTTAGTAATTTAAGTTTGTAACACAGGTTTACATTTGAGAAACAAACAAATACTAATCGTTCATACCAAATTCTAATATTGACAACAAAAATAGTCACTAAACAGTCGCATAGTAGTCGCCAAATAGTCACTAAACAGTCGCATAGTAGTCACCAAATAGTCACTAAACAATCGCATAGTAGTCGGGGTATATTTACATCATCGAAGCTTATGTTCCGATTAGTCGCCGAATAGTCGTTAAATTAGTCATACAATAGTCGGTAGATGGTCACTAAATTTTACCGCTATTTAGTGACTACAATTATCCGACTACATCTTGACCATTCCTATAGTCGTTCACTAGTCGCCTAATTTATGCGACTATTTTACGACTACTACAATGTGCGACTATTTTACGACTATTACAATGTACGACTATTTTACGACTATTACACTATTCATGGGCGTAGTCGGAAAGTAGTCGCCAAATGGTGACTATTTATACGACTATATACTTTAGCGACTAAGGATTACCGACTACGTTCTTTAGTCGCAAGTTAGTCGTAACCTCGCTTTTAGCGACTATTTTGCAACTCTTTCTGCAGTCGCCAAATCGCTGTTTTCTTGTAGTGTCTGCCACTTGAGTGTATGCCAAAAAATGTACCGTCGGTGCCCAGCGTTGTAACCGCAACACTCACACTCGAGAAGTTTTATGGCTCCAACTTCAAACAGTGGCAGCAAAGAATGCACTTTTTCTGTGCACGCTCCACCTTGATAGGTATCTCACAGAGGACAAACCAGTGTTTCCTCATGGGAAGCTTGAAAAATGTGCGCTTGCAAGTGTTGAGGCATGGAACCACGGGGATTTCCTGTGCAAATGCTACATACAAAGCCATCTGGTGGACCAGCTGTATATCGTTTACAGTGAGGTCAAATCTTCTAAGGCTGATATGCTTGGTTTTTGTCATTTTCTAACGCATGTTTAGTATTCCTTTCAAATGTTTTATCGAGTCAAAGTTCGTTTTAGAGCCTTTTAGTCTTTTATTTAGTTATCTCAGGTAAAAGGGCGTCTAAGGAAGAAATTAGAGTCACGCGGGCAAAAACGCATGGAACCGTGAAAAAAGGGCAGAATCGGTCGATGCAAATCGACCGATGCAGACACCACCCGAGGAATCAAAATCGATCGATGCAAGGAGGGCATCGGTCGGTTCAGGCTTGCCCGAGGAACCAGAATCGATCGATGCACTAGGTGCATCGACCAATGCAAATACCACACTCCTTGCATCGGTTGGTTCAGGCTTTCCCGAGAAACTGGAATCGACCGATGCAAGAAGTTCATCGGTCGATGCGTGCATGCGAGAAGAAAAATAAAATTTCTGAATTTCCTGTTTTACCCCGAAAACTGCCTGTTACGACCTAATTCGATCTAATTAGACCTAGGACCTATATATACTCTATTTTTAGCCTCTATGACGGCTACGCTTTATTTTCTATTCAGAATTTTTGCTCTTGATCATTGTAAAGTTTGGAGAAGAATCTCTGCATCTATTGAGAAGAATTCTAAACCTTTTCTCTCTTTTTATATTATGAGTTCTTCATCTCTCTGCTTGTTCTCCGTTACCATGTCTGAGTAGTTCCATAGTTAGGTTTAGGATTTCGAAGGGATCCATGAATCATTGAATTTGACACAAATAGGGATTTATCTTTTGTGGCTTTCGCTTATTGTTGTGTTTATTGCTTAGGCTTGAGCTAACCGCTAGGTCTATGAACTAGGGTGCAGCTTACCCTATGAGCACAAGAGTGGATTAGGGTACAATTTAGCCTATGAGCACTAGAGTAGATTAGGTTGCATAGAAAGAACATAAGCGAGCGAATCGTCCTTAGCCTGCGAGAGTTGATGTTAAGGCGATTCGTGAACATATTGAACCTGCTCTTTAATGCTGACCTAGAATTCTATGAGCACGAGAGTGGATTAGGTTGTTAGTTTTAGTAACCATGAGCACGAGAGTGGATTGATTAATATTTATGTTTGAGTTTGAAACTTGTGTTTAATTAGTCCCTAAACAATTGTCTGATATGTGATCTCTGGATTCCCAAGAACAAACCCTTGACCTGACGTTTTCCCTTATTGAATTTACATCGTTTAAATTGCGTTCGTTACTCTTTCCAAAACCAAATATAATCTTGTCTTAGCTTAGTTTCATAATTGTGAGAATTGTAGTGTACCCGTGGTCTCTGTGGATTCGATCCTAAAGTACTGCATTGACAACCGTTATGATTGCGGTAGTGTGAGCTTTAGTTTTAATTGACTGAGTGGTAAAACACATAAATCAATTTGGCGCCGTTTCCGGGGACCAATAGCGTTACCTTCAATTCTGAATTCGGAATTTAGTCTAAGATTTACTAATATATATTAATTTATAATTATGTGTATTTCAGGAACCTTTTTGAGATGGATTACCACCAAGAAACGATGGAAATCGATCCCATCTTCGCCGCGAGGCTCAGAGGCGATCGGTCATGCATCGCGAACCTGTTGGCGATTACGTTCCAATGCCAGACTTCTACACGAATCGACCAGCTCCATTTCATTCACACCAAAACCTGAGTTGGAGTGATGAAGGGTACTGCCATCGGTACCAACAACCGAGAACCCAAGCACCGCCTCGTGCTTACGATCTAATTCCCAGAGAGTCTTTGGAGTTAATGATGCAGACGCTATTGAGAAACCAGCAGTAATCCTCATTCGAGCTCGATGAGAAGTTGGAGCATATCAAAAATGATCTTGGTGGAAAGTGTGACGCTATTTACGTCCAAGTGCAAAGACTTGAGGAGAAAGTAAGGCAGCTGGAGGAGATACAGCTGCAACAAACCCACGAGATCGAGAAGAACCAGATTTTCATCAACCATGTCAACAAATCAATGAAGCTCATGGAAGACAGCTTTGAAGAGAAGCTTGTGAACTTTAGGGAAAATCTCTCGACGACTGCTACAGGACTGGAAATAATTGCGAGTAAGACAAACAGGGTTGAGATAAGAGTGGAAGAAGTTGGCAACCAAGGGAGAGAAGTTTATTCATCCATCCATGTTCTCCTCGAGGGGGCAGAAGCAAACAGTGGAAGCAATCCAAGACGTTTGTTTTACAATGGATGGAAGGTACAATGACTTTCTGGGAAAAATCATGGGTTTCGGAGATAGATCCTCAGATTTTTCTGGTGAAATTAAGACGTTTCAGAAGCGTCTATCCAACGTCGAGGACACTGTCGACCTCCACCTTGGAACCGACTTAGAGGAAACAAGACGGGATCTGAAAAATAGATGCAATGATGTGATTCTCCTAGCTGAGGCAGACGCACCCCCAAGAGTTCAGGGGAACACGGAAAATCTGTGCATGATGATAAGAGAAACCACGAGGATCTGAGGGAGGAAACCACGGGAGGGAACCCCAATTTCGAGACGAAATCTGGCCTCAGAACATGAAGATTGGGAAACTCGACCCATAAGCGAAGAGTTGCTAGATGATTTCCATTCCATTGTGAAGGAGATCCCAATCCACATGTCGTTCGATCAAGCTTGGAAAAAGTACCCAGCAATGAAGGAGCTCTTTTGGTACAGCAGGAAAGATAAGCACGCGATCAAAGATCTATTCGATGAAGCTAGGAAGACGCTGTCTAAGCCCAGAACATTGCACAAGCTCGAAGAACCAGGATGCTTTGTCGTTCCATGCGAAATCTTCGGCTCCAACTTCAACAATGCTCTGTGTGATTCAGCAGCCGCAATAAACCTTATGTCAGAGGCGGATGCAAGATGTTTGAAGATCGACAACATGAAGGCCTCGAGGATGAGAATCGGGCTTGGAGATGGCTCAACCACCACAACGGTTGGCATGATCGAGAATCTCCCATTGAAGTTGGAAATTGCATTGTCCCGGTAGATTTTCAAGTTGCGAGTGATATGCTCAAATTAATACCCTCTAAGTACTAAAGCAGTAGTTGTAGTAAAGTAGGGGTCGAACACAAGGACTCACAGAAACACACAATAGATTATATAGATGAGAATTAAGCTAAGTGATCAATGATATTGAAAGCAGAATGTATATTAAAACGGTTGTAAATTCGATTGGAAAAAGATAGGTTCAGGGTATTTCTCAGGAAATCAATGAATGCAAATAAACTAACTAACATGATTCAGATTTAGCGCGGTTCTTGAACTTAAATGACTAAGGTATAATTAACCAACTCACGTTGCGAAAACTATCTAAGTCTAAATCCTAGAATTCCAAATCTCTTTACGAATCCTAAAGTCTAAACCAGCTTTTAGTTCACGTTTGATTTGTTCACAAAACAACTAAACCAAATCTCTTGGCGAATAGTTATTTTGCTCACCCTAGGTTCTATCAGGTAATTAATCGCACTCTCGTGCCTAATCAATTATCCTAAGATCTAAGTCCTAGGTGATAAATTTAGAATTAGCTTTGGAAACAACCTATGGTGAAGAACTAATTCAGATGGTGAATCCTAATAACTAATTAACCTAGCATTCAAAGAAAACCCTTTTGAGAACCCTAAACCTAACAAGAGATCTACTCAGACATGGAAATTGAAGCAATAAACATGTTTGAATAAATCATCAAATAAAATAGAAAGAGTAACAAGGGGGTTCGAAATCTTCTCTCGAACGAACAGAGTTTCAGACTTGTCTCCCTTCAAAAACTCTCTCACAAAACCAAAGTAAAATAAAGCATAGCCATGAAAGTGGCTGTAAAATCCTATTAAATAACCTAAGTCACGTTTTGGGGCTTCTTGTAAATAATAAATACTTATGGGCAATTTTGCAATTCTTCAACTCTTCATTAAAGTCGCGGTCTGTGTCTGCTTCGATGAGTATCGACCGATACTAGGCAGTATCGATCGACACTGATGCTTCAAATCGGGTACTCAGCTACACGAATTTTTGCTTTGATCCAAAATGCTCCAGAAAGCTCCAATATCTCCAATTATGTTCCAAACGTGCTAAAACCTGTAAAAGACTCTAAACCACTACAAAATAGTAGAAAGACTCTATAAAACAGACTTATATCATGGCTTAAACGGGAAAAAACCATGATATATCAACTCCCCTAGACTTAGCCCTTGCTTGCCCTTAAGCAAAACAGAAAACTAAACCAGAGAAAGAGGTTTGAAAACACGGAGACTCACATTTTCTTGAAGCATTGCAATGACCATTTTCCTTAGTGCTCCACATATCACATAACCAGTTTCAGATCTAACCACCATGTACTTCTCCGTAGACATTCGCAGCTTTCCAGGCTACACACATTATCTCACAGCATTGCTCAATAAAGCCTTCCTCGCCAGTTTTATCGCTGCGATCAATTCTAAGAACCTTCTAGATTCTTTCCCATACAATATCATGATAAGGAACCACCCTTTTTCACACTTCTGGTATTATTTTCTCTCCCCTAGACTTATTTCTTATTATGTTCTCTTTTTTTTTTTAGATCTGCATATACACATCAAGGTATGAGACGCGAGTATTGATGGTGTTTGCCACCTAATCCCCGGTTCTTCCCTCTCAATGTATCAAATGGTGTAGGCGAATAGTGGCATCATAGGAAAATCCTAGACTCGCTTCCAATCCTTTGTGTGATCATTCCTCACCAAGTAGAATAATGGGATCGCTGGAAATTTTCCTAACCCTCTACTCAGGAGAAAATTATCTCATCTTTTCATGCACTTATGTTTCTAACTTATAACAGGGGAGAGAGATACTATTACTTTAAAACACATGGGTTCCTTTGTCAGATATGAATGAGGAATCAAGCTCTATGAATACTAACCACATCGATGAAGTGCAAAATTTGGCTCAGGCTTTAAAGAACTTTGCTGGAAACATGAGTGTCTTCTAGTTAACTGGTGAGCCTTTGGATTTTTCATTAGTCGATATAGAACTGATTATGTAACAATGGTCACTTAGAAGCAAGGTCAGAACAATAGATTCAAGAAAAAGATCACAGTCTCCAACAGATTTTGACTCAATAAAACAACGAATGAATCAAAAACGACTGACTCTAAGAAAAACAAAAACAATGTCAGAGACTACCTCCCCCAGACTTAAACAACACTGTCCCCAGTGTTATCTATTCTAGAGTCAGTAAAAGAAAACAAAAGAACAAAATGGAATTGTGAAAAACAAGAAGTTACCGTACTGGAGTACGAGTGTCGACCGACACACGGCCTGGTATCGATCGATACTAGGCTTAAGTCGACATGATGAACTTTCCTCATTCGCGTAGGGTGTCGACCAATACTAGTAGGGTATCGATCGACACACGGGCAGTTCCGAGTTTCTGCTCTTTGGTTATCTTGACACAAACACAAAACGAAAATTAAAAAGAAAAATACTCAAAAACAAAACTCACCAGTGGGTTGTCTCCCACCAAGCGCTCGTTTAATGTCATTAGCTTGACTGTACCGCCGTTCAGGCAGTGGGTGCATTCTCCAGAGGCATTATGTGTCCTTAAGGAATCTCGGCTTTCGCCCAATAGTGTTTCACCCTTTGTCCATTGACAGTGAACTCTTCGCCTGAAGGATTTGTCAGGACAATCGCACCATGTGGTCTAACTTCCTTGACTGTGAAAGGACCTGACCAAAGAGAACGCAATTTACCAGAAAACAAATATAAACGAGAGTTATACAGAAGTACCTGATCATTTGGTTCAAAGTGTCTGGAGATGATCTTCTTGTCATGGTATGCCTTGGTCCTCTCCTTGTACAGCTTCGAGTTCTCATAGGCAAATGCCTAATCTCATCGAGCTCATTCAGCTTGATCAATCGCTTCTCAGCGGCAGACTTGATGTCAAAATTCATCAACTTTGTAGCCTATGCTGCCTTGTGCTCAATTTCCACTGGAAGATGGCATGCTTTTCCATACAGCAAGTGATACGGTGTAGTCCCAAGTGGTGTTTTGAAAGCAGTCCTGTAAGCTTAAAGTGCGTCATCCAGCTTCACAGACCAATCCTTCCTGGTAACATTCACTGTCTTCTTTAGGATCTCTTGGATCTGCCTGTTGCAAACCTCAACTTGTCCACTGTTCTGAGGGTGATAAGGAGTAGCAACACGATGGTTCACACCATACTTCTTCAACAACCTCTCGAAAATCTTATTGATAAAGTGAGAGCCACCATCACTTATCACAATCCGAGGTACTCCAAATCGGGGAAAAATGATGGTCTTAAACAGCTTAAGGTCCACCGAAGAATCATTGGTTCTGCTAGCAATGGCTTCAACCCACTTAGACACATAATCCACAGCAACCAAGATGTATTTGTGTCCATATGACGAAGGAAAGGAACCTATAAAATAAATGCCCCAACAATCGAAAATCTCAACCTCAAGAATGAAATTCTGTGGCATCTCATGTCTCTTACTGATCTTCCCTCTCCTCTGACAGGCATCACATTGCGAAATGAAAGCATGAGCATCCTTAAACATAGTAGGCCACCAGAAGCCTGTTTGAAGAACCTTGGACACTAACTTGAAAGTGGCAAAGCGTCCAGTAGTCGGATCCATGGCAATGAAACAACACCTTAGGTACCTCTTATTCAGCAATGCATCGCCTGTAAATACCATCAGAACAGTGCTTGTATAGGTAAGGTTCATCCCAAAAGAATCGCCTTATGTCACGCATGAACTTCTTCTTGTTATACGTCTTGAGGTGCTTTGGTTCTGCATCTGCAGCGAGGTAGTTGGCTATATCGGCATACCATGGTTGATCAAAATCGGCTGCAGCCACTAGATACTCCTCCGAAACACCAAGGTGTTCAACAGTCAAAACCGGTTCAGAAATCGCCGGGTATCGACCGACACCATAGGAGTGTTGATCGATACTGAGACCTGCAATTCGTGGGAATTGCTGAGTTTCTGCGAAACCCATTTGAAACTCGGTTTCAATGAAGTAAATGGATTCCTCTGGTAGTTGATCATCAATAGGGACGTCTACATCGATCTGAATCCTCGAGAGATGATCAACGACCCCGTTCTCTACTCCTTTCTTGTCCTTAACCTCGATGTTGAAACCTTATAGAAAAAGAACCCAACGACAAAGGCGAGGCTTGAGATCCTTGTTCTGCATCAGATATTTAAGGGCAGCATTATCAGTATGAACAATCACTTTGCTCCCAATCAAGTAGGATCGAAATTTCTCAAAGGAGAAAACAACTGCAAGTAGTTCTTTCTCTGTGGTGCTATAGTTCCTTTGAGCATCATCCAATGTCCTGCTGGCATAGTAGATGACGTGCAGCTTCTTGTCCTTTCTCTGACCCAGAACAGATCCAACAGCAAAATCACTAGCGTCGCACATGATCTCAAAAGGCAATGTCCAATCAGGAGGTTGCAAAATATGAGCACTCACCAAAGCCTTTTTAATCTCCTCAAAGGCTGCAAGACATTCAGGTGTGAAATAGAATTTGATCTCCTTGCATAATAAAGCATTGAGTGGGCGTGCTATCTTGGAGAAATCCTTGATAAACCTCCTGTAAAACCCAGCATGACCAAGGAAGCTTCGAATATCCTTCACAGAATTTGGTGGTTGGAGGCTCGTCATAACCTGAATTTTGGCTTTGTCAACTTCGATCCCAGCCTCATAAACCTTGTGCCCAAACACGATGCCATCCTGAACCATAAAGTGACACTTTTCCCATTTAAGGACCAAGTGTTTCTCTTCACACCTCTGTAGCACCTTGTACAAGTTAGCCAAACAGTCTTTGAACGATGATCCATACACTGAAAAATCATCCATGAACACCTCCTTAAAATCCTCAATCATGTCTGTGAAGATGGACATCATGCATCTCGGAAAAGTGGCTGGAGCGTTACACAATCCAAATGGCATTCTCCTATACGCGAATGTGCCATATGGACATGTGAAAGTTGTCTTCCCTTGGTCATCTGGATGTATCGGAATCTGGAAGAAACCTGAATACCCATCGAGAAAACAGTAGTAGGGATAACTAGCCAACCTCTCCAACATCTGGTCAATGAATGGCAATGGGAAATGATCCTTCCTTGTAGCTGCATTCAACTTCCTGTAGTCAATGCACATTCGATGTCCAGTGATAGTTCTAGTAGGAATCATCTCATCATTTTCATTCTTCACCATGGTTATCCCTTATTTCTTAGGAACAACGTGCACTGGACTGACCCAAGAGCTATCCGAAATAGCATAGATAACGCCAGCTTTCAAAAGCTTCATCACTTCCTTTTTGACCACTTCCATCAGATTTGGATTCAGCCTCCTCTGATGCTCAATTAAGGTCTTTGACTCGTCCTCAAGATGAATCCTATGCATGCACAGGTCTGGTGATATACCTGAAATGTCATCAAGAGAATAGCCAAGACCTTTGCGATATTTGCGCAGCTTACTCAGCAGTAAGGCAATCTCCGTGTTGTTCAAAGAAGCATTAACAATTATTGGGTATGTAGAATTAGGACCAAGAAAGCTATACCTCAGATTTGGTGGGAGTGGTTTTAGTTCCACCTTAGGAGCATTCTCTGCACTCCAATCTCCAAGCCCAGCAGCTTGCTTAGAGCTTTCGGCCAACTCTCCTTCTAGTCGTAGGGTATCGACCGATACTAGGGGGTATCGATCGATACTGGCGATGCTAAATCGAGCATCTTCGAGTATCCAGCAGTATCTTCACATGAATGGGCCTCTGAAGTGGTTGAACAGACCAATGCTCTCTCTAGTGGATCCTCAGGAAGCATTACAAGGAAGTACTCTTCAGCTATGTCACTGAAAGTGTCTACAAAGAAAGTTTGCCCATTGATGGTTGGTCGCTTCATCATCTTATCCATATTGAAAGTCATGACCAAATCACCGTTGTTGAGGGCGATATTCCCATTCATGCAATCAATCAAAGCACCAGCTGTTGCAAGGAATGGTCTGCCTAGGATAAGAGGATCCTAAGGCTCAACATCGTACTCCAAGACGATGAAATCAGTTGGGATCAAGTAATTCCCAATCTTAATCGGGACATCTTCGAGTAATCCCTCTGGAAGTCTAACTGACCGATCAGCAAGTATCAGGGAGATCCTCTTGGTTGCGAAGTCTGTCATCCCCATCCTTTTGGCAACTGAATATGGCATGAGGTTGACACTTAAGCCAAGGTCACATAGGGAACGCTCAAATCTGTCTGTGAATATCGTACAATCCAACACAAAACTCCCTGGGTCTGGCAGCTTCTTTGGGATCCTGTTGGTCAGGATTGCACTGCACTCATGAGTAATCATCAAGCATCCCTCTTCAAGGTTCACGTTGCTAGATACCATCTTCCTGACATATCTCCTGAAGGCTGGAGAAGTTTTGATAGCATCGATAAAAGGAAGTTCAACCATCAACTTATCCATAATTGTTTTGCATCTAGAGTCTTCTACCTCCTTCTTAGTCTTCCCAGAAGCCCTGGGATAAGGTATCCTCGGTGTGTAAACTCTTTCTGCAACTACATTAGGTACTTCCTTCGAAATCTTAGGAGTCGATTCGAATGCAGGATCAGTATCGACCGAAACTGAAGTGGTATCGATCGATACACGCGGTTTTGGATTTGTCCCGTGAAAGTATTTCGATAGGTGTCGATCGATGTTGGCTAGTGTCGATCGATACTGGAGCGATTTCGGTATCATCATCGTCAAAATCGACGAAATATATGCATTTTGGCCAATTTTTGCTCATGGAGTGACCTCTTTTCCACTCCTCAAGGTGATTGCATTGATCTGAGCCCTTGGGTTCTCTACTTTCCCTGGAAGAAAACCTTCTTGCCTTTTCACAGCCTCTGAAGTCTGAGCTATCTAAAATTCCAGCTTCTTCTGCTGAATATTAATAGCGTCGATCCTTCCACTCAGATCATTGTATAGGACATCAATCTTCCCATTGAAATCCACAGTGATCTTCTGTTGTCCTTGAAGAAGTTGTTCAAACATATACTCGATCTTGCAATCTAGGAGTTTAGCAGGTATGGGCTGATAAGATGAACTTCCATAGTTCATGGTATACCCACTGTTCTGAGTTGATTTCTGACCAAAATGATTCGAAACTCCTTGCTGAGAGTTGTTGTTGAAGTTTCGGTTGTTGTTGAATTGATTCCTCTGACCTTGAAAACCAGAACCACCAATGTAGTTAACATCCTCTACTTCATCTTCGTTGAATACCTCGACATATTCAGCAAGGTGAACGGCCTTCGTTTGCTTGCCCATCAGAAGGCTGTGCATAAAATCTAACTTGGCTTGAACATCAGCAATCTGTGAACCATCCATGCTACCATCTAGCTTCTTCCGCTTAAAATCAGCATTCTTGGTGCTATTGCTAGACGTCAAGTTCTCAATCAGTACATAGGCATCATCAGGATACCTGGTGTTGAAGTTTCCATTGCTTGAAGCATCCAAAGCCATATGATACCTCCAATCAATTCCTCTGAAGAAGAATCCCATCAACTGAACATCAGAGTATCCATGATGTGGACAGTCTCTCTGGTATGATCTGAATCTCGTCCAAGCAGCCTTGAACGCCTCCGTGGGTCCTTGAGAAAACTGGGAGATTTTGTTCCTTAGATCTTCGGATCGTGCATCATCATAGAAGTTGTTCAAGAAAGCAGTCTTAGTCTCTTCCCGGTTATTCAGTGATCCAGGAGGTAACTGCTTCAGCTAGTAATTTGCATCTCCACCAAAAGAGTATGGGACGAGCTTGCAGAAGAGGTAATCATAGGACACTCCATTGCTCTTGATGCTAGTGACCATTCCTCAAACCTCTCAATATGGTCCATGGGATGTTCATTGGAAAGACCATGAAAAGGGGGCTGACCCACAAGAGTGTAGTATTCAGGTTTCAGCTCAAAGTCATTCCTCTGAAAAGCAGGAGGACGAATTGCTGATCGATTGGCATAAAATTGATCAGGCCTGTTGTACTCACCAATCGTTCTACCACGATTAACCACAACGTTCCCAGCGACGTTCCCAGCGACAACAGGAGCAGGTGGAATGATGTTCCCCTCTCCATCCAGAAATTGTCCTCTCTCATTGCACAACTGACCCTCTTGGTCTCTGTAAGCCCCAGCATCATCTTGAACCAAAATCACTGGATTGTTGTTCATCTCTGCTGGCTTCTTTGCTTTTCTGTTTGTGCGTTCCAAAAATTGCTAGCTGATCCAATGACAGTTCGACTAGATGAGTGTTCTTTCTCCTTCTTGTTTCACGAATATGCATACACCTGAAAACAAAAGTCAAGAACGTTAGTACACGGTAACACGATTAGTATCAACAAAAAGAAATCAACGAGTATCGACCGACACTAGATAGTATCGATCGATACCGACGAACTTAGTCGAAATTCTCAGACTAAAATCTAATGGCGAACTGAGTCCCCGGCAACGGCGCCAAATTTGATATGCTCCTAGCTGAGGCAGAAGCACCCCCAAGAGTTCAGGGGAACATGGAAAATCTGTGCATGATGATAAGAGAAACCCGAGGATCCGAGGGAGGAAACCACGCGAGGGAACCCCAATTTCGAGACTAACTCTGGCCTCAGAACATGAAGAATGGGAAACTCGACCCATAAGCGAAGAGTTGCTAGATGATTTCCATTCCATTTTGAAGGAGATCCCAATCCACATGTCGTTCGATCAAGCTTGGAAAAAGTACCCAGCAATGAAGGAGCTCTTTTGGTACAGCAGGGAAGATAAGCACGCGATCAAAAATCTATTCGACGAAGCTAGGAAGACGCTGTCTAAGCCCAGAACATTGCACAAGCTCGAAGAACCAGGATGCTTTGTCGTTCCATGCGAAATCTTCGGCTCCAACTTCAACAATGCTCTGTGTGATTCAGCAGCCGCAATAAACCTTATGTCAAAGGCGGATGCAAGATGTTTGAAGATCGACAACATGAAGGCCTCGAGGATGAGAATCGGGCTTGGAGATGGCTCAACCACCACAAGAGTTGGCATGATCTAGAACATTCAAGAAGTCAAGCTACCGACTTAAAACAAGCGCTTGGTGGGAGGCAACCCACCAGTATTTTTTCTTTTATTTTTCTTGAGTCTGCTTCGCCTTCCTCTTGATTTATTTTCACACCGAGACGGTGTGAAGTAAGTCTGGGGGAGGGTCTTTGTCGTTACTAACATTGTTTTCTTTCTTTTGTTTTCTCTCTTAAGTCATTTTGATACTTCTTTCTAGAGTCGTTTATTGAGTGAAATATTTGTTGGAGATGATGATCATGATCTTGGATTTCCTGTAATGATATTTCTTCTAAGTCACCATTGTTGCAGGGCTAGTTTTAGATCAGACTAATGAAAAATCTAAAGGCTTCACGGTTAATCAGAGGCATCCATGTTTCCAGAAAAATTCAAAAAGCTTGAGCTATTTTATGCGCTCTTCTTTTTACCTCATCATCGTGATTGGTGTCTTTAGAGCTTGACTCCTCATTCGTATCTAACAAGACGACATGTGTGAAAGTATGGTACTCCTCTCCCTTATTTAAAATAAAAAGCAGAAAAGATGAAATATTTTTTTTCGAGTAAAGGGCTAGGAAAATTTCCATCAATCCCATTATTTTACTTCTAAAGAGATGATCACACTAAGGTTGGAAGCGAGGTTAGGAAAATTTCCAGAGATACCACTATTCGCCTACACCTTAGAATAAAAGGGTGGCACTAAAATGAACCGGAGATTCGGTGGCAAAAACCATCAATACTCGCGTTCCATCAGCCATTGACCCTACGAAACGAAAGTGAGAAAATAATAAGTCTGGGGGAGGGAAAAGATACCAAAGGTTATGTAATCGTCTTGTCATGGTATCGAAAGGGAAAGAGTCTAGAAGGTTCTTGGCACTATGATCTTTGATGAGACCCATCAATGATAGCTATTGAATTATTCTGTGAGACTATGTGTTGAATCTGGGAAAGCTGAAAATGCTTGCATAGAAGTACATGGAGGTTCGATTTAGAGCTAGTTTGGCAACACGTAGATTACTAAGGTAATGGTCATTGCAGAATTCTAAAGGAAATGTGAGTCTCCGTGTTTTTCAAACTTTTTCTTCTTGCTTAGTTTTCTGTTTGCTTGAGGACAAGCAAAAGACAAAGTGTGGGGGAATTGATATGCTTGGTTTTTGTCGTTTTCTAACGCATGTTTAGTATTCCTTTCAAACGTTTTATCGAGTCAAAGTTCGTTTTTAGAGTCTTTTAGTCATTTATTTAGTTATCTCAAGTAAAAAGGCGTCTAAGGAAGAAATTGGAGTCATGCGGGCAAAAACGCATGGAACCGTGAAGAAAAGGGCAGAATCGGCCGATGCAAGGAGTGCATCGACCGATGCAGACACCCCCCGAGAAATCAAAATCGACCGATGCAAGGAGTGCATCGGTCGGTTCAGGCTTGCCCGAGGAACCAGAATCGATTGATGCAAACACCACCTGATGAATGAGAATCGATCGATGCAATGAGTGCATCGGTCGGTTCAGGCTTGCCCGAGAAATTGGAATCGACCGATGCAAGAAGTGCATCGGTCGATGCGTGCATGCGAGAAGAAAAAGGAAATTTCTGAATTTCCTGTTTAACCCGGAAACTGCCTGTTTCGACCTAATTCGACCTAGGACCTATATATACTCTATTTTTGGCCTCTTTGTCGGCTACACTTTATTTTCTATCCATACTTTTTGTTCGTGATCATTGTAAGCTTTGGAGAAGAATCTCTGCATCTATTGAGAATAATTCTAAACTCTTTCTCTGTTTTTATATTATGAGTTCTTCATCTCTCTGCTTGTTCTCCGTTACCATGTCTGTGTAGTTCCATAGTTAGGTTTAGGGTTTCAAAGGGATCCATGAATCATTGAATTAGACACAAATAGGGATTTATCTTTTGTGGTTTTTGCTTATTGTTGTGTTTATTGCTTAGGCTTGAGCTAACCGCTAGGTCTATGAACTAGGGTGCAACTTACCCTATGAGCACGAGAGTGGATTAGGGTACAGTTTAGCCTATGAGCACGAGAGTGGATTAGGTTGCATAGAAAGAACATAAGCGAGCGAATCGTCCTTAGCATGCGAGAGTTGATGCTAAGGCGATTCGTGAACATATTGAACCTGCTCTTTAATGCTGACCTAGAATCCTATGAGCACGAGAGTGGATTAGATTGTTAGGTTTAGTAACCATGAGCACGAGAGTGGATTGGTTAATATTTATGTTTGAGTTTAAAAAGTGTGTTTAATTAGTCCCTGAATAATTGTCTGATTTGTGATCTCTGGATTCCCAAGAACAAACCCTTGACCTGACATTTTCTCTTATTGAATTTACATCGTTTATATTGCGTTCGTTACTCTTTCCAAAACCAAATATAATCTTGTCTTAGCTTAGTTTCATAATTGTTAGAATTGTAGTGTAACTGTGGTCTCTGTGGATTCGATCTTAAAGTATTGCATTGACAACCATTGTGATTGTGGTAGTGTGAGCTTTAGTTTTAATTGACTGAGTGGTAAAACACCTAAATCAAAGGCTCTCTCGGATGCCTTGGAAAAAAAGCACAAATCGTTCAATGTATCTTCTGGGAGATACACTATGTCAAAATTTCAGAGATACATGATGGTGGACTCAAGGCCCATCATGGAACATGTGCATGAACTTCAAATGATCTGTCAAGAGATAGCAGATGAAGGAATGAAGATCTGTGAAACATACACAATGAATTGATTCGTCAACAAGCTTCCCCCTGGTTGGGTAGATTTCAAAAACTATCAGGATCACAAGCAAAAGTCTTTGACCTTGGAAAATCTGATATCCAGGCTGAAAAATGAGTCCTTGAAGCGCGATGGAAAATTTGCACTGCCTGCCAAACCTGAGCCATTTCATTCCCACAATGCTAACGTGGCTGAGTACATGAACAACTGTAAAGGCAAAGCCAACGGGAAATTTGTTCCAAATAAAGGTGGACAAAACAAGTTTTCTCCTTCATCATCCACTTCCTTCAAGAAGGAAGCTCCCATGAAGAAGTTCGTTGGGCACAGCACCTACTGCAACAAAAGGGGCACAAGGTTGCAGAATGTCGCAGCAAGCTGAGAGATTCCAAAGCTCAAGCCAACCTGACTGAGGCTGATCTGTGTGTGGTGGTCACAGAAGTAAACATAGCTGAGGAGAATCCCAAGACGTGGCGGTATGACACTGGTGCAACCACTCACATCTGCATTGATAGAGACCAGTTCTCCACCTACAAAAAGAACAAGAACGAAGCTCACCTGCTGATGGGGAATGTGTCTCAATCCAAGATTGAAAGCATTGGCAACATGGTATTGAAGATGACTTCAGGCAAGGAACTCACTCTGACCAACGTGAAGCACGGGCCATACATGAGGAAGAACCTGATCTCACTACAAGAAAACATGTTTTTTACTACTGCAAAAACAGTCGGAAATCAGTAGCAAAACACCATGTTACGACTGATTACCGACTGATTTCTGCAGTAGGTAAAGGTCTCGTCGCTAAAAAAATCAGTTGCAAAATTGCTACTGATTTACGACTGATTTACGACTTATATTAGGCAGTCACTATTCAGTCACTAATCAGTAGCAAAAATTTACGACTGATTAGTGACTGAATAGTGACTGAATTTTGCTACTACAGCCGTAGTCGGTAATCAGTCGTAAATTTAGCTACTGAATTGTGAATGATTACCTACTACTTTAGCTACTGATTTGCTACTGGTTTGTGATTTTTTTAACGACTGATTTGCTACTGGTTTGTGTTTTTTTACGACTGATTTTAGCTATTCAGTAGCGAAATATAGCTACAGATTAGCGACTGATATATTGTCGCAAAAAAATTAAAACACAAAAAATTCAATTTATTAATATAAATGTAGACTAATTACATATAAAACATTCAAGTTTACAAAAGTAAAGTAAAACAATTGAAGAACACAAATCCATACACCAAAAAACCAAAATTACAGTTAAACAAAAGTAACATAAGTTTCAAGTTCTAAATCAAAATGGAAAGGCAAGTCCAACTAATAAGGAGTTGTTCCCATTTGCAAAACATAACATCAAGTGAGAAACAAGTGAGCTAACCCAGTGGAGAGGATGGATCATCAGAAGAGAGAAACAAGTGAGCTAAACCAGTGGCGAGGAATCCCTTGTCGGTTTGTCTCAGTGTTCATTGGATGTGGTTGCTTCATCTCGCATGTTCTTGATACTCACTTGGTTTCTGAGCTCCATTATCTGTGGCTCCTTCTCCAAGTTCTCTCCTGTTACATTTCATCATATCACAATTTTAGAGTTCTCGATGAAACCAGATTTTCTTTTTGCTAAAACCAAAGTGGCTGAGCCAAAGCTGATAACAGTAGCGGCTGCAAATGCTTTTCCAATTGCAGACACCAAAAAAAAAAACAGAGGGCTCAAGGTTAGGCAAACACTCAGTTTACGAAATCAGACAAAAAGCTCTGCTCTGTTTCTACACAAGCAAGAACAACAGACAATCTCATCTTGTTTTATGCTAGGCGACAGTTTCTGTTTTTGTATTAACCTCAAACACCAAGGCTTTGATCTCTATAAGCCCATTTTGTAACTATAAACAAACACATCATAGAAACTACAACACAGAAAGATACTTGAGAAGACTAGTAAAACTATAACCAAAAGTAGTGCTAGAATTGCATGATGTAAGTTTTGCTGAAAGTGAAATGCTTAGATTATTCTTTCATCACAATCAATAACAGACACCCAGAATGCACTTATTAACACTAAACTCATGAACCCTAGCCATACGGACTCAGCAGTACAGAAACTATACGAGAAAGCGACTTCACATTTTCTCAGCTAGACACCATGTTAAACTCAAAAGCATGAACGGCTAAACAAAAGGAAGCAAATGTTTTCAGAAAAGTAATGCAACCAGAATCACCGAATTCAACAAAGCGAAATTGCATACATAAACTATGTAAAAAAAAGCATCATGTTTTAAGACAAAATTACAAATCAAAGATATCAAGTTTGTTCACCAACCATCTCCTTAGCTTCCTTTCTAAAGGCGCGGACTGGAATAGCATGGTATTGCTGCAAAATGACCAGACTCCCCTGTAGCTGAATAATGATAGTAAGATAAGTTGTAGATAGGCAGTTAAATTAGAAACGTATGAAAAGTATTAGCTATCAACAACGAGTAGCAAAGGAACTAAGCCAGGAAAAGCCCATACATGTCATACCAGCAGAGTTCAAAACCATTAAAAATTTATCATTCGATTCAACGAACTCTCCGATCGAGGTTTTACAGAAATTTTGGTTTTAGCAAAAAGATTAACAAGGAGATAATGAATCTATATGATAACATACCCTGAAACAGTTCCATTTCCATTCAGTGCCGTCTTCTCTCGTGATCTTATTCGGTTCAACACCCCAATAGCTATCGATTCCTTTCTCTCCCTTGTCACCTCCGGCAGATCAGTCCTCCGTCTTTTTCGGATTCGCCTGTTACAGGATTATTCTCTATCCTTTGGTTTATCTTGGTTTAGTAATTATATCAATTACGGTTTGTAATTACGGTTCGTAATTTTGGTTCGTGAAACACTTATGCTATATGTAAGGCTCTTTGGCCAAAGCTGGAAATCAATCAAATATCAAATATTATCTTTTTCAATCTCTTTTCTCTCTATCGATCATCATCAACTTCCATCATCACTGAATCTCTGTTCTTCGAAGGTGATCCTTCACCTTCTAGATTTTGATTCTCCGATCTCCGGAATCTCGGTGGTTCTCTGGATCGGATCTATCGGTCACTCGGGTTTTATGTTTCATTGGTATCAGAGCTTTACGTTTCTCGGAATCGGAAGCCATGTTCGAAATGTACCAGCGATTTGATGGGATGATGCCGTTCATGCCCTCAAGGGAACAAGCTGCAGCTCTGTTGATCGAGATGCAGAGGCTGCAGGAGTTAAAGCAAGCTGAGGAGCATAAACAGCGCATCGAGGCTCTGCAAAACGATCTCAGAAGTTACTTCGAAGAGTTCTATCCTCAAGCTATGAATCGACCTCTCGGGCAAAACATCGAACACCTGGTGAGCAACGAAAATCAGAAAACTCCTATTTATCCAAGGGTTTATGTGATGGAATCAAGATTTCAACCACCGTCCTTACAGCCTCCCGATCCTCCTGATCTGAACCGATCGGAGCTGATTTCTGTGATAAAATCTGAGCATGAAACTGAATCTGACAAGGAAAGTGATGATCCATATTCTGATTATGGTGATGGATTTATGCAGGACGCGATACTTTCTGAGAAGAAGGATTTAGATATGAATTCAGTATTGAAGGTTGATTTCGTTTCCATGGTGATGCAACCATTCCGATTTTACCATGTGTACTCATCTCTAGAGGGAAATCTGATGACATCTTTGATCATAAATGAAAACGAATTGCTGAGAACTAGAAAAAGGAAACAGAAGTGGTCAAAGTCTTGGAAATTCAAGTTCAAAGACAAGTCAGGGGCACACAAATCAACAGTTAGAACTATTCTTTTGTTGAAACATGGAGTTGTCATTCTTGTGACTTCATCAAAGGTCATATCTCTGCCTTTAGTCGAAGATAACCAAATGCTTCTAGATGGAATGGGTCAGAAGGTGCGGGCAAATCAAGACTCCTTTGTGGAATTTCACATAAAGATTCACGTAAGGGACAAAGTCTGTTCAAAGAAGAAGCGGAAATGTGGTGGCAAGTTCATATTTGCAGAGGTACAAATTTGTTTGTTGGCACATCAAAGTTCAAGAAAAGAGACACATCATTGGCTAGAGTTTAGGAAGTCTTCATGGATGAAGGAGAGGGATGAACTCTGCGATTTTATTCTAGGAAAACGTGTGTGGGAGCCTGGTAGAATTATAGCTAGCGATAAAGCTATTAAGCTCATACAAAGGGCTAACAAAATCAATTTTCAGGGATTTGCACAAGAGTTCTCTCATGTTGAGATAGGAATTCAGATAGAAGGGTTACAAAGCTATTTTTTGGTGAATCTTTGGTATTTTCTGCAGAAGGTACTCAAATGGAACCATACTAAAGGGGATTAGGTTAGAACCTGCGAACAACAAGATGAATCTGATGGTGATGAGGTAAAGAAACTTGAAAAAATGGCTTCATACGTCTTGAAAGATCTTATGGTTGCGTGTGATAGGGAAAAAGAAATAGAAAATTATTGTTTTGAAATTTCTCTGTTAATTGGAAATTTGAAAAGATGTTGTTTTCTGCAAAATGAAGAAAGAAGAGATGCTCAAACGTTGTTATTGGTGAAAGGTATAAGCCACTATTTGGGACTTCAAAAGGAAGTAAAATTCCATTTGATGATTGATTTATTAACTTCTCCACTATTGAGATTCACCATGGGACCTTTGACTTTTCAAAGGACAAGGTTTATGGAGTTAGGATGGATAATTGGTATAATGGAGTTGGCGTGTACACATTATAACACCAAGCTTTCTAAAGTGTCTTCATCGGAAAAAGTTGTTGAAGATCACATCCAAGATAAGCAAACTACAAGATGGGAAGCTGGTGTTCAAGCTTTTATGTACCAAAGATATGCAGGGTATGGAAACTACTCCAAGGCTGCATTTCAGTTTCCGGCGAACCCCACATCCCGAGTGATGGCAGCCACTGCTTCTCCTATGTTTGTCCAAGCTCCAGAAGATAAAAGTGTCACTAACTCTGCCCTTAATTTTATGGTGGGTGATGTTGTGGCTCTTGTATCTATGAATGAAACTACTTCATCATCTAATGAGCTTTCAATGACAAGTGCTATTAAGAAAAAAGAACTAGAGGATATTGCCAAAGGAATCAGGTCTCCCGAGTCAAGCTTTGGCCTTGTTGCATACTCTCTTACTGAATTTCATGGATATGCAGTGTTCCACTTGCAAAGACCACCAGAGCTGTTAGTAACAAATATATGGAGGAGACAAAATGCAGGGTTGAGAATTCCAGCAAGATTTCATCATCAAATTGTCATGCTGCAAAGAGGATGTATCCGTTGAAGAAAACTGCATCCAAGCAGCGAAATTTCTCATCCTTGAGGACAAGGGTGTTCTCAACAGGGGAGTATTGTTACAGGATTATTCTCTATCCTTTTGTTTATCTTGGTTTAGTAATTATATCAATTACGGTTTGTAATTACGGTTCGTAATTTTGGTTCGTGAAACACTTATGCTATATGTAAGGCTCTTTGGCCAAAGCTGGAAATCAATCAAATATCAAATATTATCTTTTTCAATCTCTTTTCTCTCTATCGATCATCATCAACTTCCATCATCACAGAATCTCTGTTCTTCGAAGGTGATCCTTCACCTTCTAGACTTTGATTCTCCGATCTCCGGAATCTCGGTGGTTCTCTGGATCGGATCTATCGGTCACTCGGGTTTTCTGTTTCATCGCAGCATCTGTCTCCTGCTTCGTCGGCGGAGCTTTTTCTCCCAGAGTAACCGTGCTAGCGAATCGCACGCCTCCGAACCCCGGAGCTCTAGTCCAGATCCAACCACTCCCGCTCAATCCGGAATCGACCGCAGGCTTCAAAAGATGGCTTGCCGATAAAGCCTCGTGAGACGAAATCGGACGGGTCGCGGCGCCGGTCGAGAACAACCGTGGTCCGGCAGCTTTCATCAGCGCCGGCGAGACAAAAGTGGACGAGGATAGAGAGAGAGCAGACAGTACAAGACCGAGAAGACTAATCCATTTCATACGCGACTTCAAGAACTTTACCTTCCCCCTTCATCTCACTCACTCACTCACTCGATTAACCTAAGTTCAGATCTGTTGTCGATTCGAAAGAGAAGTGAGACGAGGAAGAGAAAGAGAACTGAGAGAAAGGAAAGAATAAGAAAGATCCAACGGTGAGAGATATGGGAGAAAGAAAAGCCTAAGGAATATCCAACGTGTTATATTGTGCCATGTAATTGATCCAAGTGATATAATCTCATAGGTTCTCTTCTAGTGTATGTTAATTTTTTATAACCTATATAAAACAATTTTTAATATGTTTTATTTACATTTAATTTTGAAAAATAATTTATATCAATGAGGTATGATAAATTATATACTTTCATCATGATATATACTTTTGGAATTTACAAAAATAATTAGAGCAAAAACTATATAACAAATGTTGTGTGATACTAAATTTAGATGAAATACTTACTAACTTATCATTAGTTTGTAGGTTTGTATGTATGTTTGTAATAATTTTTGCACCAAATCTTGCAATCATTTTTAGTGATTTGCAATCATTGGTAATCATTTTAATTATTAATAAACAACATAACCTAAACCATAAACCAACATAACCTAAATCCTAAATCAAATATTCAAGACTTAATTCTTCTTTTATGTATAGTTTTTAATTTTTTTATTTACACATTAAGAGATAAATTTAATGTATATTCCATTGTTAATTGGCTAATTACAAAAAATAATATTTCACATAACCTGAACCACAAACCTCAAAATCCTATACCCTAAACCTTAAACATAAACTCCAAACCCTAATTGGGAAATTATAATTACATTATTTCAAAACTCTTAACCCGATTGACTAAGCAAACCATAAACCATATACAAGTAATCATACCCTAAACCCGAAACCTTAAACCCTAAACCCTAAACCCTAAACCCCAACCCATATACCCTAAACCTAAACTCTATACTACTATGTCCTAAACCCTAAACCTAAACCCTAAACACCAAACCCTATACCATAAACCTAAACTTTATACTCATATACCCTAAACCCTAAACCTAAACCTCAAACCCTATACCCTAAACGTTAAACATAAACTTATAAACAAATACTTCATAAACAAAACTTTAAAAATTGCAATTGCCTTGTGATATTCTCTCCATGGAAGTTTGCTACTCGGTCCTTTCAATTCATCAAAGATTTGGCTAGCCTTTGCGAATATCCCTATATCCAAGAATCCACGAATTAGAATGTCGTAGACCATGAAATCACAACAGCTCATGGATCTCACTAAATCACAAGCTTCATCGAATCGAACTTGAAATTTCAAAGAGAAATCCTCATCGAAATCGCAAACCCAGACCCAAGAAAGAAATCGCCAAGGTTCTAAAACCCAGAAATCGAACAAGGAAACAAGAAAAACATGTATAATTGAAAGATTAAGTTGACTCTTACCCCATCTCGACTATTATCTTCTCGATTCTTCTTCCTCAATCTCACCTTCTGTGTTTGAACCCTAAATCAATTTTGGTTTTTGTTTTTTTGGTCGACGGGATTTTTTTTTCCTTGTCTTTGAGACAAAACCAAATAAAGTCTGGTTCAATTTAATTCATTTTAAAAAATTATATATTAAATATTAAATATTAAAAAAATAACTACGTTTCACCGGAATCCACTATTCCGTTAACGGTGTTAAACATTCCGTTTAACATTTCGACGGAGCAAAACAAAACCCTACTATGAGTGTTTAAAATATAAGTTATGTTACCTTCAAGGTTTAGAGTGAGAGTGGTAAAGTCTCAGGATTTAAAGTGCTAGTAAGTTCAACTTTGAGGTTTAAAATGCTATTTTAAGGGACAATTCTAGATTTTTGCAGTATGAATTAAAAATAATATTTTTGTTAATATTTTGATATTTTATAAACAATGTACAAAGGAATTAAAAATAAAAAAGGAATCGATCTATACAGAGAATCTGAGATTTAAGAAGGGACAATTCTAGAGTTTTGCGGTATGAATCCGTCGTCGTTCCTATAAAAGAAAGAAGAAGAAGAATCAATTCAAAAAAGAAGAAGAAAAACCAATTCAAAAAAAAAGTAGTAGAAGAAGAAGAACCGTTTTATTTAAGATCGAGGAGGGAAAGAAGATCCCATAATTATAACTATTTTTTGCTACTGTTTTGCTACTGATTTGCTACTGTTCTACGACCCACCAAATTCAGTTGCAAATCAGTCGCTAAAATTACTAGTGAATAGCTACTACATGTTTTCCGACTACAATTCAGTCACTAATCAGTCGTAAAATTGCTAATAATTAACGACTGAAATTTTTAGTCACTAAATACCTACTGATTTGCGACTATTTGAAAATAGTTGCAAATCAGTCGGAAATCAGTAGCGAAACAGTCGGTAAATTTACCGACTGCCTAATCAGTAGCAACAATCAGTAGCAAAAACCCTGTTTTGGTGTAGTGTCTCTGGGACTAAGATCGTTAAGCAGTCTGACCAGCTGATCTTAAGGAAAAATTGGGTTTTTTTATTGGGAAGGGTTTTGTTAAGGAGGATCTGATCAAAATGTGTGTAATGACAGTCCTCAAAAATGATGTAGACTCTTCCAGTTCAATTAATAAGAATGCATCTTCTTACTTGGTTGAGTCTTTTTGTATTTGACATGAACGATTAGGGCATGTAAATTATAAATCTATCCAAAGATTGATTAATTTGAATCTAATCCCGAAATGCAAACTAAGTAAAACAATAAATGTGAGACATGCGTACAAGCAAAACTCACGAAAACTCCATCACCTCGTGTAGAATGAACCACTGAACCTCTAGGTCTAATACACATTGATTTGTGCGACTTAAAGTTAGTACAAACTAGAGGAGGTAAAAAGTATTTTCTAACTTTCATAGATGAATGCACAAAATACTGTTACGTATACTTACTACATAGTAAAGATGAAGTCTTAGAAAAATTCAAAGAATATAATATCGAAGTTGAAAATAAACTCGAAAAAACTATTAAAATAGTTAGTAGTGATAAAGGAGGTGAATACGATGGACCATTTAATGCATTTTGTCAAGAAAAAGACATTATACATCAGACCACTGCTCCCTATTCACCAGAATCTAACGGAGTTGCAGAACGAAAAAACCGAACTCTGAAAGAAATGATGAATGCAATGTTTCAAGAATCTGGGCTACCCCAGAATCTTAGGGGGAAAGCGCTTCTCGCCACAAACTATATCCTCAACAAAATACCGCACAAAGTAACTGGTAACACGCCATATGAACTCTGGAAAGGTAACGTACCTTCGTACAAATTATTGAAAGTGTGGGGCTGCCTAGCAAAAACTGCAGTACCACCTCCTAAAATGGTCTCAATTAGACCTAAACCGTTGATTGTATTTTCATTGGATAAGAACACAACAGTATTGCTTATCGGTTTCTGGTTCACAAATCAGACATACCGGATATCCATGTAAACACAATAATGGATTCAAGGAACACGTTTTTCTTTGAACACACATCTTTCCGTGCAAGGATAAACAAAATCCAAAACGCACTCGGGAAGAGAAAGATGCTACCACCTCTACAAATGAGGCTAGCACTTCTGGTGTTTAAATAACTGAAGCAGACGAAGAAAATGAACCTAAACGAAGCAAAATAGCTCGTAAAGAAAAATCATTCGGTCCTGACTTCATGATGGTCCTTCTCACAGAAAACGAACCAAGAACGTTTACTGAAGCTATGACTACACCTGACGCACCTTTTTGGAAGAAAGCTGTCAACAGTGAGATCAAATCCATTCAGCAAAATCATACATATGAAATAACCGATATACACGAAGGGTTTAAAGCATTAGGGTGTAAATGGATCTTCAAAAAAAAAATTCAAGACTGATGGCTTAATTGATAAGTACAAGGGACAAACTTGTGGTGCAAGAATTCCGACAAAAAGAAGATCTGGATTTCTTTGACACATATTCTCCACTAACGAGAATAACTTCAATCTGAATGTTTATTGGGATTACAGCCTTAAAAATTTGGAAAACCATCAAATGGATGTGAAAACTGTCTTTCTAAATGGTGAATTAGAAGAGAAAATATATGTGAAACAACCTGAAGGATATGTAGTCCCGGGACAAGAATACAAAGTCTGTAGACTTGTGAAGTCATTATATGGACTTAAACAAGTTTCGAAAAAATGGCATGAAAAATTTGACAACACAATTATGTCAAATGGCTTCAACATCAACTAATGTGATAAATGCATCTACATAAAAACTACTCATAGTGGGTATATATTACTATGTTTGTACATAGATGACATGCTAATTATTGGTATCAATAAGGACATTATCCAACAAACTAAGAAAATATTTAGTGGAAAGTTTGACATGAAAGACATGGGTCTAGCAGATGTCATTCTCTGGATTAAAATCACAAGAACTTCTGTTGGAATCATTCTGTCTCAAGCTCACTGTGCTGAAAAGATACTTGAATGGTTTAAAAACTATTCAAATCGGACTGCAAAAACTCCAGTCGACTCTCAACTTCACTTGACTAAAAATTCAGGTGAAGCGGTGTCACAAGTAGAGTATGCACGGGTAATTGGTAGTCTTATGTACTTAATCAACTGTACTAGACCCGATCTAGGACATGCGGTAAATGTACTAAGTCGTTACACAAGTAATCCATGTCACAAACACTAGAAAGCTATAACTAGAGTATTAAACTACGTACGATACACTAAAAGTTATGGGTTGCACTATGGAAAAGAACCCGCCATTTTTGAAGGATACAATGATGAAAAATGGATATCAGATTCCAAAAACTTGAAATCCACAAGTGGATATGTCTTTACCCTTGGAGGTACAACAATATCATGGAAATATTCCAAACAAACTCTATTGGCATTATCAACCATGGAGTCTGAATTCATTGCTTTAGACAAAGTTGCAGAAGAAGCTGAATGGCTTCAAAATTTCTTGGAAGATATTCTAATGTGGGAGAAACCAGTCCCGATAATATGTGTACACTGTGATAGCCAATCGGCTATAGCTCGGGCACTGAATAATCTCTATAATGGTAAATCACGTCATATAATAAAAAGAAATACAGCCATTAGAATTTTGATCACAATTGGCGTAATCACTATAGACTATGTCAAATCAGCTGACAACCTAGCATATCCATTTACTAAAGGTTTAGCACGTGATCAAGTTGAAAAATCATCGAAGGGAATGTTTTAAAGCTTATAACTTAAAGAGGATGTTTGATGAAAATCCCAACTACGTGACTGGAGATCCCAAGATGTAAGGTTCAAAGGGACAACTAAATCGAACAAAATCTAATAAAAGCACTGGAAGACTTTTGGTCTTTACCTAGTTCCCAAGATGATAAACAGTGCTTACATACATTTACTGTATGTACAAAATGATAAGCATAACTTTTAATGATACGACCATAGCTTTGATATATCAATGGAGTATTAAAGATACTTCTTAAAACAAAGATTACTGGCAAATCACCTAGTGAGTGTGAAATGGGGCCGTTTCTGGGAGGATGAAGGACATGCTATATTCTCCAAGTTCACTCATGATTAACCATGCAATTTCAAGGCCAAAATGAACACAATATAGAACTTAGCTCTACGAGAAAATGAAACTAGGTTGTACGTGTTGTCTCGGTTTACACAATAATCCGGGTGGTTCAAGACATCATGTTCACCTCATGGCCAAGTAAACCCGACATATATTAATAATGACTGGTACAAGGCTAAAACACGCTACCATCTCAAACACAATTATTTTTTGTTTATACTCTCAAAAGTCTGTTTAGTCTAATCAGGTCCAGTCAAGTCGAGTTTATCGGGTCAGTCGAGTCTTCATATGTTTAGAGTAATTTTTATTATGTGGGGGATTGTTGGGCAAAATTTTTAATAAGCCATTGGGCTCTATTAAATTTGTTAAGTGTAAAAAGAAATAGCCCATCAAAATGTTGGCTAAAGTAAATGAAGGTGCATTTGTCTCATATTGGAAACATTGGGGAAAGACACTTCTATAAATATAGACAAAGTAATGTCTTTGTTCAAATGGTTGTGAAGGAGTAAAAAGAGAGACCACGCGTGCCGCCGCCGAGACGAGCCGGGCTCGGGTCTAGGGTTTTGGGTCTTGGGTCATGGTCAATGTGGGTCCAGGCAACGAGACCGAGTCATATGCGTAATTAAAAAGGATATTCGGATATTCTCCCCTGTCCTCAAGCAACGAGACCGAGTCTTCAGGCTCCCCACGATTCGCTCCATGATCTGTGAGATCTTCTGCGACTCGCTCCATGATCTGCAAGATCTTCTGCAACTCATCTCTCTTCCTTCTTCATAAATACACGACGACTCCTCTCAATATAACATACACTTTACAACTCGTTTCTTCACAAAAATCAAATCAGCAATTTCTCTCGTCTTTTATCTTCTACTAAAACGTAAGCCCGAGAGTATAGCGTAGATTATAAGTTCGTACATTCTACGATCGAGTGATGCGATCGTAGTCTCTTAGTGGTTTTATCCTGGGATTCATTATCTCATAAACCGCCACACTGCGGGAGATATTTTGAATTAAGGAAAGACATCATTTCGGCTCCACTTAATCATCATTTTTTTTAATCGATTTTAAAGCGTTTTTCTCCAAAGTTCATTCGTATATTTCATCGTAATTTCTGTGTCCGAATTTTTGCTTCTACAACATACACGATCAAACGAGAATCGAATTGAAATCTTCTTCTTTTTGATTTCCTCCGATCACTTCCAGAAGATTCCAACCGGTACTTTGCTTATTATGGATTCGCCGATTAATTTTCTTTCTGTTTGAATCTGTTAAGTTTTTCATCGGCAAGCTCAATGTGATTATATTCGCGGAAAATCAAGTTTGTTATTTTCTTCTTTTCATGTTTATTAGCCGGTGATGATCCTTAGGTTCCGTTTTATTAACTGGGTTTGAGATAGATATGGCTTGCGAATAATCGAAATATTTATGGTTATGCTTCGTTTTGAGATTTTTTTGTTTTCTTTCTGTGTAAAGTTTGAATCAATTCGGAAGCTAAATCATTTTGTTTTCGTTTTGACTTTTATGCTACTACTATGGATAGTTTATATCCTACTCTTTTGTCCGATCCTTGTTCTATAGCTTTTGGGTGTAAGAAAAAGTCCATTACAAGTTTTGTGAGGATTTTATTGAAGACTCTCATCATTATTTTTGCTTGGCTTTTTAAATGAAACACGAGCAAGATGACCCTGGTACAGCAACACACAACCTTGAAGAATATGCAATCTTTCCATATCATCCAGGCCAGCGTGTCAAAGCAAGCTCTTCATCGATTTTTAAGAATTCCCGGTGGTTTTCTGGATTATGGAAGCCCAATCGCTTAGAAGGTACTGCGACCAAAGTTACCGCCAGATCTGTTTTTGTCTACTGAATTGCTTCCACTGGCTTCGGGCCAGATTCTTATGTTTCCCCACCTGAGGAGCAGAGTCCAAGTAATTTGACATTGTTGTCATCTTTCACTCATGCCAGTTGGCAAGTAGGCGACTGGGCATGATGTTAATAGCAGAACGCGTGTTGATGTAGCCTGGCAGGATGGTACAGTAGAATGTAAACGGGGAGAAACAAAATTGATTCCAATTGAGACTCATGCTAATCATGAATTTGTCGCCGAGCAGTATGTGGTGGAGAAGGCTTCGGATGATGGTGATAACACAACTGAAGCTAAGCGTGTTAGGGTTGTTAAAAGTGTCAATGCAAAAGAACGTACAACTTCTGTTTAGGGATAACAAGAAGCTAATTTCGTCTCATAACTAATAAGTGTCTTTACCAAATTGCACAAGATAACCTGCACAAGTATTGTGTTTGTTGCTTGTGCAAATGGATCCTTTCAGATATTCTTGGTATCTATATATTACTGGATTATCATGTATTACTATGTTTTACTACGAACAACTTAGATATTACTATGTATTACTGAATGATCATGTATTGCTTATTACCAACAAGTTAGATATTACTTGGTACAACGAGGTTTCAGTATTATGTATAACTGAATCTTCTACGAATTATTCAGACCATTTCTAATATTACTTGGTACAACTAGCTAGGTTTCGGTATTACGTATAACTGGATATTTTACGAATTACTTAGACCGTTTCTAGTATTACGTATAATTGGATTTTTTATGATTGAGACCATTTTTAGTATTTTTAGTATAAAATGATTAAAAACAAATATGGGTTGAAAGATATAAGATTCAAACCATTTTTAGTATAGAATGATTTTTTTATAAAAAATATGGGTTGAAAAAAATAAGATTAATAAAAAAATTCCAAAATTCAAAAAAAAAAACATTAAAAACACGTGACGCATTCAAAATGGACATCTAGCACTGTCATTTAACACATGATGCCGCAATTATGGACACAAGATGTCGCAATAATGGACACATGGCAATTATATTAATAAAAAAATTCATGAATTTTTCACATAGTTGTCCTTACTAATGCAATTGTACTTAGTGATATTCCCATATTTTACCCGTTTTAACATGCATTTATGTTATTGTTTTGTGTCTCATGCAAGTGTTTTGCATAGTTTTTATAGCATTTTGGTCTTTATTAGAGTTAGATGTTTGCATTAGGTCCTAGTGAGTTTTGCATGAATTTGGAGTGTTTTAGAGACAGTTGATGATGTTTGGAGTTATGGAGCATAAGAGAAAAAAAGAGTCCGTCCGGAGTGTCTCAATGAACGGAACTGACGAAGGGTTTCCATTCAGATACAGCTTCAATGGTCTTCATGGAAGTTGTATAAGAATGAGTTATCTGTCCACAGGAGCTGGAATCAAGTCATTCGGACCTGTGGTTTGAGAGATATGGCTGATTTACCAGAGACAGGTCCGCCTGGCCGAGACGGTTTTTTCAACACCGAGGTCACAAGTCGGTGCAACAAATCGGTGTCGAAACAGAGGGAAAATTCCCTTAATACCGATGTGCAATACCGATTTGTGACATCGGTATTGAAGCTTCAGAGGTCCGAATTAGCCTCGGTGATCTTCACAAAAGTTGTAGCCCAGTGAGTTAGCTGTCCACAAGAGGTGGTTTGAGACCATTCGGACATGTATTCCAGGAGATATCGCGGTTTTATCAACCGATGCTCTTCTCACCTCGACCCACTTTCAACCAAAGTAAAATAAAGCATAGCCATGAAAGTGGCTGTAAAATCCTATTAAATAACCTAAGTCACGTTTTGGGGCTTCTTGTAAATAATAAAGACTTATGGGCAATTTTGCAATTCTTCAACTCTTCATTAAAGTCGCGGTCTGTGTCTGCTTCGATGAGTATCGACCGATACTAGGCAGTATCGATCGACACTGATGCTTCAAATCGGGTACTCAGCTACACGAATTTTTGCTTTGATCCAAAATGCTCCAAAAAGCTCCAATATCTCCAATTATGTTCCAAACGTGCTAAAACCTGTAAAAGACTCTAAACCACTACAAAATAGTAGAAAGACTCTATAAAACAGACTTATATCATGGCTTAAACGGGAAAAAACCATGATATATCAACTCCCCTAGACTTAGCCCTTGCTTGCCCTTAAGCAAAACAGAAAACTAAACCAGAGAAAGAGGTTTGAAAACACGGAGACTCACATTTTCTTGAAGCATTGCAATGACCATTTTCCTTAGTGCTCCACATATCACATAACCAGTTTCAGATCTAACCACCATGTACTTCTCCGTAGACATTCGCAGCTTTCCAGGCTACACACATTATCTCACAGCATTGCTCAATAAAGCCTTCCTCGCCAGTTTTATCGCTGCGATCAATTCTAAGAACCTTCTAGATTCTTTCCCATACAATATCATGATAAGGAACCACCCTTTTTCACACTTCTGGTATTATTTTCTCTCCCCTAGACTTATTTCTTATTATGTTCTCTTTTTTTTTTTAGATCTGCATATACACATCAAGGTATGAGACGCGAGTATTGATGGTGTTTGCCACCTAATCCCCGGTTCTTCCCTCTCAATGTATCAAATGGTGTAGGCGAATAGTGGCATCATAGAAAAATCCTAAACTCGCTTCCAATCCTTTGTGTGATCATTCCTCACCAAGTAGAATAATGGGATCGCTGGAAATTTTCCTAACCCTCTACTCAGGAGAAAATTATCTCATCTTTTCATGCACTTATGTTTCTAACTTATAACAGGGGAGAGAGATACTATTACTTTAAAACACATGGGTTCCTTTGTCAGATATGAATGAGGAATCAAGCTCTATGAATACTAACCACATCGATGAAGTGCAAAATTTGGCTAAGGCTTTAAAGAACTTTGCTGGAAACATGAGTGTCTTCTAGTTAACTGGTGAGCCTTTGGATTTTTCATTAGTCGATATAGAACTGATTATGTAACAATGGTCACTTAGAAGCAAGGTCAGAACAATAGATTCAAGAAAAAGATCACAGTCTCCAACAGATTTTGACTCAATAAAACAACGAATGAATCAAAAACGACTGACTCTAAGAAAAACAAAAACAATGTCAGAGACTACCTCCCCCAGACTTAAACAACACTGTCCCCAGTGTTATCTATTCTAGAGTCAGTAAAAGAAAACAAAAGAACAAAATGGAATTGTGAAAAACAAGAAGTTACCGTACTGGAGTACGAGTGTCGACCGACACACGGCCTGGTATCGATCGATACTAGGCTTAAGTCGACATGATGAACTTTCCTCATTCGCGTAGGGTGTCGACCGATACTAGTAGGGTATCGATCGACACACGGGCAGTTCCGAGTTTCTGCTCTTTGGTTATCTTGACACAAACACAAAACGAAAAATAAAAAGAAAAATACTCAAAAACAAAACTCACCAGTGGGTTGTCTCCCACCAAGCGCTCGTTTAATGTCATTAGCTTGACTGTACCGCCGTTCAGGCAGTGGGTGCATTCTCCAGAGGCATTATGTGTCCTTAAGGAATCTCGGCTTTCGCCCAATAGTGTTTCACCCTTTGTCCATTGACAGTGAACTCTTCGCCTGAAGGATTTGTCAGGACAATCGCACCATGTGGTCTAACTTCCTTGACTGTGAAAGGACCTGACCAACGAGAACGCAATTTACCAGAAAACAAATATAAACGAGAGTTATACAAAAGTACCTGATCATTTGGTTCAAAGTGTCTGGAGATGATCTTCTTGTCATGGTATGCCTTGGTCCTCTCCTTGTACAGCTTCGAGTTCTCATAGGCAAATGCCTAATCTCATCGAGCTCATTCAGCTTGATCAATCGCTTCTCAGCGGCAGACTTGATGTAAAAATTCATCAACTTTGTAGCCTATGCTGCCTTGTGCTCAATTTCCACTGGAAGATGGCATGCTTTTCCATACAGCAAGTGATACGGTGTAGTCCCAAGTGGTGTTTTGAAAGCAGTCCTGTAAGCTTAAAGTGCGTCATCCAGCTTCACAGACCAATCCTTCCTGGTAACATTCACTGTATTCTTTAGGATCTCTTGGATCTGCCTGTTGCAAACCTCAACTTGTCCACTGTTCTGAGGGTGATAAGGAGTAGCAACACGATGGTTCACACCATACTTCTTCAACAACCTCTCGAAAATCTTATTGATAAAGTGAGAGCCACCATCACTTATCACAATCCGAGGTACTCCAAATCGGGGAAAAATGATGGTCTTAAACAGCTTAAGGTCCACCGAAGAATCATTGGTTCTGCTAGCAATGGCTTCAACCCACTTAGACACATAATCCACAGCAACCAAGATGTATTTGTGTCCATATGACGAAGGAAAGGAACCTATAAAATAAATGCCCCAACAATCGAAAATCTCAACCTTAAGAATGAAATTATGTGGCATCTCATGTCTCTTACTGATCTTCCCTCTCCTCTGACAGGCATCACATTGCGAAATGAAAGCATGAGCATCCTTAAACATAGTAGGCCACCAGAAGCCTGCTTGAAGAACCTTGGACACTAACTTGAAAGTGGCAAAGCGTCCAGTAGTCGGATCCATGCCAATGAAACAACACCTTAGGTACCTCTTATTCAGCAATGCATCGCCTGTAAATACCATCAGAACAGTGCTTGTATAGGTAAGGTTCATCCCAAAAGAATCGCCTTATGTCACGCATGAACTTCTTCTTGTTATACGTCTTGAGGTGCTTTGGTTCTGCATCTGCAGCGAGGTAGTTGGCTATATCGGCATACTATGGTTGATCAAAATCGGCTGCAGCCACTAGATACTCCTCCGAAACACCAAGGTGTTCAACAGTCAAAACCGGTTCAGAAATCGCCGGGTATCGACCGACACCATAGGAGTGTTGATCGATACTGAGACCTGCAATTCGTGGGAATTGCTGAGTTTCTGCGAAACCCATTTGAAACTCGGTTTCAATGAAGTAAATGGATTCCTCTGGTAGTTGATCATCAATAGGGACGTCTACATCGATCTGAATCCTCGAGAGATGATCAACGACCCCGTTCTCTACTCCTTTCTTGTCCTTAACCTCGATGTTGAAACCTTATAGAAAAAGAACCCAACGACAAAGGCGAGGCTTGAGATCCTTGTTCTGCATCAGATATTTAAGGGCAGCATGATCAGTATGAACAATCACTTTGCTCCCAATCAAGTAGGATCGAAATTTCTCAAAGGAGAAAACAACTGCAAGTAGTTCTTTCTCTGTGGTGCTATAGTTCCTTTGAGCATCATCCAATGTCCTGCTGGCATAGTAGATGACGTGCAGCTTCTTGTCCTTTCTCTGACCCAGAACAGATCCAACAGCAAAATCACTAGCGTCGCACATGATCTCAAAAGGCAATGTCCAATCAGGAGGTTGCAAAATATGAGCACTCACCAAAGCCTTTTTAATCTCCTCAAAGGCTGCAAGACATTCAGGTGTGAAATAGAATTTGATCTCCTTGCATAATAAAGCATTGAGTGGGCGTGCTATCTTGGAGAAATCCTTGATAAACCTCCTGTAAAACCCAGCATGACCAAGGAAGCTTCGAATATCCTTCACAGAATTTGGTGGTTGGAGGCTCGTCATAACCTGAATTTTGGCTTTGTCAACTTCGATCCCAGCCTCATAAACCTTGTGCCCAAACACGATGCCATCCTGAACCATAAAGTGACACTTTTCCCATTTAAGGACCAAGTGTTTCTCTTCACACCTCTGTAGCACCTTGTACAAGTTAGCCAAACAGTCTTTGAACGATGATCCATACACTGAAAAATCATCCATGAACACCTCCTTAAAATCCTCAATCATGTCTGTGAAGATGGACATCATGCATCTCGGAAAAGTGGCTGGAGCGTTACACAATCCAAATGGCATTCTCCTATACGCGAATGTGCCATATGGACATGTGAAAGTTGTCTTCCCTTGGTCATCTGGATGTATCGGAATCTGGAAGAAACCTGAATACCCATCGAGAAAACAGTAGTAGGGATAACTAGCCAACCTCTCCAACATCTGGTCAATGAATGGCAATGGGAAATGATCCTTCCTTGTAGCTGCATTCAACTTCCTGTAGTCAATGCACATTCGATGTCCAGTGATAGTTCTAGTAGGAATCATCTCATCATTTTCATTCTTCACCATGGTTATCCCTTATTTCTTAGGAACAACGTGCACTGGACTGACCCAAGAGCTATCCGAAATAGCATAGATAACGCCAGCTTTCAAAAGCTTCATCACTTCCTTTTTGACCACTTCCATCAGATTTGGATTCAGCCTCCTCTGATGCTCAATTAAGGTCTTTGACTCGTCCTCAAGATGAATCCTATGCATGCACAGGTCTGGTGATATACCTGAAATGTCATCAAGAGAATAGCCAAGACCTTTGCGATATTTGCGCAGCTTACTCAGCAGTAAGGCAATCTCCGTGTTGTTCAAAGAAGCATTAACAATTACTGGGTATGTAGAATTAGGACCAAGAAAGCTATACCTCAGATTTGGTGGGAGTGGTTTTAGTTCCACCTTAGGAGCATTCTCTGCACTCCAATCTCCAAGCCCAGCAGCTTGCTTAGAGCTTTCGGCCAACTCTCCTTCTAGTCGTAGGGTATCGACCGATACTAGGGGGTATCGATCGATACTGGCGATGCTAAATCGAGAATCTTCGAGTATCCAGCAGTATCTTCACATGAATGGGCCTCTGAAGTGGTTGAACAGACCAATGCTCTCTCTAGTGGATCCTCAGGAAGCATTACAAGGAAGTACTCTTCAGCTATGTCACTGAAAGTGTCTACAAAGAAAGTTTGCCCATTGATGGTTGGTCGCTTCATCATCTTATCCATATTGAAAGTCATGACCAAATCACCGTTGTTGAGGGCGATATTCCCATTCATGCAATCAATCAAAGCACCAGCTGTTGCAAGGAATGGTCTGCCTAGGATAAGAGGATCCTAAGGCTCAACATCGTACTCCAAGACGATGAAATCAGTTGGGATCAAGCAATTCCCAATCTTAATCGGGACATCTTCGAGTAACCCCTCTGGAAGTCTAACTGACCGATCAGCAAGTATCAGGGAGATCCTCTTGGTTGCGAAGTCTGTCATCCCCATCCTTTTGGCAACTGAATATGGCATGAGGTTGACACTTAAGCCAAGGTCACATAGGGAACGCTCAAATCTGTCTGTGAATATCGTACAATCCAACACAAAACTCCCTGGGTCTGGCAGCTTCTTTGGGATCCTGTTGGTCAGGATTGCACTGCACTCATGAGTAATCATCAAGCATCCCTCTTCAAGGTTCACGTTGCTAGATACCATCTTCCTGACATATCTCCTGAAGGCTGGAGAAGTTTTGATAGCATCGATAAAAGGAAGTTCAACCATCAACTTATCCATAATTGTTTTGCATCTAGAGTCTTCTACCTCCTTCTTAGTCTTCCCAGAAGCCCTGGGATAAGGTATCCTCGGTGTGTAAACTCTTTCTGCAACTACATTAGGTACTTCCTTCGAAATCTTAGGAGTCGATTCGAATGCAGGATCAGTATCGACCGAAACTGAAGTGGTATCGATCGATACACGCGGTTTTGGATTTGTCCCGTGAAAGTATTTCGATAGGTGTCGATCGATGTTGGCTAGTGTCGATCGATACTGGAGCGATTTCGGTATCATCATCGTCAAAATCGACGAAATATATGCATTTTGGCCAATTTTTGCTCATGGAGTGACCTCTTTTCCACTCCTCAAGGTGATTGCATTGATCTGAGCCCTTGGGTTCTCTACTTTCCCTGGAAGAAAACCTTCTTGCCTTTTCACAGCCTCTGAAGTCTGAGCTATATAAAATTCCAGCTTCTTCTGCTGAATATTAATAGCGTCGATCCTTCCACTCAGATCATTGTATAGGACATCAATCTTCCCATTGAAATCCACAGTGATCTTCTGTTGTCCTTGAAGAAGTTGTTCAAACATATACTCGATCTTGCAATCTGGGAGTTTAGCAGGTATGGGCTGATAAGATGAACTTCCATAGTTCATGGTATACCCACTGTTCTGAGTTGATTTCTGACCAAAATGATTCGAAACTCCTTGCTGAGAGTTGTTGTTGAAGTTTCGGTTGTTGTTGAATTGATTCCTCTGACCTTGAAAACCAGAACCACCAATGTAGTTAACATCCTCTACTTCATCTTCGTTGAATACCTCGACATATTCAGCAAGGTGAACGGCCTTCGTTTGCTTACCCATCAGAAGGCTGTGCATAAAATCTAATTTGGCTTGAACATCAGCAATTTGTGAACCATCCATGCTACCATCTAGCTTCTTCCACTTAAAATCAGCATTCTTGGTGCTATTGCTAGACGTCAAGTTCTCAATCAATACATAGGCATCATCAGGATACCTGGTGTTGAAGTTTCCATTGCTTGAAGCATCCAAAGCCATATGATACCTCCAATCAATTCCTCTGAAGAAGAATCCCATCAGCTGAACATCAGAGTATCCATGATGTGGACAGTCTCTCTGGTATGATCTGAATCTCGTCCAAGCAGCCTTGAACGCCTCCGTGGGTCCTTGAGAAAACTGGGAGATTTTGTTCCTTAGATCTTCGGATCGTGCATCATCATAGAAGTTGTTCAAGAAAGCAGTCTTAGTCTCTTCCCGGTTATTCAGTGATCCAGGAGGTAACTGCTTCAGCTAGTAATTTGCATCTCCACCAAAAGAGTATGGGACGAGCTTGCAGAAGAGGTAATCATAGGACACTCCATTGCTCTTGATGCTAGTGACCATTCCTCAAACCTCTCAATATGGTCCATGGGATGTTCATTGGAAAGACCATGAAAAAGGTGCTGACCCACAAGAGTGTAGTATTCAGGTTTCAGCTCAAAGTCATTCCTCTGAAAAGCAGGAGGACGAATTGCTGATCGATTGGCATAAAATTGATCAGGCCTGTTGTACTCACCAATCGTTCTACCACGATTAACCACAACGTTCCCAGCGACGTTCCCAGCGACAACAGGAGCAGGTGGAATGATGTTCCCCTCTCCATCCAGACGTTGTCCTCTCTCATTGCACAACTGATCCTCTTGGTCTCTGTAAGCCCCAGCATCATCTTGAACCAAAATCACTGGATTGTTGTTCATCTCTGCTGGCTTCTTTGCTTTTCTGTTTGTGCATTCCAAAAATTGCTAGCTGATCCAATGACAGTTCGACTAGCTGAGTGTTCTTTCTCCTTCTTGTTTCACGAATAGGCATACACCTGAAAACAAAAGTCAAGAACGTTAGTACACGGTAACACGATTAGTATCAACAAAAAGAAATCAACGAGTATCGACCGACACTAGATAGTATCGATCGATACCGACGAACTTAGTCGAAATTCTCAGACTAAAATCTAATGGCGAACTGAGTCCCCGGCAACGGCGCCAAATTTGATATGCTCCTAGCTGAGGCAGAAGCACCCCCAAGAGTTCAGGGGAACATGGAAAATCTGTGCATGATGATAAGAGAAACCCGAGGATCCGAGGGAGGAAACTACGCGAGGGAACCCCAATTTCGAGACTAACTCTGGCCTCAGAACATGAAGAATGGGAAACTCGACCCATAAGCGAAGAGTTGCTAGATGATTTCCATTCCATTTTGAAGGAGATCCCAATCCACATGTCGTTCGATCAAGCTTGGAAAAAGTACCCAGCAATGAAGGAGCTCTTTTGGTACAGCAGGGAAGATAAGCACGCGATCAAAAATCTATTCGACGAAGCTAGGAAGACGCTGTCTAAGCCCAGAACATTGCACAAGCTCGAATAACCAGGATGCTTTGTCGTTCCATGCGAAATCTTCGGCTCCAACTTCAACAATGCTCTGTGTGATTCAGCAGCCGCAATAAACCTTATGTCAAAGGCGGATGCAAGATGTTTGAAGATCGACAACATGAAGGCCTCGAGGATGAGAATCGGGCTTGGAGATGGCTCAACCACCACAAGAGTTGGCATGATCGAGAATCTCCCATTGAAGTTTGGAAATTGCATTGTCCCGGTAGATTTTCAAGTTGCGAGTGATATGCTCAAATTAATACCCTATAAGTACTAAAGCAGTAGTTGTAGTAAAGTAGGGGTCGAACACAAGGACTCACAGAAACACACAATAGATTATATAGATGAGAATTAAGCTATGTGATCAATGATATTGAAAGAAGAAATTAAATTAAAACGGTTGTAAATTCGATTGGAAAAATATAGGTTCAGGGTATTTCTCAGGAAATCAATGAATGCAGATAAACTAACTAACATGATTCAGATTTAGCGCGGTTCTTGAACTCAAATCACTAAGGTATAATAAACCAACTCTCATTGAGAAAACTATCTAAGTCTAAATCCTAGAATTCCAAATCTCTTTCGAATCCTAAAGTCCAAACCAGCTTTTAGTTCAAGTTTGATTTGTTCACAAAACAACTAAACCAAATCTCTTTGCGAATAGTTATTTTGCTCACCCTAGGTTTTATCAGGTAATTAATCGCACTCTCGTGCCTAATCAATTATCCTAAGATCTAAGTCCTAGGTGATCAATCTAGAATTAGCTTTGGAAACAACCTATGGCGAATAACTAATTCAGATGGTGAATCCTAATAACTAATAAACCTAGCATTCAGAAAAATCCCTTATGAGAACCCTAAACCTAACAAGAGATCTACTCAGACATGGAAATTGAAGCAATAAACATGTTTGAATAAATCATCAAATAAAATAGAAAGAGTAACAAGAGGGTTCGAAATCTTCTCTCGGACGAACAGAGTTTCAGACTTGTCTCCCTTCAAAAGCTCTCTCACAAAACTAAAGTAAAATAAAGCATAACTATGAAAGTGGCTATAAAATCCTATTAAATAACCTAAGTCATTTTTTGGGGCTTCTTGTAAATAATAAAGACTTTTGGACAATTTTGCAATTCTTCAACTCTTCATTAAAGTCGCGGTCCGTGTCTGCTTCGATGAGTATCGACCGATACTAGGCAGTATCGATCGACACTGATGCTTCAAATCGGGTACTCAGCTACAAGAATTTCTGCTCTGATCCAAAATGCTCCAGAAAGCTCCAATATCTCTAATTATGCTCCAAACGTGCTAAAACCTGTAAAAGACTCTAAACCACTACAAAATAGTAGAAAGACTCTATAAAACGGACTTATATCATGGCTTAAACGGGATAAAAATCATGATATATCAGCGAGAATCCGTGGAATGAAGAATGAACCTCTACTTCTTGGAAGACCATTCTTAGCAACAGCAGGAGCCATTATGGATTGGCCGAATAGGAGAATGTGTCTCGCGAACGTCGACAAGGAAGTCTTCTACCTAGCAGCACCTCCCGGTTTCACCTCGAAACGCATTCCTGACACGATCGAGGGAAAAAGAGGATGCGAGATACATAATACTCTTGATGACTAGCAAAGCATGGATGAAGGTAAAGGGGCTCCGAGAAGGAGATCCAAACAAGCTAAGGGGAGTGCGAGCCTCTTAGATCTATCATCCGCCTAGAACATTCAAGAAGTCAAGCTACCGACTTAAAACAAGCGCTTGGTGGGAGGCAACCCACCAGTATTTTTTCTTTTATTTTTCTTGAGTCTGCTTCGCCTTCCTCTTGATTTATTTTCACACCGAGACGGTGTGAAGTAAGTCTGGGGGAGGGTCTTTGTCGTTACTAACATTGTTTTCTTTCTTTTGTTTTCTCTCTTAAGTCATTTTGATACTTCTTTCTAGAGTCGTTTATTGAGTGAAATATTTGTTGGAGATGATGATCATGATCTTGGATTTCCTGTAATGATATTTCTTCTAAGTCACCATTGTTGCAGGGCTAGTTTTAGATCAGACTAATGAAAAATCTAAAGGCTTCACGGTTAATCAGAGGCATCCATGTTTCCAGAAAAATTCAAAAAGCTTGAGCTATTTTATGCGCTCTTCTTTTTACCTCATCATCGTGATTGGTGTCTTTAGAGCTTGACTCCTCATTCGTATCTAACAAGACGACATGTGTGAAAGTATGGTACTCCTCTCCCTTATTTAAAATAAAAAGCAGAAAAGATGAAATATTTTTTTTCGAGTAAAGGGCTAGGAAAATTTCCATCAATCCCATTATTTTACTTCTAAAGAGATGATCACACTAAGGTTGGAAGCGAGGTTAGGAAAATTTCCAGAGATACCACTATTCGCCTACACCTTAGAATAAAAGGGTGGCACTAAAATGAACCGGAGATTCGGTGGCAAAAACCATCAATACTCGCGTTCCATCAGCCATTGACCCTACGAAACGAAAGTGAGAAAATAATAAGTCTGGGGGAGGGAAAAGATACCAAAGGTTATGTAATCGTCTTGTCATGGTATCGAAAGGGAAAGAGTCTAGAAGGTTCTTGGCACTATGATCTTTGATGAGACCCATCAATGATAGCTATTGAATTATTCTGTGAGACTATGTGTTGAATCTGGGAAAGCTGAAAATGCTTGCATAGAAGTACATGGAGGTTCGATTTAGAGCTAGTTTGGCAACACGTAGATTACTAAGGTAATGGTCATTGCAGAATTCTAAAGGAAATGTGAGTCTCCGTGTTTTTCAAACTTTTTCTTCTTGCTTAGTTTTCTGTTTGCTTGAGGACAAGCAAAAGACAAAGTGTGGGGGAATTGATATGCTTGGTTTTTGTCGTTTTCTAACGCATGTTTAGTATTCCTTTCAAACGTTTTATCGAGTCAAAGTTCGTTTTTAGAGTCTTTTAGTCATTTATTTAGTTATCTCAAGTAAAAAGGCGTCTAAGGAAGAAATTGGAGTCATGCGGGCAAAAACGCATGGAACCGTGAAGAAAAGGGCAGAATCGGCCGATGCAAGGAGTGCATCGACCGATGCAGACACCCCCCGAGAAATCAAAATCGACCGATGCAAGGAGTGCATCGGTCGGTTCAGGCTTGCCCGAGGAACCAGAATCGATTGATGCAAACACCACCTGATGAATGAGAATCGATCGATGCAATGAGTGCATCGGTCGGTTCAGGCTTGCCCGAGAAATTGGAATCGACCGATGCAAGAAGTGCATCGGTCGATGCGTGCATGCGAGAAGAAAAAGGAAATTTCTGAATTTCCTGTTTAACCCGGAAACTGCCTGTTTCGACCTAATTCGACCTAGGACCTATATATACTCTATTTTTGGCCTCTTTGTCGGCTACACTTTATTTTCTATCCATACTTTTTGTTCGTGATCATTGTAAGCTTTGGAGAAGAATCTCTGCATCTATTGAGAATAATTCTAAACTCTTTCTCTGTTTTTATATTATGAGTTCTTCATCTCTCTGCTTGTTCTCCGTTACCATGTCTGTGTAGTTCCATAGTTAGGTTTAGGGTTTCAAAGGGATCCATGAATCATTGAATTAGACACAAATAGGGATTTATCTTTTGTGGTTTTTGCTTATTGTTGTGTTTATTGCTTAGGCTTGAGCTAACCGCTAGGTCTATGAACTAGGGTGCAACTTACCCTATGAGCACGAGAGTGGATTAGGGTACAGTTTAGCCTATGAGCACGAGAGTGGATTAGGTTGCATAGAAAGAACATAAGCGAGCGAATCGTCCTTAGCATGCGAGAGTTGATGCTAAGGCGATTCGTGAACATATTGAACCTGCTCTTTAATGCTGACCTAGAATCCTATGAGCACGAGAGTGGATTAGATTGTTAGGTTTAATAACCATGAGCACGAGAGTGGATTGGTTGATATTTATGTTTGAGTTTAAAAAGTGTGTTTAATTAGTCCCTGAATAATTGTCTGATTTGTTATCTCTGGATTCCCAAGAACAAACCCTTGACCTGACATTTTCTCTTATTGAATTTACATCGTTTAAATTGCGTTCGTTACTCTTTCCAAAACCAAATATAATCGTGTCTTAGCTTAGTTTCATAATTGTTAGAATTGTAGTGTAACTGTGGTCTCTGTGGATTCGATCTTAAAGTATTGCATTGACAACCATTGTGATTGTGGTAGTGTGAGCTTTAGTTTTAATTGACTGAGTGGTAAAACACCTAAATCAAAGGCTCTCTCGAATGCCTTGGAAAAAAAGCACAAATCGTTCAATGTATCTTCTGGGAGATACACTATGTCAAAATTTCAGAGATACATGATGGTGGACTCAAGGTCCATCATGGAACAAGTGCATGAACTTCAAATGATCTGTCAAGAGATAGCAGATGAAGGAATGAAGATCTGTGAAACATACACAATGAATTGATTCGTCAACAAGCTTCCCCCTGGTTGGGTAGATTTCAAAAACTATCAGGATCACAAGCAAAAGTCTTTGACCTTGGAAAATCTGATATCCAGGCTGAAAAATGAGTCCTTGAAGCGCGATGTAAAATTTGCACTGCCTGCCAAACCTGAGCCATTTCATTCCCACAATGCTAACGTGGCTGAGTACATGAACAACTGTAAAGGCAAAGCCAACGGGAAATTTGTTCCAAATAAAGGTGGACAAAACAAGTTTTCTCCTTCATCATCCACTTCCTTCAAGAAGGAAGCTCCCATGAAGAAGTTCGTTGGGCACAGCACCTACTGCAACAAAAGGGGCACAAGGTTGCAGAATGTCGCAGCAAGCTGAGAGATTCCAAAGCTCAAGCCAACCTGACTGAGGCTGATCTGTGTGTGGTGGTCACAGAAGTAAACATAGCTGAGGAGAATCCCAAGACGTGGCGGTATGACACTGGTGCAACCACTCACATCTGCATTGATAGAGACCAGTTCTCCACCTACAAAAAGAACAAGAACGAAGCTCACCTACTGATGGGGAATGTGTCTCAATCCAAGATTGAAGGCATTGGCAACATGGTATTGAAGATGACTTCAGGCAAGGAACTCACTCTGACCAACGTGAAGCACGGGCCATACATGAGGAAGAACCTGATCTCACTACAAGAAAACATGTTTTTTACTACTGCAAAAACAGTCGGAAATCAGTAGCAAAACACCATGTTACGACTGATTACCGACTGATTTCTGCAGTAGGTAAAGGTCTCGTCGCTAAAAAAAATCAGTTGCAAAATTGCTACTGATTTACGACTGATTTACGACTTATATTAGGCAGTCACTATTCAGTCACTAATCAGTAGCAAAAATTTACGACTGATTAGTGACTGAATAGTGACTGAATTTTGCTACTACAGCCGTAGTCGGTAATCAGTCGTAAATTTAGCTACTGAATTGTGAATGATTACCTACTACTTTAGCTATTGATTTGCTACTGGTTTGTGATTTTTTTAACGACTGATTTGCTACTGGTTTGTGATTTTTTACGACTGATTTTAGCTATTCAGTAGCGAAATATAGCTACAGATTAGCGACTGATATATTGTCGCAAAAAAATTAAAACACAAAAAATTCAATTTATTAATATAAATGTAGACTAATTACATATAAAACATTCAAGTTTACAAAAGTAAAGTAAAACAAATGAAGAACACAAATCCATACACCAAAAAACCAAAATTACAGTTAAACAAAAGTAACATAAGTTTCAAGTTCTAAATCAAAATGGAAAGGCAAGTCCAACTAATAAGGAGTTGTTCCCATTTGCAAAACATAACATCAAGTGAGAAACAAGTGAGCTAACCCAGTGGAGAGGATGGATCATCAGAAGAGAGAAACAAGTGAGCTAAACCAGTGGCGAGGAATCCCTTGTCGGTTTGTCTCAGTGTTCATTGGATGTGGTTGCTTCATCTCGCATGTTCTTGATACTCACTTGGTTTCTGAGCTCCATTATCTGTGGCTCCTTCTCCAAGTTCTCTCCTGTTACATTTCATCATATCACAATTTTAGAGTTCTCGATGAAACCAGAGTTTCTTTTTGCTAAAACCAAAGTGGCTGAGCCAAAGCTGATAACAGTAGCGGCTGCAAATGCTTTTCCAATTGCAGACACCAAAAAAAAAAACAGAGGGCTCAAGGTTAGGCAAACACTCAGTTTACGAAATCAGACAAAAAGCTCTGCTCTGTTTCTACACAAGCAAGAACAACAGACAATCTCATCTTGTTTTATGCTAGGCGACAGTTTCTGTTTTTGTATTAACCTCAAACACCAAGGCTTTGATCTCTATAAGCCCATTTTGTAACTATAAACAAACACATCATAGAAACTACAACACAGAAAGATACTTGAGAAGACTAGTAAAACTATAACCAAAAGTAGTGCTAGAATTGCATGATGTAAGTTTTGCTGAAAGTGAAATGCTTAGATTATTCTTTCATCACAATCAATAACAGACACCCAGAATGCACTTATTAACACTAAACTCATGAACCCTAGCCATACGGACTCAGCAGTACATAAACTATACGAGAAAGTGACTTCACATTTTCTCAGCTAGACACCATGTTAAACTCAAAAGCATGAACGGCTAAACAAAAGGAAGCAAATGTTTTCAGAAAAGTAATGCAACCAGAATCACCGAATTCAACAAAGCGAAATTGCATACATAAACTATGTAAAAAAAAGCATCATGTTTTAAGACAAAATTACAAATCAAAGATATCAAGTTTGTTCACCAACCATCTCCTTAGCTTCCTTTCTAAAGGCGCGGACTGGAATAGCATGGTATTGCTGCAAAATGACCAGACTCCCCTGTAGCTGAATAATGATAGTAAGATAAGTTGCAGATAGGCAGTTAAATTAGAAACGTATGAAAAGTATTAGCTATCAACAACGAGTAGCAAAGGAACTAAGCCAGGAAAAGCCCATACATGTCATACCAGCAGAGTTCAAAACCATTAAAAATTTATCATTCGATTCAACGAACTCTCCGATCGAGGTTTTACAGAAATTTTGGTTTTAGCAAAAAGATTAACAAGGAGATAATGAATCTATATGATAACATACCCTGAAACAGTTCCATTTCCATTCAGTGCCGTCTTCTCTCGTGATCTTATTCGGTTCAACACCCCAATAGCTATCGATTCCTTTCTCTCCCTTGTCACCTCCGGCAGATCAGTCCTCCGTCTTTTTCGGATTCGCCTGTTACAGGATTATTCTCTATCCTTTGGTTTATCTTGGTTTAGTAATTATATCAATTACGGTTTGTAATTACGGTTCGTAATTTTGGTTCGTGAAACACTTATGCTATATGTAAGGCTCTTTGGCCAAAGCTGGAAATCAATCAAATATCAAATATTATCTTTTTCAATCTCTTTTCTCTCTATCGATCATCATCAACTTCCATCATCACTGAATCTCTGTTCTTCGAAGGTGATCCTTCACCTTCTAGATTTTGATTCTCCGATCTCCGGAATCTCGGTGGTTCTCTGGATCGGATCTATCGGTCACTCGGGTTTTATGTTTCATTGGTATCAGAGCTTTACGTTTCTCGGAATCGGAAACCATGTTCGAAATGTACCAGCGATTTGATGGGATGATGCCGTTCATGCCCTCAAGGGAACAAGCTGCAGCTCTGTTGATCGAGATGCAGAGGCTGCAGGAGTTAAAGCAAGCTGAGGAGCATAAACAGCGCATCGAGGCTCTGCAAAACGATCTCAGAAGTTACTTCGAAGAGTTCTATCCTCAAGCTATGAATCGACCTCTCGGGCAAAACATCGAACACCTGGTGAGCAACGAAAATCAGAAAACTCCTATTTATCCAAGGGTTTATGTGATGGAATCAAGATTTCAACCACCGTCCTTACAGCCTCCCGATCCTCCTGATCTGAACCGATCGGAGCTGATTTCTGTGATAAAATCTGAGCATGAAACTGAATCTGACAAGGAAAGTGATGATCCATATTCTGATTATGGTGATGGATTTATGCAGGACGCGATACTTTCTGAGAAGAAGGATTTAGATATGAATTCAGTATTGAAGGTTGATTTCGTTTCCATGGTGATGCAACCATTCCGATTTTACCATGTGTACTCATCTCTAGAGGGAAATCTGATGACATCTTTGATCATAAATGAAAACGAATTGCTGAGAACTAGAAAAAGGAAACAGAAGTGGTCAAAGTCTTGGAAATTCAAGTTCAAAGACAAGTCAGGGGCACACAAATCAACAGTTAGAACTATTCTTTTGTTGAAACATGGAGTTGTCATTCTTGTGACTTCATCAAAGGTCATATCTCTGCCTTTAGTCGAAGATAACCAAATGCTTCTAGATGGAATGGGTCAGAAGGTGCGGGCAAATCAAGACTCCTTTGTGGAATTTCACATAAAGATTCACGTAAGGGACAAAGTCTGTTCAAAGAAGAAGCGGAAATGTGGTGGCAAGTTCATATTTGCAGAGGTACAAATTTGTTTGTTGGCACATCAAAGTTCAAGAAAAGAGACACATCATTGGCTAGAGTTTAGGAAGTCTTCATGGATGAAGGAGAGGGATGAACTCTGCGATTTTATTCTAGGAAAACGTGTGTGGGAGCCTGGTAGAATTATAGCTAGCGATAAAGCTATTAAGCTCATACAAAGGGCTAACAAAATCAATTTTCAGGGATTTGCACAAGAGTTCTCTCATGTTGAGATAGGAATTCAGATAGAAGGGTTACAAAGCTATTTTTTGGTGAATCTTTGGTATTTTCTGCAGAAGGTACTCAAATGGAACCATACTAAAGGGGATGAGGTTAGAACCTGCGAACAACAAGATGAATCTGATGGTGATGAGGTAAAGAAACTTGAAAAAATGGCTTCATACGTCTTGAAAGATCTTATGGTTGCGTGTGATAGGGAAAAAGAAATAGAAAATTATTGTTTTGAAATTTCTCTGTTAATTGGAAATTTGAAAAGATGTTGTTTTCTGCAAAATGAAGAAAGAAGAGATGCTCAAACGTTGTTATTGGTGAAAGGTATAAGCCACTATTTGGGACTTCAAAAGGAAGTAAAATTCCATTTGATGATTGATTTATTAACTTCTCCACTATTGAGATTCACCATGGGACCTTTGACTTTTCAAAGGACAAGGTTTATGGAGTTAGGATGGATAATTGGTATAATGGAGTTGGCGTGTACACATTTGAACACCAAGCTTTCTAAAGTGTCTTCATCGGAAAAAGTTGTTGAAGATCACATCCAAGATAAGCAAACTACAAGATGGGAAGCTGGTGTTCAAGCTTTTATGTACCAAAGATATGCAGGGTATGGAAACTACTCCAAGGCTGCATTTCAGTTTCCGGCGAACCCCACATCCCGAGTGATGGCAGCCACTGCTTCTCCTATGTTTGTCCAAGCTCCAGAAGATAAAAGTGTCACTAACTCTGCCCTTAATTTTATGGTGGGTGATGTTGTGGCTCTTGTATCTATGAATGAAACTACTTCATCATCTAATGAGCTTTCAATGACAAGTGCTATTAAGAAAAAAGAACTAGAGGATATTGCCAAAGGAATCAGGTCTCCCGAGTCAAGCTTTGGCCTTGTTGCATACTCTCTTACTGAATTTCATGGATATGCAGTGTTCCACTTGCAAAGACCACCAGAGCTGTTAGTAACAAATATATGGAGGAGACAAAATGCAGGGTTGAGAATTCCAGCAATATTTCATCATCAAATTGTCATGCTGCAAAGAGGATGTATCCGTTGAAGAAAACTGCATCCAAGCAGCGAAATTTCTCATCCTTGAGGACAAGGATGTTCTCAACAGGGGAGTATTGTTACAGGATTATTCTCTATCCTTTTGTTTATCTTGGTTTAGTAATTATATCAATTACGGTTTGTAATTACGGTTCGTAATTTTGGTTCGTGAAACACTTATGCTATATGTAAGGCTCTTTGGCCAAAGCTGGAAATCAATCAAATATCAAATATTATCTTTTTCAATCTCTTTTCTCTCTATCGATCATCATCAACTTCCATCATCACAGAATCTCTGTTCTTCGAAGGTGATCCTTCACCTTCTAGACTTTGATTCTCCGATCTCCGGAATCTCGGTGGTTCTCTGGATCGGATCTATCGGTCACTCGGGTTTTCTGTTTCATCGCAGCATCTGTCTCCTGCTTCGTCGGCGGAGCTTTTTCTCCCAGAGTAACCGTGCTAGCGAATCGCACGCCTCCGAACCCCGGAGCTCTAGTCCAGATCCAACCACTCCCGCTCAATCCGGAATCGACCGCAGGCTTCAAAAGATGGCTTGCCGATAAAGCCTCGTGAGACGAAATCGGACGGGTCGCGGCGCCGGTCGAGAACAACCGTGGTCCGGCAGCTTTCATCAGCGCCGGCGAGACAAAAGTGGACGAGGATAGAGAGAGAGCAGACAGTACAAGACCGAGAAGACTAATCCATTTCATACGCGACTTCAAGAACTTTACCTTCCCCCTTCATCTCACTCACTCACTCACTCGATTAACCTAAGTTCAGATCTGTTGTCGATTCGAAAGAGAAGTGAGACGAGGAAGAGAAAGAGAACTGAGAGAAAGGAAAGAATAAGAAAGATCCAACGGTGAGAGATATGGGAGAAAGAAAAGCCTAAGGAATATCCAACGTGTTATATTGTGCCATGTAATTGATCCAAGTGATATAATCTCATAGGTTCTCTTCTAGTGTATGTTAATTTTTTATAACCTATATAAAACAATTTTTAATATGTTTTATTTACATTTAATTTTGAAAAATAATTTATATCAATGAGGTATGATAAATTATATACTTTCATCATGATATATACTTTTGGAATTTACAAAAATAATTAGAGCAAAAACTATATAACAAATGTTGTGTGATACTAAATTTAGATGAAATACTTACTAACTTATCATTAGTTTGTAGGTTTGTATGTATGTTTGTAATAATTTTTGCACCAAATCTTGCAATCATTTTTAGTGATTTGCAATCATTGGTAATCATTTTAATTATTAATAAACAACATAACCTAAACCATAAACCAACATAACCTAAATCCTAAATCAAATATTCAAGACTTAATTCTTCTTTTATGTATAGTTTTTAAATTTTTTATTTACACATTAAGAGATAAATTTAATGTATATTCCATTGTTAATTGGCTAATTACAAAAAATAATATTTCACATAACCTGAACCACAAACCTCAAAATCCTATACCCTAAACCTTAAACATAAACTCCAAACCCTAATTGGGAAATTACAATTACATTATTTCAAAACTCTTAACCCGATTGACTAAGCAAACCATAAACCATATACAAGTAATCATACCCTAAACCCGAAACCTAAAACCCTAAACCCTAAACCCTAAACCCCAACCCATATACCCTAAACCTAAACTCTATACTACTATGTCCTAAACCCTAAACCTAAACCCTAAACACCAAACCCTATACCATAAACCTAAACTTTATACTCATATACCCTAAACCCTAAACCTAAACCTCAAACCCTATACCCTAAACGTTAAACATAAACTTATAAACAAATACTTCATAAACAAAACTTTAAAAATTGCAATTGCCTTGTGATATTCTCTCCATGGAAGTTTGCTACTCGGTCCTTTCAATTCATCAAAGATTTGGCTAGCCTTTGCGAATATCCCTATATCCAAGAATCCACGAATTAGAATGTCGTAGACCATGAAATCACAACAGCTCATGGATCTCACTAAATCACAAGCTTCATCGAATCGAACTTGAAATTTCAAAGAGAAATCCTCATCGAAATCGCAAACCCAGACCCAAGAAAGAAATCGCCAAGGTTCTAAAACCCAGAAATCGAACAAGGAAACAAGAAAAACATGTATAATTGAAAGATTAAGTTGACTCTTACCCCATCTCGACTATTATCTTCTCGATTCTTCTTCCTCAATCTCACCTTCTGTGTTTGAACCCTAAATCAATTTTGGTTTTTGTTTTTTTGGTCGACGGGATTTTTTTTTCCTTGTCTTTGAGACAAAACCAAATAAAGTCTGGTTCAATTTAATTCATTTTAAAAAATTATATATTAAATATTAAATATTAAAAAATAACTACGTTTCACCGGAATCCACTATTCCGTTAACGGTGTTAAACATTCCGTTTAACATTTCGACGGAGCAAAACAAAACCCTACTATGAGTGTTTAAAATATAAGTTATGTTACCTTCAAGGTTTAGAGTGAGAGTGGTAAAGTCTCAGGATTTAAAGTGCTAGTAAGTTCAACTTTGAGGTTTTAAATGCTATTTTAAGGGACAATTCTAGATTTTTGCAGTATGAATTAAAAATAATATTTTTGTTAATATTTTGATATTTTATAAACAATGTACAAAGGAATTAAAAATAAAAAAGGAATCGATCTATACAGAGAATCTGATATTTAAGAAGGGACAATTCTAGAGTTTTGCGGTATGAATCCGTCGTCGTTCCTATAAAAGAAAGAAGAAGAAGAATCAATTCAAAAAAGAAGAAGAAAAACCAATTCAAAAAAAAGTAGTAGAAGAAGAAGAACCGTTTTATTTAAGATCGAGAAGGGAAAGAAGATCCCATAATTATAACTATTTTTTGCTACTGTTTTGCTACTGATTTGCTACTGTTCTACGACCCACCAAATTCAGTTGCAAATCAGTCGCTAAAATTACTAGTGAATAGCTACTACATGTTTTCCGACTACAATTCAGTCACTAATCAGTCGTAAAATTGCTAATAATTAACGACTGAAATTTTTAGTCACTAAATACCTACTGATTTGCGACTATTTGAAAATAGTTGCAAATCAGTCGGAAATCAGTAGCGAAACAGTCGGTAAATTTACCGACTGCCTAATCAGTAGCAACAATCAGTAGCAAAAACCCTGTTTTGGTGTAGTGTCTCTGGGACTAAGATCGTTAAGCAGTCTGACCAGCTGATCTTAAGGAAAAATCGGGTTTTTTTATTGGGAAGGGTTTTGTTAAGGAGGATCTGATCAAAATGTGTGTAATGACAGTCCTCAAAAATGATGTAGACTCTTCCAGTTCAATTAATAAGAATGCATCTTCTTACTTGGTTGAGTCTTTTTGTATTTGACATGAACGATTAGGGCATGTAAATTATAAATCTATCCAAAGATTGATTAATTTGAATCTAATCCCGAAATGCAAACTAAGTAAAACAATAAATGTGAGACATGCGTACAAGCAAAACTCACGAAAACTCCATCACCTCGTGTAGAATGAACCACTGAACCTCTAAGTCTAATACACATTGATTTGTGCGACTTAAAGTTAGTACAAACTAGAGGAGGTAAAAAGTATTTTCTAACTTTCATAGATGAATGCACAAAATACTGTTACGTATACTTACTACATAGTAAAGATGAAGTCTTAGAAAAATTCAAAGAATATAATATCGAAGTTGAAAATAAACTCGAAAAACTATTAAAATAGTTAGTAGTGATAAAGGAGGTGAATACGATGGACCATTTAATGCATTTTGTCAAGAAAAAGACATTATACATCAGACCACTGCTCCCTATTCACCAGAATCTAACGGAGTTGCAGAACGAAAAAACCGAACTCTGAAAGAAATGATGAATGCAATGTTTCAAGAATCTGGGCTACCCCAGAATCTTAGGGGGAAAGCGCTTCTCGCCACAAACTATATCCTCAACAAAATACCGCACAAAGTAACTGGTAACACGCCATATGAACTCTGGAAAGGTAACGTACCTTCGTACAAATAATTGAAAGTGTGGGGCTGCCTAGCAAAAACTGCAGTACCACCTCCTAAAATGGTCTCAATTAGACCTAAACCGTTGATTGTATTTTCATTGGATAAGAACACAACAGTATTGCTTATCGGTTTCTGGTTCACAAATCAGACATACCGGATATCCATGTAAACACAATAATGGATTCAAGGAACACGTTTTTCTTTGAACACACATCTTTCCGTGCAAGGATAAACAAAATCCAAAACGCACTCGGGAAGAGAAAGATGCTACCACCTCTACAAATGAGGCTAGCACTTCTGGTGTTTAAATAACTGAAGCAAACGAAGAAAATGAACCTAAACGAAGCAAAATAGCTCGTAAAGAAAAATCATTCGGTCCTGACTTCATGATGGTCCTTCTCACAGAAAACGAACCAAGAACGTTTACTGAAGCTATGACTACACCTGACGCACCTTTTTGGAAGAAAGCTGTCAACAGTGAGATCAAATCCATTCAGCAAAATCATACATATGAAATAACCGATATACACGAAGGGTTTAAAGCATTAGGGTGTAAATGGATCTTCAAAAAAAAAATTCAAGACTGATGGCTTAATTGATAAGTACAAGGACAAACTTGTGGTGCAAGAATTCCGACAAAAAGAAGATCTGGATTTCTTTGACACATATTCTCCACTAACGAGAATAACTTCAATCTGAATGTTTATTGGGATTACAGCCTTAAAAATTTGGAAATCCATCAAATGGATGTGAAAACTGTCTTTCTAAATGGTGAATTAGAAGAGAAAATATATGTGAAACAACCTGAAGGATTTGTAGTCCCGGGACAAGAATACAAAGTCTGTAGACTTGTGAAGTCATTATATGGACTTAAACAAGTTTCGAAAAAATGGCATGAAAAATTTGACAACACAATTATGTCAAATGGCTTCAACATCAACTAATGTGATAAATGCATCTACATAAAAACTACTCATAGTGGGTATATATTACTATGTTTGTACATAGATGACATGCTAATTATTGGTATCAATAAGGACATTATCCAACAAACTAAGAAAATATTTAGTGGAAAGTTTGACATGAAAGACATGGGTCTAGCAGATGTCATTCTCTGGATTAAAATCACAAGAACTTCTGTTGGAATCATTCTGTCTCAAGCTCACTGTGCTGAACAGATACTTGAATGGTTTAAAAACTATTCAAATCGGACTGCAAAAACTCCAGTCGACTCTCAACTTCACTTGACTAAAAATTCAGGTGAAGCGGTGTCACAAGTAGAGTATGCACGGGTAATTGGTAGTCTTATGTACTTAATCAACTGTACTAGACCCGATCTAGGACATGCGGTAAATGTACTAAGTCGTTACACAAGTAATCCATGTCACAAACACTAGAAAGCTATAACTAGAGTATTAAACTACGTACGATACACTAAAAGTTATGGGTTGCACTATGGAAAAGAACCCGCCATTTTTGAAGGATACAATGATGAAAAATGGATATCAGATTCCAAAAACTTGAAATCCACAAGTGGATATGTCTTTACCCTTGGAGGTACAACAATATCATGGAAATATTCCAAACAAACTCTATTGGCATTATCAACCATGGAGTCTGAATTCATTGCTTTAGACAAAGTTGCAGAAGAAGCTGAATGGCTTCAAAATTTCTTGGAAGATATTCTAATGTGGGAGAAACCAGTCCCGATAATATGTGTACACTGTGATAGCCAATCGGCTATAGCTCGGGCACTGAATAATCTCTATAATGGTAAATCACGTCATATAATAAAAAGAAATACAGCCATTAGAATTTTGATCACAATTGGCGTAATCACTATAGACTATGTCAAATCAGCTGACAACCTAGCATATCCATTTACTAAAGGTTTAGCACGTGATCAAGTTGAAAAATCATCGAAGGGAATGTTTTAAAGCTTATAACTTAAAGAGGATGTTTGATGAAAATCCCAACTACGTGACTGGAGATCCCAAGATGTAAGGTTCAAAGGGACAACTAAATCGAACAAAATCTAATAAAAGCACTGGAAGACTTTTGGTCTTTACCTAGTTCCCAAGATGATAAACAGTGCTTACATACATTTACTGTATGTACAAAATGATAAGCATAACTTTTAATGATACGACCATAGCTTTGATATATCAATGGAGTATTAAAGATACTTCTTAAAACAAAGATTACTGGCAAATCACCTAGTGAGTGTGAAATGGGGCCGTTTCTGGGAGGATGAAGGACATGCTATATTCTCCAAGTTCACTCATGATTAACCATGCAATTTCAAGGCCAAAATGAACACAATATAGAACTTAGCTCTACGAGAAAATGAAACTAGGTTGTACGTGTTGTCTCGGTTTACACAATAATCCGGGTGGTTCAAGACATCATGTTCACCTCATGGCCAAGTAAACCCGACATATATTAATAATGACTGGTACAAGGCTAAAACACGCTACCATCTCAAACACAATTATTTTTTGTTTATACTCTCAAAAGTCTGTTTAGTCTAATCAGGTCCAGTCAAGTCGAGTTTATCGGGTCAGTCGAGTCTTCATATGTTTAGAGTAATTTTTATTATGTGGGGGATTGTTGGGCAAAATTTTTAATAAGCCATTGGGCTCTATTAAATTTGTTAAGTGTAAAAAGAAATAGCCCATCAAAATGTTGGCTAAAGTAAATGAAGGTGCATTTGTCTCATATTGGAAACATTGGGGAAAGACACTTCTATAAATATAGACAAAGTAATGTCTTTGTTCAAATGGTTGTGAAGGAGTAAAAAGAGAGACCACGCGTGCCGCCGCCGAGACGAGCCGGGCTCGGGTCTAGGGTTTTGGGTCTTGGGTCATGGTCAATGTGGGTCCAGGCAACGAGACCGAGTCATATGCGTAATTAAAAAGGATATTCGGATATTCTCCCCTGTCCTCAAGCAACGAGACCGAGTCTTCAGGCTCCCCACGATTCGCTCCATGATCTGTGAGATCTTCTGCGACTCGCTCCATGATCTGCAAGATCTTCTGCAACTCATCTCTCTTCCTTCTTCATAAATACACGACGACTCCTCTCAATATAACATACACTTTACAACTCGTTTCTTCACAAAAATCAAATCAGCAATTTCTCTCGTCTTTTATCTTCTACTAAAACGTAAGCCCGAGAGTATAGCGTAGATTATAAGTTCGTACATTCTACGATCGAGTGATGCGATCGTAGTCTCTTAGTGGTTTTATCCTGGGATTCATTATCTCATAAACCGCCACACTGCGGGAGATATTTTGAATTAAGGAAAGACATCATTTCGGCTCCACTTAATCATCATTTTTTTTAATCGATTTTAAAGCGTTTTTCTCCAAAGTTCATTCGTATATTTCATCGTAATTTCTGTGTCCGAATTTTTGCTTCTACAACATACACGATCAAACGAGAATCGAATTGAAATCTTCTTCTTTTTGATTTCCTCCGATCACTTCCAGAAGATTCCAACCGGTACTTTGCTTATTATGGATTCGCCGATTAATTTTCTTTCTGTTTGAATCTGTTAAGTTTTTCATCGGCAAGCTCAATGTGATTATATTCGCGGAAAATCAAGTTTGTTATTTTCTTCTTTTCATGTTTATTAGCCGGTGATGATCCTTAGGTTCCGTTTTATTAACTGGGTTTGAGATAGATATGGCTTGCGAATAATCGAAATATTTATGGTTATGCTTCGTTTTGAGATTTTTTTGTTTTCTTTCTGTGTAAAGTTTGAATCAATTCGGAAGCTAAATCATTTTGTTTTCGTTTTGACTTTTATGCTACTACTATGGATAGTTTATATCCTACTCTTTTGTCCGATCCTTGTTCTATAGCTTTTGGGTGTAAGAAAAAGTCCATTACAAGTTTTGTGAGGATTTTATTGAAGACTCTCATCATTATTTTTGCTTGGCTTTTTAAATGAAACACGAGCAAGATGACCCTGGTACAGAAACACACAACCTTGAAGAATATGCAATCTTTCCATATCATCCAGGCCAGCGTGTCAAAGCAAGCTCTTCATCGATTTTTAAGAATTCCCGGTGGTTTTCTGGATTATGGAAGCCCAATCGCTTAGAAGGTACTGCGACCAAAGTTACCGCCAGATCTGTTTTTGTCTACTGAATTGCTTCCACTGGCTTCGGGCCAGATTCTTATGTTTCCCCACCTGAGGAGCAGAGTCCAAGTAATTTGACATTGTTGTCATCTTTCACTCATGCCAGTTGGCAAGTAGGAGACTGGGCATGATGTTAATAGCAGAACGCGTGTTGATGTAGCCTGGCAGGATGGTACAGTAGAATGTAAACGGGGAGAAACAAAATTGATTCCAATTGAGACTCATGCTAATCATGAATTTGTCGCCGAGCAGTATGTGGTGGAGAAGGCTTCGGATGATGGTGATAACACAACTGAAGCTAAGCGTGTTAGGGTTGTTAAAAGTGTCAATGCAAAAGAACGTACAACTTCTGTTTAGGGATAACAAGAAGCTAATTTCGTCTCATAACTAATAAGTGTCTTTACCAAATTGCACAAGATAACCTGCACAAGTATTGTGTTTGTTGCTTGTGCAAATGGATCCTTTCAGATATTCTTGGTATCTATATATTACTGGATTATCATGTATTACTATGTTTTACTACGAACAACTTAGATATTACTATGTATTACTGAATGATCATGTATTGCTTATTACCAACAAGTTAGATATTACTTGGTACAACGAGGTTTCAGTATTATGTATAACTGAATCTTCTACGAATTATTCAGACCATTTCTAATATTACTTGGTACAACTAGCTAGGTTTCGGTATTACGTATAACTGGATATTTTACGAATTACTTAGACCGTTTCTAGTATTACGTATAATTGGATTTTTTATGATTGAGACCATTTTTAGTATTTTTAGTATAAAATGATTAAAAACAAATATGGGTTGAAAGATATAAGATTCAAACCATTTTTAGTATAGAATGATTTTTTTTATAAAAAATATGGGTTGAAAAAAATAAGATTAATAAAAAAATTCCAAAATTCAAAAAAAAAAACATTAAAAACACGTGACGCATTCAAAATGGACATCTAGCACTGTCATTTAACACATGATGCCGCAATTATGGACACAAGATGTCGCAATAATGGACACATGGCAATTATATTAATAAAAAAATTCATGAATTTTTCACATAGTTGTCCTTACTAATGCAATTGTACTTAGTGATATTCCCATATTTTACCCGTTTTAACATGCATTTATGTTATTGTTTTGTGTCTCATGCAAGTGTTTTGCATAGTTTTTATAGCATTTTGGTCTTTATTAGAGTTAGATGTTTGCATTAGGTCCTAGTGAGTTTTGCATGAATTTGGAGTGTTTTAGAGACAGTTGATGATGTTTGGAGTTATGGAGCATAAGAGAAAAAAAGAGTCCGTCCGGAGTGTCTCAATGAACGGAACTGACGAAGGGTTTCCATTCAGATACAGCTTCAATGGTCTTCATGGAAGTTGTATAAGAATGAGTTATCTGTCCACAGGAGCTGGAATCAAGTCATTCGGACCTGTGGTTTGAGAGATATGGCTGATTTACCAGAGACAGGTCCGCCTGGCCGAGACGGTTTTTTCAACACCGAGGTCACAAGTCGGTGCAACAAATCGGTGTCGAAACAGAGGGAAAATTCCCTTAATACCGATGTGCAATACCGATTTGTGACATCGGTATTGAAGCTTCAGAGGTCCGAATTAGCCTCGGTGATCTTCACAAAAGTTGTAGCCCAGTGAGTTAGCTGTCCACAAGAGGTGGTTTGAGACCATTCGGACATGTATTCCAGGAGATATCGCGGTTTTATCAACCGATGCTCTTCTCACCTCGACCCACTTTCATCCGGGTTGGACGAAGAGTCTCCAATCCGAATTAGCCTCGGTGGTCGTCACAAAAGTTGTAGCCCAATGCGTTAGATGTCCACAAGAGGTGGTTTGAGACCATTCGGACATGTATTCCAAGAGATATCACGGTTTTACCAACCGGTGCTCTTCTCACCTCTACCCACTTTCAACCGGGTCAATACCCGGTTTGTCCCGGGTTGACCCGGTCCGCCCAGCTTCCTATGAATTGCAAAAAAAACCAAATTTCATTCTAAATATTTTTCCCTAAAAGGCAAAAACCTCTCTTTTTATTTTGTTCTTGGATTTTTGCAAGAGACCTTTTGATTTTAATGCAATCTTAAGCTTAATTCTTATTAATATATCTAATCTTTCTTTCATTTTAATCTTTCTAATCTCTAATCATGGATTCAATCATCTTCCTTATGGGATTTGAAGGTTTCTCCATGATTAGTGAGTAGGTTCTTTTAGGGCTCATGGATAAGGTTAATTATGGGTTTTCTTGTTTGATCTATGATGCCTAGTGATTAGATTACATGTTCTCTATCTTATTTAGGGTTCATAATGCTAGATTAGGCTTGAGAAAACTAATATAGACCATAGGGCATTTCATGCACACAAGGTGTTCGATGAAATGCCCTAAAAACTAAATAAGATATTTTATTTGCTTAACCTATGAGAGTAGTTGTTTAAGGAGTCTTATGGCCATATGAACATGTAATTAATGCTTGGTAATCAATTTTTCACAAATGAGAATTTTTTCTTGATTAGTTGATTAGCAAAGTGATTAGTAGCATGAGAGTGGATTAGTCTTGTTTAAGTGTTCTAGGCTAAGGAAAACATGTTTGATTGTTTGTTTATACATCATATGTTAATCATAGAACTCCACAAAGTCCATAAACTCATCCAAGAGCTTGCCTTTATTAATTTCTAAATCTCGTTTAAGCTATTTAATCTTGTTTACTTGTTCATGTTGAATTAGGTTGTTAGAACTTAAACTCAAACCACTTTGTTTGCTTGAATTAGAGAGTGTCTTGTATTCTTGTTGCATTAAACTAGACCCTAGATTGGATTGACACCTAAAACACTACAATGACATGTGTATTTAGGATTGATTCTTGTAGGTAAAATCATATTTATCAATTGGCGCCGTTGCCAATTTGGGGTTCTAGTTTAGTCAATAGGATTTAGATTCTTTTTGAGATCAAGCTTTTTATTTTCTTTGTTTACTAATCTCTTTATCTAGTTTTCTCTTTTCATATAGGTACAACATTCATCTCTTGAACCGTGGGAATAGAGCAAGAAGGAAAGAAAACATTAGAGAGTTGTGCGTCTAGCGAGGTTGTGAATCACTATGGATCAAGCACCTAGAGCACGGAGACCAATAGGGGCTGGTGATGCACCAAACCAGTATGGGAATAGGAATGATATACATCCACCACTCTTGGAGAATGTTGATTTTGAAATCAAAGCAAGCTTGATATCCATGCTCCAAGGATACAAGTATCATGGGCTGCCCGTGGAGGATCAACTTGATCATCTCGATAACTTTGACCGTATGTGTGACTTGGTAAAGATGAACGGTGTCTCGGTGGATGCACTTAAGCTTAGGATTTTCCCTTTCTCTCTTGGCGACAAGGCTCACCTTTGGGAAAAGACATTGCCTCACGGAACCGTCAACTTTTGGGATAAGTGCAAGGAGGTCTTTTTAGCCAAATTCTTCTCCACTTTAAGGACAACGAAGATAAGAAACCAGATTTCTAGCTTCACTCTAAGAGGAAATGAGAGCTTTTGTGAAGCATGGGAGAGATTCAAGGGCTATACAATGGCATGTCCACACCATGGGTTCTCCGATGAATCTCTATTGAGTACTCTATACCGAGGTGGATTGCCAAATATGAGAATGATCATTGACACCGCAATCAATGGAAATTTCATGGGGACGGACGTTGAAGAAGGACAAAAGCTTGTTGACAACCTTGCCCAAAGTGATGGGACTTATGGAGAAGGCTTTGAAAGTTCTTCAAGAGAGGTTAAAGATTATCAAGACCAAAGTACAAGAACGATTAAAGCCCTTAATGAAAAGATGGACAAGCTTATACAAACAACCCAAATGTCCATCAAATTCGTGTGAGAGCTTGCTAGAAACAAAGAAGAGGTTCACTTTGTGGGAGGACAAGGCGGTTACAACAAGATTGTCAACCGCAATCACCAAAGCTTTCAAGACCAACGACCTCAAGGCCAAGAGTATAACTTCCCACCTCAAGGGTATGGTTCCAAGAACACTTTCCAAGGAAGCCAAGACTTTGATGTGAATGGGATGTTTCAACAATTACTCAAGGGTCAAGCCGAGATTCACACTAAGGTCGATTTCTCATACGATGACCTCTACAAAAAGCTTGAATCCATGTCTTCAAAGATCAAACACTTGGAGGAACAAAATGCTAAAGGAAGTTCCCTCACTTGTAAGCTTATGGAGAAACTCAAAGGAAAAGTCGATGAGAGCCAACGGGATTATTTCAACGCTATATACTCAAATGATGAGAATGAAGCCGCTATTAGAGAAATTGAGCTTCTACTTAATGGGTCACAAGCCAGAGACCTTCCCCCTAGTGATGTTACCTTAAAGGTATGTGGACATTGAGGAAAAAGGTGTGGGGGGGGGGGGGAGGTGGCCCTTGGGAATGATGTGGACGTGACCATGGTTGAAGACAAGGATAGTGTTGATTGCATTGATTCACCAAGCACGACAAGGATTGAGCCTAAGTCTCTTCCCAAGCTTGGGAATCCCGGTAAGTTCTCCATCACTTTCTCTCTTGGTGATTTGGAGATTGAGGATGCTCTATGTGACTCTGGTTCAAGTGTAAACGTCATGTCCCGTGAGATGCTTAAGAGTCTAGGGATAAGAAACATCTCCCATCACTTTTGGAGATGTTTTTTCACGGAAGCCACTTGGTCTTGTTGAAGATTATCCGCTAAAAGTCGGGGATTGCATAGTCCCAACGGACTTCGTTGTTATGGAAATGAAGAAGGCCAACAAGCTCCCACTCCTCCTTGGAACCCCATTCCTAAATACTACCAGTGCAAGCATGGACTTTAAAAACCAAAGGGTAGTTCTTATGAATGTGAATGACAAGGCTTACTACCCAATGAAGGCTTCTTCCCACAAGATTGGTGGCACAATTACTATTGAGGATGATGAGTCTCGTACCGAGGAAGTGAAGTATGCGGGTAGTTGTGAGATGGTTCATGAAGCTTCGCCCCCAAAAGTTTGTGAGGAGAAAGAAGAATCTCATGAGAAAACGGTTTTGGATTATGGTGATAATGAGGAACCCCTTTCTTTGGATGGTGATTGCGTAGCATCCCATTTTCACACCACTATGGAGAATGATGGTGAGTGTAGCAAAGGTGTTAAGAAGAGGACAAGGACCAAGGTCAAGAAGAAGACACCAAGCAAGCTCGTTAAGTCTAAGTCCGAGCTAAGCCAACCTTCCACCATGACTCTCACACCGTGGAAGTATGAGGACGGGATAATTGAGTACAAGATCAAATGCAAGGGCCGGTCCAAGCCTTTTGCCTCGGTCAAAGCCATCCTTACACCGGAGCTTAAGGAGAAATGGGAAGTCGGTCTTCAAGAGGTCATGAGCAAGGTCCTCAAGCTTGAACTCAAAGATCCACCATGGAGTGCTCGCACTCCTCCATCACCCGCCTAAAAGGGTAACCAAAGTCAAACTTAGCGACTTTAAACAAAGTGCACTTGGGAGACATTCTCATGTTTATCATTGTATATATTCTCTTTGCTTTCTAGTTTAATTTTTGTGTTTCTTGGGCGTTTGGATATTTTGTTAAGTTGTTGCAAGGTCTCTTGATGGTCTAATGGTCATGAACTTCAAGACAAATGCGTTGGAACTCCATGGCGACCGCTCTCTTCCTCATCTCCATTGCACTAGTCTCACTCCCCCTTTGTAAGTAACTCTTTCCCTTTGAGTCTTTGCATTTTCATTTTTATTTGTTTTTGTTTTGGGACTCTCTCTTGAACTTCTTTCACACTGAGACGTTGTGATTTAAGTTTGGGGGAGAGACTGGTATCTAACCTTGTGTTTTGTGTCTTATTTTCCATCTTGCATAATTGAGTCTCATGCATTTTCAATAATTTTAATTTTTTTTGAAATTTTGTGCATTTCATGTAAGATTGAGTCTAGATGCATAGCATATAGGATTGCACTCACTTGTATTGGGAGAATTATGCATGTAGAATATAAACTTAAGAGCTTGATTTAATGCCCTTGTTAGGAGTTCTTTGATGCATTTGAACGATCACGAAGTTAAGGATTATCCATGCTTTGATCTCGCATTTTGAATGTTTATGTCTTGGTTGAAGCATGCTTTGATTTAATTCCAACTCTATTTATTATTTGAACTATAATCTTGACTCATAATTATCATTCTCATACATTGAAAAGTTGAACTCATGGATACCATGTACATATTTGAACTATCTTCTCCCTTTTACCACTCTCTTGTTAGCTGAAATAGTCATTTTTCCTCCTTTGGAATGGTTCACCTCGCCTTAGCCTTAACCTTCTTTCAAGCCCACATTTCTAGTGTGTGTCGTGAGGCCTATTTTTGAATGAACTTAGCAAAAAGTGTTGAGTTTGGAACGACAAGGAGAAGCTTCCATGTAGAACTAGCTCACACATCAATGAGCTAGACATAGGCTAGGGTAGATAGGTTGGGGTTTTGGGTGATTGATCGAAAGGAGAGAGAGTGTGGAGAAATGGAAAGAGATAGGGAGGAGAAGATGGGGATAATCAATTGATTGAGATGGTTGGCAAAAGAAACTTGGTTTAGCTCTAAGTGATAAGAAAATGGTCTCTAGCTTTGAAAAGAAAGATAAGAAGCCAAAAATGGCTCAAGCTAGAAAAGAAATGAAAGAGACTAGAGAAGCAAAAGAAGAGCTAAGGAAAGAAATTTGTGAAAGCCAAACCATTTTTTCGTAAGGCGAAGAAGAGAATCCCCTAAGAGTTTGAAAGGAAGTGAAGTGGTGAAATATTGTGGTATATGAAGGCAATTGTCCTTGCGGAAAAGGGTAGCTTAGGAAGGTTCACTTTGGGTTTAGGAATAGGAGTTGAGTTCATATCTGGGCATTGGGTAGATGGAAGTCATCCATGTATGCATCGGTTGTTCTTTACTCTTATCATTTTGCCAAAGTTCATTCCTTCATGAGAGATCCCTTGCATTGGAATACCCACATTGTTTGAGATCACTTTTATCTCGAGACCTCTCCCTTAGCCAAATGAGTTCACTTGATATGTATAAGCATGATTCACCGTTTGCACTTAATGAATGATAAAGAGTTGGAGGATACGAATTCTTGTGGATGCTAAGGCCTAGACCCAATTCGTGTTGCAAAGAGTATGGCTAAATATTGTGAAGTAGAGGTTGTTTGTGCATCATATAACTATTCTCAAGGGCATTGATTCAAATTCTTTTGTTGATATTCTCAGATTTGAACTTTCACTTTCAAACCTCTCTCTCTACTTGTTTGTTTGTTTGAGGACAAGCAAATGAATAAGTTTGGGGGAGTTGATATTCCCTTATTTTACCTGTTTTAACATGCATTTATGTTATTGTTTTGTGTCTCATGCAAGTGTCTTGCACAGTTTTTATAGCATTTTGGTCTTTATTAGAGTATTAGGTATTTGCATTAGGTCCTAGTGAGTTTTGCATGCATTTGGAGTGTTTTTAGGTGTTTTGGAGACAGTTGATGATGTTTGGAGTTATGGAGCATAAGAGAAAGAAGAGTCTGTCCGGAGTGTCTCAATGAACGGGTATGACGAAGGGTTTCCATTTAGATCCAGCTTCAATAGTCTTCCTGGACGTTGTATAGGAATGAGTTAGCTGTTCACAGGAGCTGGAATCAAGTCATTCGGACATGTGGTTTGAGAGATATGGCTGATTTACCAGAGACAGGTCCGTCTGTCCGAGACGGTTTCTTCAACACCGAGGTCACAAGTCGGTGCAACAAATCGGTGTCGAAACAGAGGGAAAATTCTCTTAATACCGATGTGCAATACCGATTTGTTACATCGGTATTGAAGCTTCAGATGTCCGAATTAGCCTCGGTGGTCTTCACAAAAGTTGTAGCCCAGTGAGTTAGCTGTCCACAGGAGGTGGTTTGAGACCATTCGGACATGTATTCCAAGAGATATAGCAGTTTTACCAACCGGTTCTATTCTCACCTCGACCCAATTTCAACCGGGTAAATACCCGGTTTTTCCCGAGTTGACCCGGTCCGCTTAGCTTCCTATGAATTGCAAAAAAACCCAAATTTCATTCTAAATCTTTTTCCCTAAAAGGCAAAAAACTCTCTTTTTATTTTGTTCTTGGATTTTTGCAAAAGATCTTTTGATTTTAATGCAATCTTAAGCTTAATTCTTCTTAATCTATATAATATTTCTTTCATTTTAATCTTTCTAATCTCTAATCATGGATTCAATCATCTTCCTTATGGGATTTGATGGTTTTTCCATGATTAGTGAGTAGGTTCTTTTAGGGCTCATGGATGAGGTTGATTAGGGGTTTTCTTGTTTGATCTATGATGTCTAGTGATTAGATTACATGTTCTCTCTCTTAGTTAGGGTTCATAATGCTAGATTAGGCTTGAGAAAGCTAATCTAGACCATAGGGCATTTCATGCACACAAAAATCACAATCATTTGGGAAGTTTGGATCTGGGTTTCGTGTAGCACCCTAACCCAGATTTTCATTTTAGCCAACATTTAGCCAAATTTTAGCCGGATTATTTTTAACATTTTACTTAATAGATTCGCGTTTGTTTCGATAAGACAAGTCGTTTTTCGAGCATAAATGAATTAAACATAATACTTGAATTAATAAAAGCGAGGTTCTAATACATAATGTGAGTTTTCTAATAAGCTATTACATCTTACTGGACCGTAACTACCCAACAACGCCATCCATCCATTTTCAGCCTTTGTCCCACGATCTGATCAGCCATCACGACTACCATCTCGGCTAATCTCAGAATCTGCATCCAAAAATGAAGGCATAAGCAAAAGAATTATTTAGTGAGAGCGGTCATTCCGTCTCACCGAGCCACATTCAGAAATCGCCGGCTAAACTCAATTTTCCCCAGCTACACTTATATTCTTTTTGACATTTAGATTCCCTTAGCCTTTTCCAGCTTTTCCTCAGTTGATTCCGACTTTCCTCAGAAAATCCCTTTGATTTTCCCCACTTCTTCTCGGCAAGACTCATCCCCATCCTTACCCATTTTCCATGTTTGGCAGTATTTGCGGAACATGGGTGTTACAACTCTCCCCCACTTATGACTAGATTCGTCCTCGAATCTTTGTTCTTCTTCAACTTTGGCTGCTTCTCAAACCACTTAGGGAAATTTTCTTTCATCTTTTCTTCTGGTTCATAGGTTGTATCTTCCTCCCCTTCGCAATCCCATACAACTTGGATCATTTTGACATTCTTCCGGCCAACCACTTTCACTTATTTTCCCACAATATGAACTGGTTTTCCTTATATAGTCCAATTCTTTTACAAGTCTGGTGGTGGATCCGCGGTAACATTTTCCCCATGAGTTACGCATTTCCTTACCAAGGATACATGGAAACCATTATGGAATGTTTCTAATCCTGGTGGCAATTCCAACCGATAAGCCACTGGTCCAATTCTTTTCAGAGTTTTATACGGTCCCATATACCTCTGTTTCAACTTTCCAGATAACGTTGCTCGATCTTTACCCTTGTAGATAATCATCTTGATGTAAACTAGATCTTCCACTTGAAATTCCAACTCTTTTTGGCACTTATCATCATAACTCTTTTGCCAATTCTGAGCTTCTTTCATCTTGAGTTTTAACCCTCAGATCTTCTCAGTTGTTTCCTTCTCAAAATCTTGGCCATAGATACTCCGCTCCCCCACTTGGGTCCAACATAGCAGTGTACGACATGGCCGTCCATACAATGCCCCAGTGCCAAAGCTTGCAGGAGAGCGGATTAGTCAGGTTGAACGGTCTTCGTGTCTACAATGTTTGCATGGGCTAGATGTGGTGGTGGGAGATCCGTGCTCTGGTCATCCGAGTTTAGGTTGTTGAGTTCGTTGTTTTGGCTGTTATCGTCACCGAGTGCCGGGTTGTTTGTAAGGTCCGTCATCGCCGAGCTTAGTAACTGAGATCCGTAAGTTTTGTTTTAACCTCCCCACAGGCGGCAGCAATTTTTGATTATGAAAATCACACAAGGGACAAAACGGTAAACTTTAATTGAAATATCGTTTATTGATATTGAACTCGTCAAAGTACAAGGTTGTTTTAGTTTGAAAATAAGACTTGGAGACTTAGGAAACTAAGAACTATAACTATGAGCTCTCAATCTCCTTTGTCTCACTAATGATTGTCAATCTCTTTTAAATGTGGTCGAGACCTCCCTATTTATAAGGTATCGAGTCGGCATAAACTAGACGTTTTCCTTTTCATGTTTATCTTAGGAAAAGGAATATTTATTCTTGGTCTCTGAAATCGTGAAATATTCCTCAAATCTCGGAGGTCGGCGTTCTACCATGACGAGTTGGGCCTTCAACGGATTCGCTGGCCGGCAAACGCGATCATGGGCTTTCCTCCGGATCTGAATCGTCGAAGACCGGGATCGATTGGACCGATCTCGGTTCAAACTGGATTAAACTGAAGAGTGCTAAACTCACTACTAACATTTGTGATCATGACGGGGACATCTCGGAGGGCTTGGGAAAATTCGCTCAAATTCGAGGAAGTAATGAAACAATTGAAGTATTCCACAGCCAGGCATTCAACGCCTATCTCGTTATCAACCCTTACTCTTTCTTGATCCATAAGACCAATGATCTTGTTCCTAGCTCTTCTTTGGTTCGTGATGGTTGTTGCTTCTGTTTTGATTCTTCTTTTTTGTTTTGTTAACTAGCCCATCTGATTAAAACAAGTTTTGGTCGATAAGAAGGTAGTTCCGTAGAACAACCTTTACCGACACTGTCTAACTTACATGGGAAAATAAAATACCTCGTGCTCGAGCCTCTTTTGCAAGAGAGTCGGCACGGACATTTAACGCACGAGGAATATGGACTATGCTAAAACTCTCAAAAACATCTCTAAAAAGGTAGAAATAATCTAATTCTGAAGAAAAGGCCGGTCAATCCACCGGGTTTTCAATCATTTCCACCAAGTCTGAGCAGTCCGTCTCGATTCGAATAGTAGTTATACGCTTTTCTCTTAGGCACGACATAGTCCATAGTAGTCCGTCTATCTCAGCATGAAACGCCGAGAGGATTCTACGACACCCTTGAAGTCCAAAAATCTCTTGTCCCATATGGTCCCTATGACTCCACCCTACGCCGATGACCGGTCCATGGTCGATCCAAGAGGCATCGATTTGACAAGTCGGGATTCTAGGGGCGAAGGGGGGGACTCTCGAGTCGTCTTGTTCCCATGGGGATTCTATCTCTTCTTCTCCTTCTTTTTGGTTTGCTATCCTCCAAATTTCCGTTTCGAGTGAAGCTAGCTGAAGTGTATCTATCGGAGAAATTTCTTTCCCGTTGAAAACTTTGTCGTTCCTCGCATTCCATATGTACCATATGATCCAAGGATATACGTCTTTTTGTGGTTCTGTGAGACCCATTTCTTTTGTTCTCCAAAATAGGAAGTCTATATTTTGGTAAATATATTTACTCTGGAAGAAACCTGGAAGGGACGGGAAGTCCGATAAAGCCCAAACTAGTAAAGATGGGGACATTAAAAAAGAAGATGGTTTATAGATTCCTCTGGACCACCACACCTAGGAAAACTCCTATCGGTGCCAAGATGCCTATCAGTAAGGCGCTCACACGTCGCAACACATCCTCAGAGCGTTTGCCACATGAAATGTTCGAGTTTTCTAGCCATACGTACTTTCCACACCTGGCTCTATAGACTTGGCTCTCTAACTTCCACATGGTCTTGGCGTAAGTTGAAATTTTAAATCATATCATATCCGGATTTCACAGTGTATATGCCTGATTTTTTATGGTTCCATGCGTACCCATCAAGGGAGAAATTACGACTAGGTCTCAACCCTATGATAAGTGGGATATCCTCGGGTTGGAAGTGTTCTCGTAGAAGGGAGAATTCCACTCTTTTGTATCTTGTCTGATAAATGAATGGACAAGGAGCTGAGGATGCCTATATCCCACCTGGGCAGAAGCTCTCGCAGGACGAGCTGGCATGTCTGGAACCCAAGGTTCACTCCATACCCTAGTGTTAAGGCCGGACCCAATAGTTTTTCTTAAACCGAGCTTTAAAAAAGGCTTTTCGGCAAGGATAATACGCCAACCATATGATGGTGAGTAAACCACTCCGTCTTCCAAAGGGCATGATTGATTATAATAACGTCCTCGGAGGACCCGCGCAAGAAGAGACGAGGGAAACTGGATAAGTCTCCATAATTTCTTAGCGAGCAATGCTATATTGAAATCATGAAGGTCTCGGAAACCCAGCCCACCCTTATCTTGGGGGATGCATATCTTATCCCATGCAATCTAGTGTAATCCTCTGCTATTTTCCTTGGAAATCCAGCAAAAGTTTGAAACGGCGCTCCTAAGTTTGTCGATAATGCCTTGTGGTAGCAGAAAACACGACATAACATATGTAGGAATTGCTTGTACCACATATTTGATTTGAACCTCTTTTCCTCCTTTGGATAAGAGGCTTGCTGACCATGAGCTGACCCGGTTATTAAGACGATCTTGGACATTGGAGAAGACTTTCATCTTTGATCTGCATATTTTTTCAGGTAGACCCAGGTACATCCCCATGCCGCCTTCTGTTGTAATGCCGATTACTTCCTTAATTTCTCGTCGTCGATTATGATCCACCATAGAAGATTTTGCGGCATTTAATCGTTGTCTCGAGGCATTGCCATAAGTTTCTAAAATCTTCAGTATCTCGGCACATTGCCATAAGTTTCTAAAATCTATCATTAGCGGATAAAACGTGAGATACGCGGGTGCTCGCTCTTGCGATACGCAGCCCCATGATGCATTTTTCTGCTTCCGCTCCATTTAGAAGGGAGATTAGAGCCTATGTGCAAATGAGAAACATGAATGGTGATAAAGGCTCTCCTTGTCGTAGACCCCTCGCAGGTTTGAGTTTGCCTCGTGGTTCACCTTTTTATTTATTCTTCTGATGGTTCCATGACAAGTAGGCGGTTAGTAGAAGTTGAGATTTTCTCGGTAATATACCGGAGGGATTCGCCCACGTCTGCTGGAGAAGAGGTGGAAAAGAGATTATGGAAATTGTGAGTTGCAACTCTTTCTATTTCGCTAGCACTTTCCACCAACTTCCCATTGTGGTCCTTAAGGTTGATGATCCGATTACGGGCCCGTCTTTGTTTAGTAATAGCGCGATAAAATGTTGTGTTTCTATCACCAGCTTGATGCCATATGGTTCGACTTTTTTGCTGCCAGAAAAGATCCTCTCTAAAAGTTGCAATAAGTTGTCTCCCCAAATCTTCGAGTTCCTCCAGAGTGGTGTTATCATGCTCTTGGGCCATATCAATTTGATTTTTCAGATCCTCAATCATCTTAGCTGTGTTTGTTGGGGTCGATCTCTTCCAACTGGCGATGTTGCTACGGCACGAGACTATTTTTTGAAGGAAATCCCGACGTGGGATGCCATCAAAAGAGCCCCACCCCGATATCACTGCTTCTTTAAATCTTGGTTTACCCATCCATCGTTTGTCAAATCTAAAGGTCTTCTTTGATCTTCGAGGACTCGACTGAATACGAGCTAAGACAGGTTTGTGGTCTGAACCCCACAATTTTAAATACTCTGTCGTAGTGTGAGAAAAAAGAGAGTGCCATTCTTCATTTGCTACTACTCTATCCAGTCTGCATTTGGCTTTTCCTGACCTCCTTCTTCCCAACCATGAGAAGGAATTTCCTTTATACGGGAAATCTATCATCCCACAGTTATCGAGCATCATCCGAAAAGGAATAAAAGTGTTTTCCTCTCTCCTACGTCCTCCTCTTTTCTCGAGGTTATCTGTGATGTCATTAAAATCTCCAATCATAAACCAAACAACGCGCCGGTTTAGACTCATCCTGGTAAGACGTTCCCAAACTTGTTCGCGGTATTTTACCACCGGATATCCATAAACAAAAGTCATAAATATTTTATGCCCTTCGAACGTAGTTTCGATGTCAATCAAACGATCGTCCACATATACGATAGAAAATGATGGATCATCCATATAAAAAAGAGCTAGACCACCGCTACGGCTTTTGGGCTCAACGGTACACACATGATCATATCCAAAAAGATATTTGCAAATCTTACATAAAATGCCGATTGTTTTTAGTCTCCGATAAGAATAAAAAAACAAGGGAGGAAACATCGGTGTAGCTCTTCGAGATGTTCATTTGTTAGATCGGCTCCCGCCCCCTGACAATTCCACGATATTGTGTCCATCTTGAAATTCTCGCCGGAAATATTCTCGCCGGAAGTAGTAGCGACGCCGGCCAGGTAAGGAGATCTTACAGACAAATGTAACAGTGGCTTTCAGGGGACTTGTGTTGGCCAAATAGAGCTTGTATTGTTCGAAGACTTGAGTTGGCAAGAGAGCTGCAACTATGGCTGAGATCATAAAATCTCAAAATCCAGAAAAACCTTAGCACAAGGCTAGATAAGCTATAACGCGTCGCGGAGACGAGTTTTAAATTATTCTCGCCGGAAGTAATAGCGACGGCGGGCGGGTAAAAAAATAGTCCGTACAGATGTGACGGTGGCTTCAGGGGTTTGTGTTGGCCAAAAAGCGCTTATGTTGTTCGAAAACTTGAGTTGGCAAAGGAGCTGCAACTATGGCAGAGATCTTAAAATTTTCAAATCTTCGGAAAAACCTTGGCACTAGGCTTGAAGAGCTATAACGCGTCACCGGGAAAAATCTGCTTAGAGGAAAAAAAAACGGTCGGATGGGGAGCTTGGTAAGTTCAACTTTTTGTGAAACCCGAAAAGGTAATTAGCCACCAGAAGAGATTTGTGCAGCCCAAAAACAAAATCTTAGCACTAGGCTAGAAGCAATGGAAAGACCATCACGGAGACAAGGAGAGCAAAACCGCCGCTGGTATATGCTGTAGATTCTATCTACATTAATCTTCATTACAAGATCATTTCCAAGACCGTTCTAGTTCGTGTTTGATCCATATATTATTCAATGTTTGGTAATTATATGAACAAGAAGGAGAAGAATGCTACTAACCAATATCCGTAGCCATGATTCGGATTCTGAAATCTGTAGATGTCTTCTTCCCTTAGCCTTTGCGTATATTGGATCCTTGATGGAGAGGATCCCAGAACTTGTTCTTCCCTTTATGAATTGATTTCTTTTTATGTTGTGTTAAAGGATGTTAGGAAAAAACTCTCTTCAAACAATGTCTCCATCCCCTACATATATATGAACGAAAATGGGGATGGAAAGGCACCAAGTTGTACCCTTTAATTTAATCACAACCTTTCATTCATAACTATATGTATGTGTATAATTAAATCATTACTTATACACATACACATTAAGAACATAAATACATATGTGGTAAGGGAAGAGGGTTATCTTACACACCCATTCTAATACTCATAAATCGAGACCGAACCATCACGGTTTCGTCATACATGTATTAGAACTATAACTTAAATGTTGACTTGACCATATTGTTAAACCGGATACACATCGGCCACACACTAATACGAGTGTATTAATACCGAAGTATTCTTACATTCTCCCACTTGGCCGTTGTGTTAACTCAATGGTTTAACATACTAACATGCTCGCCAAAATGTCAAGTTCAACCTTAAAATACCGTAAGAACAAAATTGGCCGAGCCATGGCGGTTGCCCATTATATTTATGTCAATGGGTTCCCTTCCATCACCACATACCAACCCTGAGCTTACTATTTCTTAAATATTGAGATCAACGGAAATTCTCAAAATTTTAAATGTTGAGAGTAGCAGAAAATCTCAACTTCATATGTTATCCAAACTTAACATGTACATTCTTAATTGATAACATATACATAATAGCAGCAAACGTAAACTTAAATGATATCAATCCGAGTCACAATATTTTTAGCAACAAGCACATTACAGCAAGGTCTTATCTAAAATACCCATGCGTTCTACATGGCCAATGAACACGCCGGGTGGTAGCCCTTTAGTCAACGGATCAGCTACCATTTGATCCGTTCTTATATGCTCAAATGTTACTCTACGTTTCTGCACTTCTTCTTTAACGGACAAGAATTTCACTTCCATGTGCTTAGCTCCTTTAGTGTACTTGTCATTTTTTGAGAAGAAGACAGCTGCGGAATTATCACAATACATTCTCAGCGGCTTGGCAATACTGTCGACAATTCCAAGTCCTGAGATAAAGTTCCGCAACCACAAAGCATGAACCGTGGCTTCAAAGCATGCCACGAATTTGGCCTCCATAGTGGAAGTAGCAATGACAGACTGCTTCGCACTTTTCCATGACACCGCTCCCCCTGCTAAAAGGAACAGATAGCCAAACGTCGATTTTCTGCTATCGACGCATCCAGCATAGTCTGTATCTGAATATCCAACAACTTCCAAACTGTCGGACCTCTTATATGTAAGCATGAACTCTTTGGTCCCTTGCAAGTACCTGAGAACCTTCTTTGCAGCCTTCCAGTGGTCTTTACCGGGATTACTTTGATATCGACCAAGCATACCAACAACGAAACTGATATCTGGTCGAGTACATGTCTGAACATAGTTCAGACTCCCAACCACTGAAGCATAGGGAAGAAACTCCATTTCCTTACGTTCCAATTCATTCTTAGGACACTATTTTTTACTAAACTTATCCCCTTTCTGAATTGGAACCTTTTGTGGAGTGCATTTATCCATCCCATATCTCTCCAAGACCTTTTCTATGTATCCTTTCTGAGACATTCCTAACAAACCTTGTGATCTATCTCTTATGATCTCAATGCCGATCACATAGGAAGCCTCACCCATATCCTTCATTTCAAAGTTCTTAGAGAGATAACTTTTTACGTCACACATCATGCCCATGTCATTAGCAGCCAATAAAATGTCATCAACATACAAGACCAATATAACAAACTTGCTCCCATTAAATTTCATGTAGATGCATCGATCAACGATGACTTCTACAAATCCATACGACAAAATGGTATTATCAAACTTTAGGTACCATTGCCTGGAAGCTTGTTTCAAACCATATATTGACTTTCTCAGCCTACACACCAAATTTTCTTTACATGCGGTCACAAATCCCTCGGGTTGGTCCATATAAACTTCTTCCTCAAGTTCACCATTAAGAAAGGCAGTCTTAACATCCATTTGGTGAAGCTCTAAATCATAATGAGCCACCAAGCTCAAAACAATTCTCAAAGAGTCCTTCTTAGAAACGGGAGAGAAGGTCTCGGTATAGTCAATGCCATCTTTCTGTGTGAATCCCTTAGCAACAAGGCGAGCCTTGTATCTTTCTATGTTACCTTTCGAGTCCCTTTTGGTTTTAAATATCCACTTACAACCAACAGGTCTGAATCCATCAGGTAACTCTACTAGGTCCCATACCTTGTTCACACCCATGGAAGAAATTTCTTCTTCCGAGGCAATTAACCATTTATCAGAATTGTCACCTTTCATAGCTTTCTTGAATGTTAACGGGTCCTTATCCAGGCTCATGTCACATTCATTCTCAATACTGTAAACCACATAATCATCATTTATGGCAGATCTTCTTTCCCTAATAGATCGCCTTAATGGTTCTTGTGGCACAATATCCATTTCTTGAATCGTGACTGGTTCATTGGTTGTTTCTTGACCTAGTGGGATTATTTCTTCATTATGTTCTCCCATTGTTACATTGGGCTGAATAGCAACAATAGGAACCATAACTTCAGGTTATACATTAGTTGAAGAATCTCCATGTGAAGAATCTCCAATTTTTATTTCTTTAATTATCACCCCCCGAGATTCTGAACTCCCACTAGATTGATCAATTTCAATGAACCTAGAATTCCCTGTTTCGACTATTCTCGTACTATGGTTAGGACAGTAAAATGTATAACCTTTAGACTTTTTCGGATAGCCAATGAAAAATCCACTAACTGTCCTAGAGTCTAGTTTCTTTTCATGTGGATTGTATAGTCTTACCTCTGCTGGACAACCCCAGACACGTAAGTGCCTTAAACTAGGTTTCCTTCCTGTCCACAGTTCAAAAGGTGTCTTAGGAACTGCCTTACTAGGAACCCGATTCAAGACATACGTTGCAGTTCTCAATGCATAAATCCACAAAGATATAGGTAAATTACATTTACTTATCATACTCCTTACCATTTCCATTAGAGTACGATTGCGCCTTTCAGCTACACCGTTTTGTTGAGGTGTACCAGGCATTGTGTATTGAGCACAAATACCTTTTCTTTCTAGAAGTTTGGCGAAGGGACCAGGACATTGTCCATTTTCGGTGAATTTTCCATAGTATTCACCACCTCTATCACTCCTCACAATTTTCACTTTCTTTTCAAGTTGCCTTTCTACTTCATCAATGAAAATTTCCAATACATCCACTGATTTAGCCTTTTCATGCAACATATAAGTGTATCCGAACCGTGAGAAGTCATCAATAAAGGTGATAAAATATTTTTCACCACTCCATGAAGGAGCATCAAATGGACCGCATATATCCGTGTGTATTAACTCTAAGAGTTGTGTACTTCTTGTGGCTGGTTTCTTTGTGATGTGTTTAGTATGTTTTCCTTTAATACATTCTAAACATACATCCAGGTCACTAAAATCTAATGGAGGTAGTATTTCACTTTTCACTAACCTCATCATTCGATTTTTTGATATGTGACCCAATCTTTTATGCCACAATAAAGCTGAGCTTTCATTTGATGAACTTCGTTTAATTCCACGGTTCTCAACATTAAATAGGGATTCCGCAAAACATTCATCAAGATTAAAACGATATAGTGAATCATACAAAGTACCATTACCATAAAAGTAATTCTTTCGGTACAAACTAAACACACCATTACCAATCTTGAAGTTAAAACCTAAATCATCCAACCTACTTACAGAAACAAGATTTCTTGCACATTCAGATACATAGAGACAATTATCAAGATCTAAAGTACATCCAGTATTTAAGATCAAACTATAAGTCCCTATGCCTTCTATCTGTGCCTTCATCCTGTTTCCCATGAACAAGAAACGATCAGGTCCCTTTATTGGCTGGATTGATTTGAATCCCTGTTTAACATGAGACACATGAGTAGATGCACCAGAATCTAACCACCAAGTATTATGAGGCACTTCAACAAGATTCAATTCAGAACAAACAAATAAATGTTTTGTACCTTTCTTGTCAAACCATGCCTGTCTCTTAGGACAATCTTTCTTGATATGACCTTCCTTTTTGCAAAAGAAACACTTCACAATTTTACGGATTTGGCTCTCGGGTCCCTTAAAGACCGCCTTATCCCTTTTCTTGCCCTTTTTACTTGGTTTCTTGGAGCTGCTACTTGCACCAACATTACCAAGGCCCGCGATCATTACAACTTGATCCTTCATTTTCTTCAACCTCCCCTCTTCCTGAACTACCATAGCCTTTATTTCTTGAAAGTTCCATTTTTCCTTAAGGGTGTTGTAATTCACCTGGAACTGGCTATATTCAATAGGAAGGGAGTTGATAATGAACTGGACCAAGAAAGACTCATGGACCTCCATTCCCATAGATGTCAGCTTAGATGCTAAATTCGACATGTGTGTAACGTGATCATGAATTGGCCTAGACCAGTCAAACCTTATCGTAGTAAGCTCACTCATGAGACTTCCCACAATTGACTTGTCCGCCAAATCCGATTGGGATTGTTCTTTTATCTTAAGCATGAATTCCCTATCTTTCTCTGTTTTAGGCATAGATGGCTTAATATTATCTGCCATCGTCATTCTCAGCAAATTTAAACACAGCCTGTTCGATCGCTCCCATGTCTCGAAACGAGACTTGTCCAGTTCGGAGCTATCATCAGTAAGGGCTGTTGGCTCATCATCAGTGAGAATGGCTTGGTCCAGGGACATTACTCCCAAAGAGAACCTAATCTGCTCAGACCATTCCGCATAATTCTGCCCATTGAACTTAACAACAGAGTTTGCCGAGGCAAATGCACTTGATGCAGCAAAAACATTTTACCAAGCTTAAACATTAGCGCTTTGAAAAATTAAGTTCAGATTCATGTTTGAATAATCTAACTTTAATAGTATGTATCCAAGCAACCTTTGGGCAATACTTGAACACATACTCAAAAAGATGCTTTTTTTTTTTTTTTAGATTAATTTTACTTGAATGATCAATCTTTATCCTATGTATGATTAAATAGATATGTTACCTTTGGGTATCCATACTACCAATCGCACAAGGAAAGATTTAATCTTTTAAATGTCACTAACCACATTCTATGATCCACCTTTGGGTGATCTTCAACGAATATAGTTAGTGAGCAATTGATCAATCCTAACTTTTATGTCATTCAGCATCTTTTATTCATGATCAATTATAAACTTTACTTTAATGCCACATATAGCATAACAAGACCACTTTAGTGATTAACAAGTTATACTATATGTAAACTTTTAATTAATAGGATTAAATTTAAATTTAATTATGTATCATAATTATATGATACAATTATCCTATCAATCTAGATTTGCAGCAGTTACTATTCACGATTACTGTTCACGATTACTGTTCATCGTCTCTTTCATTTTGAAAGAAAAAATGAAAACCATGAAAAAAAAATCCTATCAATCTAGATTTGCAGCGGTTACTATTCATGGTTACTGTTCACGATTACTGTTCATTTTCATCGTCTCTTTCAATTTGAAAGGGAAAATGAAAACCATAAAAAGTTTCCAGGAAACTTAAAATTGACATATCTTATGAAATACTTTACAGATTTTACCCATCTTTATACCGTTGGAAAGATAATCTCATCCTCTACACATTGATATAACTTTTAAACCATTACGTTATATCAATCATTCAATGAGATCAAATTCAAAAAACGGGTTTTAATCAAATTTTCACCAAACAATCCCTTCTATGGATCAATCGATTCTAGATTGGCTCTGATACCACATGTAGATTCTATCTACATTAATCTTCATTACAAGATCATTTCCAAGACCGTTCTATTTCGTGTTTGATCCATATATTATTCAATGTTTGGTAATTATATGAACAAGAAGGAGAAGAATGCTACTAACCAATATCCGTAGCCATGATTCGGATTCTGAAATCTGTAGATGTCTTCTTCCCTTAACCTTTGCGTATATTGGATCCTTGATGGAGAGGATCCCAGAACTTGTTCTTCTCTTTATGAATTGATTTCTTTTTATGTTGTGTTAAAGGATGTTAGGAAAAAACTCTCTTCAAACAATGTCTCCATCCCCTACATATATATGAACGAAAATGGGGATGGAAAGGCACCAAGTTGTACCCTTTAATTTAATCACAACCTTTCATTCATAACTATATGTATGTGTATAATTAAATTATTACTTATACACATACACATTAAGAACATAAATACATATGTGGTAAGGGAAGAGGGTTATCTTACACACCCATTCTAATACTCATAAATCGAGACCGAACCATCACGGTTTCGTCATACATGTATTAGAACTATAACTTAAATGTTGACTTGACCATATTGTTAAACCGGATACACATCGGCCACACACTAATACGAGTGTATTAATACCGAAGTATTCTTACATATGCCCGATACATGAATGGACTCTTTTTCAAAGGCTCCCGAGCGTAGATCTGCCGCAGGAATTGAAGCTTTTCTAGAGATTAGGACCAAAATCAGAGATTTCCACTTTCGCCAAGTTCGAACTGATGAGTTCGTTGCTTGAAAGAGCGAAAAAAGGAGCTGGCGAGGAAGTTTGCTACTTGCGGTCTTGAACTGGCAAAGCTCTACACCCAACAAATCTTCAAAAAAGCTTAGCCCAAGCCTAGAATAGTCGCAGAAATCTTAAAGTTTTAACTCGCAGGGATCTTAAAGAGCTGCAACTATGGCAGAGTCGCAGAGATCTTAAAGCTTCAAATCTTCAGGAGAGACTTAGCACAAGGCTAGAAGAGTTCAAAGTCGGACAAGAAGCTTCCGACAGCGAGAAGGCGAGTGGAGGTGACAGTGGCTTTGGAAAGGCTTCGATCTTCAGACTAAGAGAATCTCGTCGGGAAAGACAGATTTGGCGGAGGGGAAGCTCCCGAAGGCTTAATTGTGGTCTAGGAGAGATTTCAAAATTCGAATTCTCTCACAAGGATTGACGGTTATTCCAGTAGTGCTCAAGAGAAAAAACCGGGATAAGGAAAGGCGGAGACGAACGTCATATGCGATTTTAGACAGAGACGTCGTCTTGATATATGGCCAAAATTGCGATAATAAAAGTATTTTATCCTACATAACATCTTATTTTGTTTAAATCAACAAATTCTTCCATCTTATATTAAACATTTGTTTGATACTAGTGTTCAATACTAAATGGACACACATGTCTTATCCATGATAAATTTGGCTTTTATACATATACACGAATAGTTGTTTTCATATCGTGTCTATGATAATTTGTCCATGTAGACATGTCCATTCATGCGTCCAAAACTGCGGTAATAGAAGAATTTAATCATACATGACTTTCAATAACATCTTATTTTTTTCACATGTCAGAGAATAAATGTTCAGATGAAAATGGACGGCCTGCATATAATTCATGAAAGTATAAAAGAACAATCGATCACTATTTGATATAAAAGATACCACAATATCAGAAGTCCATTATCCACATAAAAGTGTCAACACCCCTACGTTCATCTTGAAACATCCACCACTCATTTGTCCATCTATGAATGTCCACCTCGAAAGAGGGCAATGGGGGGCAGCTCTGTCTTTTCATATCAAAACAAGTAGACAAAGTGCTATAATGTCAAAATGTGTTATTTTGTAAACTTCCCAAAAATAAAGCATGTTAAATGATTAAAAAAAAAAAATTGTTTTTACTTAAATAACAGACAATCATATACATTATGAGACACTTATAATTTGTGATACATTGAATATTTTAAACAGTTAATGTATTATATTTATAAAATTCTGTGCGCAAATTGTTTTACAGTATATAACTTGTACATAATAATCATTTAGTTAAACTCTATGATAGATTGAGCATCTATTTTTTTATAGCTAGAATATATATATATAAATTAAATATATACTTGATTAAGGTTTACATTTTGATCAGTTGTATCTAAGATTATATATAATTATAGTATTATTTATAATATTCTAACTTTTTATCATGTCAAATATTTAGAGTATTTTTAAATTTTGATCAATTTAGTATATATCATTTAAACTTTATAATATTTTAAAATTTTTGATCAAAATAAAATATATCTAATAGATTAAAATTTTTATCAAGTTATTTTTTTAATATTTTAATCTTTTGAAGCTAAAATATTTATATTTTTATAACTTTTCATCAAATATGATTTTATATATTTTAATTTTTTAACAAATAAAAATATTATACAAAAAATTTATTCGTTCAAAATATACGATTTATTTTTTTTAAACGAACCGGAAAAAAATAATAAAAATTAAGTTTATTAAGTCTTGCTTCCTACTTTAATGGTTTCTTATCATTTTAGCCATTTTTATAATATGTAACTCGACTATGAATAATCTATATATTCGATGTAGGACTTTTAAGAGTGTTTCAAAATTCGAATCATGACATGTGCGAAAAAATCTCTACGTTTTTCTATTATATGGATGATGTGATGATTAAAAATAATTAATAATATAATTGGGATAGAGAGATAGTATAATGTAAGTTTTTTACAAATGATTAGTTTAATACTTAATAAAAATATAATGAATTTTGTAACAATTTAATGTAAGTGACATACATTGTAATTTCTCTAGTAACATAAACCTGTTTTTAAAAAGAGTGTGTTACATTTTATAGCACATCTTGGATGTGTATTTACAATTTATAACACATTTTGACAATAACACTTTTCCCACATATTTGCACTGTTTTGGTGATTTATGAACCATAATAGCTTTGACCCAACGGCGCTCCGTTCATCTTTGAACATCCACCACACATGAGTTAAAAATGTAAAATCTGAGTAAAATAATTATTATTCCCCACCAGTTTTGTTTTGTAATTTTCTATATTGTGAAAGATTAAAAACAATTTCTTTATTTAAAATGAATGATAATTATTTTTTCCTACATTTTAAGACCAATTTTCTATAGTTTATGTGTCAAACAAAGAATCTAAAGAAATTATTTAAAAAGAAAAAAAAAGTTATAGTCGTGCGGAGGAGAAAGAGATCACGTTGGATGCCGAGTTATGTACGATATAGTATGGACACATCGACTTGGACTTAATAACGTGGATAGATTTTAGAGATCTATAAAAGCAAACTATCACCAAATATCAATCATAAATGAGTATTGGTACAAGCTTCAGGTTGGATTTTTCGCAGATTTGATCAAGGTAATGGTAGACAAAAAAACACCTTCAAAGTGTTCGACGAAATGTGTGAAAGAGACATGTGTGTCCATTGACAAAAGAACACATGTTCCACTTTCCGAAAGCGGAAAGCTTAAATGTAACTGGGTTTCCGATTAGCCTCCTTCGAGGTGGATGTTCATAGTTGGACATATGGATAGTGGATGTTCAGAGATGGATAGATGGGTGTGGACACTTTTTGTGGATAATGGATTATTTTTCTTATTTTCCATAGTGTTATAAACAGTCTTAGATGGACAAATATTTTGTGGATAGTTTTCGAAATGTCACCATATCGTAGGCATATTTTGGTGTTGATAAATAGAGGGAAAAATTTAATAATTTTAAAACACAACGATCATATGCATCTTGATTCATGAAAATACATGGAGTCTGTTTTTATAAATTGTCCATAATAATGTGTCCATACAAACATGTCCATATATATGGCCAAAATTGCGATAATAAAAGTATTTTATCCTACATAACATCTTATTTTGTTTAAATCAACAAATTCTTCCATCTTATATTAAACATTTGTTTGATACTAGTGTTCAATACTAAATGGACACACATGTCTTATCCATGATAAATTTGGCTTTTATACATATACACGAATAGTTGTTTTCATATCGTGTCTATGATAATTTGTCCATGTAGACATGTCCATTCATGCGTCCAAAACTGCGGTAATAGAAGAATTTAATCATACATGACTTTCAATAACATCTTATTTTTTTCACATGTCAGAGAATAAATGTTCAGATGAAAATGGACGGCCTGCATATAATTCATGAAAGTATAAAAGAACAATCGATCACTATTTGATATAAAAGATACCACAATATCAGAAGTCCATTATCCACATAAAAGTGTCAACACCCCTACGTTCATCTTGAAACATCCACCACTCATTTGTCCATCTATGAATGTCCACCTCGAAAGAGGGCAATGGGGGGCAGCTCTGTCTTTTCATATCAAAACAAGTAGACAAAGTGCTATAATGTCAAAATGTGTTATTTTGTAAACTTCCCAAAAATAAAGCATGTTAAATGATTAAAAAAAAAAATTGTTTTTACTTAAATAACAGACAATCATATACATTATGAGACACTTATAATTTGTGATACATTGAATATTTTAAACAGTTAATGTATTATATTTATAAAATTCTGTGCGCAAATTGTTTTACAGTATATAACTTGTACATAATAATCATTTAGTTAAACTCTATGATAGATTGAGCATCTATTTTTTTATAGCTAGAATATATATATAAATTAAATATATACTTGATTAAGGTTTACATTTTGATCAGTTGTATCTAAGATTATATATAATTATAGTATTATTTATAATATTCTAACTTTTTATCATGTCAAATATTTAGAGTATTTTTAAATTTTGATCAATTTAGTATATATCATTTAAACTTTATAATATTTTAAAATTTTTGATCAAAATAAAATATATCTAATAGATTAAAATTTTTATCAAGTTATTTTTTTAATATTTTAATCTTTTGAAGCTAAAATATTTATATTTTTATAACTTTTCATCAAATATGATTTTATATATTTTAATTTTTTAACAAATAAAAATATTATACAAAAAATTTATTCGTTCAAAATATACGATTTATTTTTTTTAAACGAACCGGAAAAAAATAATAAAAATTAAGTTTATTAAGTCTTGCTTCCTACTTTAATGGTTTCTTATCATTTTAGCCATTTTTATAATATGTAACTCGACTATGAATAATCTATATATTCGATGTAGGACTTTTAAGAGTGTTTCAAAATTCGAATCATGACATGTGCGAAAAAATCTCTACGTTTTTCTATTATATGGATGATGTGATGATTAAAAATAATTAATAATATAATTGGGATAGAGAGATAGTATAATGTAAGTTTTTACAAATGATTAGTTTAATACTTAATAAAAATATAATGAATTTTGTAACAATTTAATGTAAGTGACATACATTGTAATTTCTCTAGTAACATAAACCTGTTTTTAAAAAGAGTGTGTTACATTTTATAGCACATCTTGGATGTGTATTTACAATTTATAACACATTTTGACAATAACACTTTTCCCACATATTTGCACTGTTTTGGTGATTTATGAACCATAATAGCTTTGACCCAACGGCGCTCCGTTCATCTTTGAACATCCACCACACATGAGTTAAAAATGTAAAATCTGAGTAAAATAATTATTATTCCCCACCAGTTTTGTTTTGTAATTTTCTATATTGTGAAAGATTAAAAACAATTTCTTTATTTAAAATGAATGATAATTATTTTTTCCTACATTTTAAGACCAATTTTCTATAGTTTATGTGTCAAACAAAGAATCTAAAGAAATTATTTAAAAAGAAAAAAAAAGTTATAGTCGTGCGGAGGAGAAAGAGATCACGTTGGATGCCGAGTTATGTACGATATAGTATGGACACATCGACTTGGACTTAATAACGTGGATAGATTTTAGAGATCTATAAAAGCAAACTATCACCAAATATCAATCATAAATGAGTATTGGTACAAGCTTCAGGTTGGATTTTTCGCAGATTTGATCAAGGTAATGGTAGACAAAAAAACACCTTCAAAGTGTTCGACGAAATGTGTGAAAGAGACATGTGTGTCCATTGACAAAAGAACACATGTTCCACTTTCCGAAAGCGGAAAGCTTAAATGTAACTGGGTTTCCGATTAGCCTCCTTCGAGGTGGATGTTCATAGTTGGACATATGGATAGTGGATGTTCAGAGATGGATAGATGGGTGTGGACACTTTTTGTGGATAATGGATTATTTTTCTTATTTTCCATAGTGTTATAAACAGTCTTAGATGGACAAATATTTTGTGGATAGTTTTCGAAATGTCACCATATCGTAGGCATATTTTGGTGTTGATAAATAGAGGGAAAAATTTAATAATTTTAAAACACAACGATCATATGCATCTTGATTCATGAAAATACATGGAGTCTGTTTTTATAAATTGTCCATAATAATGTGTCCATACAAACATGTCCATATATATGGCCAAAATTGCGATAATAAAAGTATTTTATCCTACATAACATCTTATTTTGTTTAAATCAACAAATTCTTCCATCTTATATTAAACATTTGTTTGATACTAGTGTTCAATACTAAATGGACACACATGTCTTATCCATGATAAATTTGGCTTTTATACATATACACGAATAGTTGTTTTCATATCGTGTCTATGATAATTTGTCCATGTAGACATGTCCATTCATGCGTCCAAAACTGCGGTAATAGAAGAATTTAATCATACATGACTTTCAATAACATCTTATTTTTTTCACATGTCAGAGAATAAATGTTCAGATGAAAATGGACGGCCTGCATATAATTCATGAAAGTATAAAAGAACAATCGATCACTATTTGATATAAAAGATACCACAATATCAGAAGTCCATTATCCACATAAAAGTGTCAACACCCCTACGTTCATCTTGAAACATCCACCACTCATTTGTCCATCTATGAATGTCCACCTCGAAAGAGGGCAATGGGGGGCAGCTCTGTCTTTTCATATCAAAACAAGTAGACAAAGTGCTATAATGTCAAAATGTGTTATTTTGTAAACTTCCCAAAAATAAAGCATGTTAAATGATTAAAAAAAAAAAAAATTGTTTTTACTTAAATAACAGACAATCATATACATTATGAGACACTTATAATTTGTGATACATTGAATATTTTAAACAGTTAATGTATTATATTTATAAAATTCTGTGCGCAAATTGTTTTACAGTATATAACTTGTACATAATAATCATTTAGTTAAACTCTATGATAGATTGAGCATCTATTTTTTTATAGCTAGAATATATATATAAATTAAATATATACTTGATTAAGGTTTACATTTTGATCAGTTGTATCTAAGATTATATATAATTATAGTATTATTTATAATATTCTAACTTTTTTATCATGTCAAATATTTAGAGTATTTTTAAATTTTGATCAATTTAGTATATATCATTTAAACTTTATAATATTTTAAAATTTTTGATCAAAATAAAATATATCTAATAGATTAAAATTTTTATCAAGTTATTTTTTTAATATTTTAATCTTTTGAAGCTAAAATATTTATATTTTTATAACTTTTCATCAAATATGATTTTATATATTTTAATTTTTTAACAAATAAAAATATTATACAAAAAATTTATTCGTTCAAAATATACGATTTATTTTTTTTAAACGAACCGGAAAAAAATAATAAAAATTAAGTTTATTAAGTCTTGCTTCCTACTTTAATGGTTTCTTATCATTTTAGCCATTTTTATAATATGTAACTCGACTATGAATAATCTATATATTCGATGTAGGACTTTTAAGAGTGTTTCAAAATTCGAATCATGACATGTGCGAAAAAATCTCTACGTTTTTCTATTATATGGATGATGTGATGATTAAAAATAATTAATAATATAATTGGGATAGAGAGATAGTATAATGTAAGTTTTTTACAAATGATTAGTTTAATACTTAATAAAAATATAATGAATTTTGTAACAATTTAATGTAAGTGACATACATTGTAATTTCTCTAGTAACATAAACCTGTTTTTAAAAAGAGTGTGTTACATTTTATAGCACATCTTGGATGTGTATTTACAATTTATAACACATTTTGACAATAACACTTTTCCCACATATTTGCACTGTTTTGGTGATTTATGAACCATAATAGCTTTGACCCAACGGCGCTCCGTTCATCTTTGAACATCCACCACACATGAGTTAAAAATGTAAAATCTGAGTAAAATAATTATTATTCCCCACCAGTTTTGTTTTGTAATTTTCTATATTGTGAAAGATTAAAAACAATTTCTTTATTTAAAATGAATGATAATTATTTTTTCCTACATTTTAAGACCAATTTTCTATAGTTTATGTGTCAAACAAAGAATCTAAAGAAATTATTTAAAAAGAAAAAAAAAGTTATAGTCGTGCGGAGGAGAAAGAGATCACGTTGGATGCCGAGTTATGTACGATATAGTATGGACACATCGACTTGGACTTAATAACGTGGATAGATTTTAGAGATCTATAAAAGCAAACTATCACCAAATATCAATCATAAATGAGTATTGGTACAAGCTTCAGGTTGGATTTTTCGCAGATTTGATCAAGGTAATGGTAGACAAAAAAACACCTTCAAAGTGTTCGACGAAATGTGTGAAAGAGACATGTGTGTCCATTGACAAAAGAACACATGTTCCACTTTCCGAAAGCGGAAAGCTTAAATGTAACTGGGTTTCCGATTAGCCTCCTTCGAGGTGGATGTTCATAGTTGGACATATGGATAGTGGATGTTCAGAGATGGATAGATGGGTGTGGACACTTTTTGTGGATAATGGATTATTTTTCTTATTTTCCATAGTGTTATAAACAGTCTTAGATGGACAAATATTTTGTGGATAGTTTTCGAAATGTCACCATATCGTAGGCATATTTTGGTGTTGATAAATAGAGGGAAAAATTTAATAATTTTAAAACACAACGATCATATGCATCTTGATTCATGAAAATACATGGAGTCTGTTTTTATAAATTGTCCATAATAATGTGTCCATACAAACATGTCCATATATATGGCCAAAATTGCGATAATAAAAGTATTTTATCCTACATAACATCTTATTTTGTTTAAATCAACAAATTCTTCCATCTTATATTAAACATTTGTTTGATACTAGTGTTCAATACTAAATGGACACACATGTCTTATCCATGATAAATTTGGCTTTTATACATATACACGAATAGTTGTTTTCATATCGTGTCTATGATAATTTGTCCATGTAGACATGTCCATTCATGCGTCCAAAACTGCGGTAATAGAAGAATTTAATCATACATGACTTTCAATAACATCTTATTTTTTTCACATGTCAGAGAATAAATGTTCAGATGAAAATGGACGGCCTGCATATAATTCATGAAAGTATAAAAGAACAATCGATCACTATTTGATATAAAAGATACCACAATATCAGAAGTCCATTATCCACATAAAAGTGTCAACACCCCTACGTTCATCTTGAAACATCCACCACTCATTTGTCCATCTATGAATGTCCACCTCGAAAGAGGGCAATGGGGGGCAGCTCTGTCTTTTCATATCAAAACAAGTAGACAAAGTGCTATAATGTCAAAATGTGTTATTTTGTAAACTTCCCAAAAATAAAGCATGTTAAATGATTAAAAAAAAAAAAATTGTTTTTACTTAAATAACAGACAATCATATACATTATGAGACACTTATAATTTGTGATACATTGAATATTTTAAACAGTTAATGTATTATATTTATAAAATTCTGTGCGCAAATTGTTTTACAGTATATAACTTGTACATAATAATCATTTAGTTAAACTCTATGATAGATTGAGCATCTATTTTTTTATAGCTAGAATATATATATAAATTAAATATATACTTGATTAAGGTTTACATTTTGATCAGTTGTATCTAAGATTATATATAATTATAGTATTATTTATAATATTCTAACTTTTTTATCATGTCAAATATTTAGAGTATTTTTAAATTTTGATCAATTTAGTATATATCATTTAAACTTTATAATATTTTAAAATTTTTGATCAAAATAAAATATATCTAATAGATTAAAATTTTTATCAAGTTATTTTTTTAATATTTTAATCTTTTGAAGCTAAAATATTTATATTTTTATAACTTTTCATCAAATATGATTTTATATATTTTAATTTTTTAACAAATAAAAATATTATACAAAAAATTTATTCGTTCAAAATATACGATTTATTTTTTTTAAACGAACCGGAAAAAAATAATAAAAATTAAGTTTATTAAGTCTTGCTTCCTACTTTAATGGTTTCTTATCATTTTAGCCATTTTTATAATATGTAACTCGACTATGAATAATCTATATATTCGATGTAGGACTTTTAAGAGTGTTTCAAAATTCGAATCATGACATGTGCGAAAAAATCTCTACGTTTTTCTATTATATGGATGATGTGATGATTAAAAATAATTAATAATATAATTGGGATAGAGAGATAGTATAATGTAAGTTTTTTACAAATGATTAGTTTAATACTTAATAAAAATATAATGAATTTTGTAACAATTTAATGTAAGTGACATACATTGTAATTTCTCTAGTAACATAAACCTGTTTTTAAAAAGAGTGTGTTACATTTTATAGCACATCTTGGATGTGTATTTACAATTTATAACACATTTTGACAATAACACTTTTCCCACATATTTGCACTGTTTTGGTGATTTATGAACCATAATAGCTTTGACCCAACGGCGCTCCGTTCATCTTTGAACATCCACCACACATGAGTTAAAAATATAAAATCTGAGTAAAATAATTATTATTCCCCACCAGTTTTGTTTTGTAATTTTCTATATTGTGAAAGATTAAAAACAATTTCTTTATTTAAAATGAATGATAATTATTTTTTCCTACATTTTAAGACCAATTTTCTATAGTTTATGTGTCAAACAAAGAATCTAAAGAAATTATTTAAAAAGAAAAAAAAAGTTATAGTCGTGCGGAGGAGAAAGAGATCACGTTGGATGCCGAGTTATGTACGATATAGTATGGACACATCGACTTGGACTTAATAACGTGGATAGATTTTAGAGATCTATAAAAGCAAACTATCACCAAATATCAATCATAAATGAGTATTGGTACAAGCTTCAGGTTGGATTTTTCGCAGATTTGATCAAGGTAATGGTAGACAAAAAAACACCTTCAAAGTGTTCGACGAAATGTGTGAAAGAGACATGTGTGTCCATTGACAAAAGAACACATGTTCCACTTTCCGAAAGCGGAAAGCTTAAATGTAACTGGGTTTCCGATTAGCCTCCTTCGAGGTGGATGTTCATAGTTGGACATATGGATAGTGGATGTTCAGAGATGGATAGATGGGTGTGGACACTTTTTGTGGATAATGGATTATTTTTCTTATTTTCCATAGTGTTATAAACAGTCTTAGATGGACAAATATTTTGTGGATAGTTTTCGAAATGTCACCATATCGTAGGCATATTTTGGTGTTGATAAATAGAGGGAAAAATTTAATAATTTTAAAACACAACGATCATATGCATCTTGATTCATGAAAATACATGGAGTCTGTTTTTATAAATTGTCCATAATAATGTGTCCATACAAACATGTCCATATATATGGCCAAAATTGCGATAATAAAAGTATTTTATCCTACATAACATCTTATTTTGTTTAAATCAACAAATTCTTCCATCTTATATTAAACATTTGTTTGATACTAGTGTTCAATACTAAATGGACACACATGTCTTATCCATGATAAATTTGGCTTTTATACATATACACGAATAGTTGTTTTCATATCGTGTCTATGATAATTTGTCCATGTAGACATGTCCATTCATGCGTCCAAAACTGCGGTAATAGAAGAATTTAATCATACATGACTTTCAATAACATCTTATTTTTTTCACATGTCAGAGAATAAATGTTCAGATGAAAATGGACGGCCTGCATATAATTCATGAAAGTATAAAAGAACAATCGATCACTATTTGATATAAAAGATACCACAATATCAGAAGTCCATTATCCACATAAAAGTGTCAACACCCCTACGTTCATCTTGAAACATCCACCACTCATTTGTCCATCTATGAATGTCCACCTCGAAAGAGGGCAATGGGGGGCAGCTCTGTCTTTTCATATCAAAACAAGTAGACAAAGTGCTATAATGTCAAAATGTGTTATTTTGTAAACTTCCCAAAAAAATATGTCATGGAATTTAATTATCTCTTTTAAGGATGTCTTGAGTTGCTATGTGGTGATGACACATCATCATAGCATTTTTGTAAATAATACATAAAGACAATGTTATTTTTTATCAATCATTATCAATTAATATATAAGGGATATGAGTTTTTCTTGTCGTATCTTCTAAATTAAATACTCATAAAAAAAATTAATGTGATGTCATACGCACTGAAACACGTAAAAGAAGGGAGCAATATCATCAATACAACATCGGTTTGAGCTTTTTAAAAATCAAAAAAAAAATTAACAATCTTAACTGGTTGCTCGTTTAATAGTGGGCGTAGGTTGGATTATCAGAGATCATGTTGGTAATTTTATTATTGCAGGTCATGCTAAACTACAACAAGTTTCTTCACCATTACTAGCCGAAGCAATGGGATTCCTTCATGTCATTCAAACGATATGGACTCAAGGATGGAGGAAAGTATGGTTTGAAGGAGATAGCAAAGAATTGACTAATTTGATTAATATGGATTCGGAAAGTGCGGAGCTCGGAACACTACTAAAAATTATACGTATAGCCACGGATTAGCTACGAAAAATCCGTAACTTTTTGAAAAGCCATGAAAAAGCCACAGAAAAGCCACACAAAGATACCGATTAGCTACGAAAAATTAGCTACGGAAGCCATAGCCACGGATTTTTCAGTGGCTTTTTCGTAGCTAATTTTTCATAGCTAATCTGTGACTTACCGTGACTTTTCCGTAGCTTTTCTGTGGCTTTTCTGGGGCTTTTCTGTGGCTTTCCAAAAAGCCACGGATTTTCCGTGGCTAATCCGTGGTTATACACATAATTTTTAGTAGTGGAAATATACTGTTCGATATTCGTCATTGGATAGAGAAACTTCCATTATGTTCATTAAATCATGTGAATCGGGAGCGTAATGAAAGTTGCAGATTTACTCTCGAAGAAAACTCATGTCTCTAATATATTTTTTTCATTGTTTGAAATTACGCCTCAATGGCTTGAAATCTATTTGTATCACCTTTTTACTATTTAATAAAATCAGAAGTTGGAAAGAAAACTCATTTAATATATATGCTTAAATAGATCTATTTAACTATGGGAAAACCTTTTTTTAAACGGGTTTAACCGGATTCATTTTCAGTAACAAACCCATTTAGATCCGTTTTAACATGTTTTGTTTTAACATGTTTGAGAACATTTATAAAAAAAATCAAAATATTGTTTTTTTAACACTATTACTTCATCACCAGAGATAATTGATAAAATATGATTAATTGATCGGATTTCACTACTTGTAAAACTTGAGATTATGATGAAGAGCTCAATGAACAACGACTCTGCGACGCATATCTTTCTGCAACATACGAATTCACGACGGATGATTCTACCTGGAACCACATCCATGATGGACAGCTCTCCTCACAATATACGAGATCACGATGAAAAACTATGTGTGCAACATTTTGAAACTTTTGATAAACTTTGCATTTATTAATTGGGAAAATCGCATAAAAACCTCAAAGTTGAACTCACTAGCAATTTAAACCCTGAGACTTTAGCATTTTCATTCCGAACCTTGAAGGTAACAAAACTCACACTTCAAACCCTCAAATTAGGTTTTTATTTTGCGCCGCCGAAATTGTAAACGGAACAATTAACTCCGTTGATTTAATTAAAACGTGGTTAAATTTTTTTTTTTGAAATCGAAAAAAAAACATGAGTAAAAAATAGAACCCGACGATAAAAAATCATAAAATAGAAATCTCCAAATTGATTTTGGGATTTAGGGTTCATGAGAGAGTAAATTCGAGATGAGGCAAGTTCGAGAAGAGGCAAGCGATATGGGTTACGATTCGAGGTCTATGAGTCATAGTAGAATGAATCGAGGGCAGAAACGGTTCGAAAAGAGACAAATTGTAAGTTTTTCACTTTGACATGATTCGAATTGATCTGGGTTACGATTCGAATTCACAGGTTACGATTCGAGAAGAGACAAATTGATCTACGTTACTGTTTGAATTGACAGGTTAAATCCTATGCAAGTCGATAACTTTATTGAAAATGAAAAAAACAATATTTCACTTTCACATGATTCGTAGGTGAATAATGGTACGTAGATTATCATAGTTTGGATTGGATAAATGGTTCTATGAGTATTGGGGTTCTGTCTGATTATTGGCAGATGGCTAGCTCATCTACGAGTGAATACAGGGATGACATAGGTGTTGTGTGCGAGTGTAATCGGGCAACAAAAATTGTAAAAGCTTGGACTGATACAAACATTGGGTGTAGGTTCTAAATGTGTACAGGGCATAAAAATGTGTAATGGATATGAATCTTGTAACTTTTTCGTTGGTTTGATGAAGAGAAACCACACGGGTGACAAGCACTGTTGGTGGCAAGAGATATCATTCGAGAACAAAAAGAAGATATTAGGAATTTGAAGCAAGAGATGGCATTCAAGAACGCAGTAAAAGCACAAGCTCCAAGTGACATATTGGATGAGTCGAAGCAAACACGTGAGGAATGTGAAGCACTTAATCGGGAAGTGTTGATCCTTAAGGAAAAGAGTATGGTACAATACCTAATATCTTTGGAGTAGAGTCTCTGGTGTTGGAGTAGTTTCTCAGGTCTTGTTGACATTTAATCTTTATGTTATTGTGTTGTAGTATCTTAATTTTGTGGACATTTGTATCGTATCTATTTCCTTTGTTGATATTGTTCTTGTTATTTATAATTTCATAGTTATTGTGTTATTGTCAATTGTTACTTAAAACGACAAATAAGCTTAAAAGAAAGAACCTTGAAAAATTACATAATGTTTAAGCCAAAAGCAAACATGTTTATAGTTTTCATCTTTGGTAAAACCCAAAGGAATTGTTGTTACAATGCTTAAAACAAAAAAAGTCTAAACCAAAGCTTACATATAAAAACAAATAGTCTAAAACCAAAGACTAATGTGACGGTAAAACTCAGACTGATTCTTGTGACGGTCTTGGGTCTTGTGGAGGATGTGAATTAATGTGAGACCTATCGTAAACACGGTCTCCAAACACTTCAAAAGGCCGGTCCGTGAATGGATTCCAATATGTTCCAATACCCTTTGGAATTGATGTAAGATGGAATCCACCAAACTTACGGACACGTGATAATCAAGAGATTATAAGCTTTGTTGCGCGGAAGTGGGGACGATGGTGAGATGGAAGGTGATGGTTTGATTGACTCTCTCAATCTGTGAGTGATTAACTCTCTCAATCGGTGGACAAACAAGTTATTTGAATCTCACAAACAACTTAATTCGTGGCTTCTAAAGAATAGAAGTGAATCGCACACTTATATTCAAAAGAAAAGATAATTCTCACAAAGAACACACTTTGTAGAAAAAACGAAAATACTTAGATTAAATTTGATTGAAAAGGTGGTTTACAATGAAAGCAAAGCCGAGCTTATATAGTGCTCGTACAAGAATATTCTAGAAAGCTAAAATCAAAAAGACTAAAGAAACAAATCACAAAATAATCACAACTAGCTGTTAGGCCTAATTGCTCGTCTTGGCCAAATAAGGCAAGCTGATCATGCTTGAGTCTTGACAGCTTGGGAGGAAATATCGAGTGTCTAGGTACACTCTGGTTGACGTGAGAAGGCTTCATTTCGTGGCCAAGGTTCAAGAAATAGAGCAGTTGGAGATTAATGGCTCCAAGTGTGAACGCAACCACAAAAAGAAAGTAAACTTGCAAGGGGATCCGCCTGCTCCTATGGTTTCTGGTGCATGGGAAGGTGTTTGTAAGCTTCCTTAGTTGCCTTACAATCTCTCCTGGTCTCCATAGATATGTTTCCAAAGTATAGCAACCACTGGATCTTGAACCTTCCTTAAACAGAACCAAGTCAACCCGTTTTGGGAAATTGTGTGTAACTTGATGATCCGATGGGCATATCTTTTGATTCTGGGTATGTTGGATCCATAAGAGACCCAATAACATTCTCCAAGTTCTCTTGGGTCGAGATCGTTGCTGAGTTAGGCTGTGTAGCACGATCTTTGGCCTAGTCGCTGGATTGAGTCCAAAGCAGGTCCACCGATTTGTAAAATCGATAACTCCCAAGTCTAAACCGTGTTTTAGATGAGTCAAATTTTCACGGTTGCTCTGATGAATCAAGATTCCAAAAGAATATGTTTTGTAGCTTGATTCTTTATGGTTTGATTGGAAAAATTCCTTGAACGCCCGTATGTCTGAATCGCGTAAGATGGGAATCATCTAACTTGAACGTTGAATAACCTCTTCACCTGAGCTCGGATTGGACTGATTCCACTTTGAGGCGGTGCTCTGGTTGAGCTGAGAATGTAGTCCATGTGTTGATACGGCCTGAATCATTGTGGTTGAGGCAAAATTCTTCAAGACGTGCACTTTCTTCCATTTGATGGGTGCTGGGCAATAGTAGCGTAGGAGCAATTGTCCCAACAACATAGAAGAATCATTGTCGCCAATAAAAAAGACCAGCTATTGATCTTATCGTACGCCCAGTACAATTCCTCTCTGAGGTGGTAGTAGTTCCATACGCTTTCACATTGACGATTGAAGCATCGACAATCGTGTCTTCTTTGATATCGCCTACGATATCTTCATATGTGCGCATCTTCCCCTCGCCATGGTCAGTCTCGGTTCTGATATCCTCATCATACCCTCCCCCTTGGAAATGTTTCGTCCTCGAAACTTCTTGACATGCACCAAGATAGAGCAAGTTATTATCTTCGTAAAAAAGTGAGTCTAGAGATTTACCTCGCGAAAATGTTTTTTTGCGACTCGGGTGGGATTGATGCTGAGAATCTGGTGGTTCTTCTTTGATCAGCAAAGAGGCAATGACTCCAAGGTGTGTTACTGACATTCTTGGGCAGTACGTTAGTCGCTTTAGTGAAATCTCCTTTTTCACTTTCGATGTCGCCATTGATCTTTTGCGGTGTTGGCTCTTGTTGCTTCTCCTCAGTTCCTGGAATATTCTCTACACTTTTGACAAGAGACAAGTGCGTTATAACAGTCATGGCATTATGTAAAACAGAAGGACAATATTCAATTTGAACCATTTCATTGGGATTATGCGAGGCAACTTGTTTCTCGTAATTTTGTGGTTCAAAACAAGAAGTGGTTTCCGTAGTTTTCTCACAAGTTTCTAGACTTACCAAGTTCATGATCACAGTATCAGAGTCATTAGAAACGAATTTGAGAAAGGGGCTACCTACCTGGTCAGAACTTTTGTTAAGTTTTGTTTTTGTAGATGCCACGGTATTGTAAATCATCTCTTGATCGGGTGGCTCTTCTTGCATCAGAATGAAGCTGGTGGCAACTTCATTTATCTCAGGGGCAGGCTGGCTCGTCTTGATATCTTCATAGTGCTGCTCTCCATGATTTGGACCTGCATCAATAACCTTTGGCAAAGACAAGCACATCATATCTGAATTTGAAACTTCAAAACCATATTGAACTAAGCTATCATTAGAGTTTGATGAATTCTGTTTCGGTTCAATTGATGTAGGATTAACTACTTGTCTTTCGGGGCACGCTGCAGCAAAGTGACCTCTCCTATGACATCTATCACAAACTGGCTCATTTAATTTTAAAGAGTTAGAGGTCTTACTAAGACATTTTCCTTGCGGCTCACGCATGGGTGATGAGTTAGGCGTGTGACTTGCAACTCGTGGATGTCTCTCAGCGTTGCTCTGCTCTGGCCGTGTAGTGTGAAACCGCGGGGTTGTCATCACTTTCCTTGGTGTGGTGTGTTGTAGGGGTTTTGGTGGGATGTTGCTGCGAGTTTGGAGCTTCCTCACAAACTCTTGGTACATCCTTACTCTTAGATCTCCCCAATCATACACTGGTATGAAGGTGTTAGTATTCTCCTTCAGCCACCAATCGTAAGCATCTCCCACAAGAGCACTTGATGCGTGTGACAGCTCCTTCTCCTTGAAAATGTTGTTTGCACGCAGCCACTCCTTCATGTTTATTTCCCAATTGAGATAAACCTTTGGGTCCTTGCTTCGACCTGAAAAGATAAGAGATTTGGAATTGTAAACACGTCCTTTACCGTTCTGATTTTTGTGACCAACACATCCTTTGTTGAAGTGGTCCTTTGATCCAACTCGATTGGTGTTGATTTGCACTCTTTGTTACAGCTCCATAAGAGTAATTTCTCTCTTCACGCCTTGGAGGGCTGTTGTAGTGATACTTCTCCTCATATTCTTCGTTAAATTCTCCCTCATAGAGATTTAAACTTGGCTGGTTCCAAGTCGTTGTTGCTTGAAGTGTGTTGATATATGGCTCGTGGTAATATTGCCTCATGGATCAGTCTGGTGGCTCCGGTTCGAGCTCTTCACCATCTGGCTCTTCTTCAAATTAAAATCAGAGCTTGAATAGGCATCTTCACTCCATGGCTCTCCATAACCAGCCTCTTCCTTGTACCAAGTATGGATTGGTGTCTCATAATTGTTTTCGTTGGGGCTGTACTCATAGGAATCCTCTTCTTCTGAACTAGAGTAATCCATGGTTGATTCCTCTTGAGTTTCTCTGTGTTTTTCCTCGTGGAAACAAAGACAAGAGAAAAGGAAGAAGACGTATCAAAGTGGAATCCAAACAAAAAGGAAAGAATTGAACACAAAAAAATAAAAATAAAATTTTCTTTCTCTTTTTCTTTTTTTGAATTTGAAAACGAAACCAACGACAAGGAAGTTTAACTTCTTCTTTTTTTTACTTATCTTTTGGAACAAACTAAAAGGTCGACAATAATATCCCAGCAAGAATATATTAAATTTGTATTTTGATTTTTCTGGATTTTAAATGGAAGTAACACAAAAACTGAAAATTAAAAGAAATTTGACAAGAATAATTTTTTTTATGGGTTTTTCTTTTACGAAACAAAATTAAATAAATCAAGTAAGACAGTTTTTATTTTGGTTTTAGTTTTATGATAAATCAAATAACAAAACAATAAAGAACATAATTGAAACAAAAACAATTTTTATGGATTTTTTTGTTTAAAGGAAACAAAGGAAAGAAAATAACAATAATTGAAACAATTTTTCTTTTGTTTTTTTTTTATGAATAAAAATCAAACACAACTGAAAAAAATATTTTTATTTGGTTTTTAGTTTATGAGAATTCAAATAACAAAATAATAAAGAACAAAATGGAAACAAAAACAATTCTTATGATTTTTTTATTTTTAAATCGATAAAAACAGAAAATCAAAGAATAATTGAAAAGATAGGTAAGGCAACGAGTTCACCTTAGGGATAGGAATTTTTAAAGCTCTGATACCAGATGATGTAAGATGGAATCCACCAAACTTACGGACATGTGATAATCAAGAGATTATAAGTTTTGTTGCGCGGAAGTGGGGACGATGGTGAGATGGAAGGTGATGGTTTGATTGACTCTCTCAATCGGTGGACGAACAAGTTATTTGAATCTCACAAACAACTTAATTTGTGGCTTCTAAAGAATAGAAGTGAATCGCACACTTATATTTAAAAGAAAAGACAAAGAACACAAAGAACACACATTGTAGAAAAACGAAAATACATAGATTTAATTTGATTGAAAAAGTGGTTTACAATGAAAGCAAAGCTGCTTATATAGTGCTCGTACAAGAATATTCTAGAAAGCTAAAATCAAAAAGACTAAAGAAACAAATCACAAAATAATCACAACTAGCCGTTAGGCTTAATTGCTTGTCTTGGCCAAATAAAGCAAGCTGGTCATGCTTGAGTCTTGACAGCTTGGGAGGAAATGTCGAGTGTCTAGGTACACTCTGATTGACGTGAGAAGGCTTCATTTCATGGCCAAGGTTCAAGTAATAGAGTCGTTGGAGATTAATGGCTCCAAGTGTGAACGCAACCACAAAAGGAAAGTAAACTTGCAAGGGGATCCGCCTGATCATGTGGTTTCTGGTGCATGGGAAGGTGTTTGTAAACTTCTTTAGTTTTCTTAGAATCTCTCCTGGTCGCCATAGATATGTTTGCAAAGTGTAGCAACCATTGGATCTTGAACCTTCCTTAAACAAAACCAAGTCAACCCGTTTTGGGAAATTGGGTGTAACTTGAGGATCCGATGGGCATATCTTTGGATCTTGGGCTTGTTAGATCCATAAGAGACCCAATAACATTCTCCAAGTGGTCTTGGGTCGAGATCGTTGCGGAGTTCGGCTGTGTAGCACGATCTTTGGCATAGTCGATGGATTGAGTCCAAAGCAGATCCATCGATTTGTAAAATCGATAACTCCCAAGTCTGAACCGTGTTTTAGATGAGTCCAATTTTTACGGTTGTTCTGATGAATCAAGATTCCAAAAAAAAAAAATTTGTAGCTTGATTCTTTCTGGTTTAGTTGAAAAAATTCTTTGAACACCCGTATGTCTGAATCGCGTAAGATGGGAATCACCTCACTTGAACGTTGAATAACTTCTTCACCTGAGCTCGGATTGGAATGATTCCACTTCGAGGCGTGCTCTGGTTGAGCTGATAACGTATTCCATGTGTTGATACGCCCTGACTCCTTGTGTTAAGGCAAAATTCTTCAAGACTTGCACTTTCTTCCATTTGATGGGTGCTGGGCAATAGTAGCGTATGAGCAACTGTCCCAACAACATAGAAGAATCGTTGTCGCCAATAAACAAGACCAGCTAGTGATCTTGTCGTACGCCCAGTACAATTCCTCTTTGAGGTGGTAGTATTTCCATGCGCTTTCATATTGACGATTGAAGCATCGACAATCTTCTCTTCTTTGATATCTGATATATCATAGTTTTTACCCCATTTAGGCCATGATATAAGTCCGTTTTATAGAGTCTTTATATTATTATGTATGTTTTAGAGTCTTTTACATGTTTTAGCACTTTTGGAGCATTATTGGTGATATTAAAGTTTTATGGAGCATTCTGGATCAAAACTGAAGTCTGGTGACTAAGTACCCGATCAAAGTGTCAAGCATCGATCGATACCCCTTGGTATCGATCGACACCCATCGAGGAGGTTACAACTCACGACTTTTAATGAAGTTTGAAGAATTTCAGAACTTGCTCAGAAGACTTTAATATTTACAAGAAGACCCCAATTCGTGTTTAGACTATTTAATTAGGTTTTACAGCCACTTTGTTGGCTATGCTTTTGTTCTAAGCTTTGTTTTATTCTAGTTTTGTGAGAGAGCTTTTGAAGGGAGACAAGTCTGAAACTATGTTCGTTTGAGAGAAGATTTCGAACCCTCTTATTACTCTTTCTATTTTATTTGATGATTCATTCAAACATGTTTATTGTTTCAATCTCCATGTCTGAGTAGATCCACTTTAGGTTTAGGGTTTTCTCATAAGGGTTTTCTCTGAATGCTAGGTTGATTAGTTGTTAGGATTCACCATCTGAATTAGTTCTTCACCTTATGTTGTATTCAAAGTTAATTCTAGGTTGACGAATCTGGAATTTATATCTTAGGATAATTGATTAGGCACAAGAATCCGATTAATTACCTGATAGAACCTTAGGTGAGCAAAATAACTATTCGCAAAGAGATTTGGTTTAGTTGTTTTGTGAACAAATCATACCTGATTTAAAAGCTGATTTAGACTTTAGGATTCGCAAAGAGATTTGGAATTCCTAGGATTTAGATTTAGATAGTTTTCACAACGATAGTTGGTTAATTATATTTTAGTGATTTGAGTTCAAGAATCGCGCTAAATCTGAATCATGTTAGTTATTTTATCTGCATTCATTGATTCCCTGAGAAATACCCTGAATCTATATTTCTCCCATCGAATTTACAACTCTTTACTGTTTATTGCTTTTTGTTTCAACCGAATTGCTTAGCTTGATTCTCATCTACATAATCTATTGTGTGTTTCTGTGAGTCCTTTTGTTCGACCCCTACCATACTGCAACTACTGCTTAGTACTTTTAAGGTATTAATTTGAGCATATCAAATTTGGCGACGTTGCCGGAGACTCAATTCGCCATTAGATTTTAGTCTGAGAATTTCGACTAAGTTCTTCGGTATCGATCGATACTACCTAGTATCGGTCGATACTCGTCGTCTTCTTTTGTTGATATTGATCGACACCACCCAGTGTCGGTCGATACTCAACGTGTTTTTGGTTACTTACGTGCTTTGCTTAGTGTGTTTCAGGTGTGAATTTGGAACGTGCAAATAGGACTGCAAAGAAGCCAGCAGAGTTGAACAACACGATGATTCTGATTCAGGATGCTGCTGGAACTTTGAGAGACCAAGAGGGTCAGTTGTGCAATGAGAGAGGACAACGTCTGGATGGAGAGGGGAACATCATTCCACCTTCTCATGTTGTCGCTGGGAATATCGCTGGGAACGCAAATGCAGGGAATGCTGTGGCTGCTCGCGGTAGAACGATTGGTGAATACAACATGCCTGATCAGTTCTATGCCAATCGATCAGCGATTCGCCTTCCTGCTTTTCAGAGGGATGACTTTGAGCTGAAACCTGCATACTACACTCTTGTGGATCAGCATCTTTTTCATGGTTTTCCTCATGAACACCCTATGGATCAGATTGAGAGGTTTGATGATATGGTTACAAGCATCAAGAGCAATGGAGTGTCTTATGATTACCTCTTCTACAAACTCTTCCCATACTCTCTTGGTGGAGATGCAACTTACTGGCTGAAGCAGTTGTTTCCTGGTTCGCTGACTACATGGGATGAGAAGAAGAGTGCGTTCCTGAACAACTTCTACGATGATGCACGATCCGAGGATCTCAGGAACAAGATTTCTCAGTTTTCTCAAGGACTGACTGAGGCACTCAAGGCTGCTTGGATTCGTTTCAAGTCATATCAGAGAGATTGTCCGCACCATGGTTTCACTCAGGTTCAGCTGCTGGGTGATATATCATGGTTTTTACCCTGTTTAGGCCATGATATAAGTCCTTTTATAGAGTCTTTTCTTGTGTTTTGGAGTCTTTTAGAGTCTTTCACAGGTTATAGCACGTCTGGAGCTTAATTGGAATTATTGGAGCTTTTCTGGAGCATTCTGGAGCGAGACTGAAGTCTGATGACTAAGAGCCCGATCTGAGCACCGAGCATCGATCGATACCCCCTGGTATCGATCGACACTCATCGAGATTTCATGGGCCGCGACTAGTTATGAAGCCTTGGAGAATTGCAAAAGCACCCAGAAGACTTTGATAATTACAAGAAGGCCCCAAATCGTGATTTAGGTTATAAATAGGATTTTACAGCCATTGTTTAGGCTATGCTTTATTATTGTTTAGGTTTAAGAGAGATTTTGGTGAGAGACAAGTCTGGTTTCCCTTCGTCCGAGATCAGATCTCAAAACCTTGTTTCTCTTTCTGATTTAATATAAGAGTATTTATTCAACATGTTTATTAATTTAATATCCATGTCTGAGTAGATCACCTGTTAGGTTTAGGGTTTTCTCATAGGGATTTCTTTGAATGCTAGGTTGATTATCTGTTAGGATTCACTATCTAAATTAGTTCTTCGCCTTAGGTTGTTCTCAAAGCTAATTCTAGGTTGACGAATCTGGAACTTAGATCTTAGGATAATTAATTAGGCACGAGAGTGCGATTAATTACCTGATAGAACCTTAGGTGAGCAAATTGATTATTCGCAAAGAGATTTGGTTTAATTGATTTGTGAACATATCAAACCTGATTTTAAAGCTGATTTAGACTTTAGGATTCGCAAAGAGATTTGGAATTTCTAGGATTTAGATTTAGATAGTTTTCGCAACGAGAGTTGGTTAATTATATTTTAGTGATTTGAGTTCTAGAACAGTGCTTAATCTGGATCCTGTTAGCTAACTTAGCTGCATTCATTGATTTCCTGAGAAATACCCTAAGCCTACATTCCTCCAATTGGATTTACAAACGTTTTACTTGCAACCCTGTTTTTCAATTACATCATCTGGTTTAGCTTGTTTCTGATCTATAGAATCTATTGAGTGATTCTTGAGTTCTTGTGTTCGACCCCTGATTTACTGCAGCAACTGCTTTAGTACTTTTTAGGGTATTAAATTGAGCATATCAATTTTGGCGCCGTTGCCGGGGACTCAATTCGCCGTTAGATTTTAGCTAGGAAATTCGTCTAAATCGCCCGAGTATCGATCGATACCCTTGAGTATCGGTCGATACCCGTCGTAAATTTCAGTTACTTACGCTCTTTACTTGTGATTTCAGGTGCATGCATAATCTTGAAACCAGAAGCAAAAAGAGTACTCCGCTAGTTGATCTATCACTGGAACAGCTAGCACAAGTGGAACGCACAAACAGGAAAGCAAAGAAGTCAGCTAAGATGAACAACAATCAAGTTGGGTTGGTTCGTGATGCTGCTGGAGCTTACAGGGACCAACAGGGTCGGTTGTGCAATGAGCAAGGACAACGTCTGGATGGAGAGGGGATTGTCATTCAACCTGCTCCGGTTGTCGCTGAGAATGCCGCTAGGAACGCAAGGGATGCTGTGGTTAATCGTGGTAGAACGATTGGTGAACACAACAGGCCAGAGCAATTTTTCGCCAATCGCTCCGCGATTCGTCCCCCTGCGTATGAGCGGAATGACTTTGAGCTGAAGCCTGCTTACTACACTCTAGTAGGACAGCATCTCTTCCATGGTTTGCCTCATGAGCATCCAATGGATCATGTAGAGAAATTCGAGGACTTGGTCACTAGCATCAAGAGCAATGGAGTGTCCTACGATTATCTCTTCTGCAAGCTTTTCCCCTACTCTCTAGGTGGAGAGGCTACTTACTGGCTGAGGCAGCTACCTCCTGGATCACTGACTAATTGGGAAGACACCAAGAGAGCCTTCCTAATTAACTTCTATGATGATGGACGATCTGAAGATCTGAGGAATAAGATCTCCACTTTTTCTCAAGGACCTACTGAGGCGTTCAAGGCTGCTTGGACAAGATTCAGATCGTACCAAAGAGACTGTCCACACCATGGATACTCTGATGTGCAGCTGCTAGGTATCTTCTTCAGAGGAGTAGATTGGAGGTATCAGATGGCTCTGGACTCTTCAAGCAATGGGAACTTCAACACCAACTATCCTGAGGACGCCTATGTGTTAATTGAGAATTTTGCATCTAGCAGCAGCACAAAGAGTGCAGATTTCGAGCGCAAGAAGCTGGCTGGTAATCAAGATGGATCGCAGATCGCTGAGTTTAAGGCTCAACTAGATTCTATGCACAGTCTTCTGCTGGGAAAGACAACAAAAGCTGTCCATTTTGCTGAGGATGTTGAGGTTTTCAATGAGAATGAAGCAGAAGACGTGAACTACATTGGTGGTTCTGGCTTTCAGGGACAGAGGAACCAGTACAACAACAATCGAGGTTTCAACAACTTCCAGCAAGGAGGATTCAACCAGAAACCTGCCCAGATCAGTGGTTACACCAGGAACTACGGAAGTCCTTCTTACGAGCCTGTGACTGCTAAGACATCAGAGAACAAGATTGAAGCCATGCTTGAAACACTCGTTCAAGGGCAGGAGAAGATGACAGCCACCTTCAATGGTAAGATGGACACCATGTACACCGATTTGAGTGGAAGGATCGAGGCACTAAATACGAGTCACAGGATGCTGGAAACTCAAGTAGCTCAGACTGCAGCAAATTCCAAGGGAAAATCGGTTCATGCACACGTCAATGCGATCTCCTCAAGTGCAGAGAATTACGAAGAGGATTCTGAAATCGCCACAGCATCGATCGATACCCCCAGGTGTCGATCGATGCCGGTTACAATTCTGAAACGGGACACTTCCAAAACCCGTGTATCGATCGATACCCCACTGGTATCGGTCGATACCAAGGCAATTTCTGAGGAGACACATGATATTTCGACCAAGGAGCCTCAAGTAGCAGCAGCACGGTTCAGTATCGCCCAATTTTGGGAAGACTATGAAACGAAGTGTCAGGCAGCGATAGCTAAGGAACGAGCTGAGAAAAGAGCTCGCAAGCCCAAGAAGGAGAATCCTGTACCTAAACACCTCAGAGATCCCATCTCTCCAAAGCAGCTGCGTGGCTTTGAGAAGATGGTAAGAAGGATTTCCCCTGATTCAACCTTTGAAGAAGCCCTAGAGTGCCGTCCTCTGCTAAGTCACTTCAAGGATTGCAGAGAAACTGAGGAAGAGATTAAGGCACTCTTCATTAAGGCTAGAGGTCCACCTCCACTGAGACAGTTGACCCCAAGGGAGGATCCAGGGAAATTTGTAGTTCCATGCTCTATCTCTGGAGTTGAGTTCAAAGAGTCTCTTGTCGACTCAGGGGCTAGTGTCAATGTCATCTCAAGGGCAATTGCAGAGCGGTTAGGAGCTGATATTCGATCACCAGAGGCATCTATCACATTCGCGAACAACTCCACCTCGCTTCCACACGGTACTATCCATGGTTTGCTGGTCAAAGTAGGAGACTGTCTAGTTCCTACTAATTTTCAGGTTGTAGAGATGGGTGCAATATCTCGTATGCCTATCCTTTTGGGACGACCGTTCATGGCTACTGCAGGCGCGATCATAGACACACCTAATAAGAGAATCTCTTTCTCTTACATTGACAGAGGGGTCTATTATGGTGTCATTCCCCCTAGGAGTGCTCCCACACATGTGTCTAGCATCGAGGTTGTCACAGGAGAGTCGCTAGCGATTGATATTTTGGAAGAGCCTCCTGATGAGCCTACTGTCGCAGATGTTCCAGGTGAACCGCCCAGCACCCCCAAAGAAGTTGCCAAGAAAACTAAGGCAACAAAGAAGAAGGCCAAGAGCAACAAAGTTGAGAATCCCCATGTCACTTTGATACCTCAGAAGTGTAATGGAGATTCGATTGAGTACAAGGTCAAATGCAAAGGAGCCTTGAAGCCATTCTCTAAGGCAAGAGTCATTCTTACTTCTGAGCTGAAAGAGAAAGGGCGTGAGTTTGTGGACAGCATGCTAAGCAGAACTTTGAAGCTAGTAATGTCAAGTGATGGAGCCAGTTTTGGTGCAAGCTCTCACTCTTATCCAGCCTGAAGGGAGTTACAGTCAAGCTATTGACGTTAAACGAGCGCTTGGTGGGAGGCAACCCACTTGTGAGTCTGTTTTTGATTCGTTTTTATTTTTATTTTCGTTTGTTTTGAGTCTGTGTCAGGATGAACAAGGAGCAACTCGCAATCGCCTAAGTATCGATCGATACCCCATTGGTATCGATCGACACCAATCGCGGATGAAAGTTCACCAAGTCGATCTAAGCGTGGTATCGATCGATACCGTGCTGTGTGTCGATCGACACTCGCTGTTCCAGGAAGTCGTTTTATCGAGTCAAAACTGTTTTATTGAGTCAAAATTTGTTGGAGATGATGATCCTGTGCTTGAACCTATTGATTTGATTTTGTTTTTGAGTGCACAGTGTTACAGGATCAGTTCTAGATCGACTAATGAAAAATCCAAAGGCTGACCAGTTGACTAGAAAACATCCATGTCTCCAGCAGAGTTCTTCTGAAGCCTGAGCCAAATTTTTGCACTTCATCAATGTGGTTAGTGTTCATAGAGCTTGATTCATCATTCATATCTGATAAAGGAACCCGTGTGTTTAGAATTATGGTATCTCTCTCCCCTGAAATAAGTTGATAGATTAAGAGCATAAAAGATTGAAATGATTTTCTTCTGAGTAGAGGGTTAGGAAAATTTCCAGCGATCCCATTATTCTACTTAAGAGGGGATGATCACACAAAGGATTGGAAGCGAGGCTATGATTTTCCTATGATGCCATTATTCGCCTACATCCTTTGATACATAGAGAGGGAAGAACCGGGGATTTGGTGGCAAACACCATCAATACTCGCGTCTCCTACCTTGATATGTATATGCTAAGCTGAAAAAAAAAAAATAATAATAATAAGGATATAATAAGAAATAAGTCTGGAGGAGAGAAATTGATACAAAAAAAGTGTGAAAAATGGTGGTTCCTTTGTCATGATATTGTCTGATAAAGAATCTAGGAGGTTCTTGAACATTAACTGCAGCGATGAAACTGGCGATGAGGGCTTTACTTGAACAATGCTGTGGGATTTTGTGTGGAGTCTAGAAAAGCTGCGAATGTCTACGGAGAAGTACATGGTGGTTAGATCGAAAGCTGATCAGGTGACATTTGGGTACTTGGGAAAAGGGTCTTTTCGATGGTTCAGGAACAGGTGAGTCTCTACGTTTTCAAACCTCTTTTTCTGGTTTAGTCTTCTATTTGCTTGAGGGCAAGCAAAAGGCTAAGTCTGGGGGAGTTGATATATCATGGTTTTTACCCTGTTTAGGCCATGATATAAGTCCTTTTATAGAGTCTTTTCTTGTGTTTTGGAGTCTTTTAGAGTCTTTCACAGGTTATAGCACGTCTGGAGCTTAATTGGAATTATTGGAGCTTTTCTGGAGCATTCTGGAGCGAGACTGAAGTCTGATGACTAAGAGCCCGATCTGAGCACCGAGCATCGATCGATACCCCCTGGTATCGATCGACACTCATCGAGATTTCATGGGCCGCGACTAGTTATGAAGCCTTGGAGAATTGCAAAAGCACCCAGAAGACTTTGATAATTACAAGAAGGCCCCAAATCGTGATTTAGGTTATAAATAGGATTTTACAGCCATTGTTTAGGCTATGCTTTATTATTGTTTAGGTTTAAGAGAGATTTTGGTGAGAGACAAGTCTGGTTTCCCTTCGTCCGAGATCAGATCTCAAAACCTTGTTTCTCTTTCTGATTTAATATAAGAGTATTTATTCAACATGTTTATTAATTTAATATCCATGTCTGAGTAGATCACCTGTTAGGTTTAGGGTTTTCTCATAGGGATTTCTTTGAATGCTAGGTTGATTATCTGTTAGGATTCACTATCTAAATTAGTTCTTCGCCTTAGGTTGTTCTCAAAGCTAATTCTAGGTTGACGAATCTGGAACTTAGATCTTAGGATAATTAATTAGGCACGAGAGTGCGATTAATTACCTGATAGAACCTTAGGTGAGCAAATTGATTATTCGCAAAGAGATTTGGTTTAATTGATTTGTGAACATATCAAACCTGATTTTAAAGCTGATTTAGACTTTAGGATTCGCAAAGAGATTTGGAATTTCTAGGATTTAGATTTAGATAGTTTTCGCAACGAGAGTTGGTTAATTATATTTTAGTGATTTGAGTTCTAGAACAGTGCTTAATCTGGATCCTGTTAGCTAACTTAGCTGCATTCATTGATTTCCTGAGAAATACCCTAAGCCTACATTCCTCCAATTGGATTTACAAACGTTTTACTTGCAACCCTGTTTTTCAATTACATCATCTGGTTTAGCTTGTTTCTGATCTATAGAATCTATTGAGTGATTCTTGAGTTCTTGTGTTCGACCCCTGATTTACTGCAGCAACTGCTTTAGTACTTTTTAGGGTATTAAATTGAGCATATCACTGGGTACTTTCTACAGAGGAGTCGGTTGGAGGTATCAGATGGCTCTAGATGCTGCGAGCAACGGGAAAAGTTCAGCTGCTTGAGTCTATGCTTGAACAGCTTCTTCAGGGACAGCAGAAGATGACAGTAAATTTCAACGGGAAGATGGACGCTATGTACACAGATCTGAATGGGAAAATTGAGTCTCTCAGTATTCATCAGAAGATGCTGGAAACTCAAATAGCAGAAAATTTTGTGTTGACAGAAAATCCCCGTGTATCGATCGATACCAGCCAGTATCGATCGATACCAATCCAAGAATCTGTCAAGGACGTCTCGAAGGAGCAAGCATCGACCGACACCATCCCTGTATCGATCGATACTCACCCAGATACTGCGAAGGAGCTGCGTATGAGTGTTGACAGACTTCGCAAGCCCAAGAAGCTGAATCCTATTCCCCAACACCTCCGAGCCCCTATCACTCCAAAGCAATTGCGTGGCTTTGAGAAGATGGTACGAACGATTCCCCACTCGTTCATTTTTGAAGAAGCTCTAGAGGGCTGGCCTCTGCTAAGTCACTTTAAAGATTATAGAAAAACTGAGGAAGAGATTAAGGCACTCTTCATCAAGGCCAATAGTACACCACCTCCGCTGAGGTAGTTGACCAAGAGGGAAGACCCATGAATATTTTCGGTTCCATGCTCCATCTCTGGAGTTGACTTCAAAGAGTCTCTCGTTGACTCAGGGGCTAGCGTCAATGTCATGTCAAGGGAAATTGTAGAGAGATTGGGAGCTGACATTCGATCTCCCATGTCAACTATCATATTCACGAACAGTTCCACCTCACTTCCATATGGTACAATCCCTGATTTGACGGTTAAAGTAGGAGATTGCCTCGTTCCTACTGATTTTCAGGTTGTGGAGATGAGTGCACAATCTCGTACGCAGTTGATTCTTGGACGACCGTTCATGGCTACGGTTGGTGCCATTATGGACACACCCAGCAAGTACATCTCGTTCTCATACATTGACAAGGAGGTGTACTACAAAGCCATCCTTAGAGGAACTCCCACACATACCTCTTGCATCACCATTGTTACAGGAGAGACGTTGGTAGTTAATCTTTTGGAAGAGCCTCCTGACGAACCAACTGTCACAGACGTTCTAGATAGTCCTTCTATCATCACCAAGAAAGACATCAAAACGTGTAACCGAAAGAAGAAGGCAAAAAGCAAAGGACCAAAGGATGCTGCTTCTATGACTTTAATCCCTCGGAAGTGTGATGGGGATTCGATTGAATACAAGGTGAAGTGCAAAGGTGCCTCGAAACCATTCTCTAAGGCTAGAGTTCTTCTTACTTCGGAGCTGAAAGAGAAAAGAAGGGAGTTTGTGGAGGGCATGATGAGCAGAACTCTGAAGCTGGCGATGTCAAATTGTGGAGCTTGTTTTGGAGTAAGTTCTCAAGTTTCTCTTGACTGATCGTCCGTACAGTCAAGCTCGTGACGTAAAACAAGCGCTTGGTGGTAGGCAACCCACTGGTGAGTCTGTTTTGAGTCTTTTTCTTTTTATTTTTCGTTTTTGTGTGTCAGTGTCAGGATAAACAAGAAGCAAAAACTCGGAATTGCCACAGTGTCGATCGATACCCTTGAGTATAGGTCGACACCCTACGCTAATGAAAGGATATGTATCAGTTTAAGCTTGGTATCGTTCGATACCAAGCTGTGTGTCGATCGATACTCAATGTTCCAGCACGGTAACTTCTTGTTTCTCTTCGTTTTATTCTGTTCTTTTGTTTTCTTTTACCTACTCTAGGCTAGATAACACTGGGGACATTGTTGTTTAAGTCTGGGGGAGGTAGTCGCTGACTTTGTTTTTGTTTTTGTTTTTGTTTTTCTTAGAGTCAGTCGTTTTTGAGTAATTCGTTGTTTTATTGAGTCAAAACTTTGTCTGAGACTGTGATTTTTTTCTTGAATCTTTTGATCTGACCTTGCTTCTAAGTGACCATTGTTACAGAATCAGCTCTAGATCGACTAATGAAAAATCCAAAGGTTGACCCGTTAAACAGAAGACACTCATGTTTCTAGCAAAGTTCCTTAAAGCCTAAGCCAAATATTTTGCACTTCATCGATGTGGTTAGTATTCATAGAGCTTGATTCCTCATTCGTATCTGACAAAGGAACCCATGTGTTTGAAAGAATGATAATTCTCTCCTTGTTACAAGTAAATTAATAAATAAGTGCATTAAAAGATGAAATGATTTTCTTCTGAGTAGAGGGTTAGGAAAATTTCCAGCGATCCCATTATTCTACTTTAGAGGGAATGATCACACAAAGGATTGGAAGCGAGGCTAGGATTTTCCTATGATGCCATTATTCGCCTACATCATTTGATACATTGAGAGGGAAGAACCGGGGATTTGGTGGCAAACACCATCAATACTCGCGTCTCATACCTTGATATGTATATGCAGATCTAAAAAAAGAGAAAAGAGAACATAATAAGAAATAAGTCCGGGGGAGAGAAATAATACTAAAAAGTGTGAAAAAGGTGGTTCCTTGTCATGATATTGTATAGGAAAGAATCTAGAAGGTTCTTGGTATTAATCACAGTGATGAAACTGGCGAGGATGCTTGATTGAACGATGCTGTGAGATAATGTGTGTAGTCTGGGAAGCTGCGAATGTCTACGGAGAAGTACATGGTGGTTAGATCAAAAAGCTGGTTAGGTGACATTTGGATGCTTGGGAAAAGGCTCATTACAACGTTTCAAGAACAGGTGAGTTTCTATGTTTTCAAACATCTTTCTCTGGTTTAGTCTTCTATTTGCTTGAGGGCAAGCAAAGGCTAAGTCTGGGGGAGTTGATATATCATGGTTTTTACCCCATTTAGGCCATGATATAAGTCTGTTTTATAGAGTCTTTCTATTATTATGTATGTTTTAGAGTCTTTTACAGGTTTTAGCACTTTTGGAGCATTATTGGAGATATTGAAGTTTTATGGAGCATTCTGAAGCAAAACTGAAGTCTAGTGACTAAGTACCCGATCAAAGTGTCAAGCATCGATCGATACCCCTTGGTATCGATCGACACCCATCGAGGAGGTTACAAGTCGCGACTTTTAATGAAGTTTGAAGAATTGCAGAACTTGCCAAGAAGACTTTAATATTTACAAGAAGACCCCAATTCGTGTTTAGACTATTTAATTAGGTTTTACAGCCACTTTGTTGGTTATGCTTTTATTCTAAGCTTTGTTTTATTCTGGTTTTGTGAGAGAGCTTTTGAAGGGAGACAAGTCTGAAACTCTGTTCGTCTGATAGAAGATTTCGAACCCTCTTATTACTCTTTCTATTTTATTTGATGATTCATTCAAACATGTTTATTGTTTCAATCTCCATGTCTGAGTATATCCAATTTAAGTTTAGGGTTTTCTCATAAGGGATTTCTCTGAATGCTAGGTTGACTAGTTGTTAGGATTCACCATCTGAATGAGTTCTTCACCTTAGGTTGTGTTCAAAGCTAATTCTAGGTTGACGAATCTGGAATTTAGATCTTAGGATAATTGATTAGGCACGAGAGTGCGATTAATTACCTGATAGAACCTTAGGTGAGCAAAATAACTATTCGCAAAGAGATTTGGTTTAGTTGTTTTGTGAACAAATCAAACCTGATTTAAAAGCTGATTTAGACTTTAGGATTCGCAAAGAGATTTGGAATTCCTAGGATTTAGATTTAGATAGTTTTCACAACGATAGTTGGTTAATTATATTTTAGTGATTTGAGTTCAAGAATCGCGCTAAATCTGAATCCTATTAGTTAGTTTATCTGCATTCATTGATTCCCTGAGAAATACCCTGAATCTATATTTCTTCCATCGAATTTACAACTCTTTACTATTTATTGCTTTTTGTTTCAACCGAATTGCTTAGCTTGATTCTCATCTACATAATCTATTGTGTGTTTCTGTGAGTCTTTGTGTTCGACCCCTACTGTACTGCAACTACTTCTTAGTACTTTTAGGGTATTAATTTGAGCATATCAATATCGCCTATGATATCTTCATATGTGCGCATCTTCTCCTCGCCATTGTCGGTCTCGATTATGATGTGCTCATCAGGAAAGTTACCAGGTTTTCCAGGTTTTCTGATCTTTAGCGGTCATCCTCGTGGAGCCTTTTTCTTATGTGGCAGTGGCTGAGGAGCACTGGAAATTACATGAGGCTATGAACTTGATTCACTGGCTGGTAAAGGTTGGGAACTAGTTGTATTAGTAGATTTATTCCTTCTCGGTTTTGGTTGACACTTTGGATGAATCTGGAAAAAAAATTAGAAGAGTCAACATAATGTAAATACAAGAGCCGTCAAAATGCTTCAAATGGTTAATAGAATGTACCTCATCAAGATTTTTCCTTGGTCTGCCACGCTTATTCCTTGGTCCGTCCTTCACAATAGGTTCATTCTTACATCCCTTATTGATATGACCAGCTTGACAACAACAGTTCCAATGTGGGATCCTTCCATGTCTTGTTTCCTTTCCCGCATTCTGTAAATCTTCAAAAAGCTCTTTTATCCTGTCTCGGTTTTTTGGTCTTCTTCTTGGCTTCCGCATCTCAGGTATGCCTATTGGAGGCTTATTAACCTTCTTCCATAGCTTCTCACCGTTTACAGGTTTGATATTTTTAGTATATGTTTTCTTCAATTTATGTGTGTAGTAGTACTCAACCACATAAGTAACTGGGTCAACTTGGTTGTCATCTAACACACATACATCATGCTTGCATGGTATGCCTGCCATAAAAAAAAATCAAATGAAAAATTAATAGCTACAACCTACAACCATATTCTGTAAAAAAGCAACAATCACAGCTACAACCATAGCTACAACATACAACCAAATTAATAGCTACAACCAAAACCAAATTTTGTAAAAACCATAAAGAAAAAACCATAAAGCAAAAACCATAAATTACTTGAGAGATCCCATTTTCTACATGCACACTGATGTGTGGCCAAGTTGATTGTATAGCTACAACCAAATTCCTCCACTTCATATAGGCTTGAACTACTGCGGTTTGTTGAGCAATTTCTCTTCGCCACCCTTTCTTTCTCCAATAATGCCATTGTGAATTGTGTCACAATGGTGTCACACTTGTCTGCCTTAATAAACCTTATGGATATCTTTTTCATAGTATGTATTCTTACATCCTCCAACAAGTTAATCACCGGTTTTGATCTTGCAATCTTAATCGTCCTATTGAAACTTTCTAACAGATTAGTGTGGACATCAGGACAGTGTGACTCAATGCTGAAATAGGCGATACACCACCTATGAGGTTTTGTGGATAGCAAAGCTTGATGTGCAGCTGGATCATATTCCTTAACAAGATCCATCTTCTCATCATACTCTCCTTCAGTGTAGCTATAAGCTACTCCCCAAAACAAGTTCTTTTATTATGACCTTGAGAAACCTTGCTTCTTCCAATTGGCATATATATGCTTTGCACACATGCGGTGCTCAGCTCGTGGAAGTTCAGCCTCAATGGCATGCACTAATCCCTGCAAAATAGACAAAATCAAACTGAAATTTTGAGAAACCATAACCACAACAAAATTTTCAGAAATGTTACATTTTGCTTATCTGAAATTATGGTCAAAATTTTCTCCATTCATCAAGTTCAAACTTGCCTTCAGCTGCTTAACAAACCAGCCCCAAGTGTCTTTGTTTTCACCACGCACCACATCCCAAGCAATTGGGTACATTCTGTTATATGCATCTCTGCAAGGAAATCACCATTCAACTCCCATTTAAAAAAACAACCATCTAGACCAATAACTGGCCAGCAAAAACTCTTCCAAGAATTTCAAAGTTCCTCAAAGCAAATGTAGAAGCAGTCAAACATTTGTCCATTATTGACTGGTATAATGTTTAGTTCAGTTGTGATGCCTTCGTGTGATATATGAAGTTCAGCCTCGTAATCCCACAACTTCCCAAACTGAGTAGCCTGAGTAGACAGAATGTTGTCCAAGGCAATACGCCTTCCTCTATAACACTTGGAGACAGGCACAACAATGTTATACATGTCTTTGACTGAGTCTTTAATCTCATTTTCTTGTAAACATATATTCCTTCTCAATTATTCCCTAAACAGTCATGCAATAACTCCTTGCTTAAGCATCGATACTCTACTTGATTTTCCATGCTTGTGATGTAACCGACACATTTTCACCATCCACCTGTTAATAGGTATCTCATAAGAACAATATACTTTAAACGGACATTCTTCACCGTAGCAAATGACAGCAGTCCTGTTTTTTCAGACATAGCCATCTTGACATCATGTTGAGTCTTTAGTGAGTACCTCAAGAGCTGATCCTTAAACTCTAAGCTGCTATTAAACTTCTGAAACAACCATAAGTAAGGCTCCTTATCCAAAGATCCATGAAACTTTGTTTTCCCTTTTGATTTTTTCTTATTCGCCCACTACTCCCATTCTTCTTCAGACTCAGATGGTGTATTTGGACTATTTATCACCTAAACCATACTCATGCTCACTTTCTTCTGCTTCCCTTGTTGTTTCATCTTGTTCTTCACGATTAACATATGTTTCCTTTTCTTGTCTCATAGTTGTCCCTTCATCAAACAGGTCCTTGAACCTTTGATCATTAGCACCATCTCATGCATATAATACCACCCCATCTCCTTCATCAGCCTTATGTAAAACATGAACATCTCTTTGATGATCATTCTCCTCTTCATTGTTTTCATCTCTCTGAACATCCTCATTATCATCTCTGTCAACAGCCTCATTTTCATCCTCATTCTGATCATTCCCATCTCTGTCAACAGCCTCATTTTCATCCTCATTCTCAGAATCCTCAGGTTCATCATCTTCTCTCAGCATATTCACATCATAATCACTATCATCATTGGCATTCTCATCATTCTCATATCTGTCACTATCCTCTTTTTGACCAGCCTCATATCCACCAACAGTCTCATCTTCATCACGCTGGCTGCTTGGCAGGTAGTAGACAATGTCCTCAGGAACATTGTCAGAACACTCGTGTTCGATAAACACATCCAGTTCACATGCTTCTTTCCCTGCCCAACATAGCAAATATGTATCATCTAACTCATAGTTGACCGTCTTCATCTCTTCCCCTACTTTTTTGTACTAGACGAACCTAATTGATGTAATAATCTTTTCACTCTTCACGAATTCTTCAAATTTCTCCCATGTAATCTCACACAATTTCCAATAAGCAGTCTTACAACCCATGAATCCAATGTATTTGTGATATGATCATGGACACGAAGGCATTAGATGAGGTTCAAGAACACGCTATGATCATTCCCGTAGGACCCATCACCCGTTCAAAGACACGGAAGTTAGCCGGAGCGGTTCGGAGCTTACTTACGGATACCCAGATCGAGGAGGATCAACTTACGCACCCCGTCCTCACCTCACTATCTTCGAATTCTTCTTGAGGTTTGGCCGTTTGTGTAAGTTGTGTTGTACTCTTTTTCCTGTATACGGTTTTGTCCCAATGGGTATTCTGTATAGAGGTTTTAATGACGCAACCGGCTTACACCGTCTAACGGTCCGATCTCTTGAGAATTCCGCGAAGGGACTTTTCCGAGGGATTTTCCCGAGGGAATTTTTCGGTGGGAATTTGAATAGTCATTCAAACTTTCATTTATTTTTGTTGTAATTTTTGAGGGTCTTCTCTCATTTTTGAGAATGACCTTTGACTATCTTTCTTTGCTTTCTCTTTATCTCTTCTTCTCCCTCATTTGCGAAAAAGATAATCATCTTTTTATCAAAAATTATTTCAGAGTTGTTACTCTTGTTTCTCGATTTTCTTTGAAGTTTCTTCATCGAATTTCTTTCGGTATATCGAGTGTATTCCGCAACACTTCGACGCAGCCATCGATCCGATTGTTGTGAGTGTTCTTCTTGTGATTAGGGGCATAATAATTTTTGGAATTTATCTCCCACGCCTTATCATCCTTCTCCTTGGATTCTCCCAACATCGAAGCCACCCCCTCGTTTCAAATCGTTCATCGTCGATTGGGCCTAAGGATTTTCGAGTTCATTACTCACGTCTTAGCGTCTTTCTTCGTGGATTCTTTGAAGTCAAGGATCTATCCAACCTCCACCGTACATGAGCAAGCCGGTCCTTAGTCGATTCGTATCAAGTGGTATCAGAGACACTTGCTCTCAAAATCGGTGAGATCTATCCTTTTCTAACTCTTTATCTTCTTTCGATTTTTTTTTTGTTTTTTTATTTTTGCGATTTTAAATTTTTTTTGTTTTGCTTAATTAAATTAAATCTTATAAAAAAAGAATATAGATATGTATATAGAATTAATATTATAATTTTTAAAATTCAAAAAAAAAAACACACGTTTTATGTGAATTTTCGAAAACTTGCAATTTTTTGTGATTTTCTGAATTTTTGTATACACTAAATAGTTTGTTTGATTTTGTGCGAGGAACTAAATGTCTGAGGAGAGTGAGACCACTACTTCACGCTCAAGTAGAGAACGAGATTCTGCAATGAATCAAAAAGTGGACGCTATCACTCAATTGCTAAACGAGATGAGAGATCGTATGTTCGCGCTTGAGGTCCGGACGCCGTGAAGGAAGAAAGAAACCAAGGCGACGATCAAAGGGCTAATAGGGACAAGGATGTGAGATCCGAACAGAGCGTGGGACGAGGAAGTTGTCATGCGCCGGCTAGACCGAGGAGAAACCGATCGCGACAATACGAGCCGGAGGACAATCCGTTTTACGATCGAGGAGATTCATCCAAAGGAAACCGAGATAGACGACCGCAGCACCGAAGACGGAACGACAATGATCTTGGTGTAATGAAGCTTCGTATTCCCCCGTTCTACGGCAAGAACGACCCGGACGCTTTCCTCGAATGGGAAAAGAAAATCGAATTGGTTTTTGATTGCCAAAATTTCACCAAACATAAAAAAGTCTGGTTAGCCGCCACCGAATTCCATGAATATGCTATTGACTGGTGGGATCAAATTGTGACAAACAGGAGACGTAATGGAGAGAATCCCCTAGAGACATGGACGGAAATGATCATGCTAATGCGAAGACGTTTCGTACCACTCCATTACCATCGAAAACTTCACCAACGGTTGAGATGATTAAGCCAATGAAGTAAAGGCGTGGAAGACTACTTCCAAGAGATGGAAAAACTCATGGTTAAGGCTAACGTAGATGAGCCAAGTGATGCCACAATGGCAAGGTTCCAAGCCGGCATGAACCGCGACATACAAGACCGCATGGAGATGCAATCTTATGCAACCGTGGAAGAAATGTTACACAAGGCTATTTTAGTGGAGCAACAGCTCAAAAGGAAAGGCGTTTCACGCCAACCATATGCTTCTAGCTTAAAGCCGAGCTACACCAAAGGAGAGAAACCGAGTTACCCTCCCCGGGCCGATTTTACACCTAAGACGGACTATAAGCCGAGTTCGTCCGGTCATGACTACAAGGGTAGGGTTGATTCTAATCTTATGCGTAATCGTGATATTGAATGTTTTAAGTGCAGAGGCAAAGGACATTATGCGAGCAAATGCCCAAATTCCCGAGCCATGTTGATGTTAGAAAACGGCGAAATCGTGACCGACGAGGAAGAAGAAATTGAAACCGTACCAATCTTTGACGATTATGAGGAACATGCGGTTGATGGAGAGATCTTAGTAGCTAGGCGTGTTCTTCTTGCCCAGGAACCGGTCGTTGAGAACGAACAACGAGAGAACCTCTTCCATACCCGTTGCATGGTCAAAAGCAAGGTATGTAGCCTTATAATTAACGGTTGAAGTTGTACTAACGTTGTTAGCACTACTTTAGTGGATAAGCTAGGTATGGAGACCAGGAAGCATCCACGGCCATATAACCTTAGGTGGTTGAACAATCAAAGACAGCTCAAAGTTACTCGACAGGTTTCGGTTCCTTTGACGATAGGCCGATACGAGGATAAAATCGTGTGCGATATTTTACCTATGGAGGCTGGTCATATCCTACTTGGAAGACCGTGGCAATACGACCGTAGAGCCATCCATGATGGGTTTACAAACAAGCACTCCTTTGAACATCAAGGTCGAAAGATCACACTTGCACCATTATCTCCACACGAGGTATTTCTCGATCAACTTAAACTTGAACAAAACCAAGGCAAAGGTAAGGTAAGCGATCCCTCAACTTCTACTTCTGTTAAAATCGAGAGTGTTGGTTCAAAGACATGTGAGAGAACACCCGTGAATGAATCTCTATTTATTAAACCGAGTGAACTTAAACATGTTCTCATTTCTCGACAATCTTTTGTTTTACTAGTTTTTAGGTATGCTTTTACAAGCATGACTAACCCTGAGCCGGACATTCCGAGTAGTATCTCTTCTCTTTTGCAGGGATATTCAGATGTTTTCCCGGAAGATGGTCCAAGTGGTTTGCCACCACTCCGCGGTATCGAACATCAAATTGATTTCGCCCCCGGAGCTACACTTCCGAACCGGCCGGTTTATCGCACTAATCATGTGGAAACCAAGGAACTACAACGCCAAGTTGATGAGCTTATGGCGAAAGGACACATACGGGAGAGTATGAGCCCGTGCGCCGTGCCCGTGTTACTCATGCCCAAGAAGGACGGCACTTGGCGGATGTGCGTCGATTGTCGTGCGATAAACAACATTACAGTAAAGCATCGTCATCCGATCCCGAGGTTAGACGATATGTTAGATGAGCTTTATGGATATAGCGTGTTTACGAAAATTGACTTGAAAAATGGTTATCACCAAATCCGGATGAAGGAAGGTGACGAGTGGAAAATCGCTTTCAAAACTAAACACGGTTTGTATGAATGGCTTGTTATGCCATTTGGTTTAACCAATGCACCTAGCATTTTTATGCGTTTGATGAACCACGTTCTTAGGTCTTATATTGGCGTCTTTGTAGTTGTGTACTTTGACGATATCCTGATTTATAGTAAGAACCTAGACGATCATGTGAAGCATTTGAGATTGGTGTTAGATGTGCTTAGGAAGGAACGTTTATTTGGTAATTTAAAGAAATTCTCTTTTTGTTCAGATAACGTTGTCTTTTTAAGTTTTGTGGTAAGTTCTCAGGGCATACAGGTGGACGAGAACAAGATCAAGGCAATCCGAGATTGGCCGAGCCCTAAGACCGTTGGCGAGGTCCGAAACTTTCACGGATTAGCTGGATTTTATCGACGATTCGTTCGTGACTTCAGTTCTATTGCCGTGCCACTAACCGAAGTAATCAAGAAGGGCGTGGGATTTTGTTGGTAGCAAGCACAAGAGGAAGCTTTCTAACTGCTGAAAAATAAACTCACTCACGCCCCTCTTCTTGTTTTACCTGATTTTATGAAAGCTTTTGAAATCAAATGTGACGCTTCTGGTATTGGTATAGGTGTTGTATTTATGCAAGAGAAGAAACCGGTAGCATTCGTCAGTAAGAAACTCGGAGGAGCAACGCTTAACTATCCGACATACGAAAAGGAACTTTATGCCTTAGTCTGAGCTCTCCACACGTGGCAGCATTACCTATGGCCGAAAGAGTTCATTATTCATACGGATCATCAATCCCTCAAGCACTTGCAGAGACATCAAAAGTTGAACAAGAGGCATGCACGTTGGGTTAAATTTATCGAGACGTTTCTGTACGTAATCCAATACAAGCAAGGTAAAGAAAATGTGGTCGCCGATGCATTGTCTCGGAGGTACACTTTGATTTCTACTCTTGATGCCAATATACTTGGGTTTGCGATAATCAAGGAAGCTTACGCCTCATATTCTGATTTCCAGGAAGTCTTTCTATCTTGTGACAAATTCGCTTTTGGAAAATATTTTAGAAGCGACGGTATCTTATTTTATGAGAACCGTCTTAGTATTTCTAACTCCTCTTTGCGAGATCTTCTTATTAGGGAAGCACACGGCGGTGGACTCATGGGACATTTTGGCGTTGCCAAGACCCTTCACATCGTGCAAGATCACTTTTTCTGGCCGCACATGAAACGTGACGTAGAAAGAATTTGCAACCGATGCACGACATGTAAGTACGCCAAGTCCAAACGCCAAAATCAAGGTCTGTATTCTCCATTACCCATTCCTGATGCACCTTGGACCGATATATCCATGGACTTTGTTTTAGGTTTGCCTAGGACTAGGAAAGGTAGTGATTCGATTTTTGTTGTGGTTGATAGGTTCTCTAAAATTGCACATTTTATTCCATGTCATAAGATCGATGATGCATCGAACATAGCTGATTTATTCTTTAGGGAAGTTGTTCGTTTGCATGGGATGCCTAGAACCATAGTTTCGGATAGAGATACAAAGTTTCTAAGTTATTTTTGGAAGACACTTTGGGGCTAAATTAGGAACTAAACTTTGTTTCTCTACAACTTGTCACCCGCAAACCGATGGTCAAAACGAGGTGGTCAATAGGACCTTAGGAACTCTTTTGCAAACGATGATTAAAAAGAATCTTAAGTCATGGGAAGATTGTTTACCCCCATGTAGAATTTGCTTACAATCATGCACAATATTCTACTACGTTGTTTTCACCTTTTCAACTCGTTTATGGTTTTAATCCGCTTACTCCTCTCGATTTAACTCATTTACCTTTGAGTGAACATGTAAGTTTGGATGGAAAGAAAAGGGCCAAAATGGTCAAACAGATGCACGAAAAGGCGAAGGCAAACATTGAGCATAAAACGGAGCAATACCGTAAGCATGCAAACAAAGGACGACACAAGAAAGTTTTTGAACCCGATGATCTTGTGTGAATTTATCTAAGGAAGGAACGGTTCCCGGAATAAAGAAAATCTAAACTCTTGCCGAGAGTTGATGGACCGTTCACCGTGGTGGAAATGATCAACAACAACTCCTACAAAATCGATCTCCAAGGTAAGTATTCCATTAGCTCAAGTTTCAATGTTGCTAATATTATTCCTTATATTGCAGATGAAATCGATTTGAGGGCAAATCCTTTTCAAGTGGAGGGGGATGATATGATCATGGACACTAAGGCATTGGATTAGGTTCAAGAAGACGATATGATCATTCCCAAAGGACCCATCACCCGTTCCAAGACACGGAAGCTAGCCGGAGTGGTTCGGAGCTTACTTACGGATACCCAGATCGAGGTGGAACAACTTACGCACCCCGTCATCACCTCACTATCTTCAAATTCTTCTTGAGATTTGGCCATTTGTGTAAGTTGTGTTGTACTCTTTTTCATGTATACGGTTTTGTCCCAATGGGTTTTCCGTATAGAGGTTTTAACGAGGCAACCGGCTTACACCGTCTAACGGTCCGATCTCTCGAGAATTCCGCGGGGGAAATTTTCTGAGGGAAACTTTCCGAGGGATTTTTCCGAGGGATTTTTCTAAGGGAATTTTTCGGTGGAAATTTTAATAGTCATTCAAACTTTCATTTATTTTTGTTGTAATTTTCGAGGGTCTTCTCTCATTTTCGAGAATGACCTTTGATTATATTTCTTTGCTTTCTCTTTATCTCTTCTTCTTCCTCATTTGCGAAAAATACAATCATCGTTTTATCAAAAATTATTTCAGAGTTGTTAATCTTGTTTCTTGATTTTCTTTGAAGTTTCTTCATCGAATTTCTTTCGGTTTATCGAGTGTATTTCGCAACACTTTGATGCAGCCATCGATCCGATTGTTGTGAGTGTTCTTCTCGTGAATAGGGGCATAAGAATTTCCGGGGTTTATCTCACACGCCTTATCATCCTTCTCCTCGGATTCTCCCAACATCGAAGCCACCCCCTCGTTTCAAATCGTTCATCGTCGATTTGGCCTAAGGATTTTTGAGTTCATCACTCACGCCTTATCATCTTTCTTCGTGGATTTTTTGAAGTCAAGGATCTATCCAACCTCCACCGTACATGAGCAAGTTGGTCTTTAGTCGATTCGTATCAATTTGTAATCTTTATTTTCTTTGATCATTGACCCACCATACTTTATTACGAGCTTTACGCTCCTATCATCACTGTAAAATGAAGAAATAAGGTAAAAAGAGACTTACAAATCCGACATTAATTCGAAGCAAAGAAGCTTACAAAACCATCAATGTATACAAAGCAAAGAGGATTCGAAATCCAACATTAATTCGAAGCAAAGAAGCTTACAAAATCATCACTGTATGTAAAGCAAAAAAGAATCGAAATCCAACAGAAACTCGACATTAATTCGAAGCAAAGAAGCTTACTTGAAATCATAATCAGAAGCTCAAAAATTACTTGACATTAATTCAAAAATCTAGAAACTCGAAATCCATAAATTCTTAATCAGAAGGTAAGAAAGAGGAATCGAAATCCAACATCTACTCGAAATCATTTAGTTGATACTTGAAATCAGCTCGAGAAAGAGGATAAATGAGCTCGAAATGAGCTCGAGGCTTATTAACCTCGTCGAAATCGCAAATCCAGAAAAGAGGACTCGAAACCAACACGAGAAAGACTGAAATTACTATTACTCCATTTCGACGATTCTCTTGTCAAACAAAAACGAGCTCCAAACACTCGAAACAAGCTCGATTTAGTGTTTCTCTTCACTCGCTCAAGAACTCTAGATCCCCAAATCGATGTGGGAATTTCTATTATATGATTTTTTGTTGTTGGGTTTTATTTTTACTTTCTTTTTTTAGATTTAAAAAAAACAAAATTTAACCACATTTTAATTAAATCAATGGAATTAAATGTTCCGTTAACGGAGTTAAATGTTTCGTTTAAAATTTTGGCGGCGCAAAATAAAAATCTAATTTGAGGATTTGAAGTGTGAGTTTTATTACTTTCAGAGTTTAGAGTGGATTTAGAGTTCCAGTGCTAAAAAAACCTTATTTTTTTTTGGATGTCTCAATTTTTTTGATTTGTTTAATAGGCCCCAATACAAATATCCTTAAGCCTTAGCTTAAGGGTCTTCCACACATTCAAAATATTGTTTAGGCTACTAACTCTATCTGCTGCTACGTGTAACGATCCATTTATCTATTTGGAGAACTTGTTAGCAAAGCGACAAGATATTATTTACCTCTTTTTCTGCCGACTCTTTTTTTTTCTTCAGTTTTATGTAATTAACAAATAAAAAAACACAACGAAGATTCTCTGTCCGGAGCTACAAGCCGGAGCTCCTCCTTTTTCTTTCTCCATCCTCTGACTTTTCCTCTTTCAGGTGCTTTGCTCTGACCTCATCTTCATCTTCATCTCTATCCTCTTTTCTTTTTTCTTTTCTTTTCTCTTTGCCCAAAAAAGTTTCTTTATGTTCTTGATCTTTCTTCTCATCTACGCAATTAATCTTTCTGTGTATTAGTTTCGTTTAGGTTTCTGTGTGTTCTTTTGGCTGAATCTTGGTTGAATCTTGATTGGAAATTATGAATTTTCTTTTGGCTGAACAAAATATTGTGTATGAGTTCATAAAACTCTGGGAAAATCAAGTTCCCAGATTCAAAGCATGCTGATTTTTTTTTTTTTTTTGCAGAAAAGATTGTATAAACTAAATGTTCTTGAAATCTTGATTCTAGTGTGTACAAGCTAATCCCTTTTTCTTTTTCTTTTGTGGTTTTAGGTTTCTCTTTACAGATCACTAGATTTAAGTTCATATTCACATACTGAGATTCCAGACTCAAGCAAGATCTGGCTATTGATTGAGAGAAAAAATGGACTACCCTGAATGTTATAGATTAACATTTTCTGGAATTTTAGTTGCTTTTCTTGAATTAGCATTTGCTTATTGTCTTCTATGTGTATCAGCTTTCGTCTTAATTGTATCCAAGTTCTTAGTCTATCTGCCTTGTCCCTGTTCTGGGATTCTTGAGTACCAAAACGTCCATAAGCTTCTCATTGATTGGCCATTCGAAATCATACTCAGAATCCAGAAGATGGCCATTACCACTATAACAACAACTCGGCATCATCAAGAACAAGAAGAGAAGAATTCGGTTGATAAAGATAAGAACTTGGAATTGATGAATAAGGTGAGATTGCTTGAAGAAGTTGTTCAGGAAGAGAGATTAGCGAGAGCTGCTTTAATGGTGGAATTGGAGGAAGAAAGAGCAGCTTCAGCATCAGCCGCTGATGAAGCTATGGCTATGATTCTGAGGTTACATGCGGATAAAGCTTCGCTTGAAATGGAAGGGAAGCAATACGAGAGAATGATTGAGGAGAAATTCGCGTATGATGAAGAAGAGATGAATATCCTCAAGGAGATTCTTTTCAAAAGGGAGAGAGAGAAGCATTTTCTTGAGAAGGAACTTGAGACTTACAAGCACATTGATGAAGATGATCCAGAGATTGATGATAGAGAACCGATTGTGCATGATGTTCATGTCATTGAGGTTGATGATAATAATGCTAAGAAGAAGGATGATGATTCTGCGGAACACAAAGAGAGGGAAAATGATGATCAGATGAAGCAAATGGAAGATATATTGAAGGATCATGATTCATCAGCATCATCACCTTCATCTTCTCTACATCTCTCATAAGTCTCGCATTCTGGTTATAAAGTCTTTGCCTTTTCTTGTTGACTGTGTTTTGGGGGAATGTGTTATGTGTAGATTTGGTTTAACTTGTGAATATAATGTAGAAGTTTGTGACAACTATACGCATAAAATGAAATAAAATTCTATCGATCAGCATAAATCAACAATAATGAAGTTTCAGTGGCAGAATCAAAATCAAGACTATCTTTGACAAAACGGGCTTAATACACAGAGATTAGACGTCGGTTTTTCTTCGATCAATACTTAACCCGGGCTAGAACATCGAGCTGTGATCCGAGCTTCTCTTCTACGACCTTCTCTGCCTTAGTCCTGAGCTTGTTGAGTTGCTTCTTAAATCACTTGTGACCTTTCCTTTCTCTTCTCCTCAAGTTCCTGTTAGATAAAGAAACTCCAATGATTAGTTTCAGTGAAAAAACTCCAGTAACATAACTCTTGGGTTCTTCAAAGTAAACAGAGTTGCTATCAATTTAGTAGTAACAATCCAAACCGCGATATTCCGGCAGAGAAAGATAGACTTATTTTAATGGTATCGTAATGGTTCCAGCCAACCTCAGACTATAGACGGCCCAGTAAGCACCACGCTTGGTTTTGTGTGGAATCATCCTGCAACAACAAAACAAAAAAAATTGATTTCACAAAACTCAAAAGAGAAAACTTTATTTTTGTATAAATGCTACATTTCTCCTACACACACACAGGAACTACAAAACACAATTGCACAAATAAGCTGCCAATTCTCTTCTAATCACAGAGAATACATAAGAACAAATTAGTCATGTGTGGAATTAATTTGTTACCACAAAACATAAATTCAATTTCACAAAACCTGTTGGAACAAATTTTTTATCAAAGCTTGCGGGTTTGATAAAATTGTGTTTGTATGAAAACAAATGAGTTAAGCCCATTTAAATGAAATGTTTTCATCGGCTTTAACTATTTGTGGGAAGAGCAAAAGTCCCATATTACTAGTTGAGAAATGTTTTCTCTTGTATATATGGAGTGGATGTGTGATCGTATGGGTGTCTATCGATACCCCTTGGTATCGATATCGATCGACGCTCGACGGACATTGGGCTTTAATTCGAGCAATTGAATTTTTGGGCCGCAACCGTCTAGAATATTATGTACTTGTTAATCAAATATGCGAAAACCCTAGCCTCTCTCCTATATATACAACCCGATTTTCACCAGAAAAATCATCCTTAAAACCACAAAAAACACATCCTAAAAGTTCTAGCAAAAGTTCATTCAATTCCCTACTGCTTAGAATAAGTCTTTATTCGAGAGTATCGTAGTTATAATGTTCGACAGATCTGTTATCGAGGGTCTGCGATAACAGATTCATTTGGTTGTATCCTGGGACTCATGGATCTATTATAAACCGTCGTACTACGGAAGATTCTTTGAGTTAAGGAAAGAGATTCATCTCGCCTCCATTGATTTATTTATATGTCATCGTTTTATTAATCTCCTGTTTCCTTACCGTTTATTTATGTATTCGTGATTAAATCCAATCATGTCTATTGTGCGAATTTTTGGTCCTACAATCTTAACTCAAAGAATATCCGATTTCTGTTTAATTATTTCAATCGGATCTTTAATCGCGAGTAAATAAACGTGTTTTCAAACGATTTATAAAACGATTCTTCTACTGCTGATGATACTCAAACGTTATCAAACGCTAATTTACCAATATGAAACGTGTAGTAGAAGCAATTTTCTGTTTATTGTATTATTTTATAAAAGATGTTCTACTGCTAGTGATACTCAAACGTTATCAAAACGCATCTTTTGCAACTTGAAACGTGTAGTAGAAGCAGTATTGCATTTAAACGTCTTTCACATCCGTTATTAATTGCGATTAATAAACTGTATAAACAACGAATGCACGATGTGGTTCTTCTTTGGTTCGATTGCGATCGACACCATGTGAGTATCGATCGACACCCAATGTGGCATCGATCGATACTATGCAAAAAATTTATTGACATCGATTGACACCGAGCGTGGATCGTTCGATTTAAGTCTCTGAAAATTTTGTATCGGTCGACACTGCGTGTGCATCGATCGATACTGTGCATCGACCGATTTGGGTCTATATCGATCGATACTGTGTAACATTCACAAGTATCGATCGACACCGTAGTGCATCGATCGATCCTGTGGATAATTCACTTGCATCGATCGACACCTAGGGTGTATCAATCGACACCGTGGTGCATCGATCATCGATCGACACCTAGGGTGTATCGATCGACACTGTGTATGCATCGATCGACACCAGTTGGGCATCGATCGATACATGTTGTTTGGTCCGATATTAGCATTAGAATTGCGATTCCTAACAATTCATATCGGTACTAATTGGAAGTTGTGTTTTTTTTTTGTCTTCACATAATGACAACCGACGTTGAAAACAACTCTGGAATGGTGGAGAAAACCAATGACAAAGTGGAAGAAACGACTGCGAGTCTGATCGAGACGGTCAAAGTTCCATCTGGGAATCATGTTGCTCCTCCAAACAAGTTTGATGGGACAACATTTAAGATGTGGAAAAAGAAGATGTTCTTCTACCTGACCACGCTGAATCTGCAGAAATACACCAGCGAAGTGAAACCTATTCTTCCAGAAGATAACACTGATCCACGTGCGCTTGCGAGTGTTCACGCATGGGAACATGCCGACTTTTTGTGCAAGGGTTACATTCAAAATAGCCTTTCGGACTCTCTGTTTGGGGTGTACGGAAACGCTGAAACTTCTAAGGAACTGTGGGATTCCCGTGACAAGAAGTATCGCATTGAAGATTCTGGTACTCATAAATTCACTGTGGCAAAATTTATGCAGTACCAGATGGTGGATTCCAGACCACTGATGGAACAAGTCGATGAGGTGCAGAGGCTCCTACACGACATTCATGCTGAGGGAATGCGGCTGTGTGAAACCTATCAGGGATGCTGCATCATTGAGAAGCTTCCTCCTGGTTGGACAAACTTCAAAAATTACCTCAGGCTGAAGAAAAATAAGATGAGCCTTGAAGATCTGGTTGTTAAACTTCGCGTAGAGTCTACGAATAGAGAACAACAGATTGGTGTAGGTGTAAAGATTCGCGAACACAATGCGAATATGGTTGAACACCAAAACAACAATCAAGGCAAGTGGCAGAACAAACGACGCCTAAACAAAGGCAAAGGGAAGATGCCACCAAAGAACTTCCAGAAGTTCAAGAACAAGAATGGTCAGAATGGTCAGACTTCTCAAAGGTTCTTGGGAACATGTAACTTCTGTGGAAAGCAAGGACACAAATCCTTCGAGTGTCGCAGCAAGAAGGCTCAAGCGAACTTGACAGAAGCTGACATGTGTGCTGTGGTCACTGAGGCCAATGTTGCTGAAAGCCATCCGAAGACTTGGTGGTTCGATACTGGTGAAACCAGGCACATCTGCATGGATCGAGAGATGTTCTCGACATACACAAAGAACAAGAGTGGTGACAAGCTCTTGATGGGTAATTCCGCCTCGTCGACAATTGATGGTCACGGAAAAGTTGTTCTGAAGCTCACATCTAGACAGGAGCTGGTTCTCACGAATGTTGTCCATGTACCAGAGATGCGCAAGAATCTGATCTATGGATCTCTGATAAGCAAGCATGGATTCACTGTGAAGCTGGAAGGTGATAAGCTGATCCTAACGAAGAATGGGATGTATTTGGGAAAGGGTTTTGTTTGTGATAATTTGTTTAAAATGTATGCTGAGACAGTAATCCGTAAGGATAATGTAACCGAGGCATCCACCTCGAAGAACCCTAAGATGAATGATAAGAAACCATTTGCTTATCTCGCTGAGTCTTTCAATATTTGGCATGAACGTTTAGGACATGTTAATTTCAAGTCTATGAGTAGATTGATGAACATGAACTTGATTCCTAAATGCAAAATAAGCAAAGACAAATGTGAAGTTCGTGTCCAAGCCAAACTCACTAAAACGCCATCACCCAGCGTTCAAAGAACAACCGAACCTCTAGGTTTAATTCACACAGACTTATGTGATTTAAAATACATTCAAACTAGAGGTGGTAAGAAATATTTCGTGACCTTCATAGACGATTGCACGAGATATTGTTACATCTATCTACTGCGTAGTAAAGATGAAGCCTTGGAAAAGTTTAAAGAGTACAAGCTGGATGTTGAAAACCAACTTGGTAAAACCATAAAAATGGTTAGAAGTGATAGAGGAGGAGAATATAATGAACCATTTGATGCATTCTGTAGAGCACATGGCATTATTCATCAAACGACTTCTCCCTACTCACCGGAATCCAACGGAGTTGCGGAAAGAAAGAACAGAACTCTCAAGGAAAGGATGAATGCAATGTTGCAGGAATCTGGGTTAGCCCAGAACATAAGGGGGGAAGCTCTGCTTACCTCAAATTATATCCTGAACAAAATCCCACACAAAGTCACAGGGAAAAATCCTTATGAACTTTGGAAAGGTAATGTACCTTCGTATAAATACCTGAAAGTGTGGGGGTGCCTGGCAAAAGTTGCAGTTCCACTTCCGAAAAATGTCACCATCGGACCTAAGACGGTAGACTGCATCTTTATCGGATATGCGCATAAAAGTAGTGCCTATCGGTTTCTGGTACATAAATAAGATATACCAGACATTCATGTAGATACGATAATGGAGTCAAGGAACGCGTCATTCTTCGAAAGTGTGTTTCCGTGTAAGGATAGAGGAAATCCTAAACGAACTCGTGATGAACGAGATGTTAGCAATGAGGATAGAACTTCAGGCACTTCTACAAACGAAGAAAAAGAAGAAGAAGTTGAACCTAGACGAAGCAAGAGAGCTCGTAAGGAAAAGACATTCGGCTCTGAGTTCATAATGGCATTCCTCGCAGAAAGTGGTCCAAGAACTTTCATGGAAGCAATGTCTACACCCGATGCACCTTTCTGGAAGGAGGAATCTAACAGTGAAATCAACTCAATTATGCAAAATCATACTTATGAGTGGGTAGACCTACCTCAAGGCTGCAAACCTCTTGGGTGTAAATGGGTCTTCACCACAAAGCTAAAAATCGATGGCTATATAGACAAGTATAAGGCCAGACTTGTGGAACAAGGATTTCATCAAAAGGAAGGACTGGATTTCTTTGACAGTTATTCTCCAGTGACGAGAATAACTTCGATTCGCATGCTGATTGGAATCGCAGCTTTAAGAAACCTTGAAATACATCAGATGGATGTCAAGACTGCTTTCCTAAATGGAGATTTAGAGGAAGAGATTTATATGAACCAAACTGAGGGTTATGTTGCTCCCGGACAAGAGAAGAAAGTATGTAGACTTGTGAAATCGCTATACGGACTCAAGCAAGCTCCGAAGCAATGGCATGAAAAGTTTGACAGTGTAATGATGTCAAATGGCTTTCACATCAATGAATGTGATAAGTGCATCTATATCAAAAGTACTCCACATGGTTATGTGTTGTTGTGTTTGTACGTAGATGATATGCTCATCATGGGAAGCAACAAAGTCATAATCAATCAAACGAAGAATATGCTTAGTGGAAAGTATGATATGAAAGACATGGGATTAGCGGATGTAATTCTAGGGATTAAAATTATTCGAAATTCAAAAGGAATAATTTTGTCTCAAGACCATTACGATACAAAAATCCTAGAGAGTTTTAAGACCTACTCAAATGGGACTGCAAAAACTCTGCTTGATCCTTAACTTCATTTGACAAAGAATTCAGGTGAATCCGTGTCACAGGTGGAGTATGCAAGAGTCATCGGAAGTCTTATGTACTTGACGAATTGTACTAGACATGATTTAGCGCACTCAGTAAATGTACTAAGTCACTACACAAGTAATCCAGGACAAACTCATTGGAAGGCCATAACAAGGGTACTAAATTATCTACGATACACTAAAAGTTATGGGCTGCACTTCGGTAAAGAACCAGCAGTTATGGAAGGGTATAGTGATGCCAATTGGATTTCAGATTCCAGAAACTCCAAATCCACGAGTATATATGTCTTTACTCTTGCTGGTGCAGCAATATCCTGGAAATCTTCCAAACAAATACTCCTGGCCAGATCAACCATGGAGTCAGAGTTTATAGCTTTAGACAAAGCTGCAGAGGAAGCAGAATGGCTTCGAAACTTTCTGGAAGATATCCCGATGTGGGAAAAACCAGTGCCATCATTACGTGTACACTGTGATAGTCAGTAGGCTATCTCTCGGGCACTGAGTAACCTATATAATGGTAAATCTCATCACATAAGAAGTCGACATAAGACCATTAGACAATTGATCTCAACTGGTGTACTTACGATAGATTACATCAAGTCGGCTGATAACTTAGCGGATCCGTTCACCAAAAGTTTGCCGCGAGATCAAATTGTAAAATCATCAAATGGAATGGGTTTAAAGCCTATAGAAAAAGATGACGTTTGACAGATACCCTACCTATGTGACTGGAGATCCCAAGATCTAGGTTCAAAGGGAAAACAAAGTTGAAATGATTCGAAATTGAGCACTGTGAGACTATGTCTTTGCCCAGTTCCTATGATGATAAAACAGTGCTTCATGTGAATATTGAGGATAAGCGTTGGCTTTTAATGATTGCATAGCTTTGTAATAGTGGAGTGTGACATGATACTTATGAAAACAAGATGATAACAGATCACCTAGTGAATGTGAAATGAGGGCCGTTTCTAGGAGAATATAGCAGAGAATGAAAGAGACGGCTATATACTCCAAGTTCACTCATGAAAAACCAGGAATGTTCAAGGCCAAAATGAACACAATAGAGAGCAAAGTTCTACGAGAAAATGTCGCTGTGCGATACCTGTTGTCTAGGTTTACATCAAAATATGGGTGGTTCAAGACATTATGTTCACCTCCCGGCCGAGTAAACCCGACAGATATTAAAAATGATTGGTTCAAAGCTGAAAAACGCTACCTCTCAGATACAGTTACATTTTCGTATACTCTCGAAAGTCTGTCTACGTCTAGTCGAGTCTAGTCAAGTATGTCTAGTAAAGTCTAGTATGTACAATTTTCATATGTTTAGAGTCATTTCTATTCATGTGGGGGATTGTTGGAACAAAATTTTTATCAAAGCTTGCGGGCTTGATAAAATTGTGTTTGTGTGAAAAGAAATGAGTTAAGCCCATTCAAATGAAATGTTTTCATTGGCTTTAACTATTTGTGGGAAGAGCAAAAGTCCCACATTACTAGTTGAGAAATGTTTCCTCTTGTATATATGGAGTGGCTGTGTGATCGTATGGGTGTCGATCGATACCCCTTGGTATCGATCGATGCTCGACGGACATTGGGATTTAATTCGAGCAATTGAATTTTTGGGCCGCAGCCGTCTAGAATATTCTGCAGAATATTCTGTACTTGTTAATCAAGTCTACGAAAACCCTAGCCTCTCTCCTATATATACAACCCGATTTTCACCAGAAAAATCATCCTTAAAAACACAAAAAACACATCCTAAAAGTTCTAACAAAAGTTCCTTCAATTCCCTACTGCTTAGAGTAAGTCTTTATTCGAGAGTATCGTAGTTATAATGTTCGACAGATCTGTTATCGAGTGTCTGCGATAACAGATTCCTTTGGTTGTATCCTGGGACTCATGGATCTATTATAAACCGTCGCACTACGGAAGATTCTTTGAGTTAAGGGAAGAGATTCATCTCGCCTCCATTGATTTATTTATATGTCATCGTTTTATTAATCTCCTATTTCCTTACCGTTTATTTATGTATTCGTGATTAAATCCAATCATGTCTATTGTGCGAATTTTTGGTCCTACAAAACCCAAATGAAAAAACTTTATCTTTCGTGTGAATCCTACATTTTTATTACTCACACAAGCAAACATGAAGCATGATTGCACAATCGAACTTGCGATTCTCTTATGAACGCAGAGAAATACATAAGCTTCGTTTTTGAGCCTTGCGCAACATGGTTTTTGAGCCTTACCGTTAAACACAATAAAGAAGAACAAATGCGTTGATAAACTTAGAATAATAGAACTTCAAAGCCAAAACACCAAATCCAAAAATTCAAATTCAAAATACCAAAACACCAAATAAAGCCATTAAAAAAAGTTAAGAGAAAAGCATAAATAATCATCTTAAAGATTGCTACATAATATTAGAATATGAATGAATCAGGCAACACAATAAAATCCGTGAGTTGTGAAGATGCAGCTACCTGATGCATCTCGTGTACAAATTTGGAACTAACCCATGGCATAGCTCAAAGGAGTAAGACGAAGTGACAGATGACGTGGAGCTTACTAGGTCAGGGAGCTGAGCTGTATAAGTCACAAGGAGAGACGCGAAGCAGTTGTTGAGCTGGAACGAATATCTTATGGATAATAAGGAAGCATGGAAGATTTCCTTATTCTTAGGAGAAAAATAAGGGAATGGAACATATCCTTGAAGATTCGGTGTGATCCTCTAGGATATTGTGATCTAGGGTTAGCTGTAAGTCCTACCTTGTATAAGTAGGCGTGAAAAGTCCATGTATGGGACTTAACACAATTGGAGAATTCTGAGCATAGGGCAAAGGGTCATCTTGTAAGAGATCTAAAGCTAAGGGCGAGAGAATTCATTGAGAGGTTCTTGGGTCACGTATAGATCCAAGGACAGGTGATGCTAGAACGACAAGTCAATGTGTGTCTTGAGCTTTTCTAGGATCGTGCTTAGTAAGACTTGTAAGTTTACTAAACAGATGTACTAGCAATAAAGTTTTCATGTAGAGAAACTCTTGCCTCACTGTGTGTACTAGTTCCTGTACTACGGCTCTTGCATTTTCATTTGGTATCAGAGCGGTCATCTGTGTGTATTACAAACAGGTGAGATCTTGAGGAGAAAAATGGAGAGCTATCAAGAATTGGTGAACAACTCAAAGGTGATACTAAACTCAGGGAACTATAGTTTTTGGAAGTCTCGAATCAGATCATTGATTAAGGGAATTGATCCACTCGCGTGGAAAGTTGTTCTTGAAAAATGGACAGAACCTAAGGTGAAAGACGCCGCCGGAGTAGAGACAAACAAACCAGAGGAACAATGGACTGAAGAGGAGCAGAAATAATCCAAATACAATTCTAGGGCTCTCACGGCTATTCATTGCAGTGTATCAGTAAAGACGTTTGAGTTGATTCAAGGATGTGAAACTACAAAAGAAGCATGGGATATTCTTCAGATTCACTTCGAGGGAACAACTAAAGTTCAGAATTCAAGAAAAGATATATTGTCATCTAGATTTGAAAATCTGAGGATGGAGGAGCATGAATCTATTGCTGACTTTAGCTCAAAGCTGAGCTCACTAGCACAGGAAGCAGCCACTCTAGGCAAGACATACAAAGATAAGAAGTTAGTGAAGAAATTCCTACGATGTTTGCCTACGAGATTCATGGGGTACAAGTCGGCTCTAAGTGTATCTCAGAACACTGAGTCACTGGCCTTTAGTGAAGTTGTGGGAATGTTACAAGCTCATGATATGAAGCTGGATAGTCTAAAGAAACCAAAAAGCATGGCTCTTGTCTCAACAAGTGAACGAAAATCTTTAGAGTCAGATGAAGAGGAAGATCCAATAAGCTTGCTGGTCCGGCGATTTGATCGTGCCCTGAGAAAAGCAGGAAAATTCCAAAATCAGAGGAAAACCAGCTCCTTCCGAAAACAAACTGAAGGAGACAGACATGGAAAGAAAACTGAAATGCAATGTCATGAATGCAAAGGATATGGTCACTTCAAAACTGAATTTCTCACAATCAAGAGAAGGGAAATTCAGTGCTTTGGTTGCAGAGGGTTTGGACACACACAACTGGAGTGTGTGAATGATCAGAAACGCCAAAAATAAAAGTCCTTAATGGCTGAAGATGACTCAGAATATGAAAGCGAGGATGAAGGTGTGGAAGAAGTAAACAACTTTGTTACGCTTCTTGGGATAACAGAATTCTCATAAGAAGAAGCATCAGGGTCTGAGTCTGATGAAGAGCTGGAGGATGACTTCACTGAAAGCTACAAAGAAGTTCGTGAGATGCTGATTAAAGTCGGAAAGGAGAACTCAGAACTAAAACAGGAGAAACTACGTCTTGAGTCAGTCATCGTAGTGCTGCAAGAAGAACTAAGTGCTGAAAGGAAGATAAGTCAGGCAAGTGTGTCACTGATAAAAGAGAAGTTGAATCTGGCATCTAAGGCTGACCGACTACATCAAGAACTACAAGCTGAGAAGAAGATGTCAACTCAACTCCAGACAGAACTAGATCTACAGTACAAGAAAATCCACATGTTCGCAGGAACAAAACAACTTGACAAGATCCTGAGCTACGGCAGAACAGTGGATGTGAAACGAGGTTTGGGATACACCGGAAAGGAAATCAAGGAGACAAGGAAATTCAACTTTGTCTCAGCAGGATTCCACACTCATGATAAGCTAAAGATGGGCAGCTTCATAGCAAGAAAAGCTGGTTGTTACTTCTGTGGCAAACACATCCACATCAGAGCCTATTGCTACAAGTTCTGGGAAAGAGTAAGACAGCTCAGGAAACAGAGAAACTTCTCTTGGAATGGTTATAGAAATCAGATCTAGGTAAAACGGACAGATCTAGCACACGGAGCTGTACACGAATCAAAACCAAAACACTCGGACACTCCAATATGGCTCAACTTCAAGTGTAACATGGGTGTAACATCAGAAGATACAGGACCATGGTACTTTGACAGTGGATGTTCCCGACACATGACAGGCACACGAAACTATCTCCAGAATGTTAAAAAGGTTAAGGGAGGAAAAGTTACCTTCGGAGATGGAAGCAAAGGAGCTATCCAAGGAAAAAGAGAGACATGCGAGTCAGAGTTACCACAACTGATGAATGTATATCTGGTTAAGGGCTTGAAAGCAAATCTCATCAGTGTTAGTCAACTGTGTGACGAAGAAATGATTGTAATCTTTACTAGCACTGATTGCAAAGCTGTCAACAACGAAGGTAGAACAATGTTGAGAGGGATCAGATCAGGAAATAACTGCTACTTGTGGGATAGCGCATCTACTTCAACAAGCTGTTACAGTGCTCATGATGATTTACAGCTGTGGCATCAGCGGCTTGGTCACATGAATGTCAGAAATCTTACTAATCTCGTTGACAAAGAGATAGTGAGAGGTGTGCCACGAATCAAGGGAGGAAGTGAAATAATATGTGGTCCATGCAATCAAGGAAAACAGGTGAAGGTTCAACATAAAAGGGTACCTGATGTTCAATCCAAAGCAGCACTAGACCTGCTGCACATGGATCTGATGGGACCAATTCAGGTTGAAAGTGCAGGGGGCAAGAGGTATGTGTTTCTCCTGGTAGATGACTACTCACGTTTCACTTGGGTCAGATTCATCCGTGAAAAATCTGACACAGCCGAAAGCTTCAGAATCTTAGCTCTGCAACTGAAGAATGAAAGGGGAGGTATCAAAAACATCCGCAGTGATCATGGTGGAGAATTTCAGAATGACATCTTAAATGTCTTATGTGAAAATCATGGAATTGCCCATCAGTACTCAGCTCCAAGAACACCTCATCAAAATGGAGTGGTGGAACGGAAGAATAGAACCCTGCAGGAAATGGCACGTGCAATGATACATGGTAACAAAGTACCTATGAAATTCTGGGCTGAAGCTGTGAGCACCGCATGTTACATCATAAACCGAGTCTATGTCAGGAAGGGGACAATGAAAACTCCTTATGAACTGTGGAAAGGGAAGATACCAAACCTAAGTTACTTTCATGTGTTTGGATGCAAGTGCTACATTTTAAATGACAAAGATCATCTTGGAAAGTTTGACTCCAGAAGCGATGAAGAAATGTTTCTAGGATACTCTGATACAAGCACAACATTCAGGGTATTCAACACAAGGTCAAGAGTGCTAATTGAGTCAGTCAACATTGTTTTCGATGACTACTCTCTCATGAAGTGGGAAGGAGCTAACACAGAGAGTGGTTCAGACTATATTGATGAAGAACATATACCTTAAAGCAAACCTGACAACACGGAAGAACAACATGTGTCAGAGCCATCGGTGGCTGAGTCAAGTGAAAACTACACAGGTTCATCACAATCATTCATCATCTAATATTATTGGTGATGTGAATGAAGGGAGGAAGACTCGTGGAGTCCAACTTGATTTCAAAAAGATGGTTAGTAAATACTCTGAGATGGTCTTGTATGCATGCTTTGTATATGTTATTGAGCCACGAAACCACATACAAGCACTTGAAGATGAATTCTGGATTGTGTTTATGGAGCAAGAACTAGAGCAGTTTGTGCGCAATGATGTGTGGGAGCTTGTACCACGACCTGAGCATGGAAATGTTGTAGGCACCAAGTGGATTTTCAAAAACAAAATTGATGAAAATGGTGTTGTGGTCATAAACAAAGCAAGGCTGGTAGCTCAAGGATACTCTCATATAGAAGGGGTAGACTTCGAAGAGACGTTTGCACATGTAGCAAGGCTTGAGTCAATACGGTTGTTTCTTGGAATGGCATGTATTCTGAACTTCAAAGTGTATCAGATGGACGTAAAGAGTGCATTACTAAATGGAATTCTACAAGTGATAATGAACTTTTTACGGTTCGCACAATTAACCCATTGTGCACAATGCCTCAATCTAATGGCATGTCATTGTAGCACTTTGGGATCGAATCCACAGGGAAATAAGAACGACGCACTAAGAATACAGGACGCTATCTAATCTAAGCAAATATCGGGTTTTGGCTTTTATCGGACAATTTGAAATAAACAAAAATAGCAAAATTAAACAAGCGAATTCTCGGGTAAAGCAATCGACTCGGGTGATTCTCGCTCCATTCTAGACACTCAAACATTCAATCAATTGCCTCCGTAGGCCCTAGGTACACTACTAAAGATTAATCCACGTCAATGGTATTAATCCCTTTCTTAGTCATCAATCGTCATAAACTTCCGTTCGCGATTCTATGACTAACAAGCATTAATAACAAGTCCACTTAGCCACAATTCACCTTAGACATCAACTCCCGTTGGCTAAGATATGAAAAGCACTCATTGAATTGGTTGGGGAATTTCATCGAACACCTTCCGGGCGAGAAATTCCCTATGAACTAAATCAACTTTGTCAAGGCTAATCCAGCATTAATAACACTCAATGAGAAAGGATATCAACTAATCTAGCTCTTAAACATCAAGAACAAACCTAAAATCACCCTAATCTACTTTACCCAAGAACCCTAGAAAACTACTCACAACACATGGTTTTCTCCACAAATCCCATAAAGGAAGTGTTGAGAATCATAAAAGATGATAAGAAAATAGATGGAAGAGATAATCCAACAAGAACTTGCGTAAATCACTCAAGAATCTCTTCCAATCTTCTTTAAAGCCCTAAAAACGTTTTTGGTTCTCTCTAAAAAAACAATACCAGAGTCAATGTCTAATTAGGCTTAATTTGCTTAAATAAATACAGATCGGGTCGGGTCAACCCGGGATAAACCGGGTTTGACCCGACAATTTTTGTGTCCGAGAAGGTTCACAGCGGTCAGCTCATACCGCTGCATGACCGCTGTGAAATGCCTGGTTTTTGCTCCGGATGGATCCGCAGCGGTCTCCCCATACCGCTGTGTTTCGGCCGCTGCGAGACTTGAAAGTGCAGCGGTGGAGCCATGACCGCTGTGAGCTGGCCGCTGCGAATGTCTGGTTTTCTTCTTCTTTCGTTTGCCTTCTCCGTTCTTCGGGTACGTTCCTCCTAGTCCGTGATCTTCCTCCAAGCTCCAAATGGTACCTAAAAGACTCCATAGCACACAAACATATGCAAGAACTAACCTAAGACTCACTAACTCTAAAATGGATGCAAACTACACCAAAAACAATGAAATGAATGCACAAAGTCACAAAATGCTAACTAAAATGTATACTAAAATGGACTAAATTATGCAACTATCAACTCCCCCGAACTTGCCTTTTGCTTGTCCGCAAGCAAACAAACAAGAACAAGTCGAAGAAGAGGTTGGAATGCGAGAGATCATATCCGAGAATATTAACAAAATAATTTAATTCAATGCCCTTGAGAGTAGTTATGTGATGCACAAACAACCTCTACTTCAAAAGATTTAGCCATACTCGTCGCTACACGAATTTGGTATAAGCCTTAGCATCTACAAGTAATCATATCCTCTAACTCTTTAACATTCATTAATTACAATGGTGAATCATGCTTAATAAAAATCAAGTGAACTCATTTGGCTTAGGGAAAAGGTTTTGAGATGAAAATAATCTCAATCATGTGGGTATTCCAATGCAATGGGATCTCTCACGAAAGAATGAACTTTGGCAAAATGCTAAGAGTAAAGAACAATTGATGCGTACAAGGATGACATCCGTCTACCCAATACCCCAATATGAACTCCACTCCTATTTCTAAACCCATCAATATTCATTCTAAACTACCCATATCACAAGGCATTTTGCCTTCTTAGACCACATTTCTTTTCTAACTTAGGGGATTCTTTTCTTCTTCTCTTTCAACAAATGGATTGGCTCTTCATCTTTTCCTTTTAGCTCTTTTTCACTTTCATAACTAGTCTCTCAATCATCATTTAGATGCCTTAGCCATATATATATATATATTTTTTTTTCTTTTGGCTCTTTCTTTCTTCTACACACATAGAGACTTATACTTGCAACACCTAGAGCTATCCCACATTTTCATGCCAACCAATCCAGACTTTTTACTTTCCCCTATCCTTTTTCTCAATCTTTTCCTTTCTCCACACTTTCTTTTCTTTACATCAACACCCAAATCACCAACCTATCTATCAACTCCTTGTCGTTCCAAACTCAACACTTTTTGCTAAGTTCATTCAAAATTAGGCCTCACGACACACACAAGAGATGAAGGCTTGAAGGAAAGGTTTAGTTAAGGGTGTGGTTAACCGTTCCAAATATGGGAATCAGCTATTTGAGCTAACAAGAGAGTGGTAAAAAGGGGTAAGATAGCTCAAATATGTATATGACATCCATGAATTCAACTTTTCAATGTACAAGCATGATAATTTCAAGTCAAGATTAGAGTTCATGTAGATAGAATTAGATTCAATTCAAAGCATGCTTCAACCAAGACAAAAACATTCAAACCGCAAGATCAAAGCATGGATCATCCTTAACTTCGTGATCGTTCAAATGCATCAAAGAACTCCTAACGAGGGCATTAATTCAAGCTCTTAAGTTTATATTCTACATGGATAATTCTCCCAATGCAAGTGAATGCAAACCTATATGCATCTAGACTCAATCTTAAACATGCAAAATGCAACTAAATATTTTTTTTTATGGTTTTTATATGCACTTATATGAATGAATGAGACTCAAATATGCGAAAAGAAAAATAAGATCACAAAACACAATATCAAAAGACACAAATCCTTCCCCCGAACTTGAATTGCAACGTCTCGGTGCAACACAAATCAAAGAGAAGGTAAAAATATGCAAAAGTATGTACAATGAAATGGAGTTTGGATCATACCTTTGGATTGGAGAGGAGTGTGACGTGCTGTAGCTCTACCCATTCATGCATTAAGCACCACGACCTCGGACCCAAGAAAACTATAAACATCAAACAAAAACATCAAAAGGAACAAGAACGAACGAAAATATATACAAAGATAGTCATGGGAATGCCTCCCAAGAGCGCTTGTTTTACGTCGCTAAGCTTGACGTTTCAACTGTTAATCATGAGAATCAAAAGGTTGAGCCAATGCACCTTTGGTCCTTCTCTTGTCAAGACAAGAAACAAAATATGCAACATGGCACACGACTATCCATGGCAAAGAGGCATAACTCACATCAAGAAAGGTTACTAAAAATATAGCATACATCTTGGAATTTTCCTTGATGATGAGATGTTCACGAGGACCAAATGCATTTGATGGAAAAATGAAGTCGATTTCATGTTTAAACGAGTTAATCACAAAATAGTCAACTTCATCTCCATCAATCATGTAAAACACATCCTCTTTCCTAGATTTCATCTCAACCTTAGGGTCATCTATCTCATTCAAGATCTTATCTACATCAAGCACATCCCCTAGGTAAGATTTTTCAAGAAGAGAACTAGATTCCTCAGGCATTGAAAGCTTAAACTCGATATCATGATCATTCAAAGCACATAGATAATTAATATCAAAACATACTTCATGATAATCACTAGCAAGCTTTTCTACTCTTAAGGTTTCTAGTATTTGAGACTCACATATTAAATCACAGCATTCATTAATGAGCTTGAGAGCATGTGAACTAGAAGCTACATCTTCAATGCAAGGCAAGTGACTATCCTCATAATCAACGATTTCAAAGGTTGTGTCAAAAATACCTTCTAGTTGGCATGGTGGAACCCAATAAATTACCTCTTCGAGTGCATGAGCTATCTTTATCTCAATAAATGTGAGCTCCCTTCCCTCAAGCGCTGCCCGACGTGACATGAGGTTCAAACGGATCATAATCGCGAGATTACTCCTTGTCAATGTCGGGTTTTCTTTGCAAAGCTCATCCAACTCTACTTTTTGTTCTGATGTGAGTACACTTTCATCAAATGGTGGCTCCACATATGGCTCATCATCAATGCTTTCATCAAATGTGGCATCCTCTTCTTGTGGCCAATCATTGTAATCCATGGCCATCGACTCTAAGAAGCAAAAAAGAAGAAAATAAAAAGTTAGTAGAAGTCAAGACCTTAGTCTCAAATAGCATCCAAATCCTAATGGCTATTGCTAATCTCCCCGGCAACGGCGCCAAATTGATAATGAACTTTTTACGGTTCGCACAATTAACCCATTGTGCACAATGCCTCAATCTAATGGCATGTCATTGTAGCACTTTGGGATCGAATCCACAGGGAAATAAGAACGACGCACTAAGAATACAGGACGCTATCTAATCTAAGCAAATATCGGGTTTTGGCTTTTATCGGACAATTTGAAATAAACAAAAATAGCAAAATTAAACAAGCGAATTCTCGGGTAAAGCAATCGACTCGGGTGATTCTCGCTCCATTCTAGACACTCAAACATTCAATCAATTGCCTCCGTAGGCCCTAGGTACACTACTAAAGATTAATCCACGTCAATGGTATTAATCCCTTTCTTAGTCATCAATCGTCATAAACTTCCGTTCGCGATTCTATGACTAACAAGCATTAATAACAAGTCCACTTAGCCACAATTCACCTTAGACATCAACTCCCGTTGGCTAAGATATGAAAAGCACTCATTGAATTGGTTGGGGAATTTCATCGAACACCTTCCGGGCGAGAAATTCCCTATGATCTAAATCAACTTTGTCAAGGCTAATCCAGCATTAATAACACTCAATGAGAAAGGATATCAACTAATCTAGCTCTTAAACATCAAGAACAAACCTAAAATCACCCTAATCTACTTTACCCAAGAACCCTAGAAAACTACTCACAACACATGGTTTTCTCCACAAATCCCATAAAGGAAGTGTTGAGAATCATAAAAGATGATAAGAAAATAGATGGAAGAGATAATCCAACAAGAACTTGCGTAAATCACTCAAGAATCTCTTCCAATCTTCTTTAAAGCCCTAAAAACGTTTTTGGTTCTCTCTAAAAAAACAATACCAGAGTCAATGTCTAATTAGGCTTAATTTGCTTAAATAAATACAGATCGGGTCGGGTCAACCCGGGACAAACCGGGTTTGACCCGACAATTTTTGTGTCCGAGAAGGTTCACAGCGGTCAGCTCATACCGCTGCATGACCGCTGTGAAATGCCTGGTTTTTGCTCCGGATGGATCCGCAGCGGTCTCCCTATACCGCTGTGTTTCGGCCGCTGCGAGACTTGAAAGTGCAGCGGTGGAGCCATGACCGCTGTGAGCTGGCCGCTGCGAATGTCTGGTTTTCTTCTTCTTTCGTTTGCCTTCTCCGTTCTTCGGGTACGTTCCTCCTAGTCCGTGATCTTCCTCCAAGCTCCAAATGGTACCTAAAAGACTCCATAGCACACAAACATATGCAAGAACTAACCTAAGACTCACTAACTCTAAAATGGATGCAAACTACACCAAAAACAATGAAATGAATGCACAAAGTCACAAAATGCTAACTAAAATGTATACTAAAATGGACTAAATTATGCAACTATCAACAAGAAGAAGTATATGTCGAGCAGCCTAAGGGGTTTAAAGATTCAATTAACCCAGGGCACGTATACAAGCTCAAGAAAGCTCTGTATGGATTGAAACAAGCACCTCGAGCGTGGTATGAAAGGCTTACTGGTTTTCTTGAAGAAACATGCTACACAAGAGGGAGTGTTGACAAAACTCTGTTCATACTTGAACAAGGGAAGGAGATCATGATGGTGCAGATATATGTAGACGACATCATCTTTGGGAGTTCATCTCAGTTGCTAGTAGATCAGTTTGTTAGCAACATGACTCAAGAGTTCGAGATGAGTATGGTAGGGGAGCTGAAATACTTCCTGGGATTACAAATAACCCAGTCAGAGGAAGGAGTATTTATCTCTCAAAGCACATATGCTAAGAACTTGTTGGTGAGGTTCAAACTTGATCAGTGCAAAGAAGCACGTACGCCAATGAGCACCACAACAAAACTGAGTAGAGATGATGAGGGACAAGATGTTGATCCCACAACATACATAGGAATGATTGGGAGTCTCCTGTATCTCACTGCAAGCAGGCCAGACCTATGCTTAAGTGTTGGAATATGTGCGCGGTATCAGGCTGAGCCAAAGCAGTCACACCTTGAAGCGGTAAAGAGGATCATCAAGTATGTCAAGGGAACAAGTGCTCTTGGGGTTTGGTATTCCAAAGGATCAAATAAGAATTTGGTGGGATACTGTGATGCAGACTGGGCAGGAAGTGTTGATGACAGAAAAAGCACCAGTGGAGGATGTTTCTTTCTCGGGAACAATCTTATCTCGTGGATGAGCAAAAAGCAAAATTCAGTGTCACTATCAACTGCAGAGGCGGAATACATAGCCATGGGTGAAACAGATGTCAGCAGAATACGGGATGGATGCTGGACCACTCTTGGTTCACTGTGACAACAAAAGTGCCATAAGCATATCAAAGAGTCCAGTTCAGCACTAGAGAACAAAGAACATTGACATAAGGCACCACTTCATCAGAGAATTGGTGGAGGAGAAACATGTAGTAATTGAACACATTGTCACTGATCTTCAGCTGGCTGATTTATTCACAAAACCTTTGGACTTTAATCGCTTTGTCACCTTGAGAACTTCAATTGGTGTGTGTGGTATGTGATTGTTATTTCGAGTGTACAGGGCTAATACAGGTACTGAGTCAGGATGTGTGTGAAGCTCAGATTTCGTCTGGAGTCAAGTGCTTCAGTGATGACATTTCCCTTGTCATGACATCTGAGCAGGATGTCAGTCCAAATTCATACTGAAAAGACTCGCAAGGTAGAAAGTAAAATCATTGAGTTTAATGCAAACAGATCCTGAACTGAAAGAACGATGCTGGAAATGATGCATGATTGATCAAGCAACTGTCAACGACCTGTATTTGAGAACAATAACCGATGATGGTACAAGGAATCCGACATAAATCAAAAGAAGAAACAAAACCCTTCTCAGTATGGACATAGGCTGAAAACTGACAAATGACAGGAGGAAGTTGTGATAAGGGAAACCGGATCACCGAAGTCAAGAGATGACCAGACTCAATAAATCAGCCAGGGCTAAGTATGCATTTTAATTCAAGAACTGTCTCAGTCAGTGTCTAAAAAAAAAAAGGTAATCAAAATATGTTTTCAAAAAGCCAATTCAAGAATCATGATATGTGTGATATTGCTGCAAGTTTTATTCCCATAAACCTATGTTGAAAGTGCTTGCCAATTATTGTTATGTGAGTTGTGCAACTAATGGGTTCTGTGTCAGAAAAATCGGTTGTTGCAGTGAAACAGGTTTGGTGAAATCTCTGTAGTCAGTTAACTGGGCCCGGCCCAACTGATATCTCGATTTGGAAAAAGAAAAATTAAAAGAAGGAGAGGGAATCGTGGACCGATATCTACGGGAAAGAGGAAACTGAAGAGTTACTGCTCATAAACTGCAAAAACCCTAACACAGATCCAGAGCAAGAGAAAATCAATCGACAATGGTGAAAAGAACCCGAAGAGGAATCATCGGAAGGTCGGAAGCTGAACAAACCAGGCATGCAACGGGGAATCAAGAGAAGCCACACTTAATTGACGAGGAAAGTGACTCGGATCCAAATCCGGTGGCTAAGGGAACTACTGCAGCACCAGAACCGACAACCTCACCGGCAGGAAGCACGGAGTCGTTTGCAACAGCAAACGAGGGTGGATTGTCCGAAGGCGATGCATCGACTGACGGCAAGAAAAAGACAGTTGAGAAGGAGGTACCTCGTACAGAGGAGGCCGGAGAAGTGAAGGATCCGGCCATTAATCCAATCGAGGAAGACACAAATCAGACCCCTGATGAGGAAATTGCTGTGACGACACTCGAAAATCTGGGTCTGATAATCTACGAAGGTGAAATTGATGAGGGAAACAACGTTTCTGAGGACACCAAGGCAAAGATTGACCTTGACGACGAATCATCTGTCAGACCCGAAGAAGAACCCCTGGAGAAAGATCAAGAAAAAGTAGGTCAGGAATAGAGAACTGATCGGAAGCGAAATAGACGAGAAAGGTCAGACCAGGCACCGTCAAGAAAGAAATCAAAATCTCACCCTCAAAAATCAGACACAGAAGGTCCCCTTGTCTCAGGGAGAAAGCACCTGGTTTCTAGGGGAGTAAATGGAATCAAAAGTTGGAAATCTTTTGTCCTTTTGTTGGAAGTTTATTAGTGTAGGATTCTGGGGGAGTAACTTAAGGGGTAGTTTGTTGTTGAATGGTTGTTGAAAACTCTGTTTCCATAATTGCTTCATTTCAATTTCAAGACTATGTACTAGAGTTTAATCTTATTTGAAACTCGTTTGTGTTAGTCCTGGAATCCTTGTGCTGCGTGCGTGTATGTGTGGTATGCATTGTTTGCAACAGGTACTTGTGAGACACAAAGCTAAAAAGGGTGAGATTGAAGATGCAGCTGCCTAATGTATCTCGTGTACCAGTTTGGAACTAACCCACGGCATAGCTCAAAGGAGTAAGACGATGTGACAGATGACGTGGAGCTTACTAGATCAGGGAGCTGAGCTGTATAAGTCACAAGGAGAGACGCAAAGCAGTTGCTGAGCTGGAACGAATATCTTATGGACAATAAGGAAGCATGGAAGATTTTCTTATTCTTAGGAGAAAAATAAGGAAATGGAACATATCCTTGAAGATTCGGTGTGATCCTCTAGGATATTGTGAGCTAAGGTTAGCTGTAAGTCCTACCTTGTATAAGTAGGCGTGAGAAGTCCTTGTATGGGACTTAACACAATTGGAGAATTCTGAACATATGGCAAAGGGTCATCTTGTAAGAGATCTAAAGCTAAGGGCGAGAGAATTCATTGAGAGGTTCTTGGGTCACGTATAGATCCAAGGACAGGTGAGGCTAGAACGACAAGTCAAGGTGTGTCTTGAGCTTGTCTAGGATCGTGCTTAGTAAGACTTGTAAGTTTACTAAACAGATTTACTAGCAATAAAGTTTTCGTGTAGAGAAACTCTTGCCTCACTGTGTGTACTAGTTCATGTACTACGGCTCTTGCGTTTTCAAATTGCAAAACCACTACGCTCACATAGAAAATGCATTTGCATTCTCATAACGTTTATTCTAGAAATTCAACAGCAGACTAAGCAAAAGACTAACAAAATTCTTCGATCCGATCAAATTCAATCCGATCAAATTCTTCGAACCGATTTAAAGCGATTATTTGAAACTAATCCTAATGATTAGAGAGACGTTTTCTAACTCTAAAAGACTAACAAAATCTCCATGTTTCAAATTCTCAACTAAAGTTGATAAGAAGCAAGAAGCATAAAAGGAATTGGGAGAATTTTCTGTATATGCATTCCTCTTGAACGTGTTATATATATACTTGAAAGAGAGAATCTGTATTCCTAAAATAACCAAATCACAAATTGAAGAAGAACCTAATTATCTCAATTATTCCACAATCATCGTGATGTAGCATTTATGCTAATACCCTCTTTCAAGTTGGAGCATGACAGTTTTGAATGCCCAACTTGTCTAGAAATTCGTCGAACTCCCGTTTTTCTAATGCTTTTGTCAAGATGTCGGCCAGTTGTGTCTTACTTGATACGTGATTTGTATGTAGCGGCCCATGTAAGATCTCATCGCGCACAAAATGACAATCCACTTCGATATGCTTAGTTCATTCGTGGAATACCGGGTCTGTGGCGATATGAATCGCAGCTTTACTGTCACAATAAAGCGGCATTGGCTCCGGATGGGAGACCCCAAGTGTCGCAAGAACCCGCTTCAACCAAATCATCTCAGATGTGAGATAAGCCATTGCCCTGTATTCAGCTTCCGCAGACGAACGACTCACAGTTTTCTGCTTCTTTGTTTTCCAAGCGATTGGTGAATCTCCTAATTGAACAAAGTAGCCGGTAATAGATTTACGGGTTAAAGGACAACTTTCCCAATCTGAATCACACCATCCACATATTTTCAAGTCCGAATCTGACTTCAACAAAATTCCTTGTCCCGGACAGCTTTTCAAATACCGAACAATTCACAAAGCGGCTGTCCAATGATCCAATCTAGGATTCTGCATAAACTGAGCCATAACATGAACCGAATAAGAGAGTTCATGACGTATTACTGCTAAGTATATGAGCCGTCCAATCAGTCGTCGATAAGGTGCCGGATCAACAATGAGTGGCGACTTTGAGAGGGCTAGCTTGTGATTCTGCTCAAGAGGAAAGCTTGCTGGTTTAGCGTCTTGCAATCCAACTTCCTTGATGAAATCCAAAGCGTATTTACGTTGGCACAAATAAAATCCACTCGCATTCCTGGCCACTTCAATTGCTATAAATTATTTCAATGCTCTAAGATCTTTCATGTGAAAACATGATGAAAGATCATCTTTAAAAAACTTCATTGATTCAGCCGTGTTACTAGAGATGATGAGGTCATCAACATAAATAAGAACGTTGACTCTCACATCGCCTTTCTCACAAGTAAACAAAGAATCATCTGAAAGGGATTGTTCGAATCCATACTCTTTGAGCGTCGTGCTTAATTTCGCAAACCAGCACCTTGGTGCTTGTTTCAAACCGTATAAAGATTTCCGAAGCTTGCAGACTTTGTTTGGATCTGCACATTTAAAACCCGGTGGAAGTCGCATATAAACCTCTTCTTGAATATCTCCATGAAAAAAGGCGTTATGAACGTCCATTTGTTGGACATCCCAACCTTTCGCCGCTACCACTTCCAGAAATAATCTTACCGAATCCATTTTCGCAACGGGAGCGAAAGTTTCATCATAATTTTCTCCTTCTGTTTGGTGATTTCCAAGAACAACAAGCCTCACCTTATATCGTTCTATAGTACCATCCGATTTATAATTTATTTTATATACCCACTTACATCCGATTGCTTTCTTTCTGTGTGGCAAATCTTCCAAATCCCATGTATGATTGACTTCTAAAGCAGTTATTTCGGAGCCCATAGCACCACGCCAATTTGAATCAGCAACGGCATGTCTATAAGTTTTCGGTTCACTAGTTTTGATGATTGCTGCCTGGAACGCTTGGTGTTTCGGCGAGAACCGAGAAGAGGTGATATACGAAGACATCGGATAGAGCGAAGTAGGTGAGGGAGATTCATCGCCATCATCAGGAATGGTGATTAGAGCCGCGTTGGTGACAAAATTTCTAAGTGTTACCGCCGGCGTCTTTTTTCGGTGACCACGACCAAGAAATTCGGAAGGATTTTCATCTACAATCATCGGATTTCCAACAAGTTCAGGCTCGAGATTAGGTAAAGGCGGAGCCGGTGGTGCTGTCGAGATATTACTCCGGCCCAGATTTTCAACAACATCGTGTTCGGAGGTTGTTGGAGCTTGAGACGTCGTTGCAATTTCAGTGATAGGTAAAGCCGATGGTGGAACTGGTCTTTGTTCAGATCGATTCTGAGTTGTGTCGGGAGGAGCCAGGTTTGAAAAGGATCCATTAGCTACTTGGGCTGAAACTGAAGCAGAATTCGTGGGCTGGGAAAGGGAAGAAATTGGGCCTGAGTTAATTAAATCCAGAAGCCCATAATTCTCAGATAATGGAGCCCACATAGTTGTGCTCACATGAGCGTCTTCTTTATCCACCGACTCCAATTGTTGGTATGGAAATTCAGTTTCAAAAAAATTCACATCACGAGAAACAATAATTTTTTGCTTTTCCATATCAAATAACCGCCATCCTTTTTTCCCATGAAGATATCCGACAAAAATATATGGCCGAGCTCTTGATGCAAATTTGTCGCCATCATGGTTTTGGTTGTGTATGTAGCACAAAGAACCAAAAACTCGCAAGTGAGAAAACTAAGGAACACTGTTGTAACGTCGTTCATATGGCGTTTTTCCATTCAAAACTGATGACGGCGTCCGATTGATCAAATAACCCGCTATGAGAATACATTCTCCCCAAAAACTAATAGGCAAATGAGCTTGAAATCGGAGAGCACAAGCCACATTGAGGATATGGCGATGCTTCCTCTCTACTCTACCGTTTTGGTGAGGAGTTCCGACGCAAGATGTTTCATGATGTATCCCTTTCTCTCGAAAATAAGAATTAAGGCACATAAACTCGGTGCCGTTGTCACTTTGTATCGTTTTTACTAGAACTTCGAATTGTCTTTCCACCATTGAAATATAATTCTTCAAATGTGTTTGTGTTTCTCGCTTTTCAACCATCAAATAGATCCATACACTGCGTGAGTAGTCGTCTACTATTGTCAAAAAATATCGTGCTCCGGAGCTGGGTTTGAAATAGCGATCGCTTTGGTCGCTATAGCGCTCAAAGCGACGAAGCGAAGGGGTCATCGCCTTAATAGGTAGGGGCAGGCATTACCCATGAAGCGATCGCTTTTGTCGATTTTCTGTGCTATAGCGGTGAAGCGACGAAGCGATCGCTTTATGTATTTCTCGTGATTTCTAGTTGCTAACCATAGAAACAGGCTAACCATATGTCGTCAAATCTCGGAAGGTTTCGACGATAATCGTCGAGTTCTCAGCCGATGAGAAATTCCCGGAGATATTGACAGTAATCGAACATCCTGGAAATTGGCAAAACAATCTGACGCCGGGCAAGACTGGAGATTACCCTTCCCGGAGATGTAACGGTCACGTGTGAGATTCAAATCGGCGATGAGCTTACACGTGGAATCCAACGAGCCAACGCCGCCTAGGTCATCAACACAGAAAACCGGCGATTCGTCATCATCCGGGAAAGGCCCCGGCGCCGGAGAAGGTGTTGGCGGATTGTAGTCTACGTTCTAGTTGCTAACCATAGAACGTATCTCGTGATTTGGCTTTATGTATTTCTCGTAAAAAAAAAAAAAAAAAAAACATAAAGCGATCCATAGCGATCGCTATAGCGCTAAGCGCTAAGCGAGCCCCTTGTAGCTTTAGGGCGCTTTACGCTATTTAAAACCCAGCTCCGGAGAAAGACAGTTTCCTATACGGCCCCAAAACATCACAATCAACCAATTCAAAAACTCTTGTACTCTTATTATTGCTTAACGGGAAGCAATCGCGGGTCTGTTTCGCACGTTGACAAGTATCACATGCCTTATTGAAATTCAAAGGAAAATCAATATCAGGGAGCAAACCAACAACTTGAGCAGATAGGAGTCTCATACGATTGTGCCAAAGCTCATACGAGTGATCAATACGAGTTGTGACAGCCGCTGAAGACTCTATGCCGCAGAAATAAAACGTCTCGCCGTCTCGCTTACCCACTCCAATCACCATCCTTGAATTGCGATCTTGAATCACAAGGAAGTGATTAGCAAGTTGAACAACACATCTATTCTCATCCATTAACTAACCCATGGAGATTATCTCAGATTTCATTTCTTCCACATAGAAAACTGATTTCAAAACCAAGTGAGATCCAAGATAAACCGTTCCTTCGGTTACTGGGATACGCTCCGTACCATCAGCCAATATAACCAAAACCGGAGAGATGTCACGCAACTCAGACAAATATTCCAGTTTTCCTGTCATATGGTGCGAAACACCCGTATCCAAAATCCAAGAAGGTGGAGAGTACATACCCGCAAGCTTTTCTGTGATGTTGATGCGGTCTGCGTTCAAGAGATGAAGAACAGAGCGCCATTGGTCGTCATTTACTTCTCGGAATAATTTATGAAAGAAAAAAATAATTGTCTCACTATTTATCCTAATTTAAGTGTACTACAGAAATATTTTTTTCATATATCAAAACATATTAATTTTTCTATTCTTTGTAATATTACATTTTTTTGGGCAAAGATTTTGGAAACATTGTTGTCATCCTATCAATATTTAAAATATAATATATCAAAATAAATTTAAAAACAAAATATTATTTTATCATGTAAGTTTTTGTATATCCAATAAAAATCCGGCTAGATGTTAGAATGTTTTATGCATTTTTTTTTGTTAGCCATATAAAATTATAATAAAGTATAATTAAAACAAAGTTTATAGTTTCTTTAAAATTACTATGTTTCGTTATGTTGACTACCATTGCATTAAACATATATCCAATACACACATACATACAAAACGTATGGACTATAATATATTGTAACTGATGTAAAGTAAAAACATAGATGAAAATGTGATTATACCTGTGTGTATAAGGCTTTATATATACTTGTATATATAAGGCTTTATATATATATATATATATATATATATATACATGGTGATGTAGGAAAAATTCTTATACCCAACAAATATTTCTTTCATGTACCTCATATTTTTATAGGGGCTCTTATCATGCAGATATAGCGGGGTATTTGCCTCCAAGGATCCAACAATTCTGTCTGCACTTTATTACAGTATTTGCAAGTTACCAAAATCATATGAGCTCTGGTACCAAGTACATACAAACCAAAGCTCAAATTCTTATACCCAATTACAAGGATACTGGTTGGTACCTTCGTTTTCTCCTAACAATACCGGGCTACAATGTAACAAATCGGAATTTAGTTTGTAGTGTAATTTCGTACCACTATATTTCATACCATTTTATACCACTTCTATTTGTATTAGTATTGTCTTTCGTAACATCTCATAATTTTTGACCGCACCATGTCACCAATCGGAATCTCTTATCAGAAAATCATTCAATTTAGTAATTTCTTTTGTTAACATATATCATATCGTGTCTATCCAAAAATAATCGTATCATGGCGTGAATAGTTAACTATACAATGGAGTATTAAATAAATAAAAAATAACTGAAAAAACGACAAATTAATTTGGAATCGTTTTGTACAAGTCTTTATCGTAACAAGTTCACATCTCTTGGAGCTGATTCATATTGAAGCAGGTCCTCCATGGTTTAAGTCTTACCAGACGAAGATTGAAAATTAAGGACCGTTCCGGTTAAACCGGAAGGTGAACCGGTTTTTGTACTCATAGAACTTAAGGCGGTAACGACATCGCTGATTAATGGTCGAACTATTGGTTCTTCATGTAGACACATTGCCGCTATTGCTACGGCTTGGTTTAGACTTTTTTCGGGGAACTCGCCTCGAAGAAGTGGATCCGCTAGCTCCGGGAATCTATTCGGTTCCCTGAAAAAAGGTTGTGCCTAAACCAAAATTATAGATACTTAAGTTAAATGAATTTCAAGATAGGCTAAACCGGTTAGGTTTTAATAGTTATTGTTGGTCCATGCCGAATCAAGATGCTTCAATTTCACTTAACAGTTTATATATATGAAAATGTATTTAGAAGTTTAAGAGAGTTACCCAAGTAACCAGATTTTGTTCATGACTCGGTTTCGTTGTATCGATAACTCGTCTACCGGTTATGAGTTCCAACAGAACGACTCCAAAACTATATACATCAGATTTAACCGTTAGCTGACCGGTTTTCTGATACTCGGGAGCGCAATAACCGTAGGTTCCCATAACTCGGGAAGATGCATTTTGCGTGTCTCCAACCGAACCAAGTTTTGCCAAACCGAAATCTGATAGTTTTGCATCGAAATCGCCGTTGAGTAAAATATTGGACGATTTAAAATCTCGATATATCACCGGAGGGTTTGCCTTTTCGTGTAGATACTCCAGCCCTTTTGCAGCTCCGAATGCGATCCATATCCGACTATTCCAATCCAATGGTTCTTGTTCCGGTGCAACATCTGGTTCAATTAGATCATAAAACCAGCCGGTTATACTACGAAAATATCGCCGGTTCAATCCGATTTCGATATATAGCGGACAAAAGAAACCGGTTAAGGGATTGACAAGAATATACCAAGGAGATGATCTTCAAGGGAACCAAGAGGCATAAACTCATAAACAAGAAGTCTTTGGTCTCCGTCAAGGCAGTATCCAATAAGATTGACAAGATTTGGATGATGAAAAGTACTTAACACGAAGATCTCTACCAGAAACTCTCTGTTCCCTTGTAATCCATTCCGATCAAGTTGCTTCACAGCCACCACCTAAATTCACACATCAACAAGAATATATAAGAGACTCTTGTCTTTGATTCGTCAGACAAAATCCCTTTGGTTAACATCTCTATGTTTCTTAACTTTTTTTTACCTGTCCTCTCTTCTCCAACTTTCCTTTGTAAACTCTCCCGAAGCCTCCTTCTCCGATTAACAGCTTCTGGCTGAAACTATTCGTCGCGATTGCTAATTCACGGAACGTGAAACTCTTTGCCTCGATATTGTTCGGTGATTCTTTGTTACATGCCAGCGCTTCCCATATTGTTATCTGTCTCCCATCATTCCCTGTTAACAAATATGGAAAAATTTAATGAAAATCCGAACGAGCTGACCCACTTCCGGGAGTTTTTATAACGAGAGCTTACACGGCGGGTTCGGTTGTTCATAAGGAGCAGCCATGGATGATCCTTCGTTCTCTCTACTTTTGTTGTGTGTGGATGACCCCAAGAAACAACTCATTTCTACAAAATCCAAAATCTAAAGCTAAAACTTAGTTTTGTAGGATCTCTCTATTGCGATTTATCTAGTTTTCCGGGTTATTAACAGAATCAACGGATCACTAGTTTATCCCAAACTTTCCCAAGTCGCTGATCGGTTTCAAAGGAAGAACATAAAATATGACAAGAGATCCTACAAAACTAGAAACAGGTTATGAATCCCCTGTTTTACTTTTAATTCTGCAGAATTTAAAAGATGATTATATTCAGTTCTTAAAATCAGATGTTTCTTAGGAGAGAAGAGATGTTTTACGATGAAACAAGAACGACGAAGACAACCTTAGATTGAGATGTGGGAGGGTTGTTTTTTCGTTATAAAACCGCCATTAAAGCCACAAAGGTTGAGGAATTTAATAGAACAGAGAATCTTTGCTAAGGTTTTCCAATAATAAATTTGATTCTTTTTACCAGATATCCGAATGTTGACTTCTCCTTTTAGTTATTTCTTGTTTTCTTATTTAACTTTAAAGCTAATAGGTCGATAAAAAATATCTAACGGATAGATTGCCAATAAATAATTCGATCCACTATACTAAAATTGGGCTTCATTGGTTGTCTAGATCGCAAATGGGGCTAATTTCGGGTTTTAAATGTTTCATATGAATTATACAAACCTATTATACCTCGTGTGTATGATAATTGTGGGCGTGTAAATCCCAACCCAATAAAATAGATCCATTAAGCAGAAGGTAAAAAGGTTGGAGAAATGAAAGATTGCGACGAAGTGAAATGTCAAGCTGATAGACACGCAAAAGTAACCTACAGTCAAAGATGAATAAATGCTGAAGTCAGTCAATCCCGAAGTTGAACAAAAATTCGTTCAAATCAACGATTAAAAGCGCCAAACAGTAACGACTGTATCCATCAGAGTAAATGTCATTAATGACAAATCGAGGAGATTAAATGACAACGTTAAACATGGATTCAGAGTATAAAAGCAAGAGCAAGGGCAAAGAGAAAAAAGACAATCTTCCACACTCACAACAAGTACTACGCTCTTACACTTACTAAATGTTTGTTTTTGTTCTTGTGTAAACGCTCTCGAAGACGAAATACTAAACTCATCTACTCCCAAAGTTTTGCCTAAATCTACTTTTGATCCGTTCAACTCGCTCCTAGCAATCTACTTTCTGTTTATTGCTCAAAAGCCATTTGATTCTTCTGTTATTAAAGATAATCCAAAGTCGTTCGATTATTACTATTTACAAATTCTGACAGTTGTAATTGAGCGATGTTGAGAGAACCCATACGGGGATACTTAATAAAACTCCTTAGGGAGAACAAGAAGACTTTCGCATGGTCGGCTCAGGACATGTGTGGGATCGCTCTCGACATGTTTTCATACAAACTAAACATGGATGAATCCTTTAAACCGGTTAAACAAAAGAGGAGAAAGCATCGGTGGAGGAGAGGAGATTCCATATGTTAGAAGAGGAGAAAGTGATAAACTCGGAATTGCTCAATATCAACTCGTCTTATTAGACGTTACAGCCCTCGTTTATATACAACCTTAGGCTAAACTTTAAACCTAATACAAAAAGGAAAACTTAGAGAATAAGAAATTATCTACATGAAAAATATATGTATAAGATATATAGAATATATCCTAATACCCCCCCCCCCCCTCAAGGTGGAGCATGCAAGTCATGGATGCCCAACTTGGAGAGGAAGACATCAAATTCCTTTCGTCCCAATGCTTTAGTAAGAATATCCGCTAGTTGATCCTTAGTAGAGACGTGAAATGGTTTGAGGACCCCTTTGCCGATTTCATCACGAATGAAATGACAATTTGTACGTTCGTGAAAGACCGGATTGTTACTGATGTTATTGCCGGTTGGCTGTCACATCGAATGGTCATAGGTTCTTGATGATCATGACCAATCTCTCGAAGAAGAGCCTTAAGCCACATAAGTTCCTTTGTAACATCACCCATTGCACGATATTCAGCCTCAACCGATGACAGAGAAACTGTTTCTTGTTTCTTCGTTTTCCTGGAGATTGGAGAAGACCCAAGCTGAACGATCCAACCCGTAAGAGACCATCGGGTTAAAAGAAACTCAGCCCAATCAGAATCACACCACACAGTCAACTGTAAGGGAGAATCCGAGCGTAAAAGAATCTCCTGGCCAATAGTACCTTTGAGATACCGAATAGTCTTAATCGCGGCAAGCCAATGATCTTCCTTTGGAGATTGCATAAATTGAGATAAAATGTGCACCGCATAAGTGATATCAGGTAGTGTAGCCAGAAGATAGATCAGACGACCCACAAGACGACGATAACTCTCCGGATCAGCAAGAAGTCGTCCCTGCGCAAGTCCAAGACGATGATGTTGGTCGATAGGAGAGCCAACAGGTTTGCATCCAAGAAGACCAGTTTCATTCAAAATATCGGTCGCAAATTTACGCTGACATAAGTAAAAATCTGCTGGACTTCGATACCCAAAAAATATTTGAGAAGGCCAAGATCTTTCATGTAGAAGCACGTAGAGAGGTCATCTTTAAAAGATTGTATAACCGCATAAGTATTACCCGAAATAATATAATCATCCACATAAACCAGGATGCGAAGTGAGGCTCCATTTTTCGAGTACACAAAGAGAGAGTAATCAGATCGAGTTTGAGAGAAGCCATACTTGAGAAGCGCATCCATGAGTTTGGCGAACCAACAACGAGGAGCTTGCTTCAATCCATAGAGAGATTTTCGAAGACGACAAACACGTGTTTCATTTGGCGAAGAATAAACATGTGATTGTTTCATATATACCTCGTCATGAAGATCTCCGTGAAGAAACGCGTTATGGACATCCATTTGATGGACCTCGTGATTCTTTTTAGCAGCATAATCCAGAAATACTCGAATTGTCGCCATTTTAGCAACGGGAGAAAACGTATCAGTATAGTCCACACCTTCTTTTTGATTATTTCCCAAAACCACGAGACAAGATTTGTGATGCTCGATCATACCATCAGATCGGTATTTGACGATAAAGACCTATTTACTACCAAGAGCTTTCTTATTAGGTGGTAAATTTTCAAGATCCCATGTATGATTTCGATCAAGAGCATTGAATTCGGATCCCACAACATCTTTCCAAACATCATCTTGCATCGCTTCTCGGAATGATCGAGGCTCAACATGAGCAGATAACGAAGCGAGGAAGCTGTGATGATTAGAAGAAAATTTATTAAAGGAGATAAAGTCAGAGAGGGGATAAACCGAACCTGAAGACGGCTGAGGAGAGGATGAGGATGAAGAGAGAGAGAGGGGACGATCGACGGTCACTGCATTGATGACAAAACCGTGCAAGAGGGTAGACGAGATTTTTGGCCGAAGACCACGACCTAAGGTCTCTTCGACGACTTCCTCAACCACTGCTGGAGTAACAGTATCCTGATTAGCAAGTTCCAGAGCTAGAGTTGGTGCCACAATATCTACTACAGGAGTCGTAGACGTAGGAGCAACAACATCAACGTTGCTTGGATCATCTGGAACAAGAACAACAATTTCAGATTCCTTGTCATCAAAGGAGGTCGCAAGTAAAGGAGGTGAAGTAACGGGTGCAAGAGCTGGAGATTTATCTTGAGAAGAAGCAAATGGAAATTGATCTTCACAAAATATCATATCTCGTGAAGTGAAGATGACCTCTTTGTCAATATCATATAACAACCAACCTTTCTTCCCCGAAGGATACCCGAGAAACACACATCGTCGACTCCGAGGAGCAAACTTGTCACATCGATGATTTAGATTGTGAGCATAAGCTAAACATCCAAAGACACGAAGATGTTTAAGAGACGGAGCACGACCATACATCTTTTCAAAAGGAGTTTTACCATTGAGGAGGTGTGAAGGAGTGGTATTCATAAGATACACCGCCATCTTCACACATTCACCCAAATATTCGACAGGAAGATGAGCCTGGAAGTGCAATGCGCGTGCAACATTCAAGATATGGCAATGCTTATGTTCAACATGGCCGTTCTGTTGTGGTGTACGAACGCACGATGTCTCATTGATGATGCCCTGTTCTTGAAAAAATCGTGAAAGACATAGGAACTCTGTACCGTTATCACTGCGGAACGTCTTTACTTTCTTGGAAAATTACGTATTTACCAAGGTAAAAAAATCTCGTATATGCCGTGAAACGGTTGTTTTATCGGGAAGAAGATAAATCCAAACTGCTCGAGAATGATCATCAACGATTGTTAGGAAATAACGAGATCCACAAAATGATGTTGTGCGATAGGGACCCCATAAATCACAGTGAATTATATAAAAAACTGTATTGGTTGTATTCAAACTATCCATAAAACATTGAAGAGTTTGTTAAGCGCGGAAGCAAACATCACAATTTTTTAAAGAAAATCTTACTACTACTACTACTAACACCACGAACTTCTGGAATCAACCCAACAACACGAAAAGATGGATGTCCCAAACGATGATGACATAAAACTGAAATATCGCGAACACTGGTATGCAATGATGTCAAAGTCTCAACGCCACAAAACCGGTAGAGTTCCTCTCCCTCTCGTTCACTCGCTGCAATCAGCGTCCTCGTAGTACGGTCCTATAAAATCAATAGTTTATTAGTGATCTAAACCACCAAGTAATTATCGGTAACCAATTGGCCAAATGAAATCAAGTTTGTGTCAAATCCATCAACAAGGTAAACGTTGTGTAAGACAAGTCGCGAAGTAAGGCGAACGGTTCCTTGCTTTGAAGCAAGAAAATTAGATCATGCTGGCAGCTTAACCGAAACAAGATAAATAGGATGAACGTCCTCCAAGATGCCAGCGCGTCCGGTCATATGGTGCATAGCACCTACGGTCATATGGTGCATAGCACCTATATCTAAGATCCACACAACGTCACTGTGCTTACCGCTTAATGGTTCCTGCTTACTCGTAGCACCCATCATACGCTAAATAATCTGCCATTGATCATCAGTTATGCCACTCAAGTCTTGTCGATCGTTGTCTGTAAGAACCAAGGTAGGTGGAATAGATACCGAATTTGCACCCACAATATGAGTACTGTTAGCACGAGGAGGAAGACCACGACCCCGACCTGAAGAACCACGACCACGACCATACCATTCGGGATACCCAACCACCTTGAAACGCGCGGATGTTTCGTGTCCCGATTGACCACACGCAGTGCATTGCCATGAAGGATCGCAGTTTGGAGGTCGCGAGGAAGACGGATTAGAACCATTGATGCTTAGTCGAGGAAGATCACGTGTCAAAACGGTGCCTTGTTGGCGATAGTAAGGTGAAGGTGAGAGTTGAGATGCAAAGCTCATCATAGGAGATTCTGGAATAACGTTGGAACGAATGGTTTCGTTCTGAACAATGGTTTGATAGACACTGTCCAGATCTGGAAGAGGAGAGATGGAGCAGATTTGAGAACAAATCACTCCACGAACAGCATCATCAAGACCCGAGAGGAAGTCATGAATTCGTAGAGTTTCACGTTCTTGCTCATGAGCGGAATTGAGATCACACGTGCAGAGTCCACAAGTGCACCGTTTAGAGTGCATACACTCAGCGATTCCATCCCAAATTTTAGTTAAGCGACCGAAGTAGTCATCAACGATAGTCCAGTTTTGCTTACATGTAGCCAATTAATTACGGAGTTTTTGTAAACGATCTCCACTTTTAATCAAGAATCCTTTCTTGATGATATCCCACAATTCTGTTGCGACTTCACAAGTTGAGATCGAAGATCGAATCTTGGGTTCGATGGTTTATTTTATCCAACCGACCAAGAGGTGATTATTTGCGGTCCAATCTACAAGAGTAGAAGAATCAGCAACGGTTTGGAAAGAGTTCCATCAATGAAACCAAATTTCTTGCGGGAAGTTAAAGCCATACGCAAGTTAATTGCCCATTCATCAAATTAGTACCGTTTAACAACGGGGAAAAAATTATAGCACCCAGATTATCACTAGATGTGAGATCGTAAGGTGAGATCATCTTGTGTTTTGGTTCCGTGGATTGATAAACTCGTAATTGCTCAATATCAACTCGTCTTATTAGATGTTACATCCCTCGTTTATATATAACCTTAGGCTAAACCTTAAACCTAATACAAAAAAAAAATTTAGAGAATATGAAATTATCTACATGAAAAATATATGTATAAGATATATAGAATATATCCCAATAGAAAGCATTCTCATTTCATACGACTTGGTTTGGCATAGATGAAGGGGAGGAGATTCCATATGTCAGAAGCAATGGTTGCTTTGGAGAGAAGAAGTTGGATAGAAAGAGAAATCGCATCAAGGAGAGAGCTATAGATTAACTTGCCATGTCTATTCCATAGAGCGAACTCAGGATTGACATCATGAGTACCATCAATGGTAATAGATGGGGCTCAAGCCGTAGTTGTTATGTCAATGTAGCTAGCAAGTTCATAGCCATCAAAGAGGGCATGAACCTGTATGCTCCACATTAGATAATTTGTTGTATTGAGCTTTGTCACATTTCTCATGTTGACATTGAGAAGTTGATGAGTGTTGGCGATATTTATAGTTTGTATCGAGTGGTGATGAAGTATCAGAGTGAGACATGATTTGAATAAGTTGGAGCACGTAAAGAGGAAAAGAGTTTGGAAGAAATTTGTGGTAGTTTAAAAAAAGGAAAAAATGAAAATTTAGGTCTACGATATCTTTAGAGCCCTGATGTGTAGATTATGTAATTTGTATATTTCCATTGATTGTCAACAATACATATGTATATACAGAATGAAAAGCTGCAGCTAAGGCTAATTATATCTTCCGATCTCATTCCTGATGTTTTGATATCACCGTATTTTTCATCATTCTAGCATCCGTTTCACTTAGGTTTTGAGTCATTTGCATATATTTCATGTCATCTCTTTAGCATTTTAGTCATTTTAGGAGTCTAATGTGTCCACATTTAGTTCTAGAGAGTCCTCGCATGTTTTGGATCGTATTTCAGGTGCTAAAGAGGAGATTCGAGACCCGAGGGAGAAGACAGGGACCGTACCGATGTCACTGGTCGGTACTGGTCCTCGGTATGGAAGGCAGAAGGGTTGCACCGACGTCACTGCTCGGTGCAACTGCTCGGTATAGAATACGGAGGAAGACAGCCCCAGTACTGACGTGCAACACCGAGGAGTGACGTCGGTATCCAAGCCTCAGGGGATTGTACCGAGGTCACTGCTCGGTGCAACTGCTTGGTGTTGTTCTCGGAGGAAACCCGGGGAAAAAATATCTTAATACCGAGCAACGATACCGATGAGTGACTTCGGTATCCATTGAAGATCACCAAGCAACAACACCTCAATACCGACGCCACTGCTCGGTGCTCCTCGTCGGTACACAAACCCAGGCTCAATACCGAGGTGTTGCACCGAGCAGTGACCTCGGTATTGGCCAATCATAACTTTTTATCCATTTAAACTGGGTCGGTACCCGGTTTGTCCCGGGTCGACCCGGTTCATCACTATTCACTATTTATGCCCAAAAACCTAATTTTGATGGGCTAAGTCTTTTTCTTAAGCAAAAACTCTCTCTAAGAGTGATTTGTAAGAGATTGATCCTTTTGATTTATGCAATTTGAGTATTGTTTTCTTGATTGAATACATCTATATTCTACTTTCTAATCATCCAATCATCTTGGTCATGAGTTTTAACTCTTCTTTTATTGGATTTGTTGAACTCATGATGATTACTGAGTAGTCGTTAGGATCTTGAGATGTGGTAGATTAGGGTGATCTAAAGCTTGATTAGTGGTGCTTAGGGTTATATTATCTTATATTCCTTCTTGTCTAGTGCCCCTAATGCTCGATCTAGCTTGAAATAGTGGATCTAGATCATAAGGCATTTCATGCACACCAAGTGTTTGATGAAATGCCTTGATGAACTAGACAAGATACTTATATTCCTAACCTAATACATTAGTTGTTTAGGGCATATCTTTGGTTGATCTTGTTATGATTCTTAATTCTTGCTAGTTGTTAATCCACAAATGATGATTTGCTAATGGATTTGATAATTAGCATATTGATTAGTTGCTTGAAAGAGAACTAATCAAGATTAGAGGTCTATTACCTAGGAATTAGCTTCTTTGAGCAAATGAACACCACTAATTACACTTGGATCACCTTATATCAATAGCCTCATCTCTAGTTCCGCCTTTGTTATTCGAATTACATCTCATTTAGTGTTTGCTTGCTATTCACTTGTTTCGAATTGGTAATTAACCACAAACAACCCTTGTTTAGCTTAACTTGCTATAAGCACCTTGCATTCTTAGTGATTAGGATAAATCCCTTTATGGATTGATAACCTTCATACTACACTTATTGGAGTTATTGATACCTCCTAGAGACTAAAAGTCTTGTATCAATTTGGCGCCGTTGCCGGGGAACTAACCCGGGTCACCCGCGTGACAGGCGGGAATACTTACCACTATACTACAACGACTTCCGACCCGTCTTGTGAGAATCTATGAGTAGCTCATAAGCTTGTGAGAATCTATGAGTACCTCATAGGCTTGACTCTCCTTGCTCAAGAACCCATGATCTCCACGCTCCTTAGTCAAAATCACTTCCAACCCGTCCTCAATTCTCATTTCCTCAAGCAATTCGTCAGCTAGCTCATCCATGGTCTCTATGTAGAAAAATTGGCCATCTATTGTGGGCTTCTTCATCACCTTATTGATATCAAACTCAAGGACTTCTCCCTTACCCAAATGGAGTTAATTTTGCCTTCCCTCACATCGATTATCGCTCCCGCGGTTGCTAGGAACAGCCTACCAAAGATAAGAGGGTCTTTTGGTTCCTCATCCATTTCAAGTACCACAAAGTCCGTGGGGACAATGAAATCCTTCACCACAATAGGAAAGTCCTCAAACAAACCAATTGGAACTCTCATGCACCTATCCGTCAATATTAGGGAGATGTTGCATGCCTTGTAGCGTGTGAAGCCTAGTCTCTTGGCTACCAAAAACGGCATGAGGCTTACACTCGCTCCAAGTTCACACAAACAATGGTTGAAAACTAGAGGACCAAGTGCACAAGGTAGAGTAAATGATCCCGGATCTCCTAACTTCTTTGGCACCATTTTCTTTTGTATGATAAAACTACTCTCGTGAGTTAGAATGACCATGGACTCCATTTCCTTAGCTCTCTCATTCACGGCGTCCTTCAAGAATTTGGCGTATTGAGGGACTAGCAAGAAGGCATCAACCAAAGGCATTGTGAGTTCCACCTTCTCCATTTGCCTATCAAAGATGGCTTTGTACTCGTCCATAAGTTGCTTCTTGAACCGCCCGGGAAAAGGTAGCTTAGGAATGTATGGCTTAGGGACAAACACATTCTTCTTCGGTTTCTCTTGAGCAACAACAACCCTAGGCTTGCCCTTCTAAACTTCTTCAACCTTGTCTTGCTCTCCCACTACCTCATCTTTAACCAGTTCATCATCTTCTTGAAGTTCCACCCCCCCCCCCACTTTGGTTCTCAATGTCCGCATTGAGAGGAGAATGAGCTTCTCTTGGAGGCAAGACCGTACCACTTCTTAAGGTGATGGCGTTTACATACTCCTTAGGATTAGCTTCGGATTTTCCCGGGAGTTGACCTTGTGGTCGTGAAGAAGAAGCAACACCTTTGTTCTCCATGTGTTTTACCTTGGAGTTCAAAGCCTCAATCTTTGTGTTGAGGTCGTTGTAAGAGCAATCCACCCGCGTATTGATCTCCGCTTGTCCCTTGAGTAATTGTTGGAACATGGAGCTCAAATCAAGCTCTTGCGGTTTAGACGTAATTGCTTGACCTTGAGGCACAAACCCTTGTTGGTGGCCTTGAAAACTGGGTGGAGCTTTGGGTTGAAATCCACCTTGGTTCCCTTGGAATTGGTTCCTTGGGACAAAGCCTTGTTCGTTGGTATTAGAAGCTTGGCCTTGAGGTTGGAATTGCTTTTGTGGGGTTCCTTGAACTTGAGTATGTTGTGGAGGGTAGACTTGGTCTTGTGGGTTCTCCACATTTGTGTTCCGGTACGAAAAGTTGGGGTGGTTCCTATATTTTTGGTTGAACCCTTGTCTTTGGTAGTTCCCTTGGTTTTGGTAGTTCCCTTGATTCCCCACGTAGTTCACCTCCTCTTGAGTGTTCATGTCCACGTTCTCCCCTTGATAACAACCTTGGTTCTCATCATAAGCATCGACAAAGTTGACTGTCTTTTGCGAAGACACTAGGAGTTTATCAATCAAATTGGCTTGCTTGTCCAATTTTTCATTAAGCACTTTAATGTCCTTGGCCCGCTTGTTCTCATCAAAGTCCCTTGTTGTCCTTGTGGCGCGGTCATAATCATCACCATAGGTCCCGTCACTTTGGGCCAAGTTCTCCACTAGTTCCATGGCTTCGTCTTCATCTTTGGCTAAGAAGTTCCCGTTAGAGGCCGTGTCTAAGAGCATCCTTATCTTGGGTAGAGCACCGCGATAGAGGGTACTCAATAGAGAGGCATTGGAGAAACCATGATGTGGGCATTGAGAGGTGTAGCTTCTAAACCGTTCCCAAGCTTCATTGAAGGATTCGTTTCCACGTTGTGTGAACCCCGAGATTTCGTTCCTCAACTTGGCGGTCCTTGAAGGAGAAAAGAACTTTACAAGGAAAGGTCGCTTGCAATCGTCCCAAGACGTAATTGAACCTTGAGGAAGACACTTTTCCCATTGATGAGCTTTTTCTCTAAGAGAGAATGGGAAGAGTCTTAGCTTGAAACCGTCTTCCGAAACACCGTTCATCTTGGTTAACCCACATATCCTATCAAATTGATCGATATGATCCAATGGATCTTCCATAGATAGACCGTGGAATTTGTTGCTTTGAACCATGTTGATCAAACCCGGCTTCACCTTGAAGTTGTTGTTCTCAACCGGTGGAGCTTGTATCCCTTGACGGTTTTGATGGGCATTGGCGGCATCACCCGCACCAACCACGTTTTGAGCCCTCGGGGGATGGTTAGGGCCTCTCATTGGCCGGCCGGGTGGATGTGGGGCATTGTGGGCGTGGCCTCCTTGTGCGTGGTGGTTTCCATTACCACCTTATGCGGGGTTGTTTCCTACATTGTCATGAATGTCCCCAAGTGGAACATTTTCATAGTGATCCATGTCGTTCTCAACTTCTTGTTGTCTCGCACGTGCTTCCCTTGTTCTAACCCCTCGGTATGAGCGATGTATGTCGTCTCTTTGTTCAACTAGATTATCGTGGCCTCGAGATCGCATATGCATGCACCTATAGGTTTAGAGAGCAATGGAAGGCAAACAAGATTAGTAACTTTGTAGCAAATAAAGCTTAATCTCACAAAGAGCCTAAATCTCAATGTTAAAACAAATCCCGATATAGCAACGGCGCCAAATTGATACATGAGTTTTTAGTCTCTAGGAGGTATCAATAACTCCAATACGTGTAGTATGAAGGTTATCAATCCATAAAAGGGATTTATCCTAATCACTAAGAATTCAAGGTGCTTATAGCAAGTTAAGCTAAACAAGGGTTGTTTGTGGTTAATTACCAATTCGAAACAAGTGAATATCAAGCAAACACTAAATGAGATGTAATTCGAATAACAAAGGCGGAACTAGAGATGAGGTTATTGATATAAGGTGATCCAAGTGTAATTAATGGTGTTCATTTGCTCAAAGAAGCTAATTCCTAGGTAATAGACCTCTAATCTTGATTAGTTCTCTTTCAAGCAACTAATAACTATGCTAATTATCAAATCCATTAGCAAATAATCATTTGTGGATTAACAACTAGCAAGCATTAAGAATCATAACAAGATCAACCAAAGATATGCCCTAAACAACTAATGTCTTAGGTTAGGAACATAAGTCTCTTGTCTAGTTCATCAATGCATTTCATCAAACACTTGGTGTGCATGAAATGTCTTATGATCTAGATCCACTCTTTCAAGTTAGATCTAGTATTAGGGGCACTAGACAAGAAGTAATATAAGATAATCTAACCCTAAGAACCACTAATCAAGCTTTAGATCACCCTAATCTACCACATCTCAAGATCCTAAGGACTACTAACTAATCATCATGAGTTCAACAAATCCAATAAAAGAAGAGTTAAAACTCATGACCAAGATGATTGGATGATTAGAAAGTAGAAGATAGATGGATTCAATCAAGAAAACAATACTCAAATTGCATAAATCATAAGGATCAATCTCTTACAAATCACTCTTAGAGAGGGGTTTTGCTTAAGAAAAAGACTTAACCCATCAAAATTAGGTTTTTGGGCATAAATAGTGAATAGTGATGAACCGGGTCGACCCGGGACAAACCGGGTACCGACCCGTTTTAAATGGATGAAAAGTTATGATTGGCCAATACCGAGGTCACTGCTCGGTGCAACACCTCGGTATTGAGCCTGGGTTTGTGTACCGACGAGGAGCACCGAGCAGTGGCGTCGGTATTGAGGTGTTGTTGCTTGATGATCTTCAATGGATACCGAGGTCACTCCTCGGTATCGTTGCTCGGTATTCAGAGATTTTTTCCCCGGGTTTCCTCCGAGAACAGCACCGAGCAGTTGCACCGAGCAGTGACCTCGGTAAAATCCCCTGAGGCTTGGATACCGACGTCACTCCTCGGTGTTGCACGTCGGTACTGGGGCTATCTTCCTCCGTCTTCTATACCGAGCAGTTGCACCGAGCAGTGACCTCGGTGCAACCCTTCTGCCTTCCATACCGAGGACCAGTACCGACCAGTGACGTCGGTACGGTCCCTGTCTTCTCTCCTCGGGTCTTGAATCTCCTCTTTAGCACCTGAAATACGATCCAAAACATGCGAGGACTCTCTAGGACTAAATGTGGACACATTAGACTCCTAAAATGACTAAAATGCTAAAGAGATGACATGAACTATATGCAAATGACTCGAAAACTAAGTGAAACGGATGCTAGAATGATGCAAAATACGGTGATATCAATTCCCCCAAACTTATTTCTTTGCTTGTCCCCAAGCAAAAACATCACTAAAAGAGTTCAAGCCCAAATGAAAACTCTAAAGTATGATCAAACATGTCTACTCAAAAGGGGCTAGCCATGTCTATCCTTACATGAACCAAGCTTAAATCTCAACCTACACAAGCTTTCAAATTATCCAATCCTTTAACATTCATTAGACTTTTTCCAAGTGAATCATGCTTATGCAAGGCAAGTAAATGCATTTGGCTATGGTTAAGGTTTCGAGATAAAGGTGATCTCGATACAAGTGACGGCTTCCGAGCAAGGGGTTCTCTCAAAAGGAATTAATTAATGCAAAATGCTAAGAGTAAAGCCCAATAGATGCATACAAGGTTGACTTCCATCTACCCAAATGTCCAATAGATGCATAAAAAGTTGTACACTTGGTCCTCTAGTTTTCAACCATTGTTTGTGTGATCTTGGAGCGAGTGTAAGCCTCATGCCGTTTTCGGTAGCCAAGAGACTAGGCTTCACACGCTACAAGGCATGCAACATCTCCCTAATATTGGCGGATAGGAGCGTGAGAGTTACAATTGGTTTGTTTGAGGACCTACTTATTGTGGTGAAGGATTTCATTGTCCCCACGAACTTTGTGGGACTTTAAATGGATGAGGAACCAAAAGACCCTCTTATCTTTGGTAGACCGTTCCTAGCAACCGCGGGAGCGATAATCGATGTGAGGGAAGGCAAAATAGATCTCCATTTGGGTAAGGAAGAAGTCCTTGAGTTTGATATCAACAAGGTGATGAATAAGCCCACAATAGATGGCTAATGTTTCTACATAGAGACCATGGATGAGCTAGCCAACGAATTGCTTGAGGAAATGAGAATTGAAGACGGGTTGGAAGTGGTTTTGACTAAGGAGCGTGGAGATCATGGGTTCTTGAGCAAGGAGAGTCAAGCTAATGAGCTACTAATAGATTCTCACAAGCCGGTCGAAAAAGACGCACCATTTCTTGAGATGTGCATTCGCGGTACCGAGGGTCAAGGTGGTTTAAGGGTTAGCACGGTTTAAGAGGGGTTTGTTCTAGCCGTTGAAGAAACTAGCAAGGGTAAGCCTAGTCTTGAGGATGACGATTGGAGCGAGCTCAAAGCCCCGAAGGTGGACCTAAAGCGACTTCCTGCGGGACTAAGGTACGATTTCCTAGGTCCAAACGAGTCATACCCGGTTATTGTAAATGATAGCTTGAATGAAAACGAACTATCCTCCCTTTTGGTTGAACTTAGAAAGTATTGGAAAGCTATTGGCTATTCTTTGAATGATATCAAGGGTATTTCCCCTAGTTTGTGCACGCATAGAATCCATTTAGAGGATGAATCAAGGACCTCAATTGAACATCAAAGAAGGTTGAATCCTAATTTGAAAGATGTTGTAAAGAGAGAGATTCTTAAGCTCTTAGACGAGGGTATTATCTACCCAATATCGGATGGTGCTTGGGTCTCACCGGTTCATTGTGTGCCTAAGAAAGGGGGGATAACGGTTGTTAAAAATGAAAAGGATGAAATGATACCTACTAGGACAATAACCGGGCATAGAATGTGCATTGACTATATGAAGTTGAATTCATCCACTCGTAAAGATTATTTCCCGTTACCTTTCATAGATCAAATGCTTGAACGTCTAGCTAATCATCCATTTTATTGCTTTCTAGACGGTTATTTGGGTTTCTTTCAAATACCCATACACCCGAATGACCAAGAAAAAACAACCTTCACGTGCCCTTATGGCACCTTCGCATATCGAAGGATGTCATTTGGGTTGTGCAATGCTCCCGCAACATTCCAATGTTTCATGATTTCCATTTTCTCTGACCTTCTTGAAGACATGGTAGAAGTCTTAATTAACGACTTCTCCGTGTATGGATCTTCTTTTTGTGTTTGCTTGTCCAACCTTTCCAGGGTCTTGCAACGGTGCGAAGAAGCAAACTTGGTACTAAGCTGGGAGAAATGCCACTTCATGGTGCGATAAGGCATTGTGCTTGGGCATAAGATCTCCGAGAAAGGGATTGAGGTAGACAAGGCCAAGATCGAGGTGATGGTTACCTTGAAGCCGCCTAAGTCGGTCAAGGACATCCGGTCTTTCTTGGGTCATGCGGGGTTCTACCGAAGATTCATCAAAGATTTCTCAAGAATCACAAGGCCTCTTACAAGGCTGCTTTGCAAGGAGGTTGAGTTCGTGTTTGATGAGGAATGTAAGGTAGCGTTTCTAAAGATCAAGAAGGCGTTGGTTAGTACTCCCATTGTCCAAGCTCCGGATTGGGACCTCCCTTTCGAGATCATGTGTGATGCTAGTGACTACGCAGTTGGAGCAGTCTTGGGCCAAAAGAAGGACAAGAGAACCAATGTCATCTACTATGCAAATAGGACCTTAGATGACACTCAAGCCCGGTATGCCACAACGGAAAAGGAGTTGCTAGCCGTTGTCTTTGCAATGGAAAAATTTAGGTCTTATGTCGTGGGGTCGAAGGTGATTGTCTACACCGATCACGCGGCCCTAAGATACATTCATGCAAAGAAAGACACAAAGCCAAGGCTACTCCGTTGGATTTTGCTTCTTCAATAGTTTGACTTAGAGATAGTTGACAAGAAGGGGATAAAGAATGGGGTCGCGGATCACTTATCTAAAATGAGGATTGAAGACCTTGTTCCGATTGATGATAAGCTCCCCAAGGAGAGTCTCATGGTTGTTGATGTCTTGAGAAAAGGGGTTGAAGCCATGCGAGGACTAGAGAGTGTCAATGGATTACAAGACGAGAATCTACCGTGGTTTGCGGATCTTGTGAACTACTTAGTGTGCGGGAAGGAACCGCCTTTGGATGGGTATAAGAAGAAGAATTTCTTCCACGACGTGACAAGATACTATTGGGACGAGCCCTACTTATACAAGTTGTGCTCGGATGGTTTGTATAGGAAATGCGTGGCGGAAGAAGAAGTCCAAGGGATCCTACTCCATTGTCACGGGTCAAGCTATGGCGGGCATCATGCATCATACAAAACCGCTACAAAGGTCTTGCAATCCGGTTTTTGGTGGCCTTCATTATTCAAGGATGCACACCTCTTTGTCTCCACATATGATGCGTGCCCAAGGAAAGGGAACATTTGAAGAAGAAATGAAATACCCCAAAACCCAATCCTTGTCGTGGAGATGTTTGACGTGTGGGGCATCGACTTTATGGGACCTTTCCCGTCATCATATGGTAACCAATACATATTGGTGGCGGTCAATTACGTCTCCAAATGGGTGGAAGCCATTGCAAGCCCGACCAACGATGCCAAGGTCGTTCTAAAACTATTCAAATCCATCATTTTCCCAAGGTTTGGAATTCCAAGGGTAGTCATTAGTGATGGAGGTAGCCATTTCATCAATAAGGTGTTTGAAAGCTTGCTTAAGAAGCATGGTGTGATGCATAAGGTAGCAACACCTTACCATCCTCAAACGAGTGGCCAAGTAGAAGTATCCAACCGGCAAATCAAGGCCATACTCGAGAAGACGGTTGGGGGTTCAAGAAAGGATTGGGCCAACAAGTTAGATGATGCTTTGTGGGCATACCGAACCGCCTTCAAAGCACCTATAGGGACTACACCATTCAACTTGCTTTATGGGAAGTAATGCCATCTACCAGTTGAGTTGGAATACAAGGCCCTATGGGCAGTGAAGCTTCTTAACTTCGACATCAAAACCGCACAAGAGAGGCGATTGATTCAACTTCAAGAGTTAGAGAAGACTAGGCTTGAAGCATATGAGAGCTCGAGAATCTACAAGGAGAGGACCAAAGCATTCCATGACAAGAGGATTGTGCACAAAGATTTCAAGGTTGGGGACCTAGTGTTGGTGTTCAATTCCCGGTTGAAGCTTTTTCCCAGGAAACTCAAGCCAAGGTGGTCGGGTCCGTTTGAGGTTAAAGAAGTAAGGCCATATGGAGCGGTGGTGCTTGTTAATAAGGAGGGCCCAGATTTTATTTCAAATGGCCAAAGGCTCAAACTCTACCGAGCAAATCAAATCGTCGAAAAGGGAGGCTCGATCCCCCTCGATGATGTCCCTCTAGCTTGAGAACGGTAACAAATGTCGAAATTGGTGACGTTAAACAAAGTGCTCTTGGGAGACACCCCAAGCTTATCATTGTATATATTTGCTTTTCGTTTATCTCTTTTTCTGTCTTTACTAGATCTTTTTGAAATTTTTGTTAAGTGTGCATAGGGGTTCAAAAGAAAAATGGCCAATACCGAGCAGTGGTACCGACGAGTGACCTCGGTATGGATTCAGCGAGAGACAATACCAACGTCACAGATCTATACAACACGTCGGTATGGAAACAGTGGGAAAATCTCTAAGCACCGACGTGTGGTACCGAGGAGTGACCTCGGTATGTCAATACTGATGTGTTGCACCGAGGAGTGACCTCGGTATGTCAATACCGATGTCCAATGTCGAAGAGACAATACCGACGTTACAGGTCGGTACAACACGTCGGTATGGAAACAGGAGGAAATTCCCTTAACACCGACGTGTGGTACCGAGGAGTGACCTCGGTACGTCGATACCGATGACCAACACCGAGGAGTGACATCAGTGTTCGCCGAAATTTTTTAAAAAATCAGTCAATACCGAGCTGTGGTACCGACGAGTGACCTCGGTATCGACCAATTTTTTTTTTAAAATTTTCGGACCCGACCCAGGTAAGATCTGACCCGCCCAGGTAAGTCTCCTTCTTCTTCCTCTTTCACGCGACCTTAGCCCACGTTTCCCCTCACTTTCGCGATTCAACAGAGAAATGTTTCCACAACTCTCTCTTTTCTCAACCAAAACACTACGAAATAATAGAAAGACTCTATAAAACGGACTTATATCATGGCCTAAAAGGGGTAAAAACCATGATATATCAATGGTTTATCTATGCTTACACTTGATGATTCATGTGCAAATTGTTGATGGTTTGATGAATAAGAGAAATTGGGATTTTGAGAATTAGGGATTGTGAATTGAGATAATGTGCTTGTTAGGTGTGAATTGTCACCTTGGTTCATTGCTCTTAGATCATATTTTGGTGATCCCTTGTTGATTTGATAAGAAATTGTACCTATGCTCACAAATTGCCAAGGATATTTGTAGGTACAATGTCGGCAAGGGCGCTCCATCGACACGAGCACGGATTAAGGTTTTAACGGTTGGCAAAGGAAAAGGAATTGCCCAAGCTACGGCCGCGGAAAAGGGATTGCCAAGGCTAGTGCCAAGGCAAAGGCTAAAACCACGGCTACGAGATCTAAAGCCAAGAAAATGGCAAAGGGAAAAGGCAATAGAGTCGAAAAAGAGGTCGAGAGTGAGAGCGCAAGTGGAGAAATCCCAGTGCCGCTACGGACAAAGCCAAGCGAGCAAGATTACTTCGACAAATTTGGCCAAATGAAGTTCGAGCAAGGCAAATTTGTCGATGCGGAGACGATGGATATGATGGGCATAAGTGACGAAGTGTGGACTCTTTTTGAGAATATGGGGCTAAGGAAGTTCATGAGCATGAAGCATGAAGCTTTAAGGGCACTAACCGGCAAGTTCCTAGCCACCCTTCGAGCTAAGTTCTACGAAACGGAAGTTGCAAATTCCGGGTTTGGAATTTTAAAGTTCAGACTCATGGGCACCACCTACACCGTCACTTTCCACGAGCTTTGCGAGATATTTGGATTTCAAGAAGAAGGTACATACGGCGGACATTACTTTGATTATCCGAGACTCGAGCTCCATAATCTTTGGGCAACAATTGCAAGCGGAGAATTTAGAGCCGTTGACTTTAAGATTGCAAGCATACGGCACCCAACTCTCCGGTACGCACACAAGGCGTTGGTCCACAATTTCTACCACAAGGTGGAGATTGACACGGTTACTACGAAGGAGATGGAGTTGTTGGGGCTTGGTCTAAAGCCCATTCTCCCCATTCTCAGAAATGGTAAAGCATTCATGGGGCCGGAGAGACTTCCTTATCTCGCAACACTCTTGGTGAGACACTTATTCGCTTACGGGGATTGGGCTTGGAAGACAAAGTCGAAGAAAGCCGCGATTTGCCTCGGATGGATGATAACGCCTATTATCATGGCAAAGGGCATCAAAGTTTCACTTGGCCACTATGAGTGGAAATATTTGGATGCGGCCTACCTTTCAAAGACTAAGTTCTTCAAGGGATATATAAAAGACAAGATGGCTTACAACCTCCAACTCACCGAGACATCCGTGGCACAAGTCCTTTTGCCTAATCCCGCGCTCACCAACTTCCATGACCCGGGGAACGCCCTGTTCATTCCTCCCCAAGAGTACCTCTACAACTCCACCGTCGACCCGCCTATGCAAGCATTCCGCAAGAGAGCACAACGGAGAACCGCTACAGAGGAATCTATTGATCTCGACGAGGAAGTGCCGAATGAGTCGTCACCCGAGACCGTGTACGGTAGTGAGCGCTACCACTTTGACCCTTATGATGGGGCTATCACTAATGCAGCCACAAGACACGCTCACCACCAAACTCGTCTCCTCGAACGCATGTGCAAGTGGCAAAACAAAAACATGAAGAAGGTGGTCAAAACGATCAAATCTTTGAAGAAGACGGTTAAAGCCATGGGTCGAACCATCAATGAACTCAAGGACGGAGGTTGTGGAGCGAGTTCATCAAGGGCTGGTGAAGGAGGAGACGTCGTCATGGACATTAACTCCGCGCCTCGAGGAGATGATTGGGCATTGGTCATGATCTCTAGCCGAACCACGGACCGACCGAAAAAGGCACCAAAGAGGAGAGCGATGCGGTCCCCGTCTCCCGTCTCAAGTAATCCATCTTACTCAATGGGATCTACATCCCCATCTCCAAGCTTCTAGGTACGCATCCAAAACTCTTGTATATATATATATATATATATATATATATATTTTTTTTTTCTTTTAAGTCTTGCATTGTATAGTTATCTCTTGTTTTTGGTCCTTTCCTTAGGCTTATTTCACACCGGGACGGTGTGATTTAAGTTTGGGGGAGGGACCGGTATCTAATGACATTTACTTTGTCTTATTTTGAATTTGCATCCTGAGTCTCATGTATACATCTAAGGCATAGAAAAAACCAAGCAAATTTGAAAATGAAAAGACAAAAATAAGTCATTTAAGACTCATTTTCACTTCATGTAGGATTGAGTCTAGACGCATAGCACGTAGATAATGCATTGCATGTGCATTAAGAGCTAGAATGATTCCTCCTTGTGAAGTTTCGCTTTAAGAGTTTAAGTCCTATGCTCTAGATCTTGTATACGAAATCAAGGTCGAACCATGTTTGGATTTCATGTCCCATTACTTAGGTCTTAGCCAAAGCAAGTTGATTTGAGTCCATTCCTACTAAAGTGATAACCATAATTTGACATTGTAATTATCATGATTGTGCATTGCATAGTGAATGCATGGTTACCACATACATATTTGGGCTATCTTATCCGCTTTGCCTCTCTCTTGTTAGCCCGAATAGCTGATTCCCATCATTGGAACGGTTAACCACTCCTTTAACCCAACCTCCTTTAAAGCCAAATGCTACTAGTGAGTGTATGTGAGGCCTTTTTTGAATCAACTAGGCAAAAGGTGTTGAGTTTAGAACGACAAGAAAAAAATTCCGTGTAGAACTAGCTCGGCATCAATGAGTTAGGCATAAGATAAGGCTAGATAGGTTGGGAACTTGGGACAAGGGAAAGAAAAGAGATTGTGGGAATGAGAAAAAGGGATGAAGAATAATAGGGGATAAGCAAAAAGCTTGAAATGGTTGGCGATAATCGTTTATGGGAAAAAGCTCTAAGTGAAATAGAAAAGAAAATAGTCTCTAGTCTTCAAAAGAAAGAAGGAAAGCCAAAAAGCCTAAAGCAAAGAAAAGAAATAAGAGAGACTAGAGAAAGTAAAGAAGAGCTAAGTAAAGAAAAATGTTGAAAGCTAAACCATTTGGTGAAGAAGGAAATCCCCTAAGTGTTTTAGTGGAGAAGGAAGGTGAAAAGGTATGAGTAGTGAAGGCAAAATGCCTTGCGAAAAGGGTAGCTTAGGAAGGATCTTCATTGGGGTTTAGAGATTAGGGGCCAAGTTCGATATGGGGCATTTGGGTAGATGGAAGTCAACCTTGTATGCATCTATTGGGCTTTACTCTTAGCATTTTGCATTAGTTGATTCCTTTTGAGAGAACCCCTTGCTCGGAAACCGTCACTTGTATCGAGATCACCTTTATCTCGAAACCTTAACCCTAGCCAAATGCATTCACTTGCCTTGTGATATATCATGATTTTTACCCTGTTTAAGCCATGATATAAGTCCGTTTTATCGAGTCTTTATTCTATTATAGAGTCTTTTAGAGTCTTTTACAGGTTTTAGCACATTTGGAGAATTATTGGAGATATTGGAGTTTTATGGAGTATTCTGGAGCAAAACTGAAGTCTGGTGACTAAGTGGCCGATCAAAGTGTCAAGCATCGATCGATACCCCCTGGTATCGATCGACACCCATCGAAGCAGATTACAAGTCGCGACTTTAATGAAGTTTTAAGAATTGCAGAACTTGCCCAGAAGACTTTAATATTTACAAAAGACCCCAATTCATGTTTAGACTATTAAATTAGGTTTTACAGCCAATTTGGCTGTGTGCTTATTCATTAAGATTATTTTGAGGATTTCAGAGAGAGCTTGAGAGAGAGGAGACAAGTCAGAACTCTGTTCGTCTGAGAGAAGATTTCGAACCTCTGTTTTATTCTCTACTCTTATTTATTCTATTGATGATTTATTCAGTTATGTTGATTGTTTCAATTTCCATGTCTGAGTAGATATCTTGTTAGGTTCAGGGTTCTCAATAGGATTTTCTCTGAATGCTAGATTGATTTGTTATTAGGATTCACTATCTGAATTGATTCTTCGCCATAAGTTGTTTCCAAAGCTAATTCTAGATTGATCACCTAGAACTTAGATCTTAGGATAATTGATTAGTCGCGAGAGTGCGATTAATTACATGACAGAACCTAGGGTGAGCAAAATAACTATTCGCAAAGAGATTTGGTTTAGTTGTTTTGTGAAAAATCAAACTTGATAATAAAAGCTGGTTTAGACTTTAGGATTCGCAAAGAGATTTGGAATTCCTAGGATTTAGACTTAGATAGTTTTCGCAACGAGAGTTGGTTAGCTATATCTTAGTGATTTGAGTTCAAGAACCGTACTAAATATGAATCCTGTTAGTTAATTTATCTGCATTTAGTGATTTCCTGAGAAATACCATGAACCTATCTTTCTCCAATTGATTTCACAACCGTTTTAACTTGCATTCTGTTTTCAATACCATTAATCACTTAGCGTAATTCTCACATCTTTAATCTATTGTGTGTTTTTGTGAGTCCTTGTGCTCGACCCCTAGATATACTATAACTACTGCTTTAGTATCTAAATAGGGTATTAATTTGAGCATATCACCTTGCATAAGCATGATTCACTTGGAAAAAGTCTAATGAATGTTAATGGATTGGATAATTTGAAAGCTTGTGTAGGTTGAGATTTAAGCTTGGTTCATGTAAGGATGGACATGGCTAGCCCCTTTTGAGTAGACATGTTTGATCATACTTTAGAGTTTTCACTTGGGCTTGAACTCTTTTAGTGATGCTTTTGCTTGAGGACAAGCAAAGAAATAAGTTTGGGGGAATTGATATCACCGTATTTTGCATCATTCTAGCATCGGTTTCACTTAGGTTTCGAGTCATTTGCATATAGTTCATGTCATCTCTTTAGCATTTTAGTCATTTTAGGAGTCTAATGTGTCCACATTTATCCTAGAGAGTCCTCGCATGTTTTGGATCGTATTTCAGGTGCTAAAGAGGAGATTCGAGACCCGAGGAGAGAAGACAGGGACCGTACCGACGTCACTGGTCTGTACTGGTCCTCGGTATGGAAGGTAGAAGGGTTGCACCTAGGTCACTGCTCGGTGCAACTGTTCGGTATAGAAGACGGAGGAAGACAGCCCAGTACCGACGTGCAACACCGAGGAGTGAGGAAGAGATTAAGGCACTTTTCGCCAAAGTCAGGAGTTCACCGCCTCCACTGAAGCGGTTGACTAAGATGGAAGAGCCAGGGAAATTTCCGGTTCCATGCTCCATCTCTGGAGTCGAAATCAAGGAATCACTGGTTGATTCAAGGTCTAGCGTGAATGTCATGTCTAAGGCACTTGCAGAGAATCTTAAGATCGATGACATACGACCTACTCAGATGCCTCTCACATTCGCGAACTCTTCCACATCTGTTCCGTACGGTACAATCCCTGACTTGATGGTTAAGGTAGGAGACTGTCTGGTTCCTACTGATTTTCAGGTTGTGGAGATGCATGCAAGGTCTAGCATGCCTTTGATTCTTGGGAGACCGTTCATGGCTACTGCTGGCGCAATTATGGACACACCCGGTAGGAGGATTTCATTCTCATACATTGACAAATAGGTCTCCTACGAAGCCATCCCTTCTAGACGAACTCCGAAACGGATTTCTTGTATCACTGTTGGTGCATGAGAAACATTGATGGTTGATCTTTTGGACGAGCCTGATGCTGTGCCAACTGTCATATAAGCTCTGGAACATCCTTCTATCATCGCCAGGAAAGTCATCAAAAAGACTAAGGCAAAGACGGAGGTGAAGAACAGAAAAGTCGAGTGTGCCACATGTGTCACTTTAGCCCCTCAGAAGTGCGATGGAGATTCGATCGAGTACAAGGTGAAGTGCAAGGGGCGCTCAAAACCATTCTCTAAAGCCAAAATCATCCTAACTCCAGAGCTGAAAGAGAAAGGGCAAGAAGTTATTGAGCATATGCTGCGCAAAACTCTGAGTTTGGAAGTGTCTAGTTGTGGGATTTACATGGGAGTGCGTTCCCTACTTCCATCTGACTGATCATCGGTACAGTCAAGCTAATGACGTTAAACAAGCGCTGAGTGGGAGGCAACCCACTAGTGAGTTTGTTTTTTAGTCTTTTTCTTTTTATTTTTCGTGTTTGGGTCTGTTTCAGGATAAACAAGGAGCACAACGAAATAGCCTGAGTGTCGATCGATACCCTTGGGTATCGGTCGACACCCTACGCGAATAAGAAGGACATGTGTCGATTGAAGCTTGGTATCGACCGATACCAAGCTGTGTGTCGATCGATACTCAATGTTCCAGCACGGTAACTTCTTGTTTATCATATTTCCATTCAGTTCATTTGTTTTCTTTCACCAACTCTAGGCTAGATAACATTGGGGACAGTGTTGTTTAAGTCTGGGGGAGGTAGTCGCTGACTTTGTTTTTGTTTTTCTTAGAGTCAGTCTGTTTTTGAGTCATTCGTTGTTTTATTGAGTCAAAAATTTGTCTGAGACTGTGATCTTTTTCTTGAATCTATTGAGCTGACATTGCTTCTAAGTGACCATTGTTACAGAATCAGCTCTAGATCGACTAATGAAAAATCCAAAGGCTGACCAGTTAACCAGAAGACACTCATGTTTCCAGCAAAGTTCCTTAAAGCATGAGCCAAATTTTTGCACTTCATCGATGTGGTTAGTATCTATAGAGCTTGATTCCTCATTCGTATCTGACAAAGGAACCCATGTGTTTTAAAATAATGGTATTTTTCTCCCTGTTACAAGTTAATTAATAAATAAGTGCATTAAAAGATGAAATGATTTTCTTCTGAGTAGAGGGTTAGGAAAATTTCCAGCGATCCCATTATTCTACTATAGAGGGAATGATCACACAAAGGATTGGAAACGAGGCTAGGATTTTCCTATGGTGCCATTATTCGCCTACATCCTTTGATACATTCAGAGGGAAGAACCGGGGATTTAGTGGCAAACACCATCAATACTCGCATCTCATACCTTGATATGTATATGCAGATCTAAAAAAAGAGAACATAATAATAAATAAGTCTGGGGGAGAGAAATCGATACAAAAAGTTTTCGTCTGAGAGAAGATTTCGAACCTCTGTTTTATTCTCTACTCTTATTTATTCTATTGATGATTTATTCAGTTATGTTGATTGTTTCAATTTCCATGTCTAAGTAGATCTCTTGTTAGGTTCAGGGTTCTCAATAGGGTTTTCTCTGAATGCTAGATTGATTTGTTATTAGGATTCACTATCTGAATTGATTCTTCGCCATAGGTTGTTTGCAAAGCTAATTCTAGATTGATCACCTAGAACTTAGATCTTAGGACAATTGATTAGGCGCGAGAGTGCGATTAATTACCTGACAGAACCTAGGGTGAGAAAATTAACTATTCGCAAAGAGATTAGGTTTAGTTGTTTTGTGAACAAATCAAACTTGATAATAAAAGCTGGTTTAGACTTTAGGATTCGCAAAGAGATTTGGAATTCCTAGGATTTAGACTTAGATAGTTTTCGCAACGAGAGTTGGTTAGCTATATCTTAGTGATTTGAGTTCAAGAACCGTACTAAATCTGAATCCTGTTAGTTAATTTATCTGCATTTAGTGGTTCCCTGAGAAATACCATGAACCTATCTTTCTCCAATTGATTTCACAACCGTTTTAACTTGCATTCTGTTTTCAATACCATTAATCACTTAGCGTAATTCTCACATCTTTAATCTATTGTGTGTTTCTGTGAGTCCTTGTGTTCGACCCCTAGCTATACTATAACTACTGCTTTAGTATCTAAATATGGTATTAATTTGAGCATATCACCTTGCATAAGAATGATTCACTTGGAAAAAGTCTAATGAATGTTAAAGGATTGGATAATTTGAAAGCTTGTGTAGGTTGAGATTTAAGCTTGGTTCATATAAGGATGGACATGGCTAGCCCCTTTTGAGTAGACATGTTTGATCATACTTTAGAGTTTTCACTTGGGCTTGAACTATTTTAGTGATGCTTTTGTTTGAGGACAAGCAAAGAAATAAGTTTGGGGGAATTGATATCACCGTATTTTGCATCATTCTAGCATCCGTTTCACTTAGGTTTCGAGTCATTTGCATATAGTTCATGTCATCTCTTTAGCATTTTAGTCCTTTTAGTAGTCTAATGTGTCCACATTTAGTCCTAGAGAGTCCTCGCATGTTTTGGATCGTATTTCAGATGCTAAAGAGGAGATTCGAGACCCGAGGAGAGAAGACAGGGACCGTACCGACGTCACTGGTTGGTACTGGCCCTCGGTATGGAAGGCAAAAGGGTTGCACCGAGGTCACTGTTCGGTGCAACTGCTCGGAATAGAAGACGGAGGAAGACAGCCCTAGTACCGACGTGCAACACCTTGGAGTGACATCGGTATCCAATGCCTCTGGGGATTGTACCGAGGTCACTGCTCGGTGCTGTTCTCGGAGGAAACCCGGGGAAAAAAATCTCTTAATACCGAGCAACGATACCGAGGAGTGACCTCGGTATCCATTGAAGATCACCAAGCAACAACACCTCAATACCGACGCCACTGCTCGGTGCTCCTCGTCGGTACACAAACCCAGGCTTAATACCGAGGTGTTGCACCGAGCAGTGACCTCGGTATTGGCCATTCAGAACTTTTTATCCATTTAAACCGGGTCGGTACCCGGTTTGTCCCGGGTCGACCCGGTTCGTCACTATTCACTATTTATGCCCAAAAACCTAATTTTGATGGGCTAAGTCTTTTTCTTAAGCAAAAACCCTCTCTAAGAATGATTTGTAATTGATTGATCCTTTTGATTTATGCAATTTAAGTATTGTTTTCTTGATTGAATCCATCTATCTTCTACTTTCTAATCATCCATTCATCTTGGTTATGAGTTTTAACTCTTCTTTTATTGGATTTGTTGAACTCATGATGATTAGTGAGTAGTCCTTAGGATCTTGAGATGTGGTAGATTAGGGTGATCTAAAGCTTGATTAGTGGTGCTTAGGGTTAGATTATCTTATGCTAGATCTAGCTTGAAAGAGTGGATCTAGATCATAAGACATTTCATGCACACCAAGTGTTTGATGAAATGCCTTGATGAACTAGACAAGAGACTTATGTTCCTAACCTAAGACATTAGTTGTTTAGGGCATATCTTTGGTTGATCTTGTTATGATTCTTAATGCTTGCTAGTTGTTAATCCACAAATGATGATTTCCTAATGGATTTGATAATTAGCATAGTGATTAGTTGCTTGAAAGAGAACTAATCAAGATTAGAGGTCTATTACCTAGGAATTAGCTTCTTTGAGCAAATGAACACCACTAATTACACTTGGATCACCTTATATCAATAACATCATCTCTAGTTCCGCCTTTTTTATTCGAATTACATCTCATTTAGTGTTTGCTTGCTATTCACTTGTTTCGAATTGGTAATTAACCACAAACAACCCTTGTTTAGCTTAACTTGCTATAAGCACCTTGCATTCTTAGTGATTAGGATAAATTCCTTTATGGATTGATAACATTCATACTACACGTATTGGAGTTATTGATACCTCCTAGAGACTAAAAAGTCATCTATCATATTTCCGCGAGTAAAAACTTCTATTCCCCACGGACGGCGCAAAACTGTGAGAGTCGAAACTCACACAATCAATCTTTTGCCGAGATTTTTAGAGGGAACCAAAATTTCTGGGAAAAAACACAGTAAGAGATCCAAAGATGGGTATTTTATTACTGTTTGAAAGCGTATGAGTACAAGTTGCTGAGAGTTATTGTTAGTTTTTTTTTTATCTGTCTCTTTTTCTTGCCATTACGAATGCTATTTATATGGGTTTTTATTGGCGAGAATATCGGAAAGAAAAAGGAATATCTCCTCTTGCTTCCTACGGCCACCGACTTAGGTTAGGGCAATCAATGATCTGGGTTTTGAACTCGACCCACAAGTTGATGAATGGTTGGTATCTCGGCCCATTTGTATTCTGATGGGTTTGGTCTTTCAAGGTGAGCTTATCCATCTTGTAGCGGTCTCAGTTCGGCTGAAAGATATCATTGCCTCGGCCTCGGCTCAGCTTTCGTTCTCTCAAGATAGGATCACCTTGGTGAGGCCTCTGTTCTTCTAGACGAGGCGAAGGGAGGCAGGCTATGTTTAGGACTATCATGCTTCGGCTCGGGTCTTATACTTCTGTGAGTCGGTACGCTTTATATCAATCTCGAGTGAGTGGAAACCGACCCAAACAAACGGTTAGAAAATAAGAGTACCCACATATAGTGAAATTGAGTGTACCATCCCTCGCTCTCGGATTAGAGTGCCTCTTGTAACACATGGTGACAGTGGCTAGAAATTCCTTGGTGAGATCTTCGTAGGTAGGAAGGTTAAGCTCCATGAAAGGTCAAAGATTAAGCCTGTAGAGATACCAATTCACGTCTTCTCTAATCATGAGCTCTTCGAGGGTCGAGTAATCTATACGAGGTGTTGATTTGATTTCCATCCTTTTGAGCCTCTCGAGGTAGTCGATATTCGGGCCTAGAGGCTGCCTGATATATCGTACATTTTGTCTCGGTTCCAGAGATGGCGTTGGTTCGCGTGGAGGAGACGGTATTGGATCACGTGGATGAGGTGGTGCGCGAGTTCGAACTCAAGGTCATCTTTGGCTTGTTATGAACTCGCCTAGATTAGTGTCATCCTTCAAACTAGTTGTATCCGATTCACCTCGACTCTCCTTTGGATGCCTAGAGGTTGATCTCAGGGATGATTCTCCTATGAATCCGCTCTTTTTAGAGCGTGTTGTGCAAAGTCTCGAGTGGTCCATGTTCCTACAAAAAAAAGAAAAATCTCAATAAAAATATGAATATGGTTGTGGTTGAAATGTTTCAATGTGCGAGGATACTAATTCGAGTATCACGAGACTCATTTAATCTACAAATGAGTAATATCAAACGTAAATCTAGCAAATCAAGATGCTAATGATTAATTTAAGATTTGTGACGTTCTAAATAAGAATTTTATAAAAATAAATTTTAACGTTCATTCTTATGCAAACTCAATAGATTACCATATATTAATCACCAATTAAAAATGACGTAGCCAACTTAATCAAAACTACTCTCCACATTCGTTTTCAAAGAAGCTCACTACAAGAAATATGGGCATTGGTAGCAGTTCATTGTAGCACTAATTCACTAACTGCTATTAAAAGTGCAAAAATCGGTTCTCAACTCTATCGTAGCATTAGATTCGCGCTAGGAAAACATTTCATTAAGCGGGAACCCAAAAATCACTATTATAGCTGAAAATTTATTTCGGAGCCAAAACACTTAAGCCAATTTTCGGTTTTTGCGCGAAGCTTTCTTCGATCTACACTTTCTTCTTCTCTCAGATTCTCTCTCTCTCCTCTATTTCTCTTAAGACTTCTTCTTCTCTCAGATTCTCTCTCCTATCTCCTCCTAATCTCACTCTCGATCTACCATTTTTCCTCCTAATCTCACTCTCGAGAAGAAAAGACCCAGAAAATACCCATCCATCTTCTCCTTTTGCTCACTATCTCCTCCTAATTTCACTCTCTCGAACACAAAAACCAGCAATATCCCAGCCATCTTCCCCTTTTCCCTTCGGTTCAAAGCCTATATCGATCTCTTTCAGTAACATGGGGATTTCAGTTCAAAGCCTCTGATTTTACCGGATTTCCCTTCAGTTCAAAGCCTATGTCGATCTCTTTCAGCAACATGGGGATTTCAGTTCAAAGCCTATGATTTTACCGGAGATTCTACTCCGCCTTTGCCTCTGCTTCCGCGCTGGCGGTTGTGGATACCGAAGAAGATTCCTTCGATGTTTCCACTGAGATTACTCCCGACAATCGAATCCCGGCCACTATAATCACGGGGTTCCTGGGTTCTGGTAAGGTGAGTCTTCTTGTTTCATTTTCAATCTAGTTAAAGTGAGCGAATGCTGTTTTTTTTTCATGGGTTTGTATTTTTTCCGGGTGACCAGACGACATTGCTAAACCATATATTGACGGGAGATCATGGGAAGCGCATAGCCGTGATCGAGAATGAGGTACTGTATTAATCTCTGTGTGTGTTGAAGAGAGATGGGTTTTTGAAAATTGTGATTTCTAATTCGTGCTAAATGTGAATTTCTCTCAGTTTGGTGAAGTCGACATTGATGGATCCCTCGTGGCAGCTAAAACTGCGGGAGCAGAGGATATAATGATGCTTAACAATGAATGTCTGTGTTGTACGGTCAGGGGTGATCTTGTGAGGATGATTTCTGATTTGGTCAAGAAGAAGAAAGGAAGCTTAGACCATATAGTAATTGAGACAACAGGTCTGGAAATTTTCTTCTGTCTATTATACAATTAAGCTCTGGAGCTGCTACATGACTCTTTACTTGAAGAATATGGGGAGCGAGTAATGAATATATTTCAGTTCAAAGCCTATGTCGAAAAAGCAAAACCATCTTTCAAAGATGACCCGTCTCTTCAGATTGTATGTTTTTTTTTCTTTTGGTCTTAATCGAACGTTTTTCGCTGTTACATTCTCTTAAAAATCCCACAACTCCTCTGTGATTATCTTGTTAGGTTAGAGCAGACGTGATAGAAGGTCTCGAGAAGCTAGCTGAAGCTATAGGTGATGATTCTCAAGCTGTGATTTGTGCTTCTGGGTTTCGTCCCTGATTTGATCTATTCGCTCCTTGGAAAGTCGATAATTTCGGGACATTGAATCTGGTGGATGCGTTCCGGAAACAAGGATTGGATAGGTTTGTTCTTATAAGCTCAATCTTGGTGAATGGAGCTGCAATAGGGCAGATACTGAACCCAGCTTACATCTTCCTCAACGTCTTTGGACAAACTCTGGTCGCAAAGCTTCAAGCCGAGAAACCTTATTGATTTGGTCTTTGTAAGAGTCTCATGCTCTATTTGAAACCTTATTTCTCTTATGTCTTGAGTACAACAAACAAACAGATGTGCATAAGCTTTTGTTCATAAACCGAGTTCAAGATAAGTATTGAGAGAGTTTCATTCAGTTTTAGCTCTTCTCCATTTTGGGTATTAAGAACCCATTAATGGCGCTTGTTCCCGGTCGCATGTTCCCATGAGTGCAAGTCCATGCTTCACCTGGGAGTGGTAAGTAGTCAAAGAAGACTCCTTTGTAAGAACTACACTCATTTGGTTATATATAAGTGTGATGAAACATTAAAGAAAGAGTAAACCATATTTTCATGAGGCATTATGTTGGTCGGTCTTATTGGAATATACTAGAAAATACTAGAAAATATTGTTAAATACTAAAAGCATAAAGTAAAATACGATTAAAAAATACAAAAAGTTAGTGAATTTGATTTAGAGTTTAGGGTATAGGGTATAGGGTATAGGGTATAGTGTATAGGGTATAGGGTATAGGGTTTGAAATATTTTTAGTTTTACTGTTTCATATAAAGAACATAATTATTGTTTGATATTAAGAATGTAAAATAAAAAGGAAAGGTTAGTGAATCTTTGATTTATAGTTTACTGTATAGAGTTTGAGGTATATGGTTTGAAATATTTTTCCCAAGATTTATTAACAATAGAAATATAATAATTTTTTATGGATTAATGAGTGTTTGATTTAGGGTATAGAAATTCACACTTGTGAAATATTTTTCTATTTCTTAATTAAAAATACAACAAATTATTACACATACAAAATTACAAAGAAAAGTTGGTGAATATTTGATTTAGGGTTTAGGCCATACAGTTTGATTTAAGTGTATAGGGTTAAGGTTTTGGTTTTGATTTAGGGTTTAGGGTATATGATATTTGTTTTGCAGAAATAACTAAATATATAATGTCTTACAGAATTAGGTGTTGAATATTTTATTTAGGGTTTATGGTATTGGTATAAGGTTCAAGGTTCAGGGTAACAATACACAACACAATATTTAAATTAAAAATAATTAGAAGAATTTTCGAATTTGATTTAGTGTATATGGTTTAGGGTTTGATTTAGTGTATAGGGTTTAAGGTTTGATTTAGTGTCTAAACAAAATAATTCTTTGAGTTTGAATTAAAGTATAGGGTTAATGAATTAAAGTATTGGAGTATAGTGTCAACGAATCACGTTTGAAACATATTTTTCCTATTTGTCAATTACAAAAAATATAAATCTTAAAATCAAATATATTCATTTTTTAAATCAAAACCCCAATTCCCAAATAATAAATTATGAACTATAAATTTTAGATTTTAGTTTAAATATCAAAATTAAATAAAAAACTATATTACCAAATGAAAGCTTCTGATTGGTTAATCCATAGTCACAAGGTTTCCACTTTTGTTTTAATATCAACCGTTGATGATATTCAATCCAACGGACATTAATTAACTCCTTTCTTTTTCTCCTCTTCTCATACTCTTTCGTCTCCTTCATCCTCTATAGCCGCCGTCGACCCAGGTAAGTCTTTTCTCTTCTTTTTCTCTCTTCTTTCTCTCTCGATCCCTCTCATCGAATAAGACATGAGACTTTAGGGAATGGCAAAGCCTCTACTATTGTAGCTTGCTCAGATTTCTTCGGAACTCTGATCTCAGATTCATGGAGGTTCCGACGCTTTGTGAACCGAGCTCTGCGTGCCCAGTTTTGGAATGTCTCTTCCTTGGTTTCCTCTCACTTTGGATTCGGCTCTGGGTTTTGTTCGATATATGGCCATTTCGCTACGGGTGCCTATCGGGAGTGTAGCTGAGACCAACAGTTCGACCGCTCAAATCCTTAGTTTTCGGCGATACACTGTTGAGTTTAAGGGCTCCGAATCAGTTTATGAAGAAATTAGACAAAGTAAGTGTGAAATTCTGCTTTTTTGATGCTTTCTCGTTCGATTAGTTTTAGAGTAACTTAAAGAAGCCAAATTTGAGTGTTGATTTGTTCACACTAGACCATGGCGAAGTATTGATACAGAGATGTTGTTGTGATTTGTATTCTCAATATGTGTACAAATGCAAAACTAATGGATAACACAAAAGAACCATATTGGTGTCTTTAGGGAATGGCAAAGCCTCTGTTGCATGAAAAGCCCTGGAAAATCTTCTTGACATTCAAATGAAAGACCAGAGAGAATCGCTTTCCGCCATTGACGAAGCCTTAGCCTCTGACCCATCTAACCCCGAGCTCCTCTCGGTAAGTTTTCTTCTCCGAATCAGATCCCAAGTTTTCTGGGATACTTAAATGTTTAATGTTTCAACAATTCTTATCCTTCAATCTCATGGGTTGTTGTTATCTTCTGCTTTCATGTGGCGATTTTTTATCTCATAAGGTCCATGAAGAACTTATCAGCGCAATCAATGATGCAGAGGAAGGGCTTTTGCACTTAAAACGTGCTCGGTTATTGCAGGAAGCTGACATAGTGCTGCTTGGTCTGAGTCATAATGTTGGAGTCAATGTTTTGTGTCTCAGATACTAACGCTGCTCTGCACTAGTGCAGATGTGCAAGTTTTTCATGCAACATGGTCTGTTTAAGATATCATATTTTGTATGTTATGACTTTGTTGTTTTGGAATTTTAATGGAAAATCTACTTATATTCTATGATATAATTATCTTTAATTAGTGTTAATTATAGTAATTATTTAATATCATCTCAATATATAGCAATGCAAATAGCACAATACAAATATTCCGTTGCATTTTATATTTGTCATCATAATTTAGGTTACAGCACGAGAAAAATGCCATGAAACAATAATCAATGGCATTTTTAATTTCTTATTATAGATTATCTTACAGCACAATAAAAACGCCATTAAAAATATTTAATGGCGTTTTAAAATTGTCACAATAAAACAAATTACAGCATTAAAAATATGATACAAAAAATCGAATAATAGCACGAATATGACGCTAGGAAATTAATTTCTATAGCATTTGATTCGCGCTATCATAGGTCCGCCTATCGTAGCATTTTTAAAAATGCTACGATAGGGGGGGAGTCTATTATAGTTGCGGCTGTCATAGCGTTTATGAAAACGCTACCATAGCCCTATAGTAGCATTTTCAATAAACTCTAAATTTGAAGTTTTAAGCTTTAAATTTTCAAATTCCAAAAATCTCAAATTCATAATAATTAAGTGCTAAAATCGAAATCTAAACATTCTAGAAGTTCAATTTAGAGTTTTCGAACAATTTCTACTTATCATAGACATAAAACTATTGAAATTAAGAAAAACCTAGGGTTTAGCTCATATGAAAAACTAGAGATTTAGGTTCATACCTTGGTGGAAGAGAAGAGATATGTGTGGAATTGAAATCTCCTTTGAAAAAGAGTGGTCTATGACCAAATAATTTTTATAAAAGCTTAAGAAGTGAAAAAGTTGTTCTTGCTCAAAATCTTCAAGTCATTTGGAAGAGAAGGAGAAAAAGAGTTTTGATCTAAAAATATATTTTTTTGCTTTGAAAAAGTGATTTTTATGCTTAAAAATAAATATCTTGTTTTCCAAAACTTTTTAGAACTTACTGTGATGTGCGGGACACGAAAATTTAAACCGGTTAAGGTTTAATTTTGATGTCGGAAAGAAGTTCAGGATTGCATGGTTTAGAATCGGAACGGTTCGGGAATCGTCGGGATGAGTTTTCGATCATTACTTCCACTTGTATTTCCTTGGTCTCCCTTAAGTCGGGTGGAATGATGATCCTAATTTTTGCAAATGTCTTTGAAACAAACAGTTGCATTACCTTTGGGGGCCTTGTCTTAGTCGACTCATCTTTCTCTTTTTCTTTAGGGAAAATCGAATGTTTCTTCTTGTGCTTATCCCTTGGAATTGGGATTCCATCCGGGACGGCTTGATATTACTTCTACCGATCCACGTTCAAGAAAACGACAAAGCGGTTGGCATGATTGATGATGGTGCCAACGGTAACTAAGAACAATCGACCAAAAATTAATGGTCTATCCTTGTCTCAATCCATCTCGAGAACTTGAAAATCAGCGGGAACGATCTTGTTTCCAATGAGTAGTTGAAGATTGTGGATGACTTCTCCGTACTTCTTTTGGGATGAATCTCCAAAGATTATGCTCACGGTAGATGGTGTGAGAGTTTTTATACCAAGTCTCTCGGCAAACGTCTTTGACATGATGTTTACGTTGGCTCCGAAATCACATAAACAATCTGCAAAATTTATTCCCGATATCCAAAAAGAGAAATAAAAACGTCCTGGATCATCGTTTTTTCTTAGCCTTAAATGGTGGGTTTTGGGCCGTCTTGGATTCGGTTTTGGCTCGTCCATAGAGTGGGACAAATTTTGAAGCTTCTTTAGGCTCTGTCTCAACATCGACCTCGGCTGAGACATTCTTATTTTCCATCAGATTCGGATTAAGTCTTTAACTGGTTGTCACTCATTCATTCGCGTTCCACTCTTCAAATGGTCACGATTCTTACCATTATATGCAAAACATGATGTGAACAAAATAAAATAAAATATATAATTCTAACGACAAGCTGTCGACTTGTATTCTACTTTTCACATGGGAAAACTCTTACGCAACCGAGCCTCCTCTTTCTGACATGGACACCCCGACCGATCTTTAGCAACCTGCTCTAGCTTTGGTTCCGCAGACCAATCCCCTCTCCAAACGGCTAATAGGCAACTAAACATCGACCATGGGTGTAACACCCCTGGTTCGTTCTACGGATAGATTGAACCTAGAGTGGCACATAATCGGCGACGAAAACAGTTTAACCTAAAAAGTCCATACTAATCCGGCAAGACCGTAACAGAAGTCGAGCCTCTCGACCAGGGCCTAAGGCTTTTCAACCCGTATCTCAGTCTTGAGTTGTTTCAGTTTGGACGAACTTATATCATGGTCACAAACTGAGAGTTTTGATTCATAAAACGTACATATTATTCATATTGTTTGAACATATTTATTACAAAACATATTTACGAGTCGGCCGGCCTATTGCCAAAACTACATACATAGATAGTTGCTAACCGTATTTTGCAAAAGCGAAGCCAAAACTACTCCGGCTTCCCTGACGCCCTGTCTCCCGAACTACTGGTCACCTGCAAAACAAAATGAGTCATGAGTATTCTAATAATAATCAGTGAGCTCCGGGGGAAATCTAAACCACACGTTAGAAACCCCTCCCCAAATACCCCATGCAAGCAACGTTAACCAAACAAGCAAGCATGAAAACAATTAAAATCCATCTCAGAGTTTCACAAGCGGAAGCTAATAATACTACAAGCAATAACTCATGATGCATGTAGTAACCAATTCCTTAATTAGGAGATCTCTAAGTGCATCGTATCTTTTCCCGGCCCTATTACGATTATTCCTCAATTCACCACAAAGGATCATTTCGGAAGCATCGCATCTAACCAGTAACTACCCGTTCCCTGGTGCCACTCCACTCATGGTTACAACATAACCCGGAGTCTATCTGGGAAAAAGAAAACGACTACACCTCATCTAAGAACATATAAATTCCCACTTATATTTCCTAGATGCAACAATTAAACAAACAACAAATGATCTTCATAAACCACAAAGGATCATTATGAAGTAATCACAACATGGTCTAGACATGCTATGCGCCTCTCGCTAGCATGCCTAACCTCCTCTTTTCATGATCGATTCATTAGTTCTTCCCGAAATTTTGACATCAATCATGACTCGTCATGTGTTCTCACCTTCTTGCATTGGAACGGGACTCACTATAGTCCGTACCAACCTCCCTGCAAACATTATAACACATAACAAAATTAACCGAAACTCACCGAAACCTGAAGCTTGAACTCTTAGCCTACGGTTTCTAAGCTTCTAAATTCCCCCGCGAACCGATCACCTAGCTTCGCCGCGCACACTTCTCGCCAGAAAAACACTATCGGATATACTTTCTCACTCTAACTTTTCTCTCTCAACTTTCTTTGCTTTCTCTAAGTTTCCGAAAATGAGATCTAAGCTAAGGGTGAGGGGGTATTTATAGCCTTCTTACACTTGGGGACCAAGTTTCCTCCTCGGTCCGGATTGGTTCCTTTGGGCGGAGTCTCCGATTCGTTGCATGCGGGCGGCATTCTCACACGGCGACATGTGGCTCGTCTAAGCACATGCCTGAGACTTGGGGACAAAGCTTCCCTCCTTTCCCTCGGTCTTAGCCATTAAGTTATTGTAACTTTCGGCCCAAGTTTTCTTCTCCACACGACATGTGTCTCCGTTTTCATGTGTCGTGCTTAACTTCTTATTCCGGCGTGATCTCTCCTCGGCGATTGGATCACCCATCATTGCCGGTTGCTAGCTGAATTTCGCGGCTAAGGTCTATTCTCGACAATATCTCTTATCTCGGCTAAGAATTTCTAGCCTAAGGCCTTCTCTTTTAAGGCTTTCTCGGCTAAAATACTTCCCGGCAAGATTTCTTCTCTCGGCAATATCTCCTTCCGCTGAAATTTCCCTCTTCTCGGGAAAGTCTCCCTTGGCTAGATTTTTCCCCGGCTTGGCAAAAATCCCCTCGGCAAAAGTACTTTCTCGGCTAAAACCTTGCAAAAATCATAAATTTGATTATACTTAATCAAATTCGATTCCGCTTCGACCATAATGCTTCTTTTAGTCTCTTCTTGCAGGAAACATTTTCCCTCAGCTATTTCCTCAACTTCGGATTTTCCCCCTTCTTCCAGCCTTTGTCTCGTCCTTTATTTGCTAACGGAATATTACATCCTCCCCGCCTTATTAGAATTCGTCCCGAATTCTCCTAAGGTTGCGATGACTCTCCCGGTTCAACATCTTCGCTTTCTTTGAAGAACTCTAGGTGTTCTCTCCTGAACTGTCCTTCATCTTCCCATGTCACTACCATTCGGTTCTGGTTCCCCCAGAACACCTGAATTTGCGGAATGACCCGGTTCTTGAGCTTCCTTTCCCGTATAAGTCCTACCTTCAAGGGTCCTTCTTGATAGGTTAGATTGGGTCTCAAATCTTCAATATGGTCTGTTTCTACTGCGTCTGGATCCGGTATATGCTTCCTTAGCATAGATACATGGAATACCGGGTGTAGGTTTATATCAGGTGGCAACTCCAGCCAATATGCTACATGGCCTACTCGTCCCTTAATACGGTATGGTCCATTATACCTTAATGCGAGCTTACTAACCTTCCCAAAGCGATCCTTACCCTTCTGAGCTGTTACTTTAAGATATACTAGGTCGTCCACCTTGAAGACTACAAGTCTTCTCTTTAGGTATGCGTACTTCTTTTGTCTGTCTTGAGCCTTCCTCATGTTAACTTGGACTACTTGCAAAATTTCTGTAGTTTTGTCCACCATCTCTGGTCCAAAAACTCTTCTTTCGCCAACCTCTGTCCAACACAACGGTGTACGACAAGGATGTCCATAAAGTGCTTCGTATGGTGACATACCTATACTGGCATGAAAGCTGTTGTTGTAGGAGAACTCCACCAACGCTAGGTGATCCTCCCAGATACCAGCCCAGTCCATCATACACGCCCGTAACATGTCCTCTATGGTGCGAATCGTCCTTTATGTCTGTCCGTCTGTCTCAGGATGGAATGCGGTACTCATCCGTAGTTCTGTCCCCATTGCACCTTGTAGTGCTCTCCAAAACCTAGCCGTAAATCTTGGATCCTAGTCCGAGATTATATTGGCTGGCACTCCATGAAGCTTTACGATCCGATCAATATAAAGCTTGGCCAATACTTCAACTTTGTCGGTATCTCTAACCGCCAATAGGTGCGCCACTTTAGTTAGTCGATCAACGATCACCCATATCGAGTTGTTGTTCCTCCCTTTTGCCACTGGTAATGCTCCGATAAAGTCCATAGCAATTGAGTCCCACTTCCACTCGGGTATTGGTAAGCTTTGCAACACTCCGCTCGGCACTTTATGCTCTGCCTTGATCTGTTGGCAAACTTGACATCTAGCCACCCATTTTGCTACTGAAATTTTAATACATGGCCAATGGTAGAACTTCCTTATGTCTCTATACATCTTTGTGCTTTCTGGATGTATGCTTAGCATTGATTGATGCGCCATCTTTAAGATTTCTACTCGTAGTCCTCCCCTTTTTGGCACAGTTATTCTTCCTTTAAGAAGAAGAGTTCCGTCTTCCGCCAAATGGTGTTCGCCCACCACTTCCTTTTCTGGCTCGCTAAGCTTTCTTACTATCTCGCACATATCACAGTCCTTTTGTTTTGCTTCTTTGATCCTCTGAATTAAACCCGCCAGGCTTATAGCTTGGATCCCCATAGGCTCGCTGGATTCTCCTTCCAGAGCTGCTAAACTTACTTTTCTAAAATCTCGATTTAGATTCTCTAACTCCTTTTCTACATCGACTTTAGCCTTTCTCCGACTTAAGGCATCTGCGACCACGTTCGCTTTGCCTGGATGATACTGAATCTGGACATCGTAGTCCGTGATGAACTCCATCCATATTCTTTGACGTAGATTCATATCAGCTTGGGTGAACAAGTATTTTAGACTTTTATGGTCCGTAAAAACTTGTACACTTTCTCCATATAAGTAGGATCTCCATATCCTCAAGGCAAACACTACTGCCGCCATCTCCAAATCATGGATGGGATAGTTTTCCTCGTGTTACCTTAGTTGTCGTGATGCATACGCAATCACCTTTCCTCCTTGCATTAACACAGCTCCTAACCCTATTCGAGATGCATCTGCATACACATCATATGGTCGTCCTGTCTCAGGTAAGGTTAATATTGGCGATGTGACTAACGCCTCCTTAATCTTCACGAAAGCCTCCTCAGTCTTCTCATCCCATTCGTAGGAAATTCCTTTTCCCGTAAGCTTTGTCAAAGGTTTCGCCTTTGATGCGAAGTCCTTGACAAATTTTCGATAGTAGCCAGCCAACCCAAGAAAACTCCTAATCTCGGTTGCTGACGTCGGCTGAGGCCAATCCTTAATAGCCTCTAACTTCTCCGGATCTGCGGACACTCCATGCTCAGAAACTCTGTGTCCTAGGAATCCGATCTCCCTCTTCCAGAATCTACACTTGCTAAGCTTAGCAAAGAGTTTCTTCTCTCTTAACCGTCCTAAGACCTTTTATAAGTGCATCTCATGCTCTTCCTTGGTCTTCGAATAGATCAAGATGTCGTCGATGAATACGATCACGAAACTATCCAAGTAGTCGTGAAACACTTCGTTCATCAACCTCATGAAAACCGCCAGTGCGTTGGTCAGACCATATGGCATTACCACAAACTCATATTGCCCATATCGAGTATTGAACGCCGTCTTCTTCACGTCTCCTTCCAAAATAGGGATTTGATGATACCCTGACGCCAAATCTATTTGGAAAACCAACTCGCTCCGCGTAGCTGATCTAGCAACTCATCGATCCTGGGTAGTGGATACTTGTCCTTGATCGTGACGTTGTTGATCCCTCGATAATCAATGCATAACCGCATGCTCCCGTCCTTCTTCTTGACGAAAAGCACAGGGGCTCCCCATGGCGATGAACTTGGTCGAATGAAACCCTTGTTCATAAGATCTTCGAGCTGCGCCTTCAACTCCGCAAGTTTTGCTGGTGCCATATGGGATGGTGCTTTAGCTAATGGAGCCGCTCCTGGTTCCAAGCTAATCGTAAACGGATTACTCCTTGGTGGTGGTAACTCCGTTATTGGTTGGAAGACATCTTCAAACTCTTTGACTACATGTATGTCTTCTACCTTCGTTTCTCTGTCGACTTCTTCCTCCACCACATTGATGGCTACTAGATAGGCTTCTCCCATCTCTAGCTCCTTCTCAACTCTCATAGCCGCGATTAAGGATACAACCATGGTTGGTCTAATTCCGGTGAACATAACCGTGGTCGTCTTGTCTTCCTCGAAAGTAATCCTTCCTCGATTACAATCAAGATGCGCCCGATGCCTAGATAACCAATCCATCCCCAAAATCACTTCGAATCTTCGGAGAGGTATTACTATAAGGTCAGCTAATAGGATTCGCTCCTCGACTTCTACGGCTACTCCTAATAGTTCCTGTGAGGCTTCTAAGGTTTGATCTCCGGGGGTTAATACGGAAACACTTACCTTCCTCATTACCAATCCGTGGGCAATCTCTGCCACCACTTCAGGAGTCGCAAAACTATGCGTTGCTCCCGAATCAAACAAAACATGTGTTGGCTTCCCACCCACACTTAATGTTCCTAACGGAAAATAATACATTCATCCCGAATATATACTCAACAACCAATCAACCAAGCAATCAAATATGCATCACACATCATTTAATTCCTGCAAAAGGGTGTTAGTGCCCAATCTTACCTGCTGTGGGGCCCTTCCCAGAGGCTGAAGGTTTTTGGGACTCTGCATCTAAAGCGTACACCTTCTCGGCCACCGCTTGCTTCTTTGCCGGAGGTTCGTTCATGTCCTTGGCATATCATTTTCCCGCAGATTTCGATACCTCAGTTACTTTCAAAGGACAACTTGACGCATAATGCCCTTTCTCTTGGCACTTAAAATACGTCACATTTGGTTTCCTTTCCTCCTTCTCAGTCTCCTTTTGACAATTTCGGGCTAGATGCCCCTCCGTCCCACAAGTGTAACAAGCAGTACCTCTGCTTGGTTTTTCAACTTGTTGGCTTGAATCCTTCCGGGAGTTTCCTTTTCCTCGATTCTTTGATTTTGTCGCAAAATTGGTGTTGGCTCCTCCTCCACCTTTTGATATTGCCTTCAATATGTAGCCTTCCGTGTCTACTGCCCTTTCCACCACTTGGTGTAATCCCATGTGGATTTCTACCGTCATTCGACTGGCTATCTCCGGGTCCAGTCCTTGCATGAATTGTCCCACCAGGGATGATTCATCACCGTAATGGTAATCGACGTATCTGAGGAGTCGATTGAATTCCGCTTCATACTCCCGCACCGTCATACTTCCTTGTTCCAGTTGCTTGATCTGCAACTCTAATCTCCTTCTTGCTTTAGGTGGAAGATACTTTTGAGCAAACTTCGTCCAAAATTCCGTCCAGGTGAATAGTCGATACCCACTGCTTCTCTCCACCGTTTTCCACCAGCTTGACACTTCTTCTTCTAAGTGGTGTAATCCTACCCTCATCTTGAGTTCTTCAGGACAATTTACCGCTTCGAAGCCTTATTCCATGCTTTCCAGCCAAGCATCCGCCTTAAATGGATTAGCACCTCCCGAGTATCGGTACGTCCCGATTCCTCGCATTGCTGTCACTATCTTCAAAAAGTCTGGAGGTCCACTTCCCTCCGTTCACGGCACTCCTTGCAGAGCTTGAGTTAGTGTGTTAAACGCCCTTTTCATGGTTTGCTCCAGTCCTGCTTATGCGCTCTGCATTTCCGGACTTGCGTAGAACGTCGATCCTACGTGTTCGCCAAAATGCAGATTCGGATACACCGATGCTCTCTCATAGCCGGGTGCTGGTTGCCTTCCCGTCATTCCGTAATGTTGATTTGATGAATAGTATCTTGGTGGTACGGGAACCCAATCCCTAGTTCCCACCGCTGCCGTTATCCTTGGCGACATCAGATACACACCCTGTCCTTGAGTCCCTCGACTCATCGGAATATGTCCGTATGCCGAATTGACCCTGTGCTCGGACATTTCCTCTGGTTCGAACTCATCATCATGATTCGATCTCATCGATGTATTAGACGATACATCGATGTAACTGGGATCTGCGTTGCTACTGCCAGACAATGAACCCCTCGGCGTACTCCCTTCTCCTTGGTGATGTGGCATCTGCACAACACATAAGGGTAAGCCTAACCTAGTTCGACAGAACGTGCAGGATTATCCCAATTGGCTTTTGCGACTATTTTGACTCGATAAAACATTTGAAAAAAGTTTGTCCGCGAGCATGATCATGAACCATGCTCTGATACCAACATTTGTAACACCCCCGATTCGTTCTACGATAAGATTGAACCCAGAGTGGCACAGAATCGGCGACGGAAACAGTTTAACCTAAAAATCCCATACTAATCCGGCAAAACCGTAACAGAAGTCGAGCTTCTCGACCAGGGCCTAAGGCTTTTCAACCCGTACCTCAGTCTTGAGTTGTTTCAGTTTGGACGAACTTATATCATGGTCACAAACTGAGAGTTTTGATTCATAAAACGTACATATTATTCATCCGGCCTAGTGCCAAAACTACATACATAGATAGTTGCTAACCGTATTTTACAAAAGCCAAGCCAAAACTACTCTGGCTTCCCTAACGTCATGTCTCCCGAACTACTGGTCACCTGCAAAACAAAATGAGTCATGAGTATTCTAATAATACTCAGTGAGCTCCGGGGGAAATCTAAACCACACGTTAGAAACCCCTCCCCAAATACCTCATGCAAGCAACGGTAACCAAACAAGCAAGCATGCAAACAATCAAACTCCATCTCAGAGTTTACCAAGCGGAAGCTAATAATACTACAAGCAATAACTCATGATGCATGTAGTAACCAATTCCTTAATTACGAGATCTCTTAGTGCATCGTATCTTTTTCCGGCCCTATTACGATTATTCCTCAATTCACCACAAAGGATCATTTCGGAAGCATCGCGTCTAACCAGTAACTACCCGTCCCCTGGTGCCACTCCACTCATGGTTACAACATAACCCGGAGTCTATCTGGGAAAAAGAAAACGATTACACCTCATCGAAGAACATATAAATTCCCACTTATATTTCCTAGATGCAACAATTAAACAAGCAACAAATGATCTTCATAAACCACAAAGGATCATTATAAAGTAACCACAACATGGTCTAGACATGCTATGCGCCTCTCGCTAGCACACCTAACCTCCTCCTTTCATGATCGATTCATTAGTTCTTCCCGAACTTTTGACATTAATCATGACTCGTCATGTGTTCTCACCTTCTTGCATTGGAACGGGACTCACTATAGTCCGTACCAACTTCCCTGCAAACATTATAACACATAACAAAATTAACCGAAACTCACCGAAACCTGAAGCTTGAACTCTTAGCCTACGGTTTCTAAGCTTCTAAATTCCCCCGCGAACCGATCACCTAGCTTCGCCGCGCACACTTCTCGCCGGAAAAACACTATCAGATCTACTTTCTCACTCTAACTTTTCTCTCTCAACATTCTTTGCTTTCTCTAAGTTTCCGAAAATGAGATCTAAGCTAAGGGTGAGGGGGTATTTATAGCCTTCTTACACTTGGGGACCAAGTTTCCTCCTCGGTCCGGATTGGTTCCTTTGGGCGGCGTCTCCAATTCGTTGCATGCGGGCGGCATTCTCACACGGCGACATGTGGCTCGTCCAAGCACATGCCTGAGACTTGGGGACAAAGCTTCCCACCTTTCCCTCGGTCCAAGTCTCCTCAAAACTTAGCCATTAAGTTATTGTAACTTTCGGCCCAAGTTTTCTTCTCCACATGACATGTGTCTCCATTTTCATGTGTCGTGCTTAACTTCTTATTCCGGCGCGATCTCTCCTCGGCGATTGGATCACCCATCATTACCGGTTGCTAGCTGAATTTCTCGGCTAAGGTCTATTCTCGACAATATCTCTTATCTCGGCTAAGAATTTCTCGCCTAAGGCCTTCTCCTTTAAGGCTTTCTCGGCTAAAATACTTCCCGGCAAGATTTTTTCTCTCGGCAATATCTCCTTCAGCTGAAATTTCCCTCTTCTCGGGAAAGTCTCCCTCGGCAAGGTTTTTTTCCCGGCTTGGCAAAAATCCCCTCGGCAAAAGTACTTTCTCGGCTAAAACCTTGCAAAAACCATAAATTTGATTATACTTAATCAAATTCAATTCCGCTTCGACCAGAATGCTTCTTTTGGTCTCTTCTTGCAGGAAAATTTTCCCTCAGCTATTTCCTCAACTTCGGATTTCCCCCTTCTTCTAGGCTTTGCCTCGTCCTTTATTTGCTAACGGGATATTACAATGGGTCTTCTTAGCTTCTATTTTTATGAGTAATTTGTAATGGATGGTTTTCTTGAGCTTCATGGCAATACAACGTTACCATTGTTTTTATCCAATAAAGAATATTAGAATGAAACAAAAGTGATTTGTTAGTTACTACAAATTTAAATAAAATAATTTGAAAACAAAAGAAAATAATATACAATACATGGAAAATTATCATATTTTATATTTTTCATTTCTAATTGTTTTTATCGCAGTTTACAAAAATGTATACAAAGATTAGGGGAATTTTTAAAAATGCATGTCAAATTTATGATATTGTAAATCTCTAAGATTATATATATATATATATATATATATATATATATCACACATTTTTTGTTTATAATGAAAGTTCATTAAAGCCAATAGAGATATGATATGCTTGGTTTTTACCATTTTTTAACACATGTTTTGGTGTTTCTTTTGAGTCTTTTATTGAGTCAAAGTGTGTTTTTAGAGTCTTTTAGTTCTTTATCGAGTCTTTTCAGGGTTTAGGAGGCTTTGGGAGAAAATGAGCCGTTTCGGGTGAAAATGAGCATATGGAGATGCAGAATCATGTAGAGACGTCAGACGTTTGGCAGTCTTTTACGGTCTTCCCACCATGGATCGAGCTGATATTTGGACACGAGATATATCTGTGAATTAGCTTTCATTTTTAGGTGGTTTGAAGGAAATCCAAAGGTGAGATCAAGAGTTATACCCGATTTACTGAAGACAGGTCAATCTGCCTCGCAGAAGAAGCATGCGCAGAACATGGAGAATGGCATCGATCGATGCATATCTAGCATCGTTCGATGCGGAACTCTCTGTTAAGGGTAGCATCGACCGTGGTATAGACCGGTCCATATTAGTATCGACCGATGCACTTCCCAGACGAGAAAAATGCAGTTTCTGCAGTTTCTAAACTTTCTATTTTGCCCCATAATCATCCTAACTTAACCTAACTCGACCCAAGACCTATATATACTTATTTTTAGCCTCATAAAAGAGGAGCTACATTTTCTTCTATTCAGACTTTTTGCTATTGAATCATTGTAAGCTTTGGAGAAGAATCTCTACATCTATTGAGAAGAATTATAAACCCTTTCTCTCTTTATTTATATTTTGATTTCTTCATCTCTGTGCTTGTTCTTCGTTACTATGTCTGAGTAGTTCCATAGTTAGGTTAGGGTTTTCAGGGGGATCCATGAGTCATTGAATTAGACACATATAGGGATTTATCTTTTGTGGTTTTCGCTTATTGTTGTGTTTATTGCTTAGACTTGAGCTGACCGCTAGGTCTATGAACTATGTCTTAATCTAATAGCGCGGAAGTGTGAAGATTGCTAGAAAGAACATAAGCGAGCGAATCACCTAGTAGTGCGGAAGTGTATTAGGTTGATTCGTGAACATATCGAACTTGCTCGTTAAGCCTGATCTAGAATTATATGAGCACGAAAGTGGATTAGGATGCTAGGTTTAGTAACCATGAGCACGGAAGTGGATTGGTTAGATATTTATGTTTGAGTTTGAAACTTTCTTTAATTATTCCCTGAATAGTTGTCTGATTTATGATCTTTGGATTCCTGCGATTAAACCCTCGACCTAACACCTTTCCTTTATTAAATTTAGATCTTGTAAATTGCTCTTGTTATTTTTTCTAAAACAAACCATATTTCTGTCTTAGCTTAATTTCATAATTGTGAGAATAGTAGTGTAACATTGGTCTATGTGTATTCGATCCTAAAGTACTGCATTGACAACCGTTATGATTGCGGTAGTGTGAACTTTAGTTTTAATTGACTGAGTGAAAACACTTAAATCAATTTGGCGCCGTTGCCGGGGACCAATAGCGTTACCTTCGATTATGAATTTGAAATTTAGTCTAAGATTTACTAACTTTTTATTTTATTCATTTTTGTTTCTTATAGTTGATAACCATGGGTTACAATGATTGGCCACAAGAAGAGGGTGCCACATTGGATGATTACATTCAAGATGAGCCATATGTGGAGCCACCATTTGATGAAAGTGTACTCACACTTGAACAGAAGGAGGAGCTGGATGAGCTTTGCAAAGAAAACCCGACATTGACAAGGGGTGATCTCGCGATTATGATCCGTTTGAACCTCATATCACATCGGGCATCACTTGAGGTAAAGGAGCTCACAATGTCCGAGATAATGGTAGCTCATGCGCTTAAAAAGGTAATTTATTGGGTTCCACCATGCCAACTAGAAGGTAATTTTGACTCAACCTTTGAAATCTATGATTATGAGGATTGTCATTTGCCTTGCATTGAAGATGTAGCTTCTAGTTTGCAAACTCATGTGCTCATTGATGAATGCTATAATTTAATATGTTAGTCTCAAAGACTAGATTCCTTAAAACTAGAAAAGCTTGCTAGAGATTATCATAAAGTATGTTTTGATATTAATTATCTATGTGCTTTGAATGTTCATGATCTCGAGTTTAAGCTTTCAATGCCTGAGGAATCTAGATCTCTTCTTGAAAAGTCTTACCTAGGGGATATGCTTGATGTAGATAAGATCTTGAATGAGATAAATGACCCTAAGGTTGAGATGGAATCTAGGAAAGAGGATATTGTGTTTTACATGATTGATGGAGATGAAGTTGACTATTTTGTGATTAACTCGTTTAAAATTGAAGTTGACTTTATTTTTCCATCAAATGCATTTGATCCTCGTAAGCATCTCACCATCAAGGAAAATTATAAATATATGCTACATTCGTAGTAAACTCCCTTGATGTGAGTTTTGTTTCTTTGTCATGGAGAGTTGCATGTCATGTTGCACATTTTGTTTCTTGCCCTAACAGGAGAAGGACCAAAGGTGCATTGGCTCAACCTTTTGATTCTCATGATTAACATCTGAGACCGAAGTCAAGATAACGACTTAATACAAGCGCTTGGTGGGAGGCAACCCACCGGTATGTTTTTTTTTATTTTTGCTTTTATTTTATTTTTCTTGAGTCTGTTTCACCTTCTTCCTTTTTCACACCGAGACGGTGAGAAGTAAGTCTGGGGGAGGGTATCTATCGTTACTAACGCTATCGTTTCTTTCTTTTGTATTTCTCTTGAGTCATTTTTATGTTTTATTGAGTCAAAACTTGTTGGAGATTAAGATCACTACCTTTGAATTTTTAATGTGATTTTGCATCTAAGTGACCATTGTTACAGATTTAGCTCCCGATAAGACTAATGGAAAATCTAAAGGCCAAACAGTTAATCAGAGGCATCCATGTTTCCGGAAAAATTTCAAAATATGAGCTAGTTTATGCGCTCTTCCTCTTACCTCATCATCGTGATTGGTATCTTCAGAGCTTGACTCCTCATTCGTATCTGACAAGGCAACCCATGTTAAAGTATGGTACTTATCTCCCTCATTTTTAATTAAAAAGCAGAAAAGATGAAATGATTTTCTTTCGAGTAAAGGGCTAGGAAAATTTCCATCGATCCCACTAGTTTACATCGAAGGAGATGATCACACTAAGGTTGGAAGCGAGGTTAGGAAAATTTCCAAAGATACCACTATTCGCCTACACCTTAGATTAAAAGGGTGGCACTAAAATGAACCGGGGATTCGGTGGCAAAAACCATCAATACTCGCGTTCCATCAGCCATTAACCCTATGGAAAAGAAATGAGAAAAGAATAAGTATGGGGGAGAGGAAATGTACCAAGGGTTGTGTTGTTGTCTTGTCGCGATATCGAAAGGGAAAAAGTCTAGAAGGTTCTTGGCATTATGATCTTTGATGAGACCCAGCAATAATAGCTTTGGAATTATTCTGTTAGATTATGTGTTGAATCTGGGAGGCTGCAAATGCTTGCAGAGAAGTACATGGTGGTCCAATCAGGAGCTCGTCTAGCAATACGTGGATTAATAAGGTAACGGTTATTGCAGAACTGTAAAGGAAGTGTGAGTCTCCGTGTTTTTCAAACTCTTCTTTCGTGCTTAGTTTTATGTTTGCTTGAGGACAAGCAAAGAACTAAGTCTGGGGGAATTGATATGCTTGGTTTTTACCATTTTTAACACATGTTTTGGTGTTTCTTTTGAGTCTTTTATTGAGTCAAAGTTTGTTTTTAGAGTCTTTTAATCCTTTATCGAGTCTTTTCAGGGTTTAGGAGGCTTTGGGAGAAAATGAGCCGTTTCGGGTGAAAATGAGCATATGGAGATGCAGAATCATGCAGAGACGTCAGACGTTTGGCAGTCTTTTAAGGTCTTCCCACCAATGGATCGAGCTGATATTTGGACAAGATATATATCTGTGAATTAGATTTCATTTGCAGGTGGTTTGAAGGAAATCCAATGGTGCGATCAAGAGTTATACCCGATTTACTGAAGACAGGTCAATCTGCCTCGCAGAAGAAGCATGCGCAGAACATGGAGAGTGGCATCGATCGATGCATATCTAGCATCGGTCGATGCTGAACTCTATGTTAAGGGTAGCATCAACCGTGGTATCGACCGGTCCATATTAGTATCGACCGATGCACTTCCCAGACGAGAAAAAGGCAGTTTCTGCAGTTTCTAAACTTCCTATTTTGCCCCAGAATCATCCTAACTTAACCTAATTCAACCCAAGACATATATATACTTATTTTTAGCCTCATAAAAGAGGAACCACCTTTTGTTCTATTCAGACTTTTTGCTATTGAATCATTGTAAGCTTTGGAGAAGAATATCTGCATCTATTGAGAAGAATTCTAAACCCTTTCTCTCTTTATTTATATTTTGATTTCTTCATCTCTTTGCTTGTTCTTCGTTACTATGTCTGAGTAGTTCCATATTTAGGTTAGGGTTTTCAAGGGAATCCATGAGTCATTGAATTAGACACAGATAGGGATTTATCTTTTGTGGTTTTCGCTTATTGTTGTGTTTATTGCTTAGACTTGAGCTGACCGCTAGGTCTATGAACTAGGGCTTAATCTAATAGCGTGGAAGTGTGAAGATTGCTAGAAAGAACATAAGCGAGCGAATCACCTAGTAGCGCAGAAGTGTATTAGGTTGATTCGTGAACATATCGAACTTGCTCGTTAAGGCTGATCTAGAATTCTATGAGCACGGAAGTGGATTAGGATGCTAGGTTTAGTAACCATGAGCACGGAAGTGGATTGGTTAGATATTTATATTTGAGTTTGAAGCTTGCTTTTAATTATTCCCTGAATAGTTGTCTGATTTATGATTTTTGGATTCCTACGAATAAACCCTCGACCTAACGCATTTCATTTATTGAATTTACATCGTTTAAATTGCTCTTGTTACTTTTTCTAAAACAAAGCATATTTCTGTCTTAGCTTAATTTCATAATTGTGAGAATAGTAGTGTAACCTTGGTCTCTGTGTATTCGATCCTAAAGTACTGCATTGACAACCGTTATGATTGCAGTAGTTTGAACTTTAGTTTTAATTGACTGAGTGAAAACGCTTAAATCAAGATAGGGGTGTCAATTAGGGTCAAAGCCCGAGGGCTGGCCCAGCCCGGCCCTGAAAAACAGCGGGCTCGGGCCTAGAAATATAAGCCCGAAAAAAATCGGGCCTTTCGGGCTAGTGTGTTTTTTGGGCTTAGCCCGAACGGGCTCGGGCTTGCCCGGAAAGCCCAGAACTTTACATTTTAATTAGTTAGAGATTTTATTTCAACATTTATCTTTCTAAAAATAATAACTTGACATATTTTCTATACATTTCGTGATCCATGTTCCATTATCATTCATCCATATTTACTTCATTTTTTAAGAATCATTATATATAGAGTTTTTAGAATCATTTACTCTACTACCTAGATTTGAATTATTTTGATTTTATGTTTTATTTGGTAATACAATTTATTTGAATTTTAATTGTTTTTTTGTCAAACTTTTTCTTTTAAATTTAATTGGATTTGATATAATACATTTCAATTTTTTGTTTTTAACGTCTGGATTGAAAAAATAACAAATGTTCTGAAGATACAATGACTAAAGCAGAGGAAGAGTAAAAATAACTCAAAAACAGAGCATCAAATCCTAAGGAAAGGATCTTTAGACACTCATAAGGATTCTCGAAAAATTTGATCATATAACCATGCGGGTCCTCCTAAGACGAGGTACGATTGAAATCTCTCGTCTCTAGTCACACTCTTTGCTATATCCCGTGCAATAGAGTTCGAGCCAGTTCGTTCCACTTCGAATGAGCAGTTCATGAAGCATCTTCTAAGACATGCAATGTGCTCAAGAAAGAAGCGATACCGTGGCCATTGTAGTGGATTAGATATAGCATTTATAGCCGGTTGGCAATCCGATGCAAATGTGATGTCCGATATGTGTAGATCCTGCAAACTCTGCATCGACCATATCACACCTCTCAATTCCGCCATCATTCTGTTCGGAGAGCTTGTGAAAGCCTCTCTTGCATGGTGTGTGACATTGCCATTGTGATCCCGAGATATTCACGCAGCTCCGCATAGTAATACATTTCAATTTAGATTTATTTTTAAAATATTTTGTTTTAATTATTTATTTGAGAATTGTGAATTTTTGTGTTTGTAAAGAAAAGTCCGAAAAAGCCAGAAAAGCCCTAAAGCTCTGTCCGGACTGGGCCATGCTTTGAAATATAGGCCCGATTTTTTTTCGGACCGGTCCGGGCCGTACTCAAATATATGCGGGCTTTACGGGTTTCGGGCCGGGCCGGGCCGGGCTAACCCGATTGACATCCCTAAATCAAGATACAAAACATCAATGTACCAAAATTGTTAGTTTTGAAATGATTAAGCCCATGGAGTTAGGCACATCCATCAAAAGTGATATATAGGTTTTTATTTTATTTTTTAAATAAACCAAAAAAATATATATTTTTGGTATATGCTCTCGCAATTTTCTTAACTACTTACGATCATTTGCTGCTCAAAGAAACAGAGTCCTTCTGACTATTGCTCTGGAATTAGGCATTACTTCCTTTGTTTGGCTCTTATGTTATACAAACGTGGTAACGATAACAAATTAGAGCACGTTATAAATTGTTGAGAAGTTATATATGCTTGGCAAGAGTATAAAACAAGAACAATACAAGCTACATGTAATAATATTTTAAGTGAAGTATGAATAGACCGAGAATTGAGGTCCGATAATTAACAACACATAAACTTTGATTAAATAAAAAATAAAAATAAACAATACATACATATATATATATGTATATATATAGTAAAATCGTTATTAGATTCAAGGTTGGATACATGGGATTGATTTATATATATCGCTTCCCCTTAATTATTTTGGGGTGCTATGGTTGTAGCCCCATCGAAACTTTGATTTTTGGGGGAAACCACATAGAACTTGCAACTCATGATTTTTCCCAATCTAAAGAGTTTGCATAGTCATTTCCTCATTTAAAGTCTCAATCATGTTTTTTACCCCAATGACGTTAAATCCTAACGATTACCGTCTAATCGACAACTAAACCGGTTTACGATTAAGTTAAACTGTTTACCCAAATTAAATCTGGAATTATTTTTTGTTTCAAAAAATAGAAAAATAAACAAAAGAAATTGAAACCCTCTGTCTGAGAAAAAAATGTTTCACTAACCTTGAAAAAAATCAAGTCACGATTCTTCTCTAGTCACGATGAACATAAACCCTAAGTCACAATTCACGATGGTCAATGATCTGAGTTCGAATCTTCTTTGGCATCCAAGCATCTGGATCTTCTCTGACCTTGTCTAAAATCAATCGTGCAATAACAGTATCTTTCAAAATCTTACATTTTCCATTTGGCTTGCAAGAATTCTTACCAGGAATCCCATCACTACCATCATACACTGTTATTTCCCAAACACCCTTTTTCTTGTTAACTGAAGCAAACACTCGCCACGCACAAGGAGAATCAGCACATTTGAAAGCTATTTTATCATTATCCCACCTATATTGTTTGATGTTTGTGCCTTTTTTGAGAGCATGATCGAGCACCGCATCTTTTACAGCTACGCTACTAGCAAAGAATTGCTCACGGTGGAAGGTTCCTTCTCCTGTCCTTCTTATATACCGGTTCGATCTTTTCACAGGAACAACTTCATCTTCGCTTTCAGGAATCACGTGGTGCGGGATCACAACTTCATCCCTAAACTGTGATACAGCGTCTTCAATCTCTAGCTGGAATTTATCCATAATTTATTCTTCAAATTCACCCACAGATTCACTATTTGTGCTCTCACTTTCTTCTACACACTGGTCGTCGAAATCTGGATCACTAGGATCACTCTCTTCGTCCATCATTTTCTGAATCAGCTCACTGAAGGGAATTTCATCACTAAGACAACAACAGAAAAGGAGAAGCCATCGTTATCATCTTATCATCATCCCAAATTCAAACAGAATTCGAAAACCCAATTCAAATAGAAATTGAAATCCAAAACCCAATCCAAATAGAAACCGAAATCAAAAACCCAACCCTAGTATTGAAATCGAAATCGCACAAAAATTTCGGCTTCGACTCAATCTTATCTCATCCTTTGTGATTTTCTCTTCAACGTCCCTGAATTTGGAGAATAAGGGTTTATGTTTATGTTTTTGTTTGGAGAATTAGAGAACAATCGTGAATTGTGACTTAGGGTTTATGTTCATCGTGACTAGAGAAGAATCGTGACTTGAGTTTTTTCAAGGTTAGTGTGAAACCTTTTTCTCATACAGAAGGTTTCAATTTCTTTTGTTTTTTTTTCTATTTTTCGAAACAAATTAAAAATAATTCCAGATTTAATTTGGATAAACGGTTTAACTTAATCATAAACCGGTTTAGTTGTCGATTAGACGGTAATCGTTAGGATTAAACCGGGGTAAAAAACATGATTGAAACTTTAAATGGGAAAATGACCATACAAACTCTTTAGATGAGGAAAAATCATGAGTTGCAAGTTCCATGTGGTTTCCCCCAAAAATCAAAGATTCGATGGGGCTACAACTAGAGCACCCATTATTTTGCGATGAATTTAGAGAACCATTTGCCAGATTTCTTTTCTCTTCGATCAGCAGGATTAGTGAAATGGACCCAATTCATACCAAACCGGAGAGTGTAACCATTTCCGAATTCGTAATTGTCCATCAATGACCAGGTAAAATATCCTCCTACCTTGCATCCATCCCTATATTATATTTAAAATCAAGTTGACGTATTAACATTTCTAATTCTCAAAAAAGTGTATGAAATAAAGTACGAATTATTATAACTCACTCGATGGCGCATTTGAGACACGAAAGATGGCTGCAATGATTCTGAGTTCGTCCATTATCGACAAGAGCATTTGCCAGCGTTAAGTTTCCCAAATCAAGATCAGCAACTCCTAAAAATTTTACACAAGATTTTATGATCAAACACACGTAAAAAGGTTGTTATTGGTTAAACATATGTATATTGGTATAATGTGTAGATACCGTTTTCGGTGATGTAGGTAAGTGGGTTTTTGTAGTTGTTTTTGATGTCATTTAGAATCTGGTGGAACCCTGGAGGATAGTAGATGAAGCTGGGTGCCTGTAGACGGAAAGAGAGAGAGAGAGAGAGAGAGATAGACTCAAATAAATGTTGTAGTTTTATTATATATATATATATAAACAAAAATATTCCAAATTAAAGTCGATGCTAACCTCAACACCGATAGGTACTCCATTGCGGTAAACTGTAACCAGTTAGAGAAAAATGAGTTTAGAAAATTAATATAAATAGATCTAAAAATTTGTAAGAAATACGACAAAAAGTTGTACATACATCCAATAGTAACTTGTGGATCGGTTAAGACGGAGGTGCGTCAGTCGCATATTGTGTAACGTAATAGTTCAACCCTAAAAAATCAAGTGATCCTCTAACTAAATCTTATTCTCGAGGTGTGAATTTAGACAATCTATCTCCAACAATCTCTTTCATTATCCTTGGATAGTCTCCATACACCAACGGATCCAAGAATCTTCATCATATTGCAAAGTATGCTGGTTACAAAAGTGTTATAACAAAAATAATTTGTATATTTGTGTATATATAAGTGATTTGAGAATCAGTTAGTTGAGAATATATATATACCACCCGACGAAGAAATCGAATGCTCGATTTGCAGCAGCCTTATCGAGATTGCTAGTTTCGTTTAACGGGGTGAACCATCTCCCGATCAGGGTCGTTCCTATCTTACCACCTTGAAATTTCTGCATGCATAAATAGTTTTAGATTATAGACTACAAATATACCACATAAAAATAAAATTGATCTCGAAAAAAATCATGATAGATTGTGTATATGAACCTGATATCTTTTTCGGTATAAAAATACATATTCTGCATGAGCTAGAAGTTGGTGATGTGCAAATGTATAAGGTTCGGTTCCTGAATCTCCTCCAAATTCACACTTAGTGCACCGTCCTGGTGGATACGATCCATCTACATAACCTTTGCTTACGAGGGAGTAAGACTGGTTTAAAGTGATCCAGAATTTCACTTTGTCTCCGAATCTTTGGAATAGAAGCTCCGCGTAGTTTTTGTAGTCCTCCATGTTCATGTGTCATATATATTAGATATAGATAGATCTGATGTGATGCACATAACCTAATTAAGGAAAAGAAAACACAAGCTTAGAATAAAAAATTAGTTAATGGACTTACACAATACGTGGGCTTAAGAAGCATCCGTATTAGTCTTCTAGAGTTTGGGAACATCCCAATGAAATATAGTCACATATGTTTATATGCCTGTATTCGCGTAAGTTAAATGTCTCAATCAAAAATATAATTAAAAATGATTAAAATTATATGATTAAGTATCTAAATTTGGAATTTACCATTTGCTTTTAACTCGTTAATGAGATTGTTGTAGTATGTTATCTCATTCTCGTCCACTCCTCCAACCAGTCTTCCCTCTAAAATTAGAATATATAATTAATCACAATGTTTGAGTCATAGAATATTGTAAAATTAATTTTACGAATTCTTTGGCCAATTAGATCAAGTCATGAAGAAAAAAGGGAGACAAGTATGTTTTCTAATGTATTTACTTGGTAAGACCCTTGACCATGCTATTGAGAGTCGGTATGCTTGAGCATTCATTTTTTTCAGTAATTGGACATCCTCCTGTTCAAGTTATATATGAAAGTTTCAGAGTTAAATTACATTTCCAAAATGGAACAAATAACATATATTTATACACAACACATTCATCGTTCATTGAAAGCCTCTCACCTTGTAAAGATCATACGACTCAGAAAGCAATGTAACATCCCGATTTCTGGTATATGCGGAGAAACTTATAAGAGTTTATTTGGCTACCTATGTCACCAAAGTGCACTTATCTTTTTGGTCACTTGTCCAGAGAGAACTCCAGAGTTAAGCGTGATTGAGCTGGAGAAATTTAAGGATGAGTGACCTACCGGGAAGTGATTCGCGGTACTGTGCGAGTGAGGACAAAACACGGAGAAAAATCATGTGGTGATTGCATGGTCAGTAAACAAGTCTTACGAGCCTCTCGGACTAGCGCACCGGCCATCGGACGAGGGTGGGGCCCACAGGCCTAGAGAGGGCATGGGGTCCACAGATAAGAGCGGTCGGGGCGTTATAAGCAAAGTCTCAAGAAATACGATCTGAGACTTTTTCTGTTGATAGCAAACCAGAATATATATGAGCATGACCAGTTCTTTCTAATATTTTTACACTTTCCCATACATCGAAATACATGTTAATAATACGGGTAATTAATGACCTGGATATCTATGAGTGAAATAGTCCCATCCATTAAGTGCTCTATGTGCAGCACCTTCAATCTGGTAGAACAAATTATAAAATCATATTGGAAACTGTGAAAAATTGATTCGGTGTAGCTAGAAATCGATGGCCAAAAGCTATATATCATGGACGAAGATATATATGTATATACCTGGTATGCAGAAGTAGCCGCACCAAAAGTGAAATTCTTTGGAAATCTAGTTCCGTTGAATGTAAGAATATTGTCGCAGTTGAAGGGTTCTTTAGCCTTGCATGCAAGATTGCAGACATTTTGGCAACTCAAAACGACAAAGAGAATGACAAGGATGGCTAAAGAGTAGTGATACTAAGATTTTTCGATCTTAAAGAGGTATCAATAACTCTAAATACAAGTAGTATAAGAGGTTATCAATCCGTATTAGGAGATGATTATAAGCATTAAGAATGCAATGAACCTATGTAAGTTAAGCTAATTAAAAAGATTTTGTGATTAAGTATCCAATTCAAAACAAATAAAGCAACTAAACAAGATGTAAATCAATAAGTAAAAGCGGATTCAAAGATGGGATTATGGATATAATATGACCCAAGTTCAATTCATGATGATCATTTACTCAAACAAGCTATTCCCTAGGCATAAGACCCTTAACTTGACTAATTCTCTTTCAAACAATTAATCACTATGCTAATCACTCAATCTATTAACAAAATCTCATTTGTGGATCATTGATTAGCAAGCATTAAGTTTATATAAACAAGATCAACCGAAGATAAACCCTAGACAACTATTATCATAGGCTAGGAGCATAAATCTCTTTCTTAGTTCATCAAGGCATTTCATCAAACACTTGGTGTGCATGAAATGCCTTATAATCTAGACCCACTTTCTCAAGCTAGATCTAACCTTAAGAACACTAAACAAGAAGGGATATAAGAATATCTAACCCTAAACACCATGAATCAAGCCTTGGATCACCATAATCTACCCATCTCTAAACCCTAAAGGACTACTCAAGACCCATTAGAACCAACCCAAAATCGATGGAGATAGGGGTTGAATCCATGGATGAATATTGAATAATCAAGATAGAAAGAAGATAGATGGAAGAGATTGATAGAAATAAATAGTAGATTGCATAAACCAAAAGATTCTCTTACAAATCTCAAGAACTCTCCCAAAAAGGTAAGGGTTTTTGAATCAAGAAAAGCATACAAAATTGAAATTAGGTTTAGAATGTCTTTAAATAAAAATGTGGGCGACTGGGTCAACCCGGAACAAATCGGATATTGACCCGGTCGGATCTTCGGTCGTGTTTTCTATACCGACCAAAACGGGTCCGGTATAGATGGCCGGTATGAGGTGCCGTGGTCGAAGAGGTGATGCCGGTCGGATTATAACCGGGATGCATAGCCGGTAAACTTCCTGGTGGGGTGAAAGTCGGACACCGGGGCAACGCGCCGGATGTGATTTGCCCGGCACGGATGTATCATGCATGTTGGCACCGAGCCGGTACGTGCATGGCGTCCTGGGCGGTATCTGCGTCTTCGGCGAAAGGTTCCATGCCGGGCGAGTTACGGCCGGTACGCGCACGCGGCATTTCTCCTGCCCGGGGTCTTGTCCAGTATCGGACGAGAGAGCTGTCTTGCGCCGGGCCAGTACGAGAGTCTTTATCGGGAAGGATGCTTATTGGTGCCGGGACAAGTGGGGCCGGTACATGCGTTCGGTAATTCTTCTGCCCGAGTCTTCATGCCAATGCCGGTTGGATTAGAGGCGGTGTGCTTGGCCGGTATGGTGAGAATAAGGTGGAGTGAGAAGGCCTTTGATGTCGGGTGAAATGGAACCGGTACGCATGGCCGGTATGGTGAGTACGATCCACCCTTGCTTCTAGGCGTTGCCTCAAGGTAGCACAAAAAGAAATCATATTCAACGTCCAAGTTTGTAGTTCTAAAATGCACATTGAGTCTACTCCAAAGGAGTTAGCCATTCCTATTTCATCATGTATCAAATCCAAACCCCAATCTATACAAGCAATCATATTCTCCAACCCCTTAACATTCATTAGTGGTGTAACCATGAATCATGTTTATGCAAGGTCAAATCGAATTCGTTTGGCTAAGGGTTTGGTTATGAGATGAAGTTGATCTCATTATCATGCATGGGTAATCAAGTGCAAGGATCTCTCATGGAATAAACAAACTTTAGCAAAATTCTAAAGGTAAAAGGTAACCTATGCATACAAGGGAGAATTCTCATCTACCCAAATGCCTAGAGTGTCTCTAATCCTAAAGCCTTTTAACCCGTTGTGCCCACATCTTAAGCTATCCTTTTCATCCCAAGGCATTTTGCCTTCTCTAACCCACACATGCTTCTTGTCTTTTCGCTTCACCTTCTTCTTACATTGAGGATCGACTTCTTCTTCCTTGATGTCATGGTTTGGTGCTTCCTTATTTTCACTTAGCTCTTCTTTTCTTCATTTTTGTTCACGCCTCTCCTCATCTTTGATGCTTGGACCTTTTCGGCTTTCTTCTGTTTCCTTGAGTCTTTTTAGGCTATCTTATTCTTAGAGCTAGTCTTATTATTATTTTTTTGCACCAACTAATCTATATAAATCCGATCCCCTTTTCCTTTCCCCTTTTCATCATTTCCAATCCAAATTACCATTCCGAACATACCTATTAGCCAAGTTTCGAACCGTTCCCCCAAACATGAATCAAGAACCGCCATCCTAACTAGCCTATTCCTAGATTAACTCCGTGATGATGGAGCTAAGTCTACATGAGAATTCCCTATAGTCGCCCTAAACCTAACATGTTTTGCCAAGTTTGTTCGAAAGAAAGGCCTCACAATTCACACACTAATAATAATGGCTAGAAAGAAGGTTGAGGTTAAGGTAGGGGAAACCATTCCAATGATGGGATATGGCTACTTGGATAAACAAGAGTGGTAAAAAGGGAAAAAATTATCCAAGTATGTATAAGTGATCCACTAATTCATTCAAAATTGCATAAACACAATAACTACAAGTCAAGATTATGGTTATCACTTAGATGAGGTTGGATGCAATTCAAGCATGCTTCAATCAAGGCAAGTATGATGATACATGAGAACTAAGAATGGTGCATCTTTACTTTCATAATCACTTAAATGTATCAAACAACTACAAACATGAATTAATTTCTTAAAGTGCTACCATACAAGGAAGATTCATCATTATTCACATGCATATGCAATGAATCCTAAGTATGCAAACCTAGACTCAATGTACAAATGAAAATGCAACCTAAATGACTTCTTTTTGCGTTTCAATTTTCAAAATATTTCAATTTTTTTTTCTATGCCTTATATGAATGCATGAGACTCAAAATGCAAAACTCAAAATAAGACACTATAAATGATATTAGATACCGGCCCCTTTCCCAAACTTAAATCGCACCATCCCGGTGTGAGATAAATTAAAGGAAGACACCTAAAAATAATAAAATAAAATGCTAGACTCAAGTAAAAGAAAAACTATTTACAAGGTTTTGGAGTTCTACTTCAAAAGCTTTCGGATGGGGAAGGAGACCCCATCGAATATGAAGGATTGCTAGAGCACGGAGACGGTGTCCTCATTGCCTTCCTCTTGGCCGCTTTCACCTCGTAGGAGGATGGAATGTACTCGTCGTCGTGAATCACCAACTTTCCTCCATGTAATTGAAGACGTTGGTCCAACGGTGTAGAACGTTCTCCAATCTCCTCTTGCCCCACCGTGCTCGGCTCTCCTTGGCCGCGAGAGGAGCTAGCCCCTCCTTTCTTCCCCTTGAGCTCTCTAACCATGTCCTTCAAATCCTTGACCGCCTTTACCAACTTCCGGATTGTCTTATCTTGCCACTTGCACCAACGTTGAAGTAACCTCATTTGGTGGTGTGCATGTCTAATGGCAACGTCCGACATCCTCCCATCATAAGGAGCAAAGCAATACCTCTCACTTCCATACTTGGGCAAAGTGGGAATCGAGTGTGCATCTTCTTCCTCATCCTCACGGCCATTGGGTGACTCAACATCTTCTCTCCGTAATTTCTTCGCCTTCTTTCTTTGAAAACGAATCATCTCTAGTGGTGGGTCCATGGCCGGGTTGTAGAAGTGATCATTGGTGGGATATAAATGTATGTCTTTCCTCCCTCGGAGTGTGGTGAGAGGAGTGTTAGGCAAAAGAACTTTGACCGTGTTGGTCTCGGTGAGTCTTGGGTTGTAGGCGAAAGTCTTGCCTATCTTTCCTATCTTGCCTTCGAAGAACTTGGTCCTTGAGAGATAGGCCTCATCCATAAGCTCCACGTTCTTAGTCTCCTCCACCAACTTAATCACTTTAGCCTTGAGGATTGAAGTTACCAAACCGCCTATGAAGATTTTAGGCTCCTTGCACTTTGTAGTGAGAGCCCAACTTTTGTAGCCAAGTAAGTGGTTCACTAGAACGGCGGCTAGGCACGGGCGTGCACTCTTTCCAATGAAAAGCCGCTTGTCTTTAGGTGTGTTAAGAAACAGTGTCAAGCCTAAAGCAAGCAACTCCATATATTCTTCCGAAACCGTTCCAAACTCCTTCTTGGCAAAGAACGTGTGAGCAATGATCTTGTGGGCATAACGAATGGCGGGGTGGCGGATGCACGTGCCTTTGATGGTGCTGGGATTATATGCTCCCATACCAATGACTCCCCACAAGTAAGTCAAGTCGTTCTTCCCATAGACAAACTTGAGGCCTCTCTTGGTTCCTTCTTCTTTGAACTCAAACACTTGACTTAGCTCATGGAATGTCATCTTGTATGCTTCTCTACCCACCTTAAACTCAATGAAACCGTGGCCATCATCCTCATTGGCGTCTCTATCACTTCGTTCATGGAACATAGCTTCCAATGATGCAAGAAATTGGCAAGCTTGGTCTTTATGAGAAGGGTTAGCCACGTCAAAAATTCAACCAAAACCCATGTTGGTGAAAATCGTTTTCACATCTTCAAAGATCCCCATCTTCTCAAGCACGACCTTGGCATACTCACTATCGGTAGGGACTCTTGGCTTGGGCTTGGGGACTCTTCTTCTTTTTTCACTTGCACCACGTCTTCCACATTGTCTTCTTTCTCATTAGCAAGCGTCGCCTTTTTCCTCTTTTTTAGGCCTTTAGTGCATTCCACTAGTGCTAACTCTCTCTTTTTAGTCGGTAGACTTGAAACTTTGATTGGGTTGCTTGTTGTCCTCATGGTACCTACATTGTCTCAAAGAATGTATAAGTTACAAGAAACCAAGATACAACCTTTGTCATTACAAGGAAAAGGCAAACATGAGACAAAGAGGATAGTGCTCAATTTGCAAAAAGACAATCTATTTCTCATTGGCAGAATTGAGTATGCCAATTAAGTGCTCCAATAACTCATTCAAATTTCCAGGGTTGCAAATTTTAGCACAAGACACCAAAATCGATTTTCTTGGTTCAAAAATCCAAAATTTCTCAAGTGCATCAAAAATTAGCATAAGAACTACCAAGCCTAGCCATTTCGGACCTAATCCCAAGGTTTTTATTCAAGTGAAAGTACTACCCAAACAAAGTCATGAGATTTTTCACTTATGAGCAAGTTCTTGAATTTTTCATGAAACATTTGAGTAAAATACCTTGGGGATGCAAGATTTAAATGGAAACCCGTGGGTAGATCCAGAAAGAGAATGAAAAATCTGGAATTTAGCAACTTGAATCACGATTTTTGGGTAAGAAATGAGAGAGTTATGAGTAGATGAAGATTGAGAGTAGAAAGAGTGGTCATGGCCGCGATTTTGGAGGAAGAAGACTTACCTGGCCGGGTCGGGTCGCTGACCTGGGTGGAGACACCGGGCGGTCCATTGAGTAATAGATCTAAACCATGGACCGTTGGACAAAGGCTCGGACTGATGGTCAATATCAATCTCGGGCAAAACATGGCTGGTATGCACGTCTGGCGTGCGTGTGCGCAAGCTATGCTCGGATCACGTACCGGGCAAGACATGTCCGGGATGCATGCACGGTGTGCATCAAGTTTTTATGCCAGGCTAGTTACAACCGGTACGTAGGGCCGGTAAACTTCATGTGCTTTCAAAAGTTCTGTACGGGGCGTTCTCACTTCTGTGCACCGGGCCGGTACTGCTGCTACGGGTAAGTGTCATCTGATGTACAAGGGAAACGAACGTGCACCGGGCCGATTACAACCGGCATGCCAAGCCGGTATTTCTCCATTTAGGACCTTTTTCCACGCCAGCTCCACGTACCGGTTCCAACTTGGCCGGTGTGAGTGCTTCCTCCACGTTTTGACCATTCCATTGCAAGGCTTCACCACTTCTGACACGAAGTACCCTATGAACACCTAAAAAAAGATCAAAAAGTACTCTAGCAAAATATGAAAAAGAGAATTAAAAATATATACAAGGATAAGCTTGGGCTGTCTCCCAAGAGCACTTTGTTTTACGTCACTAAGTTCGACGTTGGTTACCGCATTCAAGCAAGGGGAACATCATCGAGAGGGATTGAGCCTCCCTCTTCAACGATTTCTTTGGCATGGTATGGTTTGAGCCTTTGGCCATTTGCAATGAATTCTTGGCCACTCTTGTTCACAAGTACCACGGCCCCATACGTCCTTACCTCCTTGATCTCAAACTGTCCGGACCATCTTGACTTGAGTTTCCCGGGAAAAAGCTTCAACCGGGAGTTGAACAATAGCACTAGGTCTCGAACTTTGAAGTCTTTTCTCAAGATCTTCTTGTCATGGAACGCCTTGGTCCGTGCCTTGTAGATCCTTGAGCTCTCATAGGCCTCTAGCCTAATCTCGTCTAACTCTTGGAGTTGAATCAACCGCCTCTCTTGTGCGGTCTTTAGATCGAAGTTGAGAAGTTTCACTGCCCACAAGGCCTTGTACTCTAACTCAACCGTAAAGTGACAAGCTTTCCCATAGAGAAGGTTGAACAGGGTAGTCCCTATCGGTGTCTTGAAAGCGGTTTTATAAGCCCACAACGCCTCATCAAGCTTGTTGGACCAATCTTTTCTTGAACTTCCAACCGTCTTCTCTATAATGGCTTTGATTTACCGGTTGGAAACCTCTACTTGTCCGCTTGTTTGAGGATGGTAAGGCGTGGATACCTTATGCTTGACCCCGTGCTTCTTAAGTAGACCCTCGAATACCTTATTGATGAAGTGACTCCCTCCGTCACTAATCACGACACGTGGAACCCCAAACTAGGGGAAGATTATGGTCTTGAACATCTCTAGAACAACTTTCACATCATTTGTCGGGCTTGCAATTGCTTCGACCCACTTAGACACATAATCTACCTCCACCAATATATATTGGTTCCCATAAGAAGAAGGGAAATGAGCCATGAAGTCTATTCCCCACACGTCAAAGACTTCCACCTCAAGGATCGGATTTTGGGGTATCTCATCCCGTTTACGAATGCTTCCTTTCCTTTGGCAAGCATATCACACCTTGATACAAACTCTTGGGCGTCCTTAAACATCATTGGCCACCAAAACCCAGCTTGTAGAACCTTAGCAACCGTCTTGAAAGAAGCGAAGTGACCTCCATACGATGAACCGTGGCATTGCATCAAGATACCACCAACTTCCTCCTCGGGGAAACATCTCCTATAGAGCTTGTCCTTGCAAAGAGTATACAAGTAAGGCTCATCCCAATAGAACCGTGTGATGTCCCTAAAGAACTTCTTCCTTTGATATCCATCCAACCTTGGTGGTTCTCTCCCGCAAGCTAGATAGTTGACATAATCCGCATACCAAGGGAGTTTGTCATCTTCTAAACCGTTAGCACTCTCAATACCTTTCACGGCCTCAATCCCTTTCCTCAAGACACTAACAACCATGAGAATCTCCTCTGGGAGCTTGTCATCTATTGGAACTAGGTCCTCAATCCTCAACCTTGATAGGTGATCCGCGACCCCGTTCTCAACACCTTTCTTATCCACAATTTCCATATCAAACTCTTGCAAGAGCAAGATCCATCGGAGTAGTCTTGGCTTTGTGTCCTTCTTGGCATGGATGTACCTCAAGGCCGCATGGTACGTGTAAACAATCACTTTTGAACCTACAACATAGGACCGAAACTTTTCCATGGCAAAGACTACCACTAGCAATTCCTTCTCCGTGGTGGCGTACCGAGCTTGAATGTCATCTAAAGTTCTACTTGCGTAGTAGATGACGTTGGTCTTATTGTCCTTCCATTGGCCTAAGACGGCTCCAACCGCGAAGTCACTCGCGTCACACATAATCTCGAAAGGAAGATCCCAATCCGGGGCTTGGACAATGGGAGCACTAACCAACGCTTTCTTTATCTCCAAGAACGCCACCATAAACTCGTCATCAAGGTTGAACTCAACATCCTTGCAAAGTAGCCTAGTGAGAGGCCTTGTGATCCTTGAGAAGTCTTTGATGAAACGGCAATAGAATCCCGCGTGACCCAAAAAGCTTCGGACATCCTTAACCATCCTTGGTGGCTCCAAGCTAACCATGACCTCTATCTTGGCCTTGTCTACTTCAATCCCCTTCTCGGAGATCTTATGCCCAAGAACGATGCCCTCACGTACCATGAAATGGCACTTCTCCCGATTGAGTACCAAGTTCGCCTCCTCACATCGTTGCAAGACCCTACAAAGATTAGACAAGCAAACACCAAACGAAGAGCCATACACGAAGAAGTCGTCCATAAAAACTTCTACCATGTCTTCAATAAGATCCGAGAAAATGGACATCATGCACCGTTGGAATGTCGCCGGTGCATTACACGGCCCAAATGGCATCCTTCGATATGCGAAGGTACCATAAGGGCATGTGAAAGTCGTTTTCTCTTGGTCGTTTGTGTGTATGGGAATTTGAAAAAACCTGAATAACCGTCTAGAAAACAATAAAACGGATGATTTGCTAAACGTTCAAGCATTTGATCTATGAAAGGTAATGGAAAGTGATCCTTACGAGTAGATGAATTTATCTTCCTATAGTCAATGCATATCCTATGCCTGGTTATTTTCCTAGTATGTATCATTTCATCCCTTTCATTTTTAACAACCGTTATCGCCCCTTTCTTAGGCACACAATGAACCGGTGAGACCCAAGTACTATCCGATATTGGGTAGATAATACCCGTATCTAGAAGATTAAGAATCTCTTTCTTTACAACTTCCTTCAAATTTGGATTCAACCTCCTTTGATGTTCAATAGAAGTCCTTGATTCATCTTCTAGATGGATTTTATGTGTGCATAAAGTAGAGGAAATACCATTGATGTCATCCAAAGAATAACCAATGGCTTTCCTATACTTCCTAAGTTCAACTAAGAGGGAGGATAGTTTATTTTCGTTCAAACTATCATTTACAATAACCGGGTAAGACTCGTTGGAACCTAAGAACGCATACCTTAGCCCCACGGGAAGTTGCTTTAGGTCCACCTTAGGGGCTTTGAGCTCGCTCCAATCGTCATCCTCAAAACTAGACTTACTCTTGTTAGTTTCTTCCACGACCAACGCAAAGCTCTCTTGAACCGTCCCCATGCTTGACCCATCTTCGAACCTTGTCACTCGGTTACCCAACTCTAGAAATGGCGTCTCTCTTTCAACCGGCTTGTGCAAGTCCATGAGTAGCTCATATCCTTGGCTTTCTTCATCCAAGAATCCATGCATACTGTGCTCTTGTGTCAAAACCACTTGCAAACCGTCTTCAATACTCAACTCTTCAAGAAACTCATCCGCGAGTTCATCCATTATCTCTATGTAGAAACATTGCCCATTTATGGTGGGCTTCTTCATAACGTTGTTGATATTGAACTCGAGGACTTCACATTTTCCCAAGTGCAAGTCAATCTTGCCCTTTCTCACGTCAATAATGGCTCCCGCTGTTGCCAAAGATAATTGGATCCTTTGGCTCCTCATCCATTTCGAGAACAACAAAGTCTGTGGGGACGATGAAGTCTCTAACCATTATTAGGAGATCTTCAAGCAAACCAATGGGTACCCTCACACTCATATCTGCTAATATCATCGAGATGTTGCAAGCTTTGTACCTCGTGAAACCCAACCTCTTTGCAACCGAGAACGGCATAAGGCTAACGCTTGCTCCAAGGTCACAAAGACAATTTTCGAAGGCCAAGGGTCCAAGGGCACACAGAAGGGTGAATGAACCAGGATCTCCAAGTATTGTTGATACCACCTTCCTTTGGATGATGGCACTATACCCTTGGGTCAAGATTACCATGGATTCCATTTCCTTGGCTCCTTCCTTCACGGAATCCTTGAGGAATTTTGCATATTGGGGGTACAAGTAGAAAGGCATCAACCAATGGCATTTTAAGATTGACCTTCTCCATTTGCTTGTCGAAGATCGCCTTGTACATGTGCATGAGTTGTTTCTTGAAACGCCCCGGGAAAGGTAACTTAGGCACATAAGGTTTTGGCACAAATACACTTTCTTTCTTCTTAGGCGCTTCCTAAACCACGACCTTGGTCTTCACCTCTTCAATCCGTTTACCCTTGTCTTGACCTCTCACTACCACGTCCTCAACCAAGTCTTCATCTTCTTGAAGTTCCACCCCCCCCCCCCACTTTGGTTCTCAACGTCCACGTTGAGAGTAGAAGGGACATCTCTTGTGGGTAAGACCGTGCCACTCCTTAGGGTGATAACGTTCACATATTCCTTGGGGTTTGGTACGGGTTTACCGGGCAAAGTGCCTTGAGCACGTGAAGAAGATGAGGCGTCCTTGGTCTCCATGTGTTTGACCTTGGAGTTTAAAGCCCCAATCTTGTTGTTAAGGTCGGTGTAGGAGCAATCTACCCGTGTATTGATCTCCGCTTGTCCCTTTAGTAACTGTTGGAACATGGAGATCAAGTCAAGCTCTTGCGGTTTAGACGTAGTTGCTTGACCTTGTGGCACAAACCCTTGATTTTGGCCTTGAAAACCGGGGGGAGCTTTGGGTTGACATCCACTTTGGTTCCCTTGGAATTGGTTCCTTTGGACATAACCTTGTTGGTTGGTGTTAGAAGCTTGGCTTTAAGATTGGAATTGCTTTTGTGGGACTCCTTGAGCTTGATTAGATTGTGGAGGGTAGACTTGGTCTTGTGGATTCTCAACATTTGTGTTCCGGTAAGAGAAGTTGGGGTGGTTCCTATAGTTTTGGTTGAACCCTTGTCTTTGGTAGTTCCCTTGGTTCCCAACGTAATTCACCTCCTCTTGGGTGTGCATGTCCACGTTCTCCTCTTGATAGCAACCTTGATTCTCATCATAAGCATCTACAAAGCTAACCGACTTTTGAGAAGACGCTAGGAGTTTATCAATCAAGTTGGCTTGCTTGTCCATCATGGAGGCTTGCTTATCCAACTTTTCATTAAGCGCTTTCATGTCCTTGGCCCGCTTGTTCTCTTCAAAGTCGCTCGTGGTCCTTGTGGCATGGACATAATCGTCGCCATAGGTCCCGTCGCTTTGGGCCAAGTTCTCTACTAGCTCTATTGCTTCCTCAACATCTATAGCCAAGAAATTTCCTTTTGATGCGGTGTCAAGTAGCATTCGGATCTTAGGCAAGGCACCTCGGTAGAGAGTGCTAAGGAGAGAGGCGTTGCTAAAGCCATGATGAGGGCATTGAGAAGTGTAGCTTCTAAATCTCTCCCAAGCCTCGTTGAAAGACTCATTTGACCATTGTGTGAAACTTGAGATCTCATTGCGAAGCTTGGCGGTTCTAGCTGGTGAAAAGAATTTGGCAAGAAACGCACGTTTGCAATCATCCCACGAGATGATAGATCCTTGGGGTAAATTCTTTTCCCATTGGTGAGCCTTGTCACCTAAAGAGAACAGGAAGAGACGAAGCTTGAAACTATCGACCCCATTGATCTTAGTGAGACCACATATCCGGTCAAATTGGTCTATGTGGTTTAATGGATCCTCCATTGACAATCCGTGAAACTTGTTGGCTTGAACCATGTTGATCACCCCCGGCTTCACTTAGAAGTTGTTGTTCTCCACCGGTGGAGCTTGAATGCCTTGCCGGTTTTGGTGAGCATTAGCGGTGTCACCTTCTCCAACAACTTGTCTAGCTCTTGGTGGGTGGTGTGGACGGTCTGGTTGGTGATGGTTTCCATTGCCACCACCTCCTTGGTTGTTCCCATTCCCACCGTTCCCTTGGTGGGGAATGTTAACATGAATGTTCCCAAGTGGAATATCCTCAAGATCTTCCATTTCGTTACCAACTTCTTCTTGTACTCTCACTCGGTTTCGTCTTGCTCAAGTTGATCAATGTCGTCCCTTGGTTCTACTAGGTTAGTATTGCCACGGGAACGGGTATGTATGCACCTATAGAGAGAAAGAGCAATAGGAAGTAAAGAAGATTAGTAACTTGGTATAAAATAATACTTAATCTCACAAAGAGCCTAAATCTCAATGTTAAAATCAAATCCCAATATGGCAACGGCGCCAAATTGATACTAAGACTTTTCGGTCTTAAAGAGGTATCAATAATTCTAAATACAAGTAGTATAAGAGGTTATCAATCCGTATGAGGAGATGATTCTAAGCATTAAGAATGCAAGGTACCTATGTAAGTTAAGCTAATCAAAATGGTTTTGTGATTAAGTATCCAATTCAAAACAAATAAAGAAACTAAACAAGATGTAAATCAATAAGCAAAAGCGGATTCAAAGATGGGATTGTGGATATAAGATGACCCAAGTTCAATTCATGATGATCATTTACTCAAACAAGCTAATCCCTAGGCATAAGACCCTTAACTTGACTAATTCTCTTTCAAGCAATTAATCACTATGCTAATCACCCAATCCATTAACAAAATCTCATTTGTGGATCATTGATTAGCAATCATTAAGTTTATATAAACAAGATCAACCAAAGATACACCCTAGACAACTATTATCATAGGCTAAGAGCATAAATCTCTTGTTTAGTTCATCAAGGCATTTCATCAAACACTTGGTGTTCATGAAATGCCTTATGATTTAGACACACTTTCTCAAACTAGATCTAGCCTTAAGAACACTAAACAAGAAAGGATATAAGAATATATAACCCTAAACACCATGAATCAAGCCTTGGATCACCCTAATCTACCCCATCTCTAAACCCTAAAGGACTACTCAAGACCCATTAGAACCAACCCAAAATCGATGGAGATAGGGGTTGAATCCATGGATAAATGTTGAATAATCAAGATAGAAAGAAGATAGATGGAAGAGATTGATAGAAATAAATAGTAGATTGCATAAACCAAAAGATCCTCTTACAAATCTCAAGAACTCTCCCAAAAAGGTAAGGGTTTTTGAATCAAGAAAAGCATACAAAATTGAAATTAGGTTTAGAATGTCTTTAAATAAAAAAGTGGGCGACCGGGTCAACCCGGAACAAATCGGGTATTGACCCTGTCGGATCTTTGGTCGTGTTTTCTATACCAGCCAAAAAGGGTCCGGTATAGATGGCCGGTATGAGGTGTCGTGGTCGAAGGGGTGATGCCGGTTGGATTATAGCCAGGATGCATAGCCGGTAAACTTTCTGGTGGGGTGAAAGTCCGGATGTGATTTGCCCGGCACGGATGTATCCTTCATGCTGGCACCGAGCCGGTACGTGCATGGCGTCCTAGGCGGTATATGCGTCTTCGGCGAAAGGTTCCATGCCGGGCGAGTTAGGGCCGGTAGGTGCACGCGGCATTTCTCATGCCCGGGGTCTCGTCCAATACCGGACGAGAGAGCTGTCTTGTGCCGGGTCAGTACGAGAGTCTTCATCAGGGAGGATTCTTCTTGGTGCAGGGCCAAGTGGAGCCGGTACATGCGTCCGGTAATTCTTCTGCCCGAGTCTTCCTGCCAATGCCGGTTGGATTAGAGGCGGTGTGCTTGGCCGGTATAGTGAGAGCAAGGTAGAGTGAGAAGGCCTTTGATGCCGGGTGAAATGGAACCGGTACGCATGGCCGGTATGGTGACTGCGATCCACCCTTGCTTCTAGGCGTTGCCTCAAGGTCCCAAGCCAAGTGTGAACTCCTCCAAAAGCCTCCAAAATACATAAAAGAGACTCCAAAACATGCAAGACTATCTAGGACCTAGTTTGAAATCCGTAAACTCTAAATGAGACAAAACAAATAAGAAATGCAATGAAACTATATGCATATGAGATAAAACCTAAATTAAATGAATGCATAGAAGAGACAAACTATGGGAATATCAAATAGTGAGCTTTTGGAATGGCCATGGTTGAGAGATTTGTATTTTGTTTTCTATGAGCTAGTGTAGGGTTAGTTTGATTATGATTAAATGATGAACTTGAAGGGGTTTATGTAGAAGGGTTTGAGTGCATGGGAATTGTGCATGGAGATTCAAGTAAACTAGTTACGTACATTGGCATTCAATTTGATCCTCCATGCATGTTCTCCGCACCTCGCTGTCTTTTTTTTTTGTTAAATAAATAATGACATCTAATCAAAAACTGAATCATCCCTAATAAACAAATCATAAACTTCTTGGAGTTTTACGGCATGCATCATATTTATCTTACGTATACAGAGCTTCACACGATATATACCTGTACATGTCTGCGTGAGAATATATGTTCCTTAACTATAATTTAATATATGCATGGTTTATTAAAACTCAACCAAAGTAATTAGTTACCATTTACGTACAATTCGATTGTTTAAAAAAAAAAAAAAAAAATTCTTTGCCCCTTCTAATTTAGCTTACATTAAATTATATATACGTAATTTATTATATTAATTACTCGTGAATGCGGCAACCTTCTCGCTTAGCAAAAAAATGCAGCAACCTTCTTTCAATAAGCTAGCAAAATAAGACTTGTCTCATCGTTCTAAGTACCAAATGTTAAGTTACATCACCTTCCAATTCAAAATTAATTGACAATAAGTGGATTAACCCATGTCCCTTATATATTACTTAGGATCTCTTCCAACTTTCGATGTGGGATTATATTCTCTGATACGCCCCCTCGAGATGATGGTTCTTTACTTATCAATCTCGGTATGTTCGGGCATGGATCGATAGACCAACTTTGGGTCGGATAGATAATGGATCGGGTTGGACAGTATGGATCGGACTCTGATACCATGTTAAGTTACATCAGCTTCCAACTCAAAACCAATTGGCAATGAGTGGATTGACCCATGTCCCTTATATATTACTTATGATCTCTTCCAACTTCCGATGTGGGATTATATTTCCTAATACAAAATACAAAACTTCAAACCCTGTTTTTATTAGTTATAATAAATTATTATAACTTCTACATGATATTCTAGTATTGAAAATATTTGAATACAAATTATTGCAACCAATATTTTGAAAAATAATCTATCTTTATTTCTTAAGGTAAAACTCCAATACAAGTGAGTGAATCCAACAATGTATATGTAAAATGGTTTGTGAGTGTATTTTAAAAAGCGCCACTTACTTAATTAAACCGTTTATCAACATGCTGATTGGCTATGGGAAGATGACCAAATTCTGGTCTGAAATACCAAGGCTGTCTATTGATTTAGGTGGTCTCTCCATACTTGATATTCCCAAATGCTCACTTGTCTCAAATGCTTGGGTTCTAAGATGGTTGGAGGCTCCCTCACGCGAGATCGGAGACGCATGTTAGCGTTCAAATTTCTCTCATCTCGCTAATTATCTCGGATGCATAGGATAAACCCCTATGGATCGTGGATGGCTCATAACGGATAATTTTTAATTATCTGTCGACATAATTTGGAATTCTTTCCGATTTTAGAACCCTCGAGTATATAGGAACAGTTTGGTCTGGCATCGAGTTGTTATTCTAAAACACAAGTTCGCGACCTGGCCGTAATCCAACACGAGATCGTGTAGCGGCGTGGAACATCACAAAAAACACTTCATGCCTTCTTTGTCCTACATATCTATGCGCATAAAGCATATACCATATTTATTCTTCAAGTATTAGTTTTCTAATCTCGTATGCTCACCTTCTATATATGACTCGGCTGAGACATTCCTATTTTTCATCAGATTGAGATTAAGTTTTTAACTGGTTGTCATTCATTCATTCGCGTCCACTTTTCATATGGTCACGATTCTTATCATTATATGCAAAATATGACGTGAACAAAATAAAATAAAATAAAATATATAATTCTAACGACAAGCTGTCGACTTATATTCTACTTCTCACATGGGCAAACTCTTACGCAATCGAGCCTCCTCTTTCTGGCATGGACATCCCGACCGATCTTTAGCAACCTGCTCTAGCTTTGGTTCCGCAGACCAATACCCTATCCAAACGGCTAATAGGAAACTAGACATCGACTACGGGTCTTCTTAGCTTGTATTTTTATGAGTAATTTGTAATGGATGGTTTTCTTGAGTTTAATTGCAACAAAACGCTACCATTGTTTTTCTCCAATAAAGAATATTCGAATGAAACAAAAAGAAACAAAAGTTATTTGTTAGTTACTACAAATTTAAATAAAATAATTTGTAAACAAAAGTCAATAATATATAATACATGGAAAATTATCATATTATATATATTTTTTCTAATTGTTGTTATCGCAGTTTACAAAAATGTATACAAAGATTAGGAGAATGTTTTAAAAATGCATGTCAAATTTTATGATATTGTAAATCTCTAAGATTATATATATATCACACATTTTTTGTTTATAAAGAAAATTCATTAAAGCCAATAGAGATACAAAACATTAATGTACCAAAATTGTTAGTTTTGAAATGATTAAGCCCATGGAGATAGGCACATCCGTCAAAAATGATATATAGGGTTTTTTTAAAAAAAATAAACAAAAAAACTTTTATTTTTTTAGTATATGCTCTGGTCAAGAGACCTTAGAAGTGGTAAAGAGTTTCTTATTGATCAATGTGCAAAGTCAACACCTTATATACAATACAATAGATAGAACAATATAGACCTAATGGTAATTACATAGACGAAGGCCCATTTAGGCCCAATACCCCCCTCTCAAGGTGGCGTGTGGAGTTTACAAACACCCAACTTGTCTAGAAAAGCCGCAAATTTTTTACGTCCCAAAGCTTTAGTCATAATGTCTGCAAGCTGAGTTGATGTGGAGACATGTGTTGTGGATATCGTACCTCGTATAATCTCATCGCGGATTAAATGACAATCGAGTTCAACATGTTTCATTCGGGCATGGTAAACCGGGTTTTTGGCAAGGTTAATGGCGGAAAGACTATCGGAGTGGAGTAAGGTCGGTGCCGAGCAATCTATACCAAGGGAAGGGAGTAACTCACGTAACCAAATGATCTCACAAACTGTGTTAGCCATCGCTCTATACTCCGCTTTAGCTGAACTCCGAGAAACAACGTCATGCTTGCGAATTTTCCATGACAAAGGAGATCCAACATCATGTTAAGGATCTTCGAGTAATCAGACAAGCAGCCCAATCATGCTGTGAGTGTCAATTCCGTATAAGCTCGAAGCAATATGCCTTGTCCCAGACTATTCTTAAGATACTTAACCACACGAAGAGTAACCTCCCAATGAGCTGGCTTAGGATCATGCATAAATAGAGAGAGTATATGAATGACATAAGACAGGTTGGGACGTGTTACACCGAGATAAATCAGCTTACCAACCAAGCGACGATAACGGAAAGGTTCAGACATAGAATCACGGGTTTAGCTCCAAGCAATCCAGTTTCCGTTATGATATCCAGTGCGTACTTCCGTTGACACAAATATATTCCGGCAAGACTACAAGCAACTTCGATTTCCAAGAAATATCAAAGAGGACCCAAATCTTTCATACGAAAACAAGTACTCAAATACTCCTTAAATGCGATGATAAAGGACAGAGTGTTACCGGTGATAATGAGATCGTCCACATAGACCAGAATATGAAGCTGAATATTCTCATTCTCAAGAGTGAAGAGAGAATAGTCCGAGCCATTCTGTTCGAAGCCGTAATCTGTCAAATCGCTAGCAAGTTTGGCAAACCAACAACGAGGAGCCTGCTTCAAACCGTAAAAAGCTTTATGAAGACGACACACCTTGTCCGCCATACGAAACCCCGGTGGGAACAGCATATATACTTCTTCATCAAGATCACCGTGGAGAAAAGCATTGTGGACCTCCATTTGATGAACTTCCCAATTATTCGATGCAACTTGTTGAAGAAATGTCCGTAGAGTAACCATATTCGCGACAGGAGCAAAGGTTTCATTGAAGTCAACACTTTCAGTTTGATTATTTCCTAGAACGACAAGACGAGCTTTATGTCTTCCAAGCATGCCATCAGAGTTAAACTTCAATTTAAAAACCCATTTGCAACCAAGTGCTTTCTTTCCTGGGGGTAAATCTTCGACAGTCCATGTACCAAGTTCATCAAGAGCAACAATTTCATCTTCCACCGCAAATCACCATTTCTCATCTTCATTTGCTGCTTGGTAACTTCGCGGCTCAATGCCAGCGGTAACCGCAAAAGGATAAGTCTGATAAGATTTAGAAACTGAGCACTCAAAAAGTAATTGTCAATTGGGAATGGTGTTGCTGAGGGATAAGGTTCATGAAGAAGTGTTGAACATAATCCGCCAGTTTCGTGGGTCGAGATTTCTGTCGCAGACCAAGTCCACGAGGTTCTGGTTCAGCAAGAACCATAGACGAATCTGAAATAAAATTATCATTAGAAGAGGTGGAAGATGAAGCAGCATATGAAGACGAAGATGCAGCAGTTTCTAGAACAATTTCGATAACTGTATCGACATGATCATGTGATGGAGGAGTAGATTCATCAACCATATCTATCGCAGGGCTATGAAGAATCTGATCAAGCGGGGATAGAGCATCCACAAGTGGTTCAATACGCACATGAGATTCAAAGAAGACATCAGCATCATCAAACATCATTGGTTGTGGTTCGGTGATGTCAAGACAGGGCGGAGAAGTCGTAGGCGTGGAAAAAAAATTGGAAATCAGATTCAAAGAAGATCACGTCTCGCGAAACAAAAATCTTCCCAGTTTCCAGGTTATAGACTCTCCAACCCTTTTTCCCGAACTGGTATCCGAGAAAAACAGATTTGTTAGTCCTACTAGCAAACTTATCACCATCATGCTTTTGATTGTGAACATAGCAGAGACATCCGAAAACTTTAATGTGATTCATGGGGAGCAATTTATCGTAGAGTAATTCGTATGGAGTTTTCCCATTCAATACCGAAGAAGGGGTACGGTTGATGAGATATCCAGCCACAAGGGCACAATAGCTCCAAAATTTAACCGGAAGATGAGCTTGAAATCGCAAAGCCCGAGCTGTGTTCAACAAATGGCGATGTTTACATTCCACTCTGCCATTTTGTTGGGGAGTGCCCACACACGAAGTCTCATGGATGATCCCTTTTTGAGCGAAGTAATCGCGCAAGCAAATAAATTCCGAGCTATTGTCACTACGAAGAGTTTTAACTTGGCGGTTAAATTGTCATTCCAACAGAGCAATAAAATTCTTGAGATGCAACGGTGCATCCTGTTTTGATGGCAAGAGATAGATCCATACGGCTCGCGAGTAGCCGTCATGTACGGTGAGAAAGTATTTTTGATCCGCAAATGGTTGTGGTGCGATACGGACCCCAAAGGTCACAATGAATTAACTAAAAAATCATACTCGACTTATTATTGCCCAAAGGAAAAGAATCTCTGGTTTGTTTAGCACTGATACAAATTTCGCATGCTTTGGAATCAAAAACACCGCTACTTAAATCAGATAAATGTTACATATCACTGAAGGCAAATGAAGCTGCCCCAAAGAAGCAGTTCACCGCGCTTGGAGGAGTCGGACCCGCGGCCAAGCATCATTCTGCCGCCCCTGGAGCTACTCCACCCGCGGCCAGAGTCCACTTCGCCGCCGCCAGAGAGGCTGCACCCACGGCCAAGCCCAGATCCGCCCGAGATGATCATTTTCTTAACCCGAGGCTAAAACCATCTTTTCCCGTCAAACCCTAAAACCACCCAAGCATGTTGAAGACCTATAAATACTTGTTTTAGACATAATTTTCATGGCATCCAACCGTCTTTTTCCAGTATGTGTGAGTAGTTTAGATTGTTGGGTTTAAAGGATTATCGAGGGGAATTCTATGTTCGATAAGGATTTCACTCGGTAAACCCTAGCCAATTTCTAGAGCTCTTCTTGTGGAAAGTTGTTAATGCATGAATCTAGTATCATGAACTAGAGGCTTATAGGGGGAGTTTAGAACCACGTAAGTGTTGCATCTAATCACCAGCAAAGTTCATCCACAAGGCGTGCGCGTCGTAAGATTTCGAAAGTATACTTACGGAGTGTTGTGAACTTATGGACCCACTAGCATATCACAATCTTACGCGCGGCCATAGACGGAAGGTACAATTCTAGTTACAAAAACCCTATAAAAATATATTCGTTCTAGGCTTATTTACTATACAGTGTCTAAGGTCTCATAGAACTGCACCCTCTCTATGTGGATCAATACCTCAAGTACTACAACGCACATCTATGCACTTACAAGCTTTAGGGTTTATAAATTTAAGACCTGAAGTTTCGGAGACGAATCAGATACGCATCAAGTTTTTGGCGCTGTTGCCGGGGAGAGATCGCTACAGCTTCTATCACACCTTAGAGGTTAGTAAAACGGCTCTAGAACAAAATTTTTCTATTTTATTTTTTGTTTTATTTTTCTTCGTTCCAGGCTTTGAAACATGAACTCGCCTCTGGAGCTAGATTGCTACTACGAGCGGGGTTACTATGACCCATCTTGCGCTCACCACTGTCACAACTCACATGCTGTGTGTGACTCATTCTACATGGATCAGAAACCGGCACAGACCAACTACTCTCAAGGAAGCCACGAGCCTCCTTACTACCGAGACGAACCTTTTGCATCTCCCGTTGTCAACACTATAAAACATTCATACCATCAACCCCATCAATTGTTGGATCAGCACGTGTTTAACTCAGAGATTAGCGTACGTCTGGACGCAATCAACGTCATGCTTAATCAATACCTTGATTGCCAAGTCATGACCGAGGCGGCCATGAACAAAAGGTTAGATACAATCTACACCGAATTCAACAAGAAGTTTGATGACCTTGCTGCTCACATCAACACCCTTGAGGAACAAACTCTACAAGACGCTGCTGCTATCCAAGAAAAGACAAAAACCATGGAGGAGGAACAAACGAAGCAAAAATACGATATTATTCAAAATTTCATGGAGATTCGCGATTCAAAACAAGAAATTAAAGAGACTAGTGAGTTTGCCTCTTGGTACAGAGAGAAGGCTGATGATGAACTTCAAGAAGTCGAGTATCGTCTCAGCATACTCCAATAAAAGGCTAGAGAAACCGATGCTTCAGTTAATCACTTATCCGACACACAAAAGTCAAAAAAGCCTTGTTTGGAGGAACTATCTAAAGATCATGAGAAACATGATTCAACACTTGATGCCCATATTCCTGACCTAGAGGAGAAGCCAAATGACTTCCAAGAACCAAAAAACACCAAAGGAGACGAAGAAGACGACGAACCGATCAAGTTCCCACGGACTCCCCTTACCAATGGCGCGTCTAGCTCTCCGGCTGCGTCTAGCTCTCCCTCCGCCGCGGGTGCAGCCACCAGACCCGCGGCCAGCCTTCAATCCGCCGCGCCTACATTCCTTGGACCCGGGCCAGCCTCCGCTCGTCTCCCTCCAAACCGTTAGAATCCCAAACGCTCTTCTTCGAGAAAGCTGCACTCTCTCTGGCTCTGGCCGCTTCAACGACGAACAACAAATTCGTGGGAGGAAATCTTCTCTGGACTGAGAAGATGCAACTCATATAGCTGATGCAAGCGGACCAAAATCAACACGAGTCGGAAGAAGATTTTTCAGAGAATATTTATGGCTCTGGCTGCTTCAACAACGATTTGACAAAAGAGGAAGAAAACATTCTCTGGGTGGAGCAAATGCAATGTGCTGACGAGTTGGAAATACACTAGTGCTGAACTCGACGCGATGAGTTGGCAATGACCAGCCAGCCTCAGACGAATGAAACAATTAAAAATGAAGCTCTCTTAGCCCAACGCAATGCTGACGAACCACCAGTCCGACAGGGCATCGTACACTCAGCGTGGCTCCCAAGACCGATCAAATAACAGAGGTACGATGCACCCCCTTTTCAACAAAGATCACCGAAGCGACCATCCCCGATCAGAAAAAGTCAGAATTCCATTCTACAATGGGTCAGCCGATACGAATGACCACATTAGAATTTTTCGCATGTCAATGTGCCGAGCCGGACTAGAAGAAAATTGAGAAGACGCGAGACTATGCCGCCGATTCGCGGAACATTTAGAAGAAACGGCACTCGACTGGTTCTCAAACCTAGGGCGAGGCTCAATCGATAACTTTCGCCAACTATATGCCCAATTTCTCGAAAGATTCGCCACGCTCATAGAGCAAGGAACCTCCGACGCCGACCTGTGGAACCTGACCCAAGATATGGCAGAACCTTTGTGGATTTTCATAGAACGATTCAACACAGCAGTCTTGCAAGCAGGGGTCATGAATGATCAAGTTGCAATCAACGCGCTAAAAAGAGGTTTACACTTCAAGTCGGACTTCCGAAGAGAACACATACTGATAGCACCATCGTCATTCGAGGATGATCTACACCAAGTTTCAGATTTTATCTCCGAGGATGAGAAGACGAGAAACGACCGATCCAAAGGCCAGACCAACGATCAGCCGAGAATGCACTCGAACGAACATGATACAACCATGGACCACCTAGGTCGAATCCCATTTTACGATGGAACGACAAACCTCGTGGACTATGTAACAATCTTCTGCACGGCAATGGGTATAGCTTTTAGTTCAAGAAACACCTCAAGGGAGCCGATTTGTCAAAACTCGATCGAAATTCGATCCATAATTTTCGACGACTATCTGCTGGTTCTATAAGGCGTTTTTCTGAACAAAGAATTTCCGACGCCGATTTGTCGACCCTATCCTTGACGCCGACGGAGTCATTGCGGCACTTTCTAGAAAGTTTCAAAATAGCACTTTCGATGGAAATATTCATAAATGACTAGGTCACACTTAATATGATAAGAAGGGCGTTGCGGACAAATCGGACTTCCAAAGAGAGATCACACTCAATAAGCCATCAACAGTCCAAGACGCTCTGAACCAAGCTTCAGAGTTCATTTAGAAGGAATAAAAAATGCCCAGTGGTCCATCCCAAATCCCAACCGACGATCATCCAAGACACTCCAATCGCAAGAGAACCGCTTTGAATTCGGAAGATAAAATCGATGAAGTTACTAGCCCATCCCAATCTATGGCGAAAGTAAAACGTCCTCAAATTCACCGAGCTGGGCAAGACGATTTGACAAGGGTAACTAGACCATTTTCTTGAAAGAGTGCCACCAACGAGCCAACACCGACCGATAAGGGGTCGGCACCTTACACATCCCGAGTCTATAACGACTGTACAAACCCCTCGCCACCTCGCCAGAAGGACCGGCCAAAGACGGAAAATATGTCGTACATCAAGTCTTTCGTATGCCACGATACCGCGGACTCCTACTGCAAATCTCACTCAATTTTCGAACCAAACCCTCCCATATCCACACCGCAGCACTGGCATACGAACAAGATAGGAACGGAAAACATCGAAGGATTATTTCAAGAAGTTCAATGACATATCGTTCACTAAAGCTTTCAAGGAACGCATACTCGATCGATTCTTCCGCAACAACACCAAATCTGCAACAGAAATAGAGGAAATTTTCACATATGCAAGACGCTGGCAACCAATCGAGATACTTTACAAAACTCAGGAACAAGGGCAATTTCTTATCTCGTGCAACATCCAAGGCATCGACTTTACTAACGTCATGTGCGACTCCGGAACTTGCCTAAGCATTATTTCCAGATCAACCGTTGAACACCTCAGACTCAAGCATATCCAGCCAACCCGGACCAGGATCAACATAACTAACAAGTCTCACACAACACCATAGGTTATCACACGCAACGTACCCGTCAAAATCGGAGATTTAATAAGCCCAGTCGATTTCTACGTCTACGAAACCGAAAAATATACCCGGCTCCAATAATCCTCGGATGGCCATTCCTAACAACTGCCGGAGCAACCATGGATTGGCCACATCAACGCCTATCTTTCACCCAAATTAACAGTAAAGTCTTCTACCTCGCCACCCTGCTCACCCACGAAGAAAAAAGTTCCTCGGAGTCTTAGCATAGCAACAGATCAATCGAGGAAGCCGAAAGGAACCCCAAGAAAATCCGCATAAGATGAAAACTCTCCTTCAGGTATGAATCGCTGCATTACAATGAACTATAGGATGACTTGATTCCTGAAAAGGGTACGTAGGCAACCGATCTTCAGAAAGGTGCAGTTGTCCTCCCACTTTTAAAAGAGGGGGAGTGGGAACGTATACACATACTCACATCCTTTATAAATGCAATTTAACATATTTTCTAAGTTCTTATCAATATGCCTTTTACATTTACAGTTGTCATTCTCGTTTGTTGCTGGCCACAACAACGAGCTCCTCCATCCTCCTCGGATTATAACCACTATCCTGAATTGATCACGGTTCTTCTACAATCCACCACGGATTAAAGCGCGCTATATAAATTTTAGGCGGATATATCCGGACCAAAGGAAGGAAAAGATATATCTCGACCAAAGCACTCGCATCTTTACTACGGGAACGTAAGTCAAAGCTAACATCGCAAAACCCTAAGACCGAAGTAAAATCTAAACCCAGTTATCATTCCCTTTATAGCACACTGGTCTCAAACATCTCAAACATTTTGGCATACAAAATACTAAGCATTTCGTTTCAGAATACGCCACTTCATACGAAATTCGAAACACTTTGGGACTCTACTTCGCCTACTCCAAACGACTCAGAAACCAGTCCTTACGAAATTAGTTAAACCTCCTCCTTTTACTAATCACATAAAACTTCAGCAAAAACAAATCAAAAACTCCATAGCATTGGATAAAGCCGTCAAGGCATAACATTTAGAAAGTATGTTCAAAACAAAGAAAAACACTTCCTTTAGGACCTATACAATTGTAACTATACAATTTGATCCGCCTCGAAATCCTAAACACTTTCCACAACATCAATGGGATCGATAACGAGAGCTCGAATAACGGCAGGATCAGTCGGCTCTCCGTTATGTAGAGAATCCCTCGAACCCTCCGAGATTGGCGAAACTTTAAACACGTCTCTCAAGCAAGTTTCAATCTTATATACTTCCTCGTCAGCTCGGCTTTCCAAGACTTCAATTTCTCAGCCTCCTCAACAAGATATTAGACCTTTCCCGACTAAATGTACTCAATGAGCAACATGTTACAATTAACCTCCGCTAACTCAAGCTCTCTGCCTTTAGCATCTTTTAGCTTATTGACTTCCTCCCTCACCTTAGAAATTTGATCCTCGAATTTACGGGCCGACTCATGCTTGGCATCCTTCCGGGCCTTTACGATCTCAGCAGCGCGCAAGGCATCCTTCTCCTCGATCTGCAGTTTCAAGGAAGCTATCTCATTTTCCAGCTTGCCTCTTTGAACCTCGCATCGGTTGGCAAGACCCGCCGAGTTTGCAGCCTGCTCTCTCAGAGCAGTCTTCTCCCGCTCAAGGTCTGTAACTTGAGTCGAAAGAGAGATCAATCTCTTCTCCACCTCGACGGATATTTTCTTCCCTGACAAGGCGTCTTTCCTTGCCTCATCAACTCGATGCTTATTACGACGAGCTTCGAATTCATAAGTGGCATCCATCTCGTTGATAGAGGCAGTGAACTGCAAGAAAAGAAAAATCAACGAAATCTAAAACGCTTACCATCATCACAAAGAATCAAATCCTACCTTGGTACAACGCAGCACCATATCCGCATTCGTTTTCTCCTCAGTATGCTTTTCAAGAGGAGGAAGTTTAACCATGGGCCCGTTAATTCCCGAGAGAAGAGTGTCTGACATAGCAGAATCGTCAGTTATCGCCCTAGAAGACGGAGGGTCGGCAGTAGTACAATCGGTACGCTGCTTCTTCTCGTTGGCTTTCCCCTGCTCTTTTGGAAACAATGGGCGCTTTCGGCTCGGCTAGTTCTCTTTCCTCGACGGAGCTAGAGCGAACTCAGAAATATGGGGAAGGGCCAGCACTATTTTCTCCACACCAGCAAAAGCAGGAGGATCAGAAGGATTAGCTACATCACTCCTGATATTATCAGTGTTTACCTCGGGAGAAGCAGCTCCCGGGATCACCGCTTTTGAAGCAATCAAGCCTTGGATCGTCGCCTCGGTGGTAGGAGGATTCATATCCGCCTCGGCAACCCGCCTCACCTCGACATCTTTCCTTCCGGCCTCCTTCGCTTCGAGCTCATTTTTCGCACGAATCGACAATCTCACCATACTCGCCAAAGTAACTTCGGACGTTAGAAGTTGTGGGCTCGTCGGAACGAAGTCGCAAATTGTCTGAGCTCTCTTCACCCTCTCAAACGAGAAATCCTTTCTCCAATAGACTTTTTCGGCCGACAGAATTGTCCACACCTCGGGCAGATCGCTTGGACGTGGAGGAGGTGAAATGTGAACTACAAAGTCAAAAACACGAAGTTATTTAACGATGTTAGATTATACGCTGAACCACAAATATACAGATTAACTACCAAGCAATCCCCAGCTCGTCATGACTACGTGGAGGCAAGTCTGATCCATGGAGGCATTGGAAATTCAGACGAAGAAAAAGCGGCTCTCCCAAACATCCTTGCTCGGGAAAACGCCGATGATTCGGAAATCAGCCTTGTTGGAGATATATACTTTCCCCGAGTTAGGAACCCTTCAGATTTCGAGAAGATTCATAAGGTATTTAAGGTTCACCTCGATATCATATTTCGCGCATCTGGTCTAGATCCCAATCAAATCACGAAGTCCCCGAGTCGTGATTTAGCTCAACACGATTTCGTGCTTCCAAAGGTACCGCATAACAAGCCTCGACACGGGGAACCATAGAAAACACAAGGAAAAGAAGGCCTCGTAGACAGTAAAACAGTCTGGAGGAGGCTTATATGTTCGGTCAGACAGGCCAGGAATGACAAACTCAACTCTTTCAGGAATTTCGAAGCGTCGCCTCAGCTAGGCGAGAGACTTCTCATCGGACATAGTTGATCCGAGAAGAACTTACCCGACATTGTCCGCTCCAAGCCCTCGGCAAATTCAAGCAGCTCGGCTGATAAACCCACCTCGGGGGAGATATTTGTCCCATCATCGTTCATAGAATCGAGGCCGAGCCTCGCAGAAAAATTTCTCAAACCAGCCGAACTAGTTGGACAAGACATCACGCTACAGGAAGATTAATCAGGTGCAGACCGACAAAGATGAATCAGGGAATATGACGACGTATCGGCAAATTCAAAGGCTCACCACGCTTCAGATCGAATAAACTAAACAGCGCGGTGGTAAATCAGAAAACCCTAACCGGAAAAATAAGCAGAAGAAGGGAGAATAAGAGAAAAAGAGAGAGGGGAGAGCTACCTGTTTTTGGAAGATTGGCAAATGAGAAGAATAAAAAGTACAAGGGAGATATTTCGCTACTTATAGACGTTTTGGCGCGTGACCTCGGGAATAAACAGAAATGCTTGCGATTCCCGAGATGTCTAATGCAAATTCATAAACACGTGTATAAACATCAACCGGCAGAAGAAACTCTATAGAAAATATGTATAGCCCGAGATACACCGAGGCAAACGGATTATTCAACGTCATATTGTCTGTCCTCAACGTCATATTACAAATAGAAAAAATGGCTCGGTGACAACAAAAGAAATTGTTTGCTTCGCCTTGTCATCAACTTTCAATGGTCAGCTTGACGCTTTAGTTAATCTCGATCTCAATAAATCCTACCTCATCACAATCACTCCTGAATCTGACGAGCTGGATGGCAAGCTGTTGGGGTCGGTTTTCACCCACCCAAGATTAACATGAAGCATACATATTCGCAAAGAGTATGGAGGGCCGAGCCAAATCATGATAGTCCTAATAATAGCTCCTCCCTTTGCCTCGTCTAGAAGAACAAAAGACTCACCAAGGTAATCCTACCTTGAGAGGACGAAAGCCGAGCCGAGGCCAAAGCAACGACTTCTTTCCACCAAACCGAGACCCTGCGGATCGGCTCACCTCGAAAGACCGATCTCATCAACTTGTGGGCCGAGATACAAACCTCTCATCAACTTGTGAGCCGATTTCAAACCCAGATCATTGGTTACCCTAACAAGGTCGTTCACCATCTCAGGAAGTGATCAAAGTCGGTGGCCGCGTAAGAAAAAGGAAATATTCTAGATTATGTCCGAGATCTTCACCCACGAAACATGTATAAATAATAAGCGTAGTCATTCATAGACGAGGGACACATTTTTACCATAGAGAAACACTTAGCAATATCTTGTATGCGATCGCTTTTAAAAAAACAAATAATAAAACCACCATCGTTGGATCTCTTAATGTGTTTTTCAAGAAACTTCGGTTCCCTCTAAAAGTCTCGACAAAAATCGATTGTGTGAGTTTCGACTCTCAAATCTGGCCGCGTAGAAAATCGTGGTGTTCACGTTGGTTCTTCTTAGTTCACGGCACTCCGTAAGTATACTTTCGTAGCTTACGACGCGACACACTCTTATAGATGAACGATTCAGGTGTTTAGATTCAGCATTTTTTGGTGGTTCTTAACACCTAAGATCAGATTCTAGGCCGTAACTCTAGATTTTAACAACGATCTATAGGAAAGAGTTCTAGAATTCGGCTAAGTTTATCTCGCGAAGATCCTTATCGAACATATTCGATTCCCTTCGATGGAGCCTTTAAACTCAACGACGAATTACTTAAACATAATTAAAAGCGAAAACATATTTAAATAAAAGCAAGAGATGGAAGTGGAAGTCTACCGATTTTAAGAACTAAGTCCGGAGAGAAGTTCTTTACCAATCTCGAAAAGAAAAGTAAAGGTAAAATAATTGCAAAGACATAAACTAAGATTGCAAAATATAAAGAACATAATAGAAAAGAGGGTTCAAGAGATATCTCTATCTCCTTAAACAAAGAACCAAGAATGAAGAACGAAGAAAATAAAAACCCTAGCAATTGTGATGGTGGCTACCAAAGGGACACCCAAGTGGGGCACAATGAGGCACACGAAATAAGGTCTGATAAACTACATATTTATAGGTTTTTAACTCTTGCTTTAATCGTCCTTCGGTTTTCTTGAAGAGAAACCGAAATAGGCTTGAAGCGGGCTTCGAACGAGATGATTTTGGACCGTTTTTGGTTGGCCACGTGTGCGTGGGCTGGACCCACGACCAAAGGTGGTTTTGCCACGGCTGGAGAGTCTCGACCGGCGGCCAGGAGTGTCTTCACCACGGTCATGGGTCCTGCACCCGCGACCAGGAATGTCTTTGCCGCGGTCATGTGTCCCGGACCGGCGGTGGTTGGCCTATGAGGTTGAAACTTCAATTCTTCTCTTGCTTTTTTCGCGAGACTGTAGAACATGCCTTTAGTCAATTATATGTATCTTGAGATCTAACCGTTGTATTATATTGAAACCAACTTAGTATGAAAGGTGGTATCCAAATTTGGGCGTGATCAGACGGTGAGAAGGTCTCCATCGGATGTCGAACTTCTGACGATCCAAAATTGTCCAAAATCTAGTTTTTCTCCAATTTGCGTCGTTTTGCCTAAGGAACCTGAAAAGAGTCTTAAAATTACAAATATGCAAAAACTACGATAAAAACATGTAAAACCAAGTGTAACACTTATTAAAGTGTTCTAAAATAGATAGGAAAAAACGTGTAAAAATACAGTGTTATCACTCATACTCCTTCAAACGTTCCCACACTTCATGAAAAGACTCGACTGATTGTTGATGAAAACTTTGGATTTTGTTTCTCAACAAGTTCGATCTCAACTTGGTGTTGAAATGACTTAGGAAGGCGGATTTTCACTCTTCCTAATTAGTGATAGATCATGCGGGCAAAGAATTCAACCAACGGTGAACTTTATCAGCTAAATAAAAAGGAAAAAACTTACACTTCAAGTAATCGGCGGGAACTTTGTTTGTTCTCATCGTTCCGCAAATATATTCGAACAACTCGATGTGATCCATCGGGTGTTCGGTAGCAACTCCATAAAATTTGTTTTGCTTCACCAAAGCAATAATTTGATGTTTGATCTCTTAGTCATTCCTATGCGGTGCATCAAAATCAGCAATTGTGTGGTTACGCGATTGTCTCCTCGTAAGATTAACCGGTAAGACAGGATGGTCGGCGTTAGGATGAATCAATGGATTGACTTGAGCATCATTCCTCGGTGTATCACGATCAACGAAAAGTTGTCGTCTCAAATTTTTAGCATTTCGTTTTTCGTTTCCTTAGGGATCGAGCAGTGATTGGTCGTTTGCACCATTGACAGCCTCTCGGTCATCTTTATCATCTAAACCATCACGATCATCATCGTTATCACCTTGATCACGGTTTAATATATTTTATGGGCAGTCATTTTCGGTCATCCTTAGCGTTCTTCTGAGTTTTCGGAGTTCTCTCTCGTGTCTGTCGATCTCGCCTAGAAGCGGTACGATTTCTCTAGGAATTCTCCTAGTGTTCATGCACCTAAGAGCAAAGAAAGCAAAGATAAAGGAGAATGTAAAAAAAAAACAACATAAAAAGCTTAAAAATCAAAGTTGTCTAGAACAAAACTTAGAACAAGAAATCAAACAAGCAACAATCAAATCCCCGACAACGGTGCCAAAAACTTGATGTGACGGGAATTGACTTAGCAAGTTTTACTCTTAAGAAAAATTTGCAAGTGCACAGCAAACGCAATAGAATTTAAGGGGTTGAATCCAAAGAGATTTGAGTGCTTTCGATTTCTATTGATTTCTATGTTGTGTCTAGACTTAATAGGTTTTTAAGGGGGTTTTGATGCGTTATCGGATTCGCATCCGAAACTTCAGATTTTAAATTTGTAAACCTTAAAACCTACAAGTGCACAGATGTGTGTTGTAGTAGGTATCGATCCACATGGAGATGGTGCTGTTCTATGAGACCTTAGACATTGTATAGTAAATAAACCTAAAACGAATATATTTTTATAGGGTTTTTTGTAACTAGGATTGTAAAGAACGAAAAACGGAAAACTTCTACTAATATAATCTAAGAAAATCGACCACTACCTAAGCTAAGGGGATTTCAACTACTAAACTAATGCTAAGAGAAACTAAACATATCCTAAGAAATTCTAAGACTAACCTAATACCTAAGAGAATTGACTACTAACCTAGACATAATGAAATCGATGACTAAACTACTTCTACGGACGCTATTACTAAATTACACTACTAAAGACGGTTGTAACTTATTCTAAAATTTTGCTGGATCGAGAGGAATATCTTGCAGTATGCTCGATTCAATCAGTCCCCTAGCTCATTAGTAACCGGTGTTTCTAGATTATAACTCCACAAAGAGGACAAAATAATGACATAGTCTACTTCCGTATAACCTACACCCTATAATATATTCACTCGACCTGTAGCTTTCGTCTCTGGCCGCGCGTAAGATTGTGATATGCTAGTGGGTCCATAGGTTCACGGCACTACGTAAGTATATTTCTGAAATCTTACGATGCGCACGCCTTGTGGACGAACTTTGAAAGCTGGTTGTCTCTACTTTGTTGTATCCAAATTTGGTGATGATCAGACGGTGAAAATGTCTTCTTTGATTGCAAGACTTCTTGACGGTCCAAGTTTATCCAAAAACGTACTTTTTCTCCGAAATGCACTCTTTAATCCCGAGTTACCTGAAAAGAGTCTTAAAACCACAAACATACGAAACAAGTAATAAAAGCATAGAAAACCAAGCGGAACACTTATTAAAGTGTTCTAAAATATATAGCAAAACGGGTAAAAATACAGTGTTATCACAACCCAGACTTAAACCTTGTTTGTCCTCAAACCAGACAAAACTCAAGCTTGGAAATGATCTAACAAAAATCATCGGGAACTAGAAATCTCAGAGACCGTCCTTCTAAACCATAACCATCGAACTACATCAATCGCAATCTAGCCTAGAAAATTCTCACTAGAAGTTCTCGTAACACAAGTCCACGGTATCCGTCATACGAAATAGAAATTTTCAAAATCCAAAAATCAGGTCAACTAGCTCTCTACATTCATTAAGTATAGGTGTGAGTTTCTCATCAAAAGGGTTAAACCAAGACAATCGAGGCTAGGTATTTAAGGTATTTAGAGGTGAGGTTAACAGTGTTTCGGGTTACCGTAATTTTGCCGGAGGGTGCGAGATATTATGCAAAACGGCAAGAGAGTAGAGACCTATTGATCACCACAACTTCCAGTCACTTCTTCTTATGTAAAAATGTTGCACTTCCTCCTTTCTCCAAAAACAAAAGTTTTTTGTCATCTCCCCAGATTTAGAATTTTCTATGGTCTCGGAATGATAGACTTCTCAAAAACGAAATGTGGATGCCTCATCAGTATTTCGACCAACCTATACTCTTTTAAGGCTCTTGTTTCCTTTCCCTTTCGCTTATTTTCGATTTTTCATTTTTTTTTTGAAAGGGGGAAACGCCTTTTATTGAAGTAGAGTCTTAGGGGGACGAAAACTTACCATGATTTTGAGTTTTTCCAAGGCATAGCCAAGTTCGCATCTTTGTTGAATTCACCACCACCGATCGCGTATAGTCTTCGTCTTTAGTGACTGAAAGATGTGTCGTTCCTCCCTCTCCGGCGTTTTTGCACATATCTCCACATAAGACACAAAGAGAGTTGCATGAATTTGAACAATGGTTAAGTTTCGGGTGGGATACCCACTAAAGATGAGCTGGCCATTCATGTACGACAAAGAGTGGTAAAAGGTAAAAGTACTTCATGAATGTGTGGTTCGTTATCTTTGCCTAAACTTTTGATGAGAAAATTAAGTCAAGAGTAAGTCCAAATAAAATAGAGCTAGCATATTCGATCATAGAGAATCTCTACGGTCTAAATTCCTCTAGGGATTTTTCATTAACAGAAAGTCTATCTACCGCCTAGTCTAGAACCAAATTACAAAAGAGCATGTTACTAGGAGATAGCGTAGAAGCACACTGGTTGGTTATCGTCATGGATTTCTTTCATTATTCCCTTAAAATGTATTCCTACGCTTTTCGAAAAACTTGAAATTTTTTAAGAAAAAAGTCGAAAAATCCAAAATACAAACACAAATGAAAGAAGTGATGGTTAGTAAGGGATGGAATCCTCCCCCAGACTTAAATCACACTGCCCTCATTGTGAAATAAATCGGGTAAGGACGAATAATAGATGTATGTAATAATTGAAAAAGTTTAAGGAAAAAGAAAAATTATATGGATACGGTCGGGAATGGATTTGTGAATGGAATGGTGGTGATTTAGGGATGGTAGATTATGATATGGTGATGGGAATATATGTGGGGATGTTTGGGAATGGTTTGGAATCGATCGAGGAACGAAACAAATCATTCGAGATCGCCAGGGGGCTGGCCGCGGGTCAAAGGCTTGTAGCCGCAGCCAATTGCAAGTTGGACGCGGGTCCGTTGATCGCGATCGCGGCCAAGGGCTAGCTAGCCGCGGGTCTGGCTTTTATAGCTGCGGCCGAGCTTCTTTTGCGGTCAAGTCCTTCCTTGCGGTGCGGGCTGGACCAAGCATCTTCGAACCGTGTCTCCATCATTTTGTATTTTCGGTTTTTTAGAAAACTGAAAACTAAGAAAAAAAAAGTTAGTAGAAAAAGAAAGAAAAATGTACCTAAAATGGGTTGCCTCCCATTGAACGTTTTTGTTTAAAGTCGTTTAGCTCAGAATATGCAGTTTCCGGGGTAAAACAATAAAGTCAGAAATTTCATTTTCCTTCTCACCGGCTTGCATCGATCGATGCAAATATTGCATCGATCGATTTTGGACTTTCGGGGCATGCTCCATCGATCGATTATGGTTCTTCTGGGCATACTCCATCGATCGATTTTGGTTCTTCGGAGGGTGATGCATTGATCGGCTACACTTGCGCATCGATCAATTTTGGTTCTTCTGGGCATCCTCCATCGATCGATTATGGTTCTTCTGATAGTGTTGCATCGATCGATTCTTACTCTTTTTGTACTGTTCCATGCGTTTTTGCCCACGTAACTCCAATTTCTTCCGTAAACGCCTTTTTACCTGATATAACTAAATATATGACTAAAAGACTCTAAAACGGACTTTAACTAGAGAAAATACTCAAAAGAAACATCAAAACATGTGTTAGAAAACGGTAAAAAACAAGCATATCAATTTCCCCATACTTAGTGTTTTGCTTGTCCTCAAGCAAACATAAAACTAAGCAAAAATAAAAGGTTTGAAAAACACGGAGACTCACATTTCCTTTAGAACTCTGCAATGACCATTACATTAGTAATCCACGTATTGCCAAACTAGCTCTAGATCTAACCACCATGTACTTCTCTGCAAGCATCGCAGCCTCCCAGATTCAACTCATTATTTTGCAAAATAATCAAAAGCAATCATCGTTGGGTCTCATCAAAGATCATGGTGCCAAGAACCTTCTAGACTCTTTCTCTTTCGATATCGTGACAAGAAAACAACACAATCTTTGGACTTTATCCCTCCCCCAAACTTATTCTTTTCTCATTTTCTTTCCGTAAGGTTAATGGCGGATGGAACTCGAGTATTGATGGTTTTTGCCACCGAATCCCCGGTTCATTTAAGTGCCACCCTTTATTTCTAAGGTGTAGGTGAATAGTGGTATCCTTGGATATTTTCCTCAACCTCGCTTTCAACCTTAGTGTGATCATCTCCTTCGAAGTAAAATAATGGGATCAATGGAAATATTTCTAGCCCTTTACCCGAAAGAAAATTATTTCATATTTTCTGCTTTTATTTTAAATAAGGGAGAGGAGTACCATACTCTTACACAGGTCGTCTTGTCATATACAAATTAGGAGTCAAGCTCTGAAGACACCAATCACGATGATGAGGTAAAAGGAAGAGCTCAGAAACTAGCTCAAGCTTTTTGAATTTTTCCGGAACATGGATGCCTCTGTTTGACTGGTCAGCCTTTAGATTTTTCATTAGTCTGTTCTAAAACTAGCTCTGCGACAATGGTCACTTAAATGCAAAATTAGGTAAAAATTCAAAGGGTGTGATCATAATCTCCAACAAGTTTTGACTAAATAAAACAGAATAACCAAAAAGTAGACATCAAAATGACTCAAAAGAGAAAACAAAAGAAAGAAATAGCATTAGTAACGATAAAGACTCTCCCTCAGACTTACTTCACACTGTCTCAGTGTGAAAATAAATCAAGAAGAAGGCAAAACAGACTCAAGAAAATATATAATGAAAGGAAATAAAACGTACAGGTGGGTTGCCTCCCACCAAGCACTTGTTTATAGTCGTTAGCTTGACTGGATAGCGTTTTAATCGTGAGATGGGTCACCAAGGAGAAAGCTTTCGTCTCCATCGATTTCTACGTCAGCGAGGTATGGTTTTAGGCGCTGACCATTAACCACAAACTCATTTCATGTAGTGCTCAGCAACACAACAACTCCGTACGGTCTCACTTCCTTGATTGTGAATGGTCCGGACCATCTAGATCTCAGCTTCCCTGAAAAACGTTTGAGGCGAGAGTTGAAAAGCAATACTTGATCATTTGCAGCGAAGTTCCTGGGAATGATCTTCCTGTCATGATAGGTCTTGGTCTTCTCCTTGTAAATCTTTGAGCTCTCATAGGCCATGTGACGAATCTCTTCCAGCTCGTGCAGTTGCATCGTCCGTCTTTCAGAGGCAGGTTTTATGACAAAGTTCAGCAACTTTACAGCCCATGCTGCCTTGTACTCGAGCTCTACAGGAAGGTGGCACGATTTTTCATAGATAATATGGAATGGTGTCGTGCCCAAAGGTGTCTTGTAGGCAGTCATGTACGCCCAAAGAGCGTCATCCAGCTTTGTAGCCCAATATTTCCTCGTTGTGTTCACGGTCTTCTTTAGGATGCCTTTGATCTATCTGTTTGAAATTTCGACTTGTCCACTCGTCTGTGGGTAGTAAGGAGTGGCTACCTTATGCTTGACTCCATGCTTCTTCAAGAGCCCTTCAAAGACCTTGTTGATGAAATGAGACCCACCATCGCTTATCACCACTCTAGGCACACCGAACCTAAGAAAGATCACATATTTGAACATCTTTAAGACCACCTTGGCATCATTCGTTGGGCTAGCCAGTGCTTCGACCCATTTAGACACATAGTCGACTACAACGAGGATGTATTGATTTCCATAAGAGGATGGAAAAGGGCCCATGAAATCAATACCCCACACATCGAACACTTCAACCTCCAAGATGAAATTTTATGGCATTTCGTTCCTCTTACTAATATTTCCCTGCCTCTGACATGAATCGCATTTGGAGATGAAAGCATGTGCATCGTGAAACATTGTTGGCCACCAGAAACCGGCTTGCAGAGCCTTGGACACTGTCTTGAACGTGGCAAAGTGTCCAGCATATTTTGAACTATGACAATGGAAAAGAATGCCAGGGATTTCTTCCTCCGAAACACATATCCGAAAGACACCATATGAGCACTGCTTGTATAAGTATGCCTCGTCCTAAAAATAACGTCTGATATCTCTCAAGAACTTCTTCTTTTTGTTCCCAACAAAGTTACTTGGTTCCTTCTCTGCAGCCAGGTAGTTTGTTATCTCACCAAAACATGGAATTTCATGTAGCTCGGTGTGGTGTGCAGAATTGAAGTAGTTGTTGCACCCAATATCGATCACATACACGTTCTCCTCAAGTAGGCTTTCGTCTAAGGGAGTTTCTTCAACTACGCGTAGTCTGGACAAATGGTCTGCAACACCATTCTCGATCCCCTTCTTATCTTTAATTTCAAGATCAAATTCATGCAGCAGAAGAATCCAACGCAAAAGCCTAGATTTGACATCCTTCTTTGTACGTAGGTATCTCAGAGCAGCATGATCAGTATGTACTATAACCTTAAACCCCACAAGATAAGATATGAACTTCTCAAAAATGAACACAATAGCAAGAAGTTCTTTCTCGGTTGTAGCGTACTTGCACTGCTCATCATCAAGAGTTCTGATGGCGTAGTAGATAACATGAAGTTTCTTGTCCCTTCGCTGTGCCAAAAAAGCTCCTACAGCGAAATCGCTAGCATCAGTCATCACCTCGAAAGGTAAGTCCCAGTCTAGTGGTTGGACAACTGGCGTGCTGGCAAGTGCTCCCTTAAAGGCCTCTAGACAGTCGCTGTCAAAATGGAACCTCACTTCCTTGCATAATATACGTGTCAAGGGTCTAGCTATCTTGGAGAAATCTTTGATGAACCTCTTGTACAACCCAACATGTTCCAAAAAGCTTTTAATCCCCTTGACAGAATCTAGCGGTTGTAGACTAATCATCACCTCGATCTTTGCCTTGTCTACTTCTATACCCTGCTCTGAAATCCGATGACCCAAGACTATCCCATCTCTGACCATAAAGTGGCACTTCTCCCAGTTTAACACCATATATTTTTCCTCGCAGCGCTGTAATACCCTGCATAAATTAGAAAGACAAACAGAAAATGAGGATCAATACACAGAGAAATCATCCATGAAAACCTCCATTGATATCATACATCGATGGAAAGTTGTTGGGGCATTGCACAAGCTAAATGGCATTCTGCGATAAGCAAAGGTGCCGTAGGGACATGTGAATGTAGTCTTCTCCTGGTCATCTGGGTGGATGGGAATCTGAAAGAAACCAGAATACCCATCTAGGAAACAGTAGTATGGGTGGTTAGCCAATCTCTTAAGCATCTGATCAATAAAAAGGTAACAAAAAATGATCCTTACAAGTAGCAGCGTTCAATCTCCTATAATCAATACACATCATATGCCTTGTGACAGTTCTAGTTGGTATCAACTCATTTTTCTCATTTTCAACAACTGTCACACCGCCTTTCTTTGGCACAACATGGACTGAGCTCACCCAAGTACTATCAGAGATAGCGTATATGATGCCCGCCTCTAGAAGTTTCATTATCTGCTTCTTTACAACATCTTTTAGATTCGGGTTTAACCGTCTCTGATGTTCTATTGAAGTCATTGATTCGTCCTCTAGATGTATTCTATGCATGCAAAGGTCAGGTGAAATCCCTGTGAGATCATCTAGTGAGTAGCCTAAAGCTCTACGTTACTTTTTAAGCTCACATAGAAGCAAAGCAGTTTCCACATTGTTCAACTCAGCATTGATGATCACAAGGTAAGTGGAGTTAGGGAAACGAAATGCATACCTAAGCCCAATTGGGAGTGTTTTGAGTTCGATTTTCGGGGCCTTCAGCTCGCTCCACGAGTCAGCAGGAGGCGCAAGAAGACTTGCTGTTGGAAGCGTCTCTGTGGCTCCATCTCAACTGACGTACTCGACCATCTTCTCCATTTTCTGGCTTGAGTTTAGCATCTTAGCATAACCGGTGGCATCGTCACTCATAAACCCATGCTCATTCTCTGTTTTTGTCAAAACGGTCTCCAACGGGTCATCGACTAGAATCTCTTCAACCACTTTGTCATAGACTTTTAGTGAGTCATCTATCGAGAATGTCTGTCCGTCAAACATAGGCTTCTTCAGCATCTTATTCATCTCAAATTTTATGACAATGTCTCCCAGGTGGATATCTATTTGCCTGTTCCTCACGTCTATGATGGCTCCTACTATACACAAGAAGGGTCTTCCCAAAATGAGAGGATCATTTGGTTCTTCATCCAGTTCTAGCACGACAAAATCTGCAGAAACAAATGCATTGCCAATTCACGCATGTAGATCCTCAAGAAGACCAATAGGCAGCTTCACAGAATGATAGGTAAACACTAGAGAGATCTTAGTTTGCTTAAACTTCGTGAATCCAAGCCGCTTAGCTACAGAGTATGGCACTAGGTTGACGCTGGATCCAAGATCACATAGAGAGCAAGCAAAATCATTGCTCCGATCTGCATAGAGAGAATGAACTTTCCTGGATCGCCTAGATTCTTTGGCATCTTATTTTGGAGGACAGCACTGCAATCTTTGGAGACCATCATGACATTATCTTCGGTAGATACCTTACTTGTCACTAAGCTTTTCATATCTTTTTTCAATGAATGTATCATTTGGATTGCATCAACAAGAGGAACCTTCACCACAAGATCATTTAGCATTTCTTTACACTTGGCCTCTTCTAGGTCTTTACGCGACTTCTTTGAACGAGTAGGGTAAGGGATCCTTGGGGTGTAGACGCGTGTAGTGGTAGCACCTGTGGCTTATCTGTAGCATCTGTACTTGCGAAAGCTTTCTCTTTTTCGGTTGTCCCCTTGTCAACATCTCCTAGATCCATGGCGACATCAGCATCTCCACTTTTTCGTGAGGTTGGTTCCAACTCCTTCCCGCTTCTGAGTGTAATGGCGTTGACGAACTCATTCCTTGGATATTGCTCTACTTTCCATGGAAGAGTTCCCTGGGATCTCTTGATTGCTTCGGCAGTTTGAGCAACCTGAGTATCCATGAGTATCCAGCTTCTTCACTTGAGTGCACATAACTTCATATTTGTTGTTGAAATCGTTGTACATGTTATCAACCTTGACATTGATCTCCTTAGCAGATTGTTGTTGATTTAGCAGGAGTTGTTGCATTAGAACCTTTAGCTCCTCCTGAGATTCATTCGCAGCGCTTGCAGGAGCTTGGAACGGGGCAGGTTTTATCGTCTGGAAAGAGTTGAACGGTTGCTTCTACTGGAACCCACATTGAAACCAGTTTTGGCCCTGGAAACCTTGAGATAATCCTTAGATGCCTGCGTTTTGCACAAACGTTTTTCCTTGGGCGATATTGAATCTGCTGGGAGTAGACTTGATCCTGGTGATTCTTTATATGCTTGTTTTTTACTGTTTTTTAACACATGTTTTTGTGTTTCTTTTGAGTCTTTTATTTAGTCAAAGTGTGTTTTAGAGGTCAAAGTGTGTTGTTAGAGTATTTAGTCTTTTATCTAGTCTTTACAGGTTTTAGGTTGATTTGGAGGAAAACAATGCATTTTGGTTGCAAAAGGTGAAATTGAGAATGCAGAGTCATGCAGAAGCATCAGACATATGTGATTGTTTGAAGGACTTTCCACCAATGCATCGATCTGATATTTTGACACAGGATAGGGCTGTGAATTAGCTTTCATTTGCAATTGGTTGGAAGGAAATCCAACGGTGTGATCAAGAAGCATGCGCAGAACATGGAGGGTTGCATCGACCGATGCATATCTTGCATCGGTCGATTTTGAACTCTCTGTGGGGGTTTGGATTGACCATCTGCATCGACCTGTGGGGGTTTGGATTGACCATATTTGCATCGACCGATGCATTGTCCATATGAGAAAAAGGGAGTTTCTGCAGTTAACCTAATTCAACCCAGTACCTCTACAGCATCCAAGACAACTTTAGGCATAACACCATTCAATCTTGTCTATCGAAAAGCATGTATTTGTTTCGAATTATTTTGAGTAAGCGATAGCTGTAGAATAAATTAAGTGTGCGAAAATAGTTCAGGGATTAAATACAAAGCACGATGGGATATCAAGGAGATGAATTTGAACATGAAGACAACTGGAGAAAGGAGATTACTCCAACTACACGTGCTAGACGAAATTCGGCACAACGCCTATGAGAACTAAAAGATATACAAAGAAAAGACGAAGGCGTACCATGAAAATAAGATCACACATCTATCTTTTGCCGCAAACGACAAGGTTTTTCTTTTCAATTCCTGTCTTAAACTCTTTCCAGGGAAGTTACGGTCAAGCTTGTTCGGATCTTTCACAATAAAGGAAGTCAAGCCATACAGAGCCATCATTCTTTGGGATAAAAGTGGGAATACGTTCACATTCAATGGACAGCGTATCAAGCCGTACCTCGCAGAACCAGGAGAAGACGAGAGAGAAGTAATGGCCTTGATCGATCCACCATCAGCTTGATTCGGCGACTAAGTCAAGTTAACGACTTAAAGTAAGCGCTTAATGGGAGGCAACTCACTCGGTATTTTAATTATTTCCTTTGAATTGTATTTTCGATTATTGTTACATGGTTTTTGTTTCTTTTAATTTCAGGTTTTTAAACGAAGAACGGATGAAAGACGAGTAAAAATTGCAGAAACGAAGAATGTGTCGTGACCGTGGCTTCGACCGTGGTCGTGAGGCTTCGATTCGTAGGAAGCTAAGGATTGACCGTGGCTACGTCCAGCCCACCCGCGGTACCATGATCCCTCGACCCGCGATCGCACAAGCTTCGACAACGACTCCATCCTTTCATCACTCGACCGCGACAACGGATCACCGTCCCGTTTTTAAAACATACCCCTATAAGGTAAGTGTACTTCATCCTTACGAATTCAAATTTAATTTATTTACCATCCTCTCATAGATTTTCACACTGGAACAGTGCGATTTAAGTCTGGGGGATGTTCATCCGTTACCGATGAAATTTGGTTTGTTTTGAGTTTGTTTTTCTTGAACAAGCAAAAAAATTTCAAAATAAATTTTCAAAACATGGACATATGAGACAAAAGTATGATGAGTTCGACATGTGTGCTTCTACGCTATCTCCTCGTGCGAGATCTTTCGTGATTTAGCACTAGACTATGCGGTAGCTAGAGTACTTGCAATGCGACATCCCCAGAGGATTTCGACCCATAGAGATTCTTTCGGACAGGATATACTAGCTCACTTTATTTGGACTTAATCGGAATTTAATTTTCTCATCAAAGGTTTTAGACGAGACGACGAATCAAACATCCATGACATCTTTTCCTTTTTACCATTCTCTGTTGTTCTTGGATGGCCAGTTCATCTTTAGTTGGTACCATTCCCCGAACCTTAGCCATTATTTCAAACCTCATGCATTTTTCTCTTGTTGTCTTATGTGCAGAGATGTGCAAAAACTCTAGAGAGGGAGGAACGACACAGTTTTCAGTCACTCTAGACGGAAAACTGAATGGATTTAGTGAAGAATGTATCAACAACCAATCAAGCTCAAAGTTGCCTTGGAAATTTTAATATTAATTGTAATTTTCGTCCTCCCTAAGACTCCCGTTAAAAAAGCGTTTCCCCTTTCAAAAAAACGAAGGGAAAGGAAACAAAAGTCTAAAGAACCTTAGGTGGTCAATATTTTTATACCATGGCAACCATGGTTCGTTCGTGAAAAGTTAGACGCCATTCGATTCATAACCCGGAGAAAAATCTAAGTTTGGGGGAATGGCATAAAAGTTCTATCAAAGACTGAAAAGTTCCGGAGAAGGAGGAGTTCGCAGCAACATCTAAGCAAAGAAGAAGTGACTGGAAACTGTGAGTTTAAACAACTCCATCCTCTCTTGTTGTTTTGCATAATATCTTGCATCCTCCGACGAAATTACTGTAACCCGAAATAATTTTAACCTCACCTCTAAAAACCTTAAATACCTAGCCTCGTTAGTCTTGGTTAGTACTTTTGGTGAGAATCACGCAAAATGTTTACTGAATGTTAAGAGCTAGTTTACTGGAAGTTAGGGTTTAAGTTATTAGATTTTCGCATGACGGATACCGTGGACTACCGTTGCAGTACTTTGGTGATACTTTTCTAGACCGAGTCCCGATTGGTGCATTACGTTGGTTATGGTTTAGAAGGACGGTCACTGAGATATTATTAGTCCCTGCGTTCTTAAGATTCTTTTCGAACTTTGATTTCTGTTTTGTTTGAGGACAAACAAAGATCTAAGTCTTGGTTTTTACCATTTTCTAACACATATTTTGGTGTTTCTTTTGAGTATTTTATCGAGTCAAAATTTGTTTTTAGAGTCTTTTAGTCTTTTATTTAGTTTTCTCAGGTAAAAAGGCGTTTAAGGAAGAAATTGGAGTTACGTGGGCAAAAACGCATGGAACAGTACAAAAGAGCAAGAATCGATCGGTGCAAGGAGTGCATCGATCGATGGAGCATGCCCAGAAAGTCCAAAATCGATAGCTGCACAATTGAAGCCGATCGATGCATCACCCACCGAAGACCATGCCCAGAAAGTCCAAAATCGATCGATGCAATATATGCATCGTTCGATGCAAGTCAGCGAGAAGGAAAATGAAATTTCTGGTTTTCCTATTTCGCCCCGGGAACTGCCTATTCTGACATAGTTCGCCCATAACCTAATTTATACGTTATTCTCAGCCACTTTTTAGGCTATCTCTTTTTTGACTACTCTCTATTCTACTCAGATTTTTGGATATTGATTTTGTAAACTTGAAGAAAAATCTATGCATCTATTGAGAAGGATTCTAAATCCTTTCCTCTCTTTTATTATTATTATGAGTTTCTCTCTATCTCCTTGCTTGTTCTTCGTTGCCATGTCCGAGTAGTCTCATAGTTAGGTTTAGGATTTCTAAGGGGTCCATGAATCATTGAATTAGACATAGATAGGGATTAATCTTTTGTGGTTTTCGCTTATTGTTGTGTTTATTCCGTAGGCCAAGTTGATCGCTTGCCTATGATCTAGGGTTTAATCTATAACATGAAAGTGTCGTAGGTTGGTAGAAAGAACATAAGCGAGCGACTTGTCCTTAGCCAACGGAAGTTGAGGTTAAGGCGATTCGTGAAAATGTTGAACCAATTCGTTAATGCTGGTCTAGAACTCTATGTTCAACGGAAGTTAGGATTTTAGGTTGTTAGATTTAGTAATCAATACCACGGAAGTGGATTGGTTAGATATTTATGTTTGAGTTTGAAACTTGTGTTTATTCATTCTCTGAATAGTTGTTTTATTCATGATCTCTTGATTCCCACGAAGAAACCCTCGACCTAACGTTTTTCTCTTATTGAATTTACACTGTTTTTAGTTATTTTCATTACTTTGCAATTCAACCCTTATTATCATCTTAGCTTAATTTCATCTTTTGAGAATCGTAGTGTAACCTTGGTCTCTGTGGATTCGATCCTAAAGTACTACATTGACATACTGTTATGATTGCAGTAGTGTGTACTTTAGTTAATTAATTGACTACGTGGTAAAACACCTAAACCAGGGAGTTGATAACCCAGTTTTTGACCATTTTTATGGATTATTCTAATATCTTTCGCAGGTGTTTTAACCCCATTTTGAATAGTTTTAAATTATTTCTATGTTTTAGAGTTTTAAAATACATTTCAGGTAACTTGGGATAAAGGAATGCATTTTGGAGCAAACGTGCATTTTTGAATAAATTTGGACCGTCATAAGTTTTGCAAGAAATGAAGACATTATCACCGTTTTATCATCCACTAAATTTGACACAACAAACAAGAGACAACTAGCTTTCACATGCAATTGGTTTGGAGACATTCCAACGGTTAGATCTCCAGATATCGTCAATGCATTAAAGATAGATGATTTTGCCTTGAAGCAGAGCCGAGCAGAGAATAGCCCTCGCCGCGGCTCCAGCATTCGCAACCACGGCCAGGAGAGTTTCACCCGTGGCCAGCATCGTTTTTCATCCCGAGAGGCCCGGTTTAAGCCCAAGTTAATCCTTTCATTTATTATTGAAACCCTAAATGTTCCCGACGAGTTAGATGGCTATATATACTCGTTTTAGGTCATTCTAAAGAGGGGTTCTCGATTTTGACCAACAAGTAGAGAGCCGTCTTCAAGAGAGAGGAGGAGGCGTCGAGGAGATCATTGTTCGATATCCATGTTCTTCGTTCTTCGCTATTATATTTCTTTATTTATGCAATCCTTTATTACTTTTATGAAGTTTTATTACGCTATGATTGAGTAGTTTTTCAATTGGGTTTAAATGGATTTTTCAAAGGGAATTTCATGGTTTCATTTGATGAATTGTTAGATTTAGGAATCATAATCTTCTAGGAATTCTTCGTTCTATGTTTGATTTTATTGCATGATTCTTTTCTAGCTACTTAGAAACTGATATTAGGTATTTTAGAACCACGAGCGTGCTGATTCTATTTGCCCGAACTACCGTAGACGAGCAATTTCGCTGCAAGATACGAAAGCATACTTGTAGAGTATTTTGAGCACAAATCATGCTCGATTTTATTGCTTATTTATCTGCGTGATTACCAACGAAAGTTGAGTAATCAAGTTGTTTAGATCTATGCGCTAGGTGCTGCGAAAGTACTAGTGCATATCCGTGTTTCGAGTTCTAGAACTACTGTAGTCGATTGCCTTTATCAATTTTTTATATCGTTAAATTAATCCATCAATTCCTGTGAATTCTCTTAAGTCCAGCGTTTTGTTTAATTGTTTACAACCTCGTTTTACTTGCTTTTTATTTTAGATTTCAGTGATACAAAACCAACCCCCAATCGATTTGTTATAGTTTGATTTAACTATTAGATTGATTCGTACCGAAACAACAAAATCTATGTGGTTCGATCCCTAAGTATTACAACACACATATGTGCACTTGCAGACATTTAGAGTTATAAATTTAAAACCTGAAGCTTAGTTAAACTCTGCACGCATCAAAACGCAATCATACAAGACTATAAAATCTCACCAATGGCTTGAAATGACAAGAACACAAAGAGAATCTTTAATCCAAGAGAATCCCGAAAGGGGAGCCAATTGGCTTTTCTAGCTATTTCTTTAAACATTAATTCTAAGGGGGTATATTCAATCTCACATTTGAAGTGATTTGTATTATAATCACAAATCATATGTTATTCAAACATGCATTTTAAAATCTCTTGTTATTGAACTAGTGATTTGTAAATGAACCTTCAAAACCACTGATATTGGAAAATTTTATAGTGGATTTTATGGGACTTTTAGTTATTTGAAAATGTTTTGGTGGAGTTTCTTACTTCGAAAAAATAAAAATTCAAATCTCATGGTTTTAGATGAGATTTCATAGAATTTTCAAAACAAATCATATCAACTTACCTAATTATATTGAATACACCCCCCCCCCCCCCCCCCCTAAATATTACAATGAGAGTGGGGACTCTTTTATAGAGTTACAAAACTTGGTGGCCAAACAAAAAATTACATAAATGCTAAATAAATCAAATTAATTACAAGAATCATAAAAAAGATAATCTTGACAGATTTTTAGCTATCATCACCATTAATGGTGATTGGTTCTTTGTATCTAAACAACTTTTTGATATATGGATGATATGATTGTCTTTTAGAAACTTTTTTTTAGGCTTTTGAGCTTGATTTTTCGACAATTTGGTCCGGTTTGACTTGAATCGTTTGTTGAATGGCCAATGATGCGAACTGCATTTTCAAGAATGCATAATTCCCTCCCTCTTAAAATGGTTTTTTTCCTCAAACCCGTTTTACCCCTGTGATGTTGTTGGTTTGGTTTGGCCATGAAAACGGAAATAAGGAAAACAAAAGGTTTTTTTTTTGGATTTCTTTAAAAGGAAATCGCAATTTTATTTTTATTTTTATTTTTATTTTTATTTTTTATTAAACGAAACAAATCTATAAAAAATCATAAACAAATGAAAACAAATTTATTTTATTTTTAATTAAAAAAAACTTTCACGGAAACAAATCAAAACAATTTTATGGGTTTTTCTTTTATCTAAAAAATCATAAATAAATAAAGTTGCAAAAACATAGATTTTTTTATTTATTTTTGATTTAAGAATTGAATGAATACAAAACAGAAAATATAGATGATAGGAGCTTTTAGCTCTGATACCAAATGAAGTATGCTTAGAATTACACCAAACTTTTTGATCAAGTGATTTCAAGGCCTACAGCTTGAAGTGGATGGTGGGACGATGGAGATGATGAAAATGGTAGTTTCTGTCATTGAATCCACAACAACACACGAACCAGACTGTTTGAGTCTCACAAACAACCAAGAAATGCAATCATACAAGACAATGAAATCTCACCAAGGGCTTGAAATGACAAGAACACAAAAATAATCTATAATCCAAGAGAATTCTAAAAGGGGAGCCAAATGGCTTTTCTATTTTTTTTAATTTCAATTCTAATGAGAGTGGAGACTCTTTTATAGAATTACAAAACTTGGTGGCCAAACAAGAAATTACATAAATGCTAAATAATTCAAATACATCAAATTAATTACAAAAATCATAAAAGAGATAACCTTGACAGATTTTTAGCTATCAACATTAATGGTGATTGGTTCTTTGTATGTTGACAACTTCTTGATATATACATGATATGATTGTCTTCTAGAAACTCTTTGGGCTTTTGGGCTTGTGCCATGTGATCTGGAGAGTGCGGTAATAGGGAGATGAGTGATTCAGACAGAAAGAGTCATGTTTTCATGAGCCTGACAACTCGTGCCATATAACTTGGAGAGTGCGGTAGTAGCTAGATGAATGACTCAGCATGAACAGGTCGATCGACTCTTCAATGTTCAACATATATTGGGCAGCCATGCACGAGAAGATAAGCATAAACAACCGGGTAGGAATACTCGGGAAGGTAAGCAATAATAACTTGAAACTCCTTATACGAGTCCCGGGAAAGGTAAAGGATAAAAATTCGATATGCGCGGGACTCTATACTTCAACTTATCTCCAATAATATCATCTGAACTAAGTTGGCTCTTATGATAAGGCCGCGACAAACCATGACTAATTGATTATCATGTGAAACAGGCGAAAGAGACTGATTATTGCTCATTGGGAAGACAATATTTTGGGCGCTCTGGCCATCACGCAGTGCCAAAACCACTAGAGTACGAAAATGCCTGCACCGTCCCGGCTCCTCTGATATTTGTGTCGAGAGTCATAGCATAAGATACAACGAAGGTTGTCGAAAAGCACTCGAGTATGAAAGTACTAGACCCTACCCAACCAAGGAAGTTAACCCGGTATGTGAACCCGGTCAAGTATTCCCTATAAATAAAATACTCTCTTTCCCGGATAGAGGATCTGAATTTTCTCTCTAAAAACACATACATCAAAAACTCTCTGCCGAGAGAAGTCCTTCATAAAACACTGAACTTTCAATTTGTTCCGATTTATTCATTCATTTTTTGTTTCTTTCACTCTGTTTTTCGACTATTTTTCTTGTTCCCATCGCTTATTATTGTGGTCTTTCTTAGTTGTTACTGACTTGAGCGTCGGAGAACCAATAGAAAACACCCTGGCCACCATCATGTTTTCCGGGCTTTGATGTTCCATGTGGTTTTGTAGGAGATCTCTCCTCTAAAAGATGAAAAATACCTCAAACATCCTTCATTAAAACTCTTCCCATTGAAAAAAAAGAAGAAAAATCGACTTGATGGTACTATTTACAATTTACAAAATTAGGTCAATATACTGTGAAATGGGTTGCGTTAAACCTAGCATCTGAGCTCTCTAAGCACTCAAAAGCATCTCATAACATGTACCATCTTATGTGGCAAATAATTGTTGTCCAACCTTATTGTCATGAAAACAAAAAACTCAACAGAAGGAGGTTAGCATGTGATAACTAATGCCCGGCCGAAGTGCAGGACAAGACAAATCTGCAAACTATGATGTTTTTGAATACTCTTAAGCCATTCAGACATGGGCTCTAGTATCCACTCCCTCTGCACCGTGAGTGTTTTCCACTCATTCTTTTTTCACCAGTGTGAATTTTCTTTTTTCATACAAGAAGTTTTTTTGTTTTTTAAAGAAAAAGATTCTTCTTTTACACTTTATAGTGAACTTCGATTCTCTTAAAGCAATAATGCGTTGATCTAATTACCACCTAAGACACAAAATACTATATAAAGAGGAAACCTATTGATAGAATGGCAGTACAATGCCTTTTGAGTATCTATTCCCATGTATTCTATGGTTCATTTAGAAAGCAAAAAATGAGAAACTCTTTTAAAGAATTTCTCGAAACCCTGCAAGATATATTAAAACATGCCATGGCAGAATGCGAATCATGGTATCAGGCAAATGAACAGCCATATGAACCGCATTAAAACCAAAGACTGGTGATTCTACCGGATATCTAAACAGCTAACATTTGTCTTGTGTGATGGCTCATGTCTTATGGAAGACATGAGCCGCGCTTAGTGGCTTCGGATAGGCTCTTGCTACTTCACTATGACTTTGAAGCTTTGTTTTGGAATGGATTGCAGATCGTTTTGCAGATGAATAATGAACCCCATGATGGTCAACATTTTCCACGGAATCAACTAAATTTAATCCAAAAAGTACCTAATTTAATCATTTATGTTCTCTTTTGCTTTGATTTTTTGTTCTTATGTACCGAGACGACCTTTTGGCTCGCCTATCGACAACCCGATGGAGGCTGGTGTGGTTTGCCACACTAGCTCCTTTTGAGTAAGTCGTTTGATGTTAAAAGAAAAATTATAAGAGAGACGATTGTCACTTACTAAAAAAACCAAACCGTGAAGCATAGTACACGCTAGGAACATATATTATATAGGGAAATTAGGTCTGGTAACATTGTTCCATGACCAATTGAGGTAAATAAAATATTAATATAATATTTAATGGGAAGGGATGGTAAAAGATCAAACACCCCATTCTCTACTTTATACCATGCTCTCTACTATCAAACCATAGTAGTCGACTTTTTCCCTTTCTGACAACTGTTTTAGTGTACATTGATTTTCAATATTATTAATTTTTAATTGACCAATTCAAATCTTCCTATCTTTATTTTTATCTCCATCTTATGTATTTTTTAATAAAGTAACATGAGAAACTAAGAGAAAATCGAGTTGAACAAACCGCCGACGCCTCCGTTTACCACACCGGCGATGCCTCCGTCTAACAGGTTTTTTTGCTTTGTCTTGGATTCCTTTTAACTGATTTCAAAAATCTGTTCCTTTTCAGTTCATTAGGGTTACTCTCTTCTAAATCTATCTGCTATTTCTACAGATGTACAATAGATCTGTAACCCATAATAGATTTACGAAAGATCTGTAACCCAGCATAGATCTATGCTTTATTTTATATAGATATGTAACCCAACATAGCTGATTCTTGTTTATATATAGTTGTGTTTGCATAACGGACTATCTTCTTCTCTTAGTTTAACTATCATTTTTTGTAGAATAGGTGACGATTAGGTGTGGTAGTAGTCTTGGGAACCAAATTAGTTCAAATGTGTTAGAGGAATTGACTACCTTCTTTTCATAGTTTCACTATCTGTTTGTATATAATAGTTGATTCATTTTATATGTAGTTGTGTTTGTGTATTATATGATCTTCTATTCATAGTTTAACAATCATTTTTGTATAGCATAGTTGACCACATATATATGTAGTTGTTTACGAGTAACATACTATCTTCCTCTCGTAATCTAACTATCAGTTAATATAGAATACTCTTTCCACATATATTTGTAGTTGTGTTAGAGTTACTGACTATCTTCTTTTCATAGCAAAATGGAGAGGTACGGGAATATTCATCAATGCAATGCCACACCGCAGCCAAAGAATGTGTTTCACCAAATACGCGACGTACTCGTTGATGTATTAGTAAAGGTTGGAAGAGAATATGCGAAGATATACTGATGCACTTGATGATTTCTCTGTTTGTGTGAAGATGTGTGTTAGTAATGGTGTTCAACTAATTTGAAATTTAAAGTGGACGACTACAACCTCAAGTATATAACCAATATATACCCACAAATAAACGACCAATCCCACCTATTTTCAAAATATAGTCTAATTATATACTGATACACAACTCATGTATACCAATGAATAGTTATTTATTCAAAGTAAATCATGCACAATTATTACATAGCTAATTATATTATTCGTATTTACACCATGTTGTGTAATCTTAGTATGCATAACTAAAATAGTCATCTATATTAAAAAAATATCTCAGATGTCTATGAAGCATAGGTACACAAACATTTTTCACTTTTTTGTGACCACATAATTGTGTATGAGTTGACGAGAAGGTATAAAAACTTCTTAACATGTCTATGTATTACAAAATAGATAACTATATTTTGTAATATCATTACCTAAACTAAAATAGTCATATATATTATACAATGTCTTACTTGCCTACCAAACATAATATAGATGACTATTTCTTCGTGTTCACTTGTGTTAATGAAGATTTTCTCAAATTTTTCAGTTCCACGATAACAACCATCATCTCCACACATCCATCTCCACATATGCTGCCTATGCAGCTGCCTCCTCCGCCACCTCTGCCTCAACCGCCTCGGCCTCCACCTCATATGTTGTCTCTTCTGCCTATGTCGTCGTCTCTTCCACCTATATTGTCGTCTCTTCCACCTCCGTTGTTGTCTCTTTCATCTTCGTCGTCGTCCCTTCGATTGGTGTGAGTCAAATTGAAACACAAAAGTAGACAACTACTTGGAGCAAACAAGGGCTTATCTCGTTTCTATCACATAAATCGAAACACAAATTTTTTTTAAAGTTGTCGCTGTTACTAATCACACTACAAGAAAACAGGGTCATTTCCGACGGCCATATATCCGTCGGAAATTTCCGACGGCTTTCCGACGGTATTACGACAAAACTAATATCCGTCGGAAATTTCCGGCGGATTTTCGACGATATTAATCCGTCAGACTATTTTCGACGGATGTTCGACAGATGATGATGTTGGCGACGGAATTCCGACGACGATTATCCGTCTGACAATTTCCGACGGATGTTCAACAGATATTGACGTTGCCGACATCATAAATTATGTTTTATGAATATTTTTTAATGTTTAATAAATTTTAATTTATTTTTTCAAATAAATTAATTAAATAAAATTAATAATTAAAAAAAAATTATTAATTATCCGTCGGAATTCCGTCAGAAACAGTCTGTCGGAAATTCATCGGAAACGGTCCATCGAAGTGTTGTCGGAACCGTTTCCGATGACTATCCGACGGATTCCCGACAAAGCTCTATCGGAATATCCGTCGGAATAAATGGTCGTCGGGAATCCCGTTGGAAAATTTTCGACAATGTCCCGACGCGTAGTTCCGATCAAATATCCGTCGGATATAGGGCCGTCGGTAATCCGTCAAAAAATATTCCGACTGCGTACATCCGTCAGAAAAAGACCGTCGGTAATCCGTCTGAATTTTCTGACGGATTTAATTTTTCGACGAGCTGGAACTGACGAATTTCCGACGAAAATTGCCGTCGGAAAACGGTTGTTTTCTTGTAGTGTCAAAAACATAAGGTAGCGTCTGAAACTTTTCGTAATAGGAGATGTCACATCATGCCAGGAAAAACCAGATGTTCAGAATAAGGGAGTAAGGAGGTTTCGACATTTCTCCAGCTTATGGACAGTTGATTATTGCTAGTTTCCTAATTGACTGCTTTTGGGTGATATAGTCATCTAATTTGGTCCCCAAAATATAATATTGATGCTAATCACCCTATTATATAAGAATAATTGCACTGCAGGGCCTTTGATAATGTAAAAGTTTGATGACCGTTTCTGACATTGTGTTTAGGCAAAGGAAATTATCATGTACCCCTCTTGTTTATTTTTATTATCTCTGATTTCTCTTCTCCCTCTTCTCTCTCCGGCGAAGATATGATTTTTTTTTGTTTTTCTCTCTTTCCTTATCTCTTTGTTCACTTATTTCTCTCGTCTACCTTCTCTATCACCAAAGAAATCCACTGATTTGTTTTAATGACCACGCTGTTTCTTTTTTCAGATGAAACCCATTTTTATATGATTTTCGATCACTTTTGGGCTTTGATCCCCATAGCTCTCAAGCTCCACTACGTAGCGAGTCAACGAAGATGAAGAAGATACCTTTTTGGATGCTCGGCCGAAGATGATTGAGTACAAAATTGGAAACAAAAAATTAGTGTCTTTCTCGTTTTCCTCACAATGAGTTATTCTAATTTGATAAGAAAATTGAAGAATTACTTACCTTCGTGTTGCAATTTGATTTGAATTATGAGTTTTCTGGGTTTAGATTGGCAGAATGTTATAGTCACTGGTGTCGGGCCATCACTTGTCTATATGTTAGCTAATATTGTTTTCTCCAGCTGTTTTAGCATTGTTTATCATGTTAATATTTTACCATCACTGCTAGCATGTTAACTTCGCCATTATTATTGGTTATTTTTTTGTTTAAATGATACGTTAACAAAATATTATCGGTGTATTTTATTATTTTTTGACGTTGATACAAATATTATTTAGATATTTATTATGTTAGCACGTTGGAAGTATCGGATAATATTGTTACCACGTTACAAGTATCAGTTATTATTGTTAGCAAGTTATATGTATAGGATATTATTGTTAGCACGTTACATGTATCAGATATTATTGTTAGTACGTTAACATTCTAGAGTTATCGGATAACCTTAAACTTATCACGATATCATATTAGTTATCAAGTTAATCAAATAGTTATCCACTAAAATCACATATTGTTTTATGTTTTTCGGGGGTGAATAGTGTCATCGACTTTGGATGAACAATGTCGGTGGACGGTTGATAAACAATGTCGCCGGAGTATGTTGTTGAAAAAAATGTTTTCAGATCAACGGCATTTTGTGAAATTACTAAAAATGTGAAGGATATTTTTGGTTTAATTTTTTTTCTCTTTTCTCTTTTCTCTTTTCTCTTTTCTCTTTTCTCTTTTCTCTTTTCTAGATACCTAATTTTAATTTATCCATAACTAGATACTTAATTAAATGGTCAACCAAGATTATTCATTAAATTCACCCATTATATAAACAGAGTGATAGATTAATTTTACTATTAGAAACTGTCACTTCCTAGCTCACCTTCTCGGGAACAAGCTTGAGATGAACCGCCTTGTGCATAGCAAGACCAGTCATGACATCCATGTTGATCTCTTCTGGTTTCATTCCTTTAAGAAGTTTGAAGTCGAAGTTGAGGAGAAAGTTCGTGTAAGGAACCTCAATCATCGACGCACCAAGACGCATTCCAGGGCACATTCTCCGGCCTCACCCGAACGGTATAAACTCGTAGTCCGTGCCTTTGAAGTCAACGTCCTTCTCAAGAAACCTCTCGGGCCTGAACTCGTCAGGGTTCAGGCCCCACTCCTTTTCGTCTCGGGACACGACCCACGTGTTTACATTGACCGTGGTCCCCGCGGGGACATCGTAACCGGCAATCTTGGTGTCTTGAATGCAACAACGAGGGACAAGGAGAAGAATCACTGGTTCGATCCTTAAGGTTTCTTTAACTAAGGCTCTGAAGTAAGGAAGGTTCTTGACGTCGTCTTCAGTAATGAACGTTAAACTTTCTCTCTTGCATAATCTCTCACTTCTGCTTGAGCTTTCTTCATCACTTGAGGGTACTTCATTAGATACGTCATCCCCCACACAACCGCCGCACCCGCCGTGTAAGACCCTAATCCGATTTTTCTCAATTTTAGCCAACTTTTAAATTTTTAGCCGGATTAGTTTCTACCTTTTCTTAACATTTTTGCGTTTGGTTCAGATAGACTTAGTCATTTTCGAAAATAAGTAGATTAATACAGAAAAGTTGAATTAAAACAAACGAGGTTCTAGAACATTTGTTAAGTTTGCATATAAGCTACTACAAAATGTAAACTAGACCGCAAACACATCCTAACCATCCACCCATTTCCAGCCTTTGTCCCGCGAACTGATCAACCATCATATGTACCGTCTCGGCTACAATCAGAATCTGCATCCAAAAAGGAGGCATAAGCAACATAAATTCTTAGTGAGAACGGTCATCCCGTCTCACTTAGCCAAAGCATGAAATCGCAACAAGAATAGACCAGAACCAATCAGATGCTTATCAGAAAACAGAACCTAGCCGAGAGATTATATACACTCACCGGCTAAAACTCAGTCTAGTTCGCCGATAAGGTAAATAATCCCACAGATAGCCAACAGAACATGAATATATGATAAACATCGTATTCATCAGACAAACAGAATACAATCTACTCAAGAAACGATCAGACTTAAGGCCACGGTCACGAACTCACCTTCGTTTCCTTCGGATTCGATTCGGATCGCACAGACAATCTCCGTCTCTCGGCAAGAATTTCTTCCTCGGACCCGGAATAGATTCTCTCTCGGCTAAAACTCTTTGCGATCAACTTTCCTCGGATAAACTGAATTCTCCCTCGGCTAAAATCGGATTCCCTCGGAAATAATCAAATTTTCCTCGATAGTTCTCTCAGATATTACCCCTCGATCTTTCTAAGTTCTTTGGTTGCGCAAAGGAGGAAAATTCAGCCAAGAATCCGATTAAAAATAGACCAAGGGTCCTTTTAATCCGCCAATAACCGTCCCACGGTTATTTTTGATTTCTCCAAAAGCCATAAATGTCCGCGCGTGCCTTTTTCCCCGAGTAACCGCTCCAAAGTGCCGCATTTATATTTTTATACATTTTATCGGCTAAAAATGTAATACGGTTACATTTTTATAAGGTCTCTCGGCTAAAACCGTTTCCGCGTATACCAAAAATACGCATAAGCCGATAACCGCTCACGCATATCTGAAAAACTTCCCCGGGAAAATTAATCCTCCCCGATAATTAATTTCCCCCCATAATTATTCACCAGCTTGTCTGAAATCCGACCAAGTCCCGAAAAATTCGGCCAGCTGAATTTAGCTCGGCTAAATTCCCGAAATTTACGGCCAGCTGATTTTTAGCTCGGCTAAAACTTAATCAGTTTGGAAATCACCTGATCTGATTGAATTTCCTCAGCTAAACTCGTTTTCTCACGAACACTTGCCTTCTTTCCAATTCTTCTCGGCTAAACTCAATTCTGCCTTAGCCAAATTCTCTTGTTTGGCAGAATTGCGGAACACAGGCGTTACAACTCTCCCCCACTTATGATTAGATTCATCCTCGAATCTTTCTTCTTCTTCGGCTTTTCTGTTAACTTTGGTTGCTTCTCAAACCACTTAGAAAACTTTTCCTTCATCCGTTCTTCTGGTTCCCAGGTCGTATCTCCTTCCCATTCGCAATCCCAAACCACTTGGATCATTTTAATCTTCTTCCGACCAGCCTGTTTCACTCTTTTTCCCACAATATGAACTATCCTTCCCTCAATAGTCCAATTTTCTTGCAAGTCCGGTGGTGGATCCGCGGTGACTCTTTCCCCATGAGTCACGCACTTCCTTAGCAATGAAACGTGGAAAACATTATGGAATGCTTCCAACACTGGTGGCAATTCTAACTTATAAGCCACTGCTCCGATCCTTTCCAAAATCTTATACGGTCCCATGTACCTTGGTTTCAGTTTCCCAGATAACGCAGCTCGGTCTTTACCCTTGTTGATCACCATCTTGACGTAAACCAGATCCTCTACTTGGAATTCCAATTCCTTCCGGCGCTTATCAGCATAACTCTTTTGCCGGTTCTGGGCTTCTTTCATCTTAAGCTTCAATACTCTGATTCTCTCGGTCGTTTCTTCCCCAAAGTCTCGACCAAAAATACTACGCTCCCCACTTGGGTCCAACATAGCGGTGTACGACACGGCCGCCCATACAAAGCTTCGAACGGTGACATCCCAATACTTGCGTGGTAGCTATTATTATAGGAAAACTCCACCAAAGGCAAGTAATCCTTCCATCTACCGCCCCAATCCAGAACACAAGCTCGCAACAAATCCTCAAGTGTCCTGATTGTTCTCTCGGACTGCCCATCAGTCTGCGGATGATAGGCTGTACTCATATGAACTCTTGTCCCAAAACGTTTCTGAAGTTCTTTACAGAAAGCCGATGCAAAACGTGAGTCTCGATCAGAAACTATACTCGCCGGCACTCCATGCAACTTAACGATCTGCTCCACATATAACTTTGCTAGTCCTTCGGCCTTGTCCTGTTTGTTGATTGCAAGGAAATGAGCAGACTTAGTCAATCTATCAACTATGACCCAAATCGAATCCATGTTGCCACACTTTGGCAATCCGGTCACAAAATCCATTGTGATCATGTCCCATTTCCATTCTGGAATCGGTAAACTTTGCAACAGCCCACTCGGAACCTGATGTTCAATCTTCACCATTTGACAAGTCTGACAACCAGCAACCCACTTAGCCACATCTCGCTTTAACCCAACCCAATGGTAATATCGCTTCAGATCTCGATACATCTTGGTCGATCCTGGGTGAATCGCAAACTTAGAATGCTGAGCTTCCTTAAGAATTTCTTCCCTTAGTTCCTTGTCATCTGGAACACACACACGGCCATTAACTAAAATCGTCCCATTGTTTGAAGTCTGATACTCCGTATTATCATTCTTCGCCGACTTCATAAGAATCTCATCTTTCTGCTGAGCCAACTGTACCCGACTTAACAAATCCGCTTGATCTGCTGCACCTAAACCCAACGGTTCCACCTCGTCAGTCAAAGCTGCCAACCGTAAGGTCCCCACCATACTGACCAATCCTTCCATATCTTTTTTGGCAGATGCGGCCACTCTCTTCCTGCTAAGTGCATCCGCAACAATATTTGTCTTTCCCGGATGGTAGGCAATATCCAGATCACAATCGGCCACAAACTCCATCCACCTACGCTGCCTCATGTTCAACTCCGGCTGAGTGAATATGTACTTCAGGCTCTTGTGATCCGTGAAAACTTGAACTTTCCCACCGTACAAGTAAGATCGCCAAATCTTCAATGCAAACACTACCGCAGCCATTTCCAGATCGTGAGTATGGTAATTCTGCTCATGCTTTCTCAACTGTCTTGAAGCGTAAGCTATTACTTTCCCTTGCTGCATCAGAACGCATCCCAATCCCATCCGTGAAGCATCTGTGTAAACCACAAAAGACTGATCCGGCTCAGGCAAAGTTAAAACCGGAGTACTCGTAAGCATTTCCTTCAACTTAGAGAAACACTTCTCGCATCAGCCGACCACACATACGGTACATCTTTCCCAGTTAGCCGTGTCATTGGCTGAGCCATGCTCGCAAAGCCTTTAATAAAGCATCGGTAATACCCGGCTAAACCAAGGAAGCTCCTTATCTCCGAGGCATTATTAGGTCTAGGCCATTCCGCGATTGCCTTAATCTTTTCCGGATCTACGGATACTCCCTGATACGAGACCACATGCCCCAAAAATCCGATCTCCCTTTACCAGAAGCTGCATTTGCTAAGCTTAGCATATAACTTATGTTCCCTCAGTCTATTCATCACCGTCCTGAGGTGATCCACGTGATCTTCCCAGTTCTTTGAGTAGACCAAAATGTCATCTATGAAGATGATCACAAACTCATCCAAGCAATCTCTGAAAACGTTGTTCATGAGCTTCATGAAAGCTGCATGTGCGTTCGTCAGTCCAAATGGCATGACTACGAACTCAAAGTGACCATACCTTGTCCTAAAGGCAGTCTTCCTTACATCCGACTCATCTATCGGAATCTGATGATAACCTGAAGCCAAATCGATCTTAGAGAAACAAGTAGCACCTCGGAGTTGATCCAGTAACTCATCTATCCTCGGAAGAGGGTACTTGTTCTTCACAGTAACTCTGTTCAACCCGCGGTAGTCGATACAAAGCCGAAAACTCCCATCCTTTTTCTTAACAAACAATACCGGTGTGCCCCACGGTGAACTGCTTGCTCTCACGAACCCTTTCCCCATCAGCTCGCTCAACTGTTTCTTTAGCTCGGCCATCTCGGCAGGTGCCATCCGATATGGAGCTTTAGAAATCGGAGCCGTTCCAGGCTCGAGCTCAATGGTGAACGGATCAGAACGTGTTGGTGGTAAACCACTCAGCGCCGTAAACACATCTTCGAACTCCCTTACAACCGGAATGCTACTTAGCTCCGCATCCGGCCCAACTTCGGTAGTGGTGATTGTTGCCAAATACGCTTCACAACCCTTCTCAATCATCTTTTCAGCCTGAACCGCCGAGACAATCAGACTTCTCGAGGTCGGTTTAATGCCTTGATATTCCAGAATCCCTTTCTCAGTTTCAAACCGAACTCTCCCGCGGTGACAGTCCAAGTGTGCCTTGTATTTTCCGAGCCAATCCATACCAAGGATCACATCATAAGACTCCACCTCGCAGATTTCCAGATCAGCTGGCATGTTCACCGAGCCAATCATGACAGAAACATTACGGACCTTCCCAAGAGTACGCATGACCTGTCCACCGGCCGCTTTGACTAAGCCAAAATTACAACCTGGTTCCTTGCGGAACTCGCCCTTCCCGATCATATCCGGATTCACAAAGCAATTTGTTGCTCCAGAATCAAACAGAACATGGGTTGCCACACCACCCATGGCAAGGGTCCCTACACATTCATCTAGAATGCTAAGACTAAAGCAACACGCAACAGAATTTCACACGGAAATTTTTTTCAAGGCAAGTGATAAGACTTACCAGTGATCGGACGTGAGCAACTCGGATCAGTCACGGTCTCCTCAGTCATAGCATAGAGCCGCGGCATCACAGCCTGTCTCTTTGGCGGTGGCGGAAATGGTAGTCCCTCACTTGGCCTCTTCTCAGATTGATGCACCATACGTGCTAGCTGTGGATAATTCGGCTTGAAGTGCCCAGCTTCTCCACACTGATAACAGACTCTTTCTCCCCTACGATCCTCAGGACAATCACGGACTTTGTGATCCAAGCTTCCACAGTGGAGACAAGCACCCGTCGCACGCCAACTAGTACCAGAATTCCCCTTCACGACGGCTATTCCTGCGTTGCGACTCACAGGTGGTTTTCCCGAAGGAACACTCTTCCTTTGCCCAGTAGCAATACTAACAAGTCTGGTTTCCTCAGCCGTAGTAGACTCTAACTGAGCCGCTTTTTCCACCAGTTCCAGAAAGGTGCCATAGTCACGGATTTGACAATGCTTACGGATATCAATCCTTAACCCACGCATGAACCTCTTAATATGATTCCCCTCGCTTCTCATTTCACGGCCAGCATACTTCTTCAGATTATTAAACTCCGCCTCGTATTCCCTCACTGATTTTGCCCCTTGACGTAGATCAAGGAAAGCCCCTTCCAAACGATCACGAGCTTCCGGTGGGAAGTACTTAGCACAGAACAGATCACAGAAGTCAGCCCACGTGCTCACTGCGTCCCTCGGTTGCGCACTACGCCACCAGGTATGCGCGTCACTTTCCAGGTAGTGCACGGCAAGGTCCTTCTTGTACTGATCAGGACAGCGTATGGACTCAAAGTTTCTCTCCAATCGATCAATCCAGCCATCCGCCTCAATGGGCTTCGTTCCACCATAGAAAAACTTTGTTCCCAACTTCTGCATGTGTTCCATCATCTTCAGCTAAGATGGAACTCTCGCATTGACAACTTCTTCCACTTCTACGACGGGTGGATTCACAACAGGCGGTGGTGCCACAGGGGCAGCCGCAACAACATGCAGTCTCGCCAACACTTGGGTCAGTAAACCCAACACCCCTTCCAAACCAACCGGAGCGGCAGCAACATTTGCCGTATTCTCGGCCATCTCCTCAACGGGATGTTCCCCTTCGTTGTTCACACCAGACTCATCATCAACTCGCCTCTTACGGTTACCTCTTGCCATCTGCAATGACTAGATCAGAAAATTCTAAGTTAGCCGGCAAACTAACTTAGGCAACCATACAGAAAAATCAGACTTACCGCAAGACAAGGCGCTGGAAGGATGGTATTCCCACTAACCCACTTATGCTAGACTCTGTCCTAGAACCGACCGCGCTCTGATACCAACTTGTAAGACCCTAATCCGATTTTTCTCAATTTTAGCCAACTTTTAAAATTTTAGCCGGATTAGTTTCTACCTTTTCTTAACATTTTTGCGTTTGGTTCAGATAGACTTAGTCATTTTCGAACATAAGTAGATTAATACAGAAAACTTGAATTAAAACAAACGAGGTTCTAGCACATTTGTTAAGTTTGCATATAAGCTACTACAAAATGTAAACTAGACCGCAAACACATCCTAACCATCCGCCCATTTCCAGCCTTTGTCCCGCGAACTGATCAACCATCATATGTACCGTCTCGGCTACAATCAGAATCTGCATCAAAAAAGGAGGCATAAGCAACAGAAATGCTTAGTGAGAACGGTCATCCCGTCTCACTTAGCCAAAGCATGAAATCGCAACAAGAATAGACCAGAACCAATCAGATGCTTATCAGAAAACAGAACATAGCCGAGAGATTATATACACTCACCGGCTAAAACTCAGTCTAGTTCGCCGATAAGGTAAATAATCCCACGGATAGCCAACAGAACATGAATATATGATAAACATCGTATTCATCAGACAAACAGAATACAATCTACTCAAGAAACGATCAGACTTAAGGCCACGGTCACGAACTCACCTTCGTTTCCTTCAGATTCGATTCGGATCGCACAGACAATCTCCTTCTCTCGGCAAGAATTTCTTCCTCGGACCCGGAATAGATTCTCTCTCGGCTAAAACTCTTTGCGATCAACTTTCCTCGGATAAACTGAATTCTCCCTCGGCTAAAATCGGATTCCCTCGGAAATAATCAAATTTTCCTCGATAGTTCTCTCAGATATTACCCCTCGATCTTTCTAAGTTCTTTGGTTGCGCAAAGGAGGAAAATTCAGCCAAGAATCCAATTAAAAATAGACCAAGGGTCCTTTTAATCCGCCAATAACCGTCCCACGGTTATTTTTGATTTCTCCAAAAGCCATAAATGTCCGCGCGTGCATTTTTCCCCGAGTAACCGCTCCAAAGTGCCTCATTTATATTTTTATACATTTTCTCGGCTAAAAATGTAATACGGTTACATTTTTATAAGGTCTCTCGGCTAAAACTGTTTCGGCGTATACCAAAAATACGCATAAGCCGATAACCGCTCACGCAGATCTGAAAAACTTCCCCGGGAAAATTAATCCTCCCCGATAATTAATTTCCCCCCATAATTATTCACCAGCTTGTCTGAAATCCGACCAAGTCCCGAAAAATTCGGGCAGCTGAATTTAGCTCGGCTAAATTCCCGAAATTTACGGCCAGCTGATTTTTAGCTCGGCTAAAACTTAATCAGTTTGGAAATCACCCGATCTGATTGAATTTCCTCAGCTAAACTAATTTTCTCACGAACACTTGCCTTCTTTCCAATTCTTCTCGGCTAAACTCAATTATGCCTTAGCCAAATTCTCTCGTTTGGCAGAATTGCGGAACACGGGGGTTACACGCCGTGTCATTTCCCGCAACCACTATATTCTTTTGAAACACAAAACAAAAAAGAAGAGTGAAACAGAAGCAAATGATTGCTTGTGACGATTCAAAACATATATAACAAAAAAAATGGAGAAATGGTTTATACGTACCATGATCAGGCCTTTGACATTCCCTATAGTGAACTTGGAGGCGAATGGTTGTTCTTTGTAGACCTCCATCAAGAGATCGATCATGCTCTCCGTTTCTGGCTTGACCCTGTTGGGATCAAGTGTCTCATCGATAATCTCTTGTATGTAAGTGTCTTGTCTTTCAAAACACTCCATCATATAATTCGTGAGGCCTGTCCAATTATCGAGAAATCCAGTAAACTTGAAAAAAATCAGAGAAAAAAATCTTCCCAAAAACGTTCTGAGTCCCATAAAGAATCTTGATTAATCTCTTCATCTCATCCCCATCTTCATTGTACTTCTTCCCGAACGCTTGCCTACACACAACCGTGTTCGTGAAGGTTAACATAAGCTCGCTTATATCGACCGGTTCAGATATCTCCGCAGCCTTTTCGATCTTAACCATCATACTCCTACCCTCCTCCTCCCGCACGTGCTTAAAGGTGGCCATACGTGTGGGTGAGAACAAGTAGTTCATGCCCATCTTCCTCATCTCCCGGTACAATGGTGTGTAGTGGTTCATTGCAATGTCACTTCGGCCATAGCTCATGAACACGTGACCACGGTGCGGAGGCCGGTTCGCAAAGTTGACATCTTGCGTCTTGAGAAGCTCTTTGGTTAGCTCAGCCGAAGATACCACCATCATTATTCTGTTTCGTATCTTGTATGACAAGATTGGACCATATTTGGAGGTTTCCGATCACCGGAAGCGCCTGTGGGCCAGGAGGCAGCTTGTACCGTTTGGTTTTCTTTTTTTGAGAGAGGAAGAAGAAGAGGAGAACCGCGGCAACAGCCACCACGCCGATGATGATATCTTCCATTTCTTAGTTGTTTACTTACTACTTTTGAGTGGTACATAAATAGCACCACGCCTTAATGATATAATATATAGATAGCGTCTCTTTCATTCTAAGCGAACCAAATACTATAACTGAACTAAACCGAAATCAATCAATGTTATAATATTGATGGTTCCTTTTCTTCTTAATGAAACCAAAACCAAATAGTATAACCGAACTAAACCGAAATCAAATTTTATAACCAGATGCGTACTCCCTTTACACCTACTTATGAAACCTCTCACGTGTTAGAATTGAAAAACACCTTCACCTACCCAACGTCCCTCCCCAACGTATGCTTTATAATTTCATGCAGTCGCACTCATTTTTGTACATATCTATTTGTAGTTTTTTGGGGTTAGAATATCTATTTGTAGTTTACACAAATCTTTATTTAACTTCGTTAACTAGGATTTAATCCACGCTAATTATAGCGCGAAATAATTTTTTTTTTTTTTAAATTGTTTTGAAATGTAAAAAAATTAATTTTAGCTAACTAATGATTATAGATAAAACTATCAATTTGTAATAATTTGTCTATTTAATCCATTTCGCAGTGAACTAAAATATTATTGGGCTAACCTGCAAATACTTATAATATTGAAAACATAACTCTAATATGCACTGTTAGATGACTCTAGTTTTTGTGGTTAGTTTACGAACTTTTTTTAAAAATAGTTTTTTGTGCCTAACTAATTATAAAATTAGTAAAATATTTTCTAATTTTTGTTTTGATATATATTCAAATAAAATATAATAAATTATAGTGAAAAATATAGCAAGATTTTGAATAGATTTTGTTTTTTGAATATATATGAATTGATTATTATTTTAAAATATATAGTATTAAAAATAATTAAGAAATTAAATATTAAATAACTTTTTAATACAAAATATATACTTTCCATATTCTAATAATAATTTTAAAAAAACTATTATATCCTTTCCTATTTCAATTATTCTTTGTTATTTGTAATGGCATTTCATGTAATAACTTACAAAATAAAGTTCATTTTTAAAAATGTCTTCTTAAATAATATTATAGAGATTGAGTGGTCTAAACTATATATATATATATATATATATATAATTACATTTCATGACACTTTTTTTGGAAAGTTTACAAAAATGACACATTTTGACACTATCTCTTTGCCCACTTATTTTGATGTGAAAAACTGAGCTGCCTCCTACTTATCATAATAAACCTTTTCTCTATTTTTCTTTCTCTTTGCGTATGCACGATAATTGTGGATGCAATGTCGTGAACGAATCAGAGATTAAAGATGTGAGAGAAAATAATTATTTTCCTCCATCTGTTTTGTTTTGTATTTTTCTATATTCACTACAAGAAAACTGCGTTTTGGCGACTGCAAAGGGCGACTACATATTTAGTCTCTAAATGTTGCGACGAATTACCGACTATTTTACGACTATTTAGCGACGAATAAAATATAGTCGTAACGGAGTCGCTTATTGACGACTACAGTAGATAGTCGGTACAATAGTAGCTATTTTACGACTAATGTCCGACAACATTTTAAAGGGGATATAACAGTCGCGTAATAGTCGCTAACTCTGCGACTATTAGGCGACTATTTCGGCGGGTCGCACTGTAATCGGTAAACAGTCGTTAAATACCAATGGAAAAACACGTGTAAATTGTTTGCGGGTTGGTGTACCTGTTTTCTATGACTACATGTAGTAGTCGCTATTCAGAAGCTTTATAGTCGCTTAGTAGTCGTCATAAATGTTTATATAAGTAAAATTCACCACATTTCTTCTCTTCATCCGATCTCAAAAACCAAAAAAAAAAAAAATTCAATTTTATTAGTTAAATAATGTCGGGAAATTACAGTTATAGTAATTTCCGGGAGTGGATGTATAAGAGGTTCGATGAGGCGACGGGAAATTTCTCGGCAGAGTTCACAACGGGGGTGGAGCAATTCATGACATTTGCAAATAGCCAGCCTTTAATACAAAGTAATGGCGGTAAGTTTTTCTGCCCTTGTAGTGTTTGCAAGAACGAGAAATTTATCCCGGGAACAAGAATTTGGAATCATCTTTATAGCAGAGGATTTATGCCAAATTATTATGTTTGGTATAAGCATGGGGAAGAAATCAATATGGTTTTAGGATCGAGTAGTTATGTTGATACGACGTATGTAAGTGGGAGTGAAGAAGTGGGTAATGTAGTAGAAGATAGATATGTGGATATGGTGAATGATGCATTTCGTGAAAACGCGAGTTTTGATAACTACCATCATGATGGTAGTTATCAGAATGTAGAAGAACCGGTACGTAACCATTCAAAGAAATTCTACGACTTGTTAGAAGGTGCAAATAATCCATTATATGATGGTTGTCGTGAAGGTCACTCGCAAATATCCTTAGCTGCTCGAGTCATGGAAAATAAGGAAGAATATAATATGAGTGAAAAGTTAGTGGATTCGGTTTGCGGAATCTTGACAGACTATTTACCAGAAGGAAACAAGTCAACCGGTTCACATTACGAGACAAAAAAATTGATGCGCAATTTAGGTCTCCCATATCATACAATTGATGTTTGTATTAACAATTGTATGATCTTCTGGAAAGAGGACGAGAAGGAGGATAAATGTAGGTTTTGTGGTGCACAAAGATGGAAGCCTAAGAACGACCGGCGTAGAACCAAAGTACCATACAGTCGTATGTGGTATCTACCTATTGCTGACAGATTAAAGAGAATGTATCAGAACGAGAAGACTGCAGCCGCAATGAGATGGCATGCCGAGCACCAAGCAAAGGAGGGAGAAATGGGTCATCCATCTGATGCGGCGGAGTGGAGATATTTTCAAGATCAACATCTCCGGTTTGCTGAAGAACCCCGTAACGTTTATTTTGGATTATGTACAGATGGGTTCAATCCATTTGGCATGTCTCGTAATCATTCGTTGTGGCCTGTGATCTTGACGCCATATAATTTACCCTCGGGGATGTGCATGAATACAGAGTATTTATTTCTTACAATTCTGAATTCTGGGCCAAATCATCCGCGAGCTAGTCTAGATATCTTCCTCCGACCTCTTATTGAGGAGTTAAATGAGTTATGGTATAATGGCGTCGATGCATACGATGTTTCTTTGAATCAAAATTTTAATCTAAAAGCAGTGCTGATGTGGACGATAAGCGACTTTCCGGCGTATAGCATGTTATCTGGATGGACAACCCATGGTAAATTATCTTGTCCAGTTTGCATGGAAGATACTAAGTCTTTTTATCTACCTAATGGAAGGAAGACGTGTTGGTTTGATTGTCACCGAAGATTTCTTCCTCATGGTCATCCATTGAGGAGGAATAAAAAAGACTTCCTAAAGGGAAAATACGCTTCGAGAGAGCATCCACCTCCGTCTTTGACGGGTGAGAAAGTTTATTTCGAGCGGTTGGTTGGTGTAAAACCATCAAAAACAATGGACATTGGTGGAAACGGTCACGAAAAGAAGAAGTCGGGGTATGGGAAGCAAAATAACTGGCACAAGGAAAGCATATTCTGGGAGCTGCCGTACTGGAGGGACCTTAATCTCCGTCATTGTCTTGATGTGATGCATATAGAGAAGAATTTTTTGGACAACATCATGAATACTCTTATGAGTGTGAAAGGTAAATCGAAAGACAACATCATGTCAAGATTGGATATAGAACGATTTTGTTCTCGACCACACTTACATATTGATAGTGCGGGTAAAGCTCCTTTCCCATCCTTCACATTGACAGAAGAAGCCAGAAAAAGTTTATTGGAATGTGTGAAGAATGCGGTTAAGTTCCCAGATGGTTATTCGTTAGACTTAGCTACTTGTGCTGATATGGACAACCAAAAGTTTTCAGGCATGAAGAGTCATGACTGTCATGTTTTTATGGAGCGGTTACTTCCATTTATCTTTGCAGAACTCCTAGATCGGAATGTCCACCTTGCGTTATCAGGTACTAATTACGACAATTTATTTAAATAAAATTATAGTAACTTATCTAATAACCTAAAGCAATTTCCGCGTATATTGTAGGGGTTGGAGCATTTTTCCAGACTTATGTTCGAGAACTTTGCATACAAGTCGTGTTCAAATTCTAAAACAGCACATAGTTTTAATACTATGCAATTTAGAAATGATCTTTCCACCTTCATTTTTCGATGTGATGGAGCACCTGCCTATACATCTCCCCTATGAAGTTGAATTAGGAGGCCCTGTCCAGTATAGGTGGATGTATCCTTTTGAAAAGTTTTTCAAAAAGTTGAAAGGGAAAGCAAAGAACAAAAGATATGCGGCAGGATCGATTGTTGAATCATATATCAATGACGAGATTGCTTATTTCTCAGAGCAATACTTTGCCGCGAATATACAAACGAAATCAAGGTAAATGCTAAAATCAATCACATCATGTCCACTTTGCCATTTAATTGGTATACACTGCTACTCATTCGTCAGGTTAACAAGATTCGATGAAGGTGAAGTCCCCGTGTATCATGTCCCTGGAGTACCTTCTATATTTACTAACGTAGGCCGTCGAAGTGGAGAAATGCATGAAATATGGCTCTCAGAGAGAGACTATCAATGCGCACATGCATATGTTTTACGAAATTGTGACTATTTTCAACCAATTGAGAGGTATATAAGTTGGCATCGCTCTCAGATTGCGTTTTAATATATTTTGTTTAATTTCTCATATTTGTGTTGGTCTTGTGTAGTATGTTCGAGGAATTTATTTCTGCAAAATATCCACGACTTTCCGAAAAAGAACTCGCCGCAAAAAGAGCTGACGAATATCATTTATGGGTGAAAGAATATGTATGTCTCAAAAATTTCATAACTATTCATATTTGTATACCTATATATATTTACGCTATTTTTTATATATATGCAGGTTTCTTACTGGAACGCCACGAATCCATTTCCTACTTGGGTTCAAGAGATAGTGCATGGACCTTTGAATAAGGCCAAAACCTGGCCAATGTATTTTACAAGAGGCTATTTGTTTCATACGCAGAATCGAGGCGCTAGACGAAAGACATGTAACTATGGGGTCAGTGTTAAAGGTGAAAATTACACTAATGCATCCGATGCAGCTGATTTCTACGGGACCTTAACTGATATCATAGAACTCGAGTACGAGGGGATGGTCAATCTGAGAATCACACTTTTTAAGTGTAATTGGTATGACCATGTTATCGGTAGAGGCACTCGGAGGAGCAATGGTAGCGTTGTAGACGTTCTTTCATCGAGAAAATATAATAAATATGAACCATTTATTCTAGGTACGTACTTATGACAATATTTATATATAGCATTTTATTAATGTCAATATACATATGTATAACTTATATATACATTTATATTACAACAGCCTCGCAAGCGGATCAAGTTTGTTATATTCCGTACCCATATACAAAGAAACCGAAGCAGTTGTGGCTTAATGTTCTAAAAGTGAATCCGAGGGGAAATATTTCAGGGGATTATGAAAAGAAAGAACCGACTCTTTTGCAAACAGAAAATGATGATGCTGTATTGATAACAACAATTGAAGATCTCGTACTCGACAATTTCGTACAAGGAGACCCATTAAACCTCGATTACGATGTCGGAGATGCAGACCCAGAAGACGAATTTCTATGTAATTTGTCGTCTTCTGATGAAGAATCAGATGACGAAGAACCCTACTAATTAACTATGTTACTTATGTCAGAATTTCGGTGTAATTTGTCGTTTACATTATATGTCGTTATGAGTAAAAAAAAATACATCTCCGTATTAATAAGTAAGTAGAAAAGATTTTTTAAAAATCATTTTCGTACTCAGTAGGATTTGAACCGTGGGTGGATCACAGTTAAATATTAATAAGTAGAAAAGATTACAAAAAAAATTATTTCTGTCTTCACGGAGACTCGAACTGTGGGTTGATGGATAAAGAGAGGAAGAATTACCAATATGCTAAAGTCTTTAATTGGTATTATTCAAACATAAATATTAATAACTAGATCGAAAAGGTAAAAAAACAAAATACTTCTCCGTATTCACGGAGAATCGAAACCGGGGCTGATGGAGTTGGAAGTTGGTGAATTACCAACATGCTAGATTCATTTCAATGGTTATTGAACACACAAAACGTTTAATAATTATTCTTTTTCTGATTAAAAAAAAAAACTTTACCATTACTTCGCGAAAACCCTAAGTCCTTTTGCTCTCACCTTTGCGACTCTGATCGCCTCCGATCTTCTTCTTCTTCTTCGATCTTCGCCTCCGATCTTCTTCTTCTTCTTCGATCTTCGCCTTCGAATCCACAGAACGATGCCGGGAGATAAGAGCAAACGAGCAGGGAAGAAAAGATTGACTCCCAATGTTTCTCAGAGAGTCGGAGTGTCGCCTTCTTCGTCGCGAACCCCAACCTCTCTACCGCCGCAGTACAACTTTACGCTGCCGCCCCAACTTCCGAATCAGTCGAAAACATCTCAAGTCCCCGTGAACGCTCAATCGGCATCGCCAGCACCAAGTTTCCGAAGCTTTCCACCGCCACAAGAACTATTCCCGGACTCGATGCCTCAACACCGTGAAGAAGAATTACCTGCGGCGGCTTCGGCTCCACTGGAGAACACTCCGGCGTCTGGAGAACACAGCCATCAATCTTCTGGAGGGCACAACTACCATGACGAATCTGCAACAGGTTTGCCGGATCTCCAAGAGGACACACTAAGGGCGCTGAATGCCTTGCTTATGGTGCCAGACCGGGATAGATTCACCACCGTCCTCTCTCCCACACCGACGCCGAACTCAACCTGGTAAGTTTATCGCAAGGTAAATCGGATTTCTTAATGTCTTCTAGCTGTCTTTTGAAGTTGTTAGATTCTCAATGTTGGCTACTCATTGTCGGATTTCTTAATGTCTGATTCTCAATGTTAGATTCTCAATGTTGGATACTCATTGTCAATGTGTGTTCTGTTTTGTATGTGTGTATGTGTGTCATCCAATAGAGATAGTTGTGTGTGTGTGTGTGTCAATGTGTGTTCTGTTTCTAGGATTGCAACGTTGATTGTCTAGGATTGTTGTGTACTTGTTTTATTTTCTGATTGTCTAGGATTGTTGTCGTATAGGATTGTATGCTTGTGTTTGATCTATAAACTGCATTTGCTTCTGTTTGAATTTGAAACCTGACATTGTATGCTTGTGTTTGACAGAAGAAACCGACATTTCCATTCCTGTCTAAACGTTAACTTCATGTTTTGCTTGGTTTGGTTTTTGTGTTGTTGTTGAGTCTTCTATCTCTTGTTCATCACTTGTTTCTAGTTTAAGTACTAACAATGTTGTTGTGTAACTCTGAAGTCTAAAGTCTATAACAACATCAGTCTGAAGTCTAGAACATTAGATTAACCTTATAGTAATCTTTATAAGGTTTAGAACAACATTATATTAACTTTGTTGTTGTAGTGTCTTTATGTTCATGGATTTGCTAAGTGTCTTTCTGTACTTGTACTTCTCTGTTCATATACGTGTACTTCTCTGTTCATATACTTGTACTTCTATGTAGGATTGATGTCTACTTGATTTTGCAGGTTTACACGTGACAGAGGATCTAAACTGGTTAGGTCAATTACTAAAGTCTTTACAAACAAATTTGATGCTCCTTACTATAGCTGGACAGTTGTGCCTCGGGAGAGACAAGAAAGATACTTTCTCGAGTTCGCGGTAAATTTTCTGTTCTTTCGCATTCACATATAGCTTTGCTTGTGATGTTTTTACTAACATCAAATTCTCTTTGTAATGTAGAAAACCCACACATGGGATCCATTGATAACAGGGACGGTTCAAGGCTATTTCAAGGAGATTTGTCAACGCAGGTTGAAAGACATGGTTAGCACCGCGAGGACTAGTCGAGAGAGACCTAATTGGATCAACGACACTCTCTGGGCAACGATGACAGCATACTGGGACACAGAAGAAGCAAAGCAAAGGAGTGTCACCTATTCAGCTGCTCGTCTGTCTGACCGTAAAGGTCTAGGTTATCACATCCACTTATCAGGGCCTAAGTCCTATCAACAAATCCAATCCGAAATGGTTAGTAACTTTTCAATTTTTTTTTTGTCATATTACTTATGTTTTGTCATATTCTGTTTAGTGTTGGTTGTATATTGTATTCAGTCCTAGTCCTTGTATTTTTTTGGTCACATTGCAGGAAGAGGAATTAGGAAGACCGGTAAGTCTTGGTGAGGTTTTCAAAAAGACACATACAAAGGCTGACGGTACATATGTCGATAGGAAGGCGGAGAAAATTGTTGAAGATAAGAAGGTGGAACATAAGTTATCTGAGCTCGGGGCAGAGACTTCAGAAGTTTCTGACGGTGCGTCGCGACCTGGAGACCTAACACCAGATGAGTATACGTCAATCTTTCTTGAGGTAACATTTCATATACTTCATACTTCATCTTTCTTTCATATTTCATATTTCATACTTCATCGTTTGTCTTTATCGTTTCATATTTCATATACTTCATACTTCATATTTCATATACTTCATCTTTCTTTCATATTTCATATACTTCATATTTTATATACTTCATATTTTATATACTTCATCGTTTGTCATACACCAGATGGTTTTTCTGTTCCTTTTCACAGGCAACCGAGAAGGATTCAAGAGGAAATCTTTATGGGCTTGGAAGCCTGAAGGAGAGTCTTCTCAATGGCAAATGCAAGCAACCAGGAGACTCTTCATCGTTTGTCGCACTGCAAGAGCAACTGAAGGAAGCTCAGAAGAAAATCGAAGAGCAGGCTGCTTACAATGCACAGCGTGATGCTGAGGTTGCTGCCCGTGAAGCAGAGCACAAAAGAGATGTGGCTGAGCAAAAGGACAAGCTCGAGCACTTCTCATTGGTGGAAAAGTACCTGAGACAAACCGATCCGCGGTTTCTAGACTTCGTGGCATCACATTCAACACCAGCAACAACCGCAATGCTTCCATCAGCCTCTCTACCAGATCCAAGGAACATACCTTAGGTCACTAATCTCTTTTTTTTTGTGAACTTGAACTTGTTTTTATTTATGTTTTGGCTTTTGTAAACTCATTTTTGAAACAATAATATTGGTAATGAAATGGTCTATTCTGTATAATGTCTTTATTTTATTTTGTATCTTTTTATTTGTAACACAGGTTTCAAAGAATTTGAAAAAGAAAACAAACGTGATTCAATTGTACCATATTCTTGTTTTGTTAACAAATATAGTCACTAAACAGTCGCCTATTAGTCGCCAAATAGTCGCATAAGAGTAGCTGAGTAGTCGCAACATATTTAAATACGCAAAGTCTGATGACCATAATAGTCGGCAAATAGTCGTTTAATTGACATAGAATAGTCGCTGATTATTCACAACGATTACGACTACTTAACGACTACGTTATGTCTACAATATCCTGTCATTCTAACCTTGCTAGCTCTTCGTTGCTGAGCTCACAAAGGTTTTCAGAGCCCCTGCTTCTGGTAACTTTATTCAGATTTTCCGTCAGTCACCTAAAACGCACAAGTGATCAAGGTAGAATGTGTTAGTAAATCTTAGACTAAATTTCAAATTCAAAATTGAAGGTAATGCTATTGGTCCCCGGCAACGGTGTTAAATTGATTTAGGTGTTTTACCACGTAGTCAATTAACCTAAGTGTACACTACTGCAATCGTAATGGTTGTCAATGCAATACTTTAGACCAAGGTTACACTAGAATTCTCACAATTATGAAACTAAGAATATGGTTGGTTTTGGAAAAGTAACGAAAGCAATTAAGACGATGTAAATTCAATAAAGGAAAAGCGCTAGGTCAACTGTTTATTCTCAGTAATCCAGAGATCACGAATCAGACAACTATTCAGGGAATGACTAAACACAAGTTTCAAACTCAAACATAAATGTATAACCAATCCACTTCCATGGTATTGATTACTAAACCTAGCAACCTAAAATCCTAACTTCCGTCGGTATAGAATTCTAGATCAGCATTAATGAGTAGGTTCAATATGTTCACGAACCACCTTAACATCAAATTCCGGAGGCTAAGAACAATTCTCTCGCTTATGTTCTTTCTAGCAACCTACGACATTTCCGTGGTATAGATTAAGCCCTAGTTCAGAGACTAAGCGGTCAACTTAAGCCTAAGCAATAAACACAACATTAAGCGAAAACCACAAAAGATAAATCCCTATTTGTATCTAGTTCAATGATTCATGGATCCCGTTGAAACCCTAAACCTAACTATGAGACTACTCGGACATGGCAATGGAGAACAAGTAAGAAAATACAGAGAAACTCATAAATAATAATGAAAGAGATGAAAGGGTTTAGAATTCTTCTCAATAGTTGCAGAGATTCTTCTCCTTGCTTACAAAATCAATAGCCAAAAACTGAGTAGAATAGAGAGCCGTCAAAAGAGAGATAGCCTAAAACGTGGCTGAGAATAAAGTATAAATAGGGTTTTGGGCGAATTAGGTCAAAATAGGCAGTTTCCGGGGCAAAACAGGAAAGTCAGAATTTTGTTTTTCCTTCTCGCCGGCTTGCATCGATCGATTCACATATTGCATCGATCGATTTTGGTTCATATGGGCATGCTCCATCGATCGATGAAATTCTTGCATCGATCGATTCTGGTTCTTCTGATTGTGTTGCATCGGTCGATTCTTAATTTTTTGAACCGTTCCATGCGTTTTTGCCCATGTAACTCCAATTTCTTCCGTAAATGCCTTTTTACCTGAGATAACTAAATAAAGGACTAAAAGACTCTAAAAATGGAATTTGACTCGATAAAATACTCAAAAGAAACATCAAAACATGTGTTAGAAAACGGTAAAAACCAAGCATGTCACTTATCATGATCTTTGGATAGTTTCTCCACTTTCTCTTCTACTTCGTCGATCTAGTGTAAGATCGAGCTCTCTCGTTTTGTTCTCAACTTCTCATGCACCTTCCCACAGCTCGAGGGTGTAATTGTAGGTGGTGTTACTATTGTTATTGACGGAGTTATCCAAATCATCAATTTTGTAGTTCAATGTACGTACCCCATCATTGGCTTTCTGGATATCAAACTTTTGTCTTCCTTGTTCTTCTTCAACGAGTTCCATCCTCTCATTTAGTGTTGTAGCATCTTTAAGGATCTGTTCTTCAAGGATTTTGACGTGGGCAGTAAGGTCATCGAACTTCTTGTTGAATTCGACGGAGATGGAATCTATTCTCTCATTTAAAGTGGCTCCGAACTTGGCTTGGGACTCGATGGTTTTGTTGATGACGTCTTCTATTCGCTTCAAACGAGCGCTGAATTCCAAGCCTTCATCGTGCTGGTCCGAGAATTGATGGTGTTGATGGTATGAACATTGTCTAGAGTTGACAACGGGAGACACAAAAGGCTCATCTCGGTAGTAAGGAGGCTCGTGGCTCCCTTGAGAGTAGTTGGTCGGTGCCGTTTTCCGATCTATGTAGAACGAGTCACACACATCACGTGAGTCGTGACGGTGGTGAGAACAATATGGGTCATAGTAACCCCGCTCGTAGTAGCAATCTCGCTCCAGAGGCGAGTTCATGTTTCAAAGCCTCAAACGAAGAAAAACAAGACCAAAAATCAAAAGGCAAAAGTTTGTTCTAGATTCGTTTTACTAACCTCTAAGGTGTGATAGAAGTGTTAGCGATTTCTCCCCGGCAACGGCGCCAAAAACTTGATGCGTTATCGGATTCGTCTCCGAAACTTGAGGTTTTAAATTTGTAAACCTTAAAGCCTGCAAATGCACAGAAGTGCGTTGTAGTACTTGAGGTATCGATCCACATGGAGAGGGTGTTGTTCTATGAGACCTTAGACACTGGATAATAAATAAACCTAGAACGAATATATTTTTATAGGGTTTTTTGTAACTAGGATTGTAAAGAACGAAAAACGGAAAACTTCTACTAATCTAATCTAAGAAAATCGACCACTACCTAAGCTAAGGGTCTTTCAACTACTAAACTAATTCTAAGAGAAACTAAACCTATCCTAAGAAATTCTAAGACTAACCTAATACCTAAGAGAATTGACTACTAACTTATACCTAATGAAATCGATGACTAAACTACTTCTAGGACTCTATTGCTAAACTACACTACTAAATACGGTTGTAACTTATTCTAAAATGTTGATGGGTCGAGAGGAATATCTCGGGGTATGCTCGATTCAATCAAACGGCCCCTAGCTTATTTGTAACCAGTGTTTCTAAATTATAACTCCATAAACAGGACAGAATAATGGCGTAGTCAACTTCCGTATAACCTACACCCTACAATCTATTCACTCGATCAGTAGCTTCCGTCTCTAGCCGCGCGTAAGATTGTGATATGCTAGTGGGTCCATAGGTTCACGGTACTCCGTAAGTATACTTCCGAAATCTTACGACGCGCACACCTTATGGATGAACTTTGCTGGTGATTAGATGCAACACTTCCATGGTTCTAAACTCCCCCTATCAGCCTCTAGTTCATGATACTAGATTCATGCATTAACAACTTTCCACAAGAAGAGCTCTAGAAATCGGTTAGGGTTTACCGAGTGAATTCTTTATCGAACATAGAATTCCCCTCGATAATCTTTTAAACCCAACAATCTAAACTACTCGCACATACTGGAAAAAGACATAATTAAATTAAGCATAAGATTTGTGAAGAAGCCTCACGAACAAGAACTAACCTCGGTGAGAAACCTCATCACCAATCCCGAAGATGCAAGAGTACAAGAATGAAAGCAAAATAATGTTTAGAATGTGTCTAGGGTTCGATTCTCGAAATTGCTGTCTAAAATAAGTATATATAGTTCTTCAACAAGCTTATGTCATTTTAGGGTTTGACGGAAAAAGATGGTTTTGAACTCGGGTGAAGAAACGGATCGTCATGGGCGAAAATAGGCTTGGCCATGGGTTCGTCTTCTCTGGCCATGACGAAGTGGCTTCTGGCCGCGGGTGGAGTGGCTCTAGGGGCGGCGGAAAGGTGCTTGGCCGCGGGTCTGGCTCCTCGAGGTTCGGCGGCTTTTTCTTTGGGGCAGCTACATCTGCCTCCAGTGCTTCGGGTGTATTTAAGGATCCAGCCATTGAATTGTCCCCAATCTAATTTTATTTGAAAGCTGGTTGTCTCTACTTTGTTGTACCTAAATTTGGTGATGATCAGATGGTGAAAAGGTCTTCTTTGATTGCAAGACTTCTTGACGGTCCAAGTTTATCCAAAAATGTACTTTTGCTCCAAAATGCATTATTTAATCCTGAGTTACCTGAAAAGAGTCTTAAAACAGCAAATATACGAAACACGTAATAAAAGCATAGAAAACCAAGCGGAACACTTATTAAAGTGTTCTAAAATATATATAGCAAAACGGGTAAAAATACGGTGTTATCATTTTTATGTGTCACTGTTTTGTAGCTAGAAAATTAAACTAAACTAAACAAGAAAATAAGAAAGTAATCAAGTAAATAAACGAGTAAGCAAAGCGAGGTTGTGCACAATTAAACAAAGTGTTGGGCGATCAGGAATTCTCTAGGGATCATGGTCGATTATCATAAGCGAGTAGTTATGATTTTTTAAAGCGACTTTTGTCGTTTATTGGTTCTTGAACATGGAACACGAAAATATGTGTAGCCACTCTCATACATCCTACACACTTATAATTTATATACTCGACCAATTGCTTTCGTCTCTGGCCGCGCAGAAAATTATGATGACAAAGACAAGTTCGTTAACGCTCACAATCCCTCTACAAGTATGCTTTCGTATCTTGTAGCGGAATTTCTCGCTACCATAGATTAAGTATATAGATCCAGCACTTTCGTGGTTCTAAAAATACATAGGTTCATTTGCATAGGTGATCAATCAAGCAAACTTGCATTAACAAAAAGGATAAAATGAAGAACCTTAATCGATATGCTAACCTAAAAACCTAATGAAAAAATGATCCTTGAGAACCCTATACCCAACAAAGAAACTACTCAGACATATCTGAGCTAAACATCATAATAATTAAATGAAAACAGTAAAGATAAAGAGATGAAGAAATGCTTCTCTATTGAAGAACACAATTCGAGAATCCTCCTCTCCAAATCGATGAACATAAGTAAAAAGCAGCTAAGGATTTGTCTTGTCTAAAAGCGTGAAAGAGACTCTTCATAAAAGACCTAAAAGCATATATTTATAGTCTTCACTTCTTTGGGGACGTTTAGGGCTTAGAGTTTAAATGACGGAAATGGCCTCGGGATCGGAACGGAATCGAATTGGTCGCACAGGAGCTGGTCTCGGGTGCGTCGTCTTTGACCGCGGCGGATCGCTTCTTAGCCACGGGCGCGTCTCCTCTGACCACGACAGATCTCCTTTTGGCCTCGGTCGCAGTGTCTCTGCCCGCGGTGGCTCGATCTGCTTCAAGGCAACTTCGTCTGCCTTCATTGCTTCAAGATTATTTGAATATCTAACCATTGGAATGACTCCAAACAAAATGAATTTGAAAGCTGGTTGTTTCTTCTTTTTGTGTCCAAATTGGGGATGAACAGACACTGAGAATGTCTTCTTTGATTGCAAGACTTCTTACGGTCCAAGGTTATCCAAAAACGTACTTTTGCTCCGAAATGCACTATTTTATCCGAAATTACCTCAAATGTCTTTTCAAACTCTAAAACATGAAAATCATTTGAAAACCATTTAAAACAAAGTTAAAACACCTGCAAAAGATATTAAAGTGATTCATAAAAATGGTCAAAAATTGGTGTTATCAATATAAAAGAAAGAGTTTTCTCTTTTAAAGTTTAGGGTTTATTTTTTTTTCTAAGTTAGTTGGGATTCCCTTACTTAGTAAACGTTTGAATCTATGTCCTTTGTGTGCGATTCACTAAAGTCTAGATTTGTGATTTCATCACAAGGGCTTTCACACTTTTGAGTGGAGATCTTTGATCCACCATCAAATCCATCAATCGATCCAACGAGAGAGAGAGCGACCACCAACTCGTTCGATCCCATATCTATCTCTACATCCATCCATTGAACAACAATAGAGAGCGACCACCAGCTTGTTGCTTCCCATCAATCCATTCTTGTAACCCTCGGCTTTAATCTTATATCACCTCTTAGTGCTATAAAAGCTTTTAAGTGTTAAAGATTCAATTAACCACTGGTTACAGTTACAAATTTCTCTTAACCTTAACTTTAACCATTTAATATACGGTTAAAACAATTATGGTTGATACGTTCTGGTTATTACGGTTATGGTTAGATACGGTTATGGTTATTTGATAACTATGATACAGTTAACATTAGTGATATAGCCATAAATTTATTTAATTTCTGTCAAAAAATTTTAGACAATGATATATCGATCAAAATTTCTACGATAATATCAACTAATATAAAGCTAAAATTTATATATAAAATTATGATTATATGATTCAAAACTTTATGTGGTGACCATGAATAAATTATGCAAAAAACCATAAATTATATTACATTATGCAAACTAAGAATGATTTGATTAATAAGAAAAAAGGTAGTGCTTAGTGATCGTGGATGGAGTGGATCTAGTGGAGACATTGAACGACTTAAATCACAGTTTTTAGCACATTCATTAATATAATTTTATTATTTATAAATATGTTGGGATTAGTAATTATTTGATTATACATCATGTTTCTATGTTATATTAGTTATACTTAAACATAATAAATTATTAATATTTTTATTTTATTTTAAAAAACTGTTAAGGTTAATATTTTAAGGTTTTAATCTTGCGGTCAACCGACTGTTTTGATATGGTTACGGTTAATTAACGGTTACGGTTAGTAATTTTATCACTACAAGAAAACACACATTTTGCAACGACATATATCGTTGTAAAATCGTTGCAAAAAAGGCGTACCATCGAATTTGCGACGAAACATAAATCGTTGTTAACTGATCATCGTAAACCAAAAGTCATCGTAAAATCGTCAGCAAATTACGAAGGGCAAAATATCGTCGCTAAATCATCGGTAAAAAAACCGTCGGAAATTTTACTTCGAAATTACGACGAATAAAAATACGACGTAAGAATGATGGAAATTCGAAAGAAATTTACGACAAAACAACGACGAATTTATGATGATTATGTGGACAAATATTCGTCGTAAATATTTCATCGTGAATTCATTGGAAGACTAGAACCGTCGTAAATACGTCGTAAATCAGTCGTCGTAAAATCGTTGTAAATTTACAACAATTTTACGACGATTATAATACATCGTTAATTAATCATCGTAAATTTACAACGATTTTACGACGGTTGTTAATTATTTTTATTTTAATTAATTAATGAATTAAATTAATTTTATTTTTAAAATTAAATTAATTTCGAAATTATCATTTGAAATTTTTTTAAAAAAAAAATATTATATAATAAAAATTTCTTACAAATAGTCTTACTAAAAATCTTATTATTTAATAAAATTTATAAAGTTATTACAAAATCATCGATACCCAATTCGTCATCGGCTCGTGGCTCCCTATCTCTCGCCGGACCAGTTGTATGCATCGGTGGCTAACTGCTTGGCCCCGTTCCTTATACCGCTGCTCGTCTTCGTCGTTTTTTCTGCAACATGGCCTGCATTGCCGGGTTATCTATTGCCATGATGTCGAAGAGCGAGTTATTCTCTGTACTCCATATCAAACTTCTGCTGAAGACTCAAAATATTCGCATGATATGTCGTAGACTCGGTCTCAACCCTCTGTTGAAGATTCGTAATCGTGGCACGTAAGTCATCTGGTGATCGTCGTCACGGAGCAAATGACGATGCAGCTGACACATCTCGAATATATCCCATCCCGACGACCTTTTTCTTATTCTTAGGGGCGACCTACATTTAAAATTACAGCTAATTATAATTTTTTTAAAAAATAAGGACTAAAAATATTTAAGTACTACAATATTATTCTATATACCTCCTAGAAGATCCGGTCAATATCGGGAGTTGTCAACCCTCCAGAATGGACTGACTAACCGCCAGGAGATAGCTGCTGAGAGAGTTGTGTCTCTCGCTTGGTGACCTTGTAAGTCACTTCGTTGAAGATATGCTCGGCCTTCTCATTAACAAATTCACCATTCTTCTTCCGGTGCGTCCGCTCAAAAACCTTCGTCATCGGAGGGAGTACACCTCCGTCTTCATCGGCCTAAGGAAAAAAGAAAATGTTATTGATCAAATCAAGTAAATAACATAAACAAAATAATTTTTAAAAAAATAATTATCATTTTTGGATGAACACCCACAAAAGGCGTTTGGCCGGCTGTATGAGGCAAAGACACGGATTTTCTGTATGGACCAACGGTGTTGCAGGAAGCCGAACACTTCTCTGCAGTTCTTATCGATTTCGGATCCAGCCAATACCGCACCAAACCGTCTCATACTGCTTTATCCATGTGTGGGGGCTTTGCTTCATCGCCATCATTCTTCCATGCATTCTTCCATTCTCCAACTACTCCTTGGAGGCGAAACATCACATTCTCGAGGAACAATGCTTCAACCTGGCTATGAATCGCAAGATCCCAGTGATATTTTTGCTGCATGAGAAACAAAAATAATTAAATATTTTATAAAATTAAATTAAATATATATATATATATAAAATAAAATAATGAAAAAACAAAAATTTTGTTTACACGTACCGCAAACATCTTTAACTATGTCTCCTTGAAGTGTGTCAGGAGCTGTTTCGAATTGGTATGAGGCTCCGAAAAGTATGCCTTGATGATTTCAGAAATGGTGCGTCCAACTTTGCATTCAATATCAAACATACATGAAACAATAATTAATAATTTAAAAAATATATTAATTAAATATAAATATGTAATAATAAATGTAATTAAAATATATATATATATATATATATATATATTACCATTATGCACCGTCGGTATGGTTTGGATCTAATCTCTTAATCCTATACCGGCCCGGCTGTGCAAGCAAATCTAGGACTGCCATATGTGCATATGGGGCAGGCGGACGTCCTCTAGCTTGCGGAACCTGACGTGGTGGTGGCGGTGGTGGAGCACTCTGTGTTTGCGTCAGCGGGACGAAATTCATCTGCGTAGCCTCATAAGACTCGGGATGTGCGTTAGCCGATGTCCCAGCAATATCTCTACAAAATTGAGCGTAGTGGGCACGACCGTGGCTCATCTACATAAAAATGAAGAAAAATTACTGTCTATAAACACATATCAAAATTACTAAAAATTACTATCTATAAACTCTTATTTTCTATTTTTCTTATGTTCCTATCTATCAATTTGATTCCATTCCTATATATCTATACTAACCTAAATTAAATACAAATTAAAATAAATTATTTAAATTTTTACCTTTTTTGCAAGGTTTTCGCGAGGGATTAGAGAGAGGCTAAAGAGATTGAGAGTGTAATGAAGAAATGAAATCTGAGCGTGAGTTTATATAGAATTTGTCGTCGTCGCGAACTCATTGTAAAGTGAAATTTAATTTTTTTTTATTTCCCACACGCGGGAAGAGTCAAACGTTTTTATTTTTCGACACTCGGTTAATTAAATTCATACGTTGCGATGATTTTACGACGATTCCTCGTAAAATCGTCACATATGTGCGACGACTTCGCGACAAAATTTTATAAAAATACGGTTTAGGGTATAGGGCATAGGTACGACGATTGTTACATCGATTGCAACACATCTAAATCCATATAAATATTTACCGTAAACCCTAAATCTTCAAATCTTCTATATGTTCATCGAGATTGAAGAAAGACTAAAACATATAGTATGCGTACATGGTAGTTTTGCTAAGATGAAGTTAGACAATGAGTTTGCGGAGAGAATAGTGATTGATCGAGTTTCTATTTCAGATTAATTCAATAAACTCAAGATGGATTTCAACAAGAGTTGCAAAATACAATGAGATGGATATGGTTTAGGGTTTAGGGTTTAGGGTTTAGGGTTTAGGGTTTAGATGGATTTCATCAAAATCGTCGTAATTTAAATCGTTGTAAAATCTACGTTAACTACCGACGAACTACCAACGATGTATATTCGTTGCAATTTACCAACGATTTCCCGATGATTTTCAAAGTCGTTGTAAAATCGTCGTTAAGGCGATGGTGTTTTGCAACGAAAATAAATCGTTGCAAAAAATCGTTGTTAAAACTGTGTTTTCCTGTAGTGTATTAACCGTAACTAATATATTTTGATAGTTAACGGTTACAGTTTTTAATCGTTTTATACGGTTACAGTCCGGTTACGGTTTAAAAACGGTTCGGTTATGGTATGGAATACTGTTACAGTTTGATTTTGGTCATGCCTATATTTAGAGGAAGAAGAGATAAACTTGATACGAGTTGCATGAAGGAGAGAATAAGGTGAATAAATTCGTCCAAGGAAAGTAAATGAGAAAAGGAGCCTTTTGTAGTTAATGATGGATGGCAGAGTTGTGAACATTACACCAGCAGAGTTGTGTTCGGTAGAGTTGTGATATATCAATAACCAGACGAATGTTCTTTACTACTAAATCAACAAGCACTGTACTCCTTCCTCCAACCTTAGCGTTGATCTTCAGAGCAACACTACCATTATACTTTGGCTCGGAGAAATGACATGTTTAGCCAGGCAACACTAAGACACAATGCCAATTTCAATCTTACAGATGCGCTTCAGATGACCTGAATTGGATATTTGAAGGGAAATAACGATGAAAAAGGCGTGTTTATATGAAAATACAGACAATGAAGCATCCCAAAACATGACTCATACGGTCATACCATGTAATGATTTATTTCTATATGGCATAATGGCAAGGAGTCAAGGAGATCAATATTTTCTTGCCCTTGAGGGAGCTCGGCCATGGCTTCACTATTTTGAGTTTTCAAGACCTTCTCCACATCCTCAGGAGAATCATTCAATGGTTAGAAGACTGGTTTTGCAGGTAAGAAATTAATAATCCATATTTTAGGACAGAAAGGTTAAGAAACTGATCCTCTTTATTATTATAAAAAAAAAAAATGATCCTCTACAAGACTTACCATTCCCGATTTGTTCCACGTCTGAGCAAGTTCCTGACAGAACAAAACCGTTAGATCGATATACACGTTACTAGAAAAGCTGATTCAGAACCAGATACGGACTCTTCCGCCAGAGTACACTTTCCGCAGTGAAAAAGCATATCAGCTAAACAGTTTCTTGATAACAGAATTATAAAAACAATATGCATAAGCACTATGGCGGACAAATGAAACTCAGTTTTCTAGCTACTTAACCTGAAAGGACAGCTCCTGCATGATTTAAAAAATAATTGCACATAAAGACAACACAATTACCTTATCCATCAGATTCCACAGACCAAAAGTTGAGTAACAAGTCACACGCGATCCATAATCATCTGAACCAATCATACACAAATTAGAATAAAAATTATGTGTCCGATGCTAAATAAAATTTTGGATCTGCTCCAGAATAGAGTAATGAGATAGCAAAGTAAATGAGTTTATATTCTTACCTTAACATGGTGGCCTTATGGTCTTGCATGCTTTTACTTCCCACTTAAGCCCAACTCGCGCATATTTTCGGGTTAAGGTCAAATAAACCGAAGACTAAAACAAAATGGGGTTAAATTAAGATCAAATAACACACGGAATAAGAGAAACTATTAGTCAAAATATAGAAATTATGCAGCTTTACATAATATCATACGCAGCTTTACATATTATCATATTCACGTCCGTGAAAACATAACCATATCTCATATACCCAAAAAGTCATATGCAGCTTTACATAATATCAAATACCTCAACCTAATGGTATAAAATACAAATTATGTGTATTATGTAAATTACTACAATATATTTGATTAGCCACCCAAAAAAAAATTACGCTGGAAGTACACGAAATGGATATAGAGAGAAGAGAAAGTGAACCCAATAAATTAAATGATTGATAGCCTATTATTCAACAAAAGGAAATTATACAATCATTATTGTCATCAGATTATCTTTCTTTCCTTCTTTCAGATTATCTTTCTTTGCCTTTTCTCCTCGACAGTCTCCTATCGTCCTACACAAGGTCCCGAACAAATTAAAGAAAAAGCTGATATATATTTTCTTATATTTTCCTTTTATTAATAAATATTAATCTCCCATCAATTTCGATTTTTGTTTAGCCTTAGGTACTTTTAACGCATGAACAAATAAACTTTTTAAGTTTTATGGTTTCTAACTCAAAACTAATTGACAATGTATAGATAATATTTCTTATATATAGTTCAAAATCTCATCACGCTTTTGATGTGTTTTATTATTTCACATGCCTCCTCGACATAATAGCCATCTATTAATCTCCACAATATCTCAAGTATTTCGTATCTATAAACAGGGGCGTGGCCAAGAAGCCTACACTCCAGGGGACTACCATGTAATGGCAAGGAGTCAAGGAGATCAATATTTTCTTGCCCTTGAGGGAGCTCGGCCATGGCTTCACTATTTTGAGTTTTCAAGACCTTCTCCACATCCTCAGGAGAATCATTCAATGGTTAGAAGACTGGTTTTGCAGGTAAGAAATTAATAATCCATATTTTAGGACAGAAAGGTTAAGAAACTGATCCTCTTTATTATTATAAAAAAAAAAAATGATCCTCTACAAGACTTACCATTCCCGATTTGTTCCACGTCTGAGCAAGTTCCTGACAGAACAAAACCGTTAGATCGATATACACGTTACTAGAAAAGCTGATTCAGAACCAGATACGGACTCTTCCGCCAGAGTACACTTTCCGCAGTGAAAAAGCATATCAGCTAAACAGTTTCTTGATAACAGAATTATAAAAACAATATGCATAAGCACTATGGCGGACAAATGAAACTCAGTTTTCTAGCTACTTAACCTGAAAGGACAGCTCCTGCATGATTTAAAAAATAATTGCACATAAAGACAACACAATTACCTTATCCATCAGATTCCACAGACCAAAAGTTGAGTAACAAGTCACACGCGATCCATAATCATCTGAACCAATCATACACAAATTAGAATAAAAATTATGTGTCCGATGCTAAATAAAATTTTGGATCTGCTCCAGAATAGAGTAATGAGATAGCAAAGTAAATGAGTTTATATTCTTACCTTAACATGGTGGCCTTATGGTCTTGCATGCTTTTACTTCCCACTTAAGCCCAACTCGCGCATATTTTCGGGTTAAGGTCAAATAAACCGAAGACTAAAACAAAATGGGGTTAAATTAAGATCAAATAACACACGGAATAAGAGAAACTATTAGTCAAAATATAGAAATTATGCAGCTTTACATAATATCATACGCAGCTTTACATATTATCATATTCACGTCCGTGAAAACATAACCATATCTCATATACCCAAAAAGTCATATGCAGCTTTACATAATATCAAATACCTCAACCTAATGGTATAAAATACAAATTATGTGTATTATGTAAATTACTACAATATATTTGATTAGCCACCCAAAAAAAAATTACGCTGGAAGTACACGAAATGGATATAGAGAGAAGAGAAAGTGAACCCAATAAATTAAATGATTGATAGCCTATTATTCAACAAAAGGAAATTATACAATCATTATTGTCATCAGATTATCTTTCTTTCCTTCTTTCAGATTATCTTTCTTTGCCTTTTCTCCTCGACAGTCTCCTATCGTCCTACACAAGGTCCCGAACAAATTAAAGAAAAAGCTGATATATATTTTCTTATATTTTCCTTTTATTAATAAATATTAATCTCCCATCAATTTCGATTTTTGTTTAGCCTTAGGTACTTTTAACGCATGAACAAATAAACTTTTTAAGTTTTATGGTTTCTAACTCAAAACTAATTGACAATGTATAGATAATATTTCTTATATATAGTTCAAAATCTCATCACGCTTTTGATGTGTTTTATTATTTCACATGCCTCCTCGACATAATAGCCATCTATTAATCTCCACAATATCTCAAGTATTTCGTATCTATAAACAGGGGCGTGGCCAAGAAGCCTACACTCCAGGGGACTACCATGTAATGGCAAGGAGTCAAGGAGATCAATATTTTCTTGCCCTTGAGGGAGCTCGGCCATGGCTTCACTATTTTGAGTTTTCAAGACCTTCTCCACATCCTCAGGAGAATCATTCAATGGTTAGAAGACTGGTTTTGCAGGTAAGAAATTAATAATCCATATTTTAGGACAGAAAGGTTAAGAAACTGATCCTCTTTATTATTATAAAAAAAAAAATGATCCTCTACAAGACTTACCATTCCCGATTTGTTCCACGTCTGAGCAAGTTCCTGACAGAACAAAACCGTTAGATCGATATACACGTTACTAGAAAAGCTGATTCAGAACCAGATACGGACTCTTCCGCCAGAGTACACTTTCCGCAGTGAAAAAGCATATCAGCTAAACAGTTTCTTGATAACAGAATTATAAAAACAATATGCATAAGCACTATGGCGGACAAATGAAACTCAGTTTTCTAGCTACTTAACCTGAAAGGACAGCTCCTGCATGATTTAAAAAATAATTGCACATAAAGACAACACAATTACCTTATCCATCAGATTCCACAGACCAAAAGTTGAGTAACAAGTCACACGCGATCCATAATCATCTGAACCAATCATACACAAATTAGAATAAAAATTATGTGTCCGATGCTAAATAAAATTTTGGATCTGCTCCAGAATAGAGTAATGAGATAGCAAAGTAAATGAGTTTATATTCTTACCTTAACATGGTGGCCTTATGGTCTTGCATGCTTTTACTTCCCACTTAAGCCCAACTCGCGCATATTTTCGGGTTAAGGTCAAATAAACCGAAGACTAAAACAAAATGGGGTTAAATTAAGATCAAATAACACACGGAATAAGAGAAACTATTAGTCAAAATATAGAAATTATGCAGCTTTACATAATATCATACGCAGCTTTACATATTATCATATTCACGTCCGTGAAAACATAACCATATCTCATATACCCAAAAAGTCATATGCAGCTTTACATAATATCAAATACCTCAACCTAATGGTATAAAATACAAATTATGTGTATTATGTAAATTACTACAATATATTTGATTAGCCACCCAAAAAAAAATTACGCTGGAAGTACACGAAATGGATATAGAGAGAAGAGAAAGTGAACCCAATAAATTAAATGATTGATAGCCTATTATTCAACAAAAGGAAATTATACAATCATTATTGTCATCAGATTATCTTTCTTTCCTTCTTTCAGATTATCTTTCTTTGCCTTTTCTCCTCGACAGTCTCCTATCGTCCTACACAAGGTCCCGAACAAATTAAAGAAAAAGCTGATATATATTTTCTTATATTTTCCTTTTATTAATAAATATTAATCTCCCATCAATTTCGATTTTTGTTTAGCCTTAGGTACTTTTAACGCATGAACAAATAAACTTTTTAAGTTTTATGGTTTCTAACTCAAAACTAATTGACAATGTATAGATAATATTTCTTATATATAGTTCAAAATCTCATCACGCTTTTGATGTGTTTTATTATTTCACATGCCTCCTCGACATAATAGCCATCTATTAATCTCCACAATATCTCAAGTATTTCGTATCTATAAACAGGGGCGTGGCCAAGAAGCCTACACTCCAGGGGACTACCATGTAATGCCCCCCCCCAAGGAGATCAATATTTTTTGCACACAATGAATAAGGGCTTAAGATGGTCTACACAATTGAACAGATCGAGTAAGTTTAAATTAACGTAACATAAAACCTATTAATGCGAAAGCGCCGTGAAGAGCAACAAAAGCCCACATACCACCTAATTGATACCAATGAGTACAATTTCTGTGTGCTTCAGACCCCACTGTAACTTATTTTCACGGATGAAATGGAACATAAAAAATGTCTTGTCACAATTCAACACTCCTTCAATTGGATCACCCTTACCCGAGGGGGGGAGGTAAACTTGAAAACAAATGGGTCTTGTTTATATCCTCATTTTCCTTTTCCACGGCATCCGTGCTTGTGACCTCAAACAAATTATATGATCAATTTCGAGTTAGATCAGCTTAACTAAATTCGAGCCAGCCGATTTCAACTCAAAATAATTAGATTTATTTTGGCTCAGGTTGATTTTGGTTTGGACGGGGCAACATATGTTTTGCCTATGATATAAAGTTAAATTTCATGTATTCCTAACTTAAAATTAATTTACATTGAATGGTTTGGTAAATATTTCTTATATAACACTCAAAGTCTCATCACACTTTCGATTTGAGATACTTTTCAAATAAAATATAACAACGAAAAAATTTGTTTCTACAAAAGTCCATGATCGAGCGGTTGAGGATTTTTAATCGAAGCTCCTTCGGGAACAATCATCTATATTAAGCGAAGTGTTTCGAAGCTCTTTAGAACAATCTTTTAAAATTATGTATATATTTAAACAACCTACTCCCTTGATAATTAACAAACGTTTATTTATCGGAAGTTGTGATGCAAATAATTTTTCTTTCTGTAAGTTATATTGATTTTAAATCAGGAATACAAAATTATTATACATGGAATGTAATTTAATACATAAGCATAATATGTGTCATATATGGAAGACGATACATTCATATAAGTAATATTTTACAATGCTTTCTCTAATAAAGCTTTACTAGGATTTAATCTGCGCTAATTATAGCGCGGAGTAATTTTTTTTAACGAAATTGTTTTGAAATTTAAGAAAATTGATTTTATTTGAATTTTACAATATAACTAACTAAAGATTATTGATTATAGATAAAGTTGTCAATTTGTAATAATTTTTTTATTTAACCCGTTTTGCAGTGAACTAAAATATTATTCGGGTAACCCGCAAAAACTTATAAATTTAAAAACATAAGTCTAATATGCATCGTTAAATGACTCTAGTTTTTGTGGTTAGTCTACGAACTCTTAAAAACAAAATAGTTTTTTTTGTGTTTAACTTTTTATAAAATTAATAAAATATTTTTCAACTTTTGTTTTGATATATATTCAAATAAAATATAATAAATTATAGTGAAAAATATTGCAAGATTTTGAATAGTTTTTTTATTTGAATATATATGAATTGATTATTATTTTAAAATATATAGTATTAAAAATAATTAAGAAATGAAATAATAAATAACTTCTTTAATGCAAAATATATACTTTTCATATTCTAATCAATAATTTTAAAAGACTATTATATCCTTTCCTATTTCAATTATTCTTTATTATTTGTAATGGCATTTCATGTAATAACTTACAAAACAAAGTTCATTTTTAAAAATGTCTTCTTAAATAATATTATAGAGATACTTCCTAATGGATTGTTAAGTTGATCTTTAAGTTTTTTTGGTCGAATGGATTGGATTATTAAATTCAAAAAAAAAAAACTAAAAGGATATGGTTCGTGATGATGACGAAGAAGCCTTCAATTTAGACATGTATTTATTTTAAAAATTTATTCTTCAAACAAAAAAATTCTTAGAAAGAGAAGTCGTTAAAATAGAATATAAGCTATATTTCAAATTTGTGAAAGATGAAAGATTTAGTGTCGTGTTTGAGTTTCACATAATGTTTCAGGTATTATAACAAAAATTAATTCTTACAAATGGCAATAAATAAAATGAATTCATATAATAAAGTTTCAAGATTACGCTCTAAATCTACAAAGCAGCAAATTAATTTGTCATGTTATCATGCATATGTTCCCATTTATAGATATTTATATATAGATACAGCACTAGAAAATAAATAAATACATAACTGTGAGGGAAATATATAGATGGATACATACACATGTGAAAAATAGTTATTCTCTTTTTCTCTATACAATGCTAACTTCAAAACTTACAAGATGGAGATAGAAAGATTCAAACAAACGAAGAAATGAAATTAAAAAGGAAACACAGATATTATATATATATATAATTAAAATCCATAATAATTATCTGTATCCATCACAAACTTACATATTCTTCTATATGAACTCATCTTTCAAACTCACCCCCAAAATATTAAATTAAATTACCAAAAAAAAGCCGGTTGCTCACCTAGTTGGAGATAGGGTTTGGTCCACTTGGAACCTCATGAGCTTCAGCTCCGAATTCTCTCCTCCTGCTCCTCCTCCTGCTCGCAGAAGAAGAAGCGGTGTGGCTACGTCGCGTGTGAGCTGTTGGACGCAAATTCATAGTGGATGAAGATGGAGTGGAAGGTTCTAGAAGGAATCTCTTGGAAGGAGCCATAGTGTTCTTAGGTGAGGATTCATGGAGGTGATGAGTCATGGGACTTGTAGGGCTAATAAGCAGAAGGAAAGCTAAGAAAACGAGTGTGGTGACGTGATTGAGATGCAATGACTTGGTGCTGGTTTTATCAAATGAAGTTGCCATGCAGTTTAGAAGAAAAAAACCTACCCCCAAAACTATAAGAGGGCTCAAAATCCATGAACCAGAGCTCTTGGAAAGAAAATAAAAAAGCAGAAGAAAAATCAAGCAAGAAATAAGAAAAAAGGAGGAGCTTGATGAGCTAATTATGAGAGAGAGAAAAGAGAGACTCAAATTTCCACACACACACTTTAATCTTATGGCATAATAAAGATGTTGCTGGAGAACATCGCATCAAAGATTGTTTCAGCCTTGGACCAAAAAAAATGGGACACCTGCTCAATAAAAAAGTGTGGCAGATATGTCACGAGGGGTAAAATTACTAAAGAGCCCTTTTCTTCGAGCATCTTTGGAGAATGTGGACATATACACGGGACAGACTAGGGTTTAAATAAGATACACTATTAATACTTTTTCATTGGTTTTTTTTTTTGACCAAATTTTTAGTATATTGAATTTTTTTTTTGGTTTTCGATTTTTTAATAAAAAAATTTATATTAAACCGATCATAATTCTCCGATTGGACCTGGTTTAGATCTCTAACCCAAATTACAATTGGAAACAAAAACCAGACTCGGACCGAAATGAGAACTGTTATAAATCAGAGACCAACAAAACCCTAGTTGTGAAACAAGACCACCACCGCACGAGAAACGCCGCCGCTCGAGATCGGAGGCACATAAAACCTACTGCTGCGAGCTACTCACCACCAAACCTAGGCCAGAAACGCTGAACATGACTTTCGCCACGGTGGAACAGGACCACCACCGCCATCCAAGAGCAAAAACCAGCATGAAAGCAATGCCAGCCGGAGACTGATAAGCTTGGGCTTATCAAGTTAAGAAATGGAGTGGAAAGGAAGAAGAGAAAGACGAGAAAGAGAGAGTGAGAGAGGAGAGAGGCGCAGATAAGAAAATATATTATAATTCTTTCGATATCCAACACTAAGGTTTCGGGAATGATTAAATACATGGTACCAAGATATAAAACGACGACACTTCCTGAGTATTATTTAGTTATATAGTAGACTTTGACCCATTCCTTGCTTAGCCACTTTTGGTAGACTTTTAATCCATCTTCCCCGCAACGCGACCTGCACGAGTCTTCTTCCTCATATAAGCCAATGCAAAGGCTAACTTATCATTACCCCCCCCCCCCCCCCCTCCTGGAAGAGAACACAGCTTGTCCTCAAGCTGAAATTTGGGATAAAGAGCAGCAATACGGTCCAATGGTTCCCATGAGGAATCGAACAAGGGTAAACCCTTCCATTGAATCAACACCTCGGGCTCTCTTCCTCGCACATGTGAACGCCTAATGTCCAGAACCTCTGACGGCTCTGTCAACCATTCAAGCTCAAAAGAAAGGATGAGAGGGATACCTTGTGCCTGTTGTGATGAAGCCATGGCTTTCTTGAGCTGTGAAACATGGAAAACTGGGTGTACAGCACTATGAGGAGGGAGTTTCAGCTTGTATGATGTGTTACCGATGCGTTTCAGAATCTCGTAAGGCCCAAAGTACCTCGGAGCTAGCTTCTCATTGCGTCTCAGCGCCACTGAAGCTTGTCGATAAGGTTTAAGCTTGAGGAAGACCTTTTCACCTACATGAAACTCAACGTCACGGCGATGTTTGTTAGCAGCCTTCTGCATTTGATGTTGTGCCCTTTCTAAGTTCACCCGTAATTCAACCACAATACTGTCTCATTCTTTAATCAACTCTTCAACAAATGCATTAGCTGTTGGGACATCACCATACCTCAAGAGCTTGGGTGGGTCCCGACCGTACAAAGCCTTAAAAGGGGGGGTGTTGATTGAAGAATGGTGAGAAGTGTTGTACCACAGTTCTGTCCAAGGCAGCCAATTACTCCAGGATTTAGGCTTCCCGTTAGCGAAGCACCTGAGGTATGTTTCTAAGCATCGGTTAACGACCTCAGTTTGGCTGTCCGTTTGGGGGTGGTACGCAGTGCTTCGCCGTAATTCAGTGCCCTGCGAAGCAAACAAGGTAGACCAGAAGTGACTTAAGAAGACTTTATCCCTGTCAGAAACCATCGTCTCGGGAAAACCGTGTGGCTGTATGACTTCTTTGATGAATGCCTCAGCCACTGTTGTAGCTGTGAAGGGATGGCGGAGTGGTATAAAATGGGCGGGCGTATTTACTGAGACGGTCTACTACGACCAGGATCACATCAAATCCCTTCGAGATGGGGAGCCCTTATATGAAGTCGAGGCTGATATCAGTTCATACCTTAGTTGGGGTTGGCAGTGGAGAGAGTATAATCCCGACGGGGACAACGTGGAATACTTGTTCTGCTGGCATACTACACATTTAATGATGAATTCCTTTACATCTTTCTTCATTCCCTTCCAAAATACTTCTTTAGATAACCTCTTATATGTTTGATATATCATGGTTTTTACCCCATTTAGGCCATGATATAAGTCCTTTTTATAGAGTCTTTATAGTATTTTGGAGTCTTTTTAGAGTCTTTTACAGGTCATAGCACGTTTGGAGGATTATTGGAAGTATTGGAGCTTTCTGGAGCAGTTTGTAGCAGAGCTAAAGATCGTGTCGCTGAGAACCTGAATTCACGTCGAGCATCGATCGATACCCCTTGGTATCGATCGACACTCAGCGCAGCAAGACACGACCCCCGAGTTTTCCAAGACTTGAGGAATTGCAAAAGCGCCCAGAAGTCTTTGATAATTACAAGAAGACCCCAAATCGTGTTTTAGGTTATAAATAAGAGTTTTCAGCCACCTGTTTAGGCTATGCCTTTTCATGCCTTTTCATGCCTTTTCATGCTTTATTTTATAGTTTGATTTTACTTTGGTTTTAGAGAGACAAGTCTGAATCTCCCTTCGTCCGAGATCATATCTCTAAACCCTTCTTCCTATTCTATTGATGATTTATTCAAACATGTCTTTTGATTCAATTGCCATGTCTGAGTAGATCCACTTTAGGTTTAGGGTTTTCTCATAAAGGATTTCTTTGAATGCTAGGTTAATTATCTGTTTAGGATTCACCATCTGAATTAGTTCTTCACCTTAGGTTGTGTTCATAGCTAATTCTAGGTTGACGAATCTGGAACTTAGATCTTAGGATAATTGATTAGGCACGAGAGTGCGATTAATTACCTGATAGAACCTAGGTGAGCAAATTGATTATTCGCAAAGAGATTTGGTTTAATTGATTTGTGAACATATCAAACCTGATATTAAAGCTGATTTAGAATTTAGGATTCGCAAAGAGATTTGGAATTTCTAGGATTTAGATTTAGATAGTTTTCGCAGCGAGAGTTGGTTAGCTATATTTTAGTGATTTGAGTTCAAGAACTGCGCTAAATCTGAATCCTGTTAGTTAGTTAGTCTGCATTCACTGATTTTCTGAGAAAAACCCTGAGCCTATATTTCCCAATTGATTTACATCTCGTTTAATTTCTGCACTGCTTTTAATTACAACTGTTTGGCTTAGCGTAATTCGACACTATAGAATCTATTGTGCGTTTCTGTGAGTCTTCTGTGGTTCGACCCCTAGCTATACTATTACAACTGCTTTAGTACTTTAGGGTATTAAATTGAGCATATCAATTTTGGCGCCGTTGCCGGGGACTCAATTTGCCATTAGATTTTAGTTTAGAATTTCGACTAAGTTCGTCGGTATCGATCGATACTCTGTAGTATCGGTCGATACTCGTCGTCTTCTTTCGTTGGTATCGATCGACACCACTTGGTATCGATCGATACTCAACGTATTTTTCTGGTTACTTACGTGCTTTGCCTAGTGTTTTGTTTGCAGGTGTATGCCTGTTCGTGAAACCAGAAGCAACAAGAGCACACAGCTAGTTGAACTGTCATTGGAACAGCTAGCGTTTGTGGAACGCACAAACAGAAAGACCAAGCAAACATCAGGGATGAACAACCCAGTGGTTTTAAGAGCTGATGAAGCTGGAATTCTGAGAGACCAAGAGGGTCACGTGTGTAATGAGAGAGGGCAGCGACTTGATGAAGCTGGTAACATCGTTGTCCCTGCTGCGGTTGTTGAGATTGTCGCGCCAGCTGGGCGCGCCAACGCAGGGAATGCTGTGGTTAATCGTGGAAGAACGATTAGTGAGTACAACAGGCCAGAGCAGTTTTTCGCCAATCGTTCAGCAATTCGTCCTCCTGCGTTTGAGAAGAATGACTTTGAGCTGAAACCTGCTTACTTCACTCTAGTGGGACAGCATCTCTTTCATGGTCTTCCTCATGAACATCCAATGGACCATGTAGAGAGGTTCGAGGACTTGGTCACTAGCATTAAGAGCAATGGAGTGTCCTACGACTATCTCTTCTGCAAGCTCTTCCCCTACTCTCTGGGTGGAGAAGCTACTTACTGGCTGAGGCAGCTATCTCCTGGATCGCTAACTAATTGGGAGGACACCAAGAGAGCCTTCCTGATTAACTTCTATGATGACGGGCGATCTGAAGATCTGAGAAATAAGATATCCACTTTTTCTCAAGGACCTACTGAGGCGTTCAAGGCTGCTTGGACAAGATTCAGATCGTATCAGAGAGATTGTCCACATCATGGATACTCTGATGTGCAACTGCTGGGTATCTTCTTCAGAGGAGTAGATTGGAGATATCAGATGGGTCTGGACTCTTCCAGCAATGGTAATTTCAACACCAGATATCCTGAGGATGCTATTGTGTTGATCGAGAACTTTGCCTCTAGTAGTAGCACCAAGAGCGCAGATTTCGAGCGCAAGAGGCTGGCTGGTAATCAGGATGGGTCGCAGATCGCTGAAGTGAAGGCTCAGCTGGATTCTATGCACAGTCTTCTGCTGGGAAAGACAACAAAGGCCGTCCACTTCGCTGCTGAGAATGAAGTGGAAGATGTTAACTACATTAGTGGTTCTGGTTTTCAGGGTCAGCGATTCGGATACAACTCCAATCGATACTTCACCAACAATGCTCAGCAAGGAGGGTACCAATCCCCACCACCCAAAGCTCCTGAGAGTAAGATTGAGGCTATGCTTGAACACCTGGTTCAAGGGCAGGAGAAGATGACAGCCACCTTCAATGGTAAGATGGACACCATGTACACCGATTTGAGTGGAAGGATCGAGGCACTAAATACGAGCCACAGGATGCTGGAGACGCAAGTAGCTCAGACTGCAGCAAATTCCAAGGGAAATGCGGTTCAATCACACAATGCACACGTCAATGCCATCAGCTTACGTGCAGAAAATCTCGAAGCCATTCCTGAAATCGCACGAGCATCGATCGATACTCCCCAGTATCGATCGATACCAGCCCAGACGTCTGCTAGAATGGATTCAATCACCCGTGTATCGATCGATACCCCATTGGTATCGGTCGATACTAAGGCGATTTCTGAGGAAACAGTTGAAACTTCGACTGTGGTGCCTAAGGTCGTTGCAGAACGAGTGTATGTGACCAGGATGCCTTATCCTATGGTTCCTAAGCTGACAAGGGAGGAATGGGAGATTGCTAGACTACAGTATATGCTGGATAACCCGAACGTGGAGCTTCTTTCTGATGAAGATGTACCTGTCAGAAACGATTCAAATCGCATGGCGTCGATCGATACCCTACCTGGTATCGATCGATACCCCTCGCAGAAAGAACCAGAAGCCAAGAAATCACGTGAGGTGATAGGAGAAAGAGTTCGCAATTCACTACAACCACGGAAATTGACACAGAGGGAAGACCCAGGGAAATTCGCAGTACCAAGCTCCATCTCAGGAGTTGATTTCAAAGAGTCTCTTGTCGACTCAGGGGCTAGTGTCAATGTCATCTCAAAGGCAATTGCAGAGCAGTTGGGGGCTACTATTCTATCTCCTAAGACATCTATCACGTTTGCAAACGATTCCACCTCACTTCCATATGGTGAAATCGCTGGTTTGCTAGTCCAAGTAGGAGACTGTCTGGTGCCTACTGATTTTCAGGTTGTGGAGATGGGTGCGATATCTCGTATGCCTATACTCCTGGGACGACCGTTCATGGCTACTGCAGGCGCGATCATAGACACACCTAATAAGAGACTATCTTTCTCTTACATTGACGGTGATGTCTACTATGATGTCATTCCACCTAGGAGTGCTCCCACACATGTGTCTAGCATCGAGGTTGTCACAGGAGAGTCGCTAGCGATTGATATTTTGGAAGAGCCTCCTGATGAGCCTACTGTCGCAGATGTTCCAGCTGAACCACCCAACATCCCCAAGAAGAAGGCCAAGGCAACAACAAAGCAGAAGAAGGCCAAGAGCAAGAAGGTCGAGAATCCCCATGTCACCTTGATACCTCGTAAGTACAATGGAGATTCGATTGAATATAAGGTCAAATGCAAAGGAGCCTTGAAACCATTCTCCAAGGCCAGAGTCCTTCTCACTTCTGAGCTGAAAGAGAAAGGGCAGGAGTTTGTGGACAGCATGCTAAGCAGAACTTTGAAGCTAGTAATGTCAAGTGATGGAGCCTGTTTTGGTGCAAGCTCTCACTCTTATCCAGCCTGAAGGGCGTTACAGTCAAGCTATTGACGTTAAACGAGCGCTTGGTGGGAGGCAACCCACTGGTGAGTATGTTTTTGATTCGTTTTTATTTTTATTTTCGTTTGTTTTGAGTCTATGTCAGGATGAACAAGGAGCAACTCGAAATCGCCTAAGCATCGATCGATACCCCTATGGTATCGATCGACACCAATCGCGGATGAAAAGTTCACCAAGTCGATCTAAGCATGGTATCGATCGATACCATGCCGTGTGTCGATCGACACCGACTGTTCCAGAACGGTAATTTCTTGTTTCTCTTCGTTCTATCCTTTTTCTTTGTTTCTTTCACTGACTCTAGGCTAGATAACACTGGGGACAGTGTTGTTCAAGTCTGGGGGAGGTGTCTGCTGACATTGTTTTCGTTTTTCTTAGAGTCAGTCGTTTTATCGAGTCAAAACTGTTTTATTGAGTCAAAATTTGTTGGAGATGATGATCCTGTGCTTGAACCTATTGATTTGATTTTGTTTTTGAGTGCACAGTGTTACAGGATCAGTTCTAGATCGACTAATGAAAAATCCAAAGGCTGACCAGTTGACTAGAAAACATCCATGTCTCCAGCAGAGTTCTTCTGAAGCCTGAGCCAAATTTTTGCACTTCATCAATGTGGTTAATGTTCATAGAGCTTGATTCATCATTCATATCTGATAAAGGAACCCGTGTGTTTAGAATTATGGTATCTCTCTCCCCTGAAATAAGTTGATAGATTAAGAGCATAAAAGATTGAAATGATTTTCTTCTGAGTAGAGGGTTAGGAAAATTTCCAGCGATCCCATTATTCTACTTAAGAGGGGATGATCACACAAAGGATTGGAAGCGAGGCTAGGATTTTCCTATGATGCCATTATTCGCCTACATCCTTTGATACATAGATAGGGAAGAACCGGGGATTTGGTGGCAAACACCATCAATACTCGCGTCTCATACCTTGATATGTATATGCTAAGCTGAAAATAATAAAAATAATAAGAACATAATAAGTGATAAGTCTGGGGGAGAGAAATTGATACAAGAAGTGTAAAAAAAGGTGGTTCCTTTGTCAAGATATTGTCTGGTAAAGAGTCTAGAAGGTTCTTGAACATTAACTGCAGAGATGAAACTGGCGATGAGGGCTTTACTTGAACAATGCTGTGGGATTTTGTGTGGAGTCTGGAAAAGCTGCAAATGTCTACGGAGAAGTACATGGTGGTTAGATCGAAAGCTGATCAGGTGACATTTGGGTACTTGGGAAAAGGGTCTTTTCGATGGTTCAGGAACAGGTGAGTCTCTACGTTTTCAAACCTCTTTTTCTGGTTTAGTCTTCTATTTGCTTGAGGGCAAGCAAAAGGCTAAGTCTGGGGGAGTTGATATATCATGGTTTTTACCCCATTTAGGCCATGATATAAGTCCTTTTTATAGAGTCTTTATAGTATTTTGGAGTCTTTTTAGAGTCTTTTACAGGTCATAGCACGTTTGGAGGATTATTGGAAGTATTGGAGCTTTCTGGAGCAGTTTGTAGCAGAGCTAAAGATCGTGTCGCTGAGAACCTGAATTCACGTCGAGCATCGATCGATACCCCTTGGTATCGATCGACACTCAGCGCAGCAAGACACGACCCGCGAGTTTTCCAAGACTTGAGGAATTGCAAAAGCGCCCAGAAGTCTTTGATAATTACAAGAAGACCCCAAATCGTGTTTTAGGTTATAAATAAGAGTTTTCAGCCACCTGTTTAGGCTATGCCTTTTCATGCCTTTTCATGCCTTTTCATGCTTTATTTTATAGTTTGATTTTACTTTGGTTTTAGAGAGACAAGTCTGAATCTCCCTTCGTCCGAGATCAGATCTCTAAACCCTTCTTCCTATTCTATTGATGATTTATTCAAACATGTCTTTTGATTCAATTGCCATGTCTGAGTAGATCCACTTTAGGTTTAGGGTTTTCTCATAAAGGATTTCTTTGAATGCTAGGTTAATTATCTGTTTAGGATTCACCATCTGAATTAGTTCTTCACCTTAGGTTGTGTTCATAGCTAATTCTAGGTTGACGAATCTGGAACTTAGATCTTAGGATAATTGATTAGGCACGAGAGTGCGATTAATTACCTGATAGAACCTAGGTGAGCAAATTGATTATTCGCAAAGAGATTTGGTTTAATTGATTTGTGAACATATCAAACCTGATATTAAAGCTGATTTAGAATTTAGGATTCGCAAAGAGATTTGGAATTTCTAGGATTTAGATTTAGATAGTTTTCGCAGCGAGAGTTGGTTAGCTATATTTTAGTGATTTGAGTTCAAGAACTGCGCTAAATCTGAATCCTGTTAGTTAGTTAGTCTGCATTTACTGATTTTCTGAGAAAAACCCTGAGCCTATATTTCCCAATTGATTTACATCTCGTTTAATTTCTGCACTGCTTTTAATTACAACTGTTTGGCTTAGCGTAATTCGACACTATAGAATCTATTGTGCGTTTCTGTGAGTCTTCTGTGGTTCGACCCCTAGCTATACTATTACAACTGCTTTAGTACTTTAGGGTATTAAATTGAGCATATCAATGTTTTGAGCACTCCTTCATGTCCACCCATCAGACTAGAGTGAAACTACTCTAATATAGCTGGAATGAAAGGAGACCTTCTCGGAATAACTAGACACCCAGCCTTAAATAGAAGTCCCTTCTCATACCTGTATTCTGAATCAACCAGTGGGTTTCCTTTAAGTGACTGCAAGATCTCTTGTAACTCCTGGTCAATTTCCACTTGCTTCTTCAACTCCTCACGGTCAAGAGACATGGGAGCCGCGAGCTTCAACTCTAGAAACTGCTCTGTGTGTGGTCTTCTAGAGAGAGCATTTGCTACTCTGTTCTCAGCTCCTGCCTTGTATTCAATGGTGTAATCTAACCCCAAAAGCTTAGATGCCCAACGCTGTTGTTCCGGTGTCACAGATTTCTGCTCGAGTAAAAACTTGAGGCTGCGTTGATCGGTGCGAATCACCACCTTGTTTCCGGTCATGTAGTTCTTCCATTTAGTGACTGCGAAGACTATAGCTAACAGCTCTCTTTCATACACTGATTTCATCCTCCCTTTAGTTGAGAATCCTTGACTTATGAACGCTATGGGGCGGTTTCCTTGAGACAGTACCGCACCAATTCCAGTTCCTGATGCATCAGTCTCTATAACAAAGGGCTGGTGAAAATCTGGTAGCGCTAGAACGGGCAGATTCATCATGGCTGCTTTCAAATTCTGAAAAGCCACAGTAGCTTCCTCGTTCCACACAAATCCGTTTTTTCTCAATAGATTAGTGAGAGGTCTTGCCTTCTTACCATAATCATGCATGAATCTCCTGTAATACTCTGTGAGCCCAAGAAAACCTCTCAATTTCGTGACTGTCTTCGGTAGAGGCCAGCTTTTAATGGCTTCTAACTTGCTAGGATCTGCGGATACGCCTTTACCCGAGATAACGTGACCTAAGTAAGCCACCTCAGTCTGCCCAAACTCACACTTCTTCTCATTAGCATAAAAACAGTGCTGGTGCAAGAGTTTCATTACCGTCTCTAGATGATGTAGATGTGACTGGAAGGACGAACTGTAGACCAGTATATCACCGAAAAACACGAGGACAAACTGTCTGAGGTAAGGCCGAAACAGATCATTCATCATGGATTGGAAAGTAGTCGGGGTGTTGGTTAGCCCGAAAGGCATTACCAGGAATTCGTAGTGCCCTTCATGAGTCCGAAACGCGGTCTTTTCGACATCACTCTTTTTCACTTTGATCTGATGGTATCCGCATTTCAAATTGATATTCGAAAAAATTGTAGCACCATGTAATTCATCTAACAACTCCTCAATGACTGGAATCATATACCTATCTGTAACTGTCGCCTTGTTAAGAGCTCGATAATCTACACAGAAATGCCAGCCGCCGTCCTTTTTCTTCACTAAGAGAATCGGGCTGGAATACAGACTAATGCTAGGTCTGATGATTTCTGCTTCTAACATTTCCCTAACCAAGGTCTCTATTTCATTTTTCTGGGCAAAGGAGTATCGGTATGGCCTTACATTGATGGGAATTGCGGCCGCTAGAATATTAATGGCATGTGCCCTGGTTCTCTCTGGAGGCAGCTGCTTTGGCATTTGAAAAACCTTAGTGTATCTGGTAAGCAAATTGCGAATATCCGGCTTAATAGCCTCTTTGGATTTCCCTACTTCCCCTTCAAATAGAGATGTGAGCTCTAGCAAGTAAACCAGGTCAGCTTCTCTTATCACCTTCTCCATTGAATTAAGAGAGATTTGAGCTCTCACTAGCGTTGGATCTCCTACCAACGTGACCCACTTTTCATTGATCTTGTAGTTGGGCCTATGCAGAGCCCAATTAACTCTTGTATCTCCCAACGTAGCTAACCACGAATAGCCCAAGACTACATCCGTCGTACCCAATTCGAACAGCAAAAATTCTTCTACTATCTCCACCCCTTGAATTCCCAGAACAACGCCATTACATTTTCCTCTTCCTGCTATAATTTGACCATCCCCCACCTTAACTCCGAAACCTCGAGTTTCCATCACCTCTAATCCATGCGTTCTCACTAACGCTTCTGATATAAAGTTGGAGGTAGCCCCTGAGTCAATGAAGATAACTACCTCAACGTCTCCAATTTTACCTTTCATCCGCATCGACCTTTCAGCCGTAATGCCCGCCATAGACTGAAGTGACAGCGTAACAAGCTCATGCCCTATGTTTTCGTGATTCGGTTCCTCCTGCAGATCATTCTCTTCATCTGCATTGACCTCTTGTTCATCTCCTTCTTCGACCTCTAAGCACTTAAAACGTTGGGTTTTGCAGCGGTGTCCAGTAAAAAACCTTTCCCCACAATATCTGCAAGGATTGAAGTTGAACCTCGGAGCCTCGTTGTTATGACCAGAGCGACGAGTGTCTCTCCATGCCTCGAAGGAATGCCTAGCTGGTACAATCTCTCAATTCTTATGAGGACTGTAAGGCTGAGTGTGTTGATTTTGATTAAGTACAGGAGCTGAGTTAATTCGCGGGAAATTTCGGGACTGAAAGCTTGCCTTCTCATTCTCTTGTTCCTCGATCAGTTTGGCGGTATCAACTATTTCATCCATTCCCATGGGTCGATAACGCACCACCTGCTCTCGCAAACTCTTTTTCATTCCATTCAGAAATATTTCCTCAAGAACATCATTGGTGACGTGAGGCACCTCTACGGACAACTCTTCAAATTGTTCACGGTATTCTTCCACAGTTCCTTTCTGTCTTATGCGCAACAACTGTGGCACTATCGAACCACCTCGGCTAGGTCGAAACCTCTTGTTTAGTTTATCTTTGAAGTCCTTCCAGTCCTTCAAGCCTTCTCTATCTTGGGTGTATCTCAACCATGTCACTGCACAACCTGTTAAACAAGCTAGAGCTTCACTGAGCTTATCTGCTTCTGGTGTGGAGTTAACTGCGAAACAGTTCACAGCCCTGAAAATCCAGTCATCTGGGTTTTGTCCATCGTAGAGTGGTAGATCCATTCTCCTGACACGTGAATCTAGCTTCGGCTCTGGCGACTCCACCTTGTACTCAGTTTGTGTAACTTGTTGTGGTGTGTCCAACGTTCAAAACAGGATCGCTACTTGAGGTAGGGGTAACAGACCATCTCCGCGATGCTTCTCTGGTGCTCCTGGCGTTGTATTTGGTAGATCAGAAACCAGATTTACCATTGTTGTCAGAGTCTCTTCTCTGTTGCTCTTATTCTCTGCAAATCTAGCCGTAATCGTTTGGTTCAATTGAAGAATCGCGTTCTTCATCTCTGTCATTTCATCTCGTGACCGAGCTATCGTTTTCTGCATCTCAAGGGTTACACTGTCGAGCCGAATAATGTCCCCTGCCGTCGATCTATCCTGCGAGCCTGTGGTAGCGGTCGGATCTATCTTCGGAGGCATCCTGATTCTCTGATACCAATGATAAGCTTGGGCTTATCAAGTTAAGAAATGGAGTGGAAAGGAAGAAGATAAAGACGAGAATGAGAGAATGAGAGAGAAGGGAGGCGCATATAAGGAAATAGATATTATAATTCTTTTGATATCCAACTCTAAGGTTTCGGAAATGATTAAATACATGGTACCAAGATATAAAACGACAACACTTCCTGAGTATTATTTAGTACCGCGGAGAACGCCTTAACATACTCCACGGGTAGCACGGCGGCAAGGGGGAAAGGACTTTAGATGGGGAAGCCTCAATGAAAACTCTGATGTCCGTATCTCCGTCGTCCCCGAACGGATCTCTCCTTCTGCTGGCCCACTCGCCACCACAACACCCCACGACTTCAGATCCGCCGCCGCCGGCAAGGCGAAACCCTAACCGCCAACACCTTCGACAGAGACATCGCAGAGAGAGAAAACAAGAGGAGGAACACTGCCGCTTCTCGTCCTCACTGAATCAGATCTAAGATTCACCACCGACTCAAACCGCAGATGCCTTGCCACACCACCGCATAACCACATATTAGGTCGCCAATCTTCGCCGGAATAGAGCTCCTCCCTAGGGATGAAGCGTCATCGGTTGCAAAAGCATTAGGATTCACCCTCGACACCGACGAGAGGCCAGATGCCGAAGACACTACAAGAAAACAGGCTAAAACCGACGGCCATATCCGTCGGAATCCCGTCGGAAAAGGCCATTTCCGAGGGATTTCCGACGAATATTGGCCGTCGGTTCTAATTCGCCGGAAAACTAAATCCGTCGGAAATCCTTCGGAAAATTTCGAGGGATTTACGACGGACAGAAAAACTGAGGGATTTCCGAAGACTAATCCGAGGGTAAAATCCCTTGGAAATCCCTCGGTAAATTCTGAGGGATTTCCGAGGAAAGACAAAAAACCGACGGATTTTCGAGGACCGATCCGAGGACAAGATTATGAGGGATTTACGACAGATTGCCGAGGGAAACAAAAACCGACGGATTTCCGAGGACTAAATATTCCGACGGATTTCCGAGGGAAGACAAGCACCGACGGATTTCCGAGGACCGATCCGTGGACAACATTCCGAGGGATTTCCGAGGGGGTATCGATGGATCCATCCGTCGGATTAAATATTTAAAACGAAAATATAAGATTAATTTATTTAATTTGTAATATAATTTTAAAATTAAAAATTAATTAAATTAAATAATGTTAAACATAAATAGATAATTAATTATAGAATTAAATTACAAAAACATAATGTTTAAAAGTTTTTGAAAATAGAAAAATTACAAAAAAAAATTTCAAATCAAAAAGATGTGTAATCACCGAACTTCGACGCGAACCACGCGTCCATCTTGTCGCTCTTCGTTCTATGAGTCGAGAGCTCGTCCTCCAAAACCGTGACCTTCTGCTTGAGCTCTTTGTTTTGACGGATGAGTTCTGGATCCATCGAGAAACCAGTAGAAGAAGACGATGCACGTTGGGTCGTAAGCTTACCCAACCCAGGCCGACGACCTTTTTTAACGGGTACCTCCGACGAAAACAATAAAAAAACATTAGAAATTTTACTTAAAAATAATTATCTAAATTGAAATAATAATCTAAATGTTTTACTTATCTCGAGGACTAGGTTGTTCATCTCGGCCCGAGTGATTTCGTTGGATCCGGTGTAGTCATCCTGCGATCTCTGGGTGAGAATATCCTCTTGCACCTTCGTCATCTTTTCGACCATCTCCCTGACGGCTCCATCGTCAATTCGTCCCGTCTTCTTGTTAGTGTGAGTCCTCACCATCAGTTGCAGAAGATCGGGAGCTTCCCCGTATTCCTGCGTCTACAAAACAATTAAAACCGTTAAAGATAATCGTTTTTTTATTAAAAAAAAAGAACTAAAAACTGCAAAAATACTTACCATTTCGATTTCGGTGGTCAAGAAACTCTTTGCCCCGTTGTTGTGGATAGCTTCTCCCTTCCCGCCTCGGCGACTCTTCCGGTTCTGGGAGTTAGTCTCAGATAGAGATATGGTCTTCTCTTGTTTCCAATACGGTACGTATTCCGTATACACATCCTTGTTCATGCCTTTTGGCTTATCTTTCCCCTTTTCCAAGTTTTCTTCCAGTCGCACATGTGGCGCGAGAATTGCGTGCTAGCCTCCTTATAAAATTCCGTCTCCACCGTCTTTGTGATCGCATGGTGCCAATTAAACTCTTGCTACAAAAAAGAAATAGAAATATAGATGTTAACAAAATATCAAAATATATAACAAAAAAATAAATAAAGATTTACGTACTTACCGCAAACGTACGAAACCACATGTTTTGTTCGTCGCTATGTTTTGTTCGTCGCTAGGCATCTCCAAAAATTTCGGGTATGGTTTGTCGAGGATGCTGTACAACATCTTCAGAATCGACTTGCTGATGCCATTCCCAGAGATTCCAAACCTATGAAAAAACAAATTAAATAACAGTTATCAAATCAAAAAAATAAGTAATTAAGAATAAAAAAATTATTACCAAGTAGATCGAGGAATCCGATATTCCTGATCGAAAACTTTGAGTAGTTCTCGTCCCGGCTGTTGAACGAGCTCCTCGATGGTCATGATCCTCGGTTGAGCTACACTCTCCGTGTCCGGAACATTAGTCTGGCTAGAACCTGCCTCAGTACCCTCGTCACCCCTCTGACGGTCTAGATCGAATCCAGAGTAAGACCTGCAATAAAAAAAACGAGATCATTTTAAAAACTTTTAACTATTACTAAATAATTTGCTAAAAAACCAAAAAAAAATTTAAAAAAAATTCTAAAATAAAAATCGTTTATAAAAATATAAATTTCTTAAAACCTATTTTTAAAAATATATTTATAAAAAACGTATTTGAAAAATATAATGAAAAAATATATTTTATAAAAAATGTTTTATATATATATATAATTTCTAAAAACGTTTTTAAGAAATATAATTTAAAAATATATTTTATAAAAAACGTTTTTTATATATATAATTTATAAAAACGTTTTTAAGAAATATAATTAAAAATATATTTTATAAAAACGTTTTTATATATATAATTTATAAAAATGTTTTTAAGAAATATAATTTAAAAATATATTTTATAAAAAACGTTTTTATATATATAATTTATAAAAACATTTTATAGAAATATAATTTAAAAATATAATTTATAAAAAACGTTTTTTATATATATAATTTATAAAAAATGTTTTTTATATATGTAATTTATATAAAATTTCAACATACACTAATCTAAAAAATAATCTTAAATATTAACACATAATCCACAATAAAAACCACAAATCCCAAAAAAATCAAGGTAATCTAACAACTTAATCTAACAAAAAAATCCACAAATTCCACAACCTAATCTAATTAACAATCTAACAACCTAATAAAAAAACCACAAATTCCACAAAATTTCAACCTAATCTAACCCAAAAAAAAAAATTTAAAACTTACATTGAGCGAGGCGGATGTCGATCCGAAGAAGAAGAGAAGAAGAGGAGAAGAAGAGAAGAAGAAGAATAAGAAGAGAAGAGAAGACGAAGACTCACCCGGAAGAAGAAGAGAAGAAGAAGAAGCAGAGAAGAAGAAGAAGAGAAGAAGAAGAAGCAGAGAAGAAGAAGAAGCAGAGAAGAGAAGACTCGCCCGAAGAGAAGAAGATGAAGAAGAGAAGAAGAAGAAGAGAGGGAGATGAAGAGAAGAAGAAGATGACGAGATTGAGAGAGAGAAGATTAATGGTTCGGCGGAGATTGAGAGAGAATGGCTCGGTGAATTATGACTAAAGATTTCCCTCCGTCGGTAATCCGTCGGAAACCCGTTTCATTTAACCGCCTCGGATTTTCTTTTTTTTCGTTTGGCGGTTTAATTTCCCAGGGGAAATTTCAGGATCCGTCGGAAATTTCCGAGGGATTTTCGACGGATTTTCGACGGTTTAGGGTTTATGGTTTATATTATGAAAATTTCATTAATTTTAGTGTTTAACAATCAGTAGTGTTATATACCAATAAGAAATTTTTTTTAAAAAACAATCAAAACAAGTTTTTTGGGAGTTTGTAAAAATCGATAGATGAACGAATTCAAGCATTCATAAAAACAAATAGAACATCTAAGGACATTTACGTTTTTGCTGAGGGTTTTAACTAAATAGTTTAAAACGTATGATTTTTAAAAACATTTCACATAAACTAGTGTATATTTGTAAGTTCTACATCTAAGAAGACCTAACGACTTCAAAAACGTGCAAATTTGAGGTTTTAAACCCTAAACCGTCGGAAATCCCTTGGAAATTTCCGAGGGATTTTCGACGGATTTAAAGATTTCCGGGGAATACTTAAATCCGCTATTTAAGTATTCCCCGGGTCAGCTTTACCCGAGACATTTTCGAATGCCCTCGGCTAAAACCGTAAATCCCCTCTGCTAAAACCGTAAATCCCCCGGCTAAAACCGTTAATACCCTCGGCTAAAATCGTTAATCCCTCCGGCTAAAATCGTTAATCCCCTCGGCTAAAACCGTTAATCTCCCGGCTAAAACTGTAAATCCTCCGGCTAAAACCGTAAATCCCATCGTCTAAAACCGTAAATCCTTCGGCTAAAACCGTCAATCCCTTCTGAAATTTTCGAGGGATTTCCAACGGTTCAGGGTTTAAAACCTGCCTGGGGGATTTACGGTTTTAGCCGGGGGTTTAGAGTTTTAGCCGAGGGGATTAACGGTTTTAGCCGGGGGATTTACGGTTTTAGCCGGGGGTTTAGAGTTTTAGCTGAGGGGATTGACGATTTTAGCCGGGGGATTTACGGTTTTAGACGATGGGATTTATAGTTTTAGCCGGGGGATTTACGGTTTTAGCCGGGGGATTGACGGTTTTAGCTGGGGGATTTACGGTTTTAGCCGAGGGGTTTAACGATTTTAGCCGAGGGGATTAACGATTTTAGTCGAGGGGATTGACGGTTTTAGCTGGGGGATTAACGATTTTAGCCGAGGCGATTTACGGTTTTAGACGAGGGGATTAACGATTTTAGCCGAGGGGATTAACGGTTTTAGCCTGGGGATATCGATTAACGATTTTAGCCGGGGGATTGATGGTTTTAGCCGGGGGATTGACGGTTTTAGCCAGAGGATTTACGGTTTTAGACGATGGTATTTACGGTTTTAGCCGGGGGATTTACGGTTTTAGCCGGGGAATTTACGGTTTACTATATTTATGTTTAATTTACGGGAAGAAAGCTAGGTTTTTATTTCATAAAAAGGTTAAAACATGATAGATAAATACAATATATTACATAATTCATTATTCGGAATCCGTTGAATAATCTGACGTAGCTGAATCGGAGTGCTCGTCAAATTCGCCGATCTCTTCCTCTGAATCCTCAAAGACCTCGTAATTCCCGTCCCTGGTGAAATCAACCACGAGATCAACTTCAAGAGAATGCTCGATCGGACCTAAGTTACCTATTGCCGGAACCTGCAAAGGGTCGTGCTCGGACACACCATAATCTCTTCTCCTTGGGTGTATCAACGTAACTGTAATCCAAGGGTCTTGCTTGTTCCTAAGCCGGGGGTATCGAATGTAGGAAACCTGATCCGCTTGTGAAGCAAGAATGAAAGGATCGTATTTTTGAAGTCGCTTTCTAGAGTGGACAGATGTAACACCAAATGCGTCCTGGCTTACACCTCCTACTGGACTATACCAATCACAATATAACGCAATGCACCTCAAGTCGAGCATCCCTGGATAATGGACCTCCAATATTTCGCGGAGGACACCATAGTACACAACTTCTCCAGATTGAGTTGATATACCAGAATTACAAGTTGTCTTTGAGCTTCCTTCCCGATGAGCCTTAAAAGCATACCCTCGGGTGCAATACATCGGATAAGACTTTGCAATAAACGTGGGGCCTTTCATCATCTCAACTAACCAGGTCGGAAACTCATTACCGAGAGCAATCATCTGACGAACCTGTTAAAATTTTAAGTGGACAATAATCGACACAATGTTTAAATTTTTATTGCTAATTTAAATATATAACAATAAATCATCATTTATCACTTACATGATATTTCAACCAATCACCAAAGTCATTCTGCTTGACGACATCAAGCTCATCCTCTGTGTAATTTGGATACCATTCGCGTATTTGGGTCATGAACATCATGTGCATGAACAAATGCATTAGAAAATTATAATAACATTAACCAATAAAAAAATAACATTTAATTAGGTACCTCTCATATTCTAAAACGTCATCGCAGTTTGTCAGAATATACATATGCAAGTGCCTTTGCTCCTCCTCTAATAGTCGTTGATCCTTTCTTTTTCCACTTAGTCGTCCAATCTGAGTAAATATATCGGGAACATAGACAGGATAACTAACTCTGTTCCCTCTATCATCATGACGTGCGAGGCGTCTACTTTTTGTTTGGACTTGCGCTGGAAAGTAGTAGCTAGCAAAGTTGGAAGTTTCTTCATTAATGCTCTGTGCGACAATAGAACCCTCGACTCTAGAAAGATTTTTCACCTTCTTCTTTATGTGGAACATATACCGCTCAAAAGGGTACATCCATCGGTATTGAACAGGCCCACCAAGTGCTGCTTCTCGAGGGAGATGAATATGAAGATGTTCCATAACATCAAAAAAGGCAGGAGGAAATATTTTTTCGAGGTTGCAAAGGAGAACCGGGATGTTTTTCCCTAGATTTTGGATTCCGGTTGTTGTAAGTGATCTCGTGCATAGATCCCGGAAGAAAGCACCGATCCCTGCATATATAGTACACATACAAAATTAAATAACTTCCGTTTAATAATCACAAATATAAAATCACCATACGTAATAGTGTAAATGTATGTAAACCTGCAATAGCTCCATGGACGTTTATAGGTAGAAGATATTCAAATGCAAATGGAAGGAGGTGCTGCATGATAACGTGACAATCATGACTCTTCATCCCAGAAAACCTCCATTCTGAACTATCGACGCAATTACTAAGGTTAGATGTGTATCCGTCTGGGAATTTGACACCGTGCTTAATCCAATTGAAAAACTCCTCCTTTGAAGACGCATTCATCCGGAAAACAGGGGGATGTAGTGATTTCCCGTTTGCCATTACATGCAACTCCTTACGGGAACAAATATCTGGCAAGTCCAATCTGGCCTTCAAATTATCTTTCGTCTTTCCTTGCACATTTAGAACAGTGTTCATGATCTTGTCGAAAAAGTTCTTTTCAATGTGCATCACATCTAGATTATGGCGCAGAAAATGTTCTTTCCAATATGGCAAATTCCAGAAAATACTCTTCTTGTGCCAATTGTGATACTCACCACAACCGTCAACGGGATAATGCCCATTACCCCCACATGAAACTGTCTTCTCGACACCAAAATATCTTAACTGATTCATAATATAATTCCCATCTACCTCAGGAGGTGGACCATTGAAAACTTTTTTGTTCTTTCTAAACAATGTTGTGCTCCGTCGATATGGATGATCATGCGGTAGAAATCGTCGATGACAACGAACCAAGAAGTCTTACGTCCGTTCTTCAATTGGAACGCATCAGTGTTATCTTGACAATACAGACACGCCAACCTTCCATGCGTCGACCATCCAGATAGCATACCGTATGCTGGGAAATCCCTTATGGTCCACATAAGTACCGCACGCATCATAAAATTCTGTTGCAGGGAAACATCGAACGCTTCAACACCATCTTTCCACAACATTTTCAACTCAAAAATTAATGGCTGTAAGAAAATATCAAGCGATCTATTAGGATGCTCTGGACCTGGGACGAGGATCGTGAGGAACAAAAACTCTCGTTTCATGCACATAGATGGCGGTAAATTGTACGGTGTGACAATTACTGGCCACAACAAATATTTCCTCCCATGCTTTCCAAAAGGGTTGAATCCATCCGTAGATAACCCGAGGTATACGTTCCTTGGCTCACACGCAAAACTAGGATAAACCTCTAGAAAATGTTTCCATGCTTCTGCATCTGAAGGATGCACTATCTCTCCAGCTGAGTTATGTTCTGCATGCCATCTCATAGGCTCTGCCGTGCGCTGGGATTGATATAACCTGTTCAACCTATCAGCTAGGGGAAGATACCACATCCGTTTATGTGGAACAGGTACTCTGCCTCCTGTATCCTGATAGCGAGGTTTGTGACAAAAACGACACTTCAACCGGTTTTCATCCTTTCTCCAGTAGATCATACAGTTGTCGATGCACACATCTATCATCTGATAAGGTAATCCAAGACCAGCTACAAGCTTCTGAATCTCGTAGTATGAAGCCGGTGAAATATTATCTTCAGGTAAGACATCTCTCACAAAATCAGCTATCGCATCAACACAATCTTCAGCCAAGTTGAAATCCGTCTTTATAGTCATCAACCTGCTTGCAGTTGAAAGAGGCGATATTCCATCTCTACATCCTCTGTATAATGGCTGCTTTGACGCATCTAGCATATCAAAAAACTTCCGCGCTTCTGAATTTGGTTCCTCTATCCTGTTACCCAACATGATGATACGATGCAATATTTTCACGAAACGCATCATTCACCATCTGAGTGTAACCTGCGTTTACATCTACTTCCGGTGTTGGTTCCTCTAACCTAGTACCCGAAGTACTACCAAACATATCTGATGTGCTACCATAGTATTGCACCATTGAATCGGTTTCTCCGTGGGTATACCAAATCTTGTAACCAGACATAAATCCATTCCTATATAAGTGCTTCCTTACATCCCTAACTGAGACTAATCTATGATTCCGACATTTAGTACAAGGACAATACATTTTACCGTATTCCGATGTCATGCTATTGTTTGACGCAAAGTTCATGAACTCCTCCACACCTTGTGCAAACTCATCCGTCAATTCCCCCGTCACGGGATCACGCTGAGGTTTGTCCATCCACGATCGAAAATAAGACATATTGTGTAATTTAATTTGTTTTTTTTCTTGTGAATGTTGTGAATGAGGGGAGGAGTATTTATAGAGAAATGTTTGTTTGTTCTTTGCATACACAAGAATCTTCAAAATACCAAAGACAAACACATGAATTAAACATTGGAACAACCTAACTATATGAACAAAGACATGTCAAAAAAAGGCAACGAATGTTTACAAAGTTGTAAAACTTCTGCTTAATCCAACGGAAACATTCCAAACTGTTTACAAACAAAGCAAGAAACGTATATACAAGGGGAGAAGTATTTACGAAGCGAGAATATATACAAATCCGTCGGAAATCCGTCAGAAATTTTCGACGGATTTCCGACGGCTGTTCCGAGGGATTAATTTCTCTCGAAAATCCCTCGGAAAATTCCGAGGGCTTATAGCCGTCGGAAATCCCTCGGAAATTTCCGACGGATTTCCGAGGGAATTCAGGTTCGTTGATATTCCTTAGGAAAATTCCGACGGATTTCCGAGGGAAATTATTCCCACGGTATGCCCTCGTTATGCTCTCGATTTTCCGTTCTAAAATACCGTCGGAAATCCGGATGTTTTCTTGTAATGATAGAAACCTCCAAAACTAGTAAATTTGGGAGATGCTGCCTCTTTACTTAAGTCAAAGAGAAAATCGCTGCGAGTAAAGCTCACTCGCGCGACTACACAATTTTTCTCCTATACTTTTTCAGTGGTGAAAGATTTGAAAGAGTATCTCCAGACAAAGCGTGTAATGGTCAATTGGCTATGGTAAAGAATCTTGAAAGGTAAGGCATAAAAGCAAAGGAGATATAATAAGAAATTAATCAGAGGAAAAGTAGCAAAAAAAAAAAAAAAGAGACGAGGTAGAAGAAAAGAAGGTTTCATCACTTCATGCTTTTTTCTCCCTTTTAAATTTGTTTCTTTAGACTTTTTCTAGCTTTGCTGCTTCCAAGAAAATATTTTGATGACTAACTCGACGTTTCGCAAATTATATATACCTTGCGTGTATAAACAAAGGTCTCTATAAACAATAGTCAAAGGACTTAAAAAATGAACAATAGTCAAATGGACAGTATTAAAAAATACATCTACAAGATGCAATTAGTTCATCCAATGCTATGTGTTATTGTGTTTGCTCTAAGTTATTAATTGTTATCTCGTACTAGGAATGGTTTTCAAAGTTTCCTTTTGTAAGCATCATTATTAAGTGTTGTTCCATTTTTGATGATATAATAAATAGATTACTTAAGATTTTTACTCCTTCCATTCATATTAAGTGTCGTTTTAGAACTTAAACTTCGTTTTATGTCAAGTGTTATTTTATATTATTAATGCAGATTTTCTTATAAATCTTCCACTTTTAACATTATTCATTTAGTTTATTTATTAAATCTTCCACGTAATTATTCTAATATGTTAAACCTTTTTTTTAATAAAATTCTTGAGAAGCTCTATATTGACAACGTAATTATTCACGTTGTCATGTATTTATATTATCATGTATGTCAATATTCTCATCATTTTCATATATCTTATTATATAAAGCCGAATGTTTCAAAGTTGCTAACTCACATGACCGCGACACATGCCAAATTAAATTAATCAGATTTTGAATTGTATAAATAAATTCTAATTAGATTTTGCCGTATAATATTAACAATAGAAGACAAATGTATAATTGATTTCAAATCCTAAATGGTAAAATTATTAAACAAAAAAAATTGAAAATAGAAATTTATTTTAAAAACCAAATTAATTTAAAAAAGGAACAAATAAAAAATAGAAAATTGTATAACCACTTCTTAATTTTAAAAGGTAAAGTTACTAAAAAATAAGAAAACTAATATTTATCTTAAAATGCAAAGTTAATAAAAAGTCTATAATAAAAAATTTCTTCTGGTTATGTATAAGATAAATAAATATATGAGTGTTTAAATAATACAAAAATCTCATTAGCATAAGAATATGAAAATAAAATGTTTGGAAATACGTGAAAAAAATAATAAAAAAAATTGAATCAAAATAGGAGAATACTAATGAATAAATAATTGTTAGGTTTTTCTATAGCTAGTTTCGCGTTAGCGGTTTCAACCTTATATTATTAATTTTCACGGAAGGTCTAATTTTGTTTTTGAAGTTTTGTTTTTACGGGTTATAAAATATTAAATTATAAACACGCGTATACACGGGTCCTAATCTAGTATTAAAAAATTAACAAATATTTATACTATTAAAACAGAAACACTTTTAGAATCTTATTTCCAAACATTCTTTATTTTTAAAAATAAATTAAACATGTTGCCAAACATATATTAAACATGTTGTCAAATATTTATTAAATTTATTATACACTTAAAAACTACAAATTAAACATATTTAAATAAATAACATTTAAATTAGTTATTATTGCTCATTTCATATTTTATATATTACAAAATATTTATCATGTGCCGGCGCATGGTTTAAAATCTAGTAAATCATTAAAATTTATATAGTTTATTTTTTTTAAAATCCTTTCGATATCAATTAATCTATGTAACTAACATGTTTGATGGGCCAATAAGAGAATTTAGAGGAAAAATTAAAAATTGGGTGCAACTAAGAGGTTTGAACTCTAGTCACGGGGGTCAAAATAAGTGCACATAACCAAATTATCCAACATTTACCATTTATCTAATATAGCTTTCCTAGCTAATAGATCAGCACAAACATTTGTCGTTCTATTCCTATATAAAAATTTGATCATTTCAAACTTACTACTCCATTTTTTGATGTTCTCCAAAAAGTTTTGTACCTTAAGATTAGAAATGTTTCTCATTGATTATTTGATTGATCATAAGATTATTACCTTCAAACTCTACATTACGGTATCCAAGAGCTCACGCCGCTTGTATTGCCCAAATAAAGGATGTACATTCTGATTCTTCCGGTATATATCTTCCTTGAAATGTTTCCATTCCGCAGTCAAGAAATAATCCATTAATGTTTCTGATGATCCAACCAAGCCCAGACATCCGGTCCCTATCATGATGAGATGCATCATAGTTACATTTGACCTAGTCATTAGGTGGCTTTTTCCACCGTACATGATTTAATCGATTCCTTATAGGTGGTCTGTTACCATCCTCGTGATCAGGTTGATTATCAATCCATTCTCTAACATCTCCCGAGACCAACTCTTAAGCTTCTTGTGGCGTAATAGTTTTGTGGTTGAACATGATCTTATTTCGACATTTCCAAAGACGCCACAACATCCATAGAGGAACATGACGGTTGTAATCCGATACATAATCATCCTAGTGTACTGAAAATAGAAATCTCAGCTTGTCTTCAATTGATGTTTGACGTCGACATAGTATGTGTGTAGATATACCACTTAAAACGCCACACTTCTTTAGCATAATGGCAAGAGAAGAAAACATGGTCACTGGTTTTCGTATACGTGCAGCAATGAGCATAGAATCGATCTACATTCATATGTCGATGTCGGAGATTTTCGTTAACTGCTAAGGCCTTTGGATGCTAGTCTCCATAGGAAATGCTTAATTCTTGGAGCAACGTTAGAGGACCATATATCACGAGCAATGTCTGGATGCGCCGCAAGGGGCAAGGGGAGCATGAGGATTTTCTTCCGGCAAAAGATTCTCCAATATGAGTCGATGGCCTGTTTTAACCGTGTAATTTCCATCCTTAGCATATCTCCAAATCAAGCTATCGGATATATGTGCAGATGGTAGGAAAATCTTTTTAATAAGATGGTGGTCATGTTGCTCAATCTTCTCCATAAGCTTTCTATCATCTCACTATAATGTTGATTGATCAATTAGTTCATATACGAGTGTTGTTGGGTCTACATTTGGCCTTAGCATGGGATTTCGTGGAGGCTTTGTTGGTAGCCATGGATCAATTCCAACTCTAGTTGAGGTACCATCTCCAATGCTTGCATAAGATCCAGCTTTTAGTAAGTCACATCCAAAAAGTAGTGATTGCCACCCATACGAAGGCTTTGTGCCACGATTTGCATTCAACAGAGATCCATCTCAAAAATAACAGGCTTTGAGAACTCTATGTAGAAGGCAGTTTGGCCGTCTCATGAGTTTCCACACTTGGTTAGCTAATAAGACTTGATTAAATTTAGAGAAATACACTGGAATGACTCAAATTTTTACAGAAATTACTAGAATGACTCCCTCTTAAATGGGTTACTAGAATGACTCAAATTTTATTGAAAAAGACTTTAAAATCTTAATTATCCTTCATAATCACAGAATTGCCATTTTGATTTAAATTTACAAAGAAAAAACCACTAATTACACAATCAATTAATCACTAGTAAAGAATCATTGATTTATACAATCAGCAATTAGTTTATTTTAAATATATTTAACAAAATTATATCAACTAAATATTGAAGAGAACCAAAAAAAAAAAAAAACATCACGACAAAAAAAACTCTCATTCTCTCTCGAAAACCCTAGTTCGTCGGCGGCTCTCTACTCGATTTCTTCTCGGTCTGGTTCGTCACAGACTTTCCTCTAATCTTCTCTTCTATGTTTGTTTTCAGCAGTGGGTATTTTGCGATGTCCTTTGGCGGTGAAGGGCGGCGATTTTTTCTCGGTCCGGCGGTGGCTTCGCCGCTGGTTCAGATCTCTAGCGGTGTTGGTTGTCGGTTCGTCTGGATCTGTGGTGCGCTGGTGCTTTGGATCAGTGGTTTTCTTGGATTTGGTTTAGGGCTCATCAGGGGTTCGTGTGTAAGTGGTCTCCGGTGGTGGTGAGGTGGCGGTGCTTGCTTGTTGGTGGTTGAAGCAGAGATAAAGAGAGAGATAGAGAAAGAAGCGTTGAGGTCTATGTGCGTTAATAATCAATGGTCTTATGCTGTTTTCAGGAAAATCGGTTGCCAAAATTCAAGGTACTAATTCCATTCTCTAATTATCATAAACCCAAGCTAGGTCTTTCAAGGTTTGAATGAGCTTTATATTAATCAAATTTTAATCAGTTTTGGTATTGGTTTGTTAGTTTTTTAAGTTTGGGAAATTTTGATTAAAGGTTCTTCGAACTCAGATATCATATTCTAAAAGATTGTATATGTGTAGTAATGGATTTGATTTGTCATATCTGTAGCACGGTGGTGATGTTAATGCAGCTGATAACGCTGGTGGAGATTTTTGATCTCCGACGAGTCCATTTTCTGAGATTTTGGAATCAAGAGGTGCTAACGCTGGTGGAGATTATCCGCCGCCGTTCTCGTGATTTTCCTCCGCCGTGATTTTCTGGTTTGTGCCATTGTAATTGAATGGCGAGATCCAGCTTCTGTATTACACAATTTCTTTGATTTTTCATCCATGGTAGATTTTTGTGGTGTTGATGACAGATTTGTGTAAATTTCGATTATTTTGGTGGCAGATTTGTTTATATTACAGATTTATGTTGCTGTTTTTGTACTTAGTTTACGGCATATTTGTTTTTAGTTACAATAAAATTATTCCAACTATTTTGACGTTAGACTTGTATTATCTATTGCAGACTTGTTTTGCTTTTACTTATTGCGGCAAACTTAAAATTTAGTTCTTACAATAGAGTTATTAGGCTTATTTTTTGATGGTTGACTTGTTTTACCTATTGCCGCAAACTAAAATATTTATCCTCATTCAAATGATTTCAAATACTTAAAAAATAACTTGAAATTGATACTAAAATAGTGGTTTTGATTCATTATTTCAGAACTATTCCTATTACAAAATAGCGGTCACATACGTTTATAACCATATAAAGAATTGTAAATTGTAACAAGTGCATCTAGGATAAATAAAGTGAGCAATTCGAGTTGATGCTATGTCACAAGTTCAATTGTAAATTATCGAAAAATCCATTGACAAAGTTGGAATTTAAATCTAAAAAGTTGGAATTTTTTATCTTTCTCTTTGAAAAATTCTAACCAAAAGACTAACTAAAACATATTTTTTTAATCGAATAAACAAATCTCTTATTTAAAAGCTTAATAAACTTTAATCAAACATTTTTCCATTTGGGATTACGATTTTTGGGTTGAGATACATACTTCCTTATCAAAAATCACCCTAGCTATATTCGAACTCGAGTTGGTAGAATGGTGAGTCTTTAACTAGAACCACTTTGATACACCATACTTTCATAAAAACTTTATAATTTAAGAAGCACCTAGCTCAACCAATGTCGTAATAAAATTAAAACTGCCATCAAAGATAATTAAATATGCGGCTAAAAGTTTACCGCCACATGATTAGCAACGTAAAACTACCATCAATAATCAATAAGTCTGTTATTAAATGTCTACCACCATTGGAAAATATAAGTCTGTCATCGACAAGTCTACTACCATAAAAAGGTTATTCTAGTAAGAGAACAAATATGCTACCATTACAAAATAGAATGTCCACTACAAGAAAACAGGGATATTTCCGACGGTCAAATCCGTCGGAAATCCGTCGGAAAGGGTCTTTTCCGACGGATTTAAGCTGTCGGTTACAGTTCGTCGGAAATATGGTTTCCGTCGGAATCCGTCGGAAATTTCCGACGGATTTGTGCCGTCGGAAAGCCGTCAGACATTCCCGACGGATTTCCGACCGCGTACGTTCCGACGGATACTCCGACGGATATTCAGTCGGAAATGCCGTCGGAAATGCCGTCGGAAATCCGTCGGTAATTTCCGACGGACTTCCGACGGATTTGTGCCGTCGGAAAGCCGTCAGACATTTCCGACGGATTTCCGACCGCGTACGTTCCGACGGATTTCCGACGGATATATTACCGACAGAATTTCCGACGGATGGTGATCGAATGAATTTGTCGGAAGTCCGTCGGAAGATATTTCTGACGGATTTCCGACGGTAACTATTTTCGACGGAGTTACGACGGATAATTTGATCGGAAGTTGTCTCGGAAGTCTGTCGGTTCTTCGTCGGAAATAGGTTCCGACGGATTTACGACGGTAACTATAACGCCCCGACCACCCCTACCTGTGGGCCCCATGCCTTCTCTCGGCCCGTGGGCCCCACCCTTGTCCGACGGCCGGTGCGTTAGTCCGGAGGCTTGTAATACTTGTTTACTGACCCTGCAATCACCACGTGATCTTTCCCCGTGTTTTGTCCTCACTCACACGATACCGCGAATCATTTCCCGGAAGGTCACCCATCCTTAGACTACTCCAGCTCAAGCACGCTTAACTCTGGAGTTCTTTCGGGCAAGTGATCGGAAAAGCTAAGTGCACTTTGGTGTCATAGATAGCCAAATCAATTCTTATAAGCCTCTCCGCATATACAAGAAATCGGGATGTTACAGTAACTTATTCCGACGGTTTTCCGACGGAATTGGTATTTTGAATTTTATTTAATTATTTATTTTTTTGAAATTTATATATTAAAATTATATAAATTTGAAATATAAATTAAAAATAGAAATAATAAATATATAAATTCATTAAACAAAATTAAAAAATTCATTACACATTAAAATAAATTGTTCAAAAAAAAAGCATTAAAAGCAAATATTTAAACGGTTGGAGAATCTCCGTCGTCGGGATTATTATCCCGAAACATATGCGGGAAGCATTTTTCCATCGTCTTCTCCAAGCAGGAGAGCTTCTTGTTGGTAGTCTGTTGCTCTGTCCGTAGCTCTTCAACCTGCTGGTCACGGTCTTTCACCGTTTGGGTGAGCCTCTCGATTTCTACCCGGTACTCCGAAGGATAACGAGGAAGCGAGGAAGAAGATTCCTGGGTCGGAAGGGTGCCTAACCCAGCGAATCGACCTTTCACTTGCCGGGTTTGCTGCGAATAATTAAAACCGATAATAAATAAATAACGAAAATAAAAAAAAAACGAAATGAAATTAAAACTTACCTCAAGTACAATCTGGTTTATCTCTTCCCGGGACAAAGAGTTCGAGGACGTCGATCCTTCGATAGTGAGCTGCGATGATAGTTCACGGTCCAGCTTCGTCTTCTTGCTCTTCTCGACAACATCCCGCATCCCCAAGTCCTGTATCTGACCGGTTTTCTTGTTGGTGTGTCTATTCTCGATGAGTTGAAGATAATCGGGTTCGGAACCAGATTCTCTCGCCTGCGAAAATTTGTTAAGTTAAATAAATATAAAAAACAGAATTAACAATAAAAAATTTAAATTAAACTTACCATTTCCATCGCTTCCCGTTCGATGGTCTTTGCGCCCGCGTTGTGGATGTAGACCCCTTTCCCGCCTCGTTGGCTATTTCGGTTCTTCGACTGTTGCTCGGAGGTCTTTTTCATCGCATGCCTACTCCAGTACTCACAGAAGCCCTTCCAGACGTCGTCGTCAAGGTCCTTCGGCTTGTCTTTGTTGTGCTTACACTTCTGCTTCCACTCGTACATGTGCTTCGAGTACGAGTTTGCGGCATACTTGTCGAATGTGTCAATGACTTTGCGCGTATGATGAGAGTCCCACGTGAACTCTTGCTACAATTTTTTTAAAAAATATGTTACATATCAAAAAGAAAAATTGACAAAATGAAATTCAAAATAAATAATATATCAATAAATAACTTACCGCGAAAGTCCGGTGCCACACGTCTTTCTCCTCGGTAGGCATGTCCGAATACTTCTCGTACGGTTTGTCCAACATGTTGTGGAGCATCCGTAATATCGCCTTGGTGATCTGAGTCGACAGCTTAAACCTGAAAACATTATGAAAAGATATAAATATGTTAAGTTTAAAGGGAGAAGAAGCGAGAAGAGGGAGAAGAAGCGACAGAAGAGAGAGAGGAAGAAGAGAGAAAGAAGGAAAAAAACTTACGTTTCGTCGATATAATTCGATGTCCGTCGGAAATCCGTCGGATTTCGAAAAATAATTTCATTTACGCGGTTGATATTCCCGCGGTCTCGAAAATATCAAAGTCCGTCGAAAATCCGTCGGAAATTTCCGACGGATAAGGTATATTCCTTGCATGTTTGTCGATTAGTCAGTCAACAAGCACGTGTCTAATTTTTCATATCCGTCGGAAATTTCCGACGGATTTCCGACGGATAAGGTATATTCCTTGCATGTTTGTCGATTAGTCAGTCAACAAGCACGTGTCTAATTTTTCAGATCCGTCGGAAATCCGTTGGAAATTTCCGACGGATTTCCGACGGAATTAGGGTATATTTGGGGTTTAGGGTTTAGGGTTTCTTTATATGATTTAGGGACATGTTATTTACATGTTTCATTCAATATATATATTAAGTTCATCAATATTAAAGGCTTTGCATTAGTTTAAAAATTATACAACATCAAAACATATCATTTCTCATAAATCAACTATATCTAATACTATAACTTATACAAACACTTCCATCAAAACTTATAAATTCTATATAACACATTTTCTTGATGTATATACAAGGTTAACCTATTTTATATACATCATACAAGTGTTTGTAAACTTTTGCCACAAAAAAAAAACCTATACCCTATATCCTAAACAAGATTTTTGAATATCCGTCGGAAATCCGTCGGAAATTTCCGACGGATTTCCGACGGATTGAGTTGAATCCGTAGGAAATCCGTCAGAAAATTCCGACGGATTTCCGACGGATATTCAAAAATCTTGTTTAGGGTATAGGGTATAGGTTTTTTTTGTGGCAAAAGTTTACAAACACTTGTATGATGTATACAAAATAGGTTAACCTTGTATATACATCAAGAAAATGTGTTATATAGAATTTATATAGAAGTTATAATATAGGTTAACCTTGTAACCAAATGTCTAACTTTCTAAAATTTCGACATAACTGATATATTACACATTACAATTCTAGTTCAAATATATGTACATATTTTACGGTGCAAATTTTATAATTAAAACTACTGTCAATCCGATGATGAGTAATCTGATTCTCCTGAATCGGAAGGTTCCCCAAATTTGTCAAATTCTTCTTCTGAATCCTCAAATACTCGATCGTCTGACTGTATGGTGAAATCAACGACAAGGTCGACCTCAAGGGAATGCTCGATTGAACCCAAACCTACGGAGCTTTGTTGGAGGGGTTCATGATCAGACATCCCATGAACTCTACCTCTCGGGTTTATCGATGTGACTGTAACCCACGGGTCTTGCTTGTTTGTCACCCGCGGATAGGGAATGTAGCATACCTACACCATGTACAAATTTAACCACGGGAATGCAACAAAACTAAATTAAAAATTAACGTAAAAGAAATACAAACCTGGTCTGCTTGTGATGCAAGTACAAATGGCTCGTATCTCTGGAGTTTTCTTCTGCTATGTAATGATGTAACACCAAATTGGTCGTGTCGCACACCGCTTCCTACTAATGGGTCGTTCCAGTCGCATAAAAATGCAACACATCTTAGACCGAGCATTCCCGGGTACTGAACATCGAAAATCTCACGTACGACACCATAGTATACAAGATCACCTGACTGAGTTGATACACCGTAATCTGAAGTTGTCACACTCCTATCATCCCGAAGAATCTTAAAAGCGTACCCCCATGTGCTATACATCACATGTGACTGCACGGTTGCTAGTGGAAATCTCACAATTTCTTCTAACCACGTGGGAAATGTTTGTCCGTTAGCCTTCTCTGTCGTCACCTGCACAATTAAAATAAAAATACTTCAAATAATTAAATCTTTCATTACATATGATGATTGCTAAAAACAAGGCAATTAAAAGACTTACATAATCTCTTAACCAACGTCCGAACTCTTCCTGTTTGAGCTCGATTAGCTCGTCCTCTGTTTTGTCAGGAAATGCAAAACGTTGATAAGCCATATACATCCTGTGAGATTGAAATAATTATCACGTTAGTACATATATATATAATCAAGAACCCAATAAGTAATTAAAAATTAAGTTCAATATATAATACCTCTCATATTCATCAACTCCGTCGCAGTTTGTGAGAATATACATATGCAAATGCTCTCGCTCTTGTGGTGAAAGTCTCCTCTTCTTGCCTTTTCCACTAAGTCGTCCAATCTGTAAAAATATATGAGGTACATCGACCGGATAGAAAGGTAGGACGCCTCCGTCATCATGTCGAGCTGCTCTACGACTCTTTGTTTTGACTTGTGATGGAAAGTAGGACTCGGCAAAATGTGAGGTTTCTTCATTGATGGTCTGTGCGACGATAGAACCCTCCACTCTACTCAAATTTTTCACCTTCTTCTTTAGATGTAACATATACCGTTCGAAAGGATACATCCAACGGTACTGAACCGGGCCCCCAAGCTCTGCTTCTCGAGGGAGATGAATTGTTAAATGTTCCATAACATCAAAGAATGAAGGAGGAAATATCTTCTCCAAATTGCAAAGGATTACAGGTATATTAGCCCCAAGATTGCGGATACCGTCTGATGTAAGAGAGCGAGAACATATATCTCGGAAAAAGGCACCAATCCCTGCAATATATGGATAACAAATGAATAATTAAATAATGAAGTATATATTGTATAAAGTAGTAAATAAATAATTTCATGATTGTACCTGCAATTGCTTCGTGGACATTACGTGGTAGAAGACATGCAAAGGCAAATGGAAGGAGGCGCTGCATCACCACATGACAATCATGACTCTTCATCCCAGTAAACTTCCCTTCTCCATGATCAACGCAGTTCCGAAGGTTAGATGCGTATCCGTCCGGGAATCTAACACTTTCGGTAATCCAGTCAAAAAACTCGGCCTTTGAAGGTTCATCGAAACGAAAAGCCGGGACCGGAGGCTTCCCGTTCCCTGTCACATGTAGTGCTCTACGAGAACAAATGTCTGGCAAGTCCAATCTAGACTTCAGATTGTCCTTCGTCTTCCCTTTGACATTGAGAACGGTGTTCATAATGTTGTCGAAAAAATTCTTCTCAATGTGCATGACATCCAGATTATGCCTCAAAAGATGGTTCTTCCAATAAGGCAAATCCCAGAAAATGCTCCTCTTGTGCCAATTATGAACGTTGCCACAACCATCAACAGGATGATGTCCGTTACCACCACAATCAACGGTCCTCTCTGCACCAAAATCTCTAAACTGAGTCAACAAATACTCACCATCTAACTCAGGAGGAGGACCGTCAAATACTTTCCGGTTCTTCCTAAACAATGTGGTGCTCCGACGATAAGGATGATCGCTAGGTAGGTATCGCCTATGACAATCAAACCAAGACGTTTTCCGTCCGTGCTTCAATTGGAACGCATCAGTGTTATCTTGACAGTACGGGCACGATAACCTTCCGTGCGTTGTCCATCCTGATAACATGCCATATGCTGGAAAATCGCTAATAGTCCACAAAAGTACCGACCGCATGATGAAATTTTGGTGACAAGAAACATCAAACGCTTCAATACCTTGGTCCCATAACATTCGCAGCTCATAAATCAATGGTTGCAAAAACACATCAAGTGATCTCTTCGGATGCTCTGGTCCAGGAACGAGAATGCTAAGGAACAAGAACTCCCTTCGCATGCACAAAGATGGCGGCAAATTGTAAGGTGTTACAATTACTGGCCACAAAGAATATTTCCTGCCGTGCTTCCCAAAAGGGCTGAAACCATCGGTACATAATCCAAGGTATACGTTCCTTGCCTCAAACGCAAAGCTGGGATAAATGGATTGAAAATGTTTCCATGCTCCTGCATCTGACGGATGGGCGATTTGTCCATCTGTTGTATGCTCTGCATGCCATCTCATTGCTCCTGTTGTGCGCTCTGACTGATATAACCTCTTTAATCTCTCTATTAACGGTAAATACCACATCCGTTTATATGGCACTGGCACTCTTCCACCTGTTTCCTTATACCGAGGTTTGCGACAAAAACGACATGTCGTACGATCTGCGTCCTCTCTCCAGTAGAGCATACAGTTGTCTATGCATACATCTATCATCTGATACGGCAATCCTAGACCTTGAACAAGTTTCTGTATCTCATAGTATGATGCCGGTGCAAGATTATCTTCTGGCAAAATTTCTTTCACAAAATCAGCGATTGCATCCACGCACTCCTCACTCAAATTGAAATTCGTCTTTATACCCATCATCCTTGTTGCAGTTGATAAAGGGGAATGTTCACCTCTACACCCATCATATAACGGATGTTTAGCAGCGTCTAACATATCAAAGAATCTCCGAGCTTCTAAATTAGGTTCTTCTCCCCTATCTCCATACTCAGCAACCGATGGTATACTTTCACGAAATGCATCGTTCACCATCTGAACATGACCTACAGTACTTTGTTCTTCCATTGCGGGTTCTTCTAAGCTAGTGTTATCCCCAATATAATGTTCACTAGTACTAGCATAATTATCCACCATTGTATCATTTTCTCCATGATAATACCAAATCTTGTAACCCGACATAAACCCATGACAATACAAGTGTGACCATACTTCATCTATCACGATAAATCTACGATTCCCACAATTGGTACAAGGGCAATAGATTTTACCGGTTTTTTTTGCTTTCTTCTGCATACCCGCAAATGCCATGAATTCCTGTAGATCTTTTTTGAATTCCTCCGTAACTAGGCCCGTGTCTGGAATTTGATGAGGCTTGTCCATCCATGATCGAAAATAATTATAAGGATTTGAAGAAGACATTTTCGTAAGGAATTAGATAACATAGATTTTTTTTTTTTGTGATTATAAATGAAGCGTGGAAACGTTTTTATAAGGAAAATTTTGTGCATTTTCCGACGGATTTCCGACGGATATAAAGTAGATATTATCGATGTCGGCAACCATGTCGGCATCTGTCGGAAATCCGTCGGAAATCCGTCGGAAATCCGTCGGAAATCCGTCGGAAATCCGTCGGAAATCCGTCGGAAATCCGTCGGAAATCCGTCGGAAATCCGTCGGCAATCCGTCGGAAATCCGTCGGAAATTTCCGACGGATGAACGTCGTCGAAAATCCGTCGGCAGTATGTCGGCAACATCAGAATTCGTCAAAAAGTCGTCGGAAATCTGTCGAAAAGTGTCTGACGGATTATTGTCGTCGGAAATCCGTCGGAATTTCCGACGGATTTCCGACGGGTTAATATTTCCGACGGAATTCCGACGGATTTCCGACGGATGAGAAGTTAGTCAGAAATCCGTCGGAAAGTCGTCGGAAATATCCGACGGAATTATTGCCGTCGGAATTGCCGTCGAAAATACACCTGTTTTCTTGTAGTGTCTGCTATCAAAGAACTTACGCTTTTTAAGTCTGCTATAACGTATAAAAACTCTGCCATATGTTGAACAAAAATTAACTTTGCCAATTGAAATTAAGTATGGGAAAGAAAAATATTAAGTTTGCCAATTGAAATTAAGTTTGGCAAATAAAAATATTTGTGTCACGTCGTATAACAGATTTTTGTATATAAGTCTGTCTACTGTCATTAACTCTGCCAATCGGAAATAAATATGTTATGTCATAAGACAGACTTATATGATTAAGTCTGCCATTGCGTATTAAGTCTATCACCCGGAACAAAAATCTGCTAATTTACAATAACTTTACCACTAATATATCGACAGATTTATTATGATAGACTTATTGAACACATAAATACGCGGTGGCAATTTCGTAAATAAGTGGACGTTTTTGCTGAGCTGGAATTTAATTAGTAATGGTATTTCTGTAATAACGTTTTTGGGACAACATGCCCAAAAGGACAATATCGGGTTTAATTTTATTATAAACACATTTCTCTTTCCTAAGTTATTCTAGTAATTAAATCTAAAATTCAGGTCATTCAAGTAAATCACCCTTAAATTTATTCAAATCTTTAAATCCCATCCCACCATCTCTTTTCGATGACGTCATCTTCTTCCATGACACCCATGATATTTTTGTTTTTCGGGTGTTGTTCCCCACATGAATCGTGCGATCATGCTATCACAAAAGCCATTGATTTAATTAAAATTTCGTTTCCTGTTGGAGAAAGGAATCTTGTCTGCCAGCCTTATCTTATGTAGAACTTTCTTCTTTATGTAATTCAACATTTCCTTTTTCTTTCTTCCAAATTGTTCCGGAATACCCAAATATTTTCCTCCTCCACCCACATTTGGAATTTGTAAAAAATTTTGTATTCCTGTTCGAGTATGGTGGTAAACTCTCTCTCCAAATGTTATTGATGATTTATCAAGATTTATCAATTGATCTTAGGCTTTCCCATATGTTTCAAAAATCTTGAACAGATTTCTACTGTTCTTACGATATACTTTGATGAAGAAGAACGAGTCGTCAGCAAATAGAAGGTGAGATATCGGGGGACCACCATTACTTAGGCTAATAGGTTGTCGACGCCCTTCTCGTGCTGCACTTCTCATTAAAACACTTAGTACATCATCACACGAAATAAACAAGTAGGGGGATAACATATCACCTTGCCGGATACCTCTTGACACTTCAAAGTTACCGTATGAGCTTCCATTAATAAGAACTGAGAATGAGACTGTTCGGACACATGCCATGACCCAAGTTATCCAATTATCTAAGAAGCCTTTCCTCTTTAATACTTCATCAAGGAAATTCCATTAAATATGGTCATAGGCTTTACTTATGTCTGTTTTCACAGCCATATACGAATTAGCACATATGCGTCTTACTCGTAAGGAGTAAAGTGCTTCATGGGCGATGAAAGCGTTGTCTGTGATATATCGACCTGGGATAAAGGCAACTTGATGTTCTGATACCAGTTCGGAGAGGACTACTTTCAGACGAGTCACCAATATTTTAGATATAACCTTATACACAACATTGCACAGAGCAATTGGCCTGAAGTCTTTCATAGTTTTTGGAATCTCTATCTTTGGGATTAGACAAATATTTGTATGATTGAGTCTTTGTTGCATCTCCCCTGTTTCAAAGAAGCGTTCAGTTTCTTCGACAACAGAAGGTCCAACAATGTCCCAATAACTTTGATAGAAAGAGGCTGTGAAATCATCTGGTCCTGGTGCTCTCATTGTTCCAATATCAAATATAGCGAACCTAACCTCATCTGCAGTAATTTCTTTCGTCAAGCTTTCGTTAATCTTCGGTGTAACCACATTTTTCATATCCCTCAATACGTTGTTTAAATCCATAGAAGAGGAGGAAGTGAATTGTTCTGTAAAGTAGCGTTGTGCTTCCTGAGAAATTGCTCGATTACCATAAATATCTTTACCAGATGGTCCTTGAATATAAACAATTCGATTTTGAGCCGTTCGATTTTTTGTAGAATCATGATAGAATCTCGTATTCCGATCGCCTTTCGTAAGCTATTGATTCCGACTTTTCAAATGCCAATATGTTACCTCATCCTTGTATGCTTTAGACAATTGGCGTCGCAACTCTTTGATTTCCTCTGTCGAAACAGATCGATCAGAATGAGCTTCATCAATTTTTTTATTCAAATCCTTGATTTTCTTTGAAGAATTTAGATTATTCTGCCTCTTCCATTCAGATGTGGCATGCCTGCATTTCTTTATTCGATGAGTAATAGGCATTGCAGCGAGATCAGTTGTAGAATTCCAGCCATTTCGAATGATATCTATAAAATCTGGGCTATCATATCATCTTGTAAAGCAGCGTTTCCCTTGATATGTGGACTTCCTTATCTTAATTATTGCAGGCCAGTGATCTGATTCAATGAGTTCAAGTACTCAACTTTTGATGCTTGAAAATCTGCTCTCCATTCATCATTTGCCATAGCTCTATCTAATCAACTCTCAACCGTATAATCTCTCCTTTTCCCAGCCCAAGTCATGTTATTACCAGTAAAAGGAAGATCTTTTACCTTACAATTGTGAACCATATTTCTGAAATCATGTAAACTGCAATTATCTCTCACACGACCTCCTCTCTTTTCATTTGCATTGAGAATCTCATTAAAATCACCACACATTAACCATGGGCCTGATCTATGAGATGAGATTCTCTCTAACTTTTCCCACAAAATATGTCTCTCTTTCCTCACATGATGACCGTAAATGCAAGAGAATTAGAAATAAGCTTCTTTATTATTTATCTTACAATCAAAGAGTCTTTCATCAACAGAATAAAAACAAACTAAAACAGCTAAACCACCACCAATGCCCAAAGGCGACACACACTTGACGAAATCATATCCGAGTTGAGCCGATGTATCCCGTAATATATCATCAGGATTCTTTGTCTCAATCAGAAAGAGTAATTATGGGGAATAAGATTTCTTTATTCCCTTTAAACGTCGAACCACCATGTTACTCCTTAACCCTCAGCAGTTCCAAAAGGTTGTATTCATCTCGGCTCTGGTGGCTTCTGGCTCACCGTGCCCTCTCGGTCGTGTTGTGTTTGTGCCTGAGCACTGGTCGGATCAAAGCCCCTGGATGTGCTTGCTCCATCATCGGTAGAATTCATGAACCAGTTCCTTATCTCCTTGGCCTCAGCGTGCGTTCTCTTCCTCTTAGCAGCATGCTCTTCATATTCCTCAATTGCAATGACCTGCTTCATTTCACTGTAAACCATTGGATATTCTGCAGTCGGACTTGTAGTTTCTGCCTTTCGCTTTTTGTGTGGAGTTTCAGAAGCATCCTTCTCATTGTCTTCTTTGGCATGTCTTGCTTCTTTGACAAACTTGGAGGATGATCGGAATCATCATCATTATCATTACCATCACTGATTTAAGCGTTTTCACGCAATCATAACGGTTGTCAATGCAATATATTAGGATCGAATCCACAGAGACCAATGTTATACAACTATTCTCACAATTATGAAATTATGCTAAGACAGAAATATGGTTTGTTTTAGAAAAGTAACAATAGCAATTTAAACGATGTAAATTCAATAAAGGAAAGGCGTTAGGTCAATGGTTTATTCGCAGGAATCCAGAGATCATGAATCAGACAACTATTCAGGGAATAATGAAAAGCAAGTTTCAAACTCAAACATAAATATCTAATCAATCCACTCCTGTGCTCATGGTTACTAAATCTAGCAACCTAAAATCCTAACTTCCGTTGGCATAGAATTCTAGATCAGCATTAATGAGTTGGTTCAATATGTTCACGAATCCCCTTAACATCAACTTTCGCAGGCTAAGGAAAATTCGCTCACTTAAGTTCTTTCTAGCAACCTAAGACACTTCCGCACTCTTAGATTGCCCTAGTTCATAGACCTAGCGGTCAGGTCAAGTCTAAGAAATAAACACAGCAATAAGCGAAAACCATAAAAGATAAATCCCTATCTGTGTCTAATTCAATGATTCATGGATCCCCTTGAAAACCCTAACCTAACTATGGAACTACTCAGACATAATAACGAAGAACAAGCAAGGAGATGAAGAAATCATAATATAAATAAAGAGAGAAAATGGTTTATAATTCTTCTCAATAGATGCAGAGATTCTTCTCCAAAGCTTACAATGATTTAATAGCAAAAAGTCTGAACAGAACAAAAAAGGTGGCTGCCTCCAAGAGGCTAAAAATAGAGTATATATAGGTCTAGGTCGAATTAGGTCAAAACAGGAAGTTACCAGAGCAAAATAAGGAAAACAAAAGTTTCCTTTCTTCTTCTCGTCGGTTGGTATCGGTCGATATAATCTTAGCATCGATCGATGCTGACCTCTCGGGTAGGGGTAGTATCGACCGGCCCATCGATCGACCTCCTTGGCATTGGTCGATGCTGACCTCTTGGGTAGGGGTAGCATCAACCGGTCCTCTTCAGCATCGGTCGATGCTGACCTCTCGGGTAGGGGTAGCATCAACCGGTTCCATCGACACCTTCACCAGCATCGGTCGATGCCAACCTCTCGGGTAGGGGTGGCATCGACCTGTTCCACCGGTATCGACCGATGATGTCTCTTTCTTCACGGTATCGACCGATGATGTCTCTTTCTTCACGGTTTCGTGCGTTTTTTCCCTCGTAACTCCAATTTCATCCTTGAACGCCTTTTTACCTGAGATATCTAAATAGAAGACTAAAAGACTCTAAAAATGGACTTTGACTCGATAAAACAATTGGAAGAAACAATAAAATATGCGTTAGAAAGCGGTAAAAACCAAGCATATCAATTCCCCCAGACTTAGTCTTTTGCTTGTGCTCAGGCAAACAAAAGACTAGCAAAGAAGAAAAGTTTGAAAACCCGGAGATTTACACTACCTTTAAAGTCCCGCAATGACCGTCACCTTATTAATCCATGTATTGCTAGACTAGCTCCTGATTGGACCACGATGTACTTCTCTGCAAGCGTTCGCAGCCTCCCAGATTCAATACATAATATCACAGAACAATCCCAAAACTATTCATCGCTGGGTCTCATCAAAGATCATATTGCCAAGAACCTTATAGACTCTTTCCCTTTTGATATCGCGACAAGACAACAACACAACCCTTGGTACCTTTCCTCTCCCCCAGACTTATTCTTTCCTCATTTCTTTTCCATAGGGCTAATGGCTGATGGAACGCGAGTATTGATGGTTTTAGCCACCGAATCTCCGGTTCATTTTAGTGTCACCTTTTCAATCTAAGGCGTAGGCAAATAGTGGTATCTTCGGAAATTTTCCTAACCTCGCTTCCAACGTTAGTGTGATCATCTCCTTCAAAGTAAAATAATGGGATCGTTGGAAATTTTTCTAGCCCTTTACTCGAAAGAAAATCATTTCATCTATTCTACTTTTAATTAAAAATGAGGGAGATGAGTACCACACTTTAAAACGGGTTGCCTTATCGGATACGAACGAGGAGTCAAGTTCTGAAAACACTAATCACGATGATGAGGTAAAAGGAAGAGCGCATAAACTAACTCAAATTTTGAAATTTTTCTAGAAACATGGATGCCTCTGATTAACCGTTTGGCCTCTAGATTTTTCATTAGTCTTATCGGGAGATAAATCTGTAACAATGGTCACTTAGATGCAAAATCACATTAAAAATTCAAAAGCAGTGATCTCAATCTCCAACAAGGTTTGACTCAATAAAACTTAATAAGGTTAAGAAAATGTAAAAATAAGTCCAGAGAAAGACAAAAGAAAGAAACATAGCGTTAGTAACGATAGATATCTTCCCCCAGACTTACTTCACACCGTCTCGGTGTGAAAATAAATCAAGAAGAAGGTGAAACAGACTCAAGTAAAATAAAATAAAAGTGGAAAATAAAAAAAAACGTACCGGTGGGTTGCCTTCCACCGAGCGCTTGTTTTAAGTCATTAGTTTGACTTGACAACCATTTCAGGCATTGGACGGCTCATCGAGGAGAATTGTTTCTTCTCCATCGAGTCCTACGTCAGCTAGGTATGGTTTTAGGCGCTGACCGTTAACCACAAACTCGTTTCCTGTGGTGTTCAGCAACACCACGGCTCCGTACGGCCGTACTTCCTTAACGGTGAATGGTCTGGACCATCTCGATTTCAGCTTTCCTGGAAAAACTTTAAGGCAAGAATTGAATAGCAATACCTCATCGTTTACAATGAAGTTCTTTGGAGTTATCTTCTTGTCATGATAGGCTTTGATCTTTTCCTTATAGATCTTCGAGCTCTCGTAAGCCATGTGCCGAATTTCTTCCAATTCGTGTAGCTGCATAGTTTTTCGCTCAAAAGCAGATTTGATGTCAAAGTTAAGCAACTTTACAGCCCATGCTGCCTTGTATTCTAGCTCTATCGGGAGGTGACATGATTTTTCGTAAACCAGATGGAATGGTGTTGTCCCGAGGGGTGTTTTGTAGGCAATTCTGTACGCCCAAGGAGCATCATCCAGATTCGTAGCCCAGTCCTTTATCGTTGTGCTCACTGTCTTTTGCAAGATGCCCTTGATCTCTCTGTTGGAAACCTCAACATGTCCACTCATCTGCGGGTGATAAGGAGTGGCCACCTTGTGCTTAACTCCATGCTTCCTTAAAAGACTCTCGAAGATCCTGTTGATGAAATGAGATCACCTGATTTTTGCAATTTTTTGTCATGTTTGAAGGTTTTATTTGTAAATATTTAAGGGTTCTTTATAAAAAAAAATTGTTTCTATGCCTAAAATTAGAATTTTTTTATAATATGCACAGGGTCCACTTTATTAATGAGCCGGTCCTGCTTGTGTCATGTAGTAGCCGAGTAATTTTGCTGCATCTTCATAGAGAATATTTCTATGATTTCATTCGGATTGCTGTTTTGGTGTGGTTTTTTTTGCCTCGATGTTTATTTAATAATTTTATTAGATTCTAAGTTTTGTTTTATGTGGTGTTTCATGTGTATTTTTATTTAGTTGTAACTTTGTTGTGTCTATCAAAATGTGAGAGTTGAAATAAATTATCATATTTTGATATTTAAGCTTATTTTGAGGATGTTTTTTTATAAATTAAATATTAAAAATGTGGTAGATATCAATAGATTTTAATTTTTGTTGAAACTAATTATCAGTATGTTTTTTGTTTTATATATAAAGTTAGCTTTTCTATCTCTCTCTCTCTTGTCTTCCTCGAGTAATATTGTGTTTTTTCGTTTTATATTTTTTGTTTTATTTTTAGATTATGTCCAATATTGTTGATGTACGATTCTAATCCTCATTATTGTGTAAAATATGTTTCTAATTCTTAAGTCTTTTTGTTTCCAATTTTTAAGTAATAAGTCTTCAAATATAGATAAATATGATAATATAACATACATATCCAAGTCTTGATTTATTATTATTTTTCACATATTTTTCATTTGTATCTTGTGTCCAGACCCGGCTCTAGGCAATTGCTGAAGGTGAAAATGCACAGTGACCACCTGATTTTTGCAAAATTCTGTCATGTTTAAAGGTTTTATTTGTAAATATTTAAGGGTTCTTTATTAAAAAAATTGTTTATATGCCTAAAATTATAAAAAAATTTATAATATGCACATGGTCCACTTTATTAGTGAGCCGGTCCTGTTTGTGTCATGTAGTAGCTGAGTAATTTTGCTGCATCTTCATAGAGAAGATTTCTATGATTTCATTCGGATTGCTGTTTTGGTGTGGTTTTTTTTGCCTCGATGTTTATTTAAGAATTTTATTAGATTCTAAAACCGTTTTGCATCTTGGGTAGGTTGTTCATGAACATGAACATATCCACTTTCATCATGTTCATGATGATACCCATGATGATCAGTAAATGGAGTAGCACCATGAAATGCATCATTCACCATCCCAGCATATACATTTCCCCTATCATATGTTGTTGGTTGATGATTACCACTAGTATAATCTACATTAGCATAATGACTATTCGTTACTCCCCCAACCACATCATAATCTTCACCATGTTCACACCATACATAATATCCTGGCATAAATCCTCTACTATGCAAATGTTTCGAAATTGTACTTATTTGCAAAAAATTGGATTCTTACATTTTAAACAAGGACAGTGAAACCTACCTCCACTGCTTTGCGCTAGTGGCTGACTATTAGCAAAATTCATGAACTGATCTACCCCGCCAAGAATTCACTGGAGATATTATTTGTGTGTCGATCGATTCTATTATACATCCATTCTCGTGATGAATTCCACATTGTTTTTTTTGTGACTTACTCGTTTTTTTTTTTACTCACTTATTTTTTTTAATGTTTTTCGTTGTATGCAAATGTGGAGTGTGGGCTGCGATATTTATAAGAACAATTTTGTGACTCTTTTGCGACCTAAACAATTAGTCACAAAAGTTTGGTGTACCAAACCAACTCAATCTTTCCACGTTTTCTACCAACTTTTGCCGTCTACTTTTGCGACCACATTTGTCAGTCCCAAATTTGGGACTACTTTTGCGACCACATTTGTCAGTCCCAAATATGGGACTACTTTTGCGACCATATTTTTCGACTCAAAAATTAGTCTCTAATTCGTCGTACTTTCCGATTATTTTGCGACCATAAATAACTCGTCGATTAACAGTCGTTAAACAGTCGCAAATAAGCCACTTTTTATGAAGGGTCGCAAATTGGTCACTCTTTCGTCGCAAAATTTTTCGGCCAAAAATAGAGTCGCAAATTGTGGTTGCAAAAACTGTGTTTTCTTGTAGTGGCACATTCGGCGTAACATGAGGCAAATTCCTAGGTTACATCTTCACCCAACGAGGAATCGAAACAAATCCCAAACAGACCAAGGCAATAATCAAACTCCCGTCACCCAAGAACACTCGCGAGGTCCAACGACTTACAGGCCAAATTGCTGCACTTAACTGCTTCATCTCCTGGTCGACGGACAAATGTCTCCCATTCTACAAGCTATTACAAGGAAACAAATGGTTCGAATGGCATGAGAAGTGCGAGGAGGCATTCAGACAACTAAAGGAGTATCTTTCTACGCCACCGATCTTAGTAAAACCGACGGAAGGCGAAACCCTATACTTAAACATTTCTCTATCCAGCACGGCAGACAGAGGAGTCCTAGTCAGAGTGGACCGCGAAGAAGAAAAAATTGATCTTCTTTGTAAGCAAGACACTAGACGGGGCAGAAATAAGATATACGGCCTTGGAGAAATTAGTTCTCGCAGTCTTTATCTCGGCAAGAAAACTTTAACCTTACTTTCAGTCGAATTCCATCGCTATTCTAACAAACCAACCATTACGAACGATCTTCCACAGCCTGACTTAGTCGGGTAGAATGGCCAAATGAGCGATCTAGCTAAGCGAGTATGACATCGAATAACAAAGCCGAACTAGCGTGAAATCTCAAGTCCTCGTCGATTTTCTAAACAAACTCCCCCCTCGAACTCGTCAACCTAGAGCTCCCAGCAACGAAAACTTGGACCCTACACGTCGACAGTTCCTCGTCCAAGCATGGATAAGGAGTCGGAGTAAAGCTCGAATCATCAACATGAGAAATCCTAGAACAATCTTTCCGTCTTGGCTTCACAGCCTTGAACAATGAAACCGAGTACGAAGCATTGATCGCCGGTCTACGTCTAACCAAAGATATCAGAGCTGAATGGATTCATGCATTTTGTGACTCGAAACTCGTCTCTAACCAGTTCAACAGTGAATACAAAGCCAAAAATGATTGAATGGATGCATACCTTAAGGTGGTTCAAGAGCTGGCAAAGAAGTTCGATCTCTTCACGCTCACTAAGATACCTCGCGAAAATAACACCTCGGTCGCCGCTCTAGTAGCACTCGCATCAGCTTCTGAATCTGACCTACGTCGGATAATATCGGTCGAAAACATCGCCTCACCAAGCATCGAACTACCGCGAGGAGTATGCATCATCAATGAACTCGAGGACGGCTTGGATGACACCAAACCATAAATTGACCCACTGGCAACAGTGGAAGAACCTATTGCGACAGACTGGAGAGACGAGATTCGTCTCTACATCACAGATGGAGATGTGCATGCAGAAAAATAGACAGCTCGACGCCTTAAATCAAGATGTGCACACTATGTCCTACACAAAGGTAACCTCTTCCGTTGGAGTGCTTCAAAAGCGTTGTTATGATGCGTCCACGGCAACGAGGTTGTCAATCTAATGAAGGAAAATTACAAAGGACCAGGTGGAAACCATTCTGGTGGCCTTTATTTGGCACTAAAAACAAGAAACATGATATCGGATTGTGAAAAGTACGCAGCTCGGTGCGAGATGTGTCAGCGACATAGACCTACAATCCATATACCCACCGAACTCTTAACGACAGCGGCTGCATCATATGCATTCATGCGATGGGCAATGGACATCGTCGGTCCGATGTCGAGATCCTGCCAAAAGCGGTACATCCTGGTGATTACCGATTATTTCACCAAGTGGGCAAAGCAGAATCTTACCTCAAAGTACATGCCCTCGATGTTTAAAATAATTCCTTCTGAAGTTCATCATCTGCCAACATGGACTTTCTTAAGAAAGTGTGACAAACAATGGGACGCAATTCACCTCAACTCTCTTCGAAGACTTCTGCGCAAAATGGAAAATATAATTAAACAAGTCGACACCAAGATACCCCCAAGGCAACGTACAAGCTGAAGCAACTAACAAAACCATCGTCGATGAATTCAAAAAGCGGTTGACAGCGAAGAAGGGACTATAGGCTAACGAGCTAGATTTAGTCTTATGGTCACACGTATCCACATCGCGACGATCTACGAGCAAAACACCCTTCTCCCTAGCTCACAAAATGGAAGCATTATCCCCAGCAGAAGTTGGCATCCCCAGCCTTCGCCGAATCATGTTAACTAAAAACGCCAATCTCAACAACGATATGATCATAAACAACCTCGACACGTTGGAAAAAGAACGCGACCAAGCCATGCTACAAATTCAAAACTACCAGCATCTAGCAGCTCGGTACTATAACAAGATGGTAAAAGGCAGAAGTTTCGAAGATGGCGACCTCGTCTTTCGGAAAGTTTTCAAAAACACAGCTGAAAAGAAAGCAGAAAAGCTTGGCGCTAACTGGGAAGGCCAGTATCATATAATGAAAGTCATCAAACCCGGAGTTTACGAGCTGATGACAATGAAAGGTGAAGCAATCCCGCACTCATGGAACTCGGTACACCTCAAGCAGTACTATTACTAGTTCGGCATCTAAGTGCCAAAAACAAAACGTCCACCAAACTAGTTTTCACTATCTATATAATATTAATTACGAATGGCTTATCTATTTTATAAAGACTGATTGAGTCTCACAAGAGACTGACACGTCAGCTCTCCTCCTTATGACAGCTCAACTTAAAAAAAAACTCAATGGGCTTCCTCTCTACTTTAACAAGGCTCCGAATTGGGTTTTACAAAAACTCGGAGACACAAGAACATTGACAAAAACATTGGCTTAATATTAATCGATGTTCTCTTCGAGCTATTCAATATGGCGATTCCTCTCACTCTTCAATGATTCCCCGGAAGAAGCTCCCGAGGAAACAATCGAACCCTAGGGCATTGCTCCGTTGAGACTTCTGCCAAAGTCGCGCAGCTCGCGAATTCGCCACGTCGTCGCGCAGTTCGTACAATAAAAAACCGGCGCCGGAGAAGAGGGAGAGGAGAAGAAGCGTAGCGGAAGCCGACGGCGTGGATGAGGAAGAGAAAGGAGAAAAGGATCTGGTTGGGTTTTCGAGGAGCGAAGTGACAGTAATCGACACTAGCTGCAATATATAGAAAGCTGAGAAACTGGTTTTCCGTAGGAGAAACGTGTGGAAAGTGAGGGACAAGAAGGGTAAATCGCGGGTTGTCTCTTCGAAGAAGAAGGCAATGAAGAAGAGGAAATGCGACGTCGGCGATGGTGAAATCTCTGGAAAATGCAAGAAGATGAAGATTTCAGGATCAGTTCCAGACAATGTGAGTAACCCTTTTTGCACAATCTCCTTAAATTTGATCATGAATATTGCAAATTCGATATCTTGACTGTAATTAGTATGATGCTTTGATTTAGTCGCAACATTGAGCTTGATCAACCTTAAGAGCATTGGACATTGTTTTTCTTTGTGTGTTTGATATTTGGTTTGATTATTGTGGAATTTCGAAGAAGCAGCGTTCTGATGTCGTTTATGCTATGATTATACTTTTGGTGTGTACCTGTTTTCTTAAAATATTATTTGTTGTGTACCAAAACTTTAAATTTGTAACATCAACTTGTAAGTCGACATAGCCAACAAAAGAAACAAACAAACAAACAAAAACGTAAAATCCAAACTAACACTAATAGAATGGGAGGTGAAAAAAATACCACTTAAACTTAAATCGGGGTTGACAAAACTAATACTATGATGACCTTTGTAATCAATCATCCAAAGCATTAAATTTACGATCAATTGAAATATCGGAAGTGGTAATACTATATGCCTTGTAGTGTGAAGTGACATTTAAACGTTTGGTGTTGAGTGCGATTCACACTCTTTGCGTGAGCGTGCAAGAAAATACTTTCCGTATACATCTACTCCTTCTCTACACGTGGAATTTTTTTATTTGTTTCAAAAAACAAACAAATTTTTTTTTGGCGTTAAAGCCTATTAGTGTGAACATTTCAAAATGATGTTAAAGGAAACAGAACCAGATTTCTTATTTGTATATACGATTTCAAATGGCAATGTTCCATGGGCACTAGATGTTCTTTGTATTCTTTTTAGTCGGTTGTCTAGGCCAAAATCTTAGGCGTTGATGATATTATCAAACCTAAAAATATAAGGTATACGAGTCGAGGTCGACATTATCACAAAGATCTAACTATATATTATGCCCGACTAATATAGTTTTGAGTAGCGATTTTCATATAAGATTACGAAAATAATTAGCAGGTGGAATGGTTGGTTGAGGAACCAAAAAATGTTAATCAAATAATAAATAACACATGAATTAATTTTGACAAAGAAATAGCAGCATGGCAAACAATTTAGTCATGTTGCTATACTTGCAACTTTAGCCGACACAAATTATTTTCTTTGACTTATTTTGTTCTCAACCATTACAATATCTAAACAATTATTTTGTCATGTTGCTTTGAACTTGTATGGATTGAGTTCATTTCTCCAAAGCAAAAAAAAAATAGACTTGATTTGTAAGAACTAAACTATTAAACGGATAATAGTAAGAGTAGTTAAGGTTTAAAATAAAGCCATAATACTACAACAGTATATAAGTGAACAATGATTACTAATTAATATAAGAAATTTTCGTTTCCCTGACACTTAGACGATATAATAAAATTGTGTATCATGACTATACCAAATAGTTAAAAATTTAAAATATATAATCACTAATACGTTGGGAGTAAAATAAATCTAGGAACAAATATAAAAGTAGTAGATATATATACTCGAATTGGTAACACCGCAAAATCGTAAAATCAAAGAAAAAATATAAAATTAAACGATGAAATAGAATAAGCAAATAAATTGGAACCTTAATAAAATTAGGCCATTCAAAAAAAATATATACGGAATATAAGCGTTACAAATCACTTATCACCAAAAATATTAATTTAATTGACTCTTCTAAAATAAATTATTTGTTAAAACTTTCTTAACCTAAATCAATTTTACGACAATTAATGTACCGAAGATCATTATTTGGAACCTTAATATAATTAGGTCATCCAAACAAAAAATACGGAATATAAGCGTTACAAATCACTTATCACCAAAATATTAATTTTATTGACTATTCTACAATAATTAACTTGTTAAAACTTGTTTAACCTAAATCAATTTTATGACGATTAATGTACTGGATATCATTATTTGGAACCTTAATATAATTAGGTCATTCAAACAAAAAATACGAAATATAAACGTTACAAATCACTTATCACTAAAATATTAATTTCATTGATTCTTCTATAATAATTTAATTGTTAAAACTTGTTTAATCTAAATCAATTTTACGACGATTAATATACCGAAGATCATTATTTGGAACCTTAATATAATTAGGTAATTCAAACGAAAAATACGGAATATAAGCGTTACAAATCATTTATCACCAAAATATTAATTTTATTGACTCTTCTAGAACAATTTACTTGTTAAAACTTGTTTAACCTAAAATAATTTTACGACGATTAATGTACGGATGATCATTATTTGAAACCTTAATATAATTAGATCATTCAAACAAAAAATACGGAATATAAGCGTTACAAATCACTTATCACCAAAATATTAATTTCATTGACTCTTATAGAATAATTTACTTATTAAAACCTTTTTAACCTAAATCAATTTTACGACAGTTAATGTACCGAAGATCATTATTTGAAACCTTAATATAATTAGGTCATTCAAACGAAAAATACAGAATATAAGCGTTACAAAACGCTTATCACCAAAAATATTAATTTAATCGACTCTTCTAGAATAATTTACTTGTTAAAACTTGTTTAACCTAAATCAATTTTAGGACAATTAATGTAATTAATGTACCGAATATCATTATTTAGAACCTTAATATAATTAGGTCATTCAAACGAAAAATACGGAATATAAGCGTTACAAATCGCTTATTACTAAAATATTAATTTTATTGACTCTTTTAGAATAATTTACTTGTTAAAACTTGTTGTGTACCTTTTTATTTTACATCATATAATATTTTATTTTCAAAACATATAAGACTTAACTCCAAAGATAAGTTATATTTGTTAGGGTATTTTTCCAACAAATAAAAACTTAACTCTAAAGATAAATAACAAATATATCATACTATACTCACAATTTTTTAAGAAAATATAAAATATACAAACCCGTGTGTACACGTGAGTCTTCACCTAATTCCTATTTAATGAGTACGTAGGCAGCCTGTCATAACGGATACAACACTTTTCTCCTTTATAATTAAAGATTCCATGAGATCAAAAACTAATTTCATTGACAACTCCTTTTTACAAGTATTAATTAAAATTAAGCAACCAAATCTTTACCGAGACAGAAGAGATCAGCTTAATCCTTGTTTAGTTCAACTTTTTCGTCCAATACACCTTTCGTATCCTTGTTTGCTTTTTATCTCTATAAACTTTTGGATTAATTAATATTCCCTATGTTTCATAAAGAGTGTCACTTTGATATTTTTTACACAAATTCACACAAATTAAGAAATTTAGAAATTATACTAATATGCCCTTATTTAATATACCCATAATTAATTCAAAATGATATAAATACAAAGGTTCTTAGCTTTGGGTAAAGGGTAATTATGAGAATTAGTTTGAAAAGTTGCATTGAAAATGTAAAATGACAATATTTTTGAAACAATAAATTTACTCTAAAATGGCACTTTTTGTCAAACAGAGGGAGTATAAATTTAACACAGTAATTTTAATGCATCTCTTTTGTTTCATATTTGACTAATATAAACTTTGAGGATACAATCTACCTAATCAACAAAAGAAAACAATCAGGAACATAACAAACGTTGTTCTTGTTTGTGTTCACTAGTGATATATAATGTTTTAAAAATGTATAATTAAAAAAATATACTTTTAAATGTAAATTTAATATCTACTATAAAAAATGTAAACACAATGTTCTACGTTTAAACAAGCATGAACACAACAAACCACATTTTAATTCATATTATGCGAACAACTTTATATTTGATCCATACTGAAGAAGATTCAAAAGTCCACCATTCTTAACCTTTAGAACCCAACATTTTAGGAAAAGTTTGAAACCTGTACATATATATTAATCCCTAATATATGTATATGGCGTCAAAAAGTCTAAATAAAGAAAACCAAAACAAAACATAAGGGTGGCAACTTCCATGTGTTTGATTTCTTGTGTCGTTTAAATTGCTACAATAATACAAAAAATGTAATATTAGCCAATGCTTTGGTCGATATGACGTCTTATCTCCGTCTGATTTCATTCTAATCTAGATATTTATATTAATTCCATTATATGATATTTGTATGATCATACAAATATTAGGCATTCATGCTTTTAAGATATTTTCTGCGAGAAAATCAATATTTAGATAAGTATACACATATATGCAATTTATGAGAGAAAAATTCTAAGAAAACTCATATGAATTTCAAAAAAAAAATGAATAATATATTAAATTATAATAGATTTAAATCGTGAGTGTTTTAAACACAAAGCAAATATGATCAATGTTTCATATCGTAAACATAAACCATTAGCGTAAATAATTCTAACACAAAAACACTAATATATATATATATATATATATAAAGTTAGCTTTTCTCTATTTTCATGCTGCCACCTCATCATCCACATGTCAAATTTTAATTGGTCATTTTTAACATCATTTTAATTATTATTATTTTAACAATTGGTTTTAATTACATAACTAAGATCATTAATGAATAAATTTTATTTATACATATAAAACAAAAAGCATACTAATAATTAGTTTCAAAAAAACTTAAAATCTATTGATATCTACAATTTTTAATATTTAATTTATAAAAAACATTCTCAAAATAAGCTTAAATATCAAAATATGATAATTTATATCAACTCTCACATTTTGATAAACACAACAAAGTTACAACTATATACAAATACAAATTAAACACCACATAAAACAAAACTTAGTGACATGTTACATGCTTCAAATACTTCACTTTATGATAGTTGTCGTGAAGGTCAGTCAAAGTTATCTTTGGCTGCTCGGTTCATGAACATTAAGTCATACCATAATATGGCTGAAAGCTGCATGGACTCATGGTCTGAATTATTTACGGAGTATTTACCAGAGTGTAATCAAGCACCTAGTTCGTACTACGAAACATAAACTTTGATGCGAAAGCTAGGATTGCCGTACCATACATTTGATGTATGTATAGATAATTGTATGCTCTTCTGGAAAGAAGATGAGAAGTTGGAGCATTGCAAGTTATGTGCACAACCAAGATGTAAGGCTAGTGAGGGACGAACTAAAATCATGTTTAGTCGTATGTTGTATTTACCTATCACTGACAGATTAAAGAGAATGTACCAATAAGAGAAGACTGCATCATCGATGAGATGGCATGCTGAGCATGATTCAAAAGACGGAGTAATGTGTCATCCATCTGATGCTGCGGAGTGGAAGAATTTCCAACTGTTGCATCATACGTTTGCAGAAGAAACGCGAAACGTATATCTTGGGCTATGTACTGACGGTTTTAATCCTTTTGGTATGTCAAAAAATCATTCGTTGTGGCTTGTGATCATGACTCCATACAACTTACCGCCAGATATGTGCATGAATACTGAGTATTTGTTTCTTACGATTTTGAATTCGGGACCTAATCATCCACGAGCCAGCCTTGATGGTTTTCTCCAACCACTGATCAAAGAGTTAAAGGAGTTATGGTATAATGGAGTTGAAGCATATGATGTGTCATTAGATCAAAATTTCAACATGGAAGCTGTTCTTTTGTTGAATATAAGCGATTTTCCAGCATATGGTATGTTGTCGGGACGGACGACACATGGAAGAATATCGTGTCCTATTTGTATGGATGATACAAAAGCTTTCTATCTTCCGGCTAGTAGGAAGACATGTTGGTTTGACTGTCACAGAAGATTTCTTCCTATAAGTCATTCGTTCCGGAAGAATAAAAAAAACTTTTTGAAGGGAAAGAACGCATTGAACGACTACCCACCGCCATCTTTTACTGGCGAACAAGTTTTATTTGAGCGTAAAAGGCATGTAGAACCACCCAAAACATCTGAATGCGGTGGAAATGGTCATGAAATTAAAATGGACGGCTATGGGGAGTGGCATAATTGGCATAAAGAAAGCATATTTTAGGAGCTATCGTACTGGAACAATCTGACACTACGACACAATCTTGATGTGGTGCATATCGAGAAGAATTATTTCGTTAACATCATGTATACTGTTATGAATGTTAAAGACAGATCAAAAAACACAGTAAAGTCAAGATTAGATATTGCAAATTTTTGTTCTCGATACGATTTGCATATAGATGATCGAGGGAGAGTTCCATTTCCTATTTGGCGATTGACTCCAAAAGCGAAAGAAAGCTTACTACAATGGGTCAAACATGAGGTTAGATTCCCCGATGGCTATGTAGCAGATTTAGCTAGTTGTGCAGACATCAACGGTGGAAAGCTCTCAGGAATGAAAAGTCACGACTGCCATGTATTTATGAAACGATTGCTTCCTTTTGTCTTTGCAGAACTTCTACCGCGTAATGTGCACCTTGCATTATCAGGTATGTATATATAAATTATCATATATGGTTCGCTTAATTATATATATATATATATATATATATATATATATATATAATTTTATGATTTTAATATTGTTGTAGGGATTGAAACATTTTTCCGTGACTTAAATAGCAGATCATTGGATCAAACCCACCTCAAAATTTTGAAGGATAACATTGTCATGATTTTGTATAATTTGGAAAAAATCCTCCCACCTTCTTTCTTTGATGTGATGGAGCACCTACCAATACACCTACCGCCTATTTTCAGCCGCTTTAGAAGTACTTTATATACAGTTAATTAACTTAATTGTGATATTTTAATTTATTTAGTTAATTAAATATTTTTTATTGTTTTTGGAAAAACAGATTGTTGGATGCGCAGATTCGATTTGAATGTCCGGAACTCTCTGATGATGAGGTGAAGTCGAAAGGAGATGAAGATTTTCATATATGGGTTCGCCAATATGTACATATTTACTATCAATCTACTGATTGTTAAAGAATATTTATGAATTTAGTTTTTAATATATTTACATCTATATATATAAAGGAGAATGTTCTCTCTTCTTAGTCTTCCACCTCATATATTCATACTCTATATTTGTGACACTTCAGCACTCACTTAGTTTCAACTCATTTGTTAATTTTAAGTTTTTTATTTAATTTATTATGTTTTATGTTATTATACTTAAATTCTCATAATAATTACCATCCATTAATATAATAGTTTTTTTTAGAATTTGAAAAAGACATTATTTGAATAAAAGATAAATGATATATTATTGATCTAAAGAAACTCCAATTTAATAAGTTTAATGTTATCAATTTATTTATATAGTATAAGAAAAACTATATAGTTTAGTACTGATAAATTATGGATTAAAAGTTTTCTAAATAAAATCTAACAAATGTTGTGAAATATATAATTTGAAACAATCAATAAGGATTGGTTCCAAATAAAATGTATATAAAAATTAAAATCAATTGCTTAAAAAATTTATAATTAGAAAAACTATTAATTAATCGTTGTTAATGACAAACTTTTGGGATATGTCAATTGATTTTAAGTGAGTTATAGAGGATAAATAAAACAAATTATTTTGATGGTTAGAAATCAGTGTTCGGGCATGGGGACGAGGATTCATCCAACAAAAAAATACTCGAATGAGTTTTCAGAAGCTCGAATGGCAACTATGATTCTTTGATGGGTATGCAAAAATGCTTGTCATGATATGCAAAATGTGGTATCCCAAAATGATAACATTTTCAAGTCAATCACTGAGAGGACGAATGATTAAACTCTTCGCCAAATTTTCCAATGCTCAAGTCAGAATGACGACATCGAAACTCATAAGAAAAGGGAAAATAGGGGAAATATAGTGAATGTTATATTTATATCAGGGCAAAATGTGTTTTGTGGTTCAATTTACCGCGTTGATGGAGAGAAACAGAGAGATATAGAGAGATTATGAGTGCATCTTGGAAACACGTCAGATTTTTTTGAAATGAGATTAATGTCAGATGAATAGACATTCGACCCATATTTAAGAAAAGTGAAGTATATGTATCAATTATTGTCTAAAGTGGGTTTTGAACTCTTAGAACGCTATTCCCCTTTTCCATCGTGCGAAATGTAGGGGTTTTCAAAGGATTGAATAGATCTAGATATGTAAACTGAATTTGGTAATTGGTTTGAGTCGTGCTTAGCTATGAGCATTAGTTGTCTAAGTATATGATGTTTCGACGGATATGACTTGACGCCGATAACTCCAACGAGGTTGAGTAGTTTTTATGGCGCGTCTCATCTAAAGAGGAGGATATGCCTAGATATACTAAATTATTACAAACAAAAAAATTTGTCGAAATACTAATTTTATTATTATTGAAATCTTTTCTAATTATATAAAAAATAATAATATAAAAGACTGCGCGAAGCGCGGTTAACCCACTAGTATACATATATAGGTGAATACAATGAAAAGTCAAGAAAATTTTCCTCCTTGGGTTCTTGAAATAGTGGAAGGTCCTGAAAATAAAGTCAAGTCATGGCCCATGTATTTTACAAGAGGGTATTTGTTTCACACGCGAGACCACGAACTCACGAAAAAAACAATGAATTATGAGGTATGTGTGCGAGGACAAAATTATTCTGAAGCATCTGAAGAGGATGATTTTTATGGGACTGTGGAAAATATCATAGAGCTCGAGTATCCAGGATTTATAAATTTGAAAATCATACTTTTCTATTGTGAATGGTTTGTCCCTACAATTGGCAAAGGCACCCGAATGCGAGAAGGAGGCATTGTTGATGTATAATTTCGATATCATCGAGGAGATATCGAAATTACGAACCTTTTATTTTAGGTAATTTTTGTTTTAATTAAGTATGTATGCATATGTATATATATATGCATGTCTACTTCTAATTTTACACCTACTTAATGTACATGATCTCAAGATGATCAAATTTGTTATCTTTCATACCTATACATTAAACGATCTCGGAAGGTGTGGCTCACAGTCCTGAAAGTAAATCCAAAGCAAGGTGTTCAAGGAAAGTTTAACGAAAAAAAGTTGGTTATATTGCAGCAAACAGTTGATGATGGCCTCACGGATATGATTGACGAAATCATAATTGATAGTTTAGTAGAGGGAAATCATTCTTATGAAGAAATTGATTTTGAAATCGAAGATGCGGAAGCAGAGGACGGATTTTTTTGTAATTTATCATCTTTAGATGATGAAGATGAGGAGTTTGAAAAATACTTTAATTTATATCTTCGTAATAATTTGTTTTTTTTTGAAAAATCTTCGTAATAATTTATATCTTTGTAATAATTTATATATGCATACATACTCAATTAAAACAAAAATTTATATCTTTGTAATAATTTATATCATAATGTCACTTTGGTTACACACACTTGGCTTTGGTTTAGAGTTCTTGGGTTATTGTGACTGATTTGCTACTCCTTCGCAACCCCACTCTATTGTTTTAAAAAAAAATCATGCAAATTGAATTATAAATATGTACTTTTTACATAGATTTGAACTATTACATACAATGAAACATGATAACAGATAAAAAAACTTATAAATTCCAATATTTCAAACTTATGGTTGTATATTATCATAACATGTAGTAAGTATATATGGGTTAAGAACAGTCACAAAACAGTCGCAATTTGTGACCACTTTGAGACAAATTTGCGACAATGTGTTTTTGTAGTCACAAAATTGTCTTAATTTACCCACTAATTTGCGACTAATTCATGAACAACACCTGAAATTATGACCGATTTGCTACTGTTTAACAACTCCACTCTAGTTTTTTTTTTTAAAATCATCATTATTGAATTGTAAATATGTTAATTTGTACGTTTTTACATAGATTTGAACTTTTAAATATATTGAATCATGATAGCAGAGAAAAAACCGTATACATTCCAATTTTTAAAACTTATGGTTGTATATTATCATAACATGTAGTAAGTACATATGTGTTTTTATGAAATGATTTTGAAATATAGAACACTTTCAAAATTTACACAACATATCTTAATTTAATGTTTAATTAGAGAGTTAAAGTGTTAGAATTAGTTAAAGAATTATTGATATTTTTATTAAGAATTATTGAAAAGTTTAGGGTTTAGGGTATATGCTTAAGAACAGTCACAAAACAGTCGCATTTTAATGACGACTTTGAGACGATTTTGCGACCATTCTAAAATTTATAATTTTTTTGGTGAAATCACACGCGGCAACTTATCCCTCTATTTTTTTCCTTCTAACGTCGAAACCTATAGCCTCTCTCACTATCTCTTAATCTCAAAATCGTTGAAACCCAAAATCTCTCAATCTCCGATCCTCTTTCACTCTCAATCTCCGTATCTCTTTCACTCTCAATCTCCGAATTTCTTTCTCTCTCAATCTCGGTTTCTCTTTTTCTCCGAGACGGTGTGAAGTAAGTCTGGAAGAGGGTCTTTATCGTTACTAACGCTATTTTCTTTCTTTTGTTTTCTCTTTCATGTCATTTTGATGTTTTCTTTGAGTCATTTTTTTATTGAGTAAAAACTTGTTGGAGATTATGATCACGACCTTTGAATTTTTATGTAATTTGCATCTAAGTGACTATTGTTGCATAGCTAGTTTTAGACCAGACTAATGAAAAATCTAAAGGCTGACCAGTTAATCATAGGCATCCATGTTTCCAGAAAAATTCAAAAAGCTTGAGCTAAATTCTGAGCTCTTCTTTTTACCTCATCATCGTGATTGGTGTCCTCAGAGCTTGACTCCTCATTCGTATATGACAAGACGACATGTGTGAAAGTATGATACTCCTCTCCCTTATTTAAAATGAAAAGCAGAAAAGATGAAATGATTTTCTTTCGCGTAAAGGGGTAGGAAAATTTCCATCGATCCCATTATTTTACTTCGAAATAAATGATCACACTAAGGTTGGAAGCGAGGTTAGGAAAATTTCCAGAGATACCACTATTCGCCTACACTTTAGAATAAAAAGGGTGGCACTAGAATGAACCGGGGATTCGGTGGCAAAAACCATCAATACTCGCGTTCCATCAGCCATTCACCCTACGTAAAGAAAAAGAATAAGTATGGGGGAGGAAAAAAGTACCAAAGGTTGTGTTGTTGTCTCGTCATGATATCGAAAGGGAAAAAGTCTAGAAGGTTTTTGGCATTATGATCCTTGATGAGATCTAGCAATGATAGCTTTGGATTATTCTGTGAAATAACGAGTTGAATATGGGAGGCTGCAAATGCTTGCAAAGAAGTACATGGTGGTTCGATTTGGAGCTAGTTTGGCAATACATGGATTACTAAGGTAATGGTCATTACATAATTCTAAAGGAAATGTGAGTCTCCGTGCCTTTTCAAACTTTTTCTTCTTGCTTAGTTTTTTGTTTGCTTGAGGACAAGTAAAAGACTAAGTCTGGGGGAATTGATATACTTGGTTTTAACCGTTTTCTAACACATGTTTTGGTGTTTCTTTTGAGTATTTTATCGAGTCAAAGTGTGTTTTTAGAGTCTTTTAGTCTTTTATCGAGTCTTTTCAGGTTTTAGGAGACTTTGGGAGAAAAAAGTCGTTTTGGATGAATATGAGCATATGGAGGTGCATAATCATGCAGAGACGTCAGACATTTGGCAGTCTTTGAAGGTCTTTCCACCAATGGATCGAGCTACAATTTTGACATAAGATAGATATTTGAATTAGCTTTCATTTGCAAGTGGTTCAGAGACAATCCAACGGTGCAATCAAGAGTTATACCCGATTTATGGAAGACAGGTCAATCTGCCTCGCAGAAGAAGACTGCGCGGAACAGGGAGGTTAGAATCGATGCAGCTGTCCAGAAACTTCAAAATCGACCGATGCACAATTGCATCGATCGATGCACTTCCCAGACGAAAAAAGCAATTTCTGCAGTTTCTAAACTTCCTATTTTGCCCTAGAATCATCCTAACTTAACCTAATTCGACCCAAGACCTATATATACTTATTTTTCAGCCACTTTTGAGGCTAAGCTTTATTTTTCTTAGACACCTTTCATCTCTTTCAATTGTATGCTTGGGAGAAGATCACCGAACATCGTCTGACAAATTTGGAGAAGATTTTTGAACCCTCTTATTATCTATTGTATTTCGTTATGATTTTTCTCATATCTCTTTGCTTATTCTCGGCAACTATGTGTGAGTAGATTCCATAGTTAGGTTTAGGGTTTCAACGGGATCCATGAATCATTGAATTAGATACAAATAGGGATTTATCTTTTGTGATTTTCGCATATTGTTGTGTTTATTGCTTAGGCTTAAGTTGACCGCTTAGTCTCTGAACTAGGGCTTAATCTATACCACGAAAGTGTCGTAGGTTTCTAGAAAGAGCATAAGCGAGCGAATTGTCCTTAGCCTACGGAAGTTGATGTTAAGGCTATTCGTGAACATATATATTGAACCTGCTCATTAATGTTGATCTATAATTCTATGCCAACGGAAGTTAGGATTTTAGGTTTCTAGGTTTAGTAATCAATGCCACAGAAGTGGATTGATTTGATATTTATGTTTGAGTTTGAAACTTGTATTTAGTCATTCCCTGAATAGTTGTCTGATTCGTGATCTCTGGATTCCTGAGAATAAACCCTTGACCTAACGTTTTTCTCTTATCGAATTTACACCGCTTTTAGTTATTTTCATTACTTTGCAATTCAACCCTTATTATCATATTAGCTTAATTTCATCTTGTGAGAATCGTAGTGTAACCTTGGTCTATGTGGATTCGTTAAAGTACTACATTGCCATACTATTATGATTTCAGTAGTGTGCACTTTAGTTAATTAATTGACTATGTGGTAAAACACCTAAATCCGATTACTAAACCTTTCAGAGATACTAAACCCTAAAATGTACTAAATACTAAGGGGATACTAAACCGGAAAATGAATACTAAACCTAAAAGGGGAAAAACTAAACCCTAAAAGGGAAAAAAACTAAACCTGAAAGGAGATATTAAACCCTAAGACCACTATATATCAAGGGAGGATACTAAACACAAAAAGAGATATCAAACCCTATAAGATAATATATACTAAGGGGATACTAAACCTGAAAAGAGATATTAAACCCGAAAAGATATATTAAATCCTAAAGGGGAAAAATTAAATCCTAAAAGAAAAAAACTAAACTCTAATTAGGAGTTACTAAACCCTAAGGACTACTATATACTAATTGGGGATATTAAACTGGAAAGAGAAATACTAAACCCTTCGGGGATACTAAATAGAAATGAGATACTACATACTTAAATTATGTGTAAATCCTAAGAGGAAATATTAAACCCTTCTAAGATAATTAGAAGAGGAGATTATTAAACCCATGAAGGGCACTAAATACTAAATCGTATGGGAAAACTAAATTGAGATGGGAAAATACTAAACCCTAAAAATTATTGGGATAGTAAACCCTATACGCTAAGGGAGATAATAAACTGTAAATGTAAACTCTAATGATATCTTAAAACATAAACTGTAAGGAATACCTAGAACCCTAAGGTGGATAACACACCGTAAATATAAAAATTATGTATAAATATACAAGTGTGATACCCATAACGTTTCAAGACAAATGTGGACAATATTCATGATAGAGGTAAGATATATATGTGAGGGCGATGAGAAACCATTAAAGGATGTGAACATAGTATTACGTGTTTAATCTAAGTTATACTTTCGCCTTTTGATCTACATTATATAATATCATGTTTGTAAAAAAGTCACTTATATTGCAATTGGGGTTATGTAGGGAATTGGTGGTCAGTATACGGATGTCATGTGCGTAATTTAGACATTACTAGACACAAATTCTCTCTTTGACATCTAGTTCATCTGGTTGTCAACGAAAATGGAATACTTTGGAAGAGATTTGTGCTTGTGTATTGACGTTGATAAATTTTAACTCTCACACTATTTCTTCTCCGGTGTTATAGATTTACAAGAGTGATAGGGGAAATATATTATACAATAAAAAATCTATTATTCAAGACCAGGGGATACGACGGTAAAATGAACTTGAGAAGTCATACAACCCAATGAACATACAAAAGAAACTGTTCCTAACACATCTTTAAGAATTAACTTTACAGAATCCATGACCTAAATCTCAACATTTAAGAATGACAAATCTTAAGCTATCACATACTAGATCAGTTCAACCAATGAGCCTAATAAGAATTAGAAAGGAAAACAGGAAGAGCCGGACGTGAAGCGAAGGTGGAGGTTGGTGAGCCAGCCGGAGGAGAAGTAGGAGCTGTTGTGGGAGTGACGGACGGCGGATGAATGGTGGCGCGTGAAGGAGTTGGTGCGGCGATTCTCGGAGGCTGAGAAATTAAAGGAGTGGCCGGAAGCCAAGATCGTCTCGGAGATGGTCCTGGAGGTTAAGCCACAGCGGAAGAAGCTACGAGAGCAAGAAGAAGAAGAAAAACGATTGATTTTTATAGATAAAAAAAACAGAGAAAAAAGAGAGAGACCCACCTCTGGAAAAGATGACTCTCTAAGCTTTCACGATGCATAAAATCATAAACAAGAGTTCTATGTTGTTCCTCGAAGCAATAACCGATTAATTTCACAAAATTTTTGTTCTTTAATTGTCAGAGAAACATGACTTATGCCTGAAAAACAGAGAAAACACACAAAGATTAAGAGACATAACGAATTAAGCTCGGCGAGGGTGATTTTGTGGAGATCCGATCCGGCGAGAAAAATTGATAGATCATCTGATATTCGAACTCGGGTTGCTTAAATCAAGAATCGACACTCTTTGATACGAGCTATGTTTCTTGATGATGTCATATTTTCTCTTGGGTTTTTTCGAAGATGCCATTATGGTTTATGGATCTCCTAAACAGCCACTGACTAATGATCGCCATGAGAGTTTCTTCTTCACGAGGAGAGAGTGAGAGAGAGAGTGAGAGAGAGAGAGAGAGCTTGTGTGAGTGAACGAGTGTGGCAAAGTGCATAACAAGATGAGTGTTCAGTTTTTTTTTTTGCTCTTATCATTGAAGAAGATGAAAAAAAAAAATGGTTACATCGCTGCATGGGGTATTTGACTGATACAAGAAACATTTTGCAGCTGACAAACCTATAAAGCTTTTTGAACAAAAAAAAGTGCTAACTTGTTGAAGCAAAAACATAAAGTGCTAAGAAATTAACAAATCCTTAATAAGTGATATCCGGTGCAATTTTGTTGAGCGATTTGCAAAAACTGACACATTCTTCAACTTGTAATACAAAATTATCTTATCACTTTTGAAAACCTTGTTAAAATGTAACACTTTCCTCACTGTTTGCACCAAAAGTGGACCGTTTTACCCCTAATGTAGTTGATACATTATCATCTTTCTATCAGATTTGAAATGGATGGATGCGCCGACCGATGGGATAGAAATATGCAAAAGAGTAGCACTAATATGACTTGTAACTGTGTATATTATTTTACTTAAATTCATATTAGCAGAAATATTAGTTTAGAAAATAATCTCACATATTTAAACTAGGAGGACATGTCTATGTGAAGACAAACTGTATCTAAATCTACCAAACACCTGAAACTTAAGATAGAGAAACCAGAGAGAACAACAATTGGTGATCAGCAAGAAAAATTAATTTCAAAGATTGAAACAACGAAGCAGATGCATGCAAAGATATATTTTATTGTGTCCGTCTATTTTCTGTTTGTATATCCCAATCGTAGCTATACTAAATTTTATTTACTCACGTGTTATTTTTGATTTTATCGAAGAAAAAGATCCAAAATCGCATATGTAGATTTATTGTTTGCCAATGTATTTTTCGATTTCGTTTTTGTAAAAATGTTAAATGTCATTTATTCATGTCCAAAATGTTAAATGTCATTTTCGTTTTTACTAGAGACCCATATCCAAAATCACTCATGTACAGTTATATTTTCACGAAGGCGTCGATTTTGATTTGTTTTAAGTAAAAAGACGAAATTGGCATCGGAGGATGGATATTATCAACACGTTCGATAGTGGTATTTACGATATTTCCAACGTCGCAGGTGTGAACGCGTCTCACTCAAAAGAAGATTCCATTTGACCAAAGAAGCGATAAAGTCACAGCGGACGAATTAATGAGACAAAATTTGGAACCGAAATATGGTTCGGTCCGTAGGTATTTAATTTCGGTTTAGCTTGGGTTTAAAAATGATACAACCACAGCTCAGGGAGTAAGAAGCATCCACGAGACTATTGTGCTCGGGTAAGAAAGAGCGCACATAGAGCTTCCTCCAGCGAATGAGCATCCACGAGACTCTTGGGGAAGATGTGAAGCAAGAGAAATTCCTCTAGCTTAGTTGGTATAGTCATTTTCGTTGTTCAACCAACTAATGTTACATAAATATGTTTATCTTATAGATGGATCCAGATCATGTCCTTGTTTTGTTGGGAGAGTGGAGCTGTGGAAGTAATGGGACCTCGGATTTCGTCATAGATAAAAGAAAAATGGGGAGGTGCATAGATATTATTTATTGTGGTTCCAACTATAACAAGTTTCTTGCTTCTATTATCACCGAGTTCAATGTCCTCAAAACTGTTCCGGCAGCAGTCACTTACTGGGTTCCAGCAGGGATGTTCTTGCAATCAAGTTTACGTAACCCTCCAGTTGCATTCACCACTTGTGCGGGCATAAAAAATTTGTACGAGATAAGAAATGGTGATAGAAGCGTCAATCTATTTGTTACTTTTGGACCAGATTCTGTGCCAAATGATGAAAATCCTTTGAATGGCATGACAACGCCGCTTAGGGTTCTTGGAAAAAGCAATGAAGACCAATCCGTTGGTGAATTTCTTAGATCAATTTCTTCAAATCAAAACACATATGGTGAGGAGAGGTTGGGAGAAAAAATTGTGTTAAACAATGAAAATACTTTACATGGCATGACGATGCCTTTTACATTTGTTGGGAAAAGAAACGAGGACAAACCTTTGGGAGCATTTCCTGTGTCAGTGTCATCGATTCAAAAGCAATATGGCGTGGAGAGGTCAATGGATAGAAGTCCTCTTGCAACTCCAATAAATTCGAGTAAAAAGTGTTTGCTGCACCAGAGTCACCAAAGCCTATAAGAAGGAGCGCTAGGCCAAGAAAGGGTTTATCTAGTATGATGACAAACTATTGTTGATTCTGAAAATCACAAAAGAGAATTTAAACAACAATTTTGATCGGCATCTCGTTTTATTGGATTAAACTCGGCAGAGCTACAAGATCGATTGATCGTAAAAATAAAGACTTAAGAACTAAGGGCAAGAGCATTGGGGGTGTCTCATTGAGACACCCTCCCATAAAAAAATGAAATAAAAAAGAAAAAGTGAAGAAAGAGAAAACAAGAGTGTCTCAAATGAGACATTAAAAAAAAAGTTGAGACACCCTCTTGATGAGGTGTCATCCTTATATTGGTCCAATTTTTTTTTTGTTAAAAAATTTAATTGTTTAATTAAAAAAAAGATATTTTATTGGTGAGACACCATGAGGGTGTCTCACCAATGCAGATGGCCTAAAGAGATAGAACCTAATGTCTCAGTTCTCGATCTCTTAGGTCTCGTGGATGAGTTTGTGTGTTCTGAATGAGGTGATGGCCCCCTTATTTATAAGGTTCCGAGTCGGTCTAACTGAGCCGATATCCTTTTCCTAGTTTCATCAGGAAAAGGAAATCTCCCTTTCCTCCCTCCGAAATTGAGAAAGATTATGCAAATCTCGGAGGTCGGCGTGTTTGGTAGCGACTTGGCTTTAGACTGAGCTTGGCCCGTCGAGTGTGATCATGGGTCCCCTTCACTTACTTCGAACCATGGTGAACCGGGATCAATTGGGCCGGTCTCGGTTCAAACCGGACTAAACCGGGGAGTGCTAAACTCACCTCCAACAATAAGCCCCCTAGTTCGGCGAAAGAGCCCTTGAGTTCGGCGAAGGAGCCCTTGAGTTCGGCGAAGTTCATGGAGAATTTCTTAGCTCGGTTGGAATAGAGATCGACAGTTCCATGACTTGGTCGCCTGGTTTTGTATTTTGAATTTGGCGAATCGCGAGTTCAGTAAATTCTGAACTCGGAAAACCTTGAGCTCGGCGAATCTTCCTTGAGAAGACATGCCTCTTCGATTTCTTTAACTGTCGCGGAAATCGAAGAATTTGTCATGATTACTTCACTCTTCATATATTCATTTCAACCTTTCCGATTCTTTTACTTCTTTGCTCATAAAAGGTAATCTCTTTCTTCCTTGCTCTAGTTCTTGCTTCTTTATTTCTAGGGTCTTTATTAATCGCAATCTATGATCGAATTCCTACGATATTTGCGGCGAAATTTCTCTGATTTATTCGAAGATCTTCGTCTACTCCTTGCAATTTCTCCGTCTCTTCTTCGCAGTCTCTCAATTGCTCTTCGCGATTCCTTCGTCTGATTGGGCGGAATGCAGAAGTTGGCAATGTTTTGGCTGAGGCTGACAAGTCTCGGATTATTAGCGAGGAGAGGCGTGATCCAATCAGGCGGGATGGTAATGATGAAACTGGTACAAGCAACCCCCGAATTCGAGTTCGTCATCCTCAAGTTGAGGCTCAAATTCAATTTTATGCCAAGCTGGCTGCCGAGAGTAAGCAGGTTGTTGAAGACAAAGAGCGGGCTGCCGAACAGATTCGTCGTGACAAGGCATATGCTACTCAGCTGGCCTTACTAGATGATGGAAAAAGTGCTCTGGGAGTGGGATTTGGCACTCCAGATGACAACGTCGAAGTCGTCAATGTCGAGGTCGATCACCTACGTGGTAATATAGAAGTGGAAACCCGTACTCCGCTTATTCCCCTGATTGTTCATCCTACAGTTATTGGACTGACTTGTTCTTCGATGGACAGAATTATCGAGCTGATTGGGACCATCGTATTCCCGGGTGATGTAGAAGTCATGAGGCCTGGAAGGAACCAAAGATCGTGGGATGCTCCGTAAGGACACATCTGCGTCTATGAGGATTGGTTAAGGGCGTGCGGGATCAATTTTCCTTTGCCTGATTTGTTGATTGATTTCTGCAATAGGCGGAGAGCTGCAATCTGCCAGCTTAACCAAGCTACTATGGTCAACATAACGGGGCTCCTTTCTTTGGGACCCGAGCTTAGTATTCCGGTTACTGCTCGGATGTTCGAAGAGTTAACCTCTATTAACATAGCAGAAGCCAAACCTTGGTAATTCTCGGTAAATATGAAACCGAGCTACGATGTAGTTACTGGTCCAAAGCCGAGCAAAGTTCATAATTGGGAGACTAAGTAGTTTTTCGTCAGAATCGCTCCTACTTCCGTGTCCAACCTGAACATAAGTTATAGGAGACCATGGAACTAAAATATTGGTAGTTATTTATTGTGCTTATGCCGAGGTCTCGTGCTTTAGTTGTTTCTCACATGCCTTTTTATTTTTGTAGTTCGGAATCCTACTTACCGTCGTCTATGTGACCATTGGAAGTCGGTCATTGGTCGGTTTAGGGATTTGGGACGAACTCACTGGCCAAAGATTCACCGAGCGCGTCTTGCCTCGAAGAACAAGTCACATCGTTCTAACACTGGTTAGCTCTAAATTCTCTAAGTCAAATTTCTGCACTGTTTGTTATATTTCTTTGATTTGTCTTATTTGTGCAGTTACCAGAGGTTCTTCGTCTAGAAGAATGGCACTGCAGAGGAATTTTCTTACCATCCCGGACTACTCTGCTAACCTTGACGATTCCATACTCCCTTCGGCTCGGAGGGACGATGATGCTCCCGGAGAGAACAACGAAGCCGATCGAAACTCTCAGATCAGCGATAATGAGGTCGATCCGCCTACCAACCTTGAAGTGGTCGATCAGACTGATGGGTCTTGTTTGGCCGCTTGTACTGACGTGGTGCCCGTGAGCACCAATTTGGGGATAACCGCGGCCAATGACGGTGATGCGGATGCTGAATGATCGGACCGACCGATGGTCTCTTTAGGTCGGTCTGTGTGGGAACCAGTGAATTGTTCTCACGATCAATCTGAGGTGGAAGGGAAAGTCAATACCGCGATCGTTCCTCGTACGAGTCTCTCAATATGCCTTTGGAAAAAATGGCTGATCTGACGGCAGAGGTCGGGGTTTCCAGGAAATGCAAGAGACGAAAGTCCTTGATCACGGAAGAGGTTAATGTTGTGTCCTTTAATTATAGGAAGGACACACCTTTGATTAATGACCTGGCGTCGTGTGCCGGCCTCTATCGCCAATTCAAACTCGGCGTTCGCGGTCTCCCACCTTTAGACGAGCTCCTGGAGGTGGAGAAATATATGGAGCTTGCTCGCTCCAAGACTCGGTCAAGGCGCAGACGAACGAGATCATCCTTACTCGGTCATTCTTACTTGGTTAGAATTTTGTCATCTTATTGTTCTTTCTTTTTTCCAGGTCAAGGCGCAGACGAACGAGATCATCCGGTCGCTTGACCTTAAGTTGAAATCGGCGACTAGGGGTGCCGAAGAGATCGATAAGCTTAAGGGGGATCTGACCGAGGTACGTGCCAAAGTTTCTCAGCTCGAGGAGGGGGTGTTGCGAAGGATCAAGAGCTCAAGGCCTTTCGAGCTGAAAATGAGAGGATGAAGGCCGAGGTGCTCGAGGCCAATAACGCGCATAGTCATATGACCGTTGAAAAATGGGAGGTTGATGTTAAGCTGAAGTCTAAGAAGAAGAGGCTTAAGGATTCTCTATCCCTGTGGGTGACCAAATAGAGGGATAGTCGAAGGGAGATGAAAACTAAGTTTTTCTGCACGTCTCGAGAAGATAAATGACTACATCGACCGACTTGACGCGGCGAATAACAGGCATCTCGTTTTCAGTCAGGTTACAAGCACTAAGAAATGCCTGGATCGGCTCGTGGAAGGAGGGACTCACATTCCTCATGAGACGCTTGATCACTATGTAGTGGAAGAGAAGAAAATGACGGCCGAGATGCAGGCCATAGTCCTTGTAGAGCTCAATGATGCAGACTTCAAGGTATCTTCGATCTCATTCGACTGTGTCCCTTCAGGTCCTCATCTCGGTGCTGAGAGAACCAAAGTCCCGACTGATGTCGATGAGTGGGGGTCGATGGTCTCGAGTATGGGCCCGAGAATGTCCGAGGAGATCAGGAGTCATGATTCTCCTTAAAATTCCCTTCTCTTTTGTTTTTCTTTATGTTTAAATCGCAGCCTGATAAGGTTTTTTTGTTGAACTCCTGCCTTTGTTGGCTTTCTTTTTGTAATTCGATCCATTTGCCCGAGGGGGCTTTTAACCTTTATTCGAGGTACTCTGACTGGTTTTGCGTACTTAGTTCGGCTACAATGCGAACTGAGGAGTTCGGCTATTGGTTTTGTGGAAACAAGATTGTTTGTTAATCCGTGTAAGGTCGTAAAATGATATGATCCTCTTAAATCTCCCACGTACGAAATTGGTGCCGTACATAATATGGTCTTAGCCGGAGTACGTTTGATGAACTTGTTTTTCGATCGCTGAGGATCGGCTTACTGATTTGAGATTGTTGAGAAATCGGCTTATGAAATTTGCGATTATTGAGAAATCGGCTTAATTTGCGAGAATGTGTCGTTCGGCTTCACCCCGAGAGCTTAGCATGAGACTACGAAGGTGTGCTCATCTCAAGATACTCCGGGTCCCCATATCGAATCGGAGTGTGCGAGGTTGGTTCGGCTTATTTAGCTCAGATGATCTGAGGACGAATTTCAGTGCTGGACTTATGCCCGGCTTATGCGAGACGGATCTCGGCTTTTTAACGTTTGCATCCCATAGGAGTGCTATCGATCGCCTGGCCAGGACATCGATGTGTGGAACCGCGATGGTTTTAAGTACGAACTACGGATTTTGACTTGGGAGGGTACAAACTGTTTTGAGTTCGGCGAGCTTTGATAGTTCGACTTTTATTTTGCTTAGTTATTTCAAACTGTCATGCGAACTGAAGGGTTCGGCTTATGAAAATATAAATTGTTTGTGTTCGGTGAACTGCGAGAGTTCGACTTATGATTTTACTTAGTCGTTTCAGACTGTAATACGAATTGGGGAGTTCATCATTAAAGGATACGCACTGTTTAAACTCGGTGAACTGCGATAGCTCGGCTTTGAAAAGGTAAGGACTTAATCAAATGAATTTTTATTAGAATCATAGCTGGACCAGTGATGGGTTGCCTACGTACCCTCGGAGAGGATCAAGACATTCATAGTTTGGATTACATCGGAGATAATAGTAGTAGCTTAGTGAGCTCTTTTTTTTAATATATCTCGGCGTTGAGCTGTATTAGAAGTAAAACCGTTTGAGGTTCATTAAATTCCATGATCGCGGGATTGGAGTTCTATCCATCTTCATAAGTTCGTAAACGCCGGGTTTGATGACTCGAATTATCTGGTAAAGTCCTTCCCAGTTAGCACCGAGCTTGCCGACGTTTTTCTCTTTGGTGTTCTGGTAGACTTTGCGGAGGACGAGGTCGCCGTCTTCGAAGTGTCGACCTCGGACCTTTTTGTTGTAGTAGCGTGCGACTAAGTGCTGATAATTCTGGATTCGGAGCAGTGTTTGTCCGCGCTGGTCTTCAAGCATGTCCTGATTGTTGAGGAGCATTTTCTTGTTGAGATAAGGATTTTGAGTCAGCATTGTTCGGCGTATGCCTGGGATATCGAGCTCGGCTGGGCATGAAGTTTCCATTCTGTATTCTAAGGTAAAAGGGGATTGCCCAGTAGATCGGCGAGGTGTAGTGCGGTGGGACCTGATGACTTCATCTAATTCGTCGGCCCAAAATCCTTTCTTTATATCGAGTCTTTTTTTTAGGCCGTCGATGATAGTCTTATTGGTTGCTTCGGCTTGGCCGTTTCCTGATGGATTGATATACTCTATATTTTACTGTTTTTATTACGGATTTTAGTATTTTATCTAAGCATTTTCATTCGGTTTTGTGCTTTTCGAGATATTTTTCTCGTATTTGTACTTTTGAATTCTATATACGTCAAATCATTTGAAAGATTCAAAATGGAGCCAAAAATGAGTTTACCACGTCCAAGACATGTTTCCAAGCACCTAAAGCTCGAGAAAGGCAGATTTCTCCAATTGGATAGCACATATGTGCTACAAAGACTTTTCGGTCTCAAAGAGGTATCAATAACTCTAAATACAAGTAGTATAAGAGGTTATCAATCCGTATTAGGAGATGACTCTAAGCATTAAGAATGCAAGGAACCTACGTAAGTTAAGCTAATTAAAAGGGGTTTTGTGATTTAGTATCCAAATTAAAACAAGTAAAGCAACTAAAGCAAGATCAATAAGCAAAAGCGGATTCAAAGATGGGATTATGGAGATAAGATGACCCAAGTTCAATTCATGATGATCATTTACTCAAACAAGCTAATCCCTAGGCATAAGACCCTTAACTTGACTAATTCTCTTTCAAGCAATTAATCACTATACTAATCACGTAATCCATTAACAAACTCTCATTTGTGGAGCATTGATTAGCAAGCATTAAGTTTGAATAAACAAGATCAACCAAAGATATATCCTAGACAAATATTATCATAGGCTAGAAGTATAAATCTCTTGTTTAGTTCATCAAGGCATTTCATCAAACACTTGGTATGCATGAAATGCCTTATGATCTAAACCTACTTTTTCAAGCTAGATTTAGCCTTAAGAACACTAAACAAGAAAGGATATAAGAATATCTAACCCTAAACACCATGAAATAAGCCTTGGATCACCCTAATCTACCCCATCTCTAAACCCTAAAAGAATACTCAAGAGCTATTAAGAACCAACCAAAATCGATGGTGATGGAGGTTGAATCCATGGATGGGTGATGAATAATCAAGATAGAAGATAGATAGATGTAATGAATTGATGGAAATAAACACTAGATTGCATAAAACAAAGGTTTCCCCTTACAAATCTCAAGTTCTCTCAAAGGTAAGGGTTTTAGACTTAAGAAAAAGCATAAAATGCAAAAATTAGGTTAAGTGGTTTTTATAGTCAATAGTGCTCGACCGGGTCGATCTTGAACAAACCGGGTTCCGACCCGGCCGAGTTGGATCTTCTTGAACGAAAGCTGCAGACCGGGTGGCTTCTGGTCGGTTGAGATGGGCCGATTAACTTCCATGTTCCTGGGCCGGTTGAAATGGACCTGGTGGATCTCGGGCAGTTCAAGTGACGAGCGACGCTTGTTGGCTTGCAGGCCGCCTGGCTTCTAGCCGGTTGAGATGGGGCGGTTAGGATTCCTGTAGGTTCAGTCGATGAAGGACTTTTGCTGGCTTGGACAGGCTATGTTCTGGTCGGTCGAGATTTCCTCTCTGGCCGGTTGAAATCCCTGTGCCAGGACCGGATTAAATGGACCATGCGGATCTTGGAAGGTCGGGTTTCCCCGGGAATGATTTCTGGCTTAGATCGCGCAGCTTCTGGTCGGTTGAGATTTCATGAGTGGGGCCGCATGGATGCTAGCCGGTTCAGTCTACGAAGATACTCTGGTTCCGTGCTAAGTCCTTCTCCGAATCCGTAGCCGATAATGCTTGAGCCTCGGGACTTTCCGAACATCTCCGAACCGCTCCAAAGTACCTAGAGTATACTCCATAACACGGAAGACACTCTAAGACCTAATGAAAAACATCCTATTCTCTAAACAAGACCAAAACATGCATGAAAGACCTAGATATGCTCGAATGGGACTCAAAATGCAAAGTGAAATGTATGCTATGAAGGCTAAAATGAGAGGATATCAACTCCCCCAAACTTACTTTTTTGCTTGCCCTCAAGCAAACAAATAAGAAAAAGTAGGGAAAGAGGTTCGATGGTGGGAACTCAAATCCACAAGTAGCTCAAAAAGAAATCATGTTCAACGTCCAAGTAATGTAGTTCTAAAATGCACAAGTGAGTCTACTCCAAAGGAGTTAGCCATTCCTATTTCATCATGTACCAAATCCAAACCCCAATCTACACAAGAAATCATATTCTCCAACCCCTTAACATTCATTAATGGCGTAACCACGAATTATGTTTATGCAAGGTCAAATTGAATTCGTTTGGCTAAGGGTTCGGTTATGAGATGAAGGTGATCTAATTATCATGCTTGGGTAATCAAGTACATGGATCTCTCATGGAATGAACAAACTTTAGCAAAATGCTAAAGGTAAAAGGCAACATATGCATACAAGGGAGAATTCTCATCTACCCAAATGCCTAGAGTGTCTCTAACCTAAAGCTATCTAACCCGTTGGGCCCACAACCTAAGCTACCCTTTTCATCCCAAGGCGTTTTGCCTTTTCACACCCACACATGCTTCTTGTGTTTTCGCTTCACCTTCTTCTCTCGTTGGGGATCGACTTCTTCTTCCTTGATGTCATGGTTTGGTGCTTCCTTGTTTTGACTTAGCTTTTTGTTTCTTCATTTTTGTCCACGCCTCTTCTCATCTTTGATGCTTTAGCCTTTTTCGGCTTTCTTCTTTTTCCTTGAATCGTTTCGGCTATCTTATTCTTAGAGCTAGTCTTATGATTTTATTTTTGCACCAACCAATCTATATAAATCCGATCCCCTTTTCCTTTCCCCCTTTTCATCTTTTCCCAATCCACCTTAACATTCCGATCATACCCAATCCCCAAGTTTCAAACCGTTCCCCCAAACTTGAATCAAGAACCGCCATCCTAACTAGCCTATTCCTAGATTAACTCCGTGATGATGGAGCTAAGTCTACATGAGAATTCCCTCTTGTCGCCCTAAATCTAACACGTTTTGCCAAGTTTGTTCGAAAAAAGGCCTCACAATTCACACACTAATAACAATGGCTAGAAAGAAGGTTGAGGTTAAGGTAGGGGAAACCATTCCAATGATGGGATATGGCTACTTGGATAAACAAGAGTGATGAGAGGGAAAAGATTATCCAAGTATGTTTAAGTGATCCACAAATTCATTCAAAATTGCATAAACACAATAATTACAAGTCAAGATTAGGGTTATCACTTAGATGAGGTTGGATTCAATTCAAGCATGCTTCAATCAAGGCAAGTATGATGATACATGAGAACTAAGAATGTTGCATATTTACTTTCATGCTCACTTAACTGCATCAAACACCTACGAACGAGGGAATTGAATTAATTTCTTAAAGTGCCACTCTACAAGAAAGATTCATCATTATTCCCATGCATATGCAATGAATCCTATGTATGCAATTCTAGAATCAATATACAAATGCAAATGCATCCTAAATGACAACCTAAATGACTTCTTTTTGTGTTTCAGTTTTCAAATTTTTCAAATTTTTTTGTTTTGTTTTTTCTATGCCATAGATGAATACGTGAGACTCAAAATGCAAAACTCAAAATAAGACAAAACAAATGACATTAGATAATGGTACCTCCCCCAAACTTAAATCACACCGTCCTGGTGTGAAATAAATCAAAGGAAGAGACCCAAAAATAAAAGATATAATAAGCTATACAATGCAAGACTCAAAATAAGAAAACTATGTACAAGTGTCATGGAGTGTTACCTAGACACTTTGAGATGGGGAAGAGGACCCCATGGAGTATGAAGCGTTGCTAGAACCGGGAGATGGAGTTGGGTTGTTTACCTCCTCGTTCGTGGTGTCTTCATGACCACGTTGAGCTCGTGTCTCATCATAAACCATCAAAACTCCTTGATCAATCCCTTGACAAGGTGATGTACTCGCTTATCCACCTCTCCCCTTGAGCATCTTAACCGCCTTCTTCAAGCTCCTCACCATCTTCACCAACTTGTGGATGGTCTCATCTTGCCACTTGCACCACCTTTGGAGGAGCCGTGTTTGGTTATTGGCGTGGCGGGTCGCAGTGTTGGGCATAGTTCCATCATAGGGGTCAAAATGATACCTCTTTCCACCATAGATGGACGCAGGAGAAGATGGCTCGGTCTCTTCATCGTCCTCCTCATTTGACCCTCTTGGTGACATCGGAGTCTCCTTTCTTATCGCACCCTTCTTCACCTTCGCCTTGCTTATCACATCGATTGGCGGATCGGTAGCCGGGTTGTACAAGAGATCACTTGGGAGGTAGAAAGGGATGTTCTTACTTTCATGAATGTCGGTGAGAGGAGGGTTAGGCAAGAGCACTTGGCGCACGTCCGTTTGGGAGAGCTTGATGTTATGTGCAAGCTTATTTCCAACTCTCCCTTTCAAGGACAAGGTCCTAGTTAGGTAAGCTTCATCCAACAAATCCCACTCTAGGTTCTCAATTGACATCTTCTCGCCTTTGGCTCTTAGGATCGGTGCAACTAACCATCCAATCTCTATCTTGGCCTTGTTGTTGCTTGTCCCAAACGCCCATTCCTTGAAGCAAAAGAGGTTCCTCACCGAAAGAGTAGCTAGAGAGGGCATCCGCTCACATCCCTTGAACTCACTTCCATCTCCAAAAGTCTTGAGGTGAGGCTTCAACCCGACGCCTAACAATTCCAATTCGCCAAGACCAACCGTCCCAAACTCGATTTTGGCAAAGAACATGTGAGCAAGCACCTTGTGTGCATAACAGATTGCCGGATGACGGATGGAATTGGACTTCATGTGCCCGGAAACAAACTTCCCACGGCCAATTGTTTCCCACAATTTCCTTAGCTCATTCTTCGGGTAATGGAAGTAGATACCACAATGTATGCCCTCCTTCTCAAACCCAAAGATTTTGCATAACTCTAGGAAAGTGACGCGGTAGTCGGTTTGGACAATGGAGAAGTAAAGCACTCCAAACCCGGTCCGAACATTTGCCTTGGAGGATTTCTCATTGTAGAACGCCACTCTAAGGGATGAGAGGAATTGGCATGTGTAGATTTGGTGAGCTAGCTCTTTGTGGTATTTAAGATATGGAACCAAGGAGGTGAGAGGCTAACACAATAGGAATCCAAGAAACTATATAAGCTAAGCAAATCAAGTGGTTTTAATCTAGCAACCTAATTGACATTTAAGCAAGTAAATAAGCAAACAAGACTAAACAAGCTTAAACGAGATTAATAACTTAATAAAGGCAAGCTCTTGGATGAGGTTATGGACTTTGGAGAGTTCTATGATTAACCTATGATGTCTAAACAAACAATCAAACATGTCTTCCTTAGCCTAGAACACTTAAACAAGACTAATCCACTCTCATGGTCTTAATCACTTTGCTAATCAACTAATCAATAACAAATTCCCATTTATGAAAATTTAATTAACAAGAATGAAAATCAAGTTCTAATGGCCATAATACTCTTTAGACAACTAATCCCTTAAGCTAAACAAGTAAAATCTCTTATTTAGTTCTTGGGGAATTTCATCGAACACCTTGTGTGCATGAAATTCCCTATGATCTAGATTAGCTTTCCCAAGCCTAATCTAGCATTATTAACCCTAAATAAGAGAGAAAACATGTAATCTAATCACTAGACATCATATATCCAACAAGAAAACCCCTAATCAACCTCATCCATGAGCTCTAAAAGAACCTACTCACTAATCATGGAGAAAACCTCAAATCCCATAAGGAAAATGATTGAATCCACGATTAGAGATTAGAAAGATTAAAATGAAAGAAAGATTAGATAGATTAAGAAGAATTAAACTCAAGATTGCATTAAAATCAAAAGGTCTTTTCCAAAAATACAAGAACAAAATAAAAGAGAGGTTTTTTGCCTTAGGAAAGTTTTGGGAAAAAGACTTAGAATGAAATTTGGGTTTTTTTGCAATTCATAGGAAGCTGGGCGGACCGGGTCAACCCGGGACAAACCGGGTATTGACCCGGTTGAAAGTGGGTCGACGTAAGAAGAGCACCGGTTGGTAAGACCGCGATATCTCCTGGAATACATGTCCGAATGGTCTCAAACCACCTCATGTGGATAGCTAACTCACTGGGCTACAACTTCTATGAGGAACACAGAAGCTGAATCAGAGTGGAAACCCTTCTACTGGGTTTATCTTTTAGACGTCGTATTTGGAGCAGGACTCGTTTGGATGCCAGACATGTCTTTGGTATATTTGCCATATCTTTTGAACGGGTTATCTGAATGACATGAAACTATAACTAAACGAAAGTCAGCTCGATTTTCTATGACTTTCGTCAAGACCTCAGATTAAACTGGTTACAGGAAGATTTTCATTTGGCCTGCTCTTTGAGTCACTTCGGCTGATGCTGTTACTTGGATGTGTGAATGCTGCTGTGTTGGACCGTGTGGCTTCTGGCAGGTCGTGGATATTTGAACGGGGCGGTTATCTCTCCTGTGCTAGGACCGGATGGATCAGACCGGATGGAAGGCCCTTGGTGTGGTTGGCCATAACAAGGGACTAGTTTCTCGACCAGGCGGATACGTCTCCAGTCAAACAGACATATCTCTCAAACCACAAGTCCGAATGACTTGCTTCCAGCTCCTGTGGACAGCTAACTTACTGGGCTACAACTTGCATGAATTCCATGGAATCTGAATAATATCGGAGGTCCTTCGTCCTGCTAGTTCTTTCAGACGCTAAGGAATGGTCTTTTTTGCTCCATTTCTCTAAACTTCTCCAAAATGACTCCAAGCACCTATAAAACTCTCCAAATGCATGCAAGACTCATATGACCTAATACAAACACCTAATACTCTAATTCAAACCAAAATGCTAAACAAAGCTATGATCATGCATGCAAATGACTAAAAATGTTAACTAAAATGCAAACTAGAACATGTAAAATGCATGGATATCAACTCCCCCAAACTTATTCATTTGCTTGTCCCCAAGCAAACAAACAAGAAAAGGAGAGAGAGATCGATGAAGATGAGATAGAGTCCAAAAATGTCAACAAAAGAAAACCATTCAATGGTGATTCTAAAATGCACTTGAACAATCTCAACTCCAAAAGATTTGGCCATACTTATCACAATATGAATCAAGCTCAAGAATTAGCCTACACAAGCGTTCATATCCCCAAATCCTTTAACATTCATTAAACGAAACCATGAATCACAAATATGCACATCAAATGAACTCACTTGGCTAGGAGACAAGGGTTTTGAGATAAAAATGATCTCAATAAATATGGCAATTCCATATCAAGGGGTCTCTCAACAAATGAATGAACATTGGTAAAATACTAAGGGTAAAAAGCAATTGATGCATACAAGGATAGACTTTCATCTACCCAATGTCCCAAATGACTTCAACCCCTACCTCTAAGCCCCATGAAGATCACTCCTAAGCTACCCTTTCTCCAAGGCATTTTGCCTTTCATAGACCACATACCTCATCTATTTTTCTTCATTTAAGGACTTGGGGAAAACTTCTTCTTCACCTTTGATCAACAAATGGCTTGGCTCATTTCCTTTTCTTCTTTAGCTCATATTTTGCTTTTCTTATTTGGTCTCTTTCTTCATCCTTTGGATGCACTAGCCATTTTTTGCTTCTTTTCTTTTTTTTTGTAGCTAGAGACCATCTTTTCTTTATCACTTAGAGCTATACCAAATATTCATTGCCAACCATTTCAATCATTAGCTTTTCCCCTTCTTCTTCTCTAACTCTTTTCCTCGTTTCTACCTTTTCTGTTCATTGCACGCCCAAGATTTTCTCTTTTCATTCCACCCCAAACTCCCCATCTATATAGCCTAACCTATGCTTATCCCGATGATATGCGAGCTAAATCTACATTAAAACCTTTCCTTGTCGCTGTAAACCCAACACTTTTTGCCAAGTCCATTCGAAAAAATATAGGCCTCACAACACTCACTAGAGAATTAGGCTTGAAAGGAGGGTAAGTTAAGGGTGAGGATAACCGTCCCAAAGATGGGGATCGGCTATTTGGACTAACAAGAGTGGTAAAAAGGAAGAAGATAGCCCAAGTATGTATATGGTATCCATGAGTCCATTTTTCAATGCATAAACATGATAATTACTAGTCAAATTAAGGGTTCAAATAGTTAGGATATGGTTCAATTCAAAGCTTGTTTCAACCAAGACGAAAGCATCAATACATATGATCCAAGTATGGTGAGTCCTTACTTTCAAGTTGTTCAAATGCATTCAACTACTAAATCTTAAGTTGACATTTTACAAGGACGATTTCATCATTGCACCAATGCGTATGAATGCAAATCCTATATGAACTCTAGACTCAATCTTAATATGATATGCAACTAGATGACTTATATGAATGCAAAATTTTGAGGTTTTTCTATGCATGGGACTCAAGTATGAAAATAGAAAAATAAGAAAACAAAACACAAGGTCAAATTACACAAACCCCTCCCCCAAACTTGAATTGCACCGTCTCGGTGCAACAAAAGTCAAGAGAGAGCAAACATAATGCAAAAAGATGAATGTACAATGCAATGGAGTGTAGTTCAAACCTTGGAATGGAGGAGAGGGAGTGGTCGAAAGGCCTAGAGAAGCCATACTCATCACGTGGGTTATTCACATCTTTTCTTGAAGCTCATGACCACTAGACCACCAAGAAACCGTCCAACCATTCAACAAAAGATCAAAACGCCCAAGAAACACAAAATTTAAACTAGAAAGCAAAGAGAATATATACAATGATAAACATGGAAATGTCTTCCAAGTGCACTTTGTTTAAAGTCGCTAAGTTTGACTTTGGTTACCCTTCTAGGCGCGTGATGGAGGAGTGTGAGCACTCCATGGTGGATCCTTGAGTTCAAGCTTGAGGACCTTGTTCATGACCTCTTGAAGACCCTTTAGACCTTTCTACTTAAGCTCGGTGGTGAGAAATGCTTTAACCTTGGCAAAGGGTTTGGGTCTTCCCATACACTTCACCTTGTACTCAACGGCTCCATCGTTGTACCTCCAAGGGATGAGTGTCATTGTGTGAGAAGGTGGGACAAGGGTGGGAGGGTGGTTATCATTGGGTTTCTTCTTCTTGGTCTTAGTGCCTTTACCCTCGGTAATTACTTTCTCTCTCATCATTGTGGTAGAGAAGAGAGATTCCAAGCAAGCTCCATCCAATACTAAAGCTTCTTCAACATTACCATAACCCAAAGCATTCTTGTCATGAGATTTTTTCTTTTTCCTACAAGCTTTTAGGGGTGAAGCTTTTCTATCTTCTCACAACTACCCATATCTTTTACCTTCTCATCATTCCTCTCTTGTTCATCATTCTCCATAATCTAAAATGAGGGAAAGAAGAAAGAGCTTAGGAATGTTCCCTCTAGAGCAAATTCAGCGGCAATAGCATTTCCAAAAGTTGGTTCCCTTTTGTTCTTTTCAAAACAACTCTCTTCTTCATGAATCCATGGGATGGAGGCTAAAGCATACCTTGGAGTTATGTCCACGTCCCTGACTTCCTCTTATTGTTTGGAGTCTCCAAATTGCTCATTAAAACCCTTGGGAGTTTCTTCTTCATCAATCTCCTCGTTGACAATTGGTAAAACCGTCACATCCTTCGGTTTCTCGGATGGCAAAGAGAGTTTGACCAATTTGGGTTCCAAATCTCCAATTGGAAGGATAATTGCTCAATCTAATTGGTGATCTCATCATGCAAGCCCTCTATTTTGTCATTCATTGCTCCCATCATCTTGCCAAACTTGATATCATTCATTTGTTGACCTTCTAGGATTTGATGGAGCACCTATCTTTGTTCCTCTTCTTGTTTAGAGATATGAGCATACACATGGTTCTCTTTGTAGCCTTGTTGATTTCCTTGAACGTCATGGTTAGACCATTGATTGAGAAGTCTACTCTCTTGAACGTAATTCTCCTTGTTGACCACAAAATTGACTTCATCTCGGCGTTGCTCATGAACCAAACAAGCTCTTCTTTGTTGCACACCTATGACCTTTTCCATTATATCAAATTCATCTTGCAAGCCTTTCAATTCGGAGTCTTGACATAATCTTTCTAGAGGGGTTGTATCATGCCTCTCAATGTAGCTATCATGACTCTTAGCAAAGTTTTCAACAAGTAGCTCTCCTTGCTCCACGGTGAGGTTTGCAAAGCGAACTTTGCTAGCGGTATCAAATGTCCATTTGTGCTCTTTATCAACTCCCCAATAGAAAATGCAAAGAATGGCTCCTCTCTTGAACCCATGATGGGGACAATCTCGAGTGTATCCCTTGAGTCTTCCCCACGCCTCATGAAAGGTCTCATGCATGCCTTGTTTGAAACTCAAGATGTACTTCCTAGTTTGGACCGTTTGATAAGCTCAAATTAATACCCTAAAAGTACTAAAGCTTTGTCGATTGTAATACTTAGGGATCAAATCCACAGAGACTCAAGGAGACACACAATAGATTATATAGATGAAAATTAAGCTAAGTGATCAATGTAATTGAAAGCAAATACGTAAATTAAACTGTTGTAAATTCAATTGGAGGAAGATAGGTCTAGGGAATTTCTCAGAAAATCAATGAATACAGATAAACTAACTAATCAGTGTTCAGGTTATGCACGGTTCTTGAACTCAAATCACTAAGGTATAATTAACCAACTCTCGTTGCGAGAATTATCTAAGTCTAAATCCTAGAATTCCAAATCTCTTTGCGAATCCTAAAGTCTAAACCAGCTTTTAGTTCAAGTTTGATTTGTTCACAAAACAACTAAACCAAATCTCTTTGCAAATAGTTATTTTGCTCACCCTAAGTTCTATCAGGTAATTAATCGCACTCTCGTACCTAATCAATTATCCTAAGATCTAAGTTCTAGGTGATCAATCCAGAATTAGCTATGAGAGCAACCTATGGTGAAGAACTAATTCATATGGTGAACCCTAAACAATTAATCAACCTAGCATTCAAAGAAATCCCCAATGAGAATCCCTAAACCTAACATGAGATTTACTCAGACATGGAAATTGAAGCAATAAACATGACTGAATAAATACTTGAATAAATAGAAAGAGTAAGAAGAGGGTTCGAAATCTTCTCTCGGACGAACATAGTTTCAGACTTGTCTCCCTTCCAAAGCTCTCTCACAAAACCAAAGTAAAATAAAGCCTTCCATCAAAGTGGTTGTAAAATCCTATTAAATAACCTAAATCACGTTTTGGGGCTTCTTGTAAATAATAAAGTTTTCTGGGCAATTTTGCAATTCTTCAACTGTTCTAAAGTTGCGACTCGTGTCTTGCTGCAATGAGTATCGACCGATACTAGTCAGTATGGATCGACAATGAGGCTTCAAATCGGGTACTCAGCTACACGAACTTCTGCTTTGATCCAAAATGCTCCAGAAAGCTCCAATATTTCCAATTATGCTCCAAACGTGATAAAACCTGTAAAAGACTCTACACCACTACAAAATAGTAGAAAGACTCTATAAAACGGACTTATATCATGGCTTAAAAGGGGTAAAACCCATGATATATCAACTCCCCCAGACTTAGCATTTGCTTGCCCTCAAGCAAATAGAAGACTAAACCAGGGAAAGAGGTTTGAAAACATAGACACTCACCTGTTCTTGAAACATTGCAATGACCATTTTCCTTAGTGCTCCACATATCACATAACTAGTTTCGAATCTAACCACCATGTACTTCTCCGTAGGCATTCGCAGTTTCCCAGACTACACACATTATCTCACAGCATTACTCAATAAAGCCCTCATCGGCAGTTTCATTGTTGTGATTAATACCAAGAACCTTCTAGATTCTTTCCCATACAATATCATGACAAGGAACCATCCAATTTTACACTTTCTGGTATTGTTTTCTCTCCCCCAGACTTATTTCTTATTATACTCTCGCATATGCTTATTAAGGTTCGAGACGTGAGTATTGATAGTGTTTGCCACCGAATCCCCGGTTCTTCCCTTAAAAAGTAATCAAATGTGTAGGCGAATAATGGTATGACAGGAAATTTTCCTAACCTCGCTTCCATCTTTGTGTGATCATTCCCTCTGAAGTAGAATAATGGGATCGCTGGAAATTTTCCTAACCCTCTACTCAGAAGAAAATCATTTCATCTTTTAATGCATCTTATTTATTAACTTGTAACAGGGAGAGAAATACCACCACTTTAAACAAGTGGGTTCCTTTGTCATATACGAATGAGGAATCAAGCTCTATGGACATCAATCACATCAATGAAGTTCAAAATTTTGGCTCAGGCTTTAAAGAACTTTGCTGGAAACATGAGTGTCTTCTAGTTAACTGGTAAGCCTTTGGATTTTTCATTAGTCGATCTGTAACTGATTCTGTAACAATGGTCACTTAGAAGCAAGGTCAGATCAATAGATTCAAGAAAAAGATCACAGTCTCCAACAAAGTTTGACTCAATAAAACTACGAATGACTCAAAAACGACTGACTCTAAGAAAAACAAAAACAATGTCAGCGACTACCTCCCCCAGACTTGGACAACACTGTCCCCAGTTTTATCTAGCCTAGAGTTGGTGAAAGAAAATAAATGAACCAAGTGGATTGTGAAAAATGAAAAATTACCGAAATGGGGTACGAGTGTCGACCGACACCCAACTTGGTATCGATCGATACCAAGTATTGGTCGAAACAGGTAATTCGTTTTCAACGTCTAAGGTTAGATGTAACTCCAAAAATGTGTCAAATGATCCATGTGTTAAATGTAAGCACTGTTAGACCACTAAAACACAAGTTAGGTGTAACAAAATATCATAGAAGCATAAATCCACAGGTCCAAAAGCATAAAAGACACAAAAGTTCAAACGAAAATGAAAAGAAAAGGAAAAAGAAACAGCAAACGTGATAATCAGATAGAAAGAGGACTAATCATCCTCAGTGGCGTCAGAGTCATCGCCAGCAGTACCAGATGGGCCAGCGTGAGTAGGTGTGCGCGGTGAACGTGGTGAAACAGGATGCTGAGATGCCATGCACCTACAATGGGAAATGGCGGTCCAGATCGTCTGCAGACTCGCGACTACATAACGCTGAAAAGGGTCCATCTCCATCTCAGGTAGTGGAGGAAGAGAAAGCGCAGCAGCAATGGGAGATGGCTCGTGTCGCTGTTGACCCCCAACAGGGCTAGGTGCAGGTGGTCGTGCTCTAGTAGCTGAGCCTCGACGTCGAGTGGCCGGTGCAGGCTCCATGTCAGCAGGAGCAGGTGCGAAAAGTAACTGAGCAGGGTCACCGCCTATGTCTGTCAGATCAGTGTTGGGGAGCTGAACAAAATAGTCCCCAACAGAAGTGCTGAAAACCCAACGCCTGTGAGGCTTCCGCCAATGCAGGTGCTCCAAGTGCGCCTCGTCCATAAGCTCGCGGGAAGTCAAGATCGAACAAATAGTGGTGCAGATTCCTAGGTGCAGGAAAATAGGAGTGAGATGACTGCCCATAGTCACGGTCTTCGGGCGTCCTGCAGTCCTGGAAGTCTTGCCGCGTCCTGTGAAAGGCTTAACCGCGAGATCGAACTCAGGCCACTCATATTTCTCATAATAAATGAGGTCTCCAATCCCAATAGACAGAACAATCAGCTCAGCAACTCTCATCTTGTTTGGCTCCATCTTACACAACAACGTGTTGCTCAGGATCCGCACAAGGCAGCGCAGGACAGGATGGCGCAGATCCATCTGTGTAGTGCTCTTGCTGTCATAGACCCCATGCCCAAAGTGAGACCAGAATACCTCAATATCCAAGAACTTGCGAGGAAACTCGCACCTCGAGAAATCCCGGTGAAACCCATATATGTCGCAAAGTTTCTGAAAAGATATCCTATACCACACACCGCGAATCCGAAAAAAGTCAGAAAACCCTGCTGTGCAGTCACTGGAGGTGCACCAGTGTAGTAGACGTGGACAGAAGCACGGAATTGGCGAACCAAGTTAGGGTATAGGTCATACTGCCGCATAGGCATCGTCCCCAATCCGATCTTGCGGATCAGTCCATCAATCCCCCTGTCAAAACCCAAGTGCCTCATAGTATGCGTATCAATAAACTGAGTGGGGCGCACATCAACCTCCTGCCATGCGTTGTAGAAGATCGAGTCGTAATCGTCCCACTCCTCGGAAATAGGCCAGTGGGTGCAAGCTCTGCTCTCCGTAATTGATATATCATGGTTTTTACCCCTTTTAAGCCATGATATAAGTCCGTTTTATAGAGTGTTTCTACTATTATGTATTGTTATAGAGTCTTTTAGCGGTTTTAGCACGTTTGGAGCATAATTGGAAATATTGGAGCTTTCTGGAGCATTTTGGAGCGAAGCTGAAGTTCGTGTAGCTAAGTACCCGATTTGAAGCCTCAGTATCGATCGATACTGCCTAGTATCGGTTGATACTCACCGCAGCAAGACACAGACCACGACTTTAATGAAGAGTTGAAGAATTACAAAATTACCCAGAAGATTTTATTATTTACAAGAAGCCCCAAAACGTGATTTAGGTTATTTAATAGGATTTTACAGCCACTTTCATGGCTATGCTTTATTTTACTTTGGTTTTTGTGAGAGAGCTTTGGAAGGGAGACAAGTCTGAAACTCTGTTCATCCGAGAGAAGATTTCGAACCCTCTTGTAACTCTTTCTTATTTATTCAAGTATTTATTCAGTCATGTTTATTGCTTCAATTTCCATGTCTGAGTAGATCTCATGTTAGGTTTAGGGTTCTCATAAGGGATTTCTTTGAATGCTAGGTTGATTAGTTGATTAGGTTTCATAATTCAAATTAGTTCTTCACCATAGGTTGTTCCCATAGCTAATTATGGATTGATCACCTAGAGCTTAGATCTTAGGATAATTGATTAGGCACGAGAGTGCGATTAATTACCTGATAGAACTTAGGGTGAGCAAAATAATTATTCGCAAATAGATTTGGTTTAGTTGTTTTGTAAACAAATCAAACTTGAACTAAAAGCTGGTTTAGACTTTAGGATTCGCAAAGAGATTTGGAATTCTAGGCTTTAGGCTTAGATAATTCTCGCAACGAGAGTTGGTTAATTATACTTCAGTGATTTGAGTTCAAGAATCGTGCATAACTTGAACCCTGATTAGTTAGTTTATCTGCATTCATTGATTTCCTGAGAAATTTTCTAGAACTATCTTCTTCCAATTGAATTTACAACAGTTTAAATTACGTATTTGCTTTCAATTACATTAATCATTTAGCTTAATTCTCATCTATACAATCTATTGTGTGTTTATGTGAGTCTCTGTAGATTCGATCCCTAAGTATTACAACCGACACTGCTTTAGTACTCTTAGGGTATTAATTTGAGCATATCAAATTTGGCGCCATTGCCGGGGACTCAATTCGCCATTAGATTTTCGTTTGAGAATTTCGACTAAGTTAATTCCTCGGTATCGGTCGATACTACTCAGTATCGGTCGATACTCGTCTTCTTCTTTTTGTTGATATCGATCGACACCACTTGGTATCGGTCGATACTCAACGTATTACCGTGTTACTTACGTCCTTGTCTTTTCTCTTTCAGGTGTATGCATATTCGCGAAACCAGAAGGAACAAGGACACTCAGCTAGTTGAACTGTCATTGGAGCAGCTAGCACTTGTGTAACGCACACACAGAAGAGTAAAGAAGCCAGCAGAGATGAACAACAATCCAGTGGTTTTGGTTCAAGATGAAGCTGGTGCTTACAGAGACCAAGAGGGTCAATTGTGCAATGCGCAAGGGCAACGACTGGATGGAGAGGGGAACGTCATCTTACCTGCCCCTGTTGTCGCTGGGAATATCGCTGGGAATGCAAATGCAGGGAATATTGTGGTTAATCGTGGTAGAACGATTGGTGAGTACAACATGCCTGATCAGTTTTATGCAAATCGATCAGCGATTCGACCTCCTGCTTTTCAGATGAATGACTTTGAGCTGAAACCTGCATACTACACTCTTGTGGGTCAGCACCCTTTTCATGGTCTTTCCAATGAACATCCCATGGACCATAACGGGTGAAAACCATGATATATCACCGTTTTTTTGTGGGGTAGAACTTATTAAGGAAGATCTCTTTGCAATCATCCCAAGACTTCACCAAGTGAGAAGGTAATGCTCTCTCCCATTGGCTTGCTTTTTCTCCAAGAGAAAATGGAAACAAGATGAGCTTGATACTCTCATGGGGCACTCCTCCAATCCTAATTGTGTCACACAACCTTTCAAAGGAGTCCAAATGATCATAAGGATTTTCCCTTTTCGTCCCCAAGAACCTAGACTCTTGAATCAACCTAACCAAGCTTGCTTTGATTTCATAGGTCATGGCTTCAATTGGAGGAGGGTGGATTCCATATCTCAATCCACGACAACAAGGAGTATCAAAGCTTCCAACCGTTGGCTTGTCCCTTTGTGCTTGGGTCGGACTTGATGCCAACACTTGAGGTCGTGGTATTTCTTGGGGTTGTGGCATTTCTTGAAGTTTTGGAGCTTGAGAAATGTTGCATTGGTCGTCCATCTCTTGAGGTTATAGAACTTCAAGAATGTCTTTTTGATTGACCACCTCAAACACCTCAATTGATCTTGTCTTCCCATTTTTCTTCTTTCGATTTTGGTACCTTCGAAAGCACAATAGAATTAAGGAAGACAAGTTAGTAACAATAACTAAAAGAAAATTCATCATGTCCACAAGATGCATGCACTTAGCTATATGCATTAACATAGTGTAAACAAAAGCCTAGTCTTATTAATAATCTAAATCCTAATGGCTAACGCTAAACCTCCCCGGCGACGTCGCCAAATTGATAGTAGGATTTTTACTTATCAATTACTCAAATCCCACTCATGTCATTGTGGTATTTAAGATATCGAATCAAGGAGGTGAGAGGCTAACACAATAGGAATCCAAGAAACTATATAAGCTAAGCAAATCAAGTTGTTTTAATCTAGCAACCTAATTGAAATTTAAGCAAGTAAATAAGCAAACAAGACTAAACAAACTTAAACGAGATTAATAACTTAATAAAGGCAAGCTCTTGGATGAGGTTATGGACTTTGGAGAGTTCTATGATTAACCTATGATGTCTAAACAAACAATCAAACATGTCTTCCTTAGCCTAGAAAACTTAAACAAGACTAATTCACTCTCATGGTATTAATCACTTTGCTAATCAACTAATCAAGAACAAATTCCATTTGTGAAAAGTTAATTAACAAGCATGAAAATCAAGTTTTAATGGCCATAATACTCTTTAGACAACTAATCCCTTAGGCTAAACAAGTAAAATCTTTTATTTAGTTCTTGGAGAATTTCATCGAACACCTTGTGTGCATGAAATTCCCTATGATCTAGATTAGCTTTCCCAAGCCTAATCTAGCATTATTAACCCTAAATAAGAGAGGAAACATGTAATCTAATCACTAGACATCATAGATCAAACAGGAAAACCTCTAATCAACCTCACCCATGAGCCCTAAAAGAACTTACTCACTAATCATGGAGAAACCTTCAAATCCCATAAGGAAGATGATTGAATCCATGATTAGAGATTAGAAATATTAAAATGATAGAAAGATTAGATAGATTAAGAAGAATTAAACTCAAGATTCCATTAAAATCAAAGGTCTCTTCCAAAAATCTAAGAACAAAATAAAAGAGAGGTTTTTGCCTTAAGAAAGTTTTTGGGAAAAAGGTTTTGAATGAAATTTGGGTCATTTTGCAATTCATAGGAAGCTGGGCGGACCGGGTCAACCCGGGACAAACCGGTTATTGACCCGGTTGAAAGTGGATCAAGGTAAGAAGAGCACCGGTTGGTACAACCGCGATATCTAGTGGAAGACATGTTCGAATGGTCTCACAACACTTCCTGTGGATAGCTAACTCACTGGGCTACAACTTCTATGAAGAACGTAGAAGCTGAATCGGAGTGAAAATCCTTCGTCTGGGTTGATCTTTCAGATGTCGTATTTGGAGCAGAACTCGTTTGGATGCCAGACAGACATGTCCTTACTATATTTGCCATATCTCTTGAACGGATGATCTGAAGGACATGAAACCACCACTAAACGAAAGTCAGCTCGATTGTCTATGACTTTTATTAAGACCTCAGATTAAACTGGGTACGGAAAGGTCTTCAGTTGGCCTGATCTTTGAGTCACTTCGGCTGATGCGGTAACTTGAAACTGTGAATGCTGCTGTGTTGGACCGTGTGGCTTCTGGCCGGTTGAGGATTCTTATTTGGGCCGGGTAAGATTCATGTGCTAAGACCGGATGGAATCGGACCGGGTGGATGTTGGTCGGTTCAGTTGACAGGTACAAGGCACTAGTTTCTCGATTAGGAGGATACGTCTCCAGTTAAACCATGGTAACTCTCGAACCACTAGTACGAATAGCTTGAATCAACTTCCCCTGGACAGCTAACGCACCCCTCTACAACTTTGATGAAGGTCGTTCAAGCCGGTTCGGATCTGAAGGTCTCCGTTCAGCCACATCTTTCTGGCATCTTGGATGGAATTTACACTCCACTTTGGTCCAACCCTCCAAATATGCCCAATTGCCTCCAATTACCTAGAAAACACTCAAAATGCATGCAAAACTCATATGAACTAATTCTAACACCTAATACTCTAAATCAAACAAAAATGCTAAACAAAGCTATGATCATGCATGCAAATGACTAAAAGTGTTAACTAAAATGCAAGCTAGAACATGTAAAATGCATGAATATCAACTTCCCCAAAATTATTCATTTGCTTGTCCCCAAGAAAAAAAACAACAAAAGGAGAGAGATAGCGATGAAGATGAGATAGAGTGTAAAAATGTCAACAAAAGAAAACCAGTCAATGGTGATTCTAAAATGCACTTGAACAATCTCTACTCCAAAAGATTTGGCCATACACATCACAATATGAATTGATATTCCCATATTTTAGCTCTTCAATGCATTCATTTAGCTTAGATTTTATCTCATAAACATATAGTTTCATATTATTCCTTATTGGTTTTGTCCCATTTAGAGTTTAGAGCTCTAATGCTATATCCTAGATAGTCTTGCATGTTTTGGAGTCCTTTCTAGGTACTTTGGAGACTTTCGAACACTTTGGAGGAGTTCGCACTTAGCTCGTGATCTTGAAGCAACGGTTAGAAGCATGAAAGCTTGGAAAGATCCTACACCGGCCGTGAGTACCGACTTCATTTCCCTTGGCGCCAAGCAAATATTTTTCCTCAATGATTTCCCTCAATACCGGCCCGACATGAAGAAAACCTCTTGGCCGGTATGAGACTTTAGCCGAGACAGGGTCCTTTCCGGCTGCACGTCCCGGCCTCATTTCCCCCGGCGCCAAGCAAATATTTCTCCTCAATGGTTTCCCTCAATACCGGCCTGGCACAACACGCATCACTCATCCGGTACTGCAAGAAGATCTGGACAGGAGATTTACCGGCTGTATGCATCGGCTTCGAACGGTCCAGTATCACCAGCAAGACAAGATCATCTCGGGCAAGTTACCGCCGGCACATTTGCCCGGTACCAAACTTTCCCTCAGGCAAGGACATTACCAGCTTTATGCATCGGCTTCAATTCGGCCGGCATCGCCTCTTACACCAAGACTTCTCATACCGGCCAGGTGTACCGGACCGGTCTTGCCCGGTATTGGAAGTGCGACCCTAGACTTGACCGGGTCAATACCTGGTTTGTTTCGGGTTGACCCGGTTACCCACTTTTTATTTTAACTACTCTAAAACCTAATTTTATTCATTATGCTTTTTCTTAAGTCAAAAACCTTACCTTTGAGAGAGAGCTTAAGATTTGTAAGAAAGATCCTTTGTTTTATGCAATCTAGTGTTTATTTCTATCAATCTCTTCCATCTATCTTCTTTCTATCTTGATTATTCAACATTCATCCATGGATTCAACCCCTATCCATATCGATTTTCGTTGGTTCTTAATGGGTCTTGAGTAGTCTTTTAGGGTTTAGAGATGGGGTAGATTAGGGTGATCCAAGGCTTGATTGATGGTGTTTAGGGTTAGATATTTTTATATCCTTTCTTGTTTAGTGTTATTAAGGCTAGATCTAGCTTGAAAAAGTAGGTCTAGATCATAAGGCATTTCATGCACACCAAGTGTTTGATGAAATGCCTTGATGAACTAAACAAGAGATTTATACTCCTAACCTATGATAATAGTTGTCTAGGGTATATCTTTGCTTGATATTGTTAGTCAAACTTAATGCTTGCTAATCAATGATCCACAAATGAGAGTTTGTTAATGGATTAGGTGATTAACATAGTGATTAATTGCTTGAAAGAGAATTAGTCAAGTTAAGGGTCTTATGCCTAGGGATTAGCTTGCTTGAGTAAATGAACATCATGAATTGAACTTGGGTTATCCTATATTCATAACTCCATCTTTGAATCCGCTTTTGCTTATTGATTTACATCTTGTTTAAGTTGCTTTACTAGTCTTAATTTGGACACTTAATTACAAAATCCCTTTTTAATTAGCTTAACTTACATAGGTTCCTTACATTCTTAATGCTTAGAGTCATCTCCTAATACGTATTGATAACCTCTTATACTACTCGTATTTAGAGTTATTGATACCTCTTTAAGACCGAAAAGTCTTAGTATCAATTTGGCGCCGTTGCCATATTAGGATTTGATTTTAACATTGAGATTTAGGCTCTTTGTGAGATTAAGTTTTATTTTATATCAAGTTACTAATCTTCTTTACTTCTATTGCTCTTTCTCTCTATAGGTGCATGCATACCCGTTCCCGTGGCAATACTAACCTAGTAGAACCGAGGGACGACATTGATCAACTTGAGAGAGGTTCAAGAGCAAGACAAAGCCGAGTAAGAGTACATTAAGAAGTTGGTAACGAAATGGAAGATCCTCATGATATTCCACTCGAGAACGTTCATGAGAACATTCCCCACCAAAGGAACGGTGGGAATGGGAACAACCAAGGAGGTGGTGGCAATGGAAACCATCACCAACCAAACTGCCCCAAGCATCCACCAAGAGCTAGACACGTTGTTGGAGAAGGTGATGCCGCTAATGCTCACAAAAACTGGAAATGCATTCAAGCTCCACCGGTGGAAAACAACAACTTCGAAGTGAAACCGGGGGTGATCAACATGGTTCAAGCCAACAAGTTTCACGGATTGTCAATGGAGGATCCATTAGACCACATAGACCAATTTGACCGGATATGTGGTCTCACTAAGATCAATGGGGTCTCCGTAGATGGTTTCAAGCTTCGTCTTTTCCCGTTCTCTTTAGGTTACAAGGGTCACCAATGGGAAAAGACCTTACCCCAAGGATCTATCACCTCGTGGGATGATTGCAAATGTTCGTTTCTTGCCAAATTCTTTTCACCGGCTCGAACCGCCAAGCTTCGCAACGAGATCTCAAGCTTCACACAACGGTCCAATGAGTCTTTCAACGAGGCTTGGGAGAGATTTAGAAGCTACACTTCTCAATGCCCACATCACGGCTTTAGCAAAGCCTCTCTCCTTAGCACTCTATACCGAGGTGCCTTGCCTAAGATCTGTATGCTACTTGACACGACATCTAACGGTAACTTCTTGGCTAAGGACATTGAAGAAGCAATGGAGCTTGTAGAGAACTTAGCCCAAAGTGATGGGACCTATGGCGATGACTATGACTGCGCCACAAGGACCACTAGCGACTTTGATGAGAACAAGCGGGCCAAGGACATGAAAGCGCTTAATGACAAGTTGGACAAGCAAGCCAATTTGATAGATAAACTCCTAGTGTCTTCTCAAAAGTCGGTTAGCTTTATGGATGCTTATGATGAGAATCAAGGTTGCTATCAAGAGGAGAACGCGGACATGAACACTCAAGAGGAGATGAACTACGTGGGGAACCAAGGGAACTACGAAAGCCAAGGGTTCAACCAAAACTATAGGAACCATACCAACTTCTCTTACCGGAACACAAATGTTGAGAATCCGCAAGACCAAGTCTACCCTCCACAATCCAATCAAGCCCAAAGAGTTCCACAAAAGCAATTCCAACCTCAAGCTCAAACTTCTAGCACCAACCAACAAGGTTATGTCTAAAGGAACCAATTCCAAGGGAATCAAAGTGGATTCCATCCCAAAGCTCCACCCGGCTTTCAACAAAACTTTGCACCTCACGGCCAAGCTCCCTTTACCAAGCCTCAAGACCTTGATTTGGGTGGCATGTTTCAATAACTCCTCAAGGGCCAAGTGGAAACCACTAACAAGGACATTTGCTCTTACAATGATCTTAATAGCAAGTTTGAGGCATTGATCTCAAAGGTGCAACTAATGGAGCAAAGGAGTGCCGCCCCTTCCTCACATCATCCAAAAAACTCTTCAACCGGGAAGGCAATACAAACCTCTAAGGAGTTTTGCAACACCTTTTCCACTCTTGATGAGCAAGAACACATAATTGAGGAGTTTCTCGGGCTATTCTATAGTCTCAATGAGGACATTGAGCAACAAGGTGGGGAGAGGACCCTTGGGAATGAGAATGGTATGATGTTGGTGGGAGAAAAGAGTAACAAGGTTGAGAAGTCCATCAAGGACGCGGTTAAAGTGAAAAACGTGGAGACACTTTTTGGGTCAAAGAGAGAGAGGCCATTTGCACTAGACCTTCCCCATATGAGCCTCCACTTCCATTTCCTGGTCTTTTCCTCACTAAGGCACAAAAGGAAGTGCCTTCCAGCAAAACAAGGATTGAGCCTAAGAATCTCCCAAAGCTCGGAAATCCCGGGAAATTCTCGATATCTTGCACCCTTGGAAGCTTGGAGATTGATGACGCTTTGTGTGACTCTGGCTCAACCGTGAATGCCATGCCTTTGGAGATGGCCAAAAGTCTCGGGGTAGACACTACAAGAAAACAACGTTTTAGCGACTACAACAGGAGTCGCTAAATAGTCGCTAAAATGTGTATTATGACTAAAAAGCGACTAAATCATGTAGTCTTTAATTTTTAGTCGCTAAAGTGCGTAGTCGTAAAAATAGTCGCTAAATTGCGACTACTTTACGACTACATCACATGAACAGTGTAATTGTTGTAAAATAGTCGCATAAATTATCGACTATTATATGACTAATTTAACGTCTATTTAGCGACTATTTATAAAATCTCTTTACTTTGAAAAATCGAATGGACTTTGAAGAAATCAAATGAACTTTTTCAATCTGCAGAACATGGAGACGAAGATAGAGAAGAAAAGGAAGTGTTTGTGTTCTGGTCCGTTATATATTGGGTTATCAACGGTTAAGATTGCGATCTGTGTGATGGGTTAAGTAACCAGTCAAATCATGAGCATATATTTTCTTTTTTTTCATTTTGTTTCTTTTATTTCTTATGTAATAGCATTGTAGATTGAATTTTTAAAAACTGTAAAAAATCCCATAAACTTTTTTATGTAAATCTGTAAACTTTAAACATATCAAAAGTATAAATTATTAAACTTCTACTTTAAATGATTAGATTTTTTTAATTTTTAGATTTTAGTTTTCAGTATATATAATTAAATTCTTGATTTTAAGTTTTAAAATTATGATTTAGGATTAAGAAAATGATTATATTTTTTTAAAAAATATAAGTAAATAGTTTTTAAAAAGATTGATTTTATATAAAGTATATATGTAAATGGTTTTTAATATTATTTTTTATGTATATATAATGATTATATTTTTGTTTAATGGTTTAGGATTTTATTTCTATGATTAAAAATTGTCACGCAAAACCACAAATCGTGTTTGTGGCTGCATTAGTCACTATTTTCAGGCTAAAATTCGGCGGACAATTTGATAATTACTTAGCTAGCCACGAATATTTAGTGGCTAAATCGTGATATCAATTTATGTTATTGAAACGATAAATTACACTGAAATTCATCTTAGATTTGGTTCCGCATCTCCGACATCATAATAGAGCATTGAGCCACATGTATATATAAGTTATACATATGTATATATATACATGTATATAAGTTATACATATGTATATATATATACATGTATATAATTTAGCGACTATTGTGCGATCTCCCGAAATAGTCGCATATTAGTCGCTAATTTAGCGACTATTATTTTCCGTCTGAAATGTAGTCGTAAATTAGTCGTAAAATAGCGACTATTTTAGCGACTATGTTCTTTGGTCGTAAAACAACGACTCAAATACGACCAATTTGTATTAGTCGCCAAATAGTCGCTACGTAGTCACAACTTTTAACGACTAATTATTTAGTCGCCATCTGTAGTCCCCAAAACGCTGTTTTCTTGTAGTGAGATAATTTGAACGATTATCCCTCCACCATCACATTTGGAGACTCTTCCACAAAGAAACCTCTCAGTTTGGTTGAAGACTTCCCTCTCAAGATCGGAAAGTGCCTTGTACCAACGGACTTCGTTGCAATGGAGATGGCACCAAACAAAAAGCTCCCACTACTTCTCGGGACTCCATTCCTCAACACAACCGGTGCAAGCTTGGATTTCATAAACAAGAAGGTAGTTCTTAAGAACGTGGATGACAAGAATTTTTACACAATGATGCCTTCTTCCACCGCTATTTGTCGGAATATTATTTGTGGGAACAATGAAACCCATGCCCGGAAGGTTGAGTTTGTGGGCGTTTATGCGATAGTGAGTATTGGAAAGGTTGAAGAAGCCCTTGCTTTAGATGGATATTGCTTGAGATCCCTCTTTCACACCACGATGGAGAATGAGGTTGAAAGAGCCAAGGTTGCTAAGAAGAGGACAAAGACTAGGTCCGAGGAGAGGAAACCAAGCATGTTCAATGGGATTGGACCCATGCTAGACCAACTTTCCACCGTGACTCTCATCCCACGGAAACATGAAGAAGGGATGATTGAGTACAAGGTCAAATGTAGAGGACGTTCCAAGCCTTTTGCCAATGCCAAAGCAGTCCTCACACCGGAGGTTAGAGAGAAGAGTCAAGCCGGTCTTCAAAGCTTAATGGGTAAAGTTCTCAAACTCGAGCTTAAGGAACCACCATGGAGTGCTCACACTCCTCCATCACCCGCCTAAAAAGGTAACAAAAGTCAAACTTAGTGACTTTAAACAAAGTGCTCTTGGGAGACACCCCAAGCTTATCCTTGTACATACTTTCTTTCTATGTCTTTCTATGTCTTCTTGTTCGTTTTGATGGGTTTCTTAGTGGTTGCAAGTTTCTTGATGGTCTAATGGTCATGGACTTAAGGACAAAGGTGTGTAGGATTGAGGTGATCACTCTCGTTCCCTCCATTCACTGCCAAGGTAATAATCCAAACTTTGTACATAGCATTTAGAATCTTATCTCCTTTTTTCTTTTATGCATTGTTTAGCTCTCTCTTAAACTTCTCTTACACAAGGGACTGTGTAATTTAAGTTTGGGGGAGGGGTTGTGTGTTATCTAACTTTGCTTGTGGTGTTCTTATTTTGCCTTTTGCATCTCGAGTATCATGCATATCATGCATTTTCAATTAATTTGAAATTTTTGAATTTTGAAACGCAAAAAGAAGTCATTGAGGTTGTCACTTAGGATGCATTTGCATTTGTACATTGAGTCTAGGATTGCATACTTAGGATTCATTGCATATGCATGGGAATAATGATGAATCTTCCTTGTAGAGTAGCAATTTAAGAGATTAATTCAATTACGTCGTTAGTAGTTGTTCGATGCATTTAAGTGAGCCTGAAAGTAAAGATGCACCATTCTTAGCTCTCATGTATCATCATACTTGCCTTGATTGAAGCATGCTTGAGTTGCATCCAACCCCATTTAAGTGATAACCCTAATCTTGACTTGTAAATATTGTGTTTATGCATTTTTTTTTTGAATGAATTTATGGATCACATATACATATTTGGATAATCTTTTCCCTTTTTACCACTCTTGTTTATCCAAGTAGCCATATCCCATCATTGGAATGGTTTCCCCTACCTTAACCTCAACCTTCTTTCTAGCCATTGTTATTTGTGTGTGAATTGTGAGGCCTTTCTTTCGAACAAACTTGGCAAAAACGTATTAGGTTTTGGGCGACAAGAGGGAATTCTCGTGTAGACTTAGCTCCATCATCACAGAGTTAATCTTGGAATAGGCCAGTTAGGGTGAAAGTTCTTGATTCGAGTTTGGGGGAAACGTTTTTGAAACTTGGTGATTGGAAATGTATGGAATGGTAATGTGGATTGGAAAAGATGGAAAAAGAAAAGAAAAAGGGGATCAAATTTACATAGATTGGTTGGTGCAAAAAGAAAATAATAAGACTAGCTCTAAGAATAAGATAGCCTAAAAGATTCAAGGAAAAAGAAGAAAGCCGAAAAGGCCAAGCATCGAAGATGAGAAGAGGCGTGAACAAAAATGAAGAAACAAAGAGCTAAGTCAAAACAAGGAAGCACCAAACCATGACATCAAGGAAGAAGAACTCGATCCCCAATGTGAGAAGAAGGTGAAGCGAAAACACAAGAAGCATGTGTGGGTTTGAGAAGGCAAAATGCCTTGAGATGAAAAGGGTAGCTTAGGATGTGGACACAACGGGTTATAAGGCTTTAGGTTAGAGACACTACATGCATTTGGGTAGATAATAATTCTTCCTTGTATGCATAGGTTGCATTTTACCTTTAGCATTTTGCTAAAGTTTGTTCATTCCATGAGAGATCCTTGTACTTGATTACCCATGCATGATATTGAGATCACCTTCAACTCATAACCGAATCCTTAGCCAAACGAATTCGATTTGACCTTGCATAAACATGATTCTTGGTTACACCACTAATGAATATTAAAGGGTTGGGGAATATGATTGCTTGTGTAGATTGGGGTTTGGATTTGATACATGATGAAGTAGGAATGGCTAACTCCTTTGGAGTAAACTCACTTGTGCATTTTAGAATTACTTTACTTGGACGTTGAACATGATTTCTTTTTGTGCTACTTGTGGATTTGAGCTCCCACCTTCAAACATCTCTCCCTACTTCTTCTTATTTGTTTGCTTGAGGGCAAGCAAATGAGTAAGTTTGAGGGAGTTGATATTCCCATATTTTATCTCTTCTATGCATTCATTTAGCTTAGATTTTATCTCATACACATATAGTTTCATAACATTCCTTATTGGTTTTGTCCAATTTAGAGTTTAGAGCTCTAATGCTATGTCCTAGAGAGTTTTGCATGTTTTGGAGTCCTTTCTAGGTACTTTGGAGGCTTTCAGACACTTTGGAGGAGTTCGCACTTAGCTCAGAATCTTGAAGCAACGGTTAGAAGCATGAAAGCTCGGAAAGATCCTACACCGGCTGTGAGTACCGGCTTCATTTCCCTCGCTGCCAAGCAAATATTTCTCCTCAATGATTTCCCTCAATACCAGCCCGACATGAAGAAAACCTCTTGGCCGGTATGAGACTTTAGCCGAGATAGGGACCTTGCATGTCCCGGCCTCATTTCCCCCGGCGCCAAGTAAATATTTCTCCTCGATGGTTTCCCTCAATACCAGCCCGACACAACACGCATCACTCATCCGGTTCTGCAAGAAGATCCGAACAGGAGATTTACCGGCTGTATGCACCGGCTTCGAACGGTCCGGTATCACCAGCAAGACAATATCATCCCGGGCAAGTTACAGCCGGCACATTTGCCCGGTACCAAACTTTCCCTTGGGCAGGGACATTACCGGCTCTATGCACCGACTTCAATCCGGCCGGCATCGCCTCTTACACCAAGACTTCTCATACCGGCCAGGTATACCGGACCGGTCTTGCCTGGTATTGGAAGTGCGACCCAAGACTTGACCGGGTCAATACCCGGTTTGTTCTGGGTTGACCCGGTTACGCATTTTTTATTTTAAATACTCTAAAACCTAATTTTATTCATTATGCTTTTTCTTAAGTCAAAAACCTTACCTTTGAGAGAGAGCTTGAGATTTGTAAGAAGGATCATTTGTTTTATGCAATCTAGTGTTTATTTCTATCAATCTCTTCCATCTATCTTCTTTTTATCTTGATTATTCAACATTCATCCATGGATTCAACCCCTATCCATATCGATTTTGGTTGGTTCTTAATGGGTATTGAGTAATCTTTTAGGGTTTAGAGATGGGGTATATTAGGGTGATCCAAGGCTTGATTGATGGTGTTTAAGGTTAGATATTCTTATATCCTTTCTTGTTTAGTCTTCTTAAGGCTAGATCTAGCTTGAAAAAGTAGGTCTAGATCATAAGGCATTTCATGCACACCAAGTGTTTGATGAAATGCCTTGATGAACTAAACAAGAGATTTATACTCATGGCCTATGATAATAGTTGTCTAGGGTATATATTTGGTTGATCTTGTTAGTTAAACTTAATGCTTGCTAATCCATGATCCACAAATGAGAGTTTGTTAATGGATTAGGTGATTAGCATAGTGATTAATTGCTTGAAAGAGAATTAGTCAAGTTAAGGGTCTTATGCCTAAGGATTAGCTTGCTTGAGTAAATGAACATCATGAATTGAACTTGGGTTATCCTATATCCATAACTCCATCTTTGAATCCGCTTTTGCTTATTCATTTACATCTTGTATAAGTTGATTTACTAGTTTTAATTTGGACACTTAATCACAAAACCCCTTTTTAATTTGCTTAACTTACATAGGTTCCTTGCATTCTTAATGCTTAGAGTCATCTCCTAATACGGATTGATAACCTCTTATACTACTCGTATTTAGAGTTATTGATACCTCTTTAAGACCGAAAAGTCTTAGTATCATGAATCAAGCTCAAGAATTAGCCTACACAAGCGTTCATATCCCCAAATCCTTTAACATTCATTAAACGAAACCATGAATCATACTTATGCACATCAAATGAACTCACTTGGCTAGGGGACAAGGGTTTTGAGATAAAAATGATCTCAATAAATGTGGCAATTCCATATCAAGGTGTCTCTCAACAAATGAATGAAGTTTGGCAAAATGCTAAGGGTAAAAAGCAATTGATGCGTACAAGGATAGACTTTCATCTACCCAATGTCCCAAATGACTTCAACCCCTACCTCTAAGCCCCATGAAGATCACTCCTAAGCTACCCTTTCTCCAAGGCATTTTGCCTTTCATAGACCACATACCTCATCGATTTTTCTTCATTTAAGGACTTGGGAAAAACTTCTTCTTCACCTTTGATCAACAAATGGCTTGGCTCATTTCCTTTTCTTCTTTAGCTCATATTTTGCTTTTCTTATTTGGTCTCTTTCTTCATCCTTTGGATGCACTAGCCATTTTTTGCTTCTTTTCTTTTTTTTTGTAGCTAGAGACCATCTTTTCTTTATCACTTAGAGCTATACCAAATATTCATTGCCAACCATTTCAATCATTAGCTTTTCCCCTTCTTCTTCTCTAACTCTTTTCCTCGTTTCTACCTTTTCTTTTCATTGCACGCCCAAGATTTTCTCTTTTCATTCCACCCCAAACTCCCCATCTATATAGCCTAACCTATGCTTATCCCGATGATATGCGAGCTAAATCTACATTAAAACCTTTCCTTGTCGTTGTAAACCCAACACTTTTTGCCAAGTCCATTCGAAAAAATATAGGCCTCACAACACTCACTAGAGAATTAGGCTTGAAAGGAGGGTAAGTTAAGGGTGAGGATAACCGTCCCAAAGATGGGGATCGGCTATTTGGACTAACAAGAGTGGTAAAAAGGAAGAAGATAGCCCAAGTATGTATATGGTATCCATGAGTCCATTTTTCAATGCATAAACATGATAATTACTAGTCAAATTAAGGGTTCAAATAGTTAGGATATGGTTCAATTCAAAGATTGTTTCAACCAAGATGGAAGCATCAATACATATGATCCAAGTATGGTAAGTCCTTACTTTCAAGTTTTCCAAATGCATGTAACTACTAAAGCTTAAGTTGACATTTTACAAGGACAATTTCATCATTGCACCCATGACTATGAATGCAAATCCTATATGAACTCTATATCAATCTTAATATGAGATGCAACTAGATGACTTATATGAATGCAAAAAATTTCAAATTTTTGAGGTTTTTCTATGCATGAGACTCAAGTATGCAAATAGAAAAATAAGAAAATAAAACACAAGGTCAAATTACACAAACCCCTCCCCCAAACTTGAATTGCACCGTCGCGGTGCAACAAAAGTCAAGAGAGAGCAAACATAATGCAAAAGATGAATGTACAATGCAATGGAGTGTAGTTCAAACCTTGGAATGGAGGAGAGGGAGTGGTCGAAAGGCCAAGAGAAGCCATACTCATCACGTGGGTTCCTCACATCTTTTCTTGAAGCTTATGACCACCAGACCACCAAGAAACCTTGCAACCATTCAACAAAATATCAAAACGCCCAAGAAACACAAAATTTAAACTAGAAAGCAAAGAGAATATATACAATGATAAACATGGGAATATCTCCCAAAAGCACTTTGTTTAGGTGATATCCTCTCATTTTAGCCTTCATAGCATACATTTCACTTTGCATTTTGAGTCACATTCGAGCATATCTAGGTCTTTAATTCATGCATGTTTTAGTCTTGTTTAGAGAATATGATGTTTTGCATTAGGTCTTAGAGTGTCTTGCATGTTATGGAATATATTCTAGGTACTTTGGAGCGGATCGGAGATGTTCGGGAAGTCCCGAGGCTCAAGCACGATCGGCTACGGATTCGGAAAAGGACTTAGCACGGAATCGGAGTATCTTTGTAGACTGAACCGGCCAGCATCCAGGCGGTCCAATCCGGGCGGTTCAGGAACAGGAATCCTAACCGCCCCACTCATGAAATCTCAACCGACCAGAAGCTGCGCGGTCCAAGCCTGAAATCATTCCCGGGGAAACCCGACCTTCCAAGATCCGCATGGTCCATTTCAGCCGGTCCTGTAACAGGGATTTCAACCGGCCAAAGAGGAAATCTCGACCGACCAGAAGCTAGGAGGTCCAAGCCAGCAAAAGTTCTTCATCGACTGAACCTACATGAATCCTAACCGCCCCATCTCAACCGGCCAGAAGCCATGCGTTCTGCAAGCCAATAAGCATCCCTAGTCGCCTGAACCGACCGAGATCCACCAGGTCTATTTCAGCCAGTCCAGGAATAGGGAAGTTAACCGGCCCATCTCAACGGACCAGAAGCCACCCGGTCTGCAGCTTTCGTTCAAGAAGATCCAACTCGGCCGGGTCGGAACCCGGTTTGTTCCGGGTTGACCCGGTCGAGCACTATTCACTATAAAAACCACTTAACCTAATTTTTGGATTTTATGCTTTTTCTTAAGTTTAAAACCCTTACCTTTGAGAGAACTTGAGATTTGTAAGGGAAAACCTTTGTTTTAGGCAATATAGTGTTTATTTCCATCAATTCCTTGCATCTATCTATCTTCTATCTTGATTATTCATCACCCATCCATGGATTTAACCTCCATCACCATCGATTTTGGTTGGTTCTTAATGGCTCTTGAGTAGTCTTTTAGGGTTTAGAGATGGGGTAGATTAGGGTGATCCAAGGATTGATTCATGATGTTTAGGGTTAGATATTTTTATATCATTTCTTATTTAGTATTCTTAACGCTAAATCTAGCTTGAAAAAGTAGGTTTAGATCATAAGGCATTTCATGCACACCAAGTGTTTGATGAAATGTCTTGATGAACTAAACAAGAGATTTATACTCCTAGCCTATGATAATAGTTGTCGAGGGTATATCTTTGGTTGATCTTGTTTATTCAAACTTAATGCTTGCTAATCAATGATCCACAAATGAGAGTTTGTTAATGGATTAGGTGATTAGCATAGTGATTAATTGCTTGAAAGAGAATTAGTCAAGTTAAGGGTCTTATGCCTAGGGATTAGTTTGTTTGAGTAAATGATCATCATGAATTGAACTTGGGTCATCTAATATCCATAATCCCATATTTGAATCCGCTTTTGCTTATCGATTTACATCTTGCTTAAGTTGCTTTACGTGTTTTAATTTGGATACTAAATCACAAAACCCATTTTAATTAGCTTAACTTACATAGGCTCCTTACATTCTTAATGCTTAGAGTCATCTCCTAATACGGATTGATAACCTCTTATACTACTTTTATTTAGAGTTATTGATACCTTTTTGAGACCGAAAAGTCTTAGTATCAATTTGGCGCAACTCCCCAAACTTACTCCTTTGCTTGCCCTCAAGCAAACAAATAAGAAAAAGTAGGGAGAGAGGTTCGATGGTGGGAACTCAAATCCACAAGTAGCTCAAAAAGAAATCATGTTCAACGTCCAAGTAATGTAGTTCTAAAATACACAAGTAAGTCTACTCCAAAGGAGTTAGCCATTCCTATTTCATCATGTACCGAATCCAAATCCCAATCTACACAAGAAATCATATTCTCCAACCCCTTACCATTCATTAGTGGCGTAACCATGAATCATGTTTATGCAATGTCAAATCGAATTCGTTTGGCTAAGGGTTCGGTTATGAGATTAATGTGTTCTCATTATCATGCATGGGTAATCAAGTACAGGGATCTCTCATGGAATGAACAAACTTTAGCAAAATTCTAAAGGTAAAAGGCAACCTATGCATACAAGGGATAATTCTCATCTACCCAATTGCCTAGAGTGTCTCTAACCTAAAGCTATCTAACCCGTTGTGCCCACAACCTAAGCTACCCTTTTCATCCCAAGGCGTTTTGCCATTTCACACCCACGTATGCTTCTTGTGATTTCGCTTCACCTTCTTCTCTCATTGGGGATCGACGTCTTCTTCCTTGATGTCATGGTTTGGTGCTTCCTTGTTTTGACTTAGCTCTTTGTTTCTTCATTTTTGTCCACGCCTCTTCTCATCTTTGATGCTTTGGCCTTTTCGGCTTTCTTCTTTTTCCTTGAATCTTTTAGGCTATCTTAGTCTTAGAGCTAGTCTTATGATTTTATTTTTGCACCAACCAATCTATATAAATCCGATCCCCTTTTCCTTTCCCCTTTTTCATCTTTTCTAATCCACCATAACATTCTGATCATACCCAATCGCCAAGTTTCAAACCGTTCCCCCAAACTTGAATCAAGAACCGCCATCCTAACTAGCCTATTCCTAGATTAACTCCATGATGATGGAGCTAAGTCTACATGAGAATTCCCTCTTGTCGCCCTAAACCTAACACGTTTTGCCAAGTTTGTTCGAAAGAAAGGCCTCACAATTCACACACTAATAACAATGGCTAGAAAGAAGGTTGAGGTTAAGGTAGGGGAAACCATTCCAATTATGGGATATGGCTACTTGGATAAACAAGAGTGATGAAAGGGAAAAGATGATCCAAGTATGTATAAGTGATCCACGAATTCATTCAAAATTGCATAAACACAATAATTACAAGTCAATATTAGGGTTATCACTTAGATGAGGCTGGATTCAATTCAAGCATGCTTCAATCAAGGCAAGTATGATGATACATGAGAACTAAGAATGGTGCATCTTTACTTTCATGCTCACTTAAATGCATCAAACAACTACGAACGAGGGAATTGAATTAATTTCTTCAAGTGCTACTCTACAAGGAAGATTCATCATTATTTCCATGCATATGCAATGAATCCGAAGTATACAATCCTAGACTCAATGTACAAATGCAAATGCATCCTAAATGAGAACCTAAATGACTTATTTTTGTGTTTCAATTTTCAAATTTTTTTTTCTATGCCTTAGATGGATGCGTGAGACTCAAAATGCAAAACTCAAAAATAAGACAAAACAAATGACATTAGATAATGGTACCTCCCCCAAACTTAAATCACACCGTCCTGGTGTGAAATAAATCAAAGGAAGAGACCCAAAAATAAAAGATATAATAAGCTATACAATGCAAGACTCAAAATAAGAAAACTATGTACAAGTGTCATGGAGTGTTACCTAGACACTTTGAGATGGGGAAGAGGACCCCATGGAGTATGAAGCGTTGCTAGAACCGGGAGATGGAGTTGGGATGTTTACCTCCTCGTTCGTGGTGTCTTCATGACCACGTTGAGCTCGTGTCTCATCATAAACCATCAAAACTCCTTGATCAATCCCTTGACAAGGTGATGTACTCGCTTCTCCACCTCTCCCCTTGAGCATCTTAACCGCCTTCTTCAAGCTCCTCACCATCTTCACCAACTTGTGGATGGTCTCATCTTGCCACTTGCACCACCTTTGGAGGAGCCGTGTTTGGTTATTGGCGTGGCGGGTCGCAGTGTTGGGCATAGTTCCATCATAGGGGTCAAAATGATACCTCTTTCCACCATAGATGGACGCAGGAGAAGATGGCTCGGTCTCTTCATCGTCATCCTCATTTGACCCTCTTGGTGACATCGGAGTCTCCTTTCTTATCGCACCCTTCTTCACCTTCGCCATGCTTATCACATCGATTGGCGGATCGGTAGCCGGGTTGTTGATATGCTCAAATTAATACCCTATAAAGTACTACAGCAGTTGCAAATCTATAAAGTACTACAGCAGTATATCAGGGGTCGAACACAAGAACTCAGAGAAATCGTGCAATAGATTGTATAGTATCGAATCAAGCTAAGCAAATCTAGATGAAACAAAAACAATAAACAGTAAACGAGTTGTAATTCGATGGGAGAGAGCTATTCAGAGATATTTCTCAGGAAATTGATGAATGCAGATAAACTAAATGATTAGGGTTCAGGTTACGTACCACCTAAGTATAATTAACCAACTGTCGTTGCGGGATTTATCTAAATCTAAACTTCAGAATCCCAAATCTCTTTGCAAATTCCTAAGAATAAATTAGCCTTAATATCGAGTTTGATATGTTCACAAATCAACTAAACAAAATCTCTTTGCGAATAATTAATTTGCTCACCATAAGTTCTATCAGATTACTCAATTGCACTGTCGTGTCTAATCGATTAACTTAGATCTAATATCTAGGTAATCAATCCAGAATTAGCTTTGAGAACAACCTAAGGCGAAGAACTAATTCAGATTATGAACCCTAAATAACTAATCAACCTAGCATTCAAAGAAATCCCTTATGAGAATCCCTAAACCTAACAAGAAATCTACTCAGGCATGGAAATTGAAGCAATAAACATGTTTGAATAAATCATTAAATAAGAATTAAGAAAGAGTAACAAAAGGGTTCGAAATCTTCTCTCGGACGAACAGAGTTTCAGACTTGCCTCCCTTCAAAAGCTCTCTCACAAAACCAAAATAAAATAAAGCATAGCCATCAAAGTGGCTGTAAAATCCTATTAAATAACATAAATCACGTTTTGGGGTTTCTGGTAAATAATAAAGACTTCTGGGCAATTTTGCAGTTCTTCAATTCTTCATTAAACTCGCGGGTCGTGTCTGCTTCGATGAGTGTCGACCGATACTAGGCAGTATCGATCGACAATGCTTCAAATTGGGTACTCAGCTACACGACCTTCTGCTTTGATCCAAAATGCTCCAGAAAGCTCCAATATCTCCAATTATGCTCCAAACGTCCTAAAACCTGTAAAAGACTCTAAACCACTACAAAATAGTAGAAAGACTCTATAAAACAGACTTATATCATGGCCTAAAAGGGGTAAAAACCATGATATATCAACTTCCCCAGACTTAGCCTTTGCTTGCCATCAAGCAAAACAGAAAACTAAACCAGAGAAAGAGGTTTGAAAACGTAGAGACTCACCTGTTCATGAAACATTGCAGTGACCAATTTCCTTAGTGCTCCACATATTACCTAACCAGCTTTTTGATCTAACCACCATGTACTTTTCCTTAAACATTCGCAGCTTCCCAGACTACACACATTATTTTGCAGCATTGTTCAATCAAGCCTTCCTCGCCACTTTCATCGCTGTGAATTAATATCAAGAACCTTCTAGATTCTTTCCCATACAATATCATAACAAGGAACCACCCTTTTTCACACTTTTTGGTATTATTTCTCTCCCCCATACTTATTTCTTATCATATTCCTTGCATATACAAATTAAGGTTCGAGACGCGAGTATTGATGGTGTTTGCCACCGAATCCTCGGTTCTTCCCTCAAAAGTAATCAAAGGTGTAGGCTAATAATGGTATCACAGGAAATTTTCCTAACCTCGCTTCCACCTTTGTGTGATCATTCCCTCTGAAGTAGAATAATGGGATCGCTGGAAATTTTCCTAGCCCTCTACTCAGAAGAAAATCATCTCATCTTTTAATGCATCTTATTAATTAACTTGTAACAGGGAGAGGAATACCGTTATTTTAAAACACATGGGTTCCTTTGTCGGATACGAATGAGGAATCAAGCTCTATGGATACTAACCACATTGATGAAGTGCAAAAATTTGGCTCATGCTTTAAGGAACTTTGCTGGAAACATGAGTGTCTTCTGGTTAACTGGTCAGCCTTTGGATTTTTCATTAGTTGATCTAGAACTGATTCTGTAATAATGGTCACTTGGAAGCAAGGTCAGATCAAAAGATTCAAGAAAAAGATCACAGTCTCAGACAAAGTTTTGACTCAATAAAACAACGAATGACTCAAAAACGGACTGACTCTAAGAAAAACAAAAACAATGTCAGCTACTACCTCCCCCAGACTTAAACAACACTTTCCCCAGTGTTATCTAGCCTAGAGTTGTTGAAAGAAAACAATTGAACGAAATGGAATGGTGAGAAATCAGAAGTTACCGTGCTGTGACATCGAGTATCGACCCACACACGGCCTGGTATCGGGCGATACCAAGCTTAAGTCGACATGATGAACTTTCTCATTCGCGTAGGGTGTTGACCGATACCAACGGGGTATCGAGCGACACACTGGCGATTTCGTGTTTTGCTCTTTGTTTATCCTGACACAAACAAAAAACGAAAAATAAAAAGAAAAAGAAAAAGACTCAGAAACAAACTCACAAGTGGGTTGCCTCCCACCCAGCGCTCGTTTAACGTCATTAGCTTGACTGTAACGCCATTCAGGTTGTGGGTGCATCATCCAGAGGCATGATCTACCCTGTTGGAATCTCGGCTTTCGCCCAATAGGGTTTCACCCGCTGTCCATTGACAGTAAATTCATCGCCTGTATGACTAATCAGCACGACGGCACCATGTGGTCTGACCTCCTTGATTGTGAAGGGACCTGACCAACGAGAACTCAGTTTACCAGGAAACAATTGCAAACGAGAGTTATACAGAAGTACCTGGTCGTTCGGCTCGAAATGTCTGGAGATGATATTTTTATCATGATAGGCCTTAGTTCTCTCCTTGTACAGATTTGAGTTCTCGTAGGCCTGGTGCCTAATCTCATCCAACTCATTCAGCTGAATCAACCTCTTCTCAGCAGCAGGCTTGATGTCGAAGTTCAGCAACTTCGTTGCCCATGCTGCCTTGTGCTCGATCTCTACTGGAAGGTGACATGCTTTCCCATACATCAAATGGAACGGTGTAGTGCCCAGCGGTGTTTTGAAAGCAGTCCTATAAACCCATAACGCGTCATCCAGCTTCGTAGACCAATCCTTCCTCGAAGTACCCACTGTCTTCTCTAAAATCTCCTTGATTTGCCTGTTGGAGACTTCTACTTGCCCACTGGTTTGAGGGTGATATGCAGTAGCCACACGATGATTAACACCATGCTTCTTCAGCAACTTCTCAAAAACTTTGTTAATAAAGTGGTTGCCACCATCACTTATAACAATACGCGGCACTCCAAATCGTGGGAAAATGATGGTCTTAAACAGCTTAAGAACCACCGCAGAGTCATTTGTGGGACTAGCAATCGCCTCCATCCATTTGGACACATAGTCCACAGCAACCAGGATGTATCTGTTCTTGTGTGGCGAGGGAAATGGGCCCATAAAGTCAATGCACCAACAATCGAAAACTTCAACCTCAAGGATGAAGTTCTGTAGCATCTCATGTCTCCTACTGATCTTCCCTCTCCTCTGACAGACATCACACTGTGAGATATAGGCGTGCACATCTCTGAACATCGTAGGCCACCAAAAGCCTGCTTGAAGAACTTTGGACACTGTCTTGAAAGTAGCAAAGTGTCCTGCATACTCAGACCCATGACAATGAAAAAGAATCGCAGGCACCTCAGACTCTGTAACACATCTTCTGTAGAAACCATCTGAGCAGTGTTTGTATAGGTAAGGCTCATCCTAGAAGAATCTCCTCATCTCGCGCATAAACGTTTTCCTCGCATGCTTTGTGGGATGCTTTGGCTCAGTCTCTGCAGCAAGGTAGTTGGCAATGTCTGCGTACCATGGTCGTGCAGAACTAGATACAGCAGCTAGATAGACATCATAAGAATCAAAGTGCTCTGCAGGCAAAACAGGTCCAAATCGCGTCTGGTATCGACCGATACTAGGTGAGTATCGATCGATACTGAAGGTCTGTACTCGTGAAAATTGCAGATTTTTGGGACAAACGTCTGGAAGCTGAGATTCAATGAAGTAAATACCCTCCTCTGGTAAGAAATCATCAATAGGTACGACTTCATCGACCTTTAATCGCGATAAGTGGTCAGCAACGCCATTCTCAACTCCTTTCTTGTCTTTGATCTCGATATCGAACCCTTGGAGCAAAAGTACCCATCGGCATAGACGAGGCTTGAGGTCCTTATTCTTCAGCAGGTACTTGAGAGCAGCATGGTCTGTGTGAACAATAACCTTGCTCACAATCAAGTAGGACCGAAATTTCTCAAAAGAGAAAAAACTGCAACTAACTCCTTCGAATAGTTATTTTGCTAAACCAAATCTCTTTGCGAATAGTTATTTTGCTCACCCTAGGTTTTGTCAGGTAATTAATCGCACTCTCTTGCCTAACCAATTATCCTAAGATCTAAGGTCTAGGTGATCAATCTAGAATTAGCTTTGCAAACAACCTATGGTGAAGAATTAATTCAGATGGTGAATCCTAATAACAGATTAATCTAGCATTCAGAGAAAACCCTATTGAGAACTCTGAACCTAACAAGGGATCTACTCAGACATGGAAATTGAAGCAATCAACATAACTAAACAAGAGTAGAGAATAAATCAGAGGTTTGAAATCTTCTCTCAGACGAACAGAGTTCTGACTTGTCTCCTCTCTCTCTAAACTCTCTCAGAAATCTTCGGAAATAAACTTAATGAAAAGCACACAGCCAAATTGGCTGTAAAACCTAATTTAATAGTCTAAACACGAATTGGGTCTTCTTGTAAATATTAAAGTCTTATGGGCAAGTTCTGCAATTTTTCAAACTTTATTAAAAGTCGCGACTTGTAATCTGCTCTGATGGGTGTCGATCGATACCAGGGAGTATTGATCAATGCTTGACGTTTTGATCGGGCATTTAGTCACCAGACTTCAGTTTTGCTCTAGAACGCTGCATAAAACTCCAATATTTCCAATAATGCTCCAAATGTGATAAAACCTGTAAAAGACTCTAAAAGACTCTATAATAGAATAAAGACTCAATAAAACGGACTTATATCATGGCAGGAAATTTTCCTAACCTCGCTTCCACCTTTGTGTGATCATTTCCTCTGAAGTAGAATAATGGGATCGTTGGAAATTTTCCTAACCCTCTACTCAGAAGAAAATCATTTCATCTTTTAATGCATCTTATTTATTAACTTGTAACAGGGAGAGAAATACCATTACTTCAAACACATGGGTTCCATTGTCAGATACGAATGAGGAATCAAGCTCTATAGATACTAACCACATTGACGAAGTGCAAAAATTTGGCTCAGGCTTTAAGGAACTTTGCTGGAAACATGAGTGTCTTCTAGTTAACCGGTCAGCCTTTGGATTTTTCATAAGTCGATCTAGAACTGATTCTGTAACAATGGTCACTTAAAAGCAAAGTCAGATCAATAGATTCAAGAAAAAGATCACAGTCTTTGACAAAGTTTTGTCAAAGTTTTGACTCAATAAAACAACAAATGACTCAAAAACGGACTGACTCTAAGAAAAATAAAAACAAAGTCAGCGACTACCTCCCCCAGACTTAAACAACACTGTCCCCAGTGTTATCTAGCCTAGAGTTGGTGAAAGAAAACAAATGAACCAAATGGAATATGATAAACAGGAAGTTACCGTGCTGGAACATTGAGTATCGATCGACACACAGCTTGGTATCGAGCGATACCAAGCTTAAATCGATACGTGTTCTCCTCATCGCGTATGGTGTCGACTCTCGATCGACACTAATGCGATACTTCAGTGTCAACGACTAAGGTAGATATAACGCCAAAATTGTGGTAAACGATCCAAGTGTTAGACGTAAGCACTGTTAGATCACTCAAACACAAGTTAGGTGCAACAAAATATCATAGAAGCATAAATCCATAGATTCAAAAACACAAAAGTTCAAATGAAAATAAAAAGAAAGGAAAAAGAAAAGAAAAACAAACGTGAAAATCAGATAGAAGGAGGACTAATCCGTCGTTTCCTCGGAATCACTCTCGTGGTCATCAGCGGGTGTATGTGAAGGTCCAGGCTGGAACGATGGATCAGCATCCGTGGTGGTCGTGAAACGGCAGCGAACAGCAGCCCAGATGCTCTTCATGCTCGCTATCATCAGCCTCTGAAATGCAGCTGGCTCCATCGGAACGTCTGTGTCCTCATGCCACTGTGGCTCTGGAATAGGTGGGCACGGGACAGCCTATGTACGTCGTCCCTGACGTGAAGTGGATGGGATGTCAGCAGCAGGTGGACGAACCTGTCGTCTAGTGGCAGAAATTGCAGTCAACAGCTCCGCAGGAGGTGCAAAACGAAGATAAGTAGGATCCTCAGATATGTCTGTCAGATCCCTATCAGGTAGCTGCACCAGAAAGTTCCCATCAGATCGACTGAGAATCCACTTCCTCCCGGTCTTTACACACTTAAGGTTCCTCATATGAGCCTCATCCATGTATCGACGTGCAGTGACTATCCTGCAGCTCATAGTACTGATGCCTAGGTGCTGGAAGATAGGTGTCAGAAGACTACCAACCGACTCCTTCTTCGTGCTCGTCCCTGTGAATGGTTTGGTCTTCAGAGAGACCAAATGATGCGCAAAACCAGCCCCAAGGTTGACGTCCTCGAGCTCAGGCCAATCAAAATCTTGCTCAGGGATGATGTTCCTGACAGCCAGAAACAAAAGCAGAAGCTCATACACTCTCATCTTGTTAGGCTCCATCTTGCACATTAGAGTAGTGCTCAAGATCCGAACAAAGCAACGCAGGACCGGATGTCGAATTTCCATTTGAGTGGACGTCTTAGACTCGTTGACACCGTTCCCAAACCATGACCAAAATCCACGCATGTCGGGATGGGCAGCTGGAAGAGCGACCCTCCTGCGATCCCTCCGAAATCCATAAAGATCACAAAGATCAGGGAGTGAAATCATGTACCTCACTCCGCGAGCCATGAAGGATAAGGTACCACTCTGTGCGTCTCGAAGAAGCTCATCGGAATAGCTAACGCAAGCTGTCGCCATAAACTGACGAACCTGGTCTGGGTAGAGGTCATGCTGCCGTGTAGCCATGTGTCCAAAACCAATCCGTTCAAGCAGGCGAGCCAAATCGGTGTCCATACCCAGCTGATGCAAAGCAAGGCCATCCACAAACCTGGTAGGCTCGATGGTAACACCCAACCATGTGTTGTAGAACAGTGTGTCGTCACTCAAGGCATATGCCTTCTCCTGTCCATCCCAATTTCGTACGAAGATTATCTTGGTACCCTCTTGTCTAGGCCAAGGGTCGATGCGTGAGGATGAAGTGGTGCGAGGAAAATAAGCAGCCTGAGGAGTAGGGTTCATAGGTGGAGGTGGTGGTCCAGACGGTGTGGGTGAAGTCGGAGAAGCTCTGCGTAACGTATCACCTGGAAGAGCATCTTCCTCTGTCTCTCCGTCAAATATAACCCCATAACTGTCACGACCCTCGACGCCAATACGCACCATCCCAGTACTTAACTCTATCATTAGCTTGTACGTTGTTGGCGCCCGGCGAGAGGTCGACATACGGAGAGCGCGAATGGAATGTTCGTTCACTAGCACGCTGTGGTGGGTTAATTAACCGGCATGATTCTTGCTTTGACAAGCCTTGACCACTGCCTCAACCCACTGCAATGAGATTCGTGCTTCGACTCGCTCATTCACATTGAATGTCCTCGGCCCAACTGAAGTCCTTACTCTCTTTGTTGCAGACATCTGAAATCAGAGACAAACAAACAATACCACATAAATCAATGTCTCTCAGATTAATTGCCAGCAAAATCGCAAAGTCAGGCATGACGGTATCGATCGACACCTTCGGGTATCGATCGATACCCTGAAGCAATTTCAGGTTCATCGACACACAAGATTCCAATTTGTCAACGATGAAAATCAAGGCAATTCAAAAGTAGGGGTCAATTCGAAACTACCCTAGGACAACTCAGCAAACAACATGCATCGATAAAAACAAGTTGTAAGGAGTGGAATTGCACAAACCCATTACCTAAAAATCGGAATGAAAAACTGAAATTTCGAAATCATACCTTTGTTGAATTGAGAAACAAGTGCTAGAAGTGGATAGAGGATGAAATTCTAATAAATCCAGGCACTTAAATCGCACAATTTGGTGAAGGTTTGAAAAAGTTGAGATTTGAGAGGGAGAGAGAGGCGGCGATATCGAACGATGAGGGATTGCGAGGAAGAAAACAAAACTGTAAGGTTTTAGGGAAACTTACCTGGCCGCGGGGTATCGATCGATACCCAGGGGTATCGGTCGATACTTGTCGTTTTAGTCGACACTAAATGGTGTCGATTGACACTTATGCTCCTTTTTACGGCACTGGGTATCGATCGACACTTACTGGTGTCGATCGATACTCCTCGTCAAATCTGCCTCACGCTTAACACAAGACACAAAACCAAAAATCAAAAACAAAATGAAAATAAAATCGTATGTACATACTTACCAGTGGGTTGCCTCCCACTCAGCGCTTGTTTAACGTCACGAGCTTGACTGTACGGACGATCAGTCGGAAGGGATTAGGGAATGCATTCCCATGCAAGTTCCACAACTAGATACTTCCAAACTGAGATTTTTTCGCAGCATACGCTAAATTACCTCTAGTCCTTTCTCCTTCAGCTCCGGAGTTAGGATTAGTCTGGCCTTAGAGAATGGTTTCGAGCGTCCCTTGCACTTCACCTTGTACTCGATCGAATCTCCATCGCACTTCTGAGGGGTTAACGTGACGCACGTGGCATACTCGATTTTTCTGTTCTTCACCTCCATCTTTGCCTTAGTCTGTTTGATGACTTTCCTAGTGATGATAGGAGGATGATCCAGAGCTTCTATGACAGTTGGCACAGTATCAGGCTCGTCTTAAAGGTCAACCATCAACGTTTCTCATGTACCAACAGAGATACAGGAAATCTGTTTCGGAGTCCGTCTAGAAGGAATGGCTTTGTAGGAGATCTGTTCGTCAATGTACGAGAATGAAATCCTCCTACTGGGTGTGTCCATAACTGCCCCAGCAGTAGCCATGAACGGTCTCCCAAGAATCAAAGGTGTGCTAGAACTTGCATGCATCTCCACAACCAGAAAATCAGCAGGAACCAGACAGTCTCCTACCTTAACCATCAAGTCAGGGATTGTACCGTACGGAACATATGTGGAAGAGTTCGCAAATGTGAGAGGCATCTGAGTAGGTCGTATGTCATCGATCCTAAGCTTCTCTGCAAGTGCCTTAGACAAGACATTCACTCTAGACCCTGAATCAACCAGTGATTCCTTGATTTCGACTCCAGATATGGAGCATGGAACTGAAAATTTTCCTGGGTCGTCCCTCTTAGTCAACCGCTTCAATGGATGCGGTGCACTTCTGACCTTGGCAAAAAGTGCCTTAATCTCTTCCTCAGTTTCTCTGCAATCTTTGAAGTGCCTCAGCAGAGGCATGTACTCTAGAGCTTCTTCAAAAGTGTGTGTAAGAGGAACTCTTCGTACCATCTTCTCAAAGCCACGCAGCTGCTTTGGGGAAATCGGGTCTCTGAGGTGTTTGGGTACTCGAGGGTATGGAACCTTAGGCTTGTAGACACGTTCCTTAATCATCTCTGGTTCCTTCACGGTTTTTAGTTCAGCTTGCGAGGGGTGTCGATCGATACCAGGGTGTTGTCGATCGACATAAAGTTCATGTAATGGTTCTTCAGAAGTGGCATCGATCGATACTAGGATGGTGTCGATCGATACTGACGAGTCAGCTTCGAAATCACCTTCTGAAAGGTGTTCGAGATTTCCTGCACTGGGCAAGGTGATGGCATTGACATATTCGTTCTGTGCCTGAGTTGCCTTTGCTTTCATAGCTGCTGCAGTTTGAGCCACTTGCGTTTCCAGCATCTTCTGGTGGGTATTGAGAGCATCGATCCTTCCGCTCAGATCCTTGTACACCTCATCTATCTTTCCGTTGAGATTCACTGTGAAATGCTGCTGTCCTTGAACCAGCTGTTCAAACATAGCCTCGATCTTGCTATCTGGGAGCTTAGCAGGTACATGCTGATAGAAAGAATTCCCATAGTTCCTGACATACCCACTGTTCTGAGATGGTTTCTGGCCAAACTGATTTGATCCTCCTTGCTGCGAGTTGTTGAAGTTTCGGTGACCTTGAAAACCAGAACCACCAATGTAATTGACATCCTCTATTTCATCCTCGTTGAATACCTCGACATCTTCAGCAAAATGAACAGCTTTCTGTGTCTTGCCCATTAGTAGACTGTGCATAGAGTCCAACTTACCTTGAAAGTCAGCGATCTGTGAACCATCCATGTTACCAGCTAGCTTCTTCCGCTCAAAATCAGCATTCTTGGTGCTATTTCTAGACGCCAAGTTCTTAATTAGGACATAGGCTTCATCAGGATATCTGGTGTTGAAGTTTCCATTGCTTGAAGCATCCAAAGTCATTTGGTACCTCCAATCAAGTACTCTAAAGAATAATCCCATCAGCTGAACATCAGAGTATCCATGATGTGGGCAGTCTCTCTGATACGATTTGAACCTCGTCCAAGCAGCCTTGAACGCCTCAGAAGGTCCTTGAGAAAATTGCGAGATTTTGTTCCTTAGGTTCTCGGATCTTGCATCATCATAAAAGTTGGTCAGGAAAGCAGTCTTAGTGTCCTCCCAGTTAGTCAGCGATCCAGGAGGTAACTGTTTCAGCCAGTAGGTTGCTTCCCCACCAAGAGAGTATGGGAAAAGCTTGCAGAAAAGGTAGTCGTAAGAGACTCCATTGCTCTTGATGCTAGTGACCAAGTCCTCGAACCTCTCAACATGGTCCATGGGATGCTCGCTGGAAAGACCATGAAAAGGGTGCTGTCTCACAATAGTGTAGTATGCAGGTTTCAGCTCAAAGTCATTCCTTGGGAAAGCATGAGGACGGATCGCGGAGCGATTTGCGTAAAACTGGTCAGGTCTATTGCACTCACCAATCATCCTACCACGGTTAACCACAGCGTTCTCAGCATTCACTGGGTTTGCGTTTCCAGCGGCATTCCCAGCGACAACAGGACCATGTGGAATGATGTTCCCCTCTCCATCCAGACGTTGCCCTCTCTCATTGCACAAACGACCCTCTCGGTATTTGTAAGCTCCAGCCTCATCACGAACCAACTCTACTTGATTGTTGTTCATCCTTGCTGGTTTCTTTGCTCTTCGATTTGTGCGTTCCAAAAGTGCTAGTTGCTCGAGTGACAGATCGACTAGCTGAGTACTCTTGTTCTTTCTGGTTTCACGATTAGGCATGCACCTGAAAACAAGAGTCAAAAACGTTAGTAACTTGTAACACTATGAGTATCGACCGATACCAAGTGGTGTCGATCGATATCAACAAAAGAAAAGCCTCGAGTGTCGACCGATACTAGGTAGTATCGATCGATACATACAAGCTTACTCGAAATTCACAAACGAAATTTAATGGCGAATTGAGTCCCCGGCAACGGCGCCAAATTTGATATGCTCAAATTAATACCCTATTTAGATACTAAGCAGTAGTTATAGTATAGCTAGGGGTCGAACACAAGGACTCACATAAACACGCAATAGATTGTGAATGTGGGAATTACGCTAAGCAATCAATTGTATTGAAAACAGTACTTAAATTAAATCGGTTGTAAACTCCATTGGAGAAAGATAGGTTGAGGGAATTTCTCAGGGAATCACTAAATGCAGATAAATTAACTAACAGGATTCGGATTTGGAACGATTCTTGAACTCAAATCACTATGTTATAGTTAACCAACTCTTGTTGCGAGAACTATCTAAGTCTAAATCCTAGAAATTCCAAATCTCTTTGCGAATCCTAAGGTCTAAACCAGCTTTTATTATCAGGTTTGATTTGTTCACAAAACAACTAAACCAAATCTCTTTGCGAATAGTTATTTTGCTCACCCTAGGTTTTGTCAGGTAATTAATCGCACTCTCGTGCCTAACCAATTATCCTAAGATCTAAGGTCTAGGTGATCAATCTAGAATTAGCTTTGTAAACAACCTATGGTGAAGAATTAATTCAGATGGTGAATCCTAATAACAGATTCATCTAGCATTCAGTGAAAATCCTATTGAGAACCCTGAACCTAACAAGGGATCTACTCAGACATGGAAGCAATCAACATAACTGAATAAATCATCAATAAAATAAACAAGAGTAGAGGATAAAACAGAGGTTCGAAATCTTCTCTCAGACGAACAGAGTTCTGACTTGTCTCCTCTCTCTCTAAACTCAATGAGAAATCTTTAGAAATAAACTTAATGAAAAGCACACAGCCAAAGTGGCTGTAAAACCTAATTTAATAGTATACACACGAATTGGGGTCTTCTTGTAAATATTAAAGTCTTTTGGGCAAGTTCTGCAATTCTTCAAACTTCATTAAAAGTCGCGACTTGTAATCTGCTCCGATGGGTGTCGATCGATACCAGGGGGTATCGATCGATGCTTGACGCTTTGATCGGGCATTTAGTCACCAGACTTGAGTTTTGCTCCAGAACGCTCCATAAAACTCCAATATTTTCAATAATGCTGCAAATGTGCTAAAACCTGTAAAAGACTCTAAAATACTCTATAATAGAATATATAATCAATAAAACGGACTTATATCATGGCTTAAACAAGGTAAAAACCATGATATATCACCAAGAACAAGGCCATCTTGTACCATGAAGTGGCACTTCTCCCAATTAAGAACTAAATGCTTCTCCTCGCATCGATGAAGCACCTTGCACAAGTTATCCAGACAGTCCTTGAATGACGATCCATATACTGAAAAATCATCCATGAATACCTCCATAAATTTCTCAGTCATGTCTGTGAAAATTGACATCATGCATCGCTGAAAGGTCGCTGGAGCGTTACATAATCCAAATGGCATTTTTCTGTAGGTGAATGTGCCATAAGGACATGTAAAAGTCGTCTTTCCCTGGTCCTCTGGATGTATAGGAATCTGGAAAAAGTCTGAGTAACCATCGAGAAAACAGTAGTATGGGTGACTCGCTAACCTCTCCAGCATCTGGTCAATGAATGGCAATGGGAAATGATCCTTCCTTGTAGCTGCATTCAGCTTCCTGTAGTCAATACACATCATGTGACCAGTGATTGTCCTTGTAGGGATCAGCTCATCGTTCTCGTTTTTCATCACAGTGATGCCTCCTTTCTTAGGCACAACGTGAACCGGGCTAACCCAAGAACTATCTGAGATGGCATAGATAATCCCTGCTTCCAACAGCTTCATCACTTCCTTCCTGACCACTTCCTTCAGGTTCGGATTCAGCCTCCGCTGGCATTCAATTGAAGACTTTGATTCATCCTCCAGGTGAATCCGATGCATGCACAAGTCTGGTACTATACATGAAATATCATCAAGAGAATAGCCAAGAGCTTTGCGATACTTGCGCAGCAGTAAGATAATCTCTGCGTTGTTCAAAGAAGCATTAACAATCACATGGTATGTGGAATTAGGACCATGAAAAGCATACCTCAATGTGGCTGGGAGTGGCCTGAGTTCAATCTTAGGAGCTTTCTCCTCACTCCAATCACCAAGCTCACCAGTGTTCTTAGGAGTTTCGGCCATCTCCTCTATCGCACACGTCAGGTATCGACCGATAATGTCGGTATCGATCGATACTGTATCAGTCATATCGAGCATCTTGGCGTAACCAGCAGCTACGTCTCCAAGCAGCTCTTTAGAGACATCATGGTACACCAGTGCCCTCTCCAGTGGATCTGCAGGGTGCATCTCCAGGAAGTACTCCTCAGCTATGGCACTGAAGGTGTCCACATATAACGTCTGCCCATCGATGGTTGGTCTCTTCATCATCTTTTCCATGTTAAACGACATCACCAAATCACCGATGTTGAGAGCTATATGTCCATTCTTGCAATCGATCAAGGCTCCAGCAGTTGCAAGGAATGGTCTCCCCAGGATAAGAGGATCCTTAGGCTCAGCATCGTACTTCAGGACGATGAAATCTGTTGGGATTAAGCAATTCCCAATCTTGATTGGAACATCTTCGAGTAGTCCCTCTGGAAGTCGCACTGAGCGATCAGCAAGTACCAGCGAAATCCTTGTAGATTGAAAATCAGTCATCCCCATTCGCTTAGCTACAGAGTGTGGTATGAGGTTAACACTCTACCCAATATCGCAGAGAGAACGCTCGAATCTCTCTGTGAAGATAGTGCAATCCAGAACAAAACTCCCTGGGTCTGGTAGCTTCTTGGGAATTTTGTTGAGTAGAATCGCACTGCACTCAGCTGTAATCATCATGACACACTCCTCAAGGTTCACATTGATAGACACCATCTTCTTCACATACCTCCTGAAAGCTGGGGAAGTCTTAATAGCATCAACAAAAGGGAGTTCCACAACCAACTAATCCAACATAGTTTTGCGTCTGGCGTCCTCCCATTCCTTCTTTGTCATCTTAGGAGGTATAAGATAAGGTATTTTAGGTTTGTATACCCTCTCCTTGACAATTTCTGGTTCCTTCTCGATAAGCGCATCGGTATCGACCGATACAGAAGGAGTATCGATCGATACACGGGATTTTGGATTCCCTCGTGCAGGTGTCTGGACTGGTGTCGATCGACACTGGCTGGTATCGATCGATACATGGGGATTTTCAGAATCCCAATCATCATCTTCAGCAAGATCGACGAGATGCTCTGCAATTGGACTGTTCTTCACTCCTGTAATCACCTCTTTTCCACTTCTCAAGGTGATGGCATTGATGTGTGCCCTTGGATTCTCAGTTTTCCCTGGAATAAAACCTTCCTGCCTCTTTACAGCTGCTGTAGTTTGAGAAACCTGAGTTTCCAGCTTCCTCTGAGTCAGATTGATAGCTTCAATTTTCCCATTCAGATAAAGGTACAGAGAATCAAACTTCCCATTGAAATCACCTTGCAACTTCTCTTGTCGCTGAAGAAGTTGTTCCATCAAGGATTCTATCTTACCCTCTATGGATTTTGGAGAGGTGGGTTGGTACGAAGAGTTCCCATAATTGCGAGTGAAATCGCTGCTCTGAAGTGGTTTCTGAACAAATTGTTTTGCTCCAAAACCATATTGGTTTCCCTCAAACTTGTACCCACCTTGCTGAGTGTTGTTGTTGAAGTTTCGGTTGTTGTTGTACCCAGATCGCTGACCCTGAAAACCAGAACCACCAACGTAGTTAACATCCTCCACTTCATCTTCATCAATATTTTCGACTCCATCAGCAAAGTGTACAGTCTTCTTCGATTTCCCGATCAGAAAATTCAGCTTGGCCTGAACTTCAGCAATCTGCGATCCATCAACTCCTCCAACCTGCTTATTCCGCTCGAAATCAGCATTCTTGGTGCTATTACTAGACGCCAAGTTCTCAATCAGCACAACCGCATCATCTAGATATCTGGTGTTGAAGTTTCCATTACTCGCAGCATCCAAACCCATCTAGTACCTCCAATCGATCCCTCTGTAGAAAGTGCCCAGCAGCTGAAACTGAGTGAACCCATGGTGCGGACAATCTCTCATATGACTTGAAACGAATCCAAGCAGCCTTGAGTGCCTCTGTCGGACCTTGAGAAAATTGAGAGATCTTGTTCCTGAGTTCCTCGGATCTAGCATAATCATAGAAATTGTTTATGAATGCATTTTTCGTCTCCTCCCATGTAGTGAGTGAACCAGGAGCCAACTGCTTCAGCCAATAAGCAGCATCCCCACTAAGAGAGTATGGGAAAAGTTTGCAGAAAATGTACTCATTGGGGACTCCATTGTACTTTATACCAGTGACCAAATCCTCGAACCTTTCGATATGATCCATGGGGTGTTCATGAGATAGGCCATGGAAAGGATTCTGACTCACAAGAGCGTAATATGCAGGTTTCATCTCAAAGTCATGCATCTGAAAAGTTGGGATGCGAATCGCAGCTCGATTGGCATAGAACTGATCAGGTTTGTTGTGCTCACCAAGTGTTCTACCTCGATCAACCGCAGCATTTCCAACGTTGGCGTGCGCAGCTGGCGCGACAATCTCACCAACAACAACAGGAGGGACAATGACGTTTCCAGCTTCATCAAGTCGCTGCCCTCTCTCATTGCACACTTGACCCTCTTGGTCTCTCAAGACTCCATCTTCATCAGCTCTTAATACCACTGTGTTGTTCATCCTTGATGTTTTCTTTGCCTTTCTGTTTGTACGTTCCAAACGTGCTAGCTTCTCTAACGACATATTAACTAGCGGAGTGCTCTTGTTCCCTCTGGTTTCGCGATTAGGCATACACAACAAAGGCAAGGCACGTAAGTAACAAAAGAAAACGACGAGTATCGACCGATACCAACCGACACTGGTTGGTATCGATCGATACCGACGAACTTAGTCGAAACTTGACAGCTAAAATCTAATGACGAAATTGAGTCCCCAGCAATGGCGCCAAATTTGATATGCTCAAATTAATACCCTAAAACGTACCGGGAAAGGTAACTTAGGCACATAAGGTTTTGGCACAAATACACTCTATTTCTTCTTAGGCGCTTCTTGAACCACGTCCTTGGTCTTCACCTCTTCAACCCGTTTCCCTTTGTCTTGACCTCTCACTACCACGTCCCCAACAAAGTCTTCATCTTCTTGAAGGTCCACCCCCCCCCCCACTTTGGTTTTCAACATCCACGTGGAGAGTAGAAGGGACATCTCTTGTGGGTAAGTCCGTGCCACTCCTTAGGGTGATAGCGTTCACATATTCCTTGGGGTTTGTTACGGGTTTACCGGGAAAAGTGCCTTGAGTACGTGTAGAAGATGAGGCGTCCTTGGTCTCCATGTACTTGACCTTGGAGTTTAAAGCCTCAATCTTGTTTTTGAGGTCGGTGTAGGTGCAATCTACCCGTGTATTGATCTCCGCTTGTCCCTTTATTAACTGTTGGAACATGGAGTTCAAGTCAAGCTCTTGCGGTTTAGACGTAGTTGCTTGACTTTGTGGCACAAACCCTTGTTGTTGGCCTTGAAAACCGGGTGGTGCTTTGGGTTAGAATCCACTTTGGTTCCCTTGGAATTGGTTCTTTGGGACATAACCTTGTTGGTTGGTGTTAGAAGCTTGGCCTTGAGATTGGAATTGCTTTTGTATAAGTACTTGAGCTTGATTAGATTGTGGATGGTAGACTTGGTCTTGTGGATTTGCGTTCATGTCCTTGGCCCGCTTGTTCTCATCAAAGTCGCTCGTGGTCCTTGTGGCACGGTCATAATCGTCGCCATAGGTCCCGCCACTTTGGACCAAGTTCTCTACTAGCTCCATTGCTTCCTCAACATCCTTAGCTAAGAAGTTATTGTTAGATGCCGTGTCTGGTAAAATTCGGATCTTAGGCAAGGCACCTCGGTAGAGAGTGCTAAGTAAAGAGGCGTTGCTAAAGCCATGACGAGGGCATTGAGAAGTGTAGCTTCTAAATCTCTTCCAAGCCTCGTTGAAAGACTCATTGGACCGTTGTGTGAAGCTTGAGATCTCGTTGCGAAACTTGGCGGTTCTAGCCGGTGATAAGAATTTGGCAAGAAACGCATGTTTGCAATCATCCCACGAGGTGATAGATCCTTGGGGGTAGGTTCTTTTCCCATTGGTGAGCCTTGTCACCTAAATAGAACGGGAAGAGACGAAGCTTGAAACCATCTTCGGAGACCCCATTGATCTTAGTGAGACCACATATCCGGTCAAATTGGTCTATGTGGTCTAATGGATCCTCCATTGACAATTCGTGAAACTTGTTGGCTTGAACCATGTTGATCACCCCGGCTTCACTTCGAAGTTGTTGTTCTCCACCGGTGGAGCTTGAATGCCTTGCCGGTTTTGGTGAGCATTACCGGCGTAACCCTCTCCAATAACGTTTCTAGCTCTTGGTGGATGGTGTGGACGGTTTGGTTGGTGATGGTTTCCATTGCCACCACCTCCTTGGTTGTTCCCATTCCCACCGTTCCTTTGGTGGGGAATGTTTTCATGAATGTTCTCGTGTGTAATATCATGAAGATCTTCCATTTCGTTACCAACTTCTTCTTGTACTCTTACTCGGCTTCGTCGTGCTCTGGAACCTCTCTCAAGTTGATCAATGTCGTCCCTCGGTTCTACTAGGTTAGTATTGCCACGGGAATGGGTATGCATGCACCTATAGAGAGAAAGAACAATATGAAGTAAAGAAGATTAGTAACTTGGTATAAAATAAAACTTAATCTCACAAAGAGCCTAAATCTCAAAGTTAAAATCAAATCCCATTATGGCAACGGCGCCAAATTGATACTAAGACTTTTCGGTCTCAAAGAGGTATCAATAACTCTAAATCCAAGTAGTATAAGAAGTTATCAATCCGTATTAGGAGATGACTCTAAGCATTAAGAATGCAAGGAACCTATGTAAGTTAAGCTAATTAAAAGGGGTTTTGTGATTTAGTATCCAAATTAAAACAAGTAAAGCAACTTAAGCAAGATGTAAATCAATAAGCAAAAGCGGATTCAAAGATGGGATTATGGATATAAGATGACCCAAGTTCAATTTATGATGATCATTTACTAAAACAAGCTAATCCCTATGCATAAGACCCTTAACTTGACTAATTCTCTTTCAAGCAATTAATCACTATGCTAACCACCTAATCCCTTAACAAACTCTCATTTGTGGATCATTGATTAGCAAGCATTAAGTTTGAATAAACAAGATCAACCAAAGATATACCCTAGACAACTATTATCAAAGGCTAGGAGTATAAATCTCTTGTTTAGTTCATCAAGGCATTTCATCAAACACTTGGTGTGCATGAAATGCCTTATGATCTAAGATTACTTTTTCAAGCTAGATTTAGCCTTAAGAACACTAAACAAGAAAGGATATAAGAATATCTAGCCCTAAAAACCATGAATCAAGCCTTGGATCACCCTAATCTACCCAATCTCTAAACCCTAAAAGACTACTCAAGAGCCATTAAGAACCAACCAAAATCAATGGTGATGAAGGTTGAATCCATGGATGGGTGATGAATAATCAAGATAAATAGATAGATGCAAGGAATAGATGGAAATAAACACTAGATTGCATAAAACAAAGGTTTCCCCTTACAAATTTCAAGTTCTCTCAAAGGTAAGAGTTTTAGACTTAAGAAAAAGCATAAAATGCAAACATTAGGTAAAGTGGTTTTTATAGTGAATAGTGCTCGACTGGGTCGAACTGGAACAAACCGGGTTCCGACCCGGCCGAGTTGGATCATCTTGAACGAAAGCTGCATACCGGGTGGCTTCTGGTCGGTTGAGATGGGCCGGTTAACTTCCCTGTTCCTGGACCGGTTGAAATGGACCTGGTGGATCTCGGGCGGTTCAGGCGACGAGGTACGCTTGCTGGCTTGCAGACCGCCTGGCTTCTGGCCGGTTGAGATGGGGCGGTTAGGATTCCTCTAGGTTCAGTCGATGAAGGACTTTTGCTGGCTTGGTGATATATCATGGTTTTTACCCGTTTTAGGCCATGATATAAGTCCTCTTTATAGAGTCTTTCTAGTATTTTGGAGTCTTTTAGAGTGTTTTCAGGTTTTAGGTACGTTTGGAGCATAATTGGAGATATTGAAGCATTCTAGAGATTTTTAGAGCCAAGCAGAGATCTTGTAGCTAATACACCAATTTGATGCATGAGTATCGATCGATACACTTATGGTATCGATCGATACCCGTCGAAGAAACAGAAGGATCGCGACTTTTCTGAAGATTTGAGAAACTGCAAATTGCCCCAAAAGACATTATTATTTACAAGAAGCCCCAGAACGTGACTTAGGTTATTTATTAGGTTTTTCAGCAACTTTTGTGAGCTATACTTTATTTTTACTTTGGTTTTGTGAGAGAGCTTTTGGAGGGAGACAAGTCTGAAACTCTATTCGTCCGAGAGAAGATTTCGAACCCTTGTTTTACTCTCTTCTTTATTATTTATTCAAGGATTTATTCAGTCATGTTTATTGTTTCAATCTCCATGTCTGAGTAGATCTCCTGATAGGTTTAGGGTTCTCATAAGGGATTTCTTTGAATGCTAGGTTTATTTGTTGACTAGGGTTCACAATCTGAATTAGTTCTTCGCCTTAGGTTGTTCTCAAAGCTAATTCTGGATTGATCACCTAGAACTTAGATCTTAGGTTAATCAATTACGCACGACAGTGCAATTGAGAAACCTGATAGAACTTAGTGCAATTCGCAAAGAGATTTGGTTTAGTTGTTTTGTGAACAAATCAAACTTGAACTAAAAGCTGGTTTAGACTTTAGGATTCGCAAAGAGATTTGAAATTTTAGGATTTAGACTTAGATAATTCTCGCAACGACAGTTGATTAATTATACTTTAGGGATTTGAGTTCAAGAACCGTGCGTAACCTGAACCCTGATTTGTTAGTTTATCCGCATTCATTGATTTCCTGAGAAATACCATGAACCTATCTTCTTTCCAATCGAATTACAACTTGTTTAATTTATTTATTTGCTTTCAATTCCATTGATCACTTAGCTTACTTACCATCTATATAATCTATTGTGTGATTTCTTGAGTCTCTGTGGATTCGACCCCTAAGTATTACAATCGACAAAGCTTTAGTACTTTTAGGGTATTAATTTGAACTTATCAAATTTGGCGCCGTTGCCGGGGATTCAATTCGCTATTAGATTTTAGTTTGAGAATTTTGACTAAGTTCGACCAGTATCGATCGGCACCCTAGTGGTATCGGTCGATACTTGTCGTGAATTTTTGTGTTACTTACGTTCTTGACTTTTGTGTTTCAAGTGCCTGCCTATTCGTGAAACCAGAAGGAACAAGAACACTCCGCTAGTTAATCTGTCAAACGAGCAGCTAGCACTTTGGGAACGCGCAAACTGAAAAGCAAAGAAGCCAGCAGAGATGAACAATAATCCAGTGGTTTTGGTTCAAGATGGATCTGGTGCTTACAGAGACCAAGAGGGTTAATTGTGCAATGAGAGAGGGCAACAATTGGATTGAGAGGGGAACATCATTCCACCTCCTGTTGTTGTCTAGGAGATTGTCGCATGGAATGCTGTGAATACAGGAAATGATGTGATTAATCACGGTAGAATGATTGGTGAGTACAACAGGCCTGATCAGTTCTACGCCAATCGTTCTGCGATTCGCCCTCCTACTTTTCAAAGAAACAATTTTGAGCTGAAGCCTGCTTACTACACTCTTCTGGGTCAGCACCCTTTTCATGGTCTTTCTCATGAACACCCTATGGATCACATTGAGAGGTTTGAGGATTTGGTTACAAGCATCAAGTGCGATGGAGTATCCTATGATTACCTCTTCTGTAAGCTCTTCCCATACTCTCTTGGTGGGGATGCAGCTTATTGGCTGAAGCAGTTGCCAGCTGGATCACTGACTACTTGGGAGGAGACTAAGAATGCCTTCGTGAACAACTTCTATGATGATGGACGATCCGAGGAGCTCAGGAATAAGATTTCCCTGTTTTCTCAGGGACCGACTAAGGCAGTTAAGGCTGCTTGGCTCAGATTCAGGTCATATCAGAGGGATTGTCCACATCATGGGTTCACTAATGTTCAGCTGCTGGGTCTTTTCTATAGAGGGATTGATTGGAGGTACCAGATGGCTTTGGATGCTGCGAGCAATGGAAATTTCAACACCATGTATCCTGAGGACGCTTATGTGCTGATTGAGAACTTGGCATCTAGCAATAGTACCAAGAATGCAGACATGGACCGCAAGAAGCAAGCTGGTGGCATGGAAGGTTCGCAGCTTGCTGAGGTTCAAGCCAAGTTAGATTCTATGTACAGTCTTTTGATGGGCAAGATGATGAAGGCTGTTCACTTCGCAGATGATGTTGAGGTATTCAATGAGGATGAAGTGGAAGATGTTAACTACATTGGTGGCTCTGGTTTTCAAGGTCAGAGAAATCAATACCAGAATAACAACAAAAACTTCAACAACATCGCTCAGCAAGGAGGATCGAATCAGTTTGTCTAGAAACCATTCCATAACAGTGGGTATACCAGGAACTATGGGAGTTCATCTTATTAACCTATACCTGCTAAGACCCCAGATAGCAAGATTGAGTCTATGTTTGAACAACTTGTTCAAGTACAGCAGAAGCTAATAGTGGATTTCAATGGGAAGATGGATGCTATGTACAATGATTTGAGTGGAAAGATCGAGGCTCTTAATATTCATCAGAAGAAGCTGAAAACTCAGGTAGCTCAGACTTTAGAGGCTGTGAAAAGGCAAAAAGATTTTCTTCCAGGGAAAGGAGAAAACCTAAGGGTACACATCAATGCAATCACCTTGAGGAATGGAAAAGAGGTCAATCCAGGAGTGAAAATTGGCCAAACTGCACAAAATTTTGTCGATCTTGACGATGAGGATTCTGAAATCCCCAGGGTATCGATCGCCACTAGCCAGCATCGATCGACACCGGTCAAGATACTTTCACGAGACAACTCAAAGTACCGTGTATCGATCGACACTGATCCTGCAGTCGATACAGCATCTGAGGTTTTGAAGAAAGTACCTGATGTGGTTGCAGAGAGAGTTTACATACCGAGGATACCTTATCCCATGGCTATTGGAAAGACTAAGAAGGAGGTAGAAAACTCTAGATGCAAGGCAATTATGGATAAGTTGATTGTTGAACTTCCTTTTGTCGATGCTATCAAGACTTCGCCAGCTTTCTGGAGATATGTTAAGAGGATGCTATCGAGCAATGTGAACCTTGAGGATGGTGTGCTGATGATCTCTCATGAGTGCAGTGCAATCTTGACAAACAGGATCCCAAAGAAGCTACCAGATCCAGGGAGTTTTGTGTTGGATTGTACAATCTTCACAGAAAGGTTCGAACGTTCTCTTTGCGACCTTGGTTCAAGTGTGAACCTCATGCCATACTCAGTTGCTAAAAGGATGGGAATGACAAACTTCACAGCCAGAAGGATCTCCCTGATACTTGCTGATCTCTCATTTCGACTTCCAGAGGGATTACGTGAAGACGTCCCGATTAAGATTGGGAATTGTTTAATCCCGACTGATTTCATTGTCCTGGAGTATGATGCAGAGCCCAGAGACCCTCTTATCTTGGGAAGGCCATTCCTAGCAACAGTTGGTGCTTTGATTGATTGCAGGAATGGGAAGATCGCTCTTAACATCGGTGATTTGGTCATGACTTTTAACATGGAGAAGATGATGAAGAGACCAAACATCAATGGGCAGACTTTCTTTGTAGATACATTTAGTGACATTGCTGAAGAGTACTTCCTAGAGATGCATCATGAAGATCCATTGAAGAGAGCATTGGTCTGTTCAGCTGAGTCAGAGGTTTATTCGGGCGATCTTGCTGCTGGATACTCGAAGATGCTCGATACAGCACCACTAGTATCGATCGATACTCCCCTAGTATCGGTCGATACCCTATGACCAGAAAGGGAGTTGGCAAAAAGTTCTAAGCAAGCTGGTGGGCTTGGATATTGGAATGAGGAGAAAGCTCCTAAGGTGGAACTCAAGCCACTTCCCGCAAATCTGAGGTATGGTTTTTTTGGTCCTAATTCCACATACCCAGTGATTATTAATGCTTCTTTGAACAACGCAGAGATTACCTTACTACTGAGCAACCTGCGCAAGTATCGCAAAGCTCTTGGCTATTATCTTGATGACATTTCAGGTATATCACCGGACATGTGCATGCATATGATTCATCTTGAGGACGAGTCAAAGGATTCAATTGAGCATTAGAGGAGGCTGAATCCAAACCTGAAAGAAGTGGTTAAGAAAGAGGTAATGAAACTCTTGGATGTAGGGGTTATCTATGCCATCTCGGACAGTTCTTGGGTCAGTCCAGTGCACGTTGTTCCTAAGAAAGGAGGGATAACTGTGGTGAAGAATGAGAAGGATGAGATGATTCCTACTAGGACTATCACTGGGCATCGAATGTGCATTGACTACAGGAAGTTGAATGCAGCCACAAGGAAAGATCACTTCCCATTGACATTCATTGACCAGATGTTGGAGAGGTTGGCTAGTCATCCCTACTACTGTTTTCTCGATGGGTATTCAGGTTTCTTCCAGATTTCGATACATCCAGATGACCAAGGGAAGACGACTTTTACATGTCCTTATGGCACATTCGCATATAGGACAATGCCATTTGGATTGTGTAATGCCCCAACCACCTTTCAGAGATGCATGATGTCTATCTTCACAGACATGATTGAGGATTTTATGGAGGTGTTCATGGATGATTTTTCGGTGTACGGATCATCATTCAAGGACTGTTTGGCTAATTTGTGCAAGGTGCTCCAGAGGTGTGAAGAGAAACACTTGGCCCTTAATTGGGAAAAGTGTCACTTTATGGTTCAGGATGGCATCGTGCTTGGGCACAAGGTTTCTGAAGCTGGGATCGAAGTTGACAAAGCCAAAATTCAAGTCATGACAAGCCTCCAACCACCAACTTCTGTGAAGGATATTTGAAGCTTCCTTGGTCATGCTGGGTTTTACAGAAAGTTCATCAAGGACTTCTCCAAGCTAGCCCGTCCACTCACCGCCATATTATGCAAGGAGATCAAATTCGACTTCACACATGAGTGTCTTGATGCCTTTGAGGAGATTAAAAAGGCTTTGGTGAGTGCTCTTATTGTGAAACCTCCTGATTGGACTTTGCCTTTTGAGATCATGTGCGACGCTAGTGATTTTGCTGTTGGATCTGTTCTGGGTCAGAGGAAGGATAGGAAGCTGCACGTTATCTACTATGCCAGCAGGACATTGGATGATGCTCAGAGAAAGAACTACTTGCAATTGTTTTCTCCATTGAGAAATTTCGATCCTACCTGATTGGGAGCAAATTGATTGTTTATACTGATCATGCTTCTCTCAAATATCTGATGCAGAATAAGGATCTCAAGCTTCGCCTTTGTCGTTGGGTCCTTTTGCTCCAAGGTTTTGATATCGAGGTTAAGGACAAGAAAGGAATAGAGAACGGGGTTGCTGATATGCTCAAATTAATACCTAAAAGTACTAAAGCAGTAGTTGTAGTAAAGTAGGGGTCGAACACAAGGACTCCAAAAAATCGCTCAGTAGATCAGATAGATTCGAATTAAGCTAAATTAAAAGATGTAATTCGATTGGAGAAAGATAGGTTCAGGGTATTTCTCAGGAAATCAATGAATGCATATAAACTAACTAGTCAGGATTCAGATTTAGCGCGGTTCTTGAACTCAAATCACTAAAGTATAATTAACCAACTCTCGTTGCGAGAATTATCTAAGTCTAAATCATGGAATTCCAAATCTCTTTGCGAATCCTAAAGTCTAAACCAGCTTTTAGTTCAAGTTTGATTTGTTCACAAAACAACTAAACCAAATCTCTTTACGAATAGTTATTTTGCTTACCCTAAGTTCTATCAGGTAATTAATCGCACTCTCGTGCCTAATCAATTATCCTAAGATCTAAGTTCCAGATTCGTCAACCTAGAATTAGCTTTGAGAACAACCTATGGTGAAGAACTAATTCAGATGGTGACTCCTAATCAACTAATCAACCTAGCATTCCGAGAAAACCCTTATTATGAGAACCCTAAACCTAAAGTGGATCTACTCAGACATGATCAATGAAACAGAAATCATAGATGAATAGAATTGCATAAAAGAAATCAATAAGAAACAAGGGTTCAGAGTTGTCTCCCAAAAAACCTTGGAACAAATCTCTCTCAAAGTATCAAGAATAAAAATAAAGCTTAGCCAACAAAAGTGGCTGAAAAACTTAATTATAATGCTCAAACACGTTATGGGGCTTATTGTAATAATTAAAGACTTCTGGACTAAGATGCAAACTCTCCAGACTTGTAAAAAGTCGAGTTTCCTGTTTTTCCGAGTAGTATCGATCAATACTAGGTAGTATCGGTCGATACTCATCCTATGCATCGACTCTTCTGCTCGCCAGACTGGACTGTCTTCACGAAAACTGGCATAACATTTGATCGCACCGTTGGAATGGCCTCACACCACTTCCAAATGAAAGCTAATCCATTGATCTGTCTTGTGTCCAAATTTGAGCACAATCCAGCGGTGGAAAGTTCTTCAACGAATGCCAAACTTCTGACGTCTCTGCATGACTCTGCATCTCCATATGCTCCAAAATGCTCCAAACGTACCTAAACCTGTAAAAGACCCGAAAAGACTCCAAAATACTAGAAAGACTCCATAAATGGGACCTATATCATGGTCTAAAATGGGTAAAAACCATGATATATCAGTTTCTGACCATCTACTACCAAGACGAGGTTCTTAGGGACGCACATGAGGGTACCTTGACCTACATAATTCGCGGAGTGAGGTAAATGTTGCCACTCCCTGACCTTTGTGACATTACGGCTTTCAGAGAGCCTTTAGGAGAGTTGTTCTTCCTGTTTCACACCCTGACGTGCAGACTTTCTGGGAGCACTTTGGGACTGGTGCTTATCACTTTATGACATCCACTCAGATGGATGTGCGCCACCCAGTCCTGCGTTGCTTGGTTAGGATTCTGAGCAACACTCTTATGTGCAAGATGCAGCAGAACAAGATAAGGGTGTCTGAGCTTTTAGTGCTTGCCTTGGCTATTAGGGACATCATTCCAGGCGAGGACTATGAGTGGCCTGAGCTGACAGAGGTCAACATGGGGGCTGATTTCGCACATCATTTGATCTCCTTGAAAACCAAGCCATTAGTAGGCAAGAGTACGACGGGTCCAGCTAGGAAGACCGAGACAGTTGGGAGTCTTCTCACACCTATCTTCCAGCACTTTGGGATCAGTACTGCGAGCTGCTCCATCTCCACTACACACGTTCTCATGGATGAGAAGCATTTGCAGAACCTGAGGTGGCTGAAGCCTCAGCGACGTTGGTACTTCTCTACCGCAGATGGAAATTTTCTGGTTCAGCTCCCCAACAGAGGGCTGACAGACATTGGTGACACCCCACATATGTTGATAGTTGCGCATGTTACTCGACGTCGTGCACCATGTCATAGAGCACCTGCTGCTGCTGAGGATGAGCCAGTACCTGACCTTGCTAGAGGTCGATCTCGACGAGCACGCCATCCTCCATCTTATGCGAGTACTTTTCCTCCACCACATGTGATTCCCATGGAGACGGATGCCTTTCAGAGGTATGTGGTGGAGAGTCTCCAGAGCATCTGGAACCATATTTCTCGTTGTGGCTGCATTCGTCCTCCTAGTCCACGATCACCACCTGCTGGACCGTCTCACACCGCTGGAGATGATGATTTTGATGAGGATTAGTCCTCTGTTCTATCTGGTTCACTTTTCTTTTGCTTTTTGTTTTAGTATGGTTTGTCAGCTTGTTTTGATTCTGAACTTTGTTGGATTATGCATTATGATATATTGTTGCTTTTAACCTGTGTTTGAGTGATCTAACAATGCTAGCCATGTCACATTCGGATCCCTTGACATAATTGAAAGCAATATTTGTCACTTTGTCGTTGAAGAGAAGTCTCCTGTATCGACTTATGCCTGGTATCGATCGATACCAGGCTGTGTGTCGGTCGATACACCTGTCCCAGATCGGTAACTTCTTCTTCTTCACAATTCCACTCAATTCTTTTGTTTCTTTCACCAATCTTAGGCTAAATACCACTGGGGACAGTGTTGTTCAAGTCTGGGGGAGGTAGTTGCTGACATTGTTTTTGTTTTTCTTAAAGTCAGTTGTTTTTGAGACAGTTCGTCGTTTTATTGAGTCAAAACCTGTTGGAGACTGTGATCTTTTTCTCGAGTCAAAACCTGTTGGAGACTGTGTTCTGACCTTGCTTTTAAGTGACCATTGTTACATAATCAGTTTTAGATCGACTAATGAAAAATCCAAAGGCTGACCAGTTAACTAGAAGAGACCCATGTTTCCAGCAAAGTTCTTTAAGGCAAGAGCCAAATTTTTGCATTTCATCGATGTGATTGATGTCCATAGATCTTGATTCCTCATTTGTATCTGACAAAGGAACCCACGTGTTTAAAGTGATGGTATTTCTCTCCCCTGTTACAAGTTAATAAATAAGATGCATTAAAAGATGAAATGATTTTCTTCTGAGTAGAGGGTTAGGAAAATTTCCAGCGATCCCATTATTCTACTTCACAGGGAATGATCACACAAAGGTGGAAGCGAGGTTAGGAAAATTTCCTGTTATACTATTATTCGCCTACACCTTTGATTACTTTTGAAGGAAGAACCGGGGATTCGTTGGCAAACACCATCAATACTCGCGTTACCTTTAATAAGCATATGCGAGAAAGAACATAATAAGAAATAAGTCTGGGGGAGAGAAAATAATACCAGAAAGTGTGAAAATGGATGGTTCCTTGTCATGATATTATACGGGAAATAATCTAGAAGGTTCTTGGTATTAATCACAGCAATGAAACTGGCGATGATGAGCTTAATTGAACGATGCTGCGAAATAATGTGTGTAGTATATGGAAGTTGCGAATGTCTACGGAGAAGTACATGATGGTTAGATTTGGAACTGGTTACGTGATATGTGGAGCACTAAGGAAAAGGGTCAATGCAAAGTTTCAAGAACAGGTGAGTCTCCGTGTTTTCAAACCTTTTTCTCTGATTTAATTTTATGTTTTGCTTGAGGGCAAGCAAAGGCTAAGTCTGGGGGAGTTGATATATCATGGTTTTTACCCGTTTTAGTCCATGATATAAGTCCTTTTTATAGAGTCTTTCTAGTATTTTGGAGTCTTTTAAAGTCTTTTCAGGTTTTAGGTACGTTTGGAGCATAATTGGAGATATTGAAGCATTCTGGAGCTTTTTGGAGCCAAGCAGAGATCATGTAGCTAAGACACCGATTTGATGCCTGAGTATCGATCAATACACTTATGGTATCGATCGATACCCGTCGAAGAAACAGAAGGATCGCAACTTTTCTAAAGATTTGAGAAATTGCAAATTGCCCCAGAAGACTTTATTATTTACAAGAAGCCCCAGAACGTGACTTAGGTTATTTATTAGGTTTTTCAGCAACTTTTGTGAGCTATGCTTTATTTTTACTTTGGTTTTGTGAGAGAGCTTTTGGAGGGAGACAAGTCTGAAACTCGAGAAGATTTCGAACCTTTGTTTTACTCTCTTCTTTATTATTTATTCAAAGATTTATTCATTCATGTTTATTGTTTCAATCTCCATGTCAGAGTAGATCTCCTGATAGGTTTAGGGTTCTCATAAGGGATTTCTTTGAATGCTAGGTTGATTTGAAGACTAGGGTTCACAATCTGAATTAGTTCTTCGCCTTAGGTTGTTCTCAAAGCTAATTCTTGATTGATCACCTGGAACTTAGATCTTAGGTTAATCAATTAGGCACGACATTGCAATTGAGAAACCTGATAGAACTTAGGGTGAGCAAAATAATTATTCGCAAATAGATTTGGTTTAGTTGTTTTGTGAACAAATCAAACTTGAACTAAAAGCTGGTTTAGACTTTAGGATTCGCAAAGAGATTTGGAATTCTAGGATTTAGACTTAGATAATTCTCGCAACGACAGTTGGTTAATTATACTTTAGGGATTTGAGTTCAAGAACCGTGCGTAACCTGAACCCTGATTAGTTAGTTTATCTGCATTCATTGATTTCCTGAGAAATACTCTGAACTTATCTTCTTTCCAATCGAATTACAACTTGTTTATTTTACGTATTTGCTTTCAATTCCATTGATCACTTAGCTTACTTCTCATCTATACAATCTATTATGTGATTGCTTGAGTCTCTGTGGATTCGACCCCTAAGTATTACAATCGACAAACTTGAGTACTTTTAGGGTATTAATTTGAGCTTATCAGTTGGACCGCCTAGCTTCTTGTCGGTCGAGATTTCCTCTTTGGCCGGTTGAAATCCCTGTTCCAAGACCGGCTGAAATGGACCGTGCGGATCTTGGAAGGTCGGGTTACCCTGGGAATGATTTATGGGTTCGACCGCGTAGCTTCTGGTCGGTTGAGATTTCATGAGTGGGGCGGTTAGGATTCCTGTTCCTGGACCACCCGGATTGGACCGCCTGGATGCTGGCCGGTTCAGTCTACGAAGATACTCCGGTTCCGTGCTAAGTCCTTCTCCGAATCCGTAGCCGATCGTGCTTGAGCCTCGGGACTTCCCGAACATCTCCGAACCGCTCCAAAGTACCTAGAATATACTCCATAACATGCAAGACACTCTAAGACCTAATGCAAAACATCATATTCTCTAAAGAAGACCAAAACATGCATGAAAGACCTAGATATGCTCGAATGTGACTCAAAATGCAAAGTGAAATGTATGCTATGAATGCTTAAATGAGAGGATATCAATATGCATCAGAAGTTTTAACTTCATTGGATGCCTTCCCGTTGATGGATTCAGATGAAAGATAGCATTCTGAGTCATATTTCATATGGAATTGGTTTCATGTTATTTGGAACAGTGGTCAGGAAGATACACCAATTTTACTGAAGATGCATCCCAATTGGGCCTAAGCTCAGCCCAGGAGCTTGGCCGACCCTGCGACCCATGCGACTCAAGAACATATTTTTTTGGTTTAATGAAACCCTATGTCGACTTTAGGGCTATATATACTTGTTTTTAGCCTCACAAAACAGGGAGCCACCCTAGAATAAACACATCCACGTTTTCTTCATAGTTTTTACAAGTTTTTCATTGATTTGGATTCTAAGAGCTTCAAGGTGAAGATCTCGACTTTGTACTTCGATATAGAGAAGTTTTCTCAACCTTACTATTTTAATACAAGTATGTTCATCATGATTTCAATTCATACTTGCTGTATTTTGTGCATCATGAGTGAGTAGTTCGTTTGTTAGGTTGAAGGTGATCAATGGGTGCATAATTCGATATTGATATGATGATTGTTTAAAAGGGATGTTCATATGGTTCTTCATCTTTATTTAATCTCAATGCATGATTACTTTACCGCGCATTTAGTAATCTGATCTTAGGTTAATATACTCTCCAAAAGCATGTTATATTGCTGAACTAATATTTGATGAGTTAGGCGTCTTAACCTTCCAAAAATCGAGTTAAGGAGTCTAGTGAATATTATCATTACTTGCTCGATTTAATGCATGTTTTCATTCTGCAATAACCTTCCAGAAGCTGAGTCTATTGGTTTGTTAAACATAGTGGTCGGAGCCATGATAGTGGAAAGACTATAAATTCTTTTTTTGTGTTCAAGACGGTTTTTATTTAAATCCCTATCGAATCATCTATCTTATCGTTGCATATTTTCCATGAGATTTCCCTAAAACCTAACCTTTTCTTTATTGTTTAATCTCTGATTTTATTTGCTTATTTACTTTATTTGCTAATCACAATCGACACACTCTCTTTTATTTTGTTTTAGCTTGATTATTCTTCTAACTTTTTCGTCGTGCAGTTTACAAGTTCATGTGGATTCGATCCCGTACTATACTTATTGTGATTGTTGTGCACTTGCAGCTAGTATTTGTTGGGTGAAAACTTAACCCACATCAAGTTCTCTGGCGCCGTTGTCGGGGACTTAGATAATATTGCTTTCGAATTTTGAATTTTAATATAGTCTAATATATTTATTTTCTGCATTTTATTTTTTCTTATAAATTTTCTAAAAAACTTCTAAGTTGTTCTTTTGAGTTTTTCTTTCGATTTTCAAGTGTATGACTAGAAGTTCTACTTCTGAAAATCTATTCTAACCTGAATTGGAGATAGATAGACTTGAGAGACAACTTAGAAAACAAAAACAACAACAACAAAGGATGGCCGTGCTAGAAAACCGAGCCCTTCTTACCGAAGAAGAACGACTCGCTCAAGGGCAAGCCGCTGCCCTTGCTAACGCCAATGATTCTCTCTTGAAGCACCCCCCCACTGTGTTAACCCTCATGTCGCCAACCTTGGTGATCCAAACAACGATCCTCCAGCTCGAGACGTTGACCCGAACGCTCCTCTCGTTTGCGCTACCCGACAACCTCCACCGCGATTGGTAGATCATCGCCCCTTTGACCAATCTGCGTTACGACAACTTCAGAAACAACTAATTCAGCTATTCCCTCCCCCAAGGAGTGCTACAAGCTCAGCAACCAGCACACCAAAGACCATCACCAATCGCTCAACACCGAAATCATAAAACCCTCGTTGATTTCGGCTCTTGTGATGCTTTCTTCTTGGATAGGAATCCAATTTGTCCTCCTAATCTTCAAATGCATGATTTTGAGATAAAGCCATATATTATTGGATTTTTGAATCAAAATCAATTACATGGCTTGCCCACCGAGCACCCACTCGATCACATTGACACTTTCGAGGAGATATGTAGCACAACTCGATCAAATAGAGTTCCCGCTGATTATTTCAAGTGCAAGTTATTCACCATCTCCTTGAATGTCAAGGCATTAAGATGGATGAAGTCGATGCCCCCTCAGTCAATCACTACTTGGAACGAGTTAAAATCTGCCTTCTTGAACCAATTCTACACCAAGCAAAGATCGAGCTCCATAAGAAGCAAGATCTCGGGTTTTCAACAAAGACCTACCGAATCTTTCTATGAGGCCTTGGATCGTTTTAAGGAGTACACTAGGGACTGCTCCAATCATGGTTTCTCTGAAGAAAATCTTTGGAACATCTTCTACAATGGGATCTATCACAATTACAAGTTATCCCTCGATACCGCGAGCAATGGAAGCTTCATGGCCAAATCGATATTGAAAGCTAAGATTCTTATAGAGAACCTTGCTGCTAGTGACGCTAATATATGTCCTGAGTACAATAGAAACATTCGTACCACCAACACGTCAACCGAATCAACACAAATCGCGGAGCTTCGGAACATGGTTTCACAACTATTAAAAGTTCAAAGAAGAGTTCATGCTATTGAGTACGTGGTGGATACTAATGGTGATCCTATGATGGATGATATATCATGGTTTTTATCCATTTTTAACCATGATATAGGTCTCGTTTATAGTGTTTCTAGTATTTTTGGAGTTTTTTTAGTCTTTTCAGGTTTAGGTACGTTTGGAGCTAAATTGGAGATATTGAAGCATTCTGGAGCATTTTGGAGCAAAGCAAGGATCATGTAGCTGTGAGGGTCGATTTGAGATCCTTGTGTCGAGCGATACCACCTGGTGTCGGTCCATACCGACTGCCTGAAGAAAGGAAACGCAACTTTTTCCTTATCTGAAGAAATTGCACTTTGGTCCAGAAGTTTTTATTATTTACAAGAAGCCCCAAAACGTGTTTTAGCACATAATTAGGTTTTTCAGCCACTTTTTGGCTAAGCATTATTCTACTTTTGATTTTGTTGAGAGAGCTTTTGAGGGAGACATGTCTGAAACTTATGTTCGTCCAAGAGAAGATTTTGGACCCCAAATGCACTTGCGATCTTGACGAGATGGATAAATGTCCCGAGTATTATGTTATTTGATATATGTTGGGTTTATGCGAATTATCTTAAAATGTGTATGCATGTGGATGGTTTACGAATGGTGAAGGGATGTATGATGGAATTATGATGAAATAAGTGACTTATGTTGGAAATTATTAAATTGTTTCGAAATAGAGTCAATGAGATAAGCATTTAAACTTAAATTTAATGTTAAAATTAGTGGATAATAATTATATTGGATATGATAACATATGTAAACATAACAAATATGGAAAAATAACATGTTACTACATATGACGTTTATAACTCCATGACCGCATATACGTTTATGTTAAAAAGAAAGTAATTATTATTAACAAAATATATAAAACGATTTGCGAACTAGGCTAATTAATATAGGGAGGTATTAAATAAGAAATACGTCGACCTTGATGTGATTGATAAGTAAAAAGCGATCAAAGAAGTATGGAAATGTCTAATAGGGGGTAATAACGATGAAGATAATAACGTATTTTTAAAAAGAGAAGGGAAGAAATGAAAAAAAAAATAGAATGTCTAATAAATTTGGCCGAGTTAAAAGGCTTTGTATAATAATGATGTGTCCATTAAATATTTTAGATAAAACAAATTTTTATAGTAACTAATATTTTAGGTAAAACTAATTACACGATACAACAAATGCCCTACGAAATATTCTTTCTATAAAGTAGCCTAAGTTTTATTTTTCAATCGTCCCTTTTTTTAGTAATTTGAAGATACCTACACTTCCTCAGTATTAAGGGCGTTAAAATGGATCAAATGGATTATCCATGACGATGACTCTAATGGGTTATATGTAAATGGATTATGGGTCATCCTTGACCCATGAGTGATGAATCATCTTTGACCCATGAGTGATGGATCATGGATGATCCATAACCCATCTAATTATATGGGTCATGGGTCAAATGGTTGACCCATGAAAAACAAAAATTTATTTAAATAAATATTATTAATAATTTTTAAAAATAAGAAAATTAAAAATAATAAATAATATTATAATATATTTATATTATGAATTGACAAATTTTCTTGTTTTTGAGACTAGATCATTTTTGATTTTTGCGGGAAAACTCGCGGAAAAATGCGGAATCACATTTTTGGCTGGAAAACATAGAATTGCGTTTTTGGCAGAAAAATATGGAATCACATTTTTTGGATGGAAAACGCGGATTCAAGTTTTTGGCGGGAAAACGCTCAATCACGTTTTTGGCGGGAAAACATGGAATCACGTTTTTTGGCGAGAAAACGCGGAATCTCTTTTATGGCTGGAAAATGTGAAATCGCGTTTTTGGCGCGAAAACGCGGAATCGCGTTTTTGGCGGGAAAATGTGAAATCACGTTTTTCGGAAAAAATGTGGAATCGCGTTTTTGGCGGGAAAAATGTGAAATAGCGTTTTTGGCGGGAAAACGTGAAATCTCGTTTTTGGCGGAAAACTATGAAATCGCGCTTTTGGCGGGAAAACGTGAAATCGCGTTTTTGGTGGGAAAATGTGAAATTGCGTTTTTTGGCGGAAAAATCTGAAATCGCGTTTTTGGCGGAAAATGATGGATTATTGCTTTTTGAGAAAAAAATGATGGTATTATAGGTAATATTGTTATGATGTCATGATGATGTCATAATAATGTCATTATGATGTCATAATAATGTGCGATGATGTCATAATAATGTATGATGATGTCATGATGATGGGTCAAACGGGTCACCCATTTAACCCATGACCCATTACAAATTGACCCATTTGACCCATGACTCATTTGACCCATGACCCATTTGACCTATCAACCAATTAAGGTTAAAAAAATTGACCCATTAGAATCATGGGTCAAATTGTATCGATCCATGACCCATGACCCATTTTGACACCCCTACCCAGCATGACAAGTTTTAAGATATTTGCTTTTCACTTTCAGTCACTATAACCACCTTTTGCCTTTTTTCCAACTACTATGTCCCTTACTCCTTTTACTAAGACTAGTGGTTGTCCCGGACTATGTCCGGGTTTTTCTTGTAATTTGTTTTTTGAAAAAAAATTTCTGTTATGATCGATAAAAAATAAAGAAATCAAATTTATGAAATCTCCATCAATGATTAAATTATTAACGTGCGTGTTGTGTCAAAATTAAATTTTGTTACATTTATTTTTTTTATCATACTATTGTTTAAGAGAAAGTTTTTAATATTTTATCCGTTTACTAATATTTATTTTTTATTGTAAGATTTTGACGTTTGTGAAATGTTATATTAATCGTTTGAGATTTTTTGTTTTCTCTATGATTATTTTTTAAATGGTCTTTCTGTTTTTTAATTGGTATTTGTCTGAGTTGTGGTGTGCCAGATTATTTTTTTAAATTTTCGAGTTATTATTTTCAGCATTAGCATTTGTAAAAATTATTCAGAAAAGAGTTAGTAAATTGATATAAAATGCTTTAGATTTTATATTGTTAACATTTTTTTTTTATGTGTATATGTGGTCTACCATGTTATGTTCAATTAAAAAATAACATTTAATTATAAAACTATTATATATGTGGAGATCCCTTGCTTGAAGTGTGTTTGTATTTATTTTTGCATGGTAAAAAACAATATTAATAAATTTCTGTCATTTAGTAGTTGATTCAATGTCCTCATATTTCTATTTATTTTTTTTATACCGCTGACTTCATTCTTTACAAAAATATTACATAATTATAGCCGAGAGTTTAGGGTACATCATAGAGAAATTATAATTTATTGATGTCAATCGGCCAATACTTTCTTAGTATGGTATTTATGGTTTTGATTGTCTGATGAGGGGATTCCAATTAGATCGTATGTGGCATGATCATATTTGGTATGGTAGCAAATTTGTCTTTAAATATATATTTTTCCCTTTTACCAATTTTTCGTAGACTATTTACAGATTGATCGAAGAAAAATCTTGTTGTCGTAGTTGTATGAAGTTCCAGTTTTTATGCAATAATTGAATATTTTGTCATTTTGTAATTGTTTTTCACAATTGTTTATTTAATTTCATCGTTTATGTACCTTTGTATATTTTTGGGTTAATGCTTGTTACCATCATAAGTGAGTGTTTTCGTTCTTTGATGCCGCCTGTTCATCCCATATAGATAGTTTGATAAGTTTGTTCCTGCAAGAATTTTGTGACCAACATAAGTTAAGTTTAGGTTTTATTTTTTTTTAAACAATTTATGAAATAAATTTTATTGGGATTACTTGTTTATCAACAAACATACTGTAATTTTCGCTTTGGACTGTGGGTTTACCATGTATTATGCGTATCTTGGCGATCACATCTACAATAAATTTTGTATTAATTTGGGAAGTTATATTATCTAATAATGGATTTGGAATGTAAAATATAATAGGCATACCTGGTAGTTCTTCTTACCTCCTAGACATTGTATTTGATTGTAGCTTTTTACCGGCACTTGTTGATTGGTATTTTTGGGTAATTTTCAATTTAATGCGGAAATTGTAGTTATGCTTGTCATTCGAACGACATACTGATGTGGTGTGAGTTTGAACTTCTGGTTATTTGTACGAACTATGAAATATGAAATTTCACATATTTGTCCTTTATTCAAAAATTTTTTTTGTGTTGCTCTGTTAAAGAATGATGCATCGTACTCTCGATAATTTCATCATGTTTTCAACACATTTTGCTTAGTTATAGATACTTTAATTTATTTAATTTAAGAGAAAGATGTACATACATTTGCGTCTAAAAAGGGCAGAACTGTGATGATTGTCAAGTTTGAAGCATCTTTAATTTTGTTAAATCAGAGTATTTTATGTTTGTTGATGTGATTACCATTTCTGTAGAAAAATTAGAACGGTCGTTGGGTTAACTCTTTGGTATATGAGTAAATATTCTTATGCAATAAACATATTTGATTTTGGTCATTTTTTAAGGTGTAATTGTAATGAAATTTTTGTTTTTTATCTGTTTGTATGTCTTCTTCCTCTACGCGTGGATTGTTTTTATATGTGTGTTTCCATTATATTTATAAGAGGATATTAATTTTCATGAGCAGTTGTTGTAAATTTTAAAATTTGATCATATTCACATCACAAACAGTAACTAATATCACATTTGCTTCACATGTCTATGCATTCATAGAAGAAGAAGAAGATCAATCACTACAAGAAAACTAGTCTTTTACAACAGACATAATCGATGTAAAATTGATATAAAACAAGCTTTGGGACGATTTAGCGATGATTATCAATTCGTCGTAAATCGTTCGTCGTTAATCCCAAAACGTCGTAACATCGTCGTAACTGTTGGGACGTTTACAAATCGTCGTTAAATCGCCGTTAAACATTCGTCGTAAAAGTGTCGTAATATTACGACGTTTATATTAATGAGGTGTTACGACGATCATACGACGGTTTGTGTTACGACGATTGTACGACGATTATACCAATGAGATGTTACGACGATCATACGACGGTTTGTGTTATGATGATTTTACGACGATTTGTGTTACGACGATGTTACGACGATTACGATGGATGAGTTACGACGATTTGATGACGGATTAAGTACGACGAGTTTACGACGGATGGTGTTACGACGATGTTACGACGGATGGTTTACGACGAATTTACGACGGTTTATCAAATTAGCATATTTAATAATTTAATTAATAAATATAATTAAATTATTAAATAATAATTTAAATTATTAATATTAAAATTAAAAATAAAATTAAAATTAAAATAAATAATTATAAAATACAAATTAAAGTTTGAATTACAAATTACAAAATCCTAATTAATATCAAACTGTCCAAAAAGTTATTCGTCGGTTCGCTGCAACAATTCGTCTCGCTGTGCAGCGAGCGGATCCACATCCTGATCCGCATCCCTCGGTCCCGATGTCGATGCTTGCTGCGCTTTCAGGGCCTTCGCCAATACGGGATTATCCACCGCAAGAAGCTCGAACAGAGAATCATATCCTTTGATCGTTTTATCTAATCCAAGGATCTTTTGTTCGGATTCCGCTTGCTTCTCCCGTAAAGTGTTGATCTCGGTATGGGCGGTATTCAACTCGTTCCTCAACCCAACCGGATCGTCGTGCGGATGATGTGCGGAAGACGAGGCAACAATACTACCTCGAATCGATCCCATCCCTAAAACTATGCCCTTCTTCTTCGGGGCAACCTAAAAAAAACGTTAAAATTAATAAATTAAATAAGAAATAATTACGTAAAAATATAATATGATTATTATTACCTCTTCAAATATCTCGTCCATTTGGGCTGTGGTCAATGCCGCGTTGGACTGAACCGAGCTACCTTTAGGTGATAGCTGCTGAGAGAGCTGAGTTTGACGCTCCTCAATCCGTGCTTGGGCGGTATTGTAAAGCTGCTCAGCTCGAGGATCCATAAAAGAACCGTCTTTCTTTTTGTGATTTTCCTCAAAAACTCTAGTCATCGGAGGAAGTTCGCCTCCATTTGCCTAAACAAATGACATTCGAAAAAAAAACGGTTAAAAATTAAATTTAATTAATTACAAACCAGGAAAAAAAAATATAAGAAAAAATCATATCATTTGAAGACGCCTTCCCGCAAATGACGTCTGACCTGAAGTATGTGGCAACACCGCCGGACGACCATCTGGACCGACAATGTTCCGAGAAGCCAAACACTTAGCAGCCACTTGTTGCGAATGCGGATCCATCCAGTATGTCTTCAAGCCGTTCCATACTTCAGAAGATATGTACGAGGGCTTCGCCGCATCGCCCTCAACCTCCCACTTCCGCTTCCAATCGGAGACGGTATTGTTGAGCCGCAATTTTCCCTTCGCCTTAAACTCCGTCTTCATCGTCTCGTTGATCGCAAAATCCCAGTGCCATTTTTGCTTAAAAACAAAAAAAATAATTAGAAACGATTAAATAAAATTAAATAATTAAATAAAAAAAGTAAAACGACTATTACCGCGAAACATTTGAACCGCATATCAACGACGTCGCCCGGAACGGCAGACCAATTGCGGTGAGGCTCCTCGAAGTAGGCTTTGATGGTGTTAGACACACTCCGCCCGACTTTGTTGTCCTCCTTAAACCTGAAATATAAAAATGTAATTATAAATAAAAACAAAATATTAATGAAAAAAAAAATTAGCTTACATACCAAAAAGTATTTGGCGGCCGGAGTGGATCTAACCGGGGTAAACGATCATGACCCGACGAATGCAAAATGTCCTTGACCGTCAATCCCGCATATAGCAAAGCGGGTCGAGGTGCAGGTGCAGCTGGTGGAGGCGCCTGTGGGGCGGGACCGGAGACCGGAACCACAGACGGTGTGGAAGACGATGATGGAGCATCCGAATTAACACTCGGTCCCGAAGCGCCACCCATAAACGCGGAATAATGAGTCCTACGTCGCCCCATATCTATAAAAAAATAAACAACTATCAAAAATATAATTCAATATAATTCCAATCCTATCTAATTCAAATCCTATCTAATTCAAATCATATCTAATAATTCCATTCCTATCTAATATTAACAATCATAAATACTTAACTAAAATATCATAAAACAAAACAAAAAATTTACCTTTTAGAGAGAGAAAGTTCCGATTGATTTTAAAGAGAGAAAGTGATTGTGAGTTGTGAGGGATGTGGGCTCGCGTATATATAGATTTTGTGGCCGTCGTAATTTCGATGGTAATTTTACGACGATGTTACGACGTATATAGTGACATCGGTATCACGACGATTTCACGTCGACTCTGAGAGTTTGGTAATATCCGTCGTAAATTCGTCGTAGTTTTACGACGATGTTACGACGTAAATAGTGACATCGGTTTCACGACGATTTCACGTCGACTCTGAGAGTTTGGTAAAACACGGTTTCTTATAGTTCACCTAATTATTTACATCAAATATTCTCGACGTAATGTCGTCGTATATTCGATGTAAAATCGTTGAAAATTTATTCGATGTAAAACCGTTGTAAATTTTCGTTGCAAATCCGTTGGTAATTTCTAGAAAATTTATATAAATACCTTCCACACCTTCAATGGTAACTCAAAAAAAAAAATACACACTAAATATATACATACCTACGTTTCCTTGGGTTCTTATGCTGATCATTGTGTTCCCACTTCTTGATGATCTTGCCAACAAAGAATCATGTGGGATCTTGTTTTCATGTAAATACAGTCTTCATAACTACCATAGGTGAATGATTCATAGAATTGGACATCTATGTAAATCTTAATATAAGGATGTCCAATTCTATGTATCTTTCACTTATGGTGGTTGGTCTTTATGAATGTAGAAAACTAGACCCCCAGAGTTATTTGTTGGCCAGATCATCAGAAGAGGGAATACAACAGCCTGCTCCTTAACCCAAGACGACATTAACTCGTAAATTCGTCGTAATGGACAAATCGTCGTAAATGCCAAATCGTCGTAAATTCGTGGTAATGGACAACTCGTCGTAAATTCGTCGTAAATGCCAAATCGTCGTAAATTCGTCGTACTTTTGATAACCGGAGATAACCGGAGATGGGATCGAAAGGACTCCCGAAGTGTGCAGGTCTAATATTAACCAATCCATAAAATTCCAGGGTTTGGTTAATATTCGAACTACACACTTCGGGAATCCTTACGATCCCATCTCCGATGAGCTCCGGTCATATGCCGAGATAAATCTCCGGTAAAGTTATATTATACAAATTAAAATAAGAGCAATTACCTATATAAATCAATCAGAATCATCATCTCCGCTCGGTTCATCATCTTCATTGGGTTCATCATCTTCAGGTTGCGAATTATCGTCACTCTCATCAAACTCATCGGAATCGCCTTCTTCTTCTGTGTCATCAGGTAGATATTCAAGTTCCCTGGTCCGGAGATCAATTAAAAGAACGTTCTCCGTAATCTCTGGTTCTGTAATGTCACAGCAAGAATCTTGTTGCATTGGAAGATCGTCAACACCAACAATTTTACCCCTTGGAGCAATTTTAATTACCGTTAACCATGTGGGCCCAGTGGTTTGAACTCGCGGATATGGCACGAACGTTACTTGTTCTGCTTGTGATGCTAGGATAAATGGTTCAAACTTGTTGTATCGTCGTGCTTTGTTGACGTCGACCACACCAAATTTGTTTATTCGAACCCCTCGACCGACTGTTGGATCGAACCAATCACATTTGAAGATAATGCATTTCATACTAACCAAGCCGGGGTACTCCACTTCGATTATTTCCTGCAACACCCCATAAAAATCTATTTCACCCCTAACACAAACTCCGTAGTTGGTAGTTGCCCGCCGAACGCCGTATTTGTATGTATGAAACACATAACCACGGGTGAAATACATGGGTGCAGTCGTTATCTTCCCGAGGGGGCCTAGTAGTAACTCATGAAACCATATTGGATATTCGGGGTCACCATGATCCACCTATGAAATTTGGGAATGTTAGATCGATCATCAATATATATACTTAATGAATTTTTTTTATTACGTATACTTACTTGCATCTTTAACCACTTAGCAAAGTGACGATCTTTACGATCGTTTATTTCATCATCTGAAATGCCTTCAATGCATTCTCGTACCTGACTAACAAATAAACTGCAAAATACATATATATACATTGAAATTAACACCTTTATCTATATATATAATAAATTAGGAGTGGCTAATTAAATTATCACATTACCTCTCCAAAGATTCCACTTCCTCGCAATTTAGGAGGATGTACGTATGTGCGCTGTGCCTGTCATTCTCGTTAGACCACCAAACTTCCTTCACTTTTCCACCAAGACGACCGATTGGTGAGAAGATGTCTGGGACACCCTATACTGCATAAGTTCTTCCCACACCACCATCATCATATCGTCGGGGTTTTCGTTTGCGTGTGCGAACTTTCGTAGCGAAATAGTATGAAGTGAAGTGTGAAGTTTCTTCGGTCAAACTTCCCGTAACAATTGATCCTTCAACCCTTGCTAGATTTTTAGCATTTCCCTTTAAATGTTTCATGAACCGCTCGAATGGTACATCCGCCTAAACTGAACAGGCCCGCCTAGTTTTGCTTCGTGAGGGAGATGAATGGGAAGATGTTCCATGACATCAAAAAACGCCGGCGGGAATATCTTCTCCAGATTGCACAACAATATTGGAATATTAGCATCCAACTGTGCAATTACATCTTCTGACAACGTCCGTGTACTAAGATCCCGGAAAAACCCTCCGATGCCTGCAACACCCAACAATTATATAGTGCAATATTTGAACAAATTATATGTGATTTGATGATGTCTCTTACCTCCAATTGCTTCATGAACATTTCATGGAAGGAGTTCGGAAAATGCGAAAGGAAGTAATCGTTGCATAAACACGTGGCAGTCATGACTATTCATCCCTGAAAACTTTTGTCCTTTCTTAACAGATTTAGCCAGATTGGATACATACCCATCAGGAAACTTCACATCAGATGAAACCCATTTGAACAACGCTGCCTTTTGTTCGGCACCCAACCGAAATATAGCAATTAGTGATTTCCCATTGCTCATAATATGCAACTCATTTCTGTTGCAAATATCAGGCAAGTCCAACCTTGACTTTCCGTTGTCTTTGGTTCTTCCTTTCACGTTTAACACCGTATGCATGATGTTATAAAAAAAAAATTTCTCAATATGCATGACATCAAGATTGTGTCGCAGCAGATGATCTTTCCAGTACGGAAGTTCTCAAAAAATATTTTTCTTGTGCCAATTGTGATTATCTCCGTATCCATCAGGCATATTAGCTGGAGTGTGCTAATTTCCCCCACGATTTACAGTTTCTAGTCCCCCAAAATAATCTATTTGCTCTTCTAGATCTTCCCCAGATAGATATACTGGTGGGGGGACACGCATGATTTTGTTCTTCCTAAACAATCACTTGTTTCTCCGATATGGATAGTTGATTGGTAGAAACTGACGGTGACAATCAAACCAGCATGTTTTTCGACCATGTTTCAGCTGAAACGCATCTGTCCGATCGAGGCAATACAGACAAGATAAACTCCCATGCGTCGTCCAACCTGATAGCATCCCGTTGCAGAGAAGTCGCTTATTGTCCACATAAGCACATCACGCATCGTAAAAATTTTCTTCCTCAAACAGTCGTATGTACGAACTCCTGTAGACCACAACTGTTTCAACTCATGTATGAGAGGCTGCAAAAACACATCAAGAGAACGCTTTGGATGCTTCGGACCAAGTACTAATATACTCACGAATAAAAATTCTCTTTGCATGCACATATCTGGAGGAATGTTGTATGGCGTTAGGATTACTGGTCATAAAGAATATTGCCTACCAGACATACCGAATGGCCTAAATCCATCTGTGCAGAGGCCAAGATACACATTTCGCTTAAATTTAGCAAATTCTGGGTGTACCGTGTTAAAGTGTTTCCATGCTTTTGCATCTGACGGGTGAGTCACTTCTCCTTCTCTCTGCTAATGTTCTGCATGCCACCTCATCGATCCAGCTGTCCTTTCAGAATTATACAATCGTTTCAACCTATCAGTTATAGGAACATACCACATCCATTGGTACGGTATCTTACTACGTCCAAAAGTTTGTGGTCTGAATCTCGGCTTTTGGCAAAATCGACATTCATGAAGCTTATCATTATCTTTCTAAAACAGCATACAATTGTCAACACATACATCTATCATTTCAGAAGGCAACCCAAGACTAAACACCAACTTATGTATCTCATAGTATGTTTCAGCAGCCAAATTATCATATGGCAAATACTCTTTAATAAGATCAGCCCAATCATCCATGCAAACCTCAGCTAAGTTATGATCAGTTTTAATTGTCATCATCCTAGCTGCTAACGACAATTTAGACTAACCTTCTCTACATCCATCGTAAAGTGGCTGCTTTGCAGCGGCTAGCATATCATAAAACCGCTTCGCATCTACATTGGGTTCCTCAACACTATTATAAACATTTGTTTCATGAAATGCATCATTGACAATTTCATGCATCCTATCATGATCTTGACCCTGCTGATCAAATTGATTTTCATGACCATGATGATAACTACTACCCTGATCAAAATCTACATGACCTTGATAATTACTACTACAATCAGCTTGATCAGTAGTACTCATTTCAAAACCCTCTCTATGTTGATACCAAATATAATATTGCGGCATAACCCTCTATTTAGTAAATGCTTCCACACCGTCTCAATAAAAACATATCTCGTATTTTTGCATTTACGACAAGGACAGAACATCTTACCGCTTTCGAGAGTTGTTTGCATATTTCCGGCTTGATACATGAATATTTCAAGCCCCTCTTGGAATTCTTTCGTCAACGATCCCTCCGAATCCTTTTGCGTATACATCCATCTTCGTAATCGTATATGGACATTTTATAAAAATAGTTTTTGAAGTATTTTTTTTTATAAGAGTTTGTTTTTTTTGGATAACTTTCGTTCGAAGTACGCTAGAATTTATAGAAATTTTTAGGATTTACCAACGGATTTACATCGAAAGTTTACATCGAATTTACATCCAAATAAAATTTACGACGGCTAATATTCGATATAAAATTTCGTTGGTAATCGCCTGTTTTCTTGTAGTGAATATTCTTGATTTAAAGCTTAGAGCCTCTAAGCTATAAGTAAAGCCTTCCACATACTTCAAAAACTATTTTTATAAAATGTCCATATACGAACTACGAAGATGGATGTATACGCAAAAGGATTCGAAGGGATCGTTGACGAAAGAATTCCAAGAGGGGCTTGAAATATTCTTGATTTAAAGCTTAGAGGCTCTCGAGGCCTGTAGTATTTGTCCCAACTCTGAAACTATGAACAACTATTGCAGTGAAACTGAAAACAAAAACAAAGTCAGAGTAAATATAAGACCTTATATTCTCAAATCTCAATCCATATTTTAAGTCAATTCCTACAATCATGAACGTTACACAAATCTGACAAAAGAGGAAGGTAAACCATGTCTAATGTTTATGTGCTATTGTTGATTGTGCTCCGTCTTCTCAAGGAAAAGATGTTCATAAGCTTTTTTGAGTACTTGTAAGACAAAAGGTATTTACTTCTGTTTCCATCTAAGAATCTAGGATCTGAATTAGTAACACCAACTGAATGCTTTAAACCCAAAGCCACATACATCCATGCAGTGCTGAGCTTGCAGTTTGGTTGGCACATATACCACTCATGCAGACTTTTCTCAACAAAAAAATGGAAAGAGCATATAAGTAAAGCCTTCCACTTTGATAAATTAGGAATTACATAACAGTCTAAGTTGTCTACTCGTTTTCTTTTCATATATGTAGAGTTCCCTATTTGGTATTGAAAAGTAACACTGCCACATAACTTACTTTCTTGTTTCCCATGGTCATAAGTCACAAGTTTAAGCTGCCTCGGTTTCTTATTTTTAGTACTGTCTCGGTTTCTCTATATACCTCCTTTAAGTTCTCTTCTAACTATGGAAAAACACAATAGTCAATCCGCCAAATAAACACATATCTCTATAATGTGCATTTATAAATCCATTCGATCCATGCTCGAACTTAAGTTTACGGTGGAGTAAGTTTGGTTATAATGAATGCAAAAAAGAACATGATTTTGCAAAGCAAATAATGTGTCCCAAGTTAAGTTAGCTAGTAGTTATCATCGAAATTGAAGAAATAGAGAGAAAGAGTATACTTACATGGAACTGAAAAGTCAGGGTGGGGCTCCACGGGACACATATCACTATGTAAGAGCAGTAGATGATACTGCTGCACATCAGTTTAATATGGTTTTTGTCACATATTACAATACCACTTATTATTAAATAGAATGTAGAGACACAGAGAAAACAAAAGAAGTAAAAGGAAACAAAGATATGCACCATAAGCAATCGGCATGATTAGTATTGATCATATTTATCTTTGTCTCTGTTTGCTTCTCTTTTTTCCCCACATGTTGGGCTGAGATAGAGCATCCTGAGTTCGGTTTATACCATACCAGG